>OX941080.1:50765000-52137500 GCA_954870635.1 Arctium minus
AACATTGAATTGGTTCATCAATATATTACATATTATCATATTAGTAATTTACAAAGGGAAATTAATTATTTTACCCCAAGTTTAAAATTGAGTTACAGACATGCCCCATCTCTCTCCGGTTTAACCAAAATATCCAAAAATCCCGTGGAAAACCTCTCGATCGCGGACTAAATAAATTTCATTTTTAAACCCTAGAGTCCGCGATGTTTGTCTGCAGAGTTCGCAGAGCACCTGAAAAATGTCAAGTTTACAACTTTGATCCCTGAGTCCGCGGTGAATAATTACATTATTGACCCCAGGCTGCGATCGCAGACTTACCGCACCACGTGTTGGCTTAATCCTAGTTTTTAATGCCAACAACCACCTCACCCATCCCAACCTCAATCGCGGGCTTATAACCCCCCCCCCCCTCTTGGACCATAAACCCCACCATTTCTCAAAACTCTTTCTACTCTCAAAGATATCGTGCAACCCACGCGCTCAGATCTCGACTCAATTCGTGAGTGCTTTTAGAAGTCGAACATGGCTCGTCAGGTTTGTAAGGTAAGTTTTTATAACCCCGTTGTAGTTTTATATATTTTTTTAAAATACATGTTATATATGTGTTTATTTTAGACCATGTGTTTGTTTGGAATATATTTTAGAGTATTGCGTTATTTCGAAAGATTATTGTGTTTATTTCGAGTATTGTGTTAATTTTAGAGTATTACATTTATATTGAAAATATTTTAGAGTATGTGTTTATTTTAGAGTATTGTGTTTATTTTAGAGTATTGTGTTTACTTAGATCCTCAAACTTTGATAAATTACATCTTAGGTCCTCAAACTTTGCTAAAGTACAACTTAGGTCCCTTAACTTTGCTAAATTACAACTTAGGTCCCTTAACTTCGCTAAATTAGAACTTAGGTCCTCAAACTTTGATAAATTACAACTTAGGTTCCTTAACTTTGCTAAATTACAACTTAGGTACCTTAACTTTGCTAAACTACAACTTAGGTTTCTTAACTTTGCTAAATTACAACTTAGGTCCCCAAACTTTGCTAAATTACAACTTAGGTCCCTTAACTTTTCTGTAAATGTTTGTTTAAATGTTTATCTTGATTGTGAGTTCCTAATCATAAATTTAAGCATTATAATTGATGTTTGGAAGTTACACTTCCAAATCCCCTTATATTTGATATTTTACCAAAAGATCCATAAATACTATTAAATATTTAATTTGTTGAAATTGGTTTCACATGCCAAACTCAAATTCATTTTGGCCTCTTGCCAAAAGCTCTATAATTAACAAGTTTATATTCAACTTAATTATATCGCAACATATCGATTTGGATTTTGTCAAACAGGTGTTAAGGTTTGTGGGGACTTAAGAAATCCTTGTGATTCCTCTACTATTTGGAAGTCCAATAGATTGAGTGGTTTCTTTTCGAAAATTAAAATAGACGAAGAATTATCAACAAAATGTAAGCGTACAAGAAAAAACCCAATAAGGTTATATTCAAATTAATTAAATCACAACATATCGATTTGGATTTTGTCAAACGGGTGTAAATAGCCCTAAGGTTTGTAGGGACTTAAGAAATCCATATGATTCCCCTACTACCTGGAAGTCCAATAGATTGAGTGATAATGAAATTTCATACATAAAATAATAACTATAACCATAATATATTGTCTTAACAAACAGAAACTATATATTATTCCTTAGTTACAAGTTAGGTGTGTTGACAACATCTCTGCATTACTATGTAGGGTGATTTTTATTACATGGACTTGACGCTTAAATGCCGCCTTGGCTTCGCGTCGAGATTAGAAAAGCTTTTGCAGAGTTTCCACCTGAACGAGAACATAATTTACTCGAAATATGTATACGGACACCTTGTGCTCCACGATCTACACTAACTCGTAGTGCATTCATGTACCGGTCAAATTCCTTAACCATATACGCTTTGCATGCCTTCCAGTAGGTCGCGTGGTATGTTGTAATACGTTTATCCGCGCTTTTCACATTCATCTCCAAACGTCGACAACATAGGGCGTGAGGGGTCGTTGGGTACATGGCATAAATTGTTGGCGCTTGTGGAAGGAGCCCTGTCGGACATAAACACCAACGCTGTCGGGTCTCCGATACATTCTCTCAACATGGACAGAAACCAACCCCACTTCTTCCCGGTCTCGGACTTGCCTACTCCGAAATCTATGGGCACAATGTTGTTATTTCCATCCATGGCAACCGCCAAGAACATACCCAAGTAACGTCCCTTTATATAGGAAACGTCTCTTAGAAGGATACGAAGCAGATTTGTCAAAAATGTGCGGATCTGCAAAAATGTAGGTGGTTTCCCTTTGTAAATGTTATAATTTATAATATGTAAACATATGACGTATTAATATACGTTGCGCACATCCAAGGGCAGCGAAACACAATTCGTCCTTATTCTGGTGCGTGTACCTAGATTCTGCAGCTCCAAATTATATAAATACGTAGGGGGTCCTTAATACGACTCCTCGAGAGTGCTTCTCACCATCAGTAGTGCCCTGCATCGCGCACACCAAACCTTGGTGTTAACCAATTATGATCATGTACTGCAAGTTTATATCGCTGTCAATGTCCTTTAGCCGAAATGCCCTGCTAGCATCAAGAAATTTGCCTTTCAGTATGTGGCCCAAAGTCCATTTGTTGGCTTGTCGGTGGTTGGCAGTTGCGTCCTCGAACAAGTGTGTACGTCGTGCAACTTTCTAACGGTAAACAACCCTCCTTTAGGGCCCACAGACTTCGTCTTCATATGCCAATTACAATTTTCTCTCCCACATATAGCCTCGAATCTGAGTTTGTCGAATTTTTTCGTTTTAAACACGAAACCCTCTTCCATAAACTTAATTCTGAGCTGTATGGCCATTTCATTCTTCGTATCAAATACCTGACCTTCATGTATTTTATGCATAGAATATTGTTTGTTTGTAATTAAGAATATATATATATATATATATATATATATATATATATATATGGGAAATTAATTATTTTATCCTAACTTCAATTTTGACTTAAAAAATGCCCAAATTCTCTCCAAGTTTACCAAAATACCAAAAAAATCTGTGAAATACCCCTCTATCGCAAATTTTAACCCTGGAGTCCACAATTTGTGTCCACAGAGTCCGCGATTTTTCCCCGAAAAATGTCAAGTTTACAACTTTGGTCCTTGAGTCAGCGATTTCTATTAGGGTTCACGATTTTGGCCTATGATTTCATGTTTTATGAGTTTTTCACGTTTTTTGCATGGTTTTACTGTTTTTTTTCCACACTTTTGTCTGATTGTCACATTATTATACTATTGTCATTGAATTTGTGGTTGCAATTCATCTTCTCCATCCAACTTTCGTCTATAAAGAGCAGTAAAATGTAATCCATGATCGTTCATCACATCCATTCCATTGTTCTTTCTTGCTTTCTTTCTTCATCATTTCAATTTTTTCTTTCTGATATACTACTGAAAAAATGAGTTTAGCTGTTGAAAAAGATAAGCTATATTTTTGTTGCGGTGGTGAATGGATGCAAGACAACAATAAGTGGGATTTTGTTTATGAATCTAAGCATGTTGTATATTGGCAGTAAACATTACACATAAGAAGTTTCTTGCTTACGCCATGCAAAAATGTGGAATTGAATGTTCTGCTGTTTGCAAGTTAGTGTACCAGAATGATGGATCAATCTTGGAGTTAACCGACGATGGAGATGTCTCTGTTTTTTTGCAATTTGTAGCTCAATCAGAAAGACCTCCAGCACTTTTTGTGTATATTCATTGTTGTGCGACGAAGGTGATGATGAAACCCATGTCGGTGGTAATCAATTGGAGTCTGATTCTCAATTTCAGGTGTCCTATGATCTAACATTTTATTCGAATCATACATATGGTGTTAAAGATTGTTATCCTGATTTTGTTCCGGAGACGCAACCAGAAGAAGAAGAAGAAGAAGAACACCAAGAAAGACGGTTTGCTGGAATTGCTGATGACGAAATCCATGTTTTCACAATGGGTATATCTGATATGGATATATCCCTAGTAATAAATCATTTGGTGAGTTAAATGATTATTTTGATATGCCTCCCTCCCCTTCCAACCCCAGAGACCTATAATACCAACCTACCAACCTGCACCTTATAATCGCAGTTTAAGGATACATGAAGGTCAGATATTTGATACAAAGAATGAAATGGCCATACAGTTCGGAATTAAATTCATTGAAGAGGGCTTCGTGTTTAAAACGAAGAAATCCGATAAACTCATATTTGAGGTTGTATGTGGGAGAGAAAATTGTAATTGGCGTATGACGGCAAAGTCTGTGGGCCCTAAAGGAGGGTTATTTACCGTTAGAAAGTCGCATGACGTACACACTTGTCACACCCCACTAAAGCGGAAACACAAGATATGACAGCACACGGTTTCATAGCATGAAGTAATAGATAACACCAACCACAACATTAAATAAAATAGTACAAATATTGTTGTATAAGTCATAACCAAAAAGTTCTCAAAATAGACGACAGTTACAAAAGTTGACCAAATATTTTAATGTTCTTGTAGTTGATGATGTCACACAGATGCACCCTATATGCCACCACTTACTTATCAGTACCTGAAAAGCATGGTAAAAGAAAAAGGGTCAACTACATTGAGTTGATGAGTTCACAGGTTTTCGTATGCACAAAAGTAATTTGAATGCAGAAATTTTTATTGTGAAACGTTCGTTCACAAGACGTTTAAGTAACTGATTGATCAATTATTTGCACGTGGTATAATGTATACAGTGATGCCATGACATTGAGCCACTACCAAACCTTTCGACAAACCAACGCCCCTTAAATTCCACGTCCTTACCTCAACGGTGAAATAATTCCACATGTGTAAGACTATTATTGTTATTGGTAAAGTGCACTTCTAGCTCGTCAGCCAAAAGTGGGGTTGTCAATCCAAATAGCTCTACCCACAAACACCATCGGCTCCCTTTTTGAGTTAATAGGTAGTGTCTAACCAGTGGGGACTTTTCATTTAACGCTCAAGTACATCGTAAAGTATAGATACCATAGTGCACAAACAATTAAATTCAAGGTTCAACAATTTCATAGCATAAATCAACCAGATTGCAATTCAATGTCATGCTTTTCCCCCAAATTGTAACAAAATAGTAAAAAGGGGCTGTGTATACAAAAATGTTCAGCAGGTTGTCCATAAGTGTCCTCATGGTTGCACAAGACCCGGTGTTAAGTCCTTCCTATGAAAGTGAAACACACTATCAGTTCGGGACCTACTCTTAGAGTTAAAGTGTTACTTAGATCGCCATGTCTTATAAAATGCCTTAAGTGACCTTTAATCGGTTTTTAAGTAATATTTTACGTTGCGGATTACACGGAAATTTTGGATTTTATATGATTTGAGAACCTTACCATTTTAAAAAATTGACATTGTGTGACATACATATAGGAATTAATCCTTGAATTATGTCTTAAGAATGAATAACGAGTACTTACATTATTTATGTTTATAAACGTGCATCTCTTGTTCACCTTATATTTTAACCCAAGTTTAAATTTTACATGTATACATTATTATTTGATGTTTTAGCAAAAATCCTAAATTTTACAAGCTTTACTCCTATAATAGTCCAAAAATCCACTTTTTATTAAAACTAGCCTCAAACTTTCAGCTGATAGAATTTTGGGGTTTGATTATTAATGTATTTAGGTATTTTTCCTGATTATTTACAAAACCATATTTTAATATGATAAACTTAATGTTTTGGGGAACTTTTGAAATAAATAGCACCACTTTTAGAGGTGGTTAGGTATGCTAATCATTTCATTAAAATTTATTGGTCACAGATAACAAAGCAATCTATACACTATTTTTCACGTCCATTTGAAGGGTCATGTCTTAATATTTTTCGGTGATTAAAATTGGGTTTTAACCCTAACTCAATGATAAAACTTCCAGAAAATGATTCACCTCATTTGGATACGTATTGAGTGAGTTATGGTCCTTTTAAGTCATGAGTTCAAATCTGCCAGATTATGACTTATTGCACACTCAACTTGTTTTGAGTGGTTGAGACCTCAAATCTCCATATTTTGAGTGATACCAATTTTGTTTGAATGCTACCTTATTAAAATTACTTCCAGAAGAAAAATCAATAATTTTTATGAAATATTAAGAAGGTTATGGCTGTTTGAAATAGGGGTTTTGTTATGACAGATTCACTTTGTGCACATAACTTAATAGGTGTGGTTGAGGGGTCAAATCTTCATGTTTTAACATGAAATCAGTTGGGTTAGAAGGGTAACTCATTAAATAAAGTTCCAGAAGAAGATTCATGTCATTTGGTTAAATATTTTTCAAGATATGGCCGCAGGAAGTACATGCATGCAATCTGCCAGAAACTAAAAATGCATAAACATGGTAATATGAGTGTTTTGACCCTTGATTTCTCTCATAGGATGGGTTCTTTGCTTAAAAAAACGTTTTCACCAACCTTTTTAACATAGGTTTTAGTTAAAAATCATCTTTTAACTAATAAAAAAGGAAAAACACATATGCATGATCTCTATCATCTTGGATTGTAAGAAAAATGGACATGCATGTCATCCAAACTTCGTTTTCTTGAGTTTTAGAGGTATGGATCATCGGTTATCACCATTGCTTGACATTTAACATGCCATTGGTGTATAACCTACCATTTTAAGACCTATGAAGGTCTTTTAATTCAGAAACTTCAAGAAAAATATGAAGAAGGGATGAAGAAAGTAAGAAATGTAAGAAATTTTGAAAGAAAAAGTGAAGAAACAACATAGCAGAAGACTTAACCCACCTAGAATGGATGTTTTGGTCTTCAAAAATTTGATACTTTGAGGTGGTTTTGGGCTGATTTTCGGCCAAGAGTGGATTAGAGAGGAGAGGATAGTTTGAAGTGAGAGAGAGGAAATGAATGAGTTTTCTTGAAAAATGGTGAAGTAACTTGTAAATAGAGGTGATATAATGATTATGTACTCAACAGAGAGAGGAGGGCTAAATTTTGGCCTCTTTTTTTCTTCTCTTTTTTTTTAACAAAAACAATACTAATTAATATTTTGAGTAGGTAGATTTTATAAAGAAAATTTGATTAAAAAGGCTTTATTCTCACTTAGTTTCTAGAGTTTTTAAATTTTATTATTTTGGTAGGTTATAATATTATGTATATTTGTCCCACAACTAATATTTTTGATTAATTAAAGGTTAATTGTTCCAATTTGGCATTTTATAAGACAACTTACACAGTTACGTGCGGTAACCGGATTTTCTAAGAACACGGTCGGGATTCTTAGGAAACTAAAACCCTTGCTGACATAATTTAGGTCATATTAGGTTTTCCTACACGTTAAGACATGTATCATATTATTCAGGTGCTAACCTGCATGTTCTGGTTTGATGGGCGTCACAGTCTCCCCTTATTAGAAGAATTTCGCCCCGAAATTCAATGATTGCTATTCCCGGACTGACTCTTTGAAAAAAGGTGAGGGTATTTATGTTTCATGTAATCTTCTCGCTCCCAAGTATACTCAGGTCCATGCCTCGAATTCCAACGGACTTTCAAGATTGGAATTTTACTACGCCTTAGTCGTTTGACTTCTTGGTCAAGGATTTCAATTGGTTCTTCTATGAAGTGCAATCGATCATTGATCTGAACGCCTTCTAGGGGTAGAACCAATGATTCATCAGTTAGGAATTTCTTAACTTTATATGCTACTGGACCAATCCTTTCAACTATTTCAAATGGGCCAATGTATCTCGGACTCAACCTGCCTCTTTTTCCAAAGCGTACTAATCCTTTCCAAGGTGACACCTTTAGAAGCACTTTATCACCCACTTGGAACTCTAATGGCTTTCGGCGTTATCTACATAACTTTATGACGAACTCTTGCATCCTTGAGTCTATCCTTGATAATTGAGATCTTGTCTGTGGTCTCTTGTACAATGTCGGGCCTAGTCAACTGTTTGTCGCCAATCTCCAACCAACTGAGTGGGGATCTACACTTGCGTCCATATAAGGCCTCATACGGTGCACACTGAATGCTGGTGTGATAACTGTTGTTATATGAGAACTCAACTAATGGTAGGTGAGTATCCCAACTTCAGCCAAAATCTATCACACAGGCATGTAGCATATCTTCTAGCATCTGAATAGTTACTTTCCATCTGACCGTCCGTTTGAGGATGATAGGAAGTGCTCAAGTCCAACCGCGTACCCAACGCTTTCTAGAGTGATTGCCAAAACCGCGACGTAAAACGGCTATCTCTATCCGAGATAATGGAAATAGGCACTCCATGACGCGTAACGATTTCACCGATGTAAATTTGTGCAAGTTTTTCCATCTTGTAGTCTTCCCGAATAGGAAGGAAATGCGCATATTTCGTAAGTCGATCCACTATAACCCAGATTGAGTCATGCCCCTTTCCGGTTTTGGGTAACTTGGTTACGAAATCCATAGTTATTTGTTCCCATTTCCATTGGGGAATCTCGGGTTGTTGTAGCAGACCAGATGGTTTTTGATGTTCGACCTTAACTTTTGCACAGGTTAAGCACTTGTTTACGTACAAGGAAATGTCTTTCTTCATTCCCGGCCACCAGTAGTATCCTTTTAGATCTTTGTACAATTTATTAGCTCCTGGGTGAATTGAATATCTCGATTGATGGGCTTCATCCAAAATTGTTGATCGTAGGTCATTAACCTTTGGTATCCAAACCTTGTCTTCAAAGTAACGTACCCCACCTGACTTTGTTTTAAATCTATGTTCCCAGTGATGTAGGGTCTCGTCCTTCAAATGTTCTTCTTTCAATGCTTCTTCTTGATCTTCAAGAATTTGTGTCTTTAGACTCGTCTGAACGATTGCACCCAATGCTCGCACTCTTGACAGTTTCACTCTTTCCTTCCTACTTAGTGCGTCGGCTAAGCGTCGGCTACCACATTAGCTTTGCCTGGGTGGTATTTTATTTCACAATCATAGTCGCTAAGCAGTTCAACCCATCTTCTTTGCCTCATATTAAGCATCTTCTGATCAAGGATGTGTTGAAGACTTTTATTGTAACACCTGTAATTTTCGGTAAGTAATTGTCACCCAGACGCTTCTGTGACTGGTAAACAGGGGGTTTTGTTGGGTAATGTTTTGTTTAAAGTCCCTTAGAGTATCGGGGTTATTGGCATTAGAAAAGTCGGGTTTCGGGGATCCAAAAATGTTCCGCGACAATTCCCGGCGACTATGAAAGTGTCATAGTCGCATGCAATGTACCGTGGCCTGAGGGGAGTTTGCGACATTGCCATGTGACAATGCCCTGGGCATTATCGCTGGTCAGTGTCGTACCAGGGCACCCAACTGCTGTTAAGTTCGAGTTTCAGCCTCTTTTCTCATTCTTCATTTCTCATTTTCTTCCCAACTCTCTCTAAACTCTCTCAAGACTTCCCAAACCCATCCATGGTGATTTTGATCCATCAAATGCCTCCATCCTCAAGTATTGAAGTGTCATCAAAGGGTAGAAGCTAGTCACCAAGAACCTTCATCTTCATCTTCAACCTCAAACTCCATTTTTGGGTTTTTTAGGTTTTCATCAAAACCTAAGTGGTAAGTTATCCTCTCCATTTTCTAAACCTTATTAGGTGATATAATGATTCATTGATGATGTCCTAAGTATTTCATCTCTCTAATTTCAGTTTGGAAGATTTGGGTTAAAATTAGGGTTTAGATCAAAATGGGGATTTTGGTGTAATATGTTTGGGGAATGTTTCTAAATGGTTAAATATGGGTATTTATGGTTTGGAATGTATGGATCTAGGTTTTGGAAGTTGTCGGCTTGAGGATTCAAGTGCCCTTCAAAGGAGCTCAAATTGGGTGAAATCTAGATTTAGCCTAAATCTAGCGAGGTGAGTTCAAGTTGCTTTGTGAAAACTATGTACATGCCAAAATGTGTATTTTGTAGTAAAATATATTTTACTTGGTATTTTTCAAAGTGTGAGTATTTTAATAAGTTTTCATATTTGATAAACTTGGGTTATTTTAGTTTCATAAAATGCTCACATTTGGGATTTGGATATCTTGATAAGTAATAGCATGATTTATTCATTTATGGGGATTTTGTAATAATAGAGTCCATTTTATGACTTATGTATCTTTGATGATTTTTGTACAAACGAAGTCTATCACACGTAATATGCATTTTGGTGTATTTGCATTTATAAATCCTTTGGAAAATCTTGGTCCCAATACTTGTTGAGTTTTGGGTTAATCACGTCTTTGAGGTATGTGTCTTCATAAACGTTGTTTAAAAACATTTCTTTATTTGGGTAACGTTAATTGTCGTCAAATGGATTTTGAGCATTTTAGCTCTCGGGGTCGACTTAAAGAGTATTGAGGACATTTGTCCGGTTCTAATGGCTCGATCTAGAGTCCAAATTACGAATTACATCTCGATGCATTTTATTGCATGTTATTGATAATTACAGACTCGAGTGCCTTAGTCATTCAGGTGTAGTCATGTAATCTTAGACTATGTTGCATTGGATCCATAGGCACGTAAGTCAGTCTTATTTGATGGTCAATTGGGTGGCACGGGGTTGGACTCCGGGACTCATGGGTTATGACCTTGTCTTTACAAGTAGGCACTAGGAGGGTTGAGCCCGGTTGAGCTATTATGACTGTGGGTAGTCCTCTATTGGGCGTTTGGGGCCTTTGCCGTGTGGGGCAATGCCTTCGTTGTATCCCCCGTGTGCCGAGCCTTTGGCAATAATTCTGGTGGTATTCGCTAAGGTCAGCTGTCTCTTTGCGTGAAACTTGTCAAGGAGTCGTAGGGGCACTTGGGCTAGCGTGTCGTAAAGTGTCATATGATCAACGTTGTTTGAGTGGCATACTTTTGTGTTCCTCTGTTCTCAACGGATACGGGTATCCCCCGTTGTCGGCCCGCTGTATTTTGGATATTTAATTGTCCATGCTTAAATATTTGGATTTCACTCCATTTTATGGTCGCGTGAGTATTAAGTTTCAGTTCCATGTTTTAATGGCGTATCATATTTATATGGGCTGTTTTCCGTTATTTAAGGGTCGAGTATTATGTCCCGCCCGAGTTTTGGCTGTTTTGGGATATGAAGGATTATCTACATTTTCACAAATTTGAGTGTCTAACTTTGATCCCGTTTTGGGTGAGTTACGGGTTGCATCGTTTTATAAGAAATGTGTGTTTAGGAGCATTGTCTTTAAAAGTGCATATTATGGGAAAATGTGTCGTTTCCATTTTGAAGTATAATATTTCGAAGGACCTTTCTTTAATTTGAATTCCTTTATTTAAAAGATATATTCATTCATGTTAAAACTTTTGAGCTCACTAGGCGTTAAGCCTAACCTTTTTATTTGTCGGCATGTGCATCAGGTTCCCGTCGGGGGTCGGTTTTAGCAAGTGCTATAAGGAGTTGAGCCTTAGCTTTATGCAATAGTAAGTAGTTGGTGAAGTATTCCGTAAGTTGGAGATAGTGATTGTTATTGGGTTTAGTAACACCCGTCCTTTTCATAGTTGGTATGTATAGTTTGAATGTGTGTATTGAGGTTAATTCTTAAATTGTGTTTGTAGTCGAAGTAATTATTGATGTATTTAGAAAATTTTTAATAAGTTGCTATCTTCAGATTTAAGGGTGTTACAAGTTGGTATCAGAGCTTAAGTTTGAGAGAATTAGGTATTGATCTTTGAATGCCTAGACTCAAACTAGCGTTCTTATAAGTGATTGTAAGTGGAGTGCACATTAGGAACCTTAAGATAAGATATTTTGGGGTTAATTGAGTCGCTAGAAACGGAAAACTTGTCGAGGGTCGCAAGAATCAACATGTACGATACGTTCATAATGGCACCTGACCAGTGTTATGGTGAACTTACATGCTACATGTGTATACTTGAACTACCTCGGTATGATGACCATGGGGGTAGCAAGAAAGTTTCTAAGCGAGTGATCTAAGGAAAGGTTGATGTTTATAGCAATGTCACTTGGGAGCGATAGGTAAGTGCGATGAATGCATTAAGTTGACCATCTTGGGTCAGAGTTATTGGTTGGAGTAGAACTATCAGTTTGACAGACCGATTCTGTTTCGAGGAAAATTGTAAGTTAACCAATTAGTGGGATTGTTGCTCTAGGATGTTGGATGCATCCGAATGACGATAGTATGTCGGGAAAATTGAGAAGTGTAGTCCTAAGATGCTGAGTGCCGACCAAATTCATGCACGAAATTTATTTCTAAAATGAGTTTGCATCAATTGTTTCTCATGTATTCGAAGCATAAAGTATGTGATACTTTGAAGTCTTGGTAAAACATTTAGCACTCATCAGATTTTAAACCGTGAGCTTAAGCATTCATGGAGTTGTTTGGTTGCAAGTTATTGCAATTTTTATGGAAAAATTTCCCCGTCCCTATTTTGTGTTTAACGCTATCTTTGGACATCTTAAGATCCGTGTTTTAATGCCATATGTGGTATTGGGCAAGTAACTGTAGAATTTTTAACCTTGACATTGGATCTCCTCCACGTATGTTAAGGTTTTAAAGGAAGAGTTGTCCCACTGTTTTTGAGTCTGAACTTTCTTGGGAATTTTAGTCTGTACGAGTCGCGTTGAATTTTATGGAATATTGTTTTACGACGTTTGGGCGCGTGAGTGTATTTTGAGATGCGTGAGTTTTAATTTTATGGCGTATAATTTACGAGCTTTTGGGTGTCGTATCTCATGAGAGTTTTGTTGAAAATGGTCACTTTATCTTACGTGGTGGTTTTAGAATTTTAACCTTTTTAGACTTATTGTCGTTTTACGCTTTTTATGTTGGGAAACAGAGATTTTGACATCGCTTGATTTTACCGTCAATGAGTTTATGAAAGTTTAGTTGGGTTTATGGCGTTTTATTTTATGACCATTCGAGCCGCGTAATTTTGGAACGTGTAGACTTGCATTAGTGTGTGCGTTAAGTTTACGAGTCTTGTTTAGTACCTTGTCTCATGCGAGTCCTGCATCTACATTCTTGCAACCGTAAGAGGCACTATGAAAATCTTAATGTCGCATGACTGCATCCTGAGTTTTACACGGGGATATGTGCATACTTTTGGGTTTAATTTGATTTTCACTCGCGTGAGTAAATATGTGAAATAATTAGGTTGCCTCATATTAAACTTTTAATCTAAATGTGCTTCAATTGTTGACCTTGCTGTTATAAATTTTATGCAACGCATGAAATGAATTTTCGGGTTGCATATCGTTGTAGTTACCATCTTTTTGAAATGTGTTTTATTGGTGCGACTCAAGGCTTTAAACTCGATTTAAAAATTTATTTGCGTTCCCATCATTCTACAAAGTTTTGGGGAATAAACCGATGTATAAGAGACTTGTTGGAAATTTTATGCCGCAACGTTTTTGGTTAAAGAAGAAAAGTGTGAGTCCGTGATCGTTTACCAGATAAATCAAACAACAACAAGATATAGATTACCAACCTGTTTCTATTACAAAAACGCGGATTACAGAGGTTGATAAGTTTACACTTTGAAGCTCTTTTCTCTGAGTGTTCTTGATCAATATGTTGGTCTTAGATTTGAGATTAAGATTGTGATTGTTAGATATTTCTAAGAATATCTAAAACTATATATACTAACTAATAATATCTAGATATTAAATAAACTAATATAATATCTAAAACTTAATATCTAATAACAAGATATTAAAAAACATAACTTTGACACTTATTACAAAATAGACCCTAGACTGTTGTTGAGAGTGACTTGTCAGCTTTAACTTCAGATTGCGATCTTCGTATTAGATGTTCTTGAATCCAATGAGACTGTGTCCTAACAATCTCCCCATTTGGATCAAGATCATTACGAAAATGATTTAGCAATACGATCTTCTCTTTCAGCATTGAAGATGCAATCTCTCTCTTAGTCTTCAAGATATAGTAAATTCCCCAAAAGATGTAGATTATCTTTCTTTCAGTTCATGGGAAGAAATTATCTCTAGTTTCAGCTCGAAGTTCTTCAGCAAAGTATCTTCAAAGAAAATTTCTCTCGAATCAGCATATCTTCAGAGTACTTGCTCTTTGAAGAATTCAATCTTGGACGTGATTCTTGAAACATGTGATTTCTTGGTTAGCTCTTCTCCATTTCTTGGGTAGATCTTCTCCCCCTTTTTGATGAGAAGTGTAACGATTTCATCAAAACTTGATGACAAGAAATGTTGTTTATAAGGAGCCTCTGATTCGTCAATGCAATAGATATTTATCCAGATCTTTGCAAATCTAGACAAAATAGTCATGTATCACCTGTAGCAATAAACAAATCAGTTAGAAACGCCTGTCAGTAACACTAAGTCACTGTGTGTAACGAATACACAATGGAAAGGAGCTGTTTGATGTTGACTCCCCCAGGGCTTCCATTTAATCATCGAAACACCACAAAGGTTATTTCTATAAACGTTATGACAAAGAAACAAATTCCTTGTGTGTTCATGCTTGTGTTAGAAAGAATTAAGCACTTGATGATTGCTTATAGGCTCGAAATTGTATAAACCACTGAGACAACAGTAAGTTAAACACAGACTCAATGTGCATGAGTGAAGTGCGAAGGAGGGGCAGACTTCCTTCTTTTCAATATCCAGATTTTCCAAATGAAAATCAGATAGCAAATGTGCTGCTTCCCCTTTGAAAATGTGAAACACTTTCCTTTTGAGAAGAAAATGAGTTGTTGGTGAGGTTAATCAAGAGTTGGCATGGGCTAGTTGCCTGTTTCAATAATGATCACGAAAGAATTATGAAACATTAGAATTATGGCTGCCCGACTCAGAAAAAGTTGGTGAAAAGTTCTGATATTCTTTTAACTCTGTTCTCACACCCTCTTTCTTTTAAACATTTAGCTCACTGCTAACCTAACTCTCTTTTTCATGATAGCTTATCACTCTTCCACACTCATTTCTTTTGACTTCTCACACCCAATCACTATGGATTAACTTCATGGGTAGAAATCACTGGTTAACGTGATTCCATAGAAGTTGTGTTAATTCCTAGCACACTGTTCCCGTATATCCTATAAAGAATAAGTTGCTCAAAATGATTTATAATCATGTAAGCTCATGTAGAACATTTAAAGTACACTCCCGAAATATAAAATCTTATGAAAAAATCAGGAAGTGGTTTGAACGTTTAAGAATATGTTTTCAATGATTGAAAGTTATCCTTCTTTCAACCATATATGAGATTAAGATAAAGGATTATACCTTAACGTGCGATCTTACATCTCATGAAGCTTAGCTTAAAGTCATAAACATATGATCGTGTAAGCTCTTCTCAAAAATTCTGCAAAAGTCTGAAGTCAAGTCAAAGAAACTTTATTCACTAATATTGAAAAGACAAAAAGCACTAAAACAAAGAACTTCTCTTACTCCCCCTGAAATTATGCATCTAACATATATAATTTCAGAAATAAATATGTACTTCCCCTTGAAGGTTGAATTTGTCGTTGGAGTATCAGAGTACAATCTCTCATATCAGCATTGGAGTAAGGTCTTATCATCATTGAAGTGTGAGTCATAAACTGTTGTGTTTATAAGTCATTGTTCTTCGTTGAAGTACGGGTTCTGATCTGTTGTAATCAGAAGCCACTGTTGACATTGATGTCCGGGTCTTGAGTTGATTTACTCAAGAACCATTCTTCTTCTACTCCTCCTTGACAGTAGGTGCCTGCAACACAGGTTTAGTTTTCTTTGGTACCCACTGGTATTTGGGTCCATATGTGTTAGTTGTAGTTCGTATGGGGGTTATGGAATAAGAACCATACCAGTAATGATCTTTGGTTCTGTGAACACGATCATGTGTACGACAGTAAGAACAAGAATTTTCCTTACATGATAACCTGATCATTTGATCTCTCGTGTAAACATGAGCAGGTTTACTTTTCAGCGCATTGTTCTTCGGTTCATTATGCGTATGTACACATGAGCTTTCATCTTTAACTAGTTTCCTGTTCCAGACCAGTTCAGCTTCTTTGTAGTTGTTTCTCCTTCTTTGTGTACCTGAACAATCTATATTTCTATCAAAGAAAAGGTTAGAATTACGAATTTGATCAGAAGATTTAACTGACCTCTTTGAAGAAACAGGTCTGAATGTTGAACTTGCAGTTGACTTGAATGAACATTCGGAATCATCTGAATCATATCTAGGTGAGTGGACAATTGACTCTGGAGTCTTGCGCTCAGTCACCACCACCGTTGAAATAACCTTTTCAAGCTCATTGACCTTTGAAGAATAACTGTTTCTTTCTTTGATAAGAAGGTCAATCTTCTTCTCAAGCTCGGACCTCTTCTTCTTCTCTTTCTGTGCATTCTTAGAAAGTTCAGATAGCTTTGCATTAAGCTTCCTAATTGCAGCTTCAAAGGTGTTTCTCTCTTCTTCAAATACCTTCGCTGCACCCTTTCTTCCATCTGATATTTCTTTTAAGTATCCAACATTCTTCATATCAAATGCCTTCTCCTTGGCAAACTGATCTCTTTCTAAAATGATTACTTTCTCAAAGTTAGAAACTTGTTGAGAAAGCATTATACAGTTAAGCTCAAGTGTCTTCTTCTCTTCAACACTCTTCTTGGAAAGATCTGCAATCTTCTTCTCGAATGTATCCTTTTTGCTCTCAAAGTCAGATATTTGCTTCAGAACATCCTCATTAATCTTTTTCAAAGCACTGACTTCTTCTTTCAGAACCTTTCTTTCATCACGATATTTAGATAATTTCTTTGAACGTTTAAGCTGAAGTTCCACTGATGAAGTAAGTTTTTCAAGATCCAATTTAAGTGCTTTAATATTTTCCTCATCATCAGAAAAATCCATCTTGAATATATGATTTGATTCACAAAGAACTGATTTGATCCTTAGAAAAACCAAGTCTGGAAGAACACAATTTGCGCTAAAAGGCAACAAGTCTGGTTTGCGCTAGATGTGGGTGGCGCAAAACACAAATTTACGTTTAAAGTGGGTCGCGCAAAAGAGTTTTGCTTGAGCAGTTTTAAAGGTTGTATTAGAGGATTATTGTGAGGTTGGGGTTGGAACGGAGTTGAGTGTTAACCTAATCTAGGTTAACCAGCTACCTGAAGGACACTTTGGTGCGCCTTGGAAGGATAACTTTATCAACATTAGGAATGGATCAGTTGAAATCTGAGGATTATGGAAGTAGTTTGGTTATGATCTTTGATGTTGGGTTCGAAACCGTATAGATCCGAAGGAAATTGGTCGGTGATAAGTTGGAGTCACTAATTGCCTGGAGGTGGTATTTGTCACCCAAGGTTGGGAGATGACCGTAACCTTGTGGGAAAAGGTTACTTTGGTGAGTTAAGTGTTCGCTCGGTTATGAGGGTGACGCGCCCATGAGGGGAGGTTGACGTGGATATCAGTGCAAGAGTCATAATAGTGACGCGCCCATGAGGGGCGGTTTCATGGGGATCTAGATTTCGAGGACGAAATCATTCCAAGGTTGGGAGGATTGTAACACCCGTAATTTTCGGTAAGTAATTGTCACCCGGACGCTTCTGTGACTTGTAAACAGTGGGGTTTTGTTGGGAAATGTTTTGTTTAAAGTCCCTTAGAGTATCGGGGTTGTTGGCGTTGGAAAAGTCGGGTTTCAGGGCTCCGGAAATGTTCCGCGACAAAGGCCGACGACTATGACAGTGTCATAGTCGCACTGTCACAGTCGCATGCAATGTACCGTAGCCTGAGGGGAGTTGGCGACATTGCCATGCGACAATGCCCTGGGCATTATCGCTGGTCAATGTCGCACCAGGGCACCCAACTGCTGTTAAGTTCGAGTTTCAGCCTCTTTTCTCATTCTTCACTTCTCATTTTCTTCCTAACCCTCTCTAAACTCTCTCAAGACTTCCCAAACCCATCCATGGTGATTTTGATCCATCAAATGCCTCCATCCTCAAGTATTGAAGTATCATCAAAGGGTAGAAGCTAGTCACCAAGAACCTTCATCATCATCTTCAACCTCAAACTCCATTTTTTGGTTTTCTAGGTTTTCATCAAAAACTAAGTGGTAAGTTATCCTCTCCATTTTCTAAACCTTATTAGGTGATATAATGATTCATTGATGATTTCCTAAGTATTTCATCTCTCTAATTTCGGTTTGGAAGATTTGGGTTAAAATTAGGGTTTGTATCAAAATGGGGATTTTGGTGTAATATGTTTGGGGAATGTTTCTAAATGGTTAAATATGGGTATTTATGGTTTGGAATGTATGGATCTAGGTTTTGGAAGTTGTCGGCTTAAGGATTCAAGTGCCCTTCAAAGGAGCTCAAATTGGGTGAAATCTAGATTTAGCCTAAATCTAGCGAGGTGAGTTCAAGTTGCTTTGTGAAAACTATGTACATGCCAAAATGTGTATTTTGAAGTAAAATATATTTTACTTGGTATTTGTCAAAGTGTGAGTATTTTAATAAGTTTTCATATTTGATAAACTTGGGTTATTTTAGTTTCATAAAATGCTCACATTTGGGATTTGGATATCTTGATAAGTAATAGCATGATTTATTCATTTGTGGGGATTTTGTACTAATAGAGTCCATTTTATTACTTATGCATCTTTGATGATTTTTGTACAAACGAATTCTATCTCACGTAATATGCATTTTGGTGTATTTGCATTTATAAATCCTTTGGAAAATCTTGGTCCCAATACTTGTTGAGTTTTGGGTTAATCACGTCTTTGAGGTATGTGTCTTCATAAACGTTGTTTAAAAACATTTCTTTATTTGGGTAACGTTAATTGTCGGTCAAATGGATTTTGAGCATTTTAGCTCTCAGGGTCGACTTAAAGAGTATTGAGGACATTTGTCCGGTTCTAATGGCTCGATCTAGAGTCCAAATTACGAATTACATCTCGATGCATTTTATTGCATGTTATTGATAATTAAAGACTCGAGTGCTTTAGTCATTCAGGTGTAGTCATGTAATCTTAGACTGTGTTACATTGGATCCATAGGCACGTAAGTCAGTCTTATTTGATGGTCAATTGGGTGGCACGGGGTTGGACTCCGGGACTCATGGGTTATGACCTTGTTTTTACAAGTAGGCACTAGGAGGGTTGAGCCTGGTTGAGCTATTATGACTGTGGGTAGTCCTCTATTGGGCGTTTGGGGCCTTCGCCGTGTGGGTATATGCTTCGTTGTATCCCCCGTGTACCGAGCCTTTGGCGATAATTCCGGTGGTATTCGCTAAGGTCAGCTGTCTCTTTGGGTGAAACTTGTCAAGGAGTCGTAGGGGCACTTGGGCTAGCGTGTCGTGAAGTGTCATACGATCAACGTTGTTTGAGTGGCATACTTTTGTGTTCCTCCGCTCTCAACGGATACGGGTATCCCCCGTTGTTGGCCCGCTGTATTTTGGATATTTAATTGTCCATGCTTAAATATTTGGATTTCCTCCATTTTATGGTCGCTTGAGTATTACGTTTCAGTTCCATGTTTTAATGGCGTATCATATTTATATGGGTTGTTTTCCGTTATTTAAGGGTCAAGTATTATGTCCCGCCCGAGTTTTGGGTGTTTTAGGATATGAAGGATTATCTACATTTTCACAAATTTGAATGTCGAACTATGATCCCGTTTTGGGTGAGTTACGAGTTGCATCTTTTATAAGAAATGTGTGTTTGGGAGCTGAAAATGTAATTCCCAGATCTAAATCAAGCAATTCAAACACTCTCACTCAAGATCTAACAGTGTTTATTGTAGAGAGAGAGTAGAGAGAGAAATATTCTGATATTACAATGTAAAGCTCTTAGTTGTGTTACATAATTACAAAAAAAACTAACTATTTATACTACATGCTAAAACACTCAAATAGTCCAACATAAAACTCTCAAGTACTTGAACAAACTCTCAAGTACTTTAACACCTCTAATACTTATGTTGACTTTCTCACTATATGACTTTCATTGACTTCCTTTGACTATTCAATTACAAGGCTTTTTACAAGACTTTCCTAATTAAATCTTGTATACAATTAATGCACTAACATTCTCCCCCTTTGTATTCAAGATTTAAAAAAAAAAATTGACACTTGTCTTCAGCGCTTGATTCTTCAACTTTTATCTCTGACATCTTTAAAACTTTGAAGCTCTAACAATCTTCAGTCTTTAAGTCTTTAAAGAATCTTGAAAAGTCATTTGCACTTTGTATCTTCGGAATGTCAACAAGTCTTGAACAAATCTTTGAAACTCTTTAAAAACTTTTGAAATTTCGAGCTTTGAAACAACTTTGAGGAATCTCTGATCTTGTGTCTTCATCTCTTGTGATCTCTGATCAGTCTTCAGAAAAACAAACTTTCTCAAATCATCTTCAGAATCTGTTTCTGAAACATAGTAAGCATCTGAATTGTCTTGAACTTTCAGAATTATCTCTTCTTGAAATTTCAGAATTATCTCTTAAGGATTATCTTCACCATTTGTCTTTGAAATTGATCTTTGTAGATATCTCCCCCTTTTTGATGATTGTGAGCTTCATGATCATCAAAACTTTTCAATTTCAACACATTCCTTGATCATCCCCCTTTGTACTCAATGTAACAATCTCCTCATTTATGATAATTTGACATTCTCCGCCCTTTGAGATACATTTGACATTTTCTGCCCTTTTGATCTGAGTATCTGAATCATGATCTGTATATACCCGAATCTTTTCAAATTCAAATATAATGAACTTGGTAACCCTGATTCAACAAATGAAACAATTAAGAGTGTCTGTGAGTAACACGGAGTTACTGTGTACAACGAATGTACAATTTAAGGAGCTGGTTTGATGATGAATCCCCAGGACTTCCATTCAATCATTGAAAAACACAAGGTTTATCTATGAATGTTCTGATAGAAAAACAAATTTTCTGTGTGCTCGTGCTTGTGTATGAAAGAATTTAGCACAATGATTGTGTTTCATAAGGTTCAAAATGTGTAAACTGTTGAGACAGCAACAAGTATTACACGGACTCAATGTGCATGAAAGAGGTGCGAAGGTGGGGCAACTTTCCTTCTTTTTCAATATCTAAATCTTCTGAGTGAAGACCAGATAGCAGATATGTTGCGTCCCTAAGAAAAATTGAAACATTTATTTGTTAAGAAAGAAACGAGTGGTTGGTGGGGTTAATGCAAGAGTTGGCATGGGCTCACTGCCTTTTTCAATGATGGTCACCAAAGAATGTGAACCAATCAGTTTTTGTGGCTGCCCGGCTCAGAAAGTGGTTGGTGCAGAGTTTTGATATTCTTTTAACTCTGTTCTCACACCCTCTTTCTTTTTAACATTATGCTCACTTCTAACCAAACTCTCTTTTACATTTTTCCGCTCCACAATGAGAAAAACTCAACCGGATGAGTTATCTCCCCCACTCTTTGATTTTGACCCCTCACCCCTCATTCACTCAAGGATAACTTCCTGGGTAGGAAACACTGGTTTACGTGAATCCATGGAAGTTCTGTTAAAGCTCACACATGAATCCCATGTAAATCCTATAAAGAATGATTTGCTCAACAGTTTAACTAAACAATTAAGCATAAAATGTATGATAACATTGTCAAAATGTATGCTCATGAAATTTGAGCAATTGAACTTTGAAGATTTCTCAAAACAAAGATATTGAATGAATGAAATGAAATCAAAAGAATTGTTTTGAGAATCTGACAATGTATCAATCAGATCAAATGAAATGGTTAGGTTATCAAAGAATTGGATAATTTGTTTATATGAATAAATATAAACAATCTAGCAATGAAAGCACAAATTTGGAATGATGAATGATTCTCAACAACATTTGAAAGCAAATGGGAGTATTACCATCGAAAAATAGGTTCGTTTAGAGACATGGTAATAACAGATTAAAATGAAGTACTGAGCCGATGTGTGTGAATACTTTAGAGTATATAGACAAGATAATACATGAGTATTAATCTTTGGAAACACACGGTCACTTAAACATAGAAGCTCAATTATGAAAAACATTTAAAATCACACTTCTAAATTCGTAGAATCTTTTGAGAATAGAGAAGTGGTTTGAACATTTAAGAAACTATTTTTCATGCTTGAAAGTTGTTCTTCTTCCAAACAATCAGAGATCTAGATCAGAAGATATTTACCTTTAAGCTCCCCCTCAAATCATTATATCATGATTTGTTTTCTTTTAAGCTCCCCCTCGATATTTGCAAAATATCCTTATCTGAACATTGAAGAACGGGTCCTGATCTGTCATGTGATCAGAAGCCACAATATTGACACTTAAGTTCGGGTTTTGAACTGTTTTGTTCAAAAGCCTTTACTTGTACTTTGAAGTACGAGTCCTAGACTGATTTGTATAGAAGTCAAAATCTTTTAACTTTGAAGTCCGGGTCTTGAACTGAATTATTTAAGAGCCATTGTTCTATGCTCCCCCTTAAACATTGGGTGCCTGCAACACAAATTTAGTTTTTGGTACCCACTGGTATTTGGGTCCTGATGTGTTAGTTGCAGTTCTTGTGGGGGTTACATGATATGAAACATACCAGTAATTAACAAAATTCTTACTTACAAAGTCATGTGCTCCACAGTAAGAACATCATATTTTCTTCTGAGCAACCTTGATCAAGTGATTAGTTGAGTAATATATATCAGAATTACCAAAAGATTTACCTTTATGCACACTGTTCTTTTTGGCATTGGTTGTGGAAGCAGATGCTTTGTCCTTCTTCTTCTCATCCTCTGAAGAATCTTTAACTCTCTAGGCCATCTGATCTTTCTTTGATTGCTTCCCAAGAGATTTAACATAAAAGCTCGTTGAACCATCAACAGATTTGTCATAAAATAGATTAGATGGTCTGATCTGATTTGATTTGATAGTTTGTAGTTTGACACTTTTGTTTTTGAAAACATTTTTATCATGAATTGAACTTGAAGCTGTTTTGAAGGAACAGACTGATTCTGTTGAATTATCAACAGGTGATTGACTAATCACATCAGTTGTAATCTTTTCTGACAAATCAACGTTTGCAGCTTCTAAGTTCTTTATCTTTTCAGATAAAATGTTTCTTTCAGAAGTCAGTGTGACAAACTTTTGTTTCAAATCAGATTTGGCCATCTGTTCTTTTTGCACATCTGATGATAGAACAGTTATTTTGGATTTGAGCTTAGATATTTCAGATTCAAAATGTGAACGTTCTTGATCAAAATCTTTCTCCAAATTCTTGTTCTTTTCAGAGATATCCTTGAAAATCCCAACATTTCTCTTTTCAGCATTTTTCTTTTCAAGCTCAAAAGACTTTTTCTTTTCTTTGAAAATTTGTCTTTCTTTTTCGAGCAAGTCTTGTAAAGTAGAAATCTGTTTGGGAAGTTCAGAAATTTTATCTTCAAGAACTTGTCTTTCTTTCGCAAAAGTGTCTCTTTCAGCTATTACTATCTTTTCGAATTCTAACACTTGCTTAGAAAGTTTTGAACATCTCAGCTCCAAATCCTTTTTCTCTTGGTTAGCTTTCTTGGAAAAATCAGACATCTGTTGAGTAGAAGATGTCTCCAACTTTGATTTTTATTTATCTGCTTGATTGCTTTTTGTCAGTTCTGCATTTTTGATTTCCAAGGCAGATATCTTATCTTCAAAAGCCTTAAACTTGTGTTGAAGATCAACTGATTCAACTTGTAGTTCTGAAGATTTTTGTTCAGTTGTTTTCAGTTGGCTTTGGAGATTTTCAATCTTTCTTTCTTTCAATTTGATTTCTTTTTCACAAGCTTGAATAGTATTTCCTTTTATTTCAATCATTTCCTCTTTCTCTTTAATTTCCTTCTCTCTTGCACTGATGATACCTGCACAATCAGATTTAGCATGATCAGTACATTCTGCACAAACAGGAGTTTTATCAGAATTTGACAATTTAGATTTCAACTCCTGAATCTGCTTAAGAAGCTCTGAATTCTGATCCTTCAGTCTATCTTGTTCAGCTTCTTTTCTTGGTATCTCAGGCACTATTTCCTTTCCTTCCACTATAATACGTGGAATTATGACAATATGCTCCAAATCTTTTCTGTTTATTTGTTTTCTCCTCTGAGAATGTTTATCTGTATAAGACATTTTGTTTGATTAGCTTGATATTTAAAGATCGTTCCCAAACGATTCAGAAAATTTGACTGAAAGTCAAACTTGGATTAGCACAAAAAAAAATATCAGATAAGCTCAAAAATGACATAAAAGGACTAAAAATGAAAGAAAATATGAAATAAAGGAACTAATAACGTAAAAACACGAAACTTATAAAACTAGAGTGACTAAAAATGTAAAAACCTAAAAGATAAAACTACAGGGGCTAAAGGTGACAACTTCTCAAAGTTAGAACTTGAGGGACCAGATTTGTCAAACCCCTAAACTAATACTACAGGGACTAAATCTGCCAAAACTAAAAACTAGTTAATAAAACTAACAAATCTTACGAAAAAGGACTAAAAATGTAACACATTTAACAGAAAACCTAACAAAGTTAACTATAGGGACTGAAAAAGACAAACTTTAAAAGATACTAACTAGACTAACACTACTAACTGAGAAATGGACTAAAAATGTAATGAAAACTAACGAAACTAACAATCTAGGACCAAAATGTCACAAAATTAACGAAACTAACGGAGATAACGATTGTCCGTTAGTTTACTGTTCATTCATCTTCTCAAAACGAACTGCAGATTTTGAACGTCGATATTTGCTTCGTTTCTCAACCAAAATGCATGAAACTTGTCTCGTTTTGATCTTTGATCAATGTAGAATTGATCCCATCAAAGAATTCTCGATCATGCAATGATTTACGGGTTGTGGATCACGACAAAGTTACTCCGGCAAGATGATTTTCCGGCGAGATCTTTCGTGATTTTAAACCTTTTAAACACCTGGAAAACGATAGAAATCAACTAACAAACACGATTAGAAGATAATATGTCGAAAACATTGCTCACAAATTCAGTAACGTCATTTTCCGTCGAAACCCGTTTTTCCGGTAACGTCTCCGGCGAAACTTCAAACTTCGATATCTCACTTGATACTTGACCAAAATCGATTCTGAAAGCGGTGTAGAGCTCTAAATCAACAAGGGAACAGTTTAGATCCAGTTAAATCGATCAAAAACAATTAAAATGAAGACCCACTTGAATGACATCGACTGAAAAAAAAACGCAGATGGAGACTTGCGTGTTTTGTTAAAACTCGCAGGTAGGGGCTAGCGAGTTTTTAAAACTCGCAGATCAAAGGAATGTTTTCAAGTCAATGCTTTGCGTGTTCTACAAAAACTCTCAGATCAGAGGATCGATTTCACCACAGTGGTTTGCGTGTTTTGTAAACTCGCATGCTTTGGTTTGAGTGTTTGCCAAACTCGCAGAGGCTTGAAAAGATTAAACTTATGTGGTATGCGTGTTTAGCAAACTCGCAGATCAAAGGATTGATTTCAGTCTAATGGTTTGCGTGTTTTTGCTAAACTCGCAGATCAAAGGCTAAATTTCAACCCTGTGCCTTGCGTGTTTTGCAAACTCTCAAATCAAATGAATTATTTTAACCCAATGACTTGCGTGTTCTTCATGGCCACTTGCATGTTCTTGATGGAATCCACATATCGATCCAAGTGTTCAGAACCTGCAAATTTAATCTTCATAATGCATCAATATCGAAAAGCAATTCTGAACATATTTCCAATTAGCAAATCTATCTAAAAATGCAAAACTACAATGAGATCTACAATCTTATGTTGGAAGTTTTGTGAACACAATGTGTTTCTGTACTGAAATCGATCACAATCCAATCATTTTTACAAACAAACAACAATTATCAAGAATCAATTTGTTTCAATCAGTGAACGATAAAAAAAATCAACTGCGTTCATGAAAATTTCCAACATTTGATCCAATCAAGTTCAACCTGTTCAATCAATTGAAAATGTGATCAAAATCTAACAACTCACAACCATATTACAATCAAATCACATCAATTCAATAAGAATTTGTGAAAAAGATCAAATTCCAGTGTTCTTGAAATTTTCAAGAAAATTTGAATTTTTGATCCAAAAATTCAGAAATCGATCTAATTTTCTTGTGCAAATCTTCCTGAAACAGTTTGGTAAAGCTCTGATACCAATTGAAAATGTAATTCCCAGATCTAAATCAAGCAATTCAAACACTCTCACTCAAGATCTAACAGTGTTTATTGTAGAGAGAGTAGAGAGAGAAATATTATGATATTACAATGTAAAGCTCTTAGGTGTGTGTTACATGATTACAAAAAAAACTAACTATTTATACTACATGCTAAAACACTCAAATAGTCCAACATAAAACTCTCAAGTACTTGAACAAACTCTCAAGTACTTCAACACCTCTAATACTTATGTTGACTTTCTCACTATATGACTTTCATTGACTTCCTTTGACTATTCAATTACAAGGCTTTTTACAAGACTTTCCTATTTAAATCTTGTATACAATTAATGAACTAACAGGAGCATTGTCTTTAAAAGTGCATATTATGGGAAAATGTGTCGTTTCCATGTTAAAACTCTTGAGCTCACTAGACGTTAAGCCTAACCTTTTTATTTGTCGGCATGTGCATCAGGTTCCCGTCGGGGGTCGGTTCTAGCAAGTGCTATAAGGAGTTGATCCTTAGCTTTATGCAAGAGTAAGTAGTTGGTGAAGTATTCCGCAAGTTGGAGATAGTGATTGTTATTGGGTTTAGTAACACCCGTCCTTTTCATAGTTGGTATGTATAGTTTGAATGTGTGTATTGAGGTTAATTCTTAAATTGTGTTTGTAGTCGAAGTAATTATTGATGTATTTAGAAAATTGTTAATAAGTTTCTATCTTCAGATTTATGGGTGTTACATTTATGGTCGGTGTAGACGGTGCATTTCGTGCCGTAAAGATAATGTCACCAAATCTTGAGTGCGAACACTACGGCTCCTAACTCTAGATCGTGAGTGGTGTAGTTCTTCTCATGAATTTTAAGTTTCCTTGAAGCATATGCAATAACCTTGTGCTTTTGCATCAATACACACCCCAAACCTTGGTGTAATGTATCGCAGTAGACTACGAAATTCTCCGTGCCTTCTGGCAATGCCAGAATTAGTGCATTACATAACCTATGCTTAAGCGTTTGGAATGCTTCTTCTTGTTTCTCTCCCTAAATAAACTTCTTATCCTTTTGGGTTAATGTCGTTAGTGGTTGCGCAATTTTTGAGAAATTCGCAATGAATTGCCGATAATAGCCTGCTAAACCAAGAAATTGAAAAATTTCTGTCTAGGTCTTCGGGGATTCCCACTTCTTGATGGCCTCAATTTTTTCCTGATCTACATAAATTCCTTTCTCATTAATCACGTGGCCTAGAAAATGTACCTCACGAATCTAGAATTCGCATTTGGGGAACTTCGCATACAATTTCTGGTCTTTGAGCAGTTCTAGAATCAACTTTAGATGTCGTTCATGATCCTCCTTGCTTCGCGAATAAATTAGTATATCATCTATGAACATGATCACGAACTTATCCAAGTACGGACTACAGACCCTGTTCATTAAGTCCATGAAGACAGCTGGTGTGTTTGTTAGCCCGAAAGGCATAACCAGGAACTCGTAATGGTCGTAACGAGTCCTAAACTCCGTCTTGAGAATATCCTCCTCACGGACCCTCATTTGATGATATCCAGATCGAAGATCAATTTTTGAAAAGTAAGTAGCACCTTGGAGTTGATCGAACAGGTCGTCGATTCGAAAGAAGAGGGTAACGGTTTTTGATGGTTAGCTTATTGGGTTCTCTATAATCGATGCACATTCACAAGAACTGAGGCTCCCCACGACGAAGAGTTGGGTCTTATGTATCCTTTGTCGAGCAGCTCCTGGAGTTGTCCTGACAATTCTGGCATTTCTGATGGGGCCAAACCATAAGGTGATTTAGCCACTGGTGCAGCTCCAGGAATTAAGTCGACGTGGAATTCGACTTGTCTTGGCGGAGGTAGTCTTGGTAGCTCGTCCGGAAACACCTCGGGAAAATCCCGAACTACAGGAAAATCCTGTATGCGTTTCTCTCTGATTTCCGAGTCTATGACGTGAGCAAAAACGTGATGCCTTCCTTTTTTAAGTACTTTCGCATATTTATACACTACACTATCTTAAAATTCTTTCCGGACTTCTCTCCATGCACGAGGAGTGTTTCACCTTTTGGCAACGAAATTCGGATGATCTTTTCGAAACAACATTAATTCAACTCGATTCTTGGATAGCCAATCCATGCCCACGACTATGTCAAAGCTTCCTAACTCAATTGGAATGAGGTCTATACTAAAGTTCTTATTAGCTAAGTTTAAGGTACAGTCTGGAATTGTATCCCTGGCCTTAACTTCCGGCCCATTAGCAAATTCAATAGTGTAGACCTCTTTCAACTTTTGGGGTTTCAAATTAACTTTTGGTCTAAACTTTAGTGATACAAAGCTCCTATCCGCTCCAGAATCAAATAGTACTGTTGCATAATGACTATTAAGAATAAACGTACCCGTGACCGCGTTCGGGTTTTCCCTTGATTCATCGGCCCCAATCTAAAATACTCGACCTCGAGCTTGGACTCCTTAGTTCCCCTGGTTGGCTGGTCGTGCTTGATTAACGTTTGGTCCTCGGTTCAGTTTCGGGCACGTGTTCCAAAGATGGTATAGGCTTCCATACTCATGACATGTTCTCCTTCTTCCAGTTCTGCAATCCTTGGCGAAATGGACTCCCTTATTACATTTGAGACAAATGATGCATTTACCACCGTGGCGGTTGTTGCACTTATCACACTTAGGGTAGGTTCCCTTGCCTTTCTCCACCACCTGGTCCTGGACTCCAAAGTTTCCTATCATCTTTCAGTTCTTACTAGTCTTCCCGCCAGATTGCCTTTTTGAGGGTTCCTCCATCTTCCTCTTACTAATGGCTTTTTCATTCGTGAACATTCCCGACCGGATGGCATTGTTGGTGAGCCTAGTTGCTAAGTTCACCGCATCTTGGAGTGTTGTTGGGTTTGCCGAGGTAACATCCCCGCGAATCTCATGTGCTAAACCCCAGATATATCTATCAATTCGGTTATCCTCAGGTGTTACTAGATGTGGCACCAACTTTGCTAGGTCGTGAAAACGGGCGGTGTAGGTGTCTATGTCTCTACCCACCATCTCGTGATTCCATAGCTCTGCTTCCAAATTCTGAATTTCACTCTTCGGGCAATACTCTCCCTTGGGTAGCTTTTTGAATTCCTCCTACGTCAGGCTGTTAGCAGCTTCTTGTCCACGGGTTTGTACATGTGTGTTCACCAAGTTAATGCTCGGCCTTGCAGCAGACAGACAACAAACTCTACCTTGTTTCCTTCAGTGCACTTACTAATATGGAGAACAGACTCCATACCCTCAATCCATGACAAGAGCCCAACAACTCCTTCGGTTCCGTGGAATTCCTTAGGGTTACATGCCCTAAAAGCCTTGTATGTGCATTCCATGTCTCCCGTTGCTCCCTGGTTATTTCCCTGGTTAGCATTTAGGCCCGCCGCCACTTGGCTGGCGATGTTTGGAAGTGTTGCGATGAGTTGTTCGGACACGAGTCGCACTATCTTGGGGTCTTCTCTTCTAGGAGACATAATTCTAAGGCATAGTTCTATTTAGGAATTTGGTTTTATTTTTAATGCAGGTTCCACTAAACTAAGTTATGATTATAATACGACACATATCTACCACAATCATTCACGCACATAAATATAACAACGTACAATAATTTCAGAATCATGCATATAAAGCACTTAATTCATAAAATCATAGGTTCAAAAATAACATAAGTTCAACAACCAACAGAATTAATTTTCCAAAAACATCAAGTAGTTCAGAGTTTTAAATTGTGGCTACATGCCACCAAAAATAGATTCCTAAGTTCAGTCATCAAAGGTCATCAAAAGTTCTTCTACCAGTACTACTTCTGTGGAATCACATCTTCACGCCTATCCCTAGTGCATCGTCACCCAGTACCACAATCCAACCATCATCAACATGAACACTCCTAACAGCAAGCATATGTATAGCCTCCTAATAGTCCTCCTAGCAGCATTGACGGCCGCCGGAGCTCTCAATACTTGATGGTTATGTGCGTCCAAGGTTTCAATCAAGTTGCCTAGGACATAGTGGTCCTGATCCAACCTGGATCAATGGGTATACAACTCATGCGCCATGCATTGGACCCATTGTCCCTCGGCTGGGGTCATGCCCTGAGTAAGTCTGGCCGGAATTCCTGTCACTACTGATGGTGTCCCGCTCGGTGCTGGCTTCCTAGATGTCTCTCCTTCGGTCCTTGACGGTCCTGCAAAAGTCACCCTGACAGGTAAGGGAAAATTCTTCCTAGCAGTGGTCCTAGTCCTCAGTCCCTGCGGTGCAGGTGGAGGAATCACCGGTAGAGGTAGTACGGCTACAGGGGATCGGGTGGAACTCCCACTATTTTCTTCATCACCGACCTCAGATGGGTCTTCCTCCTCATCAACGGGTGGGTCCCTCCGCGGTCGGCTAGTGATGTAGCCAGATTCATCAGTAGAGTACTCGGTAGGGGTGGATGAGGACGACATAGTGAACTGCGATATTAACAGACTTAATTACTAAGGGTGCTATTGAAAATGCCTAAGATATGCAATGTTCATGAATGCACACACAAGAATCGTGCTCGAAGTTTTTAAGTAGTAAAAATTTTTGTGCTTCTAATATAACCAGTCCAAGTCCCCCATTATGCATACCTAAATTAGACAGAGGTGATCAGGCTTTGTCTAAATTATGGTATAATAATATGACACTCAACTTGGTTATACTAGAAATATGCTTCAGACTTTGAAAATCATTTCGAAATTATATATATATTTTGGTATAGTTTGAGGTTTCCATAAGGAAACTGGCATTCTATTAGGAGGACTATTAGGAGGCTATACATATACTTGCTGTTAGGAGTGTTCATGATGATGATGGTTGGATTGTGGTACTGGGTGACGATGCAGTAGGGATAGGCGTGAAGATGTGATTCCACGGAAGTAGTACCAGTAAAAGAACTTTTGATGACCTTTGATGACTGAACTTAGGAATCTATTTTTGGTGGCATGTAGCTACAATTTAAAACTCTGAACTACTTGATTTTTTGGGAAATTAATTTTGTTGGTTGTTGAACTTATGTTATTTTTGAACCTATGATTTTATAAATTAAGTGCTTTATATGCATGCTTCTGAAATTATTGTACGTTGTTATATTTATGTGCGTGAATGATTGTGGTAGATATGTGTCGTATTATAATCATAACTTAGTTTAGTGGAACCTGCATTAAAAATAAAACCAAATTCCTAATTAGATCTATGCCTTAGAATTATGCCTCCTATAAGAGAAGACCCTGAGATAGCGCGACTCGTGTCCGAACAACTCATCGCAGCACTTCCAAACATCGTCAGCCAAGTGGCGGCGGGCCTAAACGCTAACCAGGGAAATAACCCGGGAGCAACAGGAGACATGGAATGCACATACAAGGCTTTTAGGGCATGTAACCCTAAGGAATTCCACGGAACCGAAGGAGTTGTTGGGTTGTTGTCATGGATTGAGGGTATGGAGTCTGTTCTCCATATTAGTAAGTGCACTGAAGGAAACAAGGTAGAGTTTGTTGCCTTTATGCTGCAAGGCCGAGCATTAACTTGGTGGAACACACAGGTGGAAACCCGTGGACAAGAAGCTGCTAACAGCCTAATGTGGGAGGAATTCAAAAAGCTGCTCAAGGGAGAGTATTGCCCGAAGAGTGAAATTAAGAATTTGGAAGCGGAGCTATGGAATCACGAGATGGTGGGTAGAGACATAGACACCTACACCGCCCGTTTTCACGAGCTAGCAAAGTTGGTGCCACATCTAGTAACACCTGAGGAGAACCGAATCGACATATATATCTGTGGTTTAGATCCTGAGATTTGCGGGGATGTTACCTCGACAAACCCAACAACACTCCAAGATGCGGTGAACTTAGCAACTAGGCTCACCAACAATTCCATCCGGTCGGGAATGTTCGCGAATGAAAAAGCCATTGGTAAGAGGAAGATGGAGGAACCCTCAAAAAGGCAATCTGGAGGGAAGACTGGTAAGAACCGAAAGATGATAGGAAACTTTGGAGTCCAGGCCCAGGTGGTGGAGAAAGGCAAGGGAACCTACCCTAAGTGTGATAAGTGAAACAATCGCCACGGTGGGAAAATCATGATATTGAATTGCAATCTGGTTGATTTATGCTATGAAATTGTTGAACCTTGAATTTAATTGTTTGTTATGGTCTCCATACTTTACGATGTACTTGAGCGTTAAATGAAAAAGTCTCCACTGGTTAGACACTACCTATTAACTCGAAAAGGGAGCCGATGGTGTTTGTGGGTAACGCTATTTGGATTGACAACCCCACTTTTGGCTGACGAGCTAGAAATGCACTTTACCAATAACAATAATAGTCTTACACATGTGGAATTATTTCACCACTGAGGTAAGGACGTGGAATTTAAGGGGCGTTGGTTTGTCGAAAGGTTTGGTAGTGGCTCAATGGCATGGCATCACTGTATACATTATACCACGTGCAAATAATTGATCAATCAGTTACTTAAACGTCTTGTGAACGAACGTTTCACGATAAAAATTTATGCATTCAAATTACTTTTGTGCATACGAAAACCTGTGAACTCACCAACTCAATGTACTTGACCCTTTTTCTTTTACCATGCTTTTCAGGTACTGATAAGTAAGTGGTGGCATATAGGGTGCATCTGTGTGACATCATCAACTACAAGAACATTAAAATATTTGGTCAACTTTTGTAACTGTCATTTATATTGAGAACTTTTTGGTTATGACTTGTACAACAATATTTGTACTATTTTATTCAATTTTGTGATTGGTGTTATCTATTACTTCATGCTATGAAACCGTGTGCTATCATATCTCGTGTTTCCGCTTTAGCGGGGTGTGACAGATTTGGTGCAGGTGGAGGAATCACCGGTACGGCTACGGTGGAGGTAGTACGGCTACAGGGGATCGGGTGGAACTCCCACTATTTGCTTTGTCACCGCCCTCGGATGGGTCTTCCTCCTCATCAACGGGTGGATCCCTCCGCGGTCGGCTAGTGATGTAGTCGGATTCATCAGCAGAGTACTCGGTAGGGGTGGATGAGGACGACATAGTGAACTGGGATATTAATAGACTTAATTACTAAGGGTGCTATTGAAAATGCCTAAGATATGCAATGTTCATGAATGCACACACAAGAATCGTACTCGTCGTTTTTAAGTAGTAAAAATTTTTGTGCTTCTAATATAACCAGTCCAAGTCCCCCATTATGCATACCTAAATTAGACAGAGGTGATCAGGCTTTGTCTAAGTTATGGTATAATAATATGACACTCAACTTGGTTAGAAGATCTTTTGGGATGAGAGCTATGGAGATGACAATAATGAAGATAACACATTATGATATACTTTGTTAAGCTTTTGACGACTTATGTAGATGATATATATATATATGTGTGTATATATATATATGTGTGTGTGTGTGTGTGTACTTTGAGAATATATTTTGGTAGAAGGTGTTATCTCCGTTTGTGGTTCTGTTATTATATTTTGGTAAATTATATTAATCACTCTGTTTTAACCTTTGGGTTGACTAGGATTTGTTTTAAATCTAATTGTAGCATCTTCCATCCTTAGACACGCGAGATGGGGGTGTTACAATGGGTATGTTTACCTGATGAAGAACAAATTTGAAAACTTTGAAATATTCAAAGAGTTTCAAAATGAAGTAGCGAATCAAGGTCGTGAATAGCTACATCAAGAGTTCATTGAGCATCTTAGAAATCATGGGATTGTATCCCAACTAACTCCTTCAGGAACACCTCAACATAACAGTGTGTCCGAAAAGAGAAAATAGAACCTTGTTGAACATGGTTTGCTCTATGATGAGTCATAACACTCTGCCTAAAAGTTTATGGGGATATACCCTATAAACAGATGCCCGAATACTAAATGATGCACCAACAAAAAAAACAATAAAACTCCTTTCGAATTCTGGACCGGAAGATCTCAAAACTTTTTTATATAAGAGTATGGGGTTCTGACGCTTATGTTAAGCTAGAAACTTCGGGGAAGCTTGATTCAAGGTCTGAAGGTATCCTTGTGGGATATCCAAAAGAGACGATTGGATATTATTTCTACACCCAGCGAGAACAAAATCTTTGTTTGCGCCGCAGTGAGTTCTTACAAAATTATTTTCCAACAAGAACCAAAATGGGGGCCATAGTAGAATGGGGGCCACGGTAGATCTTGAAGAAATTCAAGAACCACAAAACGAGACAACAATTGACACTTACAATTAACAAGATGTTGAACCTCAACAAGTTTTTGTAGGTAATGATGAGAAACAAATAATCTGGAGATCAGGCAGGAATGGTCAAGAGCCTGAGATGTATAGTTATCTCATTGGCACAGTTCATGATGAACCTTTAACATAACAGGAGGTTGTATCAGGTTTGGAATCTAATAAATGGCAAGATGTCATGAAGGCTTAAATAAAATCCATGTCAGATAACCAAGTTTGGAACTTGGTAGATGCACCTATCGGCTGCAAAGCGTAAGGTGCAAATGGGTATTAAAAAAACATCGCATGGATGTGATTGTGCATACCTATAAGGCTAGGTTGGTAGCTAAAGGTTTCACTAAAACTGGGGGAGTAAATTATGATGAAACATTTTCTTCGGTAGCTATAATAATTTATCCATGAGGATACTTCTTGTCATAGTTGCATATCACAACTATGAGATATGGCAAATGGATGTTAAAAGCATGTTTCTTAATGGAACTTTGAGCGAGGACGTGTACATGGTACACCCAGAGGGTTTTAAGCATCCAAAGTATCCTGAAAGCGTATATGAAGGGTTTTAATAAAATTTGTAACCAATCAAAAGCAGCGGAAAAATAAATAATTTAGGTGACAACAATTATAGAAAACTTTTCCAAAACTTAAAACCTAATCGGATCCAATAATGCATTTAATTATCTTTTAAAATCAACACCACACCATAGGGTGTTTAGAATATGTACCTTTTTGGAGATCAGCCGGGATTGAAACGGGGCACCAAGAAACCAAAGCAGGTTTCCTCTATCGGTAGTCCACACACGAACATGTTTCCTATCTCTACCGGATACTAGCCCAAGAACCCTAGATCTATATGTCTTTTACAGAAAAGAAAAGGTTTCTTTTCTATATTTAACTGAAAGACTAATTCTAATTTCAAATCGTTAAAAAAAAGGTTTAGCCCAACGCCTTATTTATACCAGAAGAATTATAGTTAGACTATAATTCAAATAAGGTTTAGGCATTGTTTGGCAAAAATAAGCTAGCTTATTTTCTAGTTACATATTTGGATGACCATAAGCTAGCTTTTTGATAAGCTACTTGGAGTAGCTTATGATGAGCTTTTTGCAAATATCCCAATTATGTCCCTCATTAATATTCATTATTATATATTAACTTTTAATTATAAATAAATAATTAATGTCCTTTTTGGTAATTTAAATGATTATAAGCTAGTTTTTGTCAAACGTGACTTTTTCATAAGCTAGCTTATAAGTCACCAGCTACCTTATCAGTCACCAGCTACCTTATCAGCTACCAGCTACCTTATCAGCTACCAGCTAGCTTATCAGTCATAAGCTAGTTTATCATCTAGTTTGCCAAACATAGCCTTAATATTTATCCGTAATATTCAAATTCAAATTCAAATATATATATATATATATATATAATTATCTTTTAAACTTTAAATATAATTATATAGTTATATATATATATATACATATTTACAGATAACACCACGTAATTAATATAATTACAGTTTAACACATATTTTCATAATTATTCTTCAAGAATAATTTTTTTCTTAATCAACTTGATTTAATCTAGGTTTCTAAAAATATGGAAACAAACGTATTCTTTGTGTGCGACCCTATAGGTTTACATACTCCGGTTTACATACTCCTCAACAATATCTCTGTGTGACATGTGTCGTGGGCATATAATAACATACATTCTCCCACTTGCACACGATACACAGTAACACAGACGATGGTAAGCGTCTAGCAACACGTCACTGCCCCCAAGGCTATGTAAATGTGTTTTTACCTTCGAGCTATTTGATTGATCCAATCAATCATATAGTATAATCATTCATTATCCTTTTGCTTCACGATATTTTGTTTTGAACTTAAGGCATAGATCTATCTCATTCTTTATAGTTCAAAGAATATGTTTATCGATCCCAACATATTTGATTATACAAGTGTCATTAGTCCAACTAATCCACTTGTTCATGCATGTTAATCAAACTATGTAATCGAGGGGCCTAGAAATATCTCTTTCATCTTGAAAGGAGCAAATTCCATATTGAATGTACACGACTAACTATACAATTCATGTTATACCTAACATAGCCCTTATGATTACCCGGTTAAGGGTAACGTTAGACTATATCAAAGCTTTACACTCCTTGTGCATTAGATCCCAATACACATCTCAGGTATGAGGATAAATGGTGTTTACTATTTCAGAACTCACCTTATGATGCCGATCTATGAGGTGATCCTGATCGTAGGTCTTGTCCAACGCCTTGTGCACCGACAAGCGCATGTGACTCTGGTTGCACCTAGTGCACTTCCAACTTGAACTATGACCAGACTTCACAATGATCTTGATTTATTACTAGTCCCCTAGTAATAATTGATCAAGGACAATTCTAAATAATATGATCATCATATTTATTTAAGGATACTTAAACATGCTAATAAAGAACACATAAATGTTTATTGTATATATTCATACCCAGTATGCCATATCAGATAAAAACATAACTGTTTTAATGTTCCAGAAAGTTTAAAGTTTACTAAAATTATTATTCAAAAAATCCTCAAGCCTATAACATGACCATCATGTTTGTTTTGAGACATAGGCTTGACAAGTAGATTTGTATGTAAGCTCTTACAGCTCATAATATCTCCGTTCAATACATATATCCCTATTACAATTTAAGTCATTACAGTCGGTTTGGAAACTAGCATCTGTGTATCCTTAAACACAGAGATCTCTTTCATAACTGTTGTACAGTGAGCATCACTTGGTTTGACTAATATTTGCTCGTCATACTCAGGGCATACGAGATATCCGGTCTTAGTACATTAACATAGCGTACATGATTGAATAGTTGGCTGAAACACAGGGAACACTCTTCATACGGTTCATGTCTTCTTTAGTGCTAGGACTCTGGGTTTTACTCAGATGTACACTATGTTCTATTGGCAAGTTTTCTTTCTTGGAACCCTTCATCTTGAAGTCTTTCAAGATCTTGTCAATGTATGTACTTTTGTTTAATCTAATTAAGCACTTTAATCTACCACGATAGATCTTTATACCAAGGAATTTGTCTCTTCTAGATCCTTCATCGCGAAGTACTGTCTTAATCCATGATTTTACACCTTCAAGCATTGGGATGTCATATAGGATCTAGAATATTGTTATGCACCCACTGACCTTCTTGTATATACAAGATTTCAATTACGAGATGATTGTTCTAGTCCATAAATGGACTTTTGCAACTTGCACTTTTACGAGATGATCGTATCTCGTTATTATCTTCAACAGCTTGTTGAAGCTCAACATCTTGTTGAATGTCAAGGTCAACCATCGTCCCATCTTTGTGGTTCTTGAATTTTCTTCAAGATCTACTGTGTCCCCATTTATGATTCTTGACAGAAAATCTTTTCTTAAGAACTCACTAGGGTACGTTAACAAAACTTTTGTTCTCGCTAGACCTGTAGAAACAATATCCAATTGGATATCACATAAAGATGTACCTTTTAGACCTTTGAATCATGCTTTCCAAAAGTTTCATGCTTAGCTTACGCATTATAACCCCCATATTCTCAAATATGGTAACTTTGGGATCTTCCCAATTCATTTAAGAGAGTGAGTTTTATTGGTCCTTGTTGGTTGCTACATAAACTAGTATTTGGGCAACTGTTTCTAGGGCATAACCCCTGAAACATTTAGGCAAAGTGGTGAGACTCATCATAGAGTAAACCATGTTCAACAGGGTTCTATTTCGATTCTTGGATATACCATTGTGATGCGTTGTCCCGTGAGGAGTCTGTTGACCCAAACTCTCTCAGTGATTTGACAAAGACCCTCTTCTATACTTAGTGAAATTACGTTTATTAATATGTATTAGTGTTTCATCATCAGTGATCAGACTGAGTCTGTTCAGTTATCACTAATGATCTTTCTTGTAAACATTCATATGTATTAGTGTTTCACCACCAACGCTTAAATACTGAGTATGTTCAGTGTCGCTGATTGTTTCTGATGTAAACAGTTAAACATAATCCCTGAAGACAAGTTTCGCATCAACATATGTTCATAGCTGAATCAAAGACGAAGTTGTTGAACAAAGACAAGTCTATTAGTGACCTGATGCGGATATCAGTGAAGCAAAGATGACTCTACTCATACGCGAAGAAACCTGAGGAAAAGCTTCAACGATAGCTGAACTTCTTTGTATCTCTGAAGGAAGAGATATTCAGCGATCGATGATCACTTAACTTATGCCTCAAGTCTCTTGTCTTTCCTTTGCACACCCAGTACGATGTGTCAGAACGGACATACCTCTTCCATAATTCGTACAACAACTCTGTCAACTACAATGTTCATGATACGGCAGAAAGCATGTCTCCCAAAGTCAGATCCTCTTTGTCAATCAATGAAGGACACGTGTAAAGTGCCCTAACATGCATTTAATGCATAAGGTATAAATAGAAAAATTATCTCTCCATCTGAAGAGAGTGCCTCTAGCCTTCATCTTTCTAAAAATATAGAAACCTTTATTTTCTATACTCTCTAATCTCTCATTCTATCTTGTGCAACCATCTTAGTGTTTTCTTAAGTTTGTTTAAATTGAGTTTTACTTAATCTTATTCCGCAACAGACTTGTAAATTGTGTTTGATTTATCAATAAACAATTTATTAAACTTTAAATTATGTGTTTGTATTCAAACCCCCCCCCCCTCTACAAACTTGTTAAGCACCTTCGGGACCAACAAGTGGTATCAAAGTAGACTGTTTAATCTAATAAACAAGATCTTGCTTTATTCTCTTCCTTGCTATTCTAAAATGGCACTTAACACAAACACAAACTACTATGATAATGGTTCACTCTTTAAACCTCCTCGATTCAGCAGAGATAACTTTGCTCACTGGAAAGAATCGAATGATGTTATTTCTAGAAGGTGTAGACCCTACTATACCTGATTATGTAGCACATGGACCTTATGAACCCTTCACTATCATAAGCGTCGTTCCCGCCACTGCCACCACTCCTTCTGTCCCTGAACGATATGCTGTCAAGGAAATAAGACAGTGGAGTGATGAAGACAAAAAGAAAGTAGGTCTAGATGCAAAGGCAAAAACCATTATCTCTATGGCTCTGCCTAATGAAGCTTTCCATTCCATCATGCATCTTAAAACTTCTAAAGAAATGTGGGAAACCATATGTGTTCAATATGAAGGCACCATTGAAATCCAAGAAACTCGAAAGATTAACATGGTAAGACAGTATGAAAGTTTTATCGCTAGTAAGAACGAATCCCTTTCTGATGTTCATCAGCGGTTTAACTGCTTAATCATTGATCTAAGAACTGTTAGTAGGACCTATTCTAATTCTGAGGTCTTAATCAAATTCCTAGAATGTCTTCCTGAAAGCTGGGACAGTTATTCAATATGTCTTAAGCTGACAAAAGGATTAAATTCTCTTTCTCTCAGCACCTTGTATGGAATATTGCTCAACTATGAACAATCAAATCTCCTGAAGAAGAATCTTGTAAAAGATTCTAAAGACTCCAAAAGCACTCCTGTTGCTTTAGTCTCTTTAGAGATAATTCCATCTCATCGATCTACTCTTACTATCACTGAGTTAGATTCTGAATATGAGGAACTATCAGACCCTGATCTTTTAGAGTTTGATGAGTCCTTAGCGCTCTTGACAAACTATTTTAAGAGATTTGCAAGAAAGAGAAATTTCCGAAGAAATAAGCCTCTCTCTCTCTCACTGACAAGCCAAAATCAACCCCTGTTGATAAGGCTACTGCTACTTGCTTTAACTGCGAAAAGATTGGACACTTTGCAAGTGAGTGCAGGTCGAAGAAAGTCTTCAAACCTTCTACCTCAAGAAGATCCAGCGATGACAAATACCTTAAACTGAAAGAAAAATATCAAAAGTTGAAAAACTATAAGGGAAAAGGTAAAGGTCTCATTGCTAAAGAATATGACTGGGCTGAATCAGAAGAATCAAGTTCTGATGAAAAAGAAGTTGCTAATCTCTGTCTCATGGCTGAGATTAAAGAAGTGGAAGAATCTCCAGAAACTTCCATGAGCTATATATCATCTCGGGTTTTTATCTCTACTAATCCCTCTCTATCTGAAGTAGAGAGAAGTCGCGTTGTTGATGTGCTGACGATTGATCTATACAATGCTCTAAACGGCAAATCTCTAGCTGAAAGCAAAAACATTGATTTATCTGAACAGTTAGAAAAATGCCATGAAAAGATAAGAGAACTGACTCTTTTAGAGGAAAGTTTGAAAGATCAAGTCATTGTTAATGAAATCATCAGCATATAACGTGAACAAGCCATCGCTGCTCTAAAAGCAGAGAAGGCTACTGTTGAAGAATGGTGTAAATCCTCAACAAAGATCACTGAGATTATAAGTGCTCAGATCCCTATCAGTGATAGAACTGGTCTTGGTTTTCGGAAACCATGGGATGAACCCAAAGAAGACAATTCCATGCTTAAGTTTGGAATTTTTGTTTCTTCTATCCCTGACACTTCTCATGCTCAGTGCTCTTCTTCATCTTCTTCTAATCCCATCCCTGAAGAAATATCTAAAGGCTCTAAGCCTGCAGATAAAGGAAAATTCTTTTTCCATCCTCAGAAGGCATCCAAGAAAGCAAAATTGAAAGTTCCTTCTAAACCTTCAGTAAATCAAACTACTAGCTCTGTGATAGAAATCTTTGAACTCTGTCCTCCAAAGCTGAAGATTGATCTTAATCTTAAGAAATCTGAAGAAATGAAAATTCCTCCCAAATCTCATGCTAAAGGCATTCTTGGAGTTGGCCCTGCTCATCTTAAATTCTCAGAACCTACTAGTCATGGTCCTAAAACCATGATATCACTGTGGATTTACTGACCATATTGCTAGCAAATGTCCAACTGCCACTAAAGCTGATAAAACAGCTAAAGTGAAGATGAATGCCTCCAAAGCTGAGAAGGTCACCAAAGCTGAAAAATCGACCAAAATGAAGAATACCACTAAGGTTAAGAAATTTACAAAGGTGAAGGTTACCACTGCAGCTGAATCTTCATCTGCTGTGAAGATTGTTGAACCTTCCATCTCCACTAACCCTAAAGGACCCATTGAAAAGTGGGTACCAAATAAAGCTTAATCTTCCTTATGTTTGTAGGGATCAAAGGGCATCTGGTATCTTGATATTGGATGCTCTCGACATATGACAGGACAAAAAGACCTGCTCACTGAATACAAGGAAGAGAAAGGTCCCTCAGTGAACTTTGGTGGAAATGGAAAAGGATATACCTGAGGGTTTGGTGTCCTCAGCAATGGGAAAACTACCTTCAGAAGAGTCGCTTACGTAGATGGACTGAAGCACAATCTTTTGAGCATCAGTCAACTATGTGACAAAGACTATGAAGTTCGCTTTACCAAGAATGCATGTTCAGTGGTAAATGAGAAAGAGAAACTTTCTCTCAATGGTAATCGTAAAAAAAAATGTAATAGATATGGACTCTACTACCACTGAAAACGTATGTTTTCTTTCTAAAGCCTCTTCTGATGTCAACTGGCTATGGCAAAAAAGGCTCTCTCATCTAAACTTCAAAACCTTGAATTCTCTCTCATCTAAAGAACTAGTTTCCGTTCTTCCTCAGCACTCATATGCTAAAGAATGTCTCTGCTCAACATGTGAAAAAGGAAAACAGACAAAACCTAGTTTCAAGTCTAAACAAGTTTCCTCAATGACAAGTCATCTTCAACTCTTGCATATGGATTTGTTTGGCCCTGTCAATATTCAATCAATAGCTGGAAAGAAATATACACTTGTCATTGTAGATGAATACTCTCGCTACACCTGGGTTATATTTCTTCGCTGCAAGAGTGATACTCCAGAAGAACTAATATTTTTTGTTAAAAAGATGGAAGTGCTGAATAATCTTACTGTTCGTTCAATAAGAAGTGATCATGGAAATGAATTCAAAAACAGTTCTCTGAACAATTTCTTTGAGAACAAGGGAATCTCTCACAACTTTTCTTCAGTAAGAACGCCTCAGCAAAACGAAGTCGCTGAAAGAAGAAACAGAACAATCATTGAAGCTGCAAGATCAATGTTCGACGATTCTCACCTCCCTACTCAATTTTGGGCTGAAGCTGTGAATACTGCATGCTTTACTCAAAACAGATCGCTGATAGCAAAGCGATTTGGAAAGACAACTTATGAACTATTTCATGGAAGAAAACCTTCTATCAGTTTTCTTCATATTTTTGGTTGTCAGTGCTTTATCTTAAACAACAAAGATCTACTTGGAAAGTTCGATCCAGAAGCTGATGACAGAATATTTCTTGGATACTCTTCTATCTCTAAAGCCTACAGAGTCTTCAATGAGAGAAGACAAATTGTGGAAGAAACAATTCATGTCACCTTTGATGAAACTCGCTCAGTGAATTCTAAACCAATTGCTGACAATGAAGAGCTAAATGCTTGGATGTTTTCTCATTACAGAGAAACAGAACCCTTCTTCTCAAACCATCAGCATACAGATCCTCAAGTTGTTGATGATGATCCAAACATCATACCTCCTAATGCTGAATCCACTTCATGGGTTTCAGCTGAACCTCTAAACACACTTCCTCCATCAGATCCATCTTCGTCTGAAAATCTCTCTGAAAACAATGATCTGTCTGACACTCAACAATTAATAGCTGATGAACCTCCGGCTTCTTCATCAGTGAACATTCCTTTTGTTGATCCAACTCCTGAAATGAGCGATCATGCTCCTGCTCAACGATGGACCAGAGATCACCCCATTGATCAAATTCTTGGTGATCCCAATGTAGGTATTCAAACTCGACGAAATTCAGGTAATATTTGCCTCTTTGTCAATTTTATTTCATTAATACAGCCAAAGAAGACTGATGATGCCCTCAGAGATCCAAACTGGGTCAGCGCTATGCAAGAAGAGCTGACTGAGTTTACTCGTAACAAAGTTTGGAATCTCGTTCCTAGACCATCTGATAAAACTGTTATAGGCATCAAATGGGTGTTTAGAAAAAAGTTAGATGAACATGGAAATGTAACCCGTAACAAGGCTAGACTTGTTGCTCAGGGATACAGACAAGAGGAAGGCATAGACTATGATGAAACCTTTGCCCATGTGGCTAGGCTCAAAGCAATTCGACTCTTCTTAGCTTATGCAATTTACAAAGACTTCATTGTATATCAAATGGATGTAAAATCAGCATTCCTAAATGGAAAGCTGAATGAAGAAGTCTATGTAGAACAACCTCCAGGGTTTTATGACGCTAAGCATCCAAATTATGTTTATAAATTGGATAAGGCTCTCTATGGTCTAAAACAATCCCCTCGTGCTTGGTATGACACTCTCTCATCTTTTCTTATCTCTGAAAATTTTGAGCGTGGTAAAATCGATAACACCTTATTTTTCAGAAAGATAAAAGGTCATATTATTCTTGTGCAAATATATGTCGATGAAATAATATTTGGTTCTACTAACCCATCTCGATGTACTCGCTTCGCTGAAAGAATGAAGAAAGAATACAAGATGAGTATGATGGGCAAACTAACGTACTTTCTTAGTCTTCAGATTAAACAGTCTGAAAAGGGTACTTTTATCAGCCAAGGTAAGTATGTTAAAGATATGCTGAAGAAGTTTGATCTAACTCAAACTTCAGCAATGAAAACTCCTATGCCACCCCCTCTGACACTAAACAAGGATCCATCTGGAAAACCTGTAAATGTCACTGCCTATAGAGGAATGATAGGCTCCATGCTGTATCTTACAGCGAGCCGACCTGACATCATGTACTCTACCTGTTTATGTGCACGTTATCAATCTGAACCCAAGGAATCCCATCATATCGCTGTCAAGCGAATCTTCAGATATCTGAAAGGAACTCCTAACCTTGGTCTTTGGTATCCCAAAGACTCAGGGTTCGATCTAATTGGATATTCAGATAGTGATTTTGCAGGGTGTAAACTAGATAGAAAGATCACTACTAGTGGATGTCAACTCCTAGGAGGAAAGCTGGTAAGCTGGACAAGCAAAAAGTAAAATTCAGTGTCCACTTCCACAGCTGAAGTTGAATACGTAGCCGCTGGAAGTTGTTGTGCTCAAGTCTTATGGATGAGAAATCAACTATTAGACTATGACCTTCAGCTATCAAAAATTTCAATCTATTGCGACAACACTAGTGCTATTGCTATAGCAAATAATCTAGTGCTACATTCAAAGACAAAACACATAGAGATCAGATATCATTTTATCAGAGATCATGTGATGAATGGTGATATTGAACTTCACTTTATCCACACTGACTATCAGCTAGCTAATTTATTCACCAAACCTCTTGATGAGACAAGGTTCAACTTTCTCATCAGTGAGCTTAGAATGTTGAATCTTGAAGAGTGACTCTTCATCTTTCACGCATTATCTCTGAACATATCTCTGACTCTCAGGTATGTTCTCTCACTCTCAACCACTGAATATTCATTCAGTAAGACGTCTTTCAAAAATCAAAATTTTAATCACTGATTGTTCTTCAAATGATTAAAAGTTTTTTGATAAACAAAATCTATCACTGACTTTTCTCATCAGTGATCCTTTTGAAAAGAAAAATCAATCTCTGAATTTTATCAGAGATTCTTTCAAAAAGAAAACCTATCTCTGACTTTTCTTCAGAGATCATTTCAAAAAGGACAAATGAAACATTTTTTTCTCTCTCCTATGACGTCATTTGAACCGACAATCCACAACGTGCCTTTTTTCTGACACGTTCATCCGTTGCCCTTCTATCCAATCAACTTCGTAAAACGTGTCCATGTCATGATGAGCATTTGTTTTCCCACCTCACTCATTCTCTTTCATTCTCTCTCTCCCTCTCTCCTCATATAAAAATAATGCCTTTTTCATTCTTATCTTTTTACGCTTTCTGAAAATCTTCTCAAGCAAGAAACTCTCTCAAGGCATTCCAAGCAAACAACTCATTCCAGAATTTGCATCTTCTTACTCTCAAGATCAACAGGTTACTTTGTTCATCTTTTTCTTAAGTTTTGTTACAAAATCCTATATATTTTCATTATTATGGGTTTTACAAACTTTCTTTCAACTAAAATCATGTTCTTTATTGATTTTATCTACTCAAACTTTTCGTTTTCTCCTTGTTCTCTCTTCTTCAACAAAGAACATTATTTTACTCTAAAAATAACTTGGTTTTTTCTATGTTTCTTTCTTCAAATAGAAACTGGTAAAAATTTATTTATTTTTAGACTCTAAACCTTTCCTTCTATTATGATTCTTTCTATATTCAAAAATGGCCCAATCCTCGTTCGTTGCTTCCAAGAACGTGAAATTTGCGATCACTGAATCTGAGTTCCCAAAGAACAACCATCTCGCACGGTTGGACTTTGAAGCTGAGAAATACCCCCACCTGGTGGATGCAACTGCATTTTTGAAGCAGTCCTGCTTGGCCTACGCTCTAAACGTGAATCCCAAACCATCCAAGACTCTTCTACAACAGTTTTGATTCACCGCTGATGAAAACCACAATTACCAACAAAAATGGTGAACTGGTTCTGCTATCTCTTTTACCACTGAATTAGGCTCAGGCATGCTCACTGCCTTTGGCCTCAGGAAGGCTCTTCGCCTCCCTGAGAAGACAAAACATGGTTTCGATGCTCTCCCCACTGACGCTGAACTCATCCAGTTCCTGGATGACATGGAGTACTGCTGGGATAACAAGCCCCGTTCCACCATTCCCAACAAGCGCCTGACAAAGATTCAAAAGGCAAACATGCCTTCGCAACTCAATTACATCTTCTCACACATCATCCAAAGCATGAGTGGGAAGATTGGCTCACTGGATCAGGCAAGCAAAGTTCAGCTTTAGATGGGCTATCCGGTCATTGCTGGCAAGCATTTCGACTACGCTGGCGCTATCTTTGATGACATTAAGTCAAAGATAGAGAATACGGAGAGGGATCCTAAGATTTCATATGTACGCTTTATCTGTGCGTATCTTAAGTTTCTCTACCATGACAAGTACCCAACTTCTCAAGATGGTACTTTCTCAAAAGTTGGTCAGCGATCTCTGGAGGTCAAGTCGGTCGCCAATGAGGTAAGTCTCTCAACTCTACGCACTCGTCTCTCTCTCTCCACTCTTCGACTTCAGCTGCCACGCAAGAGGTTCTTTCTCCTGCTATCCCTGCCGCTACCACCGCTCAAAAACGACCATCAACTAGTCTTCATGGTCCCTCTAAGAAGGCCAAACTACTACGGTGAGAAGTGACCAACAGAGCAACGTGTAGTGGAACCTGAATATTAGAAATGGGTGAGTAAGGTGCTGGGATATGATTTTTCGATCATGTACAAACCGGGGTCGGCTAATCGGGCTGCCGATGCTTTATCCCGTAAGACTGGAGAGTTACAATGCTCAAATGTCGTGGTTCCCCAGTGGCGACAATGGGATACATTACGAAGGGAGATTGAGCAAGACGATTTGCTTATTAAAATTAAAAAAGATCTGCTGCAAGACTCGACTCTCCATAAAGGATTCAAATTAAATCAAGGACTGCTGATGTATAGAGGACGTTTAGTTTTGCCAAGGAACTCGTCGATAATTCCTATATTGTTGGATGAATTTCATGCTTCTCCAATTGGGGGCATTCGGGTGAGGATCGGACGTATCAACGTATAGCGGCAGAGGTGTTTTGGATAGGAATGCGTAAAGATATTATTGAGGCAGTCAAGAAATGCGAAATCTGTCAACGTAACAAAAATATAAGCGGACCCCCAACCGATTTATTACAACCATTGTCTTTGCCCAATACAATTTGGGAAGACATTTCGATGGATTTCATCGAAGGCTTACCTCGTTCTAACGGGATGAATTCCATTCTAGTTGTGATTGATCGTTTCAACAAGTATGCACATTTTATTGGATTAAAACATCCGTTTGATGCGAAATCGGTGGCTGAAGTTTTCGTGAAGGAGATTATAAGATTACACGGGGTTCCTCGATCTATTGTTTCTAACAGAGACAAGATATTCCAAAGTCAATTTTGGAAAGAACTCTTTAAATTGCAAGGTACCAAATTGCAGTTTAGTACCGCCTACCATCCTCAGTCGGATGGCCAGACGGAGGTGGTAAACAAATGCCTCGAGCAATACTTAAGGTGTTGGGTGTCAGATCGGCCGAAGCAGTGGCAACGATGGTTACCGTGGGCAGAATAATCATATAATACCTCGTATCATACGTCTCTTAAATGTTCACCCTTTCGAGTTCTCTATGGAAGAGACCCTCCACCCTTGATTCGTTACAAAGCAATGACTTCTAATTTGCAGTCAGTGGAACAAGAATTATTGGACCGCAATGAGATATGGGATGAAGTGCGTATGCACTTGCTGAAAGCTCAATGTCGTATGAAACAATATGAGGACTTAAAAAGGAAAGACTTGGAGTTTGTAATGGGAGATTGGGTGTTCTTAAAGTTGAGGCCTTATCGACAGAAGTCTTTGATTCATAGGAATAGTCCTAAGTTGTTGGCTAGGTTTTATAGCCCTTATAGAGTGCTTGAGCGGATAGGCAAAGTTTCTTATAGGCTGGAATTACCTGATGGGGCCAAAATTCACCCAGTGTTTCATGTCTCTCAGCTGAAACGAGTAGTGGGTAATTGTGTGTCCACAAAAGATATTCCAGCTCTACTTTCTGAAGATTTAGTCCTACAGGTAGAACCGGAAGGTATTTTGGACGTGCGTTCTTTAGATTGTGGAGATCCAGGTCAATTGGAGGTGTTAGTAAAATGGAAGGGCATGTATGAATTTGAATCCTATTGGGAGAACTTGGAGGCTCTTAAACATCAATTCCCAAATGATCACCTTGAGGACAAGGTGAGATCTTTGGGGGGGGGGGGGGGGGGAGTATTGCTAAACCTCCCATACGGTACACTTACAGGAGGAAAGATAAATAGTTGTTTGGGTTGTTGTCTTTCTTGCTTTTATGTCTTTTTGAATAAACAGGTTGTAATAAGGGTAGTTTGGTAATTTATCCTTTTGGTTTGGGCGGGAGTCCTTGTTTTAGTTTTGGGGGTTAGCGTTTGTTAGGCATTCTGTTCATTTTTCTCAAATTGTAAATTGAGCGTGACCTTTGGGAGAGACGGTGGCCTCTCAAAAGCCATTGAGTGATTTTTCTAATGAAATTGACCCAACCTTAGCCCTAATTCGTTCGGTGTATAGCACTGACCTCCGCCAACGCCTTGTTCCTGAGTTTCATGCATCGCCGTCGTGTGGCCATTCTGGCATTCAACCGACCATGCGACGCTTAACAGCTTCCTTCCACTGGCCCAACATGGAGTCTGACGTTGCATCTTTCATCCGTACATGTGTTGTCTGCCAACAGACAAAATATCCCACCCATAAACCCTATGGCCTTTTACAGCCTCTCCATGTTCCCAATCAAGTGTGGGAAGACTTATCCATGGACTTCATAACCCAACTTCCTCCATCGAACGGTAAAACCACCATTTGGGTTATTGTTGACCGTCTCACTAAAAGTGCCCACTTCATCTCCCTTGCTCCTCACTACACCGCCACCACGTTAGCCACCGTCTTCCTCACCACCATCTATCGCCTCCATGGGTTACCCAAGTCAATCGTCTCAAATCGTGATCCCCTCATTTTGAGCAACTTTTGGCAGGAGTTGTTCAAACAACTTGGTATTACCCTTCTACATTCCAGCTCCTATCACCCCCAAACCGACGGTGAAACCGAAGTGGTTAACCGCTACCTCGAGTCCTATCTCCGTTTCTTTGCCAGTGATGAATCGAAGTCTTGGCATCCATACCTTTACTTGGCGGAACTCTGGTACAACTCGTCTTATCATAGCGCCATCGGGATGCCTCCCTTTCAGGCCCTCTACGGACGGCCTCCCCTGACTATTCCGTCATATGTACGAGGTTCCTCTCCCGTAGCCTCCATCGACGAGACTCTTATAGCCCATGATCGTCTACTCGCACAGCTCAAAGATACCTTGGGTCGCTCACGCCAACGGATGGTTGACCAAGCAAACAAGCATCGCCGGGAGAAATCTTTCGACACTTGTGACTGGGTTTATGTGCATCTCTGTATTTATCGCCAATCATCGGTTCAATCCCGTCACTCTCATAAGCTCGCACGACGTTTTTTTGGCCCATTCAAAGTTCTGGAACGGCTTGGACAGGTTGCCTACTACCTCGAACTCCCTCCGGAGAGTCGAATCCAACCGGTTTTCCATGTCTCAGTATTACGGGCCTTCCATGGTGATCCCTAACTCCACCGCAACCCGCTGCCGCCTTTGACCCATAACGACGTACCCCTCTTGCAACCTGCTGCCATACTCGATCATCGTTCCATCATTCGTCACGGTAAGGCTACTTCTCAAGTTCTAGTTCAATGGTTGGGTTGTGAGCTTAGTGAGGCTACTTGGGAAGACGCTTCTGCATTTCATCAGTCTTATCCGTCTTTTACCGATTCGTCATTCCTCCTATGGTCTGTTCTTATGGATTCCGACCTTGCGGACAAGGTCGCGTCTCGAGGGGTGAGTATTGATATGAGCACCCACGCAGAAGGCCAGGCCCAGACAGGAAGACCCACACGTACACGTGTACGTCCAGCTCGCTACCAAGACTGATATATTCAATTAGTAGTTTAATTATTAGTTATTTCCTATTTTCTGTAGTAGTGTTTGGATGTGGACTTCGTCAATGATCCATGTCGTGCATTCCTTTTCTTTAGCTTCAAGTTATGGTAGTGGAGTATCCCAATCACTATCAGTTACATTACTATAAGTATTGTTTTTTTTTTTTTGAAATGAGATCATCAGAAAATTGCCCCAAGTTCACTCTTCTCAATCTCAATTCTGTGGAGACTGCCCATCTCGAATCGGGCTATTATCAATAACCCACTCCCTGCTTTTAGTTTTTCCATCGTTCTTCATAAAAACCAAACCAAATGAACTCAGTATATCCCACCTGAGGTGGGGTCTAAGGAGTGCAAGATGTAGGCAGATTTGACCTCTACCCTAAAATGTTTTTAGTTTTTCCATTGTCCTTCGTACTTCTACAAATATACCTTTCTCCAACCCCTCCAAACACAGTTTTTTTATTCATATTCAGAGCACAAGTATGCATTTCATGGTGGGTTGCTGTGTATGTCATCAAACTTATTAGTACCCCGGTAAGATTAATATTTCTTATTTCGTTTATCGTAGCCAAGGTACAGGAAAACGGGCGAGAGGAAAGTAATTTGATGCATCGATTAGATGCTTGCATGGTTGTTGATGCACTGGAGCCATCGATGAGGGAAGAACTGGTGAAGAACTTCTGCGTCAAGGAGCTTATTTCTTATCAAAACAATTGTTTTAATTCAACATTGAATATACATAGATTTGAGGGGTAAAATAGTCAAAATTTTTGTCATTCAGACGGTTTATAAATTCATTTAGCACAACAAACAAACGAGAATTTGGCTTAATCCACACATAAATTATATACTTCTTAATCCATGTGAACAAGTGTTTTGTCTACAAATAAGTGTTTTGTGTTTCATTTGTTGGCTTCTTGCAAGTCTTGGTATCCTCTTCTAGTGTAGATTACTTTTGTTTCCTTTATCAAATGTTAAGAATAATTTCTTGAAAAGTGTAATGAGGAGTAAATTAGGGATTTGGTTTATGCGATTTTTTTTTCCGGTTTTGGCACCTATAGTTTTTTATTCCAAATTTGCCATTTTGGTATGAGCTTTTGCTCAGTTTTGATTCTTTCCACCAACGGTTATGTTAAATTTTATCCATCAAGTGATAGGTATTTTGGTCTTTTTCTTTTTTTCCTCTCATTTTCTTTTAAGAAAACAAAAAATATATATCAAATTGGACATTACAACATTAATTATAAAGCATTCAACTTCAACAACTTCATATTAGAGATTACAACATTAATTATCTACATCTATACTATATTATAAAGTACAGATAAAAAACTCTTAAATATAAATTATTAGGCACAAGGTACCATCATTTTATACAAGATTTTAAAAATCTCTTAATTTACAAGTATCAAAGCACAAGATACATATTACTACTGCATGCTTCTAACACCCACCAATTTGGTATGTGCAGGGTCTTCCTTTTATGCAGACCTTTCCATGTATCACTATTAATTAATATATTATATTACTATAATTTTGTTTTAATTATATTATTAAATATTTAATTAGTTATTTTTTTCTAGATGTCATTAAAATATATAAGATAATCATTGAATTTTAACAAAATACTTAATTTTTTTATATAAAAAACATAATATTATTAAGCCTAAATTAAACAAATTTATAAAAAAAACATATCACTTTCTCAAAACCATCCAAAATTGTACTGTAAATCGACGAAAAAATAAAATGAAACATTAACATCGTGATATATCTCGATGCATTGCGCGAGTACACTTCTAGTTATATTATAAAACATTTAGGTTTTACCTCTTAAAAAGTTTTAATTTATCAAGAATACAAATGTTAAGACATTATATATAAATCAATAATGTTTACGAAATCTTTTAATTTTTATAATATTCATAGTTTACCTCTTTCGTATACAATAAGAATTTATAATATTCATAGTTTACCTCTTTCCTAGACAATAAGAGTGAAAATTTGAAGAGTTATTGAAAACTCATATTACCACATTCATAAGAACTGATAAAGTTTTATAAACCCATAACAATCTAAAAAAACTAACTTATCTTATATATAATTAACTTTTTAATTTTAGTTCAAAAAAAGATTTTTAACTAAATAAATTAAATAAAACACGAATATTTTATTCTCTTACAAAAATTAAATATTAATACATGTTTTTTTTTCAATTTTGATTACTCAATTTCAAAAATCTCAATCAATATTCACATTTGAGTATATTTATACAATATTTTTATCATATTATACAATATCTACAACTTATAATTGTGTACGTACACCTTGTTAATAAGTTTGAACTTTATAGCATTAACTCATACCCAATTGATAAACATGTTCAAATACAAGATAACTATTGATGAATCATACCAATACAATAGAATACTCCATAAAACTGATAACCAACAAAAGACTATTTCTTTCTTTCAAGACAAATTCATAAAATAAAATATAGAGAAACGAAATAAATATGTATTACATTGCATTGTACGGGTACATTTCAACGTTATTAAAATATTCAAAATACATTTAATAGAATATTATTTCTTTCTGCAAAACAAATTTTGAAAAGAGTCTTAAATACTTTATTAAAACAAAAAAATTAACGTAAAATCTTTATTTTTTCCATTTTTTTTTTATAAAAATGACATTTTAATTCAATGAAAGGCATTACTTGCCCACACATGCTTAACTTTATAGAGAAGGTGACATGACATACATATTAAGCTAAAGAAAACCATCACAAGTTAAGAATCCCTACACTTTTGCATCTTACCAAACTCTTCCCTTATCTTTTCTCTATTCTTAAAAACACACCCTATATACACATTTTCATTACATTTTCATTACATTTTCTCTTTTGTTTCACATCCAAATTCTTTCGATTTCATATCTTGTCCTTCTAAACATGTCGCTGAGGCCTCGTCGTCGCGTCATCGTCAATGGGAACCAAAGAATGAGAACTTATCATTACTACTGGTGTCGACGATGTCAAACAACATTTAGAACCAACTCAAATAATGTGCCTGAAACTGTTTGCCCACGATGTTTAGGTATTTTTCCTGATGAGCTAGACATACAACGGTCTAGGCTGGTATCCAGCGTTACAGATATAGAACCATCTTTAGCTACACAGTTAATAGAGAACTTGGCTCTTTTGTTTGAGCCACCAGAGCTACAACCACTGTTTATTGGACTACGAGATCTTGATACTGAAAGTGAACGACGTCCGAATTCTAATTTTATTTTCCAAGTCACGGGCTCTCAGCCTTCACTTTTAGGTACTGGATCTCTTGATCATCAAAATGTAGCTTTTGAAGACATGGCTAATGTTTCCAACGAAGAAGAGAACCCAAGGCTACTACAGACGCCACTTTCAGTTATTGAAGCGTTGCCGCTTGTAAATTTAACTCCATCGCATTTGGTTAACGACTCACATTGCCCTGTTTGTAAAGACGAGTTTGAGGTTGGAGGAGAAGCACGGGAGCTACCCTGTAAACATTTCTATCATTCTGATTGTATCATTCCGTGGTTAAGCAATCATAATACATGCCCCGTATGCCGATATGAGATACAAGGCCTATTAAACAATGACCAAATGCATCATGAAGATGGTTTTTCAAGACACGATTTTCGAAACTCTATCAACATGAATCGGAGTCTAGAACAATTAATCACTTCATGGCCTTTCAGAGCATTCTCAAACTCAATACATCGCCGCCCTAATTTTATTGACAACAGTAATCCAACTTCTCTCATAGGTTTGTACATATAAATCTTAAAAAAAAATTCAATATCATTTAATTACATCTTACCTATATTTTATGATCTAATGTTCGTATATGATCTTTGCAGATAGAATTGGTGACACACTTGGTTCGGTATATGACTTCTTGTATAATTTGGTGTCGCCTTTTACAAACAATATATATTAAAGTTGTTCCAAACACAAGACGTGTTCATTAAACAAACAATAATTTGAATCTCCAATGTAAACATTCTATGTATAACAATAATTTAAATTCCATTCTTATTGTTATTGGTTCTTGTAAGTTCAAAATTTTATTTTTGAGAGCATGAATTTAAAAAAAAATTAAAGACTTAAAAACTATAAAGAAATGTGTTGTAAAATAAATTAATATGCGCTTTTTATTTTATTAAATAATTATATTTTAAAATTTAAAATTCTAAAGAATAAATCAAAGAAAAAATCGAATGAATTTTTAACGAAAAATATATAATATAAAGCAAAACCGAGAAAATAAATCTACCTATGTGGTATGAGTCTACAACAATGTAGGGCTACGGTAGACCCACATCATTGCAACTTTTTGATTGAAAGCGTTGCGAGTATATATATATATATATATATATATATATATATATATATATATATATATATATACATACATGATTGAGTTCGATGAGAACTCGAACTTTTATGAGAACCGTATAACCACACGCAACTATTGAGCGCTTTTGAACCAAGGCAATGATCACACGTGTTTCTTCTATGAAATAGGGGCACATTGATTTTTTGGTTTTCCGAATTTGGGCATGTTGTGATTGATTTTGTGAACGTATGTTAGCATTTTCATGGTAAGGTAGGTTAACATTTTCATGTTAAGGTATTTTTACTTGTGTTAGCATTTTCATGTTATGTCAATATTCGGAGTCCTTTACAACCATGCCACCAAAGTTTCCTTTTATTACGAAACTGTCACTGCGTCACTTCCAACCTTCCAATCAAATATAAAAAATCATGAGAGCTATGAGATGGTTCTTACGGTTTCACAAAAAAAAAACCCTACACCATCTTATATACATAGATAAGGTAGGTTTAAGGGAGAACTAGTTTACTCCAATAGTGGTTATATTCGATTTTAAGTCATCTATTTTTTAGATCCAATGGTTGATAGTGATTCTCTTTTTTATGTGTGTGTGTGTGTGTGTTTTTGGGGGTATATATCACTGTTCTAAAAAACTCGTCGCACAGCCGCCATGGCGCGCCATGGTACTAAGGCTTGTGGCTCACGCCACGTTAAGCTCGTGACACGCCATGGCCTAATGCGCAGTTTTTGTAATGCAATATTTGGTTTTGGGTTTATGTTTTTAATATCTTATTTGCAAGTTTTTAATATATATAACCTAATTTAACTTTCTTATAACTATTGACTAATTAAGTAACACCAAAACATATGTTTTTATATATAATATTAAATTAGAAATTTAACGCAATAAGTCACGCCTTGAAAACGTCATGGCTTCGCCGTGGCTCCTAAGGCTTGAGGCTTGGCCTCGCCACCACGCCTCACGCCATTTTAGAACCTTGGTATATATACATATATCTAGAGAGAGAGAGAGAGATGGTTTAAGTCATCTATTTTTAGATCCAATTGTTGATAGTGATTCTCTTTTGTATGTGTGTGTGTTTTTGTGGGGTATATATATATATATATATATATATATATATATATATATATATATATATATATATATATATATATATATATATCGAGAGAGAGAGAGTTGGGATAATTTGAGAACCAAATTTTTGTGAGAATAGTTAGAATACTTCTGAGTCTATGGATAATTTGCTTTTTAGAAATGATGGCTAACAAAAATGTAAACTTTCATCTACCTTCATTCGAAGACTCACAAAAAAAAAGAAAAAAAGAAAACACTTCATCTTCCTGTGTCACCTTTATTCTTACTTTCACGAATCTTTGCATACTTTCATTCATATTTTGATATATAAACTTGTTAATGTTCAATTATGATACAAAAATAGATAGATTAAAGTATAGCGAATATGTCGAGAAATAGAGGTTCACTTCTTTTTTTTAGCACTATCCCAGTCTAAAAAAATACCGGTCATCTCTATCGCAACATGAGCGACCTACAATGACCTATACCACCACTTCATTGTTTTGTCGTAACATAAAAAATTATGTTCCTAAAAAGTGTCACCATATTAAAATTTCATTGTGTGCCTTTTATATTTATTAAAATTAAAGTTATGACAGAAGTTTAAAGTGGCTACGGCCCTGTCCCAAAATAAATGTCAACAATGAAAATGACATACAACTTTTAAAATGTGTAATTATTATACTTTTTAAATAACTAGATGACACTTTCACCCTTAATAATAGAGAGAGAAGTTTTATCCATTTCATAATTAAGGGTAGATGGGAAAGTGAAAACTTACTTTTGAAAATTAACACTTATTTTTGGAGAAACTCAAATAAAAAGGTGGACACTTAGTTTAGGCCTGAGGGAATATAAAGGGTTTGGTTTAGATTTCGTTCTTTAAAAGAGCTTAGGTTCAACGTTCCCAGTTTTTTAGCTTAAAATATCAGGTTTCTTTCTTAAAAATGTCAAAGACAGTTGCACAAGGAGCCGAACCAATGACCTTTGCCTGCAAACGTGCTAACTCTCGATTCTTGAGAGTTATTGCCTCTCTTTTCTCGTTTGTTTTTACCACATTCTTGCCCATTTTGCCCTTCTCATTCATTTGGTCTAATTTGTTCCAACATTGTGATGAAGTTTCAAGGATGCAAAAATTTTGTTTTTCAAACATTTTGTGCAGCAAAGTGGCCACTTTGATCACCACAGTGGCGACAGTGGCTGGAAGTTTTTGGATAAGTCTTGTACATTTTTGGTAATGTGTTTTTTGAAATAGAAGAAAGGAGAACATGAGCTTTCACAGGAATAATCAATGAAAAAGACAAATTTTGTGTAACACCCTCAAATCTGGAAATAGCAACTAATTTAAAATTTTCTAAATACATCAATGAATGATTCATCTATAATCACAAATTAAGATTTAACCTCAATACACACATTCATTCTACACATACAATGTATAATAAGGACGGGTGTTACTAAAACCCAATAATAGTCGCTATCTCCAAATGCGGAAAACTTCACCAAACTACTTACTCTCGTGTAAGTCTAATGTTCAACTCCTCAAAGCACTGCAAGAATCAAACCCCAACTGGAACCTGATGCACATGCCGACAAATAAAAAGGTTAGGCTTAACGTCTAGTGAGCTCAAGAGTTCTCATTAGAGATAAATAAAGCATTAACTTTAAGAATATTATTTAAAATCATGATTTTCAAAATGCAATATATTTGACTTGAATGCAACAAAAAATGAAATACATTAAATCTCAAAACAATCTCCTTTCATCATTCACCCTTTTCGTGATTAAAAATCATAAAACAAACGCCTCTTTAAATAAAGCCAAAACCCAAAGCGCACGTAAAACATAACTGACATTATAATGATCAAACACTGAAAACGTAGATAACTCCAACTTTCAAAACATCCCAATAAATCGAATGAGTTTCAATAACTAAAACCTTAAAACATAGATAAATACCCATACTCAAAGGTCTCCGAAAACATGGATTATAAAACTCCATAACCAAAACCACACCTATTGGTGACGGAGAAGACCTGATTACATTGTACGTGACGGAACACAAAAGTAGGTTACATAATTATGTAAGAAATCAAAACATGTGGGTTACACATAAAACACCCACCGAGGTCAACTCCTCTCAGTCTATCACTCGAAAACATCAAGTCAACTCCTCTGAGTCTATTCCTGAAAGTTCCAAAACGGGGGAACTTATGCACAAGGGAATTACACCTTACTGCCCATGAGACGTTGCCCGATCGTCTTGGTCCACAACTTACTTATCATGGTGACCCGATGCCTATTCCGTGCCAAATGGTGAACCAAATGCCCAAAACGGGGACATAGGAACACTGTGCCTATGGATCCATTGCACTAACTAAACCATTACATGACTCAAAACGAATGAACTATTGCATTCAAACATGTAATTCTCAACTAAGATGCAGTAAATGCAAATCATAACCAAACGCTCAAAATTGAGCTATTAAAAGCGGACAAGTGTCCTCAAAACCCAACAAAATCCAAACCGAGCCATAAGCTCAACAAATCCAAAGACCCAACGTCGAAATTCATAAAATGAAATCAAACATAAACCACCCGTACTTATGTAAACCCATGCTCCAAAATATATAATTAACTCCAACGTAGTTTAGATTGGGACAAATCGTTTTCCAAGTGAGTTTATAACATTTACCTTTCAAAACGTCCCATAAGACGAAACCATGCATTTCTCCAAAACACAAAATGAAACACATCTATACTCAAAATCTACTTCCATAAAATAAATCATTAAAATACCAAAATATATGATTTATTTATCATAATACCCAAAATCCCAAAGATGTGTGTTATATAAGTTTATAAAGTTAAACACTTTCAAAATAACCAAACTTATCAGCAGTTAACAATTTCGTGCAAGACATAAAACACTTTAAAATAAACATTTTGGCATTTACACCGTTTTCACAAATCAACTTGAACTCACCTTGCTAGATTTAGGCTAAATCTAGATTTTACCCCAACTTGAGCTTTCTTGAAGAAATCTGAATCCATGAGCAAAATCCTTTCAAAACCTAGACCCAAAAATTTTAATCATAAATATACTTATTCAACCCTTTAGAATAGTTCCCCAATCATTTTACATCAAAATCTCCATTTTGGTCAAAACCCTAATTTTTAACCTAAATCCTCCAAAATCTTCCAAACCAAAATTAGAGAAACCAAACACTAGGAAATCATAAATGAAGCATTTATATCACTTAATAAGGTTTAGAAATGGGGGAGGATAAACTTACCACTTAGGTTTGAGGTTGAATAAGGAGATGATGAACCCTTGACTCTAGCTTCCAATCTTCACCACTTGATGATGAAACACTTCAAGAGCTCAAGGATTTGACCCAAAATCAGTTAGGTTTTGAGGGGAAGGAAGGGGAAACGTTTTGAGAGAGAATGGGGAAGTTTGGAGAGGTGAAAATGAGAAATAAGGCTGAAAATCGCATCATTTAACATTCTGGTGCCCGTAGGCTATAGTGCCAAGCTATTGTGCCAGTGGCACTATCGCTGGCACAATAGCCAGGATCGTACTGTGAGGTCCTTGGCTCTGGCTATTGTGACGGCTATAGTGGCATTGTCAAAATCGCTGTCACAATAGCCAAGAGGGTACCAAACGCTGTTTTGGCTATAACTTATTCGTTTTAGCTCCGTTTTCGCTCCGGAAAGGACCGTTGGACTCATAATTGAATCCTTCATCCAACAAGACTATAAAATCTAGGATCCAACTCCAAAATCCTATCTCTTCTTTTTCCCATAAAATACCGATTTTTGTATTAACTTGAAACGATACTTTTCAAAAATCGGGGTGTTACAATCCTCCCAACCTTAAAAGAGATTTCGTCCTCGAAATCTGGCACCGACCAAACACCCAACGTCGCCTTTAGCAAGATCAATGTGTTTTTTTTTCGAAAGGGATACTTCCACGATGTCTTGCCTCGTATACGAAACTGATTACATTCTGGTTAAGGTTGTTACTATACTTCTCATAACGAGTCGTCAGAACTAGATTTCAAGGTTCAACATACTTTACTGAAGACGGAATGAACATCGAGTCCTTATCAAATCATTTTCCTAACATTAAGATCTCGGTTGCCTCCCAAACTTAGGTTGCACATACCACTTCAAGAGTATTGCGACTTTAACCAACCATTTCCACCAAGGGTGCCCAAAGCGAACTTTACCTTTAAATACTTCCAATTAACTCTCAGTGAACCGCGTTATACCCCTTGCTTGCCTTCAAAACCATAACAACCTTTGTAGCAACAAACTAATTACAGTTGACTAAACTCCTTTCGATTCTGAGTATTCGCAACCAAGTTGACTTTACCCGAGTGATAAGGAATTCGTATATAGAATTGCTGAGCCGATCACCCGCTGCTGTTATAAAAACGATATTTCTAATTGCGATAAATCAAGATCTCCTCAATAAACGATTTCTACTTACGTTCTACCTCGACATCCTCACCAAATTTCCCAATAATCCATACCATAAAATATTTATCGCCCCCTCCTTGACGAAGTTCCTAACACTAGTTTGGTCTGATCCCATCTACAATAAATGACATCTGCAGACAGAGGATTACCCTAAACCCCACGGTTATACATCTCCCGTAATGCATGCAAGCATCGATTGTTAAATAAGTGAAAACCTCGGTGATTACAGGATTACCAATGGTCGATCCCTAATTGCTAGCATCTAATATCCTTAAGGTTACCACTTAACTTGCAAACCCCACATTCAACGAAAGGGCACTGAAGCACCCAAACAGTCATTGTCCTCAAAATCGAATGTCGACACCTATCCTCAAAATGTCTACACTGTAAACGTGGATATACCACCACATATTTCATTCCAGATTGGCATCGAAGAATTAAAGTTGACACCCATCATGACACTAAAATTCAAACAAACAAATCACCATATTTTCCTTATTCCTGAAGATTCACCCGGATGGCACCCATCCAATCCATACATAATGTCGAAACCAATCCATCAGTTCATAGCCAACCATAAGCAAGCAACACCCAAAGCTTAATCCGCAGAATTCACATAAACGAAGGATCACCACTTAAATGGCTGAGAGAGTACATAATTCTAATACATCAATTATCCATGCGTACACCGATTTGTAAAACTGAAATCCAAAATTCAAAACTAACCATGAATCAGACCCTCCGACACTTCAATTCCCGAGGACTCCTCTAGTCCTCAGTTACAACTCCTTTCACGATAGGGGTTTACATCTGTAACCCTAATGAGTTCAAGGTTTTTCAACTAATATGTCAATTAAAATTTTATAAAACTTTCAAATACCCAAGTTTTATAACAATTAATCGTAGGAGTAAAGTCAACTACCGATTTCTCGATAGGCATGAAAAATGGTCATCAAAGTCACACATATAAAGCAATTTCGAAATTCGTTTGTTCCCTACTCACGTTAATAATGGCAATAACAAAAGATGTGCAACAAAAATTTTAAATGGACTACCATGGTCCTAACATGCATCGATTTATACTATGTACATGAAAATAATCTTTTGTACTATACATGTGTAACAAATGTTTGTACACTCTCCCAAAAGGGAGCTTCACAATTTCAACTTCAAAATTCTTTACTTTAAACCATAAAACGCCGTCGAATAAAATTCCCGACAACGCCTGTATACGTCAATTTATTCCCCAAATTTAGTAAAATGATAGGTGTGTGTGAATTTGGTCAAACTCAAATCAATTTTAAATCGAGTTCAAACCTTGGGCCGCACAAATAAAATGCCCTTGTCCAAAAATAGCAGCTACAATGACATGTATACCGATAACTCATTTAATGCATTGCGGAAAATTTATGACAGTGAAATCAACAACTGAAGCATGTCCAGAGTATAAATCAATTCAAATACTATGTAGCATACCACTAATAACACGTGTATAAAACCCAAAAGAGAAATCATACGACATTGACGCTTCCAAAATAACACATGGGGTAATATATACTAACAAAACTCTCAAGACGTCTCTTACAGTTGCGAAAATACCGGTGCAAGACTCGCATGAGGCAAAAATATTAAACAAAACTCATAAGTTAACGCACACAATAAAGCAAGTATACGCGCTCCAAAATTTTATCTACACGACATAGAATGTCGTAAAATAAAACACCATAAAACCCAACTGAATTTTCATAAAACTCACTAACGCTAAAATCAAGCGGTGTCAAGATTTTTGTTTCCAAACATAAAAGCATAAGACGACAATATGTCTAAATATATTAAAATTCTAATACCACAACGTAAGATAAAACGACCATTTTCAACAAAACTTGCATCGGACACGACGCCAAATAAACTCGTAAATTTACACGCAACAAAATTAAAACTTACGCATTTCAATGTTCACCCACACGCCGAAAAATGTCGCAAAATATTACTCCAAAAAAATTCAACAAAACTCGTACAGACTAAAATTCCCAAAAACTCCAACGCAATAACATGGGAACAACTTTTCCTTTGAAACTAACATACGTGGAGGAGATCCAATGTCAAGGTTAAAATTTCACAGTTACTTGCCCAATACTCCAAATAACATTAAAACACGGATATCACAACACCCGAAATTAGCGTTAGACACGAAACGGGGATGAAGGGATTCTCGAAAAAATTTGCAACCACGTGCAACAAAACAATTTCATGCATGCTTAAACTCACAGTTTAAAATCTGATGAGTGCTAAATGCTTTACCAAGACCTCATAATATAACTCAATAAATTTTATGCTTCGAAAACATGAGAAACAATTTATGCAAACTTATTTTAGAAATAAATTGTATGCATGAACTGGGTCGGCACTCAACATCTTAGGACTACGCTTCTCAATTTCCCGTCATACTATTGTCATCCGGATGATCAAACATCTTAAGGCAGTCTTCGAAGGTTACATCGGTCCGCCTTATGATTTCTCCTCGAATAACGTTGATCCCAAGAGTCTACGGTTCTAACCCAACCAATCATTCTGACCCGAAACGGTCCACTTATTGCTATCACCATGTTTACTGTCACTCCAAGTGGCGATTGCTAAAATAATCAACTCCTTCTAACGGTTACTCATTGAAAACTTCTTTACTACCCCAACGGTCATCATACCAAAGCAGTTCAAGCATATACATGTACCATGTAGGTTCACCATAACACTGGCCAGGTGAAATTATGAACATACTGTACACGACCATCCTTGCTACCCTCGACATGATTTCCGTTCCTAGTGACCCAACGACCTCAAAACATCCAATCTTAAAGTGCTTATTGGTGCAATTTCTCTCTCAATCACCTAAAATAACGCTAGTTTGAGTCTAGGCATCCAAAATCAATACCTAATTCTCTCAAACTTATGCTCTGATACCAACTTGTAACACCCTCAAATATGGAAATAGCAACTAATTTAAAATTTTCTAAATACATCAATGAATGATTCATCTATAATCACAAATTAAGATTTAACCTCAATACACACATTCATTCTACACATACAGTCTATAATAAGGACGGGTGTTACTAAAACCCAATAATAGTCGCTATCTCCAACTGAGGAAGACTTCACCAAACTACTTACTCTCGTGTAAGTCTAATGCTCAACTCCTCAAAGCACTGCAAGAACCAAACCCCAACTGGAACCTGATGCACATGCCGACAAATAAAAAGGTTAGGCTTAACGCCTAGTGAGCTCAAGAGTTCTCATTAGAGATAAATAAAGCATTAACTTTAAGAATATTATTTAAAATCATGATTTCCAAAATGCAATATATTTGATTTGAAAGCAACCAAAAATGAAATACATTAAATCTCAAAACAGTCTCCTTTCATCATTCACCCTTTTCATGATTAAAAATCATAAAACAAACGCCTCTTTAAATAAAGCCAAAACCCAAAGTGCACGTAATACATAACTGACATTATAATGATCAAACACTGAAAACATAGATAACTCTAACTTCCAAAACATCCCAATAAATCGAATGAGTTTCAATAACTAAAACCTTACAACATAGATAAATACCCATACTCAAACGTCTCCGAAAACATGGATTATAAAACTCCATAACCAAAACCACACCTATTGGTGACGGGGAAGACCCGATTACATTGTACGTGACGGAACACAAAAATAGGTCACATAATTATGTAAGAAATCAAAACGTGTGGGTTACACATAAAACACCCACTGAGCTCAACTCCTCTGAGTCTATCACTCGAAAACATCAAGTCAACTCCTCTGAGTCTATTCCTAAATGTTCCAAAACAGGGGAACTTATGCACAAGGGAATTACACCTTACTGCCCAAGAGACGCTGCCAGACCGTATAGGTCCACACCTTACTTATCATGGTGACCCGATGCCTATTCCGTGCCAAATGGCGAACCAAATGCCCAAAACGGGGACATAGGACACTTTGTGTAACACCCCGAATTTCGAAAAACATCATTTCAAGTTAATACAAGAATCAGTTGCTTTAAGGGGAAAAATAAGATATATGATTTTGGACTTAAATCCTAGATTTTATATTCTTGATAGATAAAGGATTTAATTACGAGTCCAACAGTTCTTTTCGGAGCGAAAACGGAGCTATAACGAAGAAGTTACGGCCAAAACAGTATACGAGAAGAAAGCTGGGAGAACCAGCGACAATGACCAGGGCAGGCTGCTGTTAAGTCGCGAAATTCAGCCATTTTCCTCATTTCTTCTCATCCAAACTTCTTCTACTCTCTCCCAAACCGTTTTCCTTCTTTTCCCTTCAAACCCTAACTTATTTTGGCTCAAATCCTTGGATTTTGTGGAGGTGGAACATCATCAAGTGGTAGGATTGAAAGCTTTGGTCAAGGATTCACCATCTCTATCTTCATCTTCAAACTCAAGCCCATATTAGGGTTTTCTAGGTTTTCATCAAAACCTAAGTGGTAAGTGTATTCCTTCCATTTCTAAACCATGAAATAAGTTATAAATGATCCATTGATGGTTTCCTAGTGTTTGATTTCTATAAATTTCGGTTTAGTTAATTTTGGGAGTTTTGGTTAAAATTTGGGTTTTGCCCAAAATAGAGATTTTGATGTTAAGTGTTTGGGAAACAATTATTTATGATGGAATATGTATATTTATGGTTGGACCCTTGTGGGTCTAGGTTTTTGGAAGATTTGGTTTGAAGAATCAAGCTTCTTCAAGGAAAGCTCAAGGTTGGGGTAAAATCTAGATTTAGTCTAAATCTAGCAAGGTGAGTCATACTTCCTTTTATAAAACCTTATACACATCAAAATACATAATTTTGACTTCTAATCACCTCCTTGTTTGCATATTCATCATTTATGAGATTTTGACCTAACTTGGTATTTTGGGAGATTTTTAGAGTTTCTTACCATTTTTGTACAATGAAGATATAATTCATGTTTGGATCTACAAAAATGTTGTTTTCATATTTTGATGGATAAATGTTCAACTTATGGCTTTTAGCCAAGTTCAAATTTAGCATACCATGGGATTTTGGTTGAAAAGGGTTACCTTGGGATTCACACCTACCTTTGGTGGAGTTCGCCTATAACAGTTACCATTCTAGTATCGGAATGGCACCGTTCGAGGCATTGTATGGGCGGAAATGCAGGGCACCGGTTTGTTGGTTAGAAGCGGGCGAGAAGCAATTCGCCAGACCGGAAATAGTTCAAGAGACGGCGGACAAAGTGAAAGAAATCCGAGAGAGGTTAAAGGCTGCACAAGACCGACAGAAAAGTTATGCGGACAAGTAAAGAAAACCGGTCGAGTTTCAAGTGGGCGACCGTGTCATGTTGAAAGTATCTCAATGGAAGGGGATTATCTGGTTTGGGAAGCGTGCGAAGCTTAGTCCTCGTTTCCTTTGACCTTTCGTTATTTTGGAGAAGGTTGGTTTACAAGCCTACCGGTTGGACTTACCGCCGGAAATGGATGGAATACATCCTACGTTTCACGTTATGTTACCTTCGGAAGTGTCTAGCCGAGGAGGAAAGCGTTATTCCTTTGACGGAAATTCGGGTGGACAATGGAAATCGTTGTGTGGAAGAATCGGAGTCGATTTTAGAATCGAAAGTGAAGAATTTGAGGCATAAGGACGTGGTTATGGTTAAAGTCCAATGGAAGCACCATCGGGGTGCTAACATTACTTGGGAGTCCGAAGATGATATGAAGAAACGTTATCCTCACTTGTTCGTCTAGAGTAATATTTCGGGGACGAAGTCTCAATTAGGTGGGGAGGATTGTAACACCCAGAAATTCTCAAAGTAAGTATTTGTTCCCCTTAATGCATTAATTGTTCCTACGTGAGAATATGAACCTTTGTGTGCATTTTATGATCGTTATTATATTGAAATGTCATATAAATTGATTTACCATCTTTAATCGTTCAAACCTCGCGCTCGTTATCGAAATTGTTCAAGTTTCGGGATGTTGGGGGTTTGGTGCGATAGTGACTCGCGATTGTGACACGGTCACTCTCGCGGGATAGGTACCGTAGGTGGGAAGGTGGTCGCGATTGTGACACGTGACAGTGACAGTGTCACTGTCGCCGGGCACTCTCGCGAGGAGTGTACCGAGAGTCGGGGTGTTCGCGCGATTGTGACACGCGACAGTGACAATGTCACTGTCGCCGGGCAATGTCACGAGCGGGGGTTGTGTCTTAAATGAGTCCTTTGGCCGATTTTGGGTCATTTTATCTTATTCTCCTCTTTCTCTTGGGAGATTCTAAAGACTCCAAACTGATTCTCTTCCTCCATTTACAAACCATAACCCTCTTAAATACATTGCTTAGGTGGTTGGATCATTTATTGCTAGCATTTACTCATCTCAAAGAAGATTCTAGGGTTTCTCCAAGTCTCATCTTTATCTACAAGTCTCATCCATTCAACTTCTAGGGTTTCCATCTTTTCTAGGTTTTGGTATAAAACCTAGATTGTGAGTTTACTAAACCTTTGTTAAAACTAGATACACATCATATACTTCTATTTGTTGTTATTTATCTCTATATGTTCAAGTACTTGGGATTTTCTTATGAAGAAATGTTGGAAATGTGGTTATATGTGAGATACCATGTTTTACTCTAAATGTGCAAGTATTGGGGCTTTTCTCTTGGATACATAATGTGTGTACTTTGATAGGGTAAATGTATACATGTTTCGGTATTAAGATGATTTCTAGTTGGAATAACATTTTGGTGATATATTCATATGCATGATGAGCATGATTGTCATTTGGGTCTCTTGTTAGACTTCTAGTGATTGGGATGGTAATATTGTACCCGTAGTTGGTATTGAAATATGTTTGGTTGAAATATACCTCAAGGACATCCTATATTCGTTATGTTGGACGAACCAAGTCAGTAGACACTAGGAGGATGTAGTCTTGGGCGCCACCGTGATGGTATGTGCCTAGACCTCGACCATTCAGGGAATTTCCTTCGTTGTAGTCCTCGCCGGGCCTTTCGGGTGTTCCTTGTTAGAGGGCATCAAGGTATATCGACTCTTTGGGTGGAACTTGATTGGTGCTTTGGGTCTCCCCTATTGACTCCACATATATTGAACTCTAGTTAACTGCTGATAAGAATTGTAACTATTCAAGCATGCTTATTATTGTTCATCTCACTAGGCTTTTTGGCCTAACACTTGTTTGGTGTCGATGTGTATCTCAGGTTCTAGCGGCGCCGGTCCTAAGCAGGCTTAGTTGCTTTGGGGTGAGAGCTTGGGGATTTTGCACTTGGACGCTTATTACTTTTGGGAATGAACCGTTGGATTTATAGATGACAACCCTTTTGTAATCTCTTTTCTAGTTGTAGAAATTAGATTAGTTGGTTGTTATTTATTGTCCGTTAAATTATAACTGTAATTAAACAGGTTATATATATTTCCCATTTTTGGGAGGCTCTTGTTGTCGCAATTTTAGTATACCTCATGTCCGTTTTTCGGATTTTTGTTATCCCTATTTTTAGGGTGTTACAAGTTGGTATCAGAGCTTTAGTTTAGGTGAACTAGGTATTGTTTTAGCATATCTAGACATAAGCTTTAAACTTTATAGATTCACTGTCCACTTGGGTAGGAGAGCGTTAGGATTACGAAATTACTTTAATTGAAAGTTGTAATGATGGTGACAAGAATTCTTGTGTATGATTCGTTCATAATTTCACTTAGCTACTGCTATTATGAATGCATTGTTACGTGAGCATACTTGGTTTACTATTGTTATGATAATTGATGAAGGTATTAGTACGTACAATGAGTTCAACTCGTTTAGTCTTTTCTCAATCTATCTCTCGTACATGTATGACAGATCGAAATGGTAAACACTCGGAGCAGGTTACCAAATACACCGGATGGTCAATTGGAAGTGGATTCTACAGCTGAACGGCCTCTAGTAGGTGTTGCTGCCGACGTACTTCCGATACCCCCTATCTTGGTAGGAGGACCTGAGCATATTCCGCGTCGGAACCTCAATGCGGATAATGCCATCATGGAGGAGGCGACTATGGTGACCCGGATTCGGGATAGCATGATGTTGGCCATGAACTCCGTCATGGCCCAACAACAAGAGTTCTTCATGAAACTCTTAGAAGATCGAGACGCCAGTAACCGACAACCGGAGACAATGGCGGAAAACATTGTCATGGGGTCGGGTGGACCAGCTGTGTTGTCGGTTGAAAATCCGGCGGATAATGGAAACAAATCGAAGGCTAAAGGGTGCACCTACAAGGCGTTTCTGGGGTGCCACCCTAAGGAGTTTGCGGGTTCCGATAACCCGGTGGCTTGTATGTACTGGATCAAGGAAGTGGAGATGGCCTTCGAGTCCAGTGAGTGTGATCCCTCTCAACGGGTCAAGTTTGCTTCTCAACTACTTCGGGGAGAGGCTCTGATTTGGTGGAATCTCACTCGATCCTCCCTCACTCCGGAAGTTCTGACTAAGTTAACTTGGCCGGTGTTCAAAGAGAAGATCATGGATAAATATTGCAGTGAGCGTTCGTTGGATAAGCTAGAGCGGGAGTTCAGAAATCTGAAGAAGGGGACTCTGTCCATTGTCAGATACTCCAAACTCTTTTTGGAGAAACTAAAGTTGGTGGGACATATGGTTCCCGATGAAAAGTCGAAGATTAAGGCATATCAACAAGGTTTACTGGCCGAGATGCGAACGGCGGTAAGAAATGCTAAGGGCTCGACCTTGCAAGAGGTCATTGAAGAGTCTTTGCTCATCGAGGATGACATCAATGCTGAGAAGGAAGAAAGAAGACAGGCTGGTGAGAAACGGAAGTGGGAAGGGCCATCTTGGCCCGTTCGTCAATCAAAACCCTATGCAAGTGGAAGAGCGGGTGATCAACGTCGTGAGGATTGGTGGTGCCACAAGTGCAAGTCAAAGCACTCGGGGCCATGCGCTACAAGGACTTACTCTGGTCCAGCCGGGTGTGTCAAGTGTGGTAAGAAGAGCCACACAACTCGAGAGTGCCCCATCTGGGGGTTGGTATGTTATGAGTGCAGAGAACCGGGGCATATGAAAAGAAATTGCCCAAAGCTAGTCGGAGGAAATGGTGGAAATTCTGTGGGTTCGACGGCTAGAGTCGAGCAACCACCAAGGGCACCGAGTCGAGCTTTCCGGATGACTACTGAGGAGGCAAAGGAGACGGCTGATGTTGTTTTGGGTACGTTCCTAGTAAACTCCTTGCCAGCTCGTGTTTTGTTTGATTCGGGTGCTACATGTTCTTTTGTATCGAATACCTTCTGTAAGCAATCCACTACTCCTATTAGTATTCTTCCTGATGCGTTAGTAGTAGAAATAGCAAATGGGGATCAAGTAATCATTCGAAACCGTTTTTGTGATTGGACTTTAGAAATTGATGGGAATCCTTTTGGAGTAGACTTGCTACCTATGGCTATAGGTGGGTTTGACGTGGTTATAGGCATGGACTGGTTAGTAAGACATAAGGCGTACATCTTTTTCTCTAAAAAGATTATCCAAGTGCCATCGCCGGAGAATGGTGTGGTTACCATTTATAGGGAAAAAGGAAAGAGGAATAATCCCATCATTTCATCTCTCAAGGATCGCAAGTTTCTAGCGAAGGGTTACCCTTCGTATTTGGCCTATGTGGTGGACGCAAAGAAAGAGAAGAAGTCGGTAGAAGATGTGGAAGTAGTGCAAGATTTTTTGGACGTCTTTCCGGAAGACTTACCCGGGTTGCCGCCGGAACGGCAAGTAGAGTTTCAGATCAACCTCACCCCGGGAACGGCTCCGATAGCCCGAGCTCTGTATCGTTTGGCACCGACGAAATGAAAGAAATGATGACACAACTGCAAGAGTTGTTGGAAAAGGGCTTCATTCGACCAAGTTCGTCACCTTGGGGAGCACCGGTGTTATTCGTGAAGAAGAAGGACGGGTCCATGAGGATGTGCATAGATTACCGGGAGTTGAACAAAGTCACGGTGAAGAACAAGTACCCTCTACCTTGCATCGACGATCTTTTTGATCAACTCCAAGGCGCGGGATGCTTCTCCAAGATTGATCTGCGATCCGGTTATCACCAGGTGAGAGTAAAGAAGGAGGACATTCCGAAGACGGCTTTCCGAACGTGTTACGGTCATTACGAGTTTTTGGTGATGCCCTTCGGTTTAACCAACGCTCCTGTCGTGTTCATAGATTTGATGAACCGTGTGTGTCGCCCATTCTCAGATAAATCCATGATCGTCTTCATCGATGATATTTTAATATATTCAAAGGATGAGTCTGAGCATGGGAAACACTTGCGGGAAGTATTAGAAGTTCTAAGAAAGGAGAAGTTGTTCGCGAAATTCTCCAAGTGCAAATTCTAGCTCCAAGAGGTGCAATTCTTGGGGCATGTGGTATCAAAGGACGGAGTAAAGGTAGATCCGGCAAAGATCGACGCAATGATGAGTTGGGAGCCTCCAACTAGTCCGACAGAGATCCGAAGTTTCTTGGGTTTGGCGGGTTACTACCGACGGTTCATTCAAGACTTTTCCAAGATAGCCGCACCGCTCACTTCTCTTACAAGGAAGAACGTCAAGTTTGTTTGGACCGATGCACAAGAGCAAGCCTTTCAAACGCTCAAGAGGAAGTTGTGTGAAGCTCCGATCTTGTCCTTACCCGAGGGATCGGAAGACTTTGTTGTGTTAAGTGACGCTTCTAAGACGGGGCTTGGGTGTGTCCTAATGCAAATGGGGAAAGTAATAGCCTACGCGTCGCGACAATTAAAGGATCATGAGAAGAATTATCCGACTCATGATTTGGAGTTGGCGGCGGTAGTTTTCGCGTTAAAGTTGTGGCGGCACTACTTGTACGGGACGAAGTGTACTCTTTTCACCGATCACAAAAGTCTCAAATACATCTTCGATCAAAAGGAACTCAGCATGCGGCAAAGAAGATGGCTTGAACTCTTGAAAGATTACGATTGTGATTTACTCTATCATCCCAGTAAGGCCAACGTGGTGGCGGATGCGTTGAGTCGAAGGAGCCATGATGGGGGTGGAAAGATGTCCCTTACAAGAATCAAGGTAGTGTCGAGTTTGTTGGAGAGTATAAGAACGAGTCAAGTGGAAGCGCTTAAAGAAGAGAACCTCAAGGTCGAGGTTATGTTAAAGCAAAAGGAACTCTTAACGGAAGATGGTCGTGGACTCAAACTCTTCCAAGGGCGGATTTAGGTGCCGAAGGTTGCGGGAACCGTGACTTACTTCACGAGGAAGCGCATAAGTCGAAATATTCTATACATCCCGGTAGCACCAAGATGTATAGAGACTTAAAGTTAAATTATTGGTGGCCGGTGATGAAGCTAGATGTGGCTAGCTATGTGGATAGGTGTGTCACGTGCCTTCAAGTCAAAGCGGGGCATCAAAGACCGTATGGAAGCTTGCAACCGTTGTCCATTCCCGAGTGTAAGTGGGACAACATCACCATGGATTTTGTAACCAAGCTACCGAAGACCTTGCGCGGTCACGATACCATTTGGGTGATCGTGGATCGGCTAACCAAGAGTGCGTATTTTCTTGCGATGCGGGAGACTTTGCCAATGGAGAAATTGGCTAAACTGTACATAGACGAGGTGGTGTCGAGGCACGGAGTTCCGCAATCTATAGTATCGGATTGGGATAGTCGCTTCACTTCGAACTTTTGGGCTAGCTTGCAAAAGGAGTTGGGTACTAGGATGAATTTGAGCACGGCATACCATCCTCAAACGGATGGCCAAAGCAAGAGGACAAACCAGACGCTAGAAGATATGTTAAGGTCGTGTGTTATATATTTCGAAGGAAGTTGTGATTCACACCTACCTTTGGTGGAGTTCGCCTACAACAAGAGTTACCATTCTAGTATCGGAATGGCACCGTTCGAGGCATTGTATGGGCGGAAATGCAGGACACCGGTTTGTTGGTTAGAAGCGGGCGAGAAGCAATTTGCCGGACCGGAAATAGTTCAAGAGACGGCGGACAAAGTGAAAGAAATCCAGGAGAGGTTAAAGGCGGCACAAGACCGACAGAAAAGTTATGTGGACAAGAAAAAAAAAAGCGGTCGAGTTTCAAGTGGGTGACCGTGTCATGTTGAAAGTATCTCCATGGAAGGGGATTATCCGGTTTGGGAAGCGTGCGAAGCTTAGTCCTCGTTTCCTTGGACCTTTCGTTATTTTGGAGAAGGTTGGTTTACAAGCCTACCGGTTGAACTTACCGCCGGAAATGGATGAAATACATCCTACGTTTCACGTATGTTACCTTCGGAAGTGTCTAATAGAGGAGGAAAGCGTTATTCCTTTGACAGAAATTCGGGTGGACAATGGAAATCGTTGTGTGGAAGAACCAGAGTCGATTTTAGAATCGAAAGTGAAGAATTTGAGGCATAAGGACGTGGTTATGGTTAAAGTCCAATGGAAGCACCATCGGGGTGCTAACATTACTTGGGAGAACGAAGATGATATGAAGAAGCATTATCCTCACTTGTTCATCTAGAGTAAGATTTCGGGGACGAAATCCCAATTAGGTGGGGTGGATTGTAACACCCGGAAATTCTCAAGGTAAGTATTCGTTCCCCTTAATGCATTAGTTGTGCCTACGTGAGAATATGAGCCTTTGTGTGCGTTTTATGATCGTTATTATATTGAAATGTCATATAAATTGATTTACCATCTTTAATCGTTCAAACCTCGCACTCGTTATCGAAATTGGTCAAGTTTCGGGATATTGGGGGTTTGGTGCGATAGTGACTCGCGATTGTGACACGGTCACTCTCGTGGGATATGTACCGTAGGTGGGAAGGTGGTCGCGATTGTGACACGCGACAGTGACAGTGTCACTATCGCCGGGGACTCTCGCGAGGAGTGTACCGAGAGTCGGGGTGTTCACGCGATTGTGACACGCGACAGTGACATTGTCACTGTCGCCGGGCAAGGTCGCGAGCGGGGGTTGTGTCTTAAATGAGTCATTTAGCCGATTTTGGGTCATTTTATCTTATTCTCCTCTTTCTCTTGGGCGATTCTAAAGACTCCAAACTGATTCTCTTCCTCCATTTACAAACCCTAACCCTCTTAAATACATTCCTTAGGTGGTTGGATCATTTATTGCTAGCATTTACTCATCTCAAAGAAGATTCTAGGGTTTCTCCAAGTCTCATCTTCATCTACAAGTCTCATCCCTTCAATTTCTAGGGTTTCCATCTTTTCTAGGTTTTGGTATAAAACCTAGATTGTGAGTTTACTAAACCTTTGTTAAAACTAGATACACATCATATACTTCTATTTGTTGTTATTTATCTCTATATGTTCAAGTACTTGGGATTTTCTTATGAAGAAATGTTGGAAATGTGGTTATATGTGAGATACCATGTTTTACTCTAAATGTGCAAGTATTGGGGATTTTCTCTTGGATACATAATGTGTGTACTTTGATAGGGTAAATGTATACATGTTTCGGTATTAAGATGATTTCTAGTTGGAATACCATTTTGGTGATATATTCATATGCATGATGAGCATGATTGTCATTTGGGTCTCTTGTTAGACTTCTAGTGATTGGGATGGTAATATTGTACCCGTAGTTGGTATTGAAATATGTTTGGTTGAAATATACCTCAAGGACCTCCTATATGCGTTATGTTGGACGAACCAAGTCAGTAGACACTAGGAGGATGTAGTCTTGGGTGCCACCGTGATGGTATGTGCCTAGACCTCCGCCATTCGGGGAATTTCCTTCGTTGTAGTCCTCGCCGGACCTTTCGGGTGTTCCTTGTTAGAGGGCATCAAGGTATATCGACTCTTTGGGTGGAACTTGATTGGTGCTTTGGGTCTCCCCTATTGACTCCACATATATTGAACTCTGGTTAACTGCTGATAAGAATTGTAACTGTTCATGCATGCTTTTTATTGTTCATCTCACTAGGCTTTTTGGCCTAACACTTGTTTGGTGTCGATGTGTATCTCATGTTCTAGCGGCGCCGGTCCTAAGCAGGCTTAGATGCTTTGGGGTGAGAGCTTGGGGATTTTGCACTTGGACGCTTATTACTTTTGGGAACGAACCGTTGGATTTATAGATGACAACCCTTTTGTAATCTCTTTTCTAGTTGTAGAAATTAGATTAGTTGGTTGTAATTTAACGGAAAATAAATAACAACCAACTAATCTAAACAAGTTATATTTATTCCCCATTTTTGGGAGGCTCTTGTTGTGGCAATTTTAGTGTACATCATGTCCGTTTTTCGGATTTTTGTTATCCCTATTTTTAGGGTGTTACATAAACTGTATGTTCTCACTAGGCTTTAAGCCTAACACTTTTTCGAAAATGATGTGTATAACAGGTTCCCTTAGCGGCGGGTCGTCAAGGGGTTGAGTGAAGAGTTTGGTCTCTTGAGGAAATTCATGGATGTTAGTTTATTTGGAGACTTTGCGTTTAACCCAATTTATTAATTTTGGTATTGGGTTGACAACCTATGTAATCTAGATAGATTTGGTTTGGTTTGGTTGTTGGCGACTTCTCCATACACATTTACAGATTTTGTGAATGTTCACGCTTGCCCATTAGTTGGGTGGTTTGCCCTATTTATAAACGTCATATTGCCGAATTTTCAATTTTCAAAATAACCCGAATTTTTAGGGTGTTACAAGTTGGTATCAGAGCTCTAGTTTAAGTGAACTAGGCATGAATGTAAGATGTCTAGACATAGACTGAGTACGTTAGGCAATGATTTGTGAGTTGGGTAGAATTTCTAAGATGGGTTAGCCTTAGAGTCGACGGAAACTATGGTTATCAAGCGTTGGGGCGATGGTAACGAGAACCTTTATGTATTATATGTTCATAATCTCACCTAGTTAATGTTATTATGAGGATATTTATATGTGATGGTGCTTAAAGTACCGTTACTGTGACAATTGGTAATGTAGTAGTACGTTCTCTTATGCTTGGTTTGCTAATGTTATGACATTTGGTAGACGTACTAGTACGTTTCCTTCGTGTTCAATTATGTTAATCTCCTGCTTATTCATTCTCGTGCTTGTGTGAATTGCCTCGGTATGACGACCGTTGGGGTAGTAAGAAAGTTTCCGAATAGGTAACTATTAGAAAAAGTTGATGATTTTAGTATTCGTTACTTGGAGTGACGGTAAGTATGGTGATTGCATTAAGTGGTCAATTTCGAGTCAGATTGATTGGTTGGATTAGAACCATAGACATTTGGAACCAATGTATTTCGAGGAGAAATTATGAAGTGAACCTATGCAATCTTTGATCTTTGCCTTAAGATGTTTGAGCATCCGGTTGACGATAGTGTGACTAAGAAATCGAGGAACGTGGTTTCGAGGTGTTGAATGCCGATCAAATTCATGCACGAAATATATTTCTAAAATAAATTGCATCGATTATTTCTCATGTTTCAAAATCACCATGTGGATCATTCCATGAAATCTCAAAATCTTTAGCACGCACAAGTTATAGACCATGATCTTAAACATGCATAGAATTATTTTATTGCATGTGGTTGCAGGCTTTGTCGAGACTTTGTTTATTCTCATTGCTACCTAACGCTATTTTCGAATATGGTAACGTTCGTATTTTGATGTCTGAGTTTTATTGAGAATTTTCGTCACGGTGTTTTAGTCAATGTTTTAGAACAATGAGAGCATATTTGTATTTGGCTTTGAACTTGAAACCGACATAAATTATTTCATGTTTTAACCAAGTGCATACGCATATCACCCTACTAGTTTTGTGAAATAAACGGTCGCATGCAAGTTTTGTTGTGAAATCTTATTCCGTGCCGCATTGTGGCTAAAAGAGAGAAAACTTTAAGAGTTTGATATCATGAAAATGTTGTTTCGGGTTTTGCAAACATTTTAATTGTACAGCCTAAAGTTTGGAATCAAAATAAATTACTCTTACGTTTGATCAAATCACATGCACCTGTCTTTTACTAAGTGTTGAGGAATGAACTGATGTATGCGAGTCACACTGGGAAATTTTATTATATGACATTATGTGGTTAATGCAAAAAAAATTCTGGAATTTGATTTCATGAATTTCCCCTTCTGTAGTTTTGTACGGACGTCTTGTTATACACTGTTTTAGTACGTAAAACTATTTCCCATTCATTACATAAATTTATACGTGTTGAGAACATAGCGGTTCCTTTGAAAAAGGTTGTTGAAATGTCTTTCGATGGTGTCAGTATTACCTTGTTTATTGATCAAATATTTTCTGAAATGGTTTTATATGTGTGGCGGTTGTGACCACTCTATACACCTAACGAGATAAGGTAGTAGATTTTATTCGTACGATTAATCTTTATAAAGCTTTTACGTTTAGAGGTTTTATAAAAGTTCATATTTGCATGGTAGTTTGAAAAAAACCTTGAACTCAATAGAGCTGTAGATGTAAGCCCTCTTGTGATGGAGGTCAAGATTAAGGACTAAAGGAGCCCTCGGGGTTTGAAGCGTCAGAGGGCCTGACTTATGGTGAGTTTTGAATCTTTGGACTTCAGTTCATGAACTAGTTCACGCAGAAGAATTTGAGGCGTTATACTTATACTCTCTCCCAGCTAGTTAAGTAATGATCTTTATGCTTCGTTAAACCGCGGGTTAAAACCGTGTACGGTTGATTGGGTATGGTTGGTTTTGAATTTGTGGATTAATGGTACGACGGCATGCTATGTATCTATGGTGTATCACCTTAATGGGTATCTGTGAATATTGATGATGTTATGTTGGCCAGTAAGGATGTTTGATTTGGGTGATTATTTCCAAGAGTAGGTGTCAACCTCGAATCTACATTGCAACTCGTGAGCGAAATGTTTGGTGGTATACCCACGTTTGCAAAATGGCCATTCCGAGGATAGGTGTCGACACTCTATTTTGAGGACAATAGCTATTGGTGTGCTTCGGTGTACTTCCGTTAGATCTGGTGGGTCTGTAGGATAAACGGTAACCTTAAGGAAATTAGATGTTGATGATTAAGAGTCAATCATTGATGTTTCGATAATTGTCAAGACTTTCGCTGATTTGGCAATCTATGCTTGAGTGCATGGCTGGAGTTGTGTAACCTTGGACTTTGGGATAGGCGAGTATCTGTAGAGTGTGTTGGTACGTTTCTGGAGGAAACAATAGACCAATGTTAGGATCTATGGAAGTTTGAGAGCCCTTGCAGACATTGTGTCTATGGCAGCATTGAGGAACGGATTTAAGGTTGTGTCGGTTCAGACCAAACTAGTCGTTAGAAAATTTTATCGAAGGACGATAACTCTTTGGTGGTAAGGTTTATTGGATACGTTTAGTGAGAACGTCGAGGTGGACTTTAAGTACAAATCGATTATCGAGGATACCTTGACGCGTCGCATTTAGAGGTATCTAAGGGAAATGTTTGCTTTGGGGTATTTTTGGTGGAAATGATTGAATAAGGTCGTAAGTTACTCTTGAGGTAATATGAGCAACATAAGGTTGGGAGGCAACCGAGATTTAATGATTAAGAAAATGATTTAATCAAGGACTCAATGTTCATCCTGACGTCGGTGAAGTATATCGAACGTTGAGATTGAGTTTGTAACGGCACGTTATGAGAAACTCAGCGACAACCTCAACCGGAATGTAATCGGGTCCGTATATGAAGTAAGGTTTCGTGAAGGTATTCCTCTTGGATAGGGAATCAACTGACCTCGCCAAGGGCGATATTGGGTAATTGGTTGGTGCTAGATTTCGATGACGAAATCTCTTTTAAGGTTAGGAGGATTGTAACACCCCGAATTTCGAAAAACATCATTTCAAGTTAATACAGAAATCAGTAGCTTTAAGGGGGAAAATAAGATATATGATTTTGGACTTGAATCCTATATTTTATAGTCTTGATGGATAAAGGATTCAATTACGAGTCCAACGGTTCTTTCCGGAGCGAAAACGGAGTTATAACGAAGAAGTTACGGACAAAACAGTGAACGAGAAGAAAGTTGGGAGAACCAGCAACAATGCCCTGGGCATTGTCGCATGGCAAAGTCGCCCAAAGTGGGCAGGCTGTTGTTAAGTCGCGAAATTCAGCCATTTTCCTCATTTCTTCTCATCCAAACTTCTTCTACTCTCTCCCAAACCGTTTTCCTTCTTTTCCCTTCAAACCCTAACTTATTTTGGCTCAAATCCTTGGATTTTGTGGAGGTGAAACATCATCAAGTGGTAGGATTGAAAGTTTTGGTCAAGGATTCACCATCTCCATCTTCATCTTCAACCTCAAGCCCATTTTAGGGTTTTCTAGGTTATCATCAAAACCTAAGTGGTAAGTGTATTCCTTCCATTTCTAAACCATGAAATAAGTTATAAATGATCCATTGATGGTTTCCTAGTGTTTGATTTCTATAAATTTCGGTTTGGTTAATTTTGGAAGTTTTGGGTCAAAATTTGGGTTTTGCTCAAAATAGAGATTTTGATGTTAAGTGTTTGGGAAACAATTATTTATGATGGAATATGTATATTTATGATTGGACCCTTGTGGGTCTAGGTTTTTGGAAGATTTGGTTTGAAGAATCAAGCTTCTTCAAGGAAAGCTTAAGGTTGGGGTAAAATCTAGATTTAGTCTAAATCTAGCAAGGTGAGTCATACTTCCTTTTATAAAACCTTATACACATCAAAATACATAATTTTGACTTCTAATCATCTCCTTGTTTGCATATTCATCATTTATGAGATTTTGACCTAACTTGGTATTTTGGGAGATTTTTAGAGTTTCTTACCATTTTTGTAAAATGAAGATATAATTCATGTTTGGATCTACAAAAATGTTATTGTCATATTTTGATGGATAAATGTTCAACTTATGGCTTTTAGCCAAGTTCAAATTTAGCATACCATGGGATTTTGGTTGAAAAGGGTTACCTTGTGAAAGGAAAATAAATTGTTTAAATCTTGAAGAAATCCTTATTTCAATTGGATGGTTTTTACACTTGAAAGGTGTATTTGGAAAGAAACATTTTGAAAGATGAGATGTTAGCCTTATGTTTATATATGGCTTGTGATTCTTATCAGTAGTTAACCATTGAAAAGCGATTTGGGAACTAAATGGTTTTATGAACTATATGTTTGATTATAGTTGGTCACAAATGTAATTGTGACAAGTCTAGACTATTACTAATGGATCCATAGGTAATGAGTTGACTTATTATTTGGGGGTAATTCCCGTATGTTGCTAGTTGAAACATTGGGCCCTAGGGTGGCAAATTGGTACAGTTATGTGGGACCGGATACTAGCCGTGGGTCGGAAATGTAAATCCTAGTGAATGGGCATGACTAGTATCATAGGGTGCCACCCCCCCCCCCCCCCCCACATCGATATTTGAACATGCATGTTCACGGCCTTGATCCTAGTATGGTGAGCTCAAAACTTGGAAAGTGGCTTACTTTGTGTTTCGCCATAATCCTTAGATCCGGGCTTACACCCGTCGTCGCAAGATGAGGTCTGGACCGGATAGTCACTATGTGTTTACCAAACCATTTACAAGGATGTTGATGAAAACAGTTTATTTATATTTCAATGAATTCTTTTACTAACATTCATATAAACTGTATGTTCTCACTAGGCTTTAAGCCTAACACTTTTTCGAAAATGATGTGTATAACAGGTTCCCTTAGCGGCGGGTCGTCAAGGGGTTGAGTGAAGAGTTTGGTTTCTTGAGGAAATTCATGGATGTTAGTTTATTTGGAGACTTTGCGTTTAACCCAATTTATTAATTTTGGTATTGGGTTGACAACCTATGTAATCTAGATAGATTTGGTTTGGTTTGGTTGTTGGCGACTTCTCCATACACATTTACAGATTTTGTGAATGTTCACGCTTGCCCATTAGTTGGGTGGTTTGCCCTATTTATAAACGTCATATTGCCGAATTTTCAATTTTCAAAATAACCCGAATTTTTAGGGTGTTACAAGTTGGTATCAGAGCTCTAGTTTAAGTGAACTAGGCATGAATGTAAGATGTCTAGACATAGACTGAGTACGTTAGGCAATGATTTGTGAGTTGGGTAGAATTTCGAAGATGGGTTAGTCTTAGAGTCGACGGAAACTATGGTTATCAAGCATTGGGGCAATGGTAACGAGAACCTTTATGTATTATATGTTCATAATCTCACCTAGCTAATGTTATTATGAGGATATTTATATGTGATGGTGCTTGAAGTACCGTTACTGTGACAATTGGTAATGTAGTAGTACGTTCTCTTGTGCTTGGTTTGCTAATGTTATGACATTTGGTTTGCTAACACTAGTTTGGTCTGATCCCATCTACAATAAATGACATCTGCAGACAGAGGATGACCCCAAACCCCACGGTTATACATCTCTCGTAATGCATGCAAGCATCGATTGTTAAATAGGTGAAAACCTCGGTGATTACAGGATTACCAATGGTCGATCCCTAATTGCCAGCATCTAATATCCTTAAGGTTACCACTTAACTTGCAGACACCACATTCAACGAAAGGGCACTGAAGCATCCAAACAGTCACTGTCCTCAAAATCGAATGTCGACACCTATCCTCAAAATGTCTACACTATAAACGTGGATATACCACCACATATTTCATTCCAGATTGGCATCGAAGAATTAAAGTTGACACCCATCACGACACTAAAATTCAAACAAACAAATCACCACATTTTCCTTATTCCTGAAGATTCACCCGGATGGCACCCATCGAACCCATACATAATGTCGAAACCAATCCATCAGTTCATACCCAACCATAAGCAAGCAACACCCAAAGCTTAATCCGCAGAATTCACAGAAACGAAGGATCACCACTTAAATGGCTGAGAGAGTACATAAATCTAATACATCAATTATCCTCCGACACTTCAATTTTCGAGGACTCCTCTAGTCCTCAGTTACAACTCCTTTCACGATAGGGGTTTACATCTGTAGCCCTAATGAGTTCAAGGTTTTTCAACTAATATGCCAATTATAATTTTATAAAACTTTCAAATACCCAAGCTTTATAACAATTAATCGTAGAAGTAAAGTCCACTACCGATTTCTCGATAGGCGTGCAAAATGGTCATCAAAGTCACACATATAAAGCAATTTCGAAATTCGTTTGTTCCCTACTCACGTTAATAATGGCAATAACAAAAGATGTGCAACAAAATTTTAAAATGGACTACCATGGTCCTAACATGCATCGATTTATACTATGTACGTGAAAATAATCTTTTGTACTATACATGTGTAACAAATGTTTGTACAATCTCCCAAAAGGGACCTTCACAATTTCAACTTCAAAATTCTTTACTTTAAACAACAAAACGTCGTGGAATAAAATTCCCAACAACGCCTGTATACGTCAAGTTATTCCCCAAATTTAGTAAAATGATAGGTGTGTGTGAATTTGGTCAAACACAAATCAATTTTAAATCGATTTCAAACCTTGGGTCGCACAAATAAAATGCACTTGTCCAAAAATAGCAGCTACAATGACATGTATATCGATAACTCATTTAATGCATTGCGGAAAATTTATGACAGTGAAATCAACAACTGAAGCATGTCCAGAGTATATATCAATTCAAATACTATGTAGCATACCACTAATAACACGTGTATAAAACCCAAAAGAGAAATCATACGACATTGACGCTTCCAAAATAACACATAGGGTAATATATACTAACAAAACTCTCAAGACGTCTCTTACAGTTGCGAAAATACCGGTGCAAGACTCGCATGTGGCAAAAATATTAAACAAAACTCATAAGTTAACGCACACAATAAAGCAAATATACGCGCTCCAAAATTTTATCTACTCGACATAGAATGTCGTAAAATAAAACACCATAAAACCCAACTGAATTTTCATAAAACTCACTAACGCTAAAATCAAGCGGTATCAAGATTTTCGTTTCCCAACATAAAAGCATAAGACGACAATATGTCTAAATATATTAAAATTCTAAGACCACAACGTAAGATAAAACGACCATTTTCAACAAAACTTGCATCGGACACGACGCCAAATAAACTCGTAAATTTACACGTAACAAAATTAAAACTTACGCATTTCAAAGTTCACCCACGCGCCGAAAAACGTCGCAAAATAGTACTCCAAAAAAATTCAACAAAACTCGTACAGACTAAAATTCCCAAAAACTCCAACGCAATAACATGGGAACAACTTTTCCTTTGAAACTAACATACGTGGAGGAGATCCAATGTCAAGGTTAAAATTTCACAGTTACTTGCCCAATACTCCAAATAACATTAAAACACGGATATCACAACACCCGAAATTAGCGTTAGACACGAAACGGGGATGAAGGGATTCTCGAAAAAATTTGCAACCACGTGCAACAAAACAATTTCATGCATGCTTAAACTCACAGTTTAAAATCTGATGAGTGCTAAATGCTTTACCAAGACCTCATAATATAACTCATTAAATTTTATGCTTCGAAAACATGAGAAACAATTTATGCAAACTTATTTTAGAAATAAATTGTGTTCATGAACTGGGTCGGCACTCAACATCTTAGGACTACGCTTCGCAATTTCCCGTCATACTATTGTCATCCGGATGATCAAACATCTTAAGGCAGTCTTCGAAGGTTACATCGGTCTGCGTTATGATTTCTCCTCGAATAACGTCGATCCCAAGAGTCTACGGTTCTAATCCAACCAATCATTCTGACCCGAAACAGTCCACTTATTGCAATCACCATGTTTACTGTCACCCCAAGTGGATATTGCTAAAATCATCAATTCCTTCTAACGGTTACTCATTGAGAACTTCTTTACTACCCCAACGGTCATCATACCAAGGCAGTTCAATCATACACATGTACCATGTAGGTTCACCATAACATTGGCCAGGTGCAATTATGAACGTACTGTACACGACCATCCTTGCTACCCTCGACATGATTTCCGTTCCTAGTGACCCAACGTGTAACACCCTGAAATTCTATCCCAATTGAAGGAAAGTGTTAAACTGGGTGAATAGGTAAAGGAAGAACCACATATAGTCGTCTCGGCTATAGTGCCATGTAGTTGTGACATCTGTCACAATAGAACCAACGGTACTGAGAGTATAGTCGTCTCGGCTATAGTGTCATGTAGTTGTGACATCTGTCACAATAGCACCAGTGGTACTAAGAGTATAGTTGTCTCGGCTATAGTGCCATGTAGTTGTGACATCTGTCACAATAGCACTGAAAGTGTGGTGGTCCCGATTATAGTGCCATGCAGTTGTGACATATGTCACTATGGCACCGACGTCACCGAGTGTTTGGTCATCCCAACGAATGTGCCATGTAATTATGGCAATGGCAGGATAACTTGTATAATAGCATCAAATGTTTCGAGAGAACGATCAAGGAATGGCCGGGATAAAGGTCGAGGAATGTCTGGGAAAATGGTCGGGAAAGCCGTCGAAAAAGGCCTCGGTACATTCCGTGCGACAGTGCCCGCTACAGTGACAAATGGCACTCTAGCATGGCAGGGTCGCGCGAGGCAAGGAGCTCTCGGTACATTTCGCGCGACAGTACCCGCGACAGTGACAAATGTCACTGTTGCATGTCAGGGTCGTGCCATCTCGCGCGACAGTACCCGCGACAGTGACAAATGTCACTGTTGCATGTCAGGGTCGTGCCAAGCTCATAGTGCATAAAATCGGGATTTTCTTCATTTGGTCATATCTTGCTCATTTCTACTCCGTTTTGGGCGATTCCAAATGCCATGGTTTCGTATTTGAGAGATTTTCAAGGATAGATTGTTAGTTTTGGGAAGATCTAAGAGTATTTGGTGGTGGAATGGAAGCAAAGATCAAACGTTCATCATCATCACCTCCATCTTGAAGAATTTTTGGGTTTTCTAGGTTTTCATCAAAACCTAAGTGGTAAGTGTATTCCTTCCATTTTTAAACCATGAAATAAGTTATAAATGCTCCATTGATGGTTTCCCTGTGTTTGATTTTCTAAATTTCGGTTTGGATAATTTTGGGAGTTTTGGGTCAAAATTAGGTTTTTGGCCAAAATGGAGATTTTGATACAAGATGTTTGGGGGACGATTCCATATAGTTGAATATGATTATTTATGGTTGGAAACTTGTGGATCTAGGTTTTGGAAGATTTGGCTTGAAGATTCAAGTTTCTTCAAGAAAGCTCCAAGTGGGTAAAATCTAGATTTAGCCTAAATCTAGCAAGGTGAGTTCAATTGATTTGTGAAAACGTTGTACATGCCAAAATGTCCATTTTAAAGTGTTTATATGTTTTACATGAAATTATCAAATGTTGGGTTATTTGTTGATCTTTGATCATTTGAAGTATTTAAGTTTATAAACTTTGTATAACATCCACATTTGGGATTTTTGGGCATTTTGATAAATATCACAAATGAATGTGTTTTGATGTTCATTGCATAAATGGATCTTTGATCAAAGAAATACGCTTTTAAATGTTTGTCGAGTTTTATGCATCATTCATGAAATGGAAGTAAAATAAAGTACTACATGTGCATTAAATTGCGAGGTACTTGAATGGAAGTAAAAAATAAAGTACTACATGTGCATTAAATTGCGAGGTACTTGAATGGAAGTAAAATAAAGTACTACATGTGCATTAAATTGCGAGGTACTTGAATGGAAGTAAAATAAATTACTACATGTGCATTAAATTGCGAGGTACTTGAATAGAAGTAAAATAAAGTACTACATGTGCATTAAATTGTGAGGTACATGAATGGAAGTAAAATAAAGTACTACATGTGCATTAAATTGCGAGGTACTGGAATGGAAGTAAAATAAAGTACTACATGTGCATTAAATTGCGAGGTACTTGAAGGAAAGTATATAGTCTCATTTTATGATTTTTGTTCTTATCAGCAGTTAAACTTGGAAATGCATACTTGAAAATAAATGAGTCTTTAGGACTTTGGTCCGGTTTAATAGCCTGTTGCTTTATAAAGTTACTCAAACTTCATTATTTGAGCATTACCATTACTCTCGTTTTGAGTAAGTGTTGGATTGTATTATTTCATGAAAGAATGTTTTGGCGTTGAGGCGACCATCTATAAAATGCATATCATTGGTAAATGAGTTGTTCTTTTATGTTAATGTAAATCATTTTAAAGGATCATGATTATAAGTTACAATATTTCTATTTTACGTTTTCCTTTATAATCATGATATAAAACTCTTGAAGTCACTATGTGTTAGCCTAACCTTTTTATTTGTCGGCATGTGCATCAGGTTTCATTTCGGGATTAGTTCTAGCGACACTATGAAGCGATGAGTGCTAGTTGTGTGCTCGAAGAGGTGATTAGCTTGATGTAGTCTTCCGCAGTTATATTTGGAGATAGTGATTGTTATTGGGTTATAGTAACACTCGACTTTAGTTAGTCTTTATGTAAGACTTTAATTATTTGTTGATGGTTCAACCTATAAATGTATTTCAATTATGGACTAATAATAAGGGATTTTATTACCCTTTAAGGTATTTTTGGAAGTTTTTAATTAGTCGCTCTTTCCAAATTTGAGGGTGTTACAAGTTGGTATCAGAGCATAAGTTTGAGATAATTAGGTGTTGATTTTGGATGCCTAGACTCAAACTAGCGTTAATTTAAGTATTGAAAGTGAAGTTGCACCAAAAGGCACTTTAAGATTGGATGATTCAAGATGGTTGGAGTCACTAGGAACGGGAAACACGCCAAAGGTGGCAAGGATGATCATGTACAGTACGTTCATAATAGCACCTGACCAGTATTATAGTGAACCTACGAGTTACGTGTGTATGCTTGAACTGCCTTGGTATGATAACCGTTGGGGTAGTGAAACATTTTCTATATGGGTAGCCATTAGAAGGAGTTTATGATTTTAGTATTCATCACTTGGAGTGACGGTAAGCATGGTGATTGGATTAAGTGAGCCGTTTTGGGTCGGATTGATTGGTTGGATTAGAACCATAGACCTTTTGATCGATGTATTTCGAGGAGAAATTGTGAGGTGAACCTATGAAGTCCGTGATATTTGCCTTAAGATGTTGAGCATCTGGATGATGATAGTGTAACTAAGAAAATTGAGGAGCATGGTTTTGAGGTGTTGAGTGCTAATCAAATTCATGCACGAAATTTATTTCTGAAATAAATTGCATCGATTATTTCTCATGTTTCCAAAAACACCATGTGGATCATATCACGAAATCTTGAAATGTTTAGCATGCACAAGTTTTAGACCATGATCTTAAACATGCATAAAATTATTTTATTGCATGTGGTTGCAGGCTTTGTCGAGACTTTGTTTATTCTCATTGTTGCCTAACACTATTTTCGAATATGGTAATGTTCATATTTTGGCGTTGCGTAGAGTCTTGGAAAAGTAACTACGGCTTATGACCTTAATATTGGATCTCCTCCACGTATGTTAAGGCCTTGGACGAAGAGTTGTCTTCCTCTATTATATTGTTTGAGTTTTCTTGGGTATTATATTCCGTGTGAGCTTTGTTGAGTTTTATGAAGTATTATTTACGACGTTTACTACGCACGAGTTAATTATGAAGTACAATCTTAAAACATCCAATCTTAAAGTGCTATTTACGACGTTTACTACGTTTACTTTGTTGAGTTTTATGAAGTATTATTTACGACCTCAAAACATCCAATCTTAAAGTGCTTATTGGTGCAATTTCTCTCTCAATCACCTAAAATAACACTAGTTTGAGTCTAGGCATCCAAAATCAATACCTAATTCTCTCAAACTTATGCTCTGATACCAACTTGTAACACCCTCAAATCTGGAAATAGCAACTAATTTAAAATTTTCCAAATACATCAATGAATGATTCATCTATAATCACAAATTAAGATTTAATCTCAATACACGCATTCATTCTACACATACAGTCTATAATAAGGACGAGTGTTACTAAAACACAATAATAGTCGCTATCTCCAATTGCGGAAGACTTCACCAAACTACTTACTCTCGTGTAAGTCTAATGCTCAACTCCTCAAAGCACTGCAAGAACCAAACCCCAACTTTAAGAACCTGATGCACATGCCGACAAATAAAAAGGTTAGGCTTAACGCCTAGTGAGCTCAAGAGTTCTCATTAGAGATAAATAAAGCATTAACTTTAAGAATCTTATTTAAAATCATGATTTCCAAAATGCAATATATTTGATTTGAAAGCAACCAAAAATGAAATACATTAAATCTCAAAACAATCTCCTTTCATCATTCACCCTTTTCGTGATTAAAAATCATAAAACAAACGCCTCTTTAAATAAAGCCAAAACCCAAAGCGCACGTAAAACATAACTGGCATTATAATGATCAAACACTGAAAACGTAGATAACTCCAACTTCCAAAACATCCCAATAAATCGAATGAGTTTCAATAACTAAAACCTTAAAACATAGATAAATACCCATACTCAAACGTCTCCGAAAACATGGATTATAAAACTCCATAACCAAAACCACACCTATTGGTGACGGGGAAGACCCGATTACATTGTATGTGACGGAACACAAAAGTAGGTCACATAATTATGTAAGAAATCAAAACATGTGGGTTACACATAAAACACCCACCGAGCTCAACTCCTCTAAGTCTATCACTCGAAAACATCAAGTCAACTCCTCTGAGTCTATTCCTGAAAGTTCCAAAACAGGGGAACTTATGCACAAGGGAATTACACCTTACTGCCCAAGAGACGCTACCAGACCGTATAGGTCCACACCTTACTTATCATGGTGACCCGATGCCTATTCCGTGCCAAATGGTGAACCAAATGCCCAAAACGGAGACATAGGAACACTGTGCCTATGGATCCATTGCACTAACTAAACCATTACATGACTCAAAACGAATGAACTATTGCATTCAAACATGTAATTCTCAACTAAGATGCAGTAAATGCAAATCATAACCAAACGCTCAAAATTGAGCTATTAAAAGCGGACAAGTGTCCTCAAAACCCAACAAAATCCAAATCGAGCCATAAGCTCAACAAATCCAAAGACCCAACGTCGAAATTCATAAAATGAAATCAAACATAAACCACCCGTACTTATGTAAACCCATGCTCCAAAACATATAATTAACTCCAACGTAGTTTAGATTGGGACAAATCGTTTTCCAAGTGAGTTTATAACATTTACCATTCAAAACGTCCCATAAGACGAAACCATGCATTTCTCCAAAACACAAAATGAAACACATCTATACTCAAACTCTACTTCCATAAAATAAATCATTAAAATACCAAAATATATGATTTATTTATCATAATGCCCAAAATCCCAAAGATGTGTGCTATATAAGTTTATAAAGTTAAACACTTTCAAAATAACCAAACTTATCAGCAGTTAAAAATTTCGTGTAAGACATAAAATACTTTACAATAAACATTTTGGCATTTATACCGTTTTCACTAATCAACTTGAACTCACCTTGCTAGATTTAGGCTAAATCTAGATTTTACCCCAACTTGAGTTTTTTTGAAGAAATCTGAATCCATGAGCAAAATCCTTCCAAAACCTAGACCCACAAATTTCAATCATAAATATACTTATTCAACCCTTTAGAATAGTTCCCCAATCATTTTACATCAAAATCTCCATTTTGGCCAAAACCCTAATTTTTGACCTAAATCCTCCAAAATCTTCCAAACCGAAATTAGAGAAACCAAACAATAGGAAATCATAAATGAAGCAATTAAATCACTTAATAAGGTTTAGAAATGGAGAGGATAAACTTACCACTTAGGTTTTTGTGAAAACCTAGAAAACTCTACCATGGAGCTTGAGGTTGAAGAACGAGATGATGAACCCTTGACTCTAGCTTCCAATCTTCACCACTTGATGATGAAACACTTCAAGAGCTCAAGGATTTGACCCAAAATGAGTTAGGATTTGAGGGGAAGGAAGGGGAAACGTTTTGAGAGAGAATGGGGAAGTTTGGAGAGGTGAAAATGAGAAATAAGGCTGAAAATCGCATCATTTAACATTCTGGTACCCGTAGGCTATAGTGCCAGTGGCACTATCGCTGGCACAATAGCCAGGATTATACTGTGAGGTCATTGGCTCTGGCTATTGTGACGGCTATAGTGACATTTTCACAATAGCCAAGAAGGTACCAAACGTTGTTTTGGCTATAACTTCTTCGTTTTAGCTTCGTTTTCGCTCCGGAAAGGACCGTTGGACTCATAATTGAATCATTCATCCAACAAGACTATAAAATCTAGGGTCCAACTCCAAAATCCTATCTCTTCTTTTTCCCTTAAAATACCGATTTTTGTATTAACTTGAAACGATACTTTTCAAAAATCGGGGTGTTACATTTTGGAAGTCAAATGAAGCTTCAACACTCTTCCTTAAAGTAGCTTTTTAGGATTTGTCAAATCACACATTTTCCATTCAAGAGCACTATAAAAAGGGGCTTGGGGCACCATTGAAGATCATCAATTCCAGGAGAACTCTCTCATATCTGGAGCTTAGCATTTACTTCTCATTCTCTCATTAAGTTCTTAATTGTAGTTGCATTTAATTTTCTTGTAATAACATCACCACTGTGGCGACATAAGTGGTGACAATTTTCTACTTTCATTTATACAAGTTATGTTCATGTATTCTTCTTCTTCTTCTTCTTCTTCTTTCATGTATTTTACTTTTATTATGAACTAAACACCCCTTTGGGTGTGGGTATGAGCCAAGGCTAAGACTAGTAGGCAACATTTGAGTGTTGTCATCGTTGCTAACTCTTAGACTTGGTCACTTGAGTCGGGACTTCAACTCAACGTGGACAAGCCGATCACTTGTAAGTGTTAATATTAGATCTTAGACCCAGAGATGGGCGGATCCAGAAATACAGCTTGAGTGATGCAAGAAGATTTGAGAAAGTCCTTTATAACCACGTAGAGATACGGGTTTTTGAATGATTCTAACTAAGGTTCAAAATGTCGGTCGATATAGGTGTCACAAAGATTTTTGAGCTTCTATATCTATACTGGTGGAACTAAAATCCTTAGAGGTTTACTTAGTTAAATCAGCAAGTCTTGAGTCAGCAATAGTGACAACATTGTGGGTGTAAGTGGCCACTTTCTATGGAAATTCACTTTCAAGAGAAAGAGGTTTTTTATAGATATTCTATGTCACTTGTTTCTGACCATATTGTTACTACATTTGTCTCAGTTAATGCTTGTACCCACATCCTATCTTTTAACTTGTGGATTATCTTAATCGTTGTTTAGCTTACTTAAAACTCACAAATATTGATATTGTTCTCAAAGCTCAAACGAGCACTAGAAGTTCATGAATATCTCTGATTCTTAGTTGACTAGTCCCTGTGGAAACGATCTTGGTACTCTACCACTTTATTACTTAATAGCGATCATTGTGTCAAGTGTGCACTTGCACCGCCACTGTGGCAACACAGGTGGCCACTTTGTGGACCTATACGATTTTCCGTTATCAACACGCAAGCAACCAACTAACTAATCTACCATAATTCTGTGATAAATTTCTATAGCTTTCATCCTTTTACTCAAATGGTGTTACCGTTTGAAAATAAATTGAGTTTGAAAATTTTTCTCACTCTGGTGACGACTATTTCTTGGGAGTTGTTACTACCAGAGAAGCTACCGTTGATGGCCAGACGATGTGTGTCTTATTGAAGAGTGTAGGGGGGCAGCGATGGAGGTGTCGTGAGTTTATTTATTTTATTTTTTTGAAATGCTTTGTACAATGGTACATATGCTTTATAAACTTATTAATTCTTTTTATAAAAAGAAAGGTAAAATGACCAAAATGTCTCTCACCTTAGCACATAAAAGACACTTAACGGATATTAAAAACAGGGACAAGTGGTGTAAACAAATTGAAACGATAATAAAAAGCAATGTGAATTAAGAAGCCATAAACCACATTGAGTTTCACATTGAGTTTCATTTCTCCACTGGCTTTCTTCCTTAACAACAGAGTTGTGATCTTCATTTTTTAGCTCAAAAACAACAACCAACTTAAGTTACAACCTTTTCTTTGAAACATTAAACTTCTCTACTACCTGCCATCTTAAAGAACGATTCCCTTCGGGAAACATTCCCATTTTCTGTCTTCACAACGTGGAACAGAAAGCGGCCTGCCACCGTTTGGCTTTGACCTGCAGCTTTTTCTGGTTCATGTACAATGTGTGTTTGTGTGTGTATATGAGTGTGTATGGTTGAGTTATGAAGTCCCAAAAGATCCCAACAGTTTGTACGATACTTTTAGCAAAACTGTATGTCGGCGGATCTGCATAAAGTTTGGAGTGTCATGAGTGTACAGAAGAAGAATAGAGGCCAGGTTATGTGATTCGAAGAACCAGTTGCTGAAGCTGCAAAAACAGAGGAAAAGAACATTACAATCCATCATATTATACACAACTCACAACTCAAATCTATATCTGTACTTGTATATGTGTCTAGGGGTGGGTTCAAATGAGAACCATAAATATTTTGAGAACCGGGAAACCAACTATTGTGAATTATTCATGATGAATAATTGTGATAGATATTAATGATGAATATTATTCATGAATATATTAGGGTTATTCATTATGAATAAATTCATAAAATAATTGGTTCCCAGCTTCTCAAAAAATTTACAGTTCTCATTTGAACCTTGCCCCATATGTATATATATCTACCTATTCTGTATATATAAGAGTATGTATGCATGTATGTTTACCACATAACCAAGGTATTGATGAAAGTTGAATTAGGAATTGTTTGGTTGTTTTTCCATTAAGTCACGTATAGATACTCATTGACACATTTAAGCTACATAATTTTTTCTAAAAGATCTTCACTATACATATTAACTTGGATGCTAAGAGAACAAAAAGAAGAAATTGTTCAAAAAAACCATTTTGGAGTGAAATTGAAGTGAACTTATTCGGATATCTGGAAGTGAAATTATACTATACATCTATAGACATGATATACCCATATGTGAGCATCTCCTGATTCTCTGATAACCCTATTATGGCAATGTTTGAAAAGTGTTTCCAATGTATGTTATACCCATTACAAGGCAAATGTGAATATTAACATCATAGCCGGATAAGTCTCCAAAAGAAGATTTCTATTTTAGGAAACACCCACAACCATAAATTACTTAAAATAACGAGTGTGAGAAAGATCAAAAGGAGCAACTTACAAGACAAGGATGGTGAGACCGAAACTGGTGGAGCCACTGAACCTCTCTGATCCCCTTCTTCTTGGCCAGGATGCGAGCCATAGGATACAGCTGGTAAAGGAGGAAAATCTGGGGGCATTTCTGACCTTGGATATGCGCGTGGTGGACTAATAGAATGCCGAGGTGCAGAAGGAAGAGAATGTGGGACAGGAACATTCATTGGTGGCGGGCCAGGCAAGATATGGGACCTACCACAAGAACGGTCCACTGGGGCACTTGGAAGAGGAGGTAAAGATTGATCATGCCCATTTTGGCGGCTTGGTGAAGAAAAAATTGGAGATGGCGAAATATCTGGAGAGGGTGAAATAGAGGGTTCTGCGTACTCGTTTAGCACTGGAGATGGAGCTGGAGAAGGTGCATCGAGGGTATGATAGAGATAAGAAGATAAACTGATTTCCTTCACTTTACCAAAAACAGAGTGATCCAGGCCAAGATTTCTTGCAGGGGGTGATCCTGTTATTGTTTGGGCCAATTGCTTCAATCTTAGAGGCACGAGGCTCCCTAGGTTCGACACAATTGATGCCTGGACAGTAACCGGGGGCTCTCTTGTTGAACCGACTTTGTTTGTTACTTGCATATATACACTCTGGGAAACAGAGATAAAAAAAAACAGTTATTAACATAGTTTTGGGACGGCAAAAGTTCGTCCAGACATATGTTGCAAGGATATTGGTGTGTGGATGTAAGTAGATGATACAGGTTATGTGTGTGTAATTCCTACTAAAACCAAACCAAAACTATTTAGAATTCATACATGTCACCAATGGCGTGTAGCTCAGTTGGTTAAGGGGCGAGGAGATGTTTGCTCCAATAGGCCGTTGGTCTTGGGTTCGATCCCAGGCCCCCTCGCAATCGCCTTGCCGCTGAGTGAGTCAGGTATGCCCCTCACATTGGGAATTGGCAGCCTGTGTGGGCCGGTTTGCGTGTCCGGGAAATACACGTTTTGCTCCAATATATATATATATATATATAATAAATACATGCTTAAGATGAAGCTTTATTGGGCATTTCCTTTTATTTAGCATGTCCATATCGGTTCAAACAATTGAAGAAATCCATCTTTTGATTCCCTTATATCTAATGCAGCAATTTGGTATAGATGGTCCTGAGTTGATTCAGAAACAACCCAACTCGTCCTTTATATGTTAAACAGGTCCCAAGTTATTGAATGATAACTCAATGAGTTATAACGAAGAAGGCAACTTCACAACCACTGAAATGATGAATTCGATACTTGTTACTCTTTTATATATTCCTATATAACCTCATTTATACATAAGTGAAATCTCCAAATGCAGAGATTTATTGTTATGGTAGGATTCGTATTATATTCAGATTTCTATATTTGTTGCTCTTATACATATATACATATATATATATATATATATCCATGCCTTATTGATTCATAAACGAAGGTAAAACTAGCAGGATGATTAGATTTTAATATTTGTTATTCATGACTCATGAGCAATGCATTCAAACCAATAAAAAATATGCAATGGTTCATCAATATAACTATACTAACAGTGTTATGAATGGGTTATTTTGTTTGTTAGCTTTTCTTTAGATTTATAACCTTCATGTCTCCCCTTCCTTCAAATAAGCATTTGACCAAAATTGTGCAGCTCATATCCCCAATTCTGCATCCTCTTGGGTGGTAAACAGTTCAGAGATACAGTCGGCACAACACGGGATGTGCACCCCATAGCAACCCCAAAGAACTGCATCCCTAAGAGTGTGTTTGGTATGCACAACAGAACGAGACTGCACAGAACAAAAACTTTTTGTCTCACGTTTAGCGCGACATTAGACTGGGACAGGACAGGACATGACTAAGTGGAACAAAAATGCATTATTTGTCCCACCAAAATAGATGGAACAAAAAGCAGGGACATGAGACAACATTGGTAAATTACTAAACTACCCATGTCAAAATAAAACCCTAAAACCTTCCACAACTCGTTCACCCGCCTACCTCACTATCATCCTGTCAAATCGCGCCCACATACCAAATGCACCCAAAAGCAATCATTATGGGGATTTGGGCAAGGCTTTGAAGCACCCCTGCTTTCCTTGTTCCAAACTAACTTCTGATTGTGAGATCTATCATCTATGTAATTAATACCATAACCCAAAACCCATTACAAGCTAGCATGATGCACAGTTACACACTGGGCTTCATAGGTTTAAAATTCTGAAAATTTTTGAAGTAAAATTGGCACAATTTAGCCTATATGGCTACGTGTCATGTGCATCATCAAACATATCTGGAACTGATTACCCATATAAATCAAGAAGTTGCCAACAAACACACCAACTGATAACTGCAAACAAATTGAAAGTCAGGCAAAAGTTGTACCTCATAAGACTTTAGGTGCAACCCTGATTTTAGCTGTTCCCTCAGCTCAAAAAAGTTTTCTTCAATTTCACGCAGAGAATTAGGGAGGGTAAAATTGAAGAGGGCTTGTGGTAGCATCCAAAAGGATGCAGATTGCTTAGGGATAACTGTGATCCCACCAGGAAACTTGAGAATCTCAAACGAAGATGGCCGTCCGAAAATGGATGTCGTCAATGTCAAGTTGGAACGTTGGTTGAACAGCTCAACTAAAGATGATCTTATCACACTTAAAGATACGGCATTTATTGAAGAATTCATGGGATCAGAAAGAACGCCAAACACCACATGGGTCCAGTTAGATGCACTTGCTTTGTGCATAGATAAGATAGCAACCTGTAAATCATATAGGATCATCTTCCTTCGAATGTAGTTATAATGCATATCAGGATGGAAAATATGGATAATGGAAATATCTTATATCAACAAACCTTTGTGTAAGGAACGCCAATTTCTTCATAAATATCATATTCTAGTCTCGTGATTTGTGGAAGAAGATACGCAACAGGCTTTTGTAGTCTGAAATATGCTTGTATTGTGGCTGAAATAACATTGGTATAGATATTAGATACAGCATAGAACTTGTATGTCCGTAAGCATTAACATAAAGCAGGACGAAATTTACTTTTAACCCTTTCACTTGAAATATTTCAATTCCGGGTTTCTGAACCTATAAGCAATATTTACATCATTTGTGTGGGTATTATTATAGCACTTCACAGAAAATCTACACAACAACTACATTTTTTATGAACTTATCATCACAATTGTCAAATAGGTGTTGTTCAAACCATGTTTTCCATCAAAGTTTAAGCATAAGAGGTCGAAGTTTCATAAAATAAGTTGAAAGACAACCTTTTTAGATGTCCGGCAATAAAATCAATTTTAGTTCTTATGTAAGTTTTTCAGTTCTTATAGACTAGTACATTAGTAGTGACTTACAGTTGTGATCTATGTATGTGCATATATATATATAGGGGGCTAATTATCTGAGAACCCACAAAACTGTGAGAACTCTGAGAACCGGTTCATCATGTGCTATTTCGTATGATTTTTTTTCCATCCAAGGCTAGGATTTAGAGTATTGATTAACATAAGTTTTTTGCATGTTTAGGAAACAAAAAATACATGTACAGAAGTTTTACATTGTGAACAAAGTACATATGAAACAAACACATTGTGAAACAAATATATTATATATGTTACTCAATACATTAATACTAGCCTTAGATTAAAAAAAAATCATGTGAGATAATACCTTAAGGTACGGATCTCATAGTATATGAGGTTCTCATTTGATTACCTTCTATCTATCTATATATATATATAGGGCTCGGTTCAAACAAGAACAGGTTTCAAAATAAGAAAACACGATAACACCTCTATCACACGTGATTCCAATGTAAATCACATGTGATGGCATAACACGGTCAACACAAGGGTGTGCTGGCGACTTGACCCGAGGTATTGCTGAATTTGTTTAAAATTTTGGGAAAAGTAGATCCAATCTCCAGATGATTGCTGAAACTTAATCATCAGGAGAATCATATAAGTCCAAAATTACTGTTTGAATAACGTTTATTTTAAAACTACTCTCAAAATCAACATCCTAAATCAAACAGCAAGCCAATTCCCAGGTCATTGCAAATCACTGTACTCGGAATCAAAGTATAGCAAACATATTTGATCAATCAGCCACAAAATAAAACCCTATTCACCATAACGAACATTTAGAAAATACAAAACCAAATCCTAATATTTCAAATTCACACAATTAAGCAAACAGATTCACACATACATAATATACATACCACTGTGCTTGATTGAAGCTTTTGCATCAAACCCAAATTGTCTGTGATGCAAACGGAAGACGGAAAAAACAGCTGTAAGGAGAACGGCAACGCTAAGAAGCAAAACAAAAACGCACTTGAAACTAAACAATCGAGCAATTCTTGAGAAACACATCGAACATCGAACAAACAAATAAGATCCATCATGATTCTGCTCCTGTTGGTGGTGAATTGGCAATTGGGGTTCGGATTTCCCCATTTGCAAAGCATCTGTGCACTCACTCTCTCTCTCTCTCTCTCCTCTTTGGTTGCAACTCAATTATCAGTCTTTGTTTCCCTCTAAAAATAAGAAGATTTGATTGAATTTGAAGGTGTGTGAGATGATGAGAGATTAACCACAAATACAATTGTTGATGATGGTACACATTTTTTCTCTCTCTCTCTCTCTGTATCAATGTATGTTTGGCACAACTGTAACTAGCACTGAGGGAGGAAGCATCTGATTTGTACCACTACAACTATTTTCTTCATTTTTTTATTTCTTTTCAAATTCTTCTTCCATGTGTGTAAATTGTGAATTACAAAAACACCCCCTCGTTTTATAATTTCATTCAAATGTTGACCTTAATCTTTTTATCACTCGGATTTTTCCTAATTTTGGTTCGTTTATTACATGTTTTTATTTATTTGTATCAATTAGAGGTGTTCGCAGTCCGATTTAGGTGGTTTAACCCTCCAAACCACAAATAGTGGTTTAGGAAATTTTAAACCGAACGGTTTGGTAGCAAGTGACCAAACCGGTTAAACCAGACCACAAAAAGACGGTCTGGTTTGACCGATTTAGGCGGTTTGAGTCTTTTTTGGGTTTTAAACTAAAAAAACATAAACTCTATATCCAAAATAAAATTTCTACCAATATAACATTATTAAAAAAATAGTATGTCGAGTTATAAAAGAACGTTTGTATATTAAGTTAAAAAAAACATTGAACAAGTTCAAAAAAAAAGTTAAACAAGTCCACCAACAAGGTTGAATTTTGGACAAATATTGAGAAAGTCGAATGACGGTTTGGATTTATATTTGAATTTTTAACGGATATTAGAACTTTGTCAATTTAGATAACACAATCAATTGAGAAAATAAAAAATTAAAGACATAATTCTTTGACGAACTTTCTTTTAATTGAACCATAAAAGTTGACCCTACAACATGAAAACTAAATATGATTAAAACATGCGTATGTTTGGCGGTCGGTTCGGTCTAGACCGCTCAAAAAAATGGTCAACCCGCAGACCAAACCGGACCAAGCGGTTTGGCTATTTTTTAGACCGGACCGGACCGGCAAACCGCTCAAATCGCTAAAAACTGTCCAATTTGACTTGGTTCGATCGATTTGAACGGTCCAACGGTTTTTTGAACACCCATAATAATATATTTCTATCAATTATTTAATATTTTTATTTTTATGAATATTATTTATACTATATTATAAAACATATGAGAAAAACTCTTAAACTTAAATTTTTATGCATCAAATACTATTATTGATGCATATTACTTAAAATTCAAGATTACAAATAAATGATACATTAATACAAATTTTTTTAAACTGCATGTTTGAATTCATAACAACTGATAAACATAATCAAATACGGGATAAACGTCTCATTTTAAATATAAAAAATTTAAAATATAATTAAAATAATTATTGAATTTAACATAATACTTAATTATTTTTTTTTATAAAAAAATGTTATATTATTAAACCTAAAATAAATTACATCATTATTAAACTTAAATTAAATGAAACAAATTTACAAAAAAAAACAGTATAGCTTTCTCAAAACCGTACAAAACCGTAAAATAAAATGAAATATTAAAATCTAGATGTATCATGTTGTATTATACAAGTACATTTCTAGTTTACGTTAATACGTAAATTTGAATGGACTTAGGCTATGTTTGGCAAACTAGCTGATAAGCTAGCTTATGACTGATAAGCTAGCTGGTAGCTGATAAGCTAGCTGATGACTGATAAGCTAGCTTATGAAAAAGTCACGTTTTACAAAAACTAGCTTATAATCATTTAAATTACCAAAAAGGACATTAATTATTTATTTATAATTAAAAGTTAATATATAATAATGAATATTAATGAGGGGCATAATTGGAATATTTGCAAAAAGCTCCTCATAAGCTACTCAAAGTAGCTTATCAATAAGCTAGCTTATGGTCATCCAAACATGTACCAAAAAAATAAGCTAGCTTATTTTTGCCAAACAATGTCTTACTTTAAAAAATATTAAATTATTGATGATAATGATATATCGAGAGATACCAAAAATTGAAATTGCTAAAAGATGATTGTAAAAATGTGGAAAAAGTGTGAGGATGTAAATGTAAGATTGGTAGAAGATTAAGGGGTAAAAATGTAAAAAAAGAATGATGATTTGGCTACCGAACGTTGAGGAGAAGCAAAGGCGAAAGGGAAATATTGGGTGCAATGGATTGGTGGAGAGAAAAGGGGTACTTTTGTGAAAAAAGAAAAGTTAAAGGGCAAAAAGGGAAAGAAGTGATTGTTGTCCTTATCCCTTTTTTAAAATGATATATTCCCTCTACAAATAGCAATAAATAAACACATAAATACGCACCTAAAACCTGTATCCCATGTGTATGTGTTGAGTATACTTGCATATCATTCAGATCAAGGGTTAACAAGATGTATATATATAGTGATGGATCCATGATTTTTTTCTAGTGAGGACACCTTTTAAGGTAGATTAAATGTCCGTAAAGTTGTCTGGTGCATTTTAGTCAAAATCCACCATTTCGAGGGATTTTTAAAGTTTTTTTTTTGTTGATTTCAAAGGATTTTTAAGCTCTTTTGTCGATTTTGAGGAACTTTTTCGGTTTTTTAGTTAATTTCGAGAATGATTTTTGGTTTTTTGATTGGTTTCGATGCATTTTTTTTATTGATGGGGTCCCAGACAAAAAATTACTGGGGTGGGGTAACTGAGGGTATAAAGTTAAAAAGAACACATTTTTACCTAAAAAAATCCTTTTTTTTCCATTTAATGGGGGCCCATCCCCCCGTAATTGTAGGCTACATCCACCCCTGTATATATATACACACATACGTTAGACATTAGACCAACTAGTAGTTAGATTCAAAATTATATTACAATTTCAACCGTAATTTTTTTTTCCTATTCAAACGAGCCTTCAACCTTTTTTGAGTTTGTTAGCCTTTTTGGTATGTGCTCATTTTTATTTTACTTAGTTCAAATGTAAAATAACATATGAAAGTTTCAACCCAACCCGCATGGTTTGGGTTGTGTTATAGTTTTGATTCGGTTGGGTTGAGATTTTTCAAACCGCAAACATTAGGTTGAGTTATTCAAATGCCTTCAACCCGACCAACCCAACTCATGTACAAGTCTATATTTAATCATTTGACAACTCCAAAATTTGTGATATTTCTGAGAAATTCTACCTCAAGGTTTTATTTCACTTGATTTTATCATTCAAGCATAGTATTTAATGTATTGATTAACATATGTTTGTTTCATAATGTGTATGGTTCATATATACTTGGTTCACAATGTGAAACCTTTTTACATGTATTTTTTACTTCACTAACAAGCCAAAAAGGTTCACATTGTAAACCGAGTACATATGAAACAAACACATTGTAAAATAAATGTATGTTATATCAATATATTAAATTCTAGCCACATATGGAAAAAATACATGATGCACTAGTTCTCATTTATCTTACGATTTAAAGAATTCTCAAAATAAGGTCTCATGTACGTGTGTGTGTGTATATATATATAGGGGTTGTTTTATTTGCAACCCACTTCTTAACCGTTGGATTAATGATCGGCGGTTACAATAGATATGGGGCCCAATATTTTTAATTAAAAAAAACAGAAAAATAAAAATAAAATAACCGTCGATCATGAATCCAACGGTTAAGATGTGGGTTGCAAAATATCCTTCCACTATATATATATAATTAACGACCTAAAACTTACATATGAAAAAAAATCATATGTACTCGATTCACAATGTGAAACCTTTTTATTGGTGTTTTTTATTTCATTAACACGCCAAAAAGGTTCACATCATAAACCGAGTACATGTGAAACAAACACATTGTGAAATAAATATATGTTAATTAATACATTAAATTGTAGATATAGATAAAAAAAAAAGAATCATATGAAATAGCACATGATCTACGAGTTCTCAAAGATCTCACGATTTAAAAAATTCCCAAAATATAGTCCCATGTATGCATAGGTGAAATTTATGTAATTTATTTGTTGATGCATTTTTAATAATTCATCGTACAATATGTAAAAAAAAGGCTCAAACTTAAAACATCTAACTTCTCGTATGATAAATTTGATTATTTATAGGCATGGAAATGGGGCGGGAACCTCAATCCCCGTCCCCGATTTCCATCCCCATCCCCGTCCCCAACGGGTAATCGGGGATTTTCCCCAATTATGTGATATATTTAAAATGAAATGTGTTGAACACTATATATACTCGATCGATAATGATCCATGTTTAAATCTCACATATTTCCAAATTTTGTTTTTATGGACTATAAAATATTCATGTGAACGAAATCACATCATACGTAATATTTTGATCAAACGCTTCCGACTCTCCATGGTTTTTATCTAAAAAACAAAAAAAGTAAGACAAGTAAAAGAAACGTAACAAAAAACTCAAAATATCATGTCTAAATCTGAAAAATACATCTAAATCTTTATAAATAATATATTTAAAAATAGATATACAATAAATTTAGTAATAAATATACATGATTTTTAGTAATAATTATATAATATATTTAATATGCGGGGACGGGGCGAGGCGGGGACCACGTTACCCTTCCCCGTCCCCATCCCCGGTTTTTAACTTTCGGGGATCCCCATCCCCATCCTCGTCGGGACGGGTGCACCGAGTTCCCCAATAAGACGGGTCTCATTTCCATGCCTAATTATTTACACAAACCAAAGGGGTCAAAAATATTTTGGATGATGAGCAGGCAAAACTTAGTTCAGACCAATTAATACAATTAAAAGATGTCATGATTGGACCAATATTTTATTTTTTTCAAACTTGTAAGACGTTTTATGTTTTTATTTTTCATATTAAAACAAACCCATATTACGTTCATGTTCCAAAACCAAAATGGTTTAAGCCGATTTGAGTTTTTATTTTTTTATTATTAATCGATTTTTTTATTCGATTTGCTACAGTTTGGCCATATTATTTATTCCCTGTACTTAAGCTTCACTCAAGATGTTAGTGTGAGTTTAATCATAAACAATTTAAAGTAGTGATTTTGAAGATTTGATTAAATATTGTTAATGCTTTTTATCCAACTTGATTACATTACACAATTGACACTCAATATCATTATTAATTAATTATAATAATAATCCATACTTAACAGGAAAATTAAAAGAATTTGGTTTAAGATCAAAGATTATGCTTAAATGTTCTTCGATTTAAATTTTATTTTAGCTAATTCTTGAAAAAAATTAATTAATTATTAAGTCAAATTTGAAAATTTATATTTGTATTTATAAACAACAACAAACCCCAGTTGAAAATATAATTTTCCCTATACACCTAAAATCTGTTGTTAAACATTTATAAAACATCTAGATAGTTCAGTACAAAAAAGCTTATTTAAATTATATATATATATATATGAGAGATGATCAAACGAGAACATGGAGAGAATAAGAAAACGGCTAAATCACATGTGATTTTACACGTGATTTAAGTGTGTAAAATCACATATGATTCGGTTGTTTTCGTGTTCTCTTTTTTGGTTAGTATTTTTCTATGAACATAACATATATATATAGAAAGAGAGAGGATGCGTTTCTTTTACAACTCAAGCAATTTGTACAAACTATGCAAATCACTATATTATGAAATAATAGATATATTTATGGATAATGATTATGATTCATTAATAATGATTGTAATATATATAGAAAATGTTAAGTTTATTCATTATAATCATGATTTTAAATTAGGAAATGTTAAGTTTATTCATTATAATCATTATTTTAAATTAGGAAACATAATAAAATCATATATTCATTAGACTTGATGAACGGCTAAGATTGATTTGCATAGTTTGTACAAATTGTTTGGGTTGCAAAAGAAACGCACCCTATATATATATATATATATAGACGGAGGTTCAGGGGAAAACCTAAAAAAAAATGGAAAACTAAAGAACACTCTGGTAGCATTTCATTTGGACGGTATGCACATGTGCATACAGGTAAATTATATTTTTTTTTGGTTTTTATGTACAAGTGTATTATGCACTTGTGCATGTTACAAATTACTTATATACACAAGTGTATACCGTCCAGATGAAGGGCTACCAGAGTGTTCTTCAATTTTCCGTTTCTTTGAGGTTTCTAAACCTGACCCTATATATATATATAAAAAGAAGACACTGAGTATCCTCCAAAAAGCATGGGAGATGGGCCAACCACTTAGAGGTTGATTGTACATTTGCTAGGTGTTGGTTGGGTTTGTTGAGCTATTACCTTAAAATTAATGTTATATTCTCCAAGTTCATTTGGTATATATAGTTATAAAGAAAGGGTTTTTGGTGGGGTTGAGGAGATAAATTATTGTTTACTTTGTAAACGAGTCATAATGTTTATAAATAACTAGTATGACAATAAACAATCGTAATCGAAAACGGAATAAACTGATTGTAAATGATATAATGTATCTGAGTTGTTTGTGTTTGTTCTAAATTGAAATGAAGTCTGATTTCATGGTTTATCTTGTCTGGTGAGCAAATGCAACTTGTGTATGACTTGACAAGTTACTCGACTTTTCAAATATGTGGTACAAGCTACATAGAGTAGAGTATGTGACTACCCAAGTCGCAAGCAACTCGTATGCGTGTCATCACAAATGTACCGAGAGTTTAACACCCAACTACGCAACTTGGAAGCAAGCTCACAAGTAATCTGAAACATGGCGAGTGGATATCACGTAATTGAACATGTGGCTCCTTTTTGTTTGCAATATCGAAAATTTTGATCGTAGTTTATAAAGTTTGAACTTATCGTCCTATATGAATTAAAACTAAGTGATATCGACGATAAATAAATACATATTTTTTGGTTAAAAGATTACTGAAAACATGAATGTTGTAATTTTCTTGAGACATTTCAAATATTATTAATGTCTTAAAAACGGGTTTGTTTGATCAAATAAAAAGGGTTGGTGAACAAAAGGACAAATGTGTTATAGATCATAAATGCTTTGATCTAAAATCTAACCTATCAAAGAATACACATAAAAATAAACAATTCATATCATAACATTTTAGTCAATTCGTTAAACAAATCTTTTTGTCAATAGACCACGTTTTATTTTTCAATCATGTGCAAGCTTGTAATGACCAAAATCCTGATCCTTTTTATTTTAAGTTAATGGTGATTAAAGTTGGAAAATAGAGAGTTTATGGGGCTTTATAGAAAATTATTTGAAGATTGTATTTAGGAGTAAAACCCTAAATATATCTCATTTTATTCTTGTGTAGGCGGCAGATCAAAGGAAGGACGAAATAGAAGAAGTTGGAGCTTTGAACTCTTGAGGAAAGTGAGGAGAAATCAACCAAATTGGGAGTCTACTTCTTAAAGAGGTAAGTCTATTGAATCTTTTTATAAATGAAGGACAAAGATTCCATTGATGTTTTCCTTATATGTGTTCTTGCATTTTGGTGAAGGACATATGATTTACAGATAGTATTTGGAAAATCAAGTGTATGGGTAGCTCGTTTTTAGTTTTTGTGTTGTTGTTATGGAATCCTTAATAGTTGGTGAGTAAGAAAAGAAAGAGGGAGCGATGATTGGGTTTTTCCCCGAGGAGTCAAAGGGAAAACTGGGACTTGGCCAAACTGGATCCCAACAGAGAAGTCGGGACCCCGGGAGTGTGTTTACCGGGATTTTTACCCGGATGGACGAAGAGTGGGAAAAGCACCGGACGGGCCGAGAAACCGGGACCAGGTTCGGGAGTCGCTTGCCCGGGATTACACCCGGTACAACCCGGGAAAACGGGACTCGGTACCTTGTAGCACCCGGGAGCCAGCCGAACCCGGCAGCAACCGGGAAACAGCCAAACCCGGCAGAATCTGGGAGTCAACTCAACCCGGTAGGGGCTGTGAACCGGGGTCAGACCCGGTAGAGCCGAAAGGGCCCGGGCCCAAATTCGGTTTTTAGTTGTCGGATGAGTAGGAAATTTGGGAAGGCTTAAAACGTCTTTAAAGGGGGAGTTAGCCGATGTTTGATTGGTCTACGTTTAAACCAAATTGTAGGTGTCCCATTTTCCGGAGTAAGTTCAACAAGAGTGCCTAGGCCTAGCAAGCAGGTGAGTTCCCTAATACTTTCTCATTTCTTTCGGAAAATTAATCAGTAAGGCTTGTTGTCCTTGATCGTTTCCTTACATATGAATTGAAACACGATATTTGAGATTATATTCACATAATTATATAATGAAAGACTTTTGTTTTATTCATGACCGGTATGGATCGTGCATAATTCTTCTAATGTGTTTGGAGTTGTATACATCTGGGTGTGGAGAGGTTGGAAGTAATCACGTGAACCGTGTGCCTTGAATTTGTTTCTCACACACACGGATATGGCATCTACTGGGGGACTAAAAATGGGTATCTACCGGGAGCCTCGAGGGTGAAATTGATCAAGGGTAAGGTGGACTTTTCATCGTGTAAATCCTTTGCGATGATCTGGTTATGGTATTCGATTACTCCTCATTCTTTTATATTCAATTATTTTGTGTTGCGTCGAAAATTATTTTATAAATTTCTTACCCTGTTTTCGAAGGAGAATTCACTAGGCCTTATGGTCTATCCACGTTTTCAAAAATTAAATCGTTTTCAGGTAAGGGAATCGGTGGGACTTCTTCAAAAGGGAAGGAGAAAATTTAAAAGCTTAGGATTGCTGACATCAGGTTTAGAGTTATGGTAGTCACGGCTAGTCCTAGACATCTCGGTCGTGGGAGGAGTTTTCCGCTTTCTGTTATTTTGAGACTTTGTTTATATTAAGTTGTAATGAGACCCGTTTTGGGAGTTTTATTGATCTTATGTTATGTTTGTTTTGGGGTGTTACAATTGGTATCAGAGCCACAGTTTAAGAGATTTAGGTGACCTTTTGGGCCTAAACTTAAACTGTAGGGTGAGGGACACAACCAAGATATAGGATGTCTTTAAGAAATACCACAGTGGGGACGCATATAATAGGGTAGTGAGAACTATCATGTAAGGTAAATTTGAAGTTACATCTGGCCAATGTAATTGCAAATTTACAGGTACATGTGTGTGCTTAGTTGCCTTGTTATGTTGCAACTGTGGGATTAAATGTTGTCTTGTGAACTCTTTTCAGTAATCATGTCCGAGCGAATCTTGAGAAACAGGTCGGTGCCAGTGGAAGAGGAAATTCCGACCAATGAGGTCCCTATAGATGGACCGGTGAACCCAACTGGGCAAGCAGCTACCCGAGGAAGGGGCAGGGGTCGTGGACGGGGTCGAGGGAGGATACCCCGAAGGGCGATGACCTAAGTCGATGAAATCAGCACTGGGACTCGAGGCCGAGCCAAGACTCGTGTCTCTCGTAGGGCGAGAAGTGTCGAGATTTTGGCAGAGCATGAAGTGTCACAACAAGAAAGTTCTGCTACAGGGAGGGGACGTAGACAAACGAGAGGTCATGGTCGGGGTCGAGCTCAGGCCTTTGTGACCCGAGAGGCTTTTGCCACTGAGATGGGAAAACTTCAAGAGACCTTGCAACCTCTATTGTCACGTCAGGAGAAGTCTGTATCGGGAAGCAGGGAGAAGAGTGGGAGCAAAGAGAGCACGAGAATGTCTAGCCCACCAATGACTGGAATGGGCGGTCATTCTCGATCAACCACATTAGTGGAAAATGACTTTGATGCAGCTAAGGGATGCAACTATATGGCATTCTTATCTTGTAAGTCTCCTACTTTCAAAGGAGAGTGTGATCCAGTCTTGGCACTAAAATGGGTATGGGAGATGGAACTTGCCTTTGGTACGTGAAAGTGTGCTGATGGGGGATAAGGTGATTTTCGCTTTGTCTATGTTGAAGCCTGATGCAGTTTTTTGGTGGGATGCCGAAACTGGAGGGAAAGGGTCGTCTGTGGCTCGGAGCATGACTTAGGAGACTTTTGTTGGGAAATTTAAGGCCCAGTTCTGCCTTCTGGTGGCAGTTAAGAAGTTAGAGGATGAGTTTTTGAGCTTAGAGCAAAAGGAGATGATGGTAAGGGAATACATTTCTAAGTTTATAGAGAAATCTCGCTTTGCGGAGCTGTACATGCCGACAGAGGAGCGACGTGTGGAACGATACATTTATGGGCTGAAGAGCAGTATACGGGAACTGGTTTCGACGAGAAATCCTACAACCTTTCAAGCAGCCATTAATACGGCCGAGATGACTGAAAAGGAAAAGAAGTGTCAAGTGACGGAGAGGGTCGGGAACAAGAGGAAATGGGATGGACTGGGTGTTGATGTGAGGAAGGGAAAGACGTTCAGGTCAGAGCCATGTGGGAACCGTGAAGTTGGGGATAAGCTGTGTGGGAAGTGTCGACGTGTGCATCGAGGGGATTACGGGGTGAAAACAGTATCCTATTTCTAGTGTAGAATGCCGGGGCATATGTCGAAAGATTGTCCGAGTAAGAGGTCATGCTATCAGTGTGGGTCGCCTGACCACCTGCGGTTTGATTGCTCGCACGGTTTGATTGCCCGCAAGTGAAGAAGGGGATGTCGGTTCAAGCTGGGGATCTCCAAGGGAGTAAGAAGGAGGAGAGGGGGTTGGAGCCGGCATGCCCGAAAGGACGGGCATTTCATATGACAGCGGTGGAGGCGGAGGAGGTTCCATATGTTGTGACAGGTACTTTTCTGGTGAATTCTTTATGTGTTAGGGTGTTATTTGATTCAGGGGCAAGTTGCTCTTTTGTGTCTCCTGATTTTTTGAAATGTTTGGGGGTGAAACCCAAGCACTTAGAGCGGGTATTAGAAGTAGAAACTGCCGATGCAAACCGGTTTTTTTATTAGAGATGTATTTGAGGATTGTGTCATAAACATAGAAGGGAGTTTGGTGCCGATGTTGTTATACTCGATGACGATGAGAGAGTTTGATGTTGTGCTTGCAATGGACTGGCTAGCTAAGAATTGTGCCAGTATTGTTTGTAATAAGAAGATGATTCGTGTGTTGTTGCCCGATAAGGGGACGGTAGTAATTTATGGAAATAGGCGAGATAGGAGTACTAGCCTGATTTCTATGGTTAAGGCTACTAAGTGCTTGAGGAAAGGGGGCCAAGGATTCTTAGCTTATATTGTAGATGCTAAGAAGGAGAAGTGCGGAGTGGAGGATGTACGAATAGTGAATGAGTACCCAGAGGTGTTCCCGGAGGACTTGGCGAGTCTGCCACCGGATCGCAGGTGGAATTTCGAATCGATTTTGTGCCCGGAGTCGCACCAATCGTGTGTGCGCCTTATAGATTAGCCCCTGCTGAGATGAAGGAAATCATGTCTCAATTACAAGAATTATTAGATAAAGGATTCATTATACCCAGTACCTCGCCTTGGGGAGCGCCGGTACTTTTTGTGAAGAAGAAGGACGGAACGATGCGGATGCGTATAGATTATCGCAAACTCAACAAAGTTACGATTAAGAATAAATATTCGATCCCAAGGATAGACGATTTGTTCGACCAGCTGCAAGGGGTTATTCACTTCTCTAAGATAGACCTGAGGTCGGGTTATCACCAACTCAAGGTTAGGGAAGAAGATATCCCTAAAATGACTTTTCGAACAAGGTATGGACATTTCAAATTTCTAGTGATGTCGTTCGGTTTGACAAACACCCCTGTAGCTTTCATGGATATGATGAATAGGGTGTGTCAACCCTACTTGGATAGGTTTGTGATAGTGTTTATAGACGACATCTGGGTGTACTCGAAGCCCGAGAGAAAACACGAGGATCACCTTCGATCGGTGCTAGAGCTGCTAAAGAGAGAAAGACTCTATGCAAAATTCTCGAAATGCTAGTTTTGGTTGCAAGAGGTGCAGTTTCTTGGACACGTAGTGTCCCAAGATGGGATCAAGGTGGGCCCATCTAAGGTAGAGGCAATTCGGGAATGGGAGCAGCCGAGGAATCCGTCTAAAGTCCGAAGCTTTCTTGGATTGGCGAGATACTATCGTAAGTTCATCAAGGATTTTTCCCGTATAGCAACTCCATTGACGTCGTTAACCAAGAAGAGTGCAAAATTCGCATGGACGGAAACGCAGAGAGAGGCCTTCAGAAGCTGAAAGATATGTTGACTAGCGCTCCGATCTTGACCTTGCCGGATGGTACAGACGACTTTGTGGTGTTTAGCAATGCCTCTAGATTCGGAATGGGTTGTGTTCTGATGCAACGTGGAAAGGTGATCGCGTACGCATCTCGCCAGTTGAAGGATCACGAGACGCGATACGTCACACACGACTTGGAGTTAGCAGTTGTCGTCTTTGCGCTAAAGATTTGGCGACTTTACCTTTACGGGACTAAATGTCAGATTTTCACGGATCACAAAAGTCTCTGCCACCTCTTCGATCAAAAGGAGTTGAACATGCGTCGGATTACGATTGTAAGATTGAGTATCATTCAGGGAATGCCAATGTGGTAGTCGATGCCCTAAATCGTAAGGAGAGGGGTGAAACTTCAAGGGTTGTGGCCTTGAGGGCCGAGGTGACGTCTATTTTATTGGACGAAATAAAGAAGTGTGAAGTGGAAGCACTATCATCAGAGAATGCTAAAAAGGAGCGGATGATCAGATATGCGACCTCCTTAACGGAGGACAGTCGTGGATTAAAATGCTTCAACGGTAGGATTTGGGTTCCAAAACTCAGAGAAGCTAGGAAGGTTATTCTAGAGGAAGCGCACAAATCAAAGTATTCGATTCACCCGGGGACGAATAAGATGTTTGGAGATTTACGGCAAAATTATTGGTGGATGGGAATGAAGAAGGACATAGCACACTTCGTGGAGAGGTGTTTGACTTGCCTATGGGTGAAAGTGGAGCACCAACGACCCTATGGAAAGTTGCAGCCTTTAGACATCCCAGTTTGGAAGTGGGACCAAATCACGATGGACTTCATGACTAAATTGCCTATGACCCCAAAGGGGTATGATGTGTAACACCCTAAAAATAGGGGTTAATTTATGTGATCACATATTCTAACTCACAATCTACATACAATTCATTTAGAAACACTTGTTTATTGGTTATGATCAATCACACAATCTACATAAAATCATATACCTATTTAGTGTGCATTACAGTAAGCTCTGTGTGTGTGTGTTCTCAAGGTGTAAACTCTCAAATGCGCGTGTGTGTTCTATGTTCTATATCACTTACAACACTTTGACCTGCTATATATATGGTCAACATGACCTATTAGCACATGGTCAACACACCTACATTTACAAGTACACACTCACACTTTACAACAATTACAATACAAGACCCTCTTTTAATCTTGAATACAATTTAACTCTAACAATCTCCCCCTTTGGATTCAAGATTAAAAAAAATGACACTAATCTTAAGGTCTTCTTTCTTCAGAAGAATCTTCAACAAACAATTTTTTACAACTTTGACATCTTCAAATCTTTGACACTTTAATTGATCTTTGATAACACTCTTAAGTAAATCTCCCCCTTTGGATTTCTTAACCACTTTTGGCAATCTTCACAAAGCATTGAAGTCTTGACAATTTTCTTTAATCACAACAAACTTTGAAGTACAAACATCTTCAAGTTTTCAACTTTCTCTTGATTTTAACTTCTTCTTTAAATCATTACTTTGACAAATTTCTCTTTATCACGTTCATTTGAATTTTCTTTCACTCTGAAATTAATCATTGAGAACTCTCCCCCTTTCTGATAAGATCAACTTTAATCTGACTTTGAAATCTTGAAATTCTCCCCCTTTTTGATGAATTATGAGAATCAGAATCATCAAAACATTTCAATGTCAGCTCTGTCTTTGAAAATATCTCCCTCAAATAACAATGTAAGCACAGTCTTCATGAGAAACACATATATTCTCCTTCTTTGGAAAAATAGACAATCTCCCCCAACGATAATATAATCTCTGTTTGATCTGATATAGAATTTTGCCGTCAATTCATGAAAGTATTTATCTGAATCTTTTCAAATTCAGATAAATTATGAGTGGTAAACCTGAATCAACATATGAAACAGTTAATTTGCCTGTCAGTAGCACGGAGCCACTATGTGTAACGGATACACATTGGAAATGAGCTTTTTGATGTTCACTCCCCCAGGACTTCCATTCAATCATTGAAAAACCACAAAGGAATTTGCTATGAATGTTATGACAATAAAACATATTCCTTGTGTGCTCGTGCATATGTAGCAATGATTGAAGCAATTAAAGCTTGAACAGGCTCAAAGTATGTAAAATGTTGAGACAACAACATATATTACACATATTCAATGTGCATGATCAAGGGTCGAAAGTGAGGCAACTTTCCTTCTTTTTGAATATCAACATCTTCTAAATGAAGATCTGATAGAATATGTGTTGCTTCCCCTTAAAAATATGAAACATTCTTTTGTTGAGAAAAGAATAAGTTGCTGGTGGGGTTGAATGCAAGAGTTGGCATGGGCTAGTTGCCTTTTTCAATGAAGTTCACGAAGAATTGTGAAACGACAGATAATGTGACTGCCTGACTCAGAAAAAGTTTGGTGCAGAGTTTGATGTTCTTTTACTCTGATCTCTCACCCTCTTTCTTTTTAAACATTTGAGCTCACTTCTAACCAAACTCTCTTTTACATTTTACCTCAGCACACTCCCACACTCTAATCTTTTGACCCCTCTCCCCTCAATCACTCTTACGATTACTTCAAGGGTAGGAAACACTGGTTATCGTGAATCCATGGAAGTCTTTTAAGCACTCACACTGAATCCCATGTATTTTGTCCTAAAAAGAAATGTGTTATTCAACAGTTATCTTGGCATTTAAGCACAAGATATCATTATCAGAAAATGTATGCTCATTAATAATATAAATGAGATTTGAGCATTTTGAACATTTAAGATCTCTCAAAACAATGAAATTGAAAGAATGAAATGAAATCAAGTGAAGTGTTTTGAGAATCTGACAATGATTCTATCAGATCAAATATCATGAAGAAAAATATGTTGGGATATCAAAGAATGAAAATTTGTTTATATGAACAAGATATAAACATATTATCAATGAAAGCACATTTATAAAGAAATGACGTCTGATTTCAAACAACAATGAATTTCAAACGGGAGTATTACCATCGAAAGATTTATCTTTTGAGACATGGTAATAACAAAGTCAATAAGAATGTACTGAACCGATGTGCGTAAGAATACTTGACAGTATATAGACAAGATAATACACAAATATTGATCTTTTAGAAACACACGGTCAGATAAACATGAAAGTACTTAATATGAAAAACATTTAAAATCTCACTTCGAAATTTGTAAAACCTTTTTGAGAACACGAAGTGGTTTGAACGTTTAAGAAAACATGTTTTTCACATCTGAAAGCTTCTTTCAAAATGTGATAGAGATTAAGATTCAGAAATATATACATGCAATGTAGGAATCTTAACTCCCCCTAAAATGAATATTATCATTTAAGCATCATTTGACAAAACTTCAGATACTCCCCCTCGATATCTGTAAAAAGTCAACTCATTAGAAAAATATGACAGTGAAAGTGTAATTTTCTTTTCTCTTCTCCCCCTTAAAAATATAACAATGAAAATCTTATAAACTCCCCCTCAATTTAACAGTAAAAACTTCTTAGAAAGATGTTATCTGATTAACATCCTTATGAAGAAAATCCTTAAAGTCCAGGTTCTGAACAGAATTATCCAGAAGCCATCGTCACGTATTCTCTGGTGAGAATAGTAACTGTTCATCTTTATCATTGAAGACCGGGTCTTGAACTGATTTGTTCAAAAACCAAACATCTTAAACATTGAAGATCGGGTTATGATCTGGAGTAATCAGAAACTAACATTCGTTGAAGTACGAGTTCTGAACTGTTGTATTCAGAAGTCTAATTTGATCTTTTAGACACGGGTTCTAAATTGTAGTGTTTAGAAGCCATTGTTCTTTAACATTGAGGATTGAGTTCTAAGCGGCTTTACTTAGAAGTCATCTTTCTTTGACATTGAGGATCGAGTCCTAAGCTGCTGGACTTAGAAGTCATTGTTCTTTCTCCCCTTAGTCTTTAGGTGCCTGCAACACAGATTTAGCTTTTGGTACCCACTGGTATTTGGGTCCTGGTTTGTTAGTTGCAGTTCTATCAGAAGAGATGTAGTAAGAACCATACCAGTTCTTCACATAATTTTTACTAACAAAATCATTTGTACCACAGTAAGAACAATTAATTTTCTTCTGTGCTAACCTGATCAATTGATTAACAGTATAAACAAGATCTGGTTTGCCAAAATTTTTACCTTTAGAAGCATTGTTCCTTTTAGCATTGGATGCATGCACAAATGATTTATGTTCCTTCTTCTCATCTGAGGAACCTTTCACTCTCTAAATCCACTTTTCTTTTTCATTTGTCCTCTTGTGTTTACCTGAACCATCAACAAGTTTATTATAGAAAAGATTAGAAGGACAAATCTGATCTTTATGTTTAGAAGTATGATTATCATCTGAATCAAATAAAGGATTATTAGAAACATTCAGAAAATGAGAACTTGAAGCTGTTTTGAATGAGCATTCTGAATCAGCTAAATCATCTCTCGGTGATTGAACAATTGATTCTGGCGTCTTTTGCTCAGTCAACTTCACCTTGAACATAATCTTTTCAAGTTCTTTGATCTTTGAAGCTAAACTGTTTCTTCCCTTTGAAAGTAGATCAAACTTCTTGTGCAATTCAGACTTTGCATTCTTCTCCTTCATAACAGTTGATGATAGTTCAGATAGTTTCTTAGTAAGCTTATTTATCTCAGTCTCAAAAACTTTTCTTTCTTCTTCAAAGTCTTTCTCCACAGATGTCCTTTTATCAGATATTTCTTTAAAGACTCCAACATTCTTCTGCTCAGTTTTCTTCTTCTCTTTCTCAAATTTATCTCTCTCCATGATAATAACTTTCTCAAAATCTGACACTTGTTGAGAAAGTTTAGCACATTTCAGTTCAACTATCTTCTTGTCTTCAAAAGATTTTCTTGAGAAATCAGAAAACTTTTGAGCAAATACTTTTCTTTCTTTCTCAAACTCTCTTATTTCTTTCTTTAACTTCTTTTCATCTTGAGAGATTTGTTCATTCAGTTCAGTGATCTTCTTTTGAAGCTCAACATTATCTCTTTTCAAATCCTTTCTTTTCTTTTCAATCTTCTTTATCTCCTCATGAGTTCTTGAGTTGTTTATCTATTTTGTGGCTTTTTCTTTCAACATGTTTATTTCAACCTCAAGACTAAACACTTTGTTTCTTAACTGATTTCGTTCAGAGAAGATTTGTGAATTTATCTTTTTCAGCCCATCATATGTTTCTCCATTAATATTTGCTCTTCTTCTGAGATCATCAATCTCTTTTTGCATCAATTCCTTCTTTGACCATGTAGAATTTGCATTAAGTTCTTTAGACTTCTTCAGTTTGGTTTGAAGATTTGAAATCTCCTTTTCTTTTGACTCAATGATCCCTGCAAAATTGATTTTAGAATTAGAAACACAATCGGAGCAAATAAAACTTTTCTCTAAAACTGTAGAATTCTCTTTCAATTTATTTATCTGATCAAGAAGAGATGAATTTTGAATCTTCAGGTTTTTTAATTCTAATTCAAGAGCATAGACTTTGACTTGTAGCTCAGTTTTCTCATATTTAATCTTTGTGTTTTCTTTTTCACAGTCATTGGCCATTCTAGTGTAGATAGACAACTGTCCAGCCAGATATTTAATTTTTGCTTTAGCCTCAGAAATATTCATTTTATCAAAATCAAAACTGAAACCTTGTGACATCTTTACAACTGAAAAAAATATGAGCTAGAATTGATCGTTAGTTCGACAAAAGAATCAACAGATACAACACTTAAAAATTTTCAGAAAATAAATTTCCCAAAAAATTCTAAGTACAAAATCCTTACACAACTGAGTTAAACACAATTCGCACAAAAAGACAATCACCAGAATTCGCAGAACCAGAGGAATTCGCACTTACAAGATCAGAATTCGCACATCACACACAATTCACATGTAAGATTTATACGAAAACAACACAATTCGCATACAACTATACGCAAAATCTTAACAATTCGCACAAGAGAGTTATGCGAATTCTTGACTTAGAGAAAATTTTGAACAATCAAGCTTTTCGCATGAGCTTTTCGTATCACAAGGAGATGCGAATTCTTTACTTAGAAAATTTTCAAATAATCATGCGGAATGATCAAGAATTCGTATGGAAAATTTTATGTGAATCCTTAGCAATTCGTATCTCTCTGTTATGCGAATTCTACACTTTTCGCATACAAGCTTATACGAATTATGTCCTTAGAATATTTTTCAATTAGCTTTTCGTATGTGAGTGTTATGCGAATTCAGACTTTTCCTACAAGGGCATATGCGAGTTCTGAGGATTTCGCTTACAACACTCATGCGAATTCAACACGTAAGCAATTTTAAACAAGGATCTATGTGAATTCTAAGAACTATGCGAGTTCTTCATACGAAATCTGTGAATCTTGCGAGTTCTTCAAAGTTTCGGTCCAAAAACACTAAAATCAGTCCAAATTCCCAACAAATCTTTGAATTAGGAGCTGTAACTTCATCAATTCAATCAAGATTAGTGTTAGAACCAAATACAATCAATGAATTTCAATAAACTCGACTTAAACACAATAATCCATGATAATACAGTGCGTGAACTCGTGCAACTCAAAAACTCACAAAAATTCAAATTAAGTGCTCAATTTCAGTTCAAAAGTGAAATTTATGTTCACAGAATCAATCCGTTATGCAAATCGAACACTATCAAATCAAGAATTTGATTAAAAACACTTCAAAATCAAGAATCAAACTAAAACTCTAAAACTCAGTGTGCGTAGCCATTTTCTTGTTGAAATCAATCGAATTTAGCTCTGATACCAAATGTGATCCCAAATTCTAACTCACAATCTACACACAATTCATTTAGAAACACTTGTTTATTGATTATGATCAATCACACAATCTACATAAAATCATATACCTATTTAGTGCGTATTACAGTAAGCTCTCTATGTGTATGTGTGTTCTCAAGGTGTAAACTCTCAAATGCGCGTGTGTGTTCTATGTTCTATATCACTTACAACACTTTGACCTGCTATATATATGGTCAACATGACCTATTAGCACATGGTCAACACACCTACATTTACAAGTACACACTCACACTTTACAACAATTACAATACAAGACCCTCTTTTAATCTTGAATACAATTTAACTCTAACAATTTAAACCTGTCTTAAAGCGGAATAAACAAGATTGTCATAAACAAATCACCCAAAAAGAGGATACTTTTATGGCGTTCACATTACACTAACAAAGGGAAAAAGGGACTCAACAACCTACTAATCTACCCCAATTATATCTAGATTAAGAACGGGTGTTGCCATTTCACTTCCAAAATATGTTATCTCTATACCCAATGTACGCCTCTACATGCCACCAAAAATGCTACTTCTCGTCTTGACTCTCCACTCAAACCCGAGGAGTCCCACCACTAGAATGACCTGTTATACATGTCATTTTAAGAAAAAGTGTTAGGCGAGAGCCTAGTGAGATCAAACATATATATTAAGGAATCAGTAAACTCTAAATGAGGTAATTAAAGAAAAGTCGGTAAAATATTTATAGATGAATCTTTACTTGGATAGAAATACCTCTTGGGTTGACGGGGGAGACCCGCTTACTAACATAAGAGACGGAACACGAAAGTAAGCCATTTGACATGTTAGTGAAACCAAACACATAGTAAAATACACGCAAGGGATGTTAGGCTCGGTAGCTTTATACGTACACCCATGGAAAGTCAACTTCAACCACATAGGGTCCTTACGTTGAGATCCTCATCCAATATCCTGTATTAGCACGTAGGACTTATACCCTATCTTATGCCTAACTGTGCCTCAATCTGGAAAACTAACGTTCCATTATCGGACAAAATGTTACACATAGGTTATGGGGTTATGACGCCCAAATGCAACCAAATATGCCAATCCAATGCCAATCAAGCCAAACAATACTCCAACAATTAATATGCCATTATATGTGCTAAATCAAGAATCCATATAATTACTCTCGTAATTTCTAAGAGGTTCCAAGCTAGTACCTTGGTCAACATTTCCATAGTTTAAATCCAAATACCCAAGTCCTCATTCAATAATACACATCAATATCTCAAAACCCTAATTTTGATTTTCAAGCATTTAAATATGAAATTAAAGGAACTCATGTTTCTCATGTGCAAGTTCCCAAGTAATGCAAGATATAAGTTTCTTAAATTTAAAATCATACTCATCCACATAAACCCTAAAAATCTCCAAAGTTAGGTTTTAGTGAAAACTCACCCAAATCAAGTAAATCAAAATGGAGATGTTTAGAAGGTGAAAATCCATATTTTAACATGTATAAAGTTTATAAAAAGGGAGTGATCTCACCTTGGTAGTTTTCAAAGAGAAAATCAAACCCTAGAATAGAGGAGATGAGAGTTGTGATGCTAGACCTCTTGAGAGCTTCCTAAAACCAAGACTTACCAAAACAGCTGAGAAAAACGCCTCCCAACCCTAGAAATCTGATAAAATGATTTAAAATCGCGACTTGGGCTATTTATACCAGATTTTGCTTTCCAGCGATAATGTCCGACGATTGTGACACTTGTCACTTTCGCCGGCACAGTCACCCGCGTCCTCGAACTTTCGGTACATTCTCCACGAATGTGACAGCGATAGTGACCAATGGCATTTTCGCCTGGCACTATCGCCAAGTTGGTACCGAGGGGTTTCCTCTCCCCCACGATTGTGCCTCCACGATAGTGACATCCTGTCACATTCGCGGGCACTTTCGCCCAGATGGTACCGAACCCAATTTACGTATTGTTCCTGCTTGAGCATACCCACATTTTCCCAAAACTTTAAGGTTTAGAAAATTAAGACAAACAAGGATCCCATAGCATAAATAAGATTGCGAAATCACCAATTATTTCCATTCTAGAATGAGGGTTAAATTTACGGGTGTTACATGATGCGATATGGGTAATCGTGGATCGACTTTCAAAGTCGGCACATTTTCTACACATAAACGAGACCTACTCCCTGGAGAGACTGGAAAAGTTGTATATCGATGAAATAGTGACCCGACACGGTGTGCTACTGTCAATAGTGTCGGATCGTGATAGCCGTTTTACATCTACATTTTGGAAGAGCTTCCAAAGAGATATGAGATCACAAATTAAGTTGAGCATTGCTTACCACCCTCAGACCGACGGACAGAGCGAGCGGACAATCCAGACTCTGGACGATATATTGAGAGCATGTGCCTTAGACTTCAAGGATCGTAGGAAAGCCATTTACCCTTGATCGAATTTGCATACAACAACAGTTATCACGTGAGTATTAAAGCAACTCCTTATGAAGTGCTCTATGGCAGAAAATGCTTAACTCCCTTGTGTTGGAATGAGGTTGGGGAAAAGCAATTGGCAGGGCCCGAAATAATACAAATGACTGCGGATAATAGGGGTGGAAATGGGTCAAGTTAGGTTGGGTTTGGGTTCAACCCATTTATTAATTGGGTTGAAAATCTCAACCCAACACGACCTGTTTAATTAAATGGGTTGAGATTTTCAACCCAACCCAACATGTTACTTAAATGGGTTGGTAGTGGGTTGACCTGTTTATGATTATCTCAACCCAACTTGTTAAATAAATTGGTTGAACCTGGGTTGACCCATTTAACTATAAAATTTTAAATAAAATAAAAAGTATTAAACTATTTAATTTCATGACAAATACACACCCACAAAGTCAAACAAATTGTTCAAAGTTTCAATAAAACACAACTATAAATTGTTCAAAGTTTCCTACAACCACAAAGTCAAATAAATTGTTCATAGTTTCAAAAAAGTTTCAAATATAGGTCGACTCATCGTGGAAGCCTAAAGCCTAAAGTCGTCGACTCACTGTGGAACTGGAAGTCTAGAAGACTAGAACTAGGGTTTTCAAGGTATGAGGAGGCGACGTGAGAAATTACATAAGAGTGAAAGAGAGAACTAGTCAACTAGGTCAAATTTGATTTAGCCATTTAGGAAGCATTTTTTTCTATTAATTTTTTAATCAGTAAACATATATTAAAGTATTAATTATAATTAAAATAATGATTAATAATTAAAAATAAAATAAAGTTATGTACTATTATAAATGGATTGAAAACAGGTTGCGAATGGGTTGAAATCAGGTCGAAAATTTCAACCCAACCCAACCCATTTACACAAATGGGTTAGGCGGGTTGACCCATTTAACTTAAATGGGTTGAAAATCTCAACGTAACCTGCTAATTTTTGGGTTGGGTTCGGGTTGGGTCACTTTTTGCCACCCATAGATAAGATTGTGCAAGTGCGGGAAAGGTTGAAGGTGGCATGCGATCGACAAAAGAGTTACGCGGATAAACGACAAAATGATATAGAGTTCTAGGTCGAGGATAAGGTAATGCTTAAAGTATCTCCTTGGAAAGGAGTGATGCGTTTTGGGAAGAAGGGGAAATTGAGTCCACGATACGTCGAGCCGTTTGCGATAATCGAAAGAATTGGAGAAGTGGCGTACAAGCTTGACCTACCAGAGGAATTAAGAAGTATCCACAACACATTCCATGTCTCCAATTTGAGAAAATGTCTGGCAGATGTCGATATGGTAATGCCACTACAGGACATTCAAGTAGATGAGAAACTAAATATTGTAGAAATACCCGATGAAATCGTCGATCGTAAGATCAAGAGGTTGAGAACCAAGGAGATCAGTTTGGTGAAAGTTCACTGGAGGTTTCATAAAGGGCAGGAAGCAACGTGGGAACTGGAATCCGAGATGAGGTCCAAATACCCGCATCTCTTTGACAGAGAAATTCCGGGGAAGAAATTCTTTTAGGGGGGGGGGAGTGTTGTAATGACCAAAATCCTCATCCTCTTTATTTTAAGTTAATGGTGGTTAAAGCTGGAAAACAGAGAGTTTAGGGGCTTTATAGCAAATTATTGGAAGATTGTATTTAGGGGTAAAACCCTAAATATATCTCGTTTTATTCCTGTGTGGGCGGCGGATCAAAGGAAGGAAGAAATTGAAGAAGTTGGAGCTTTGAACTCTTGAGGAAAGTGAAGGAGAAATCAACCAAATTGGGAGTCTGCTTCTTAAAGAGGTAAGTCTATTGAATCTTTTTATAAATGAAGGACAAAGATTCCATTGATGTTTTCCTTATATGTGTTCTTGCATTTTGGTGAAGGACATATGATTTACAGATAGTATTTGGAAAATCAAGTGTATGGGTAGCTCGTTTTTAGTTTTTGTGTTGTTGTTATGGAATCCTTAATAGTTGGTGAGTAAGAAAAGGAAGAGGGAGCGATGATTGGGTTTTTCCCCGAGAAGTCGAAGGGAAACCCGGGACTTGGCCAAACCGGATCCCAACAGAGAAGCGGAGACCCCGGGAGTGTGTTTACCGGGATTTTTACCCGGATGGACGAAGAGTAGGAGAAGCGTCGGACGGGCCGGGAAACCGGGACCAGGTCCGAGAGTCGCTGCCCGGGATTACACCCGGTATAAACCAGGACTCGGTACCCGGTAGCACCCGGGAGCCAGCCGAACCCGGCAGCAACCGGGAAACAACCAAACCCGACAGAATCCGGGAGTCAACTCAACCTGGTAGGGGCTGTGAACCGGGATCAGACCCGTTAGAGCCGAAAGGGCCCGGTCCCAAATCCGGTTTTTAGTTGTCGGGTGCATAGGAAATTTGGGAAGGCTTAAAACGTCTTTAAAGGGGGAGTTAGCCGATGTTTGATTGATCTATGTTTAAACCAAATTGTAGGTGTCCCATTTTCCGGAGTAAGTTCAACAAGAGTGTCGAGTCCTAGCAAGCAGGTGAGTTCCCTAATACTTTCTCATTTCTTTCGGAAAATTAATCATTAAGGCTTGTTGTCCTTGATCGTTTGCTTACATATGAATTGAAACACGATATTTGAGATTATGTTCACATAATTATATAATGAAAGACTTTTGTTTTATTCATGACCGGTATGGATCATGCATAATTCTTCTAATGTGTTTGGAGTTGTATACATCTAGGTGTGGAGAGGTTGGAAGTAATCACGTGAACCGTGTGCCTTGAATTTGTTTCTCGTGCACACGGATATGGCATCTACTGGGGGACTAAAAATGGGGATCTACTGGGGGCCTCGAGGGTGAAATTGATCAAGGGTAAGGTGGACTGTTTCATCATGTAAATCCTTTACGATGATCTGGTTATGGTATTCGATTACCTGTCATTCTTTTATATTCAATTATTTTGTGTTGCGACGAAAATTATTTTATAAATTGCTTTGGTGGGGAATTCACTAGACCTTATGGTCTAATCCACGTTTTCAAAAATTAAACCATTTTCAGGCAAGGGAATCAGTGGGACTTCTTCAAAAGGGAAGGAGAAAGTTTAAAAGCTTAGGATTGCTGACAACAGGTTTAGAGTTATGGTAGTCGCGGCTAGTCCTAGACATCTCGGTTGTGGGAGGAGTTTTCCGCTTTATGTTATTTTGAGACTTTGTTTATATTAAGTTGTCTTGAGACCCGTTTTAGGAGTTTTATTGATCTTATGTTACGTTTGTTTTGGGGTGTTACAAAACTAGTAATTACTCATTGATTGTTATCAGTTCAAGTTGTCTTAGGGCGACTAATTGTAAGTTTACCCGGTTGTTAACTTCAGATCTTTATTACCATAAGATTAATCAAGGTGTGCGTAAGTTAATCTAAATACTCACAGTTATAAAAAAAATCCGTGTTATTATATAGGGGTTTTATGGACATATTTTATAGTATTATGATTAGAAAAACAATATTATTAAAATAAAATTTTATTTTTAATAAATCGATTTAAAAGTTTTAAGTGTTAGAATATGCTTTGGGTAACTCTCGACCTGTTTAATAAATATAAATTTTAATAAAATTTCGAAATTGTGTCTTTAAACAAATGTAGTATGGTCGAATCTAGGGACGTTTTAACTTTTTTGGAGGCCTTCTTACATCTAAACCTTTCAATTACAAGGCAAAGTAAGATAACAAATATACATACAAATTACCGAGGCCACGATAGGGTATATTATTTTTATTTTTTGATAGAAATTAGTGAGGCACTAAGAGCATCTCCAATGCAAGGTTCTTATAAGCAAAAAGTGTAGTGGTTAGTAAGAACTAACATTGTGGAGAGTTTTTATAAGAACCCAAATCCCTCTAGGTTCTTAAATAAGAACCTTGGTTCTTACCATGAAATGTGTGAGATGTGACATTATCTTTATTTTTTTATTTTTTTTCCTGACTTTATAATAATTATTAATATTATATATATTTAACTTTTATATATATATATATATATATATATATGGGACTCACAAAAATATGTTTTTATAAGAAAACTACCACTATGGACTTTTATGTGAATTTTTAATTTGATGAGGTGGAAATGAGGTGACATCAAAAAGTACAAAAATGAGGTTCTTATAAGAACTTGCATTGGAGATGCTCTAAGGTGGACTATAATTTTACATTCGTTGATTAAAGAATATAAACAACGTAAAAAATTTAGAATCCCTGTTCAAAGTTACATATTTAACATGCTAAAGAACGACTCATTTCATATTTTCGAAAATACAGGATCAATCCATCGTTCATGTTGATCAATTATTCGGTTTCACACAACACGTCTATTTTCAGTCTCTATATTCCATGTGACAAGCTAAAATTTGGGTTTTATTTTTCTCTTAAATTAAATTGTTAGAAAAAGGGGTCAAATGGAAAATAAATAAAATTTATTCCACATTCCTCTCTCTCTAGATAATTATATTTTGTATCCATTTCTTATTATTTAATATTTTTTTTATTATTTGTTCCATTCATGTGATTGTGATCATAAATGAATGATCATTATTGATGATTGTGGGAAATTCATTATTAGACATTATAGAGTTGCAAGATACGACATTACTTGCAACGGATTAGTCGGTGTTGCCCAATTGGATGCCCGGATACCGCGAGTACGTGTGTGTGGGGGTTTACCCCAAGTTGCCATACAAAAAAAAAAAAAAAAAAATACGACATTACTAGTTATAATTAATTCATAAATCTACTAGTTTGGAATAAAATGAATCAAATGACAAAAAGATAAATAATAATAAGATTTGTATGGGTTGTCTAATTGAGTTATTCTGCGGGATGAAATCGAACAAAAGTTCACAAACAATCCAGTTAAGATCGACCTAAACCAGCCCAATATGTATACGGTTCATCATGTCAATTATAAAATAAACTTGACATCCATGTCATTAATAGCTATAATATCTATCGTGTATCAGTCAAAATGCATATAAAATATGAAGAATTAAACGTGTGCTACATTAATTTTTAGTATTAACTTCTTATCATTATATTAGATATGAAGTAAAGGGGAGAGATCAAATCGAAACCATTCTAATTTTGCAAACCGTGGAAACCATCGATTTCATTGGTTAAGTTAATAAAATTGGTTCATGAAATTGTTTAATTTGTTGAAATTATGTCATATAATTCTTTTGTTGATGAAATTGGTTCATGTATTTGTGTTTTTTATGCAAAAAAGAAATTGTTACATGTATTTCTCATTCTGATGAAATTGTTTCACGCATTTTCTTATTCTGATGAAACTTTTTCATTTTTATATAAAAACACAAATATATGAAACAATTTCATCAAGAGAAGAATTATATAAAATAATTTATCAAATTTTACAAATTTATGAAACAATTTCATTAACTTAACCTATGAAATCGACGGTTTCCATTGTTTTCAAAATTATGGTGGTTTTGTTATATTTTAATATAGAGTGAATTACATATTTGGTTCCTATGATATGTGGAAATTTATGACTAGCGTCCCTAAACTAAAAAAAGTATGGATATGGTCCCCTTGGTTGTCATTTTCTTATGACTAAGGTCCATATCACTAACGGTCGTTAAACAAATTCGTTTATCCAATTAATTCAACAGTCATTTTGGTCTTTTTATGCCCATTTCTTTTGTCTTTTTCCTATTAAAGATAAAAATATATATTATATAAAATAAAACATATACACATGCAACGCAAACACAGAAGCAGAAACAAGACATCGTTGGGTCTCCTTCTCCGGGGAAGCCTTCCCCTCTTCTGTAACATCTCCCCATCACCTCTAGCCTCATAGTCTGTAACACCCGAAAATTTGAGTAAGTAAAATCTCAAGTTTTATTTATATATTGCCTTTAGAATGATTTAAATATTTCATTTGACGTTTAATCATGTTTGGGGATGTTAGCAATCAAGAAAATGGGTTCAAAATACCAATTTTGGGTCAATATAGCATAGTTGGGTCGCTCCCGCCCATGAAAAATTGGGCCCCGGTCGTGAAGTATGGGCAGAACCTGCCTTGGGAAGTTGTGGATGCGGGGGACTAGACCTACGCGACCCTGGGTCGTGTGTCCAAGGTGGCGTACGGGGCTGTAGGAGTTAAAATCCGATTTCTTTTTGCTTTTCTTTCTCATTTTCTTACTTCAAAGCTCTTTACCCTCTTCATTAAATTCGTTTGGGAGGTTTTCTAGGGCATTTATTGTTCATCTCTACTTGTATACTAGTGTTGTGTAGTGTCAAAAGGTTGTATTATAAAACATGTAAGTAGGTTAAGATAATATGTAACTTGTGAATTGCTAGCTAATAAAAGGCAACGTAAAAAATCAATGGAAACGATTAGATAAATTATTAGTGATGAGATGTGTAGTGAGAACCAAATATGTTATATAGTTAAACTCGTATTACAATTAAACAATATAAAATGAAATAAAAGTATATAATTAATTGTTTAACGGTATAAAATATCCGATAAATATGTGAAAATTATATGATGCATTATGCAATGTGTATATGTAATAACATAAGCTATATCAAGAGAAAATGTATCGTGCATCGTAAATGAGAACATAAAATCATTAGCCAACCAATTGAAATAACTAAATATTAAAAAATGTTATCTTGAGTCAAATATGACAGAGAGAGACAGAGAGATGTTGATAAAAACATCATTTAAACAATATTTTTATGTGTCTTCAATCCTCCACATCTTCATAGGCATTTAGTATTGGAAGCCCTTCACACGAAGTAACTCAAGATACACAATAACCATAAACAGATAACAATTACTAAAATATACAGGTTTATCCTTAAAATAATAACCCATTTGGAACCATATACGATAAGGAAAAAAGGAGCCTATTATTACATCATTGATGATTCCAGTTTATGATCTCTATAAATGTCGATTGCTCGAAACTGGTTCAAACATAATGAGCTCAACCACTAAAATGAACAAACTAAAAAAAAGTTTATTTTAAACAAAAAGATATAGAAACAAATAATGGGTATAAACATCTAAAAAACAAAATTACCTATTACTATACTGATATATAATTTTGAAATTCTCAATATTCCCATACAAAATTCCTCTAATGCAACTTTTGATGTAAAATGCATCATAGGAGCACCGACATAAAACTTGTCCAGGTTCTAAATGACGTGAGGCATGACGTGGCGGCGAGGACAAGCCTCAAGCCTTAGGAGCCACGACGAAGCCATGGCGTTTTAAAGGCGTGACCTATGGCGTCAAATTTCTAATTTATATATATAATATTATATATATAAAAACATATGTTTTGGTGTGTTACTCAATGAGTTAATAGTAATAAGCAAGTTAAATTATGTTATATATATATATATATATTAAAAACTTGCAAATAAGACATTAAAAACATAAAGAAAAAACAAATATCGCATTACAAAAATTGCGCATTAGGTCATGGCGTGCCACAGACTTAACATGACATGAGACACAAGCCTTGGTGCCATGGCATGCCATGGCGGCTATGCGACGAGTTTTTTAGAACAGTTAACTTGCACCCTGAACCATATAGAGAAAAATAACATTCTCGCACAATAGTGCTTGAAGCTCCATCCCACGCATGAGCCTCGTATAAGTCTATGCAGTGTGCCATAAGTGGTGTTGTAACACCCTAAAAATAGGGTGTACAAAATTCCGGAAAAACAGAAATAAGGTATATAGAAATTGCCATAGCAAGAGCCTCCCAAAAATGGGGAATAAATAAAACCTGTTTAATTACAGCTTGTAATTTAACGGCAATAAACAACAACCATCTAATCTAATCTCTATAAAATAAATAAGATTACAAAAAGGGTGTCGCCTATAGACCCAACGAAGTCCTTCACAAAAAGTGCGTCCCAATGCACATCCCCAAGCTCACACGGAAGTCTGTCTAAACCCCCTTAAGTGTGGCGCCACTAGTACCTGAGATACACAACGACACCACAAGTGTTAGGCCAAAAAGCCTAGTGAGTTTGTACAAACAATAATATTCCATTAAATAGCATTACTTTTATCAGCAATTAGCAAGAAGTTTCTCATATGTGGAGTCAATGAGGGAGACCCATAACACCAATCAAGTTCCACCTAAAGAGCCGATATACCTTGAGGCCAACTACCATGAGTGACATCCAAAAGGCCCAACACACCCAAGGACTACAACCATGGCATTACCTCGAATGGCGGAGGTCTAGGTACATACCTTATCAGTGGCACCCAAGACTATATCCTCCTAGTGTCTACTGATTTGGTTCGTCCAAGAATATAATTTGTAGGTCTCAAGGCACATAATGCTCATGAATATTCATAATACCAACCATGGGTATAATATTAGACCATATAGTTCACACATCGAACATAGTCTCTAAAATGACTTGCATGAATTTATCATCATCAATGTGAACATAACCCCACTTCATGTGTACACAAGTAGTAAATCATCTCATTACCAGGGTGCATAATTCGTCAAGGAATGACAAAGCAACTTATCATCATGTATTTAACAAATAACCCATTTCCCAAAGTTAGGTCAAACCACCCACTTAGACCATCATTCAAAGTTCATCCATACAAGTATATTTTCTAATTTATTTAAGGCTAAAGAGTCCCAATAACATTTTGGGAAGTTCATCCATATAGATTATGAGGTCTTAAACCTAAACATAATGAACTCCATAAGAAATCAAGATGTGTGTATAAATAGTGCAAACATAGGAGAATGACAACAATAAATAACATGTTATGTTGTGTATCTAGTTTTAACAAAGTTTAGGAACTCACAATCTAGGTTTTGGTTAAAACCTAGAAAATAGAAAACCCTAGAAGTTAGTTATGGAAGACTTGGTTGGAAGGAGTGGAGATCTTGATGATAATGCTTCAATAAATGCCTTAGATGCTGATTTCAAGAACAATAAAGGAGCTTACCAACCAAAAGCCTAGAATTAAATGAGATAGGTGTTTGAGAGCTCAAAAATTGCCCCCAGAGAAACCTCTCCCGTTTTTTAAATCAATTTCCCCAAAATGAGCATCAGTTCACGTTTAAAATCAGAAGTCTCAACCACGCGGGCGACATTGCCCAGCGACTTTGCCCAGGGCATTGTCGCAGTCCACTCACAGGACCCTCGTCCCCATCGGCGACATTGCCACCGCGACTATGACCAGTGTCATAGTCGCTGGTCATTGTCGTCCAGCCCCCACTGGCTGCTGGAAATTTCGAGATTTTCCACAGAGATTGGGTTAGAAATCTAATAGGGTACTTGGAAGGTTATACTAACTAACACTAGGCCTAATTAACATTATTGTAAGGATTCGAGTTAGATTTACCGGAGATTACATACTTGGGATTTTCTGGGTGTTACAATCCTCCCCACCTTGAATAGGATTTCGTCCCCGAAATCTCATTCTAAAGAAACAAGTGAGGGTAACGCTTTCTCATATCTTCTTTCGATTCCCACATGACGTTGGCACCGCGGTGGTGCTTCCATTGGACTTTAACCATGATCACGTCTTTATGTCGCAACCTCTTCACCTTTGATTCCAATATCGCCTCCGGCTCCTCCACGTAACGATTCCCATTATCCACTCGAATTTATGTTAAAGGAATCATGCTCTATTCTTCGACTAGACACTTACGAAGATAACATATATGAAAGGTAGGATGTTGTAACACCCTCAAATTTGGAAAGAGCGAATAATTCAAAATTTTCAACAATACCTTAAGTAAAATAAAATCTCTTACTACAAGTCCATAATTGAGATACATTTCTAGGTTGAACCATCAATAAATAATTAAAGTCTTACATAAAGACTAATTAAAGTCGGGTGTTACTAAAACCCAATAACAGTCACTATCTCCAATATAAGTGCGGAAGACTTCATCTTGCTAAATCACCTCTTCGAGCACACAACTAGCACCCATCTCTTCACAGTGTCGCTAGAACTAATCCCGAAGTGGAATCTGATGCACATGCCGACAAATAAAAATGTTAGGCTAACGCCTAGTAAGTTCAAGAGTTTTATATCATGATCATAAAGAAAATCGTAAAACGGAAATATTGCAACTTATAATCATGATCCTTTAAAATGAATTACTTTGAAATAAGAGAATGACTCATTTACCAATAAAATGCATTTTATAGATGGACGCCTCAATGCCAAGACATTCTTTTATGAATTAATGCAACCCAACGCTTACACAAAATGTGAGTAACGATGAATGCTCAAATATTGAAATTTTAATAGAATTTATAAATCAAATGTTTGAAATGTGAGCGAACTCAGACCCCAAAATTTAGCAATTGGAGAATAACACAAACTCAACACGTCACCAAAAACAAGGATAAAACTAAATACCCCAAAACAACACCTCTCGGTGACGGGGGAGTCCCGAATTCCAAGGCTAGTGGCGGAACACAAAAGTAGGCCACATTCCAAGTTACTAAGCTTACCATACTAGGACCCATGGCCACGAGCACGCCGACTTGTACTAAGATGTGGGGGAGGGCACCCGAGGATCCTAATCATACTCATTCGCTAGGATTACATTTACGGCCCATGGCTAGTAACCGGTCTCACATAACCGTACCAAATTGCCTCTGAGGACCCAATGTCTCAACTAGCTACAAATGGGAAATAACTATCCCATAAAAACAGGCTCAGAAATTACATCACGGATGCAGGTCCGGGTATTGGACTCCACGAGCCCTCACCGTATTGTCCTCGAAATCCCATGACTAATTATGGTGCCAACATATAAATAATAGCCCATTTTTTTTAAATAATAAAGACCGACTCATATGCCTATGGATCCACTGCATTACAGTCTAAAACATTACATGACTCCAATCGAATGACCAATGCACTCAAAACATGTAATTATCAAATGATATGCATTAAGCGAAATCATACTCACAACTCCACGACGGGCTATTAAACCGGATAATTGTCCCCAAGACTCACTTTAGTCAAACCAAGCCAGAGCTCAACAAAATTGTTTTATCGTACAATAAATGTCGGTGTAAACAATAAAACATTTTTAACCAAAGTTCATGCAACTCAATGACTAAAAGTTTGATTAACCCAAAACACAAAGTTGGTTGTGGCAAACCATTTTCCAAATGAACTCATATCCTTATGTTTCCAAAATGCCTCATGACACAATGATATGCATTTTCCCAAACGGGTATATAAGATCAAGTACTCAAAAATGACAATTACGTCAAATAAACTCCACTTATATAAAATTGTCAAGGACACATGTCAACATGATTTATTTATCAAAATGCCGAAGAATGTATGTTATATAAGTTTATAAAGTTAAACACTTCCAAATAACCAAAACTTATCAGCAGTTAACAAATTTCATGTAAAACACAAAACACTTTAAAATAAACATTTTGGCATGTATACCGTTTTCACAAATCGACTTGAACTCACTTTGCTAGATTTAAGCTAAATCTAGGTTTTACCCCCAAAACTTGAATCTCCTTTGATGAAGACTTGAAATATCCAAGAAATCTCCCTAGATCTTAGATCCAATACATCTACAAGGTTTCCTTCAACACACAAGTCATCAAAATCACACCCAAGTTGAAGGATGAAAGGGAAAAGAATGAAACCATCAAACCCTAGCTTAACATTGAGAGGGATAAGGAACTTACCACCACAAAATACTCTTAGATCTTCCAATAGACTTAAAATCTCTTGATATATCGTTGAAGAGCTCTCAAAAATGAAACCATGGCAACTTGAATCACCAAAAACGGAGTTGAGATGCAAAAGTTATGAAGAAATGAAGTTTGAGGGCTGAAAATCAGGTTTTATGCTCGAACAGGGCATTTCGCGGATTACCACGCGGATTAACCCGCGCTACAAGTCGCTCGCTTCCCCTAAGTCGCATGGGTGGCTCTAATTCGCGGCGCAAGTCGCATAGTGTACTGTTCACCCGGTTTTCTTCCTGATCACTGTTTTGGCCGTAACTTCTTCGTTTTAGCTCCGATTTTGCTCCGGAAAGAACCGTTGGACTCATAATTGAATCATTCATCCACCAAGACTATAAAATATAGGATTCAAGTCCAAAAATCCTATATCTTATTTTTCCCTTAAAATACCGATTTCTATATTAGCTTGAAATGATATTTTTCGAAAATCGGGGTGTTACAGATGTATCCCATCCATTTCCAGTGGTAGGTCCAACCGGTAAGCTTGTAGTCCAATATTATCTAAAATGACGAATGGTCCAAGGAAACAAGGACTAAGCTTTCCACTCTTCCCAAATCGGATAATCCTCTTCCATGACGATACTTTCAACATAACGCGATCGCCCACTTGAAACTCTACCGGTCTTCTTTTCTTGTCTGTGTAGCTCTTTTGTCGGTCTTGGGACGCTTTCAATATCTCCCGGATTTCCTTCACTTTATCCGCCGTCTCTTGAACTATTTCCGGTTCGGCGAATTGTTTCTCGCCCGCTTTGAGCCAACAAACCGGGGTTCTGCACTTCCGACCATACAAGGCCTCAAATGGCGCCATTCCAATGCTAGAATGGTAATTGTTATTATAAGAGAACTCTACCAAGGGTAGATACGAGTCTCAACTCCCTCCGAAGTTGATAACACACGACCTTAACATATCTTCGAGCGTCTGAATTGTCCTCTCGCTTTGCCCGTCCGTTTGAGGATGGTAAGTCGTGCTCAGGTTTAATCTAGTTCCCAAATCCTTCTGTAGACTAGCCCAAAATTTGATGTGAACCGACTGTCCCTATCCGACACAATAGATTGCGGGACACCATGTCTTGACACCACCTCATCAATGTAAAGTTTGTCCAATTTCTCCATCGGCAAGGTCTCTCGCATTGCGAGGAAATGCGCGCTCTTGGTCAGTCGATCTACAATCACCTAAATAGTGTCGTGGCCTCGCAAGGTCTTCCGTAGTTTTGTCACGAAATCCATAGTGATGTTGTCCCATTTCCACTCGGGAATGGACAACGGTTGCAAACTCCCATATGGTCTTTGATGTTCCGCCTTGACTTGGAGACACGTAACACACCTCTCTACGTAGTTGGCTACGTCAAGTTTCATCACCGGCCACCAATAATTCAACTTTAAATCTCTATACATCTTGGTGCTACCGGGGTGTATAGAATATTTCGATTTATGCGCCTCCTCTAGGAGTAGTTCACGATTCCAACCCAACTTGGGTACCCAGATTCGACCTTGAAACAATTAAATCCTACGACCATCTTCCGACAATAGTCCACTTTGCTTCACCATAACTTTGGATTTGAGATTTTCTTCTCTAAGTGCTTCCGCTTGACAAGTCTTGATGTTTTCCAATAAGCTTGATACCATGTCGATTATAGTGAGAGATAACTTGACACCGCCTTTATGACTCCTTCAGCTCAAGGCATCCGCCACCACGTTAGCCTTACCGGGATGATAGAGCAACTCACAATCGTAATCCTTTAATAGCTCAAGCCACCTTCTTTGTCGCATGTTGAGTTCTTTTTGATCAAAAATGTACTTTAGGCTTTTGTGATCGGTAAATAGAGTGCACTCTGTCCCGTATAACTAATGTCGCCACAACTTCAATGCAAAGACCACCGCCGCCAATTCTAAGTCATAAGTCGGGTAATTCTTTTCGTGATCTTTTAGTTGTCGTGATGCATAAGCTATCACCTTACCCCGTTGCATTAACACACACTTGAGGCCCATATTGGAAGCATCGTTATACACCATAAAGTCATACGACCCCTCGGGTAGAGATAGGATGGGAGCTTCACACAATTTTCGCTTGAGAGTTTGAAAGGCTTGATCTTGTGACTTTGTCCAAAGGAATTTTACATTCTTCCTTGTGAGGGAGGTGAGTGGCGAAGCGATTTTGAAGAAGTCTTGAATGAACCGTCTGTAATAACCCGCCAACCCTAAGAAGCTTCGGATCTCCGTCGGACTCGTTGGCGGTTCCCAACACATCATTGCCTCGATCTTTGACGGGTCTACCTTCACACCATCTTTGGACACCACATGGCGCAAGAATTGAACCTCTTGGAGCCAAAATTCGCACTTCGAGAACTTTGCAAACAACTTCTCTTTTCAGAGAACTTCTAACACCTCTCATAAGTGTTTCCCATGTCCGGCCTTATCCTTAGAGTAGATCAAAATGTTGTCAATGAAGACGATCACCGACTTGTCCAAGAAGGGACGACATATGTGGTTCATCAAATCCATGAATACGGCCGGAGCGTTGGTCAACCCAAAGGGCATCACCAAAAACTCGTAATGACCGTATCTCGTTCGGAACGCCGTCTTCGGAATGTCTTTCTTCTTCACTCTCACTTGGTGGTATCCGGACCGAAGATCGATCTTCGAGAAACATCCTGTGCCTCGGAGTTGATCAAATAGATCATCGATTCGAGGTAAAGGATATTTGTTCTTCACCGTAACTTTGTTCAACTCCCGGTAGTCTATGTACATCCGCATAGATCCATCCTTCTTCTTCACGAACAAAATCGGGGCTCCCCAAGGAGATGAGCTCGGTCGGATGAATCCCTTTTCTAAGAGCTTTTGCAGTTGCATCATCATCTTTTGCATCTCTGTCAGCGCCAAACGTTAGGGAGCACGAGCTATCGGAGCCGCTCCCGGAGTAAGGTCGATTTGAAACTCCACTTGGCGTTCTAGCGGTAGACCGGGTAGATCCTCCGGAAAGACGTCTGGGTAGTCCTGCACGATCTTTACATCCTCTACAGACTTCTTCTCTTTCTTTGCGTCCACCACATAAGCTAGATATGAAGAGCAACCCTTCGCTAAGAATTTGTGAGCCTTAAGAGAGGAGATGATAGGATTACATTTCTTCCCTTTCTCTCCATAGATGGTGACTACACCATTTCGCAAAAAAGGCACTTGGATCATCTTCTTAGAAAAGAGGATTTCGGCCTTATGTCTAAACAACCAATCCATACCTATGACAACATCGAAACCACCTATAGCCATAGGTAACAAATCCACTCCAAAGGAGTTACCATCGATCTCTAAGGTACAATCAACGAAACGCTCGCGAATATTTACTTGGTCCCCATTAGCCACCTCTACAACCAAAGAATCGGGAAGAACACTACTAGGAGTGACGAATCGTTTACAAAAAACATTTAACACAAAAGAACACATTGCACCCGAGTCAAATAATACACAAGCGGGCAAGGAGTTTACTAGAATCTCCTTCGCCTCTTTGGTAGTCATCCTGAACGCTTGGCTCAGCGCTCTCGGAGGTTGTTCGGTTCTCTCCATCGACCCGAAAGAATTCCCACGGCTGCTGTAACACCCCGAATTTCGAAGAACATCATTTCAAGTTAATACAGAAATCAATAGCTTCAAAGGGAAAAATAAGATATATGATTTTGGACTTGAATCCTAGATTTTATAGTCTTTATAGATGAAGGATTCAATTACGAGTCCAACGGTCCTTTCCGGAGCAAAAACGAAGCTATAACGAAGAAGTTATGGCCAAAACAGTAATCGAGAAGAAAGCTGGGAGAACCAGCGACAATGACCAGCGACTAGGGGTGTTCATCGGACGGGTCGGGTCGGGTCGGGGACCCAGAACCCAAACTCGATCGGATATTCGGGTGGAGTGAGAAACCCCGAAACCCGACCGATTACAATTCGGGTAAGTCGGGTTCGGGGTGGTTCGGGTTCGGGTGGAGTGGATCGGATATTCGGGTAAGACCGATTTCACAGAATGTTTGAAATCAATAAACAAACAGAATGTATCATAAGCAGTAAAATTGAACTAATGTAGACAGTGATGTATCATTATGTGTAGTGAAATCGACACCCAAAAAGATTGAACCCAAAGTTCAATTTTTGTACAAATCCAAAACTCCAAAAGCACCAAAACCCCAAAATCAAAATCATTATTTAAAGTGTTGAAAGAAAACAAGAAAAGTAGAAAACTTACACGAGAGCACAGCGGTCGCCGGTCTGAGATGGTGAGATGAGTCGTCGGTGGGACTTGGGAGGCTGGGACCATGAGCACAGCGGTCGCCGATGGCTCAGTGAGACACTGACTGGAGCCTGGAGGTCTGGGAGGAGGCGATGAGCGGAGGAGCAGCAGTCGTCGGTGGCAGTCGCCGGTAGTCGATCGAGCTTCAAGTTTGAGGTTGGTCGTCGATGAGTATGGTCAATGGCGTATGTCTGGGTCTGGGATTTCAGATTTGATTTGGGAATGATATGAAATAATGAATGAAATTAGGTTAATACGTATATAAAACTGATTTTTAAAAAATATTAAATTAAAATTTCGGATATTCGGGTCGGATCGGGTATGGGATTTGGGTACCCAACCCGATCCTACTCTATCCGATAATTTATTCGGGTTCGGATATGTCGGTTCGGTTTTTTGCCTTATTTTCAGGTCGGGTTATGCTCACCCCTACCAGCGACAATGGCTGACAATGCCGCTCAAAGAGGGCAGGCTGCTGTTAAGTCGCGAATTTCAGCCATTTTCCTCATTTCTTCTCTCCCAAACTTCTTCCACTCTCTCCCAAACCGTTTTCCTTCTTCCCCCTTCAAACCCTAACTTATTTTGGCTCAAATCCTTGGATTTTGTGGAGGTGAAACATCATCAAGTGGTAGGATTGAAAGCTATGGTCAAGGATTCACCATCTTCATCTTCAACCTCAAGCTTATTTTTGGGTTTTCTAGGTTTTCATCAAAACCTAAGTGGTAAGTGTATCCCTTCCATTTCTAAACCTTAACATAAGTTATAAATGCTCCATTGATGATTATCCTATTGTGTGGTTTATCAATTTCGGGTTTGATGGTTTTGGAGAAATCTAGGTCGAAATTTGGGTTTGGACCAAAATGGAGATTTTGATGTGTAATGTTTGGGGAATGTTTCTATATGGTTGAATGTGGTTATTTATGGTTGGAAATGTATGTATATAGATGTTTGGAGACTTTTGGCTTGGAGGATTCAAGTTTCTTCAAAGGAGCTCAAGTTGGAGTAAAATCTAGATTTAACCTAAATCTAGCAAGGTGAGTTCAAGTTGATTTGTGAAAATGGTGTACATGCCAAAATATTTATTTTAAAGTGTTTTGTGTCTTACATGAAATTGTTAACTGCTGATAAGTTTGGTTATTTTAAAAGTGTTAACTTTATAGACTTATATAGCACACCTTTGGGGATTTTGGGCATTATGATAAATAAATCATATATTTTGGTATCTTAATGATTTATTCTATGGAAATAGATTTGGAGTATAAAAGTATCTCATTTTGTGTTTTGGGCAAATGCATGGTTTTGTGTTATGGGACGTTTTGAAAGGATATATGTTATAAACTCACTTGGAAAACGATTTGTCCCAAATCTAAACTACGTTGGAATTTATTATATGTTTTGGAGCATGGGTTTGCATAAGTACGGGTTGTTTATGTTTGATTTCACTTTATGAATTTCAACGTTGGGTCTTGGGATTTATTGAGCTTATGGCTCGGCTTGGATTTTGTTGGGTAATGAGGACACTTGTCCGCTTTTAATAGCTCAATGTTGAGCGGATGGTTATGATTTGCATTTACTGCATCTTAGTAGAGAATTACATGTTTTGAATGCATTAGTTCATTCGTTGAGAGTCATGTAATGGTTTAGTTAGTGCAATGGATCCATAGGCACGTTGTTCCTATGTCCTCGCTTTGGACATTTGGTTCACCATTTGGCACAGAATAGGCATCGGGTCACCATGATAAGTAAGGTGTGGACCTATATGGTCGGGCAACGTCTCATGGGCAGTAAGGTGTAATTCCCTTGTGCTAGAGTTCCCCGCTTTGGAACTCTCAAGAATAGACCTAGAGGGGTTGACTTGATGTTTTCGAGTGATAGACTCAGAGGAGTTGAGCTCGGTGGGTGTTTTATGTGTAACCTACATGTTTTGATTTCTTACATAATTATGTGACCTACTTTGTATTCCGTCACGTACAATGTAATCGGGTCTTTCCCGTCACCAATAGGTGAGGTTTTGGTTATGGAGTTTTACAATCCATGTTTTCGGAAATATTTGAATATGGGTATTTATCTATGTTTTAAGGTTTTGGTTATTGAAACTCATTCAAGTTACTGGAATGATTTGGAAGTTGGAGTTATCTATGTTTTTAGTGTTTGATCATTATAATGTCATTTATGTTTTACGTGCGCTTTGGGTTTTTGGCTTTATTTAAAGAGGTGTGCGTTTTATGATTTTAATCATGAGAAGGGTGAATGATGAAAGGAGATTGTTTTAAGATTTAAAGTATTTCATTTTTGGTTGCTTTCAAATTAAATGTATTGCATTTTGGAAATCTTGATTTTTAAATAACATTCCTAAATTTATTGCTTCATATATCTCTAATGAAAACTCTTGAGCTCACTAGGCGTTAAGCCTAACCTTTTTATTTGTCGGCATGTGCATCAGGTTCCAGTTGGGGTTTGGTTCTTGCAGTGCTTTGAGGAGTTGAGCATTAGACTTACACGAGAGTAAGTAATTTGGTGAAGTCTTCCGCAGTTGGAGATAGCGACTATTATTGGGTTTTAGTAACACTCGTCCTTATTATAGACCGTATGTGTAGAATGAATGTGTGTATTGAGGTTAAGTCTAAATTTGTGATTATAGATGAATCATTCATTGATGTATTTAGAAAATTTTAAATTAGTTGATATTTCCAGAATCGAGGGTGTTACAAGTTGGTATCAGAGCATAAGTGTGAGAGATTTAGGTGTTGATTTTGAATGCTTAGACTCAAACTAGCGTAATTTTAAGTGTTTGAATGTGAGATCACACCATTAGGCACTTTAAGATTTGATGATTCTAGAGGAGTGGATTCACTAGGAACGGGAATCATGCCGAAAATGGCAAGGATGATCATGTACAGTACGTTCATAATAGCACCTGGCCAGTGTTATGGTGAGCTTACGAGTTACATAAGTATGCTTGAACTGCTTTGGTATGATAACCGTTGGGGTAGTGAAGAAGTTTCTGAATAAGTAACCGTTAGGAAGAGTCGACGGTTTGAGTATTCAATGCTTGAAATGACAGTAAGCATGGTGATAGCATTAAGTAGACCATTTCGGGTCGGAATGAATGGATGAGTTAGAACCATAGACTTTTGGAATCGACTTTATTCGAGGAGAAATTGTAAGATGGACCGATGAAATCTTCGATGGTTGCCTTAAGGTGTTTGATCATCCGGATGACGATAGTATGATGGGAAAATCAAGGAATGGGATTTCGGGATGTTGAGTGTCGAACAAAGTCATGCGCATAAATTTATTTCTAAAATAAATTTGCATCAATTATTTCTCATGTTTTCGAAGCATAAAATGAGTTATATTACGAAGCCTTGGTAAAGCCTTCAACACTCATCAGATTTTAAACCGTGAGCTTAAGCATGCATGAAATTGTTTTGTTGCACGTAGTTGCAATTTTTATTAAAAATCTCTTTACCACTGTTTCGTGTCTAACGCTATTTTCCGGATATTGTAAAATTCATGTTTTAATGTTATTTGGGTTATTGGGCAAATAACTGTGGAATTTTGACTTTGACATTGGGTCTCCTCCACGTATGTTAAGGTTTTAAAGGAAGAGTTCCCCCATGTTCTTGAGTCGAAATTTCCTTTGGAATTTTAGTCTGTACGTATCGTGCTGAATTTATGAAATGTTATTTTATGACGCTTTGCTATGCACGAGTGTATTTTGAATTGTGTGAGTTTTAAGTTTATTTGCGTGTAAGTTTACGAGCTTTTTGCGTGTCGCGTCTCATGAAAGTTTTGTGGAAGAAGGGTCACATTATCTTACGTAGTGGTTTTAGAATTTTGACATTTCTGAACTTATTGTCGTCATACGTTTTTGGGAAATGGAAATCTTAACACCGCTTGATTTTAGCGTCAATGAGTTTTATGAAAATTCAGTTGGGTTTTATGGTGTCTTATCGTACGACATTTTGTGTCGCGTAGATAAATTCTGGAACGTATACACTTGCATTATTGTGTGCGCTAACTTATGAATTCCGTTTAATATTTGGTCTCATGCGAGTTTTGCACCGGTATTTTCGCAACCGTAAGAGACGTTTTGAGAGTTTTGTTAATAGACGTTATCCTATATGTTATTTTGGGAAGTTTCAATATTATGTGATTTCTCTTTTGGGTTTTATACAAGTGTTACTCGTTGTGTGCTACATGGTATTCGAGTTGTTTTAAATTATATTGTTGGTTTGAGTAAGCATATAAATGATTTATATTATTTCATTTATTGCTTTTACTGTTAGAAATTTTCCACAATGCATTAAACGAGTTAGTGGTATACATGTCGGTGTAGCTACTATTTTGGCCAAATGTGTTCCTCGGTACGGCTCAAAGTTTTAAACTCGATTTGAAATTTATTTCCTTTCTCATCGTTCTACTGGGCTTTGGGGAATAAAATGATGCATATGAAGTTTGTTGAGAAGTTTATGCCACAACGTTTTTGGTTAAAGAGGGAAAAAAATTAAAGATAAAATTGTGAAGTTCTCTTTCAGGGTTATACAAACATTTATTGCACGTGTTGTGGTGCAGGAATTAATTTTCATGTTTATAATGTAAATTTTGCTACACACCTTTGGTGAAGTCTTCCGCAGTTGGAGATAGCGACTATTATTGGGTTTTAGTAACACTCGTCCTTATTATAGACCGTATGTGTAGAATGAATGTGTGTATTGAGGTTAAGTCTAAATTTGTGATTATAGATGAATAATTCATTGATGTATTTAGAAAATTTTAAATTAGTTGTTATTTCCATAATCGAGGGTGTCACAGCTGCCACCCACTAGCTTTGGGCAATCCTTCTTCATATGTCTCGTTCCCGACACTCAAAACACACTGGCACCCGGATGGGGCAGTCTCGGATGGCATGACCCATCTTCCCGCATTTAGCACACTCGACAGGGCCCGAGTAGGGTCTCGGATTGCATGGGACAAAATGCTTAGCCTTGCATTTGTGGCACCACCTTGATTCTCAGCAGTTGTCTCCAAACCTTCCTCCAACAAATGGCTTAGACTGACAAACGGGCCCAGATGGCTCTTCCCACTTCCTCTTCTCCTCGGCTTGACCTCTCTTTTCCCTTCCTTGATCAATGTCGTCCTCCACAAGGAACGACTCTTCAATTACCTCTTCAATTGTCGATATTTTGGCGTTTCTTACCGCCGTCTTTATCTCTGTCGGTAACCCCAACAGATAGGCCTTGATCTTTGTCTTCTCATCGGGAGCCAGGTGCTCCACCAAACTCAACTTCTCCAGAAATTGCTTTGAGTAATCGACAATAGACATGCTACCTTTTCTCATATTACGGAACTCGAGCTCGATTTTGTCCAAGGCTCTCTCGCTACAATACTTGTTGAGGATCTTCTTCTTAAATGTTGTCCACGAGAGTTTGGCCAACACTTCGGGAGTGAGAGATGATCAGGTGAGATTCCACCAGGTCAGGGCCTCACCCTTGAGTAGATGAGAAGCAAACTTTACTCTTTGAGACTCGTCGCATTCACTAGCCTCGAATGCCATTTCCACTTCTCTGATCCAATATATGCAATTGACAGGATTGGCGGTACCTGCAAATTCGGCTGGCCTGCACCCCAAAAAAGCCTTATACGTGCATCCTGTCTCCTTCCGTTTCTCACGAACAATAGCATGCTCTTCCGTTCCTACGACAGCCGGTTATCCCCCACCGTTTCGGGCCATCGGTGACTAGCGTCGCGATCATCTAGAAGTTTCATAAAGAATTCTTGTTGTTGTGCCATGGCCGAGTTCATGGCTAGCATCATACTGTCCTTGATTCTCGTCTCAAGTGTCACCTCTTCCATGATCGAGTTATTACTGATAAGGTTCACACGTGGAACATGTTCGGGGCCCCCGCCCAAGATAGTGGGTATGGGAGGTCCCATAGAGGTCTCGACCAAGGGAGGTTAATCAACATTATATTCAACTTCCACGTGATCCTCTGGCGGGTTTGGTAGTCTGCTCCGCGTGTTTACCATGGTTATCTGTCACACACGCACAAGAAAGAGGTTGAGAAAGGACTAAGCGAGTTAAACTCATGGTACGTACTACCACATTTATTAATCATCATAATAATAGCAATTCAAGAATGCTCACGTAAGAGCGCATTCATAATAGCATTAGCTACGTGATATTATGATTGCATGATACACAAGGATCCGTCGTTACCGTCATCACAATTTTCAATCAATGTAATTCCGTAGATCCTAACACTCTCCCCACCTATGACTTTTACCCCCAAGGTGGACAACCTATTAACAACGCCTAAAGCTTAAGTCAAGATATGCTAAGTCAATACCTAGTTCACTTAAACTAAAGCTATGATACCAACTTGTAACACCCCAAAAATAGGGTGTACAAAATTCCGGAAAAACGGAAATAAGGTATATAGAAATTGCCATAGCAAGAGCCTCCCAAAAATGGGGAATAAATAAAACCTGTTTAATTACAGTTTGTAATTTAACGGCAATAAACAACAACCATCTAATCTAATCTCTATAAAAGAAATAAGCTTACAAAAAGGGTGTCGCCTATAGACCCATCGAAGTCCTTCACAAAAAGTGCGTCCCAATGCACATGCCCAAGCTCACACAGAAGTCCGTCTAAACCTCCTTAAGTGCGGCGCCACTAGAACCTGAGATACACAATGACACCAATAAGTGTTAGGCCAAAAAGCCTAGTGAGTTTGTACAAACAATAATATTCCATTAAATAACATTATACTTATCAACAGTTAGCAAGAAGTTTCTCATATGCGGAGTCAATGGGGGAGACCCATAACACCAATCAAGTTTCACGCAAAGAGATGATATACCTTGATGCCAACTACCATGAGTGACATCCAAAAGTCCCGACACACCCGAGAACTACAACCATGGCATTACCTCGAATGGCGGAGGTCTAGATACATACCTTATCGGTGGCACCCAAGACTATATCCTCCTAGTGTCTACTGATTTGGTTCGTCCAACAATATAATTTGTAGGTCTCAAGGCACATAATGCTCATGAATATTCATAATACCAACCATGGGTACAATATTAGACCATATAGTTCACACATCGAACATAGTTTCTAAAATGACTTGCATGAATTTATCATCATCAATGTGAACATAACCCCACTTCATGTGTACACAAGTAGTAAATCATCTCATTACCAGGGTGCATAATTCGTCAAGGAATGACAAAGCAACTTATCATCATGTATTTAACAAATAACCCATTTCCCAAAGTTAGGTCAAACCACCCACTTAGACCATCATTCAAAGTTCATCCATACAAGTATATTTTCTAATTTATTTAAGGCTAAAGAGTCCCAATAACATTTTGGGAAGTTCATCCATATAGATTATGAGGTCTTAAACCTAAACATAATGAACTCCACAAGAAATCAAGATATGTGTATAAATAATGCAAACATAGGAGAATGACAACAATAAATAACATGTTATGTTGTGTATCTAGTTTTAACAAAGTTTAGGAACTCACAATCTAGGTTTTGGTTAAAACCTAGAAAATAGAAAACCCTAGAAGTTAGTTATGGAAGACTTGGTTGGAAGGAGTGGAGATCTTGATGATAATGCTTCAATAAATGTCTTAGATGCTGATTTCAAGAACAATAAAGGAGCTTACCAACCAAAAGCCTAGAATTAAATGAGATAGGTGTTTGAGAGCTCAAAAATTGCCCCCAGAGAAACCTCTCCCGTTTTTTAAATCAATTTCCCCAAAATGAGCATCAGTTCACGTTTAAAATCAGAAGTCTCAACCACGCGGGCGACATTGCCCAGCGACTTTGCCCAGGGCATTGTCGCAGTCCACTCACAGGACCCTCGTCCCCACCGGCGACATTGCCACCGCGACTATGACCAGTGTCATAGTCGCTGGTCATTGTCGCCCAGCCCCCACTGGCTGCTGGAAATTTCGAGATTTTCCACAGAGATTGGGTTAGAAATCTAATAGGGTACTTGGAAGGTTATACTAACTAACACTAGGCCTAATTAACATTATTGTAAGGATTCGAATTAGATTTACCGGAGATTACATACTTGGGATTTTCCGGGTGTTACAGTTGTGTGGGAATGAAAGCTTCCATAATCATAATGCATTAACCAAATTAGCATTTCCCAAATGATCTACTCTCATGCACTTAAACACCCATTCCGGCAAGATAAAGCATCATTTTGGGGTCGTTTACCCAACGCTTATCCTGTAAGCTCTTACCAGTAATAATCAACATTTTCACTTAACTTACCGGGTAAGATTTTAGTCCATTAAAATGACATTGTATGCAACATTTTTATCCGACAATACTTATCGGCTAAGAGTCGTCACTCTAACTTACCGGGTAAGACTCTTGGTCGTTGTCATCGCTCTTGCCGTTTAATAAACGGCCGCTTATCTCATTATGTATATCCACAAACACCATGCATCCTTATCATCATGTAATACGACATCCTCAAATGTCAAGAATACATAGACATACAACACTTCCACCCACTACAAAAATGATGTTCACAATTAGATAGAGTGCCAAAGGAGAATTAAGAGTAACAAATAAACAATAACACATTCTAAAGAAAACATATAGCCATCTAGTATACTATTATTTTTTTAAAACAACAAATAAACTCACAACCAAGGCTGACAACCTAAATGACATGAACTCATTTATATGGAAACCAGTAAAACATCAGTAAACCCACCATCTTAGATACAATAGCCTTCTGATGAAATTTAAACACAAAGGGTTATTCAGGTTGCGTTACCTTCACCTAATTAAAAGCATTTCCAATGATAAAAGTTGGGACATGGAAAGAGTCTGAAATACAAATTTATGCCAAGCCACCCAAAAACAAATTAACATTTGAAAAGATAATCAAGGGCCACCAAAAGGTATAGAAAAAGTGTACCTTATCATAATGAGAAGTTATAGGTGAAGATGCCACAACTTTGACCTGCTGATGGCACACCAAATCATAATCAGAAGGTACGAAGGATAACAAGATGTGAATTCAACATCAAACTAATCGACACTACCAAAACGAAAAAAAAAGTAAGATACAACCGCCCTACAAAAATATAGCTAAAACTGCAAAGGAACTTGTCTTGTCTTCTTTGGAAGCAGATGATTTACTTGAGTTTTTCCACTGGCCCGTTGATCAACATCATAATCGAGTCAGGCATGCTAAGGGGCCGTTTACCAAATTCTTACTGGGTAAGCGCTTACCGGCAAAATATTCACCTTCGTTTACCTTGTCGTGTAACATCCTTGGCCATGAAAATGGATTGTTGGTAAGCAATTTAAACCCGGTAAACGCTTACCGGGTAAGAGCCATCTCCCACACTTACCGGGTAAGACTCTCGGTTATTCCCTTGTCTTTTACCGCGTAAGCTTCTTGGTCCTCACCATGCTTAATCAATAAGGTAAATGATATTGGTAAGCGCTTACCTGATAAGTGTTTAGTAAATGGCCCTTTAGTTCTTACCTGGTAAGACCTCGATCCTTGCCTTAGTTCTTACCAGGTAAGATTCTTGATCTTGCATATTCATCTGGTAAAGTAATGTGACTTGGTAAGCGCTTACCCGGGTAAGCGTTTGGTAAACGGCCCCTAAGAACATACTTGCTATTCGGCCCCATGTCAACAGTTGCAAATTTGAGCTACAAAAATCATAGAACTAAAGATCAAAAACACAATACCATGACTAAATTATAGGACTAAAATCAAACTATTTGAACATGTAAAATCGATGTAATTATGTACACAATATGAGCATACCCAATAACTATTAGCATCATCGCTGTTGGGAAAACATGTAACAGATTGCAGCCCACTGCCTAATCCATATAGCACCGAGTGTTAGTGTAACATAATTTTTTTTTCTTTTCATACATTAGTTGGATCGATCAACAACAATCTGTAAGAAGCATAAGCATTATTAAATTACATGAAAATAGCACAAATATGAACATTTACCTCCAATGAATCGAGCTTTTGGTGCAGAAGAGAAACCATTGAAACAAAAGAAATAAACGATACATAAGTAAGGGAAGAGAAAAGTCGAAACAACATAGAAGACAAAAGTAAAAAGAAAAAAAAACTAGGCGAAAGAAAAGGTTTAAAGCCTTAGCACAATGAAAAATATATATGCAAAAGAAAACAAATCATAATAATGCTTGGCGTTAGGAGAAGGTGAATAGATGGAGTGGAAGAGATTGGGAGATCGATGGGCAGTTCCAAGGGCGTGGCCTTAGGAGAAGGTGAATATATTGCAGGTAAAGCTTGGAAGTTTAATATGCATGTATAATTACAAAAACACCCAACTGAAAATGGAACTTACCTTTTTTGTTTAGTGTAACACCCTAAAATTTAGGGTAAATTTAAAATTTGAAAATTCGGCAATATGACGTCTATAAATGGAGAAAACCACCCAATCGGGTAATTGTATAATAGCTTTTATAAAACCTGTAGGAGAATATTAAAATTCAACAAACTAATCTAAACATTAAACATCTAGATTATATTGGTTGTCAACCCAAATTCCCAAAAAGTTATAATCCTTTGTACGCCATGACTCCAAAAGTATCTATCATCCCAAAAATGCCTCAATGACCCACGCTCATCCCTCAAACCTTGGGCGACCCACCGTTAAGGGAAACTGTTATACACGTCATTTGAGAAAAAGTGTTAGGCTTAACGCCTAGTGAGAACATACAATTTATATCAATGATTTAGAAATGATTTAAATGAAACAATAAATAATCTTTCAAAGAGTTGGGTTATAAATTGTAACAACAACCATAGAGGGACCTTTCGGTCCAAAACACATCTTGTGATGACGGGGGAGACCCGATTTCCAAGGATCATGGCGGAACACAAAAGTAAGCCACTTTCTGAGTTATTGAGCTCACCATACTAGGATCAAGTCCACGAACTCATCGGCTCGTACTCAGATGTGGGGGAGGGCACCCAATGATCCTAGTCATACTCATTCACTAGGTTTTACATTTACGACCCACGGTTAGTATCTGGTCCCACATAACCGTACTAAGTTGCCTTCCTAGGGTCCAATGTCTCAACTAGCTACAGGCGAGAATTAACCCAAAATTAAGTCGACTCTATACCTATGGATCCACTAGTAATAGTCCAAAGCTTGTCACCATTTCATTGGTGACTCCAATCATAATCACACATATGGTTTACATCTAGATTCCCCATAAAGTATTTTATTTTCTTTGCCAAGTTAGACTTACTATTTAACAAGGATTGTCAACAACATCGTTTAAAAACAATATTCAAATATATATTCCATTTTCCCCAAAATGCCTTCATTTAGCAACTCTTATCACAAGGAGAATCATAAACATAGTAAAACTCATTTATTCTCATAGCTAATCACAAGTATTCAAGGAGAACATCTTTTCATAGCTCAAAATGTACGATACTTCATTATTTCACAAAATGGTATGAAACCCTAAAATCTCCAAAATGCTAATTTAGGTCAAACTCATTTTAAACAAGAATATCAAGATAAGGAGATGATTAAGAGTCTAAAATCATGATTTTGACATGTATAAGGTTTTAAAGATTTAGGATGAACTCACAATGCTCGATTTAGGTAAACCCTAGAAACCAAAAAATCTTCTAAGATTGGTAGTAACTCTTGACCTTGAACCCCTAGGTTAACAAATCTTGAAGAAGGTGATAGGATAGATTCTTGAAATCCAAGTATTTAATGCTTTAGATGGGCCTAGGGTTTACATTCAATGGAAGAAAAACGAGAGAGAATATGAGGGTTTTTGGTAGGTGAAAGTGATAAATGAGAAAAGGTTGGAAAAAGAGCATTTAACTCCCTGGAGCCCGTCGGCGAGAATGACTCGGCGACTATGCCCTTGTCATTCTCGGGGGGCATACTCGCCGCCATCGTACCGCAAGTACCCCTTGCTCAGCGAGAGTGACACGACGACAATGCCGTTTGTCCCAATCGCGGGACATACCCGCTGGATCTGTACCGTAGCTTCACCCAAACCAGCGACTATGACCACGACGACAATGCCCATGGCAAGGTCGTCGGGCACTGTCGCCCAACCTTCCCGAACTTCAAAATTTGGGATTTTCTCACCCGACAATGACCACTCGCAAGTTTTAAGATCCAAGATAGACATAACGAGAATACAACCCGGATAAAGGAATATTAGAAGGCTTAAGGTAGATTTCATGAATTAAAAATTCAAGGTGTTACATTTAGGGACAGAAGGGTCTTAAGCATTTATAAAGATTTTATAAAAATAAAAAATCCAGATGCTTTGTAAAACTAGATACATGTCTAAATGTGTTTATCTAACTTTATTACATACTTTATTTTAGCTATTTTCTTCTCATTTGGTGATTTGATCATATACATACACTCTTGGATGAACTTTTGAGCATTTTTGGAGTAAACAAGTATATTAGAGATATGATGAAGATTATTTCATGTTGTAACACCCCGAGTTTCGTTTGACCCGTTTGGAAGAAGAAGCAAAGGCAGTGGTTGGCACGAGTTGCCGCGCGGCTTAGCCCGCGCCATAACCCGCGCGGTGCACTGCTTGTTTGGGGTTTGTCCAGTGAGCGACGCGAGTCACGACGTGAGTGTACCCGCGCCATAACCCGCGCGGTGCACTGGTTGGTTGCGAGTTCCAGAGGGTGGCGCGAGTCACGACGCGACTTAGCCCGCGCCATAACCCGCGCGGTGGCCTCAGTGGATTAAAAAGATATTTTCTGGAAAATATCTCATTTGGTTTCATATCTCAATCTCAAGTCTCTCTCTCTCTTTTCTTTCTCTCTCTCTTTCTTCTTATTTTGTTTGTTTGGTTAGCTTCAAGCTACCATTTATTGCTAGTATTAAGTGTATCTAGCAAGGGTTCGATATAGAAAGTTTCGTCTTCTCTCGGTGGTCGATATCTGGTTTTTCGGGTTTTCGTCTAAAACCTATTTGGTGAGTTCCTACTACCTTTTTATAAACTTTATACATGTCAAAAGTTACATTTTGAACTCCTATATATCTCCATGGTTTTGGATCTAAGTTTACTACATTTTTGACATAACTTGAGTTTTGGGAGATTTTAGGGTTCCCGATCATTTTCGACTAAAATGATGGGTTCCATCTTATTTGAAGTAAAAGGAGGTTTTACTTGCACATTTATGTGGATTATTTGAAAGAATGTATATAAACTCATTTTATGATTATCATTCTTACCAGCAGTTAAACTTGAAGGAAATCATTTTGTTTATAAAATGTTTTTATACCATATGACTATCTATGGTGGGTCACATATGTTATTGTGGCAAGTCTGTACCATTACTAGTGGATCCCTAGGTATTGAGTCGACTTATATTTGGGATGTATTTTCCCCTCTTTGTAAAAATGGATGTATATGATCCTCGGGGGCCATTTGGTACGGTTATGCAAGACCGGTTACTAGCCATGGATCATATTTTCCCTTATTTGTAGCTATGGATGCCTATGATCCTCGGGGGCCATTTGGTACGGTTATGTGAGACCGGTTACTAGCCATGGGTCATAGAGGAGTCCTAGTGAACGAGTTTTGAATTTGTTTCCTCGGGGGCCCTCCCTCACATCGTAGTACGGACCTTTGTAGTTTGTGGCCATGGATTCCAAGTGATTCGACTCATAACTCGGATTTGTGGCCTACTTTGTGTTACGCTACAATCCTTGGTAAAATTGGTTATCTTTTGTCATCACATGATGAGTTTACATCGAAAAAGCCCGGTTGGGGCAAAAGTTTCAATTCAAAACTAAACCTTATTGAAAAGATTTCCGTATGATGCATTTGTTTATATCTCTTGTAATTTATAAACTGTATGTTCTCACTAGGCTTTAAGCCTAACACTTTTTCTCAAATGATATGTATAACAGGTTCCCATTAGCGGTGGGTTGCCAAGGGCTTGAGTGACGAGCTTGGTCTCGGGGGCTTTTGAGATGACTAGTATTTGATGTTGAGCAATTGTTTAAGTCCCATTCTTTTGGTGATATTGGATTAACAACCGATGTAATCTAGATAGTTTATGTTTAGATTAGTTTGTTGTTGAATTCCATATCCGTATACAGATTTTGTAAAGGTTAAGTACATTCCCCTTTTTGGGAGATTTATACCAAGTGATGATGTCTAATTGTCCAGTTTTCGCATTTTTAAATTCACTCTGGTTTTTAGGGTGTTACACATGCTTAGAGTTTATAATTTAGGGGTGAACAAAGGCGGACACCCAGACAAAATTCATGGAATCGGTCCCGAAACCGGGTACCCAGTGTCTAATTTTTTTTAGTTTTATCGTTCATATACTATAAAAAAAGTCTTTATTAGTCTATTACAAAATCCCAACGTAAAGAAATAAATACTACAAACGGTGAAACTAACCCGATAAAAACTAATAATTACATAAATAACTGGAGAAGTCGAGTGAAGGAAGCGACTATAAGTGTAAGTGTGTAATAATAAAAGGTAAATTAATAATTTCAATTTTAGTTTATTAAATATAATAAATATATAAAATAATTTTTATTAAAAAAAATATAAGGTACCCGTTGGTTTCGGTTCTGGGTACCCAGCGAGACCGTGTACCCGGTCCCGGAATCGATCCCAGCGGGTAACAAACAGTTAACGATTCCAAAAAAATGAGAACTGTAACCAATCCCGATCGGTTTTGTATTTTAGGAACCGAAACCAATCACATCGGTTCCTATTCCGGAACCAGCAGTTCCGAAGAGCTTCCGATTCCAAAGACAGATACCTAGTTCCGATGCTCACCCCTAGTATATATGAGATGATTTATATGGAACTTACGACCACATAAATTGCATCCATAATTATTCAAGTTTAGAGACACTAGTCATAATTTTCGATATATCATGGGGAACAAATCATAATTCATTCTTTAATATATATATATATATATACTATATTATATTATAAAAGAGACATAAAAAAACTCTTAATTACAACATTTTAAGCACAAAAACAACTCATTAAAGCCAATTACTTAATTTACAATTTCATAATACTTTGGTACAACTTATATTTTATTATAAAGATGTAATTTATTTTACTTTTATTATGATCTGTTTATAAAGATAATGATGAATTATTTTGTTATGTTACTATCTTTAAAATTATTGATAATATATTTTAATAAAAAACAAAACAGGTAGTTTATCTCATAGTGTTTATCCTGTATTTAATATGTTTATTTGCAGTTAGTTATATAAATAAAAACATGAGACTTTAATAAGTTATAATTATGTTTCATTAACTTGTAATTTTGAATTTTAACTAATATATCTATATACTATATTATAAAGCATTTAAGCTAAACTCTTAAAAACTAATTTTTATGCATTAGTTACCACTTATTAATGCATATTACTTAAAATCCAAAAGTACAAATTGATTAAACATAAGTATAGCTTATAAAAGCTCAAGAGTAAATTACATTTTTGGTTCTTATGGTTGTCATCCATTATCAAGTTTGGTCCCACTTTCAAACTAATTATAATTTTGGTCATTGTGGTTGCCATTTTACTTCACTTTTGGTCCCTCTGACCAACTTTACTTAAAAGGCTTAGTTAAATTAAGGGTAAATTGGTACTTTCACCTTTTCATTGTTTTTTTTTCATTTTTTATTTTATTAGAATATTTAGAAATTACAATAATAGTCCTTATGGTTTGTCATTTTACCTTTATTTTCTTTCCTACCCTTTTTTTTATTTTTTATTTATACTCTTATTATATTAATTAATGATAATTTTAACTAACAATAAATTAAAATATTTATTTTATTTTGTAAATTATACCATTATAAAATTCTTGTAGATAACTTTAAAATAAGTTTAGTAATAAATACTTTTAAATTTTTATGCAATTTATTTGATATATATTTTTATGCAAATTCATCTACACTAATCCGAAAAAAACTTTTCTATTTTAAATTGTGTTTAAGAAATTTATAATTTTTTGTAGGGAAAAATCGAAATTTATCTATGTCTATTAATTTAAAAAATGTATCGTTTATAAATATTCCATTTAATTATATGTTTTTATTAAATGTGGATGAAATAAATAAAAAAATATTACTAATTTATTTTAAAATTTAAATTTAAATTTATCATAATGAAAAATAAATAACCAACTAACAACTACGTATCTTCTTTATTTTCAAGAATCAGTAGATCAGAAAATAATGATTTATAAGGTGAAGTGCATGGTTCATGAGCCAACATTTTAGTTCAAACAAAGCAATAAGGCTCATTTGGTTTGACGTAATGTTTTCGAGAGATTTGGATTTTATGTAAGGATTTACAATTGGAAATGTTTGGAATTTTTGGGTATATGGTTCGTACTTTGGAATAAAATTTAATACAATTCTCTACATAAATTTAAGTTTATATTTTGAATATTTTTTATTACGATAAATTTTAGTTTATATTTTGATTGTTTTAATAAGTATATTATAAATTTTATTAATTGATACACATTTAAAAAACATGTAATTAATGAACTATCTAAAAATGATACATTTTCTTAATTAATAGACATAGATAAATTTTGATTTTTGTATTACATAATAAAAGAGGATAATTTTCTTAAGGACAACTTAAACAGAAAGTTTTTTTGGATTAGTGGTTACGAATTTGGAGAAATATATATCAGATAATTTGCATAAAAATATTTAATATTTAATTTATTTTAAAATTATCGACAAAACTTTTATAATGGTGAAATTTACAAAATCAAATACGTATTTTTAATACATGTTTAGTTAAAAATATCATTAATTAATATAATAACGGTATAAAATGAAAAATAGAAAAAAGGTAGAAAAGGAAAGGAAAAAAAGAAAAAAAAAAACAAGTTACATGGACTATAATTGTAATTTACGATATAATTTAATAAAATGAAAAATGAAAAAGACAAAGAAAAAGAAAAAGTAAAATGTCCAAAATGCCCTCAATTTAACTAAATTTTTTAACTAAAGTTGGTCAGAGGGACCAAAATGAAATAAAATAGCAACCACAGTGACCAAAATTGTAATTAGTTTGAAAGAGAAACCAAACTTGATAATAGGTGTCAACCATAAGGACCAAAAATGTAATTTACTCAAAGCTCAATGTTTAAATTCGTGTAACTAACTACAGATAAACACTTATTTTTATTTTCTAAAATATCTAAATTTTTTAACTATTAATATAACTAACCGATAAATATAAGAAAATTCAAGATAAAGCACCTTATTTTTATTTTTTATTGAAGTATGTTATCTTTTTAATTTTAAATATAAAATATTTTAAATATAGTTATCATTTAAACTAAACATTTTTTGACCCGTAACAAAATACTTTATTATTATTTTTTATAAAAAATCATAATTAAACTAAACTAAAATATATTTTTGTTTTAAATCTAGGTTTCTCAAAATCGTAAAATAAAATAAAAAAAGACTAACAAAAAATATGAATAATGATCGAGAGTTCGAGTTCTAGATTTCAGAAACCCGCTGCATTGCGAGGGTACATTTCTAGTATATATATAGGGAGAGGTTCATTTGATAAATGGTAAATGTATGAGAAATAAAGAAGTAATCTTAGCAATTCATCTGGTCAACATTTGCGGCTTTGACCGCAAAGCACCGGATAATTCTTTGCATGGTCTATAGAAGGTAGAGGGGTAGTTTCGTAAAATACATGGGATGAATTCATATATGAACCTATATGATTCACATATGAACTATACGTTCATATATGAATCAGTTAATTAGTTCATATATGAATCATAAAAGTTCATATATGAATCTGTTAATTAGTTCAACTGATTCATATATGAACTTACAGTTAAATAGTTCATATGTGATTCATATATGAACTTACAGTTAATTAGTTCATATGTGAATCAGTTAATTAGTTCATATATGAATCACAAAGGTTCATACATGAATCAGTTAAAAGAGTTCAGATGTGAATTACACTGATTCATATATAAACATATTGTTCATATGTGAATTATGCATGTTCATATATGAACACAATCTGTGTATTTTGTAAAAATTACGAAAGTGTCCTATTTTTGGAATAGCCGCACCTTTTGACCAGTCAAAGCCGCACCTTTTGACCAGTCAAAGCCGCAACTTTTGACCAGTCAAATCCGATCTTGACCATATGAATGGCTAGAATTATTTCTCTATTTCTCATATATTTACCATTTCTCAAATGAACCTAAGGCTATATATATATATATATATATATATATATATATATATATATAGAGAGAGAGAGAGAGAGAGAGAGAGGAAGGATCATGCGAGAAGTTAAACATTTTGCGAGAAGGTGAGAAGTGTTTAATCATATATGATATCACGACCTGTGGATGTGCTTGATCACATATGATTAAACGTCTATGTATTGCCAATATAACATGTGTTTAATCATATGTGATTAAGCTTGTGTATCATATATGATTAAACACTTTTCGCCTGCTCGCAAAATGTTTAGCTTCTCGTTTGAACCTGCTATATATATATATATATATATATATATATATATATATATATATATATATATATGGAGAGGTTCATTTGAGAAATGGTAAATATATGAGAAATAGAGAAGTAATCTTAGCCATTTATCTGGTCAACATTTGCGGCTTTGACCGCGAAACACCGGATAATTCCTTGTGTGGTCTATAGAAGGTAGAGGGGTAATTTCGTAAAATACACGGGATGAGTTCATATATGAATCTGTATGAATCACAAAGATTCAACTGATTCATATATGAATCTTTGTGATTCATACAGATTCATATATGAATCACAAAGGTTCATATATGAATCTGTTAGTTAGTTCAACTGATTCATATATGAATCACAAATGTTCATATATGAATCAGTTAAAAAAGTTCAGTTGTGAATTGCACTGGTTCATATATGAACATATAGTTCATATGTGAATTATACATGTTCATATATGAACACAGCCCGTGTGTTTTGTAAAATTTACGAAATTGTCTTTCTATTTTTGGGATAGCCGCAACTTTTGACCAGTCAAAGCCGCAACTTTTGACCGGTCAAAGCCGCAATATTTGACTAGTCAAATCCGATCTTGATCATATGAATGGCTAGGATTACTTCTCTATTTCTCATATATTTACCATTTCTCAAATGAACCAAACACTATATATATATATATATATATATATATATATATATATATATATAGAGAGAGAGAGAGAGAGAGAGAGAGAGAGTCCCCCTCATTTGCTAACCACGGCATTGATGCTAACCATGCTAACCAATTTTCAACTAATCAGAATCATTCTAGAGTTTATGTTCTCAAAGGGTAATATGGGCATTTCATAATTCATGCCTATTTAATGTATTTCCATATTTCAAGGAGTTATTAATATGCTAGTTATCTAAATATTAAATATAATATTTAATGTATTTCCATATTTCAAAGAGTTATTAATATGGTAGCTATCTAAATATTAAATATAATATTTAATATTTAATGTATTTCCATATTTCGAGTGTGGATATATGCATGTCTAGATGTCAGTGTGTATTTCAACCAATGCAGAATAGATCAGCTGATATGCACATATACAACATGTACATATTCACAATACTCAATGTGCACATATGCATATTAGATACCAGTGTGTAGATATGCATATGCTAAATGTGCACATATGCATATACTCAATATGCACATATGCATATTAGATATCAGTGTGCATATATGCATATAATATTTCAGCAAACATATGCATATATGCACTGTATACACTATTCTGAAAATCGATTTCTTCAAATCCTGAAAATCGTTTTAACCAACTTTTCGGCCAAATTCCGGCGACCCCTATCTTGGTTCAATTCAATTCCACTTCATTTTTCGGTAACGTTGATTTATGCGGCGATGCGTTTAACCTCCCATGCATTATTTCTCCGTCTCCCTCTTTTTCTCCGGCGAACCCAACCCCACCCACCACTGCCGCAAAGAAATCGAGCCATCGCCGGAAAATCAAGATTCTCATAATCGCCGTTTCTGTTGGTGGGTTTTTGTTATTATGCATCTTGGTTGCATTATTAACGATTTGTTTGAAAAGAAAAAAAGAAAAAGACGCCGGTGGTGGATGTGAAAGGCGTTGAAGCATTTCCGATGGCGCGTGGTGGCGGCGGCGGTGGCAGAGGTGCGTCGAGTGGTAGTGAGAAGAATGGTGGAGGTGGGTTTTCAAGTGAAGGTGATGACGGTGGTGGGATTGAGAAGTTGGTGTCTTTTATGGGATGAAATCCCTAATTATTTGGGATTTTAATTTGATAGGCTCATGTTCCCCAAATTAAAAGGAATTGTATTTTGACCGAAATACCCCTGTATATGCATGCATTGTATTTTTTTCAACCGTTTTTAATATTTTAATTTAATAAAAAACCAATTAATTGTGGACCATTGATCTCATCAATCTACGGTTGAGATTGGTTAGCACGGTTAGCACCAATGTCGTGGTTAGCAAATGAACGAGCTCTTTCAATCAGGCTGACATGGCGGACAACACGAACGGATCGGTGACCCGGGCCCAGTCTCGGAGCCGGGGTGCTTTCTACAGGTAGGCATGCATATGATATTCTCGTACCATTCATTGAGGATCGATGTGGCCCACGCCTTCACGTTTCTGTTTTCTGTTCCCCTTCCCCCGAGTTTTATCAAAAACCTCCATCGTCCCGTCACTCGTATCTAGCCGGTGATAATTTTTCAAATTGCCACTCAATCTCGTCATGTCTCAGGTAATTCTTTTTGATTCTAGCTATATTTTGTTTCCAGGTCTGATTAATGCTACCACATTTCCATGATCACGTCACCGTTGGATCCGATTTTATTTGTATTTTTTTTGGGGACTTCTGGTTGGATGATTCATTCATTTTGTTGATTGTTTTTTGTATTCGTGATTGTTGATTTATTGAAAGTGAATCGACTTTTGTTCCAGTTATGATTGTAATTTGTTTTTTTTTTTAATTCGATAGGTGAATGAGAAAGATCCCTTGATCAATCCTGCCACAGCAACCGGTATGTTTATTTATTTATTTATGTTCTGTTTGATGTGATTGAATGTGGTTATTACTAGTTCAGGGATGATTAATTATAGAAGATTGATTGTTGGTTAAGTTAAGCCAGCTCGATTATCAAATTGTTTGAGCCTTTGATATGATGCTGAAATCATTGCAATGGAATATATATAATTTGTTCTTTTTGTTTTTTGCTTTGTTTGTTGGCATTATATGAGTTGGCAAAGAAAGAGGGTTACCAAAGGGTAGCCTAGCCGTGTCTGGACCGGTAAAGCCCGGCCTCCCAGGAGCTCATGGTTTCATTTTGCGGTATATAAATATAATATGTTAAAAAAAAAAGATAAAAAGAAGGGGTTTTTCATTGTTGGTTTTGGTGGATGCCTGGTGGGCATTAGGGGTTTCTTTTTATTATGTGAGTGCATGTTGAGGGAAGAAAGATAATAGGTCTGCATACATCTCACTCGAGACCCTACTTTCAAGTGAGATATATTTGGTTCGGTTTTTATATGAGGGAGGAAAAGGAAGAGGAGGTGCTAGTACCCTTTCCAACAACATTCTGCCATGATGTTGAGGGCCAACTCAACTGGTAAATGAAGGCCGCCTGTTCGAGATTCCTCAGGGTCACTAGGATTTTCCTTACTGTTATCTTGAGAGATCAATAGGATTAGTTGAGGTGCATGCAAGACGGTACAATTACCAAAAAAACATTCTGCCATGAATTGGATTGAAAAAAGGAGTGTCGTCAAGAGGTATTTCTGCCATTCCTTAAAAAAAAATCCAGGGCAGAGAAGTCTGCTAATAACATCTGATTGTTGTCACTTTGAGTTTGTTTGATGTAGGGCGATAAATTCCAATTTAGTGGAAAACTTTCAAACTAGGGAAGAAAGAACCATGGTACCTCAGAATTCCTAGAATATCTTGAACAATGCTTTCAAACGATCGTGCAAACTGCAAAGGATACTATATTTGATACTCTTAATAGTAACAATTATCATTTGTATCCGTTACCACAAATAGACTTGCCATTCTAACCGAGCACCCAATTAACAAACTTACACAAGAAGCAATGTGAAATGAAGTTTAATCAACTCCAGATACAAAAAACAGAAATAAACAAGCAAAGCTAAAAGTCGTGATTCCTATAAGTTTTACCTTCACCATCTCTCTTAAATACTCGTATGATTGTCTAAGGATCTCAGAATGCCACTATTTCTGCCCCGCTTTAGTTCAGTTGAATGCATCGATGCCATCTCTGTTCTGGGACAAATGCTTATATGTTACCACCTATGGCACAAGCATGAGGATGTTCCTTTTCTTTTGAGGATGGGTCCTATTAACTTATAGGTCAGTTTCCTGTCTGAGAATCGGTAATTGAGCCGGATGGTATTTAAATGAAATTTTCTTCTGCCAAGTTGGTGTTTGCACAGGTTATTTCTTTGGATGTTTTAGCACCAGTTGACTACTTGACCTTTGCATATACTTGTTGCTCTATTTATTGGTCTGAGCAAGATACGACTCATTTGAAAGAAGGTATCGCGAGACAGCCCGAGGCGGAGGGAAAAATACCCCGGAAAATGGACAAATTCCTTTTCTTAGGAACACATACAGGATTCGTCACTACAAAAGGGACGAAAGTCGGCCTTAGTGATCCGACGGTGCCGAGTGGAAGGGCAGACGCTAGTTATTCAACTCATAATTTTGATCTCTTGTTAATTATACGCAGTTGGGAGTTGGGTTCGCTTGTTAAGTATTTATATTTGGTTCACTTGTTGACACAATTATCTATTTGAAGGATTTCTGCATCTGGTTTAAAGGAATAGAAAGAGGATTCTTTTTACTTATTTTTTCATAAATATATTTGTCGTCTTCGTTAAGAAGAGGAAGCGGATTCAATGAAATTGTTGTAAGAAGTTATGGTAGCACTCTTATTATAGTATTTGTATTTGAGAGCTGCATTAGTTGTTTGTCTAACCTCATATTTGAGGTCACTCTTAGCCAATCCAACACAAATATTTCTCAAACTTTTAATTGAATATAAAATCCTTGAAATCTTTAATATCAGTTTTTACCCATATAGAATATCTTAAAATTTGCTATTATTTTGAAGCAAACTAATTTATATAATGTACACTTGAGGTAGGCTTCATCAATAATTTTGATCTTAATTTATCGTTATATCCAGAAGCATTTGATTGGAATTTTGTTTATAAGTTTAACCGAGTTAAGACAACTAATGAAACCAGGGTTTTAAGCTTAATTGAATGGACATAGACCTCACTAAAGATAGCATGATGGTGAAACAAAATTGAAAAATAAAGTTCCAGGATTTATTTTGCTAAATTTGCAGCAAGCCGTTTGTTGAGTATGTTTCTACCAAGCAACCTATTTTGCATGGGGGATAGAATATTTGATCACATCGAGAGTTTGTTGTAGAGGATCTGGTTTGCAATAATGAAGATTTGCAAAATAGGGCTGCGGTCGTTTGTCTTAGACTTTCAAGAATGTTGTTCCCTGCTAATAATTTCTTACATATATGTTCTTTTATCAGAAGAGAAGGCTGATTCAGCCATGAAGAAAACTTCCTCTGAATCAAGCTCCTCGGATGTGCAATCCGGAAAACTACCTGCAATGTCATCTGCACCAGGGGCTGGATTTCCTGCAAGTCCTTTCGACTTCTCATCAATGGCTAGCCTACTTAATGTATTGTACTTCCTTTCTTTCCTGCATGTTCTCCAAACATAACATGTGGTTTATATACGTACACCTACATGAATAGACATATGGTTGCACAAACACGGGCATACTTATTGTCCATTCAACTTAATAATTCTGGTAGCAGTACTACTCGGAAACAACCTCTCTGTCTTGTGGGATGGAGCCATAGTGGTAAGGTGTGTGGACATCTTACCCACCCCCACCCTACCTTCCTGTGGGATATACTGGGTCAGTTTGGTTCAGTTAGTACTTTAAAAATACTTCATCTGCATCACGTCACCTTCACTCCTCAAGGCAGGGGTAGGGCTGGGGTGATTATCATACTATGTATTGATGGATCTGGCGATATTGAAGAACAAAAACATATTGCCAACTTTTGAATGCATTGTATATTCAAAGTTGGGGATGAATTTCATTGCATAATCCATTTTTATTTTCAGAATACATGGTTAAATGGTTGAATTGGTGTTATATCCTTATATTTCCAAATATGGAACTAACTTTACATATCGCATGATTCAATTGACCATACCTTTTTCTGAAATTTTTTGTTCTTACATTTAAGTAATTGCTAATAGGCTCATCTTTTTTATTTCATTTGGTAGTCATCCACTTCTTTTAATTTGGAAACAACTAAGTTTATAAAGAGCAAAGAGCAGTATTATCAACGTGATACAAACTTCAAGATAAAATCCACATCATATCAATATTGTGCAACATGAAACCATTTTTTAAAATATATCTATTTATTATGTGTAATTTTTTTACTTGTAATGTAGATTGTTAAGCTCAACTACTTATAGCATAAAGTGTTGGATGAGTTGGTAATTTGACATAGTATGAGAAATCGAATCTTAAGATATCTCAACTTCAGGTCCTGCTGCTATGTATTTCTTTAAGCAATTTTATGTTTACTTTCGCAAGCCGGCATTCTTCTCAGAAACAACCACCTTGTTCCTTGGGACAGAGGGGACAAGGATAAGGTCAACGTACATTATATTTCCTCCCCCAACCCTACCTATGGGTGGGATATTTTGGGTCTGTTTGTTTGGTTTATGCACATTTGTGCCCCCAGTTTCACATTGGGTGGGTTACACGGTGGAGTCTTATACATGATCTATATTATTGGTTTTCCTCTAGATTATTTATTTCCATGAACTATTTAACAATGCAAGGGCAAGAAAGAGGGAGGGAGTAGGGGTAGGGGTAGGGATTCTTCAACAAACACAAAGTTTATGTTATCGACGGCGTATTAACATAGGGGAAGTGAAGCGTCCTCTTAGGAAGATGGGTAAGCTATGGTCGTAGGCCTAGACCAAATCCCAATTGGGATGTGGCTTTTTCTTGGGGAGGCGGGTGTGTAATGGCTGACAAAGCTCTACAATGTCATCCTCAAGACTGCTAGGATGCCCAAAGAGTGGAGGCTTAGCATGGTGATACCGCTCCATAAGAACAATGGAGATGCTTAGTGTTGTGGCAACTATCGTGGCATAGAGCTGCTTAGCCACATGATGAAATTGTGGGAGTGGGTGATAGAGACCAGGGTGAGGCGTGAAGCGCGGTGATAGAATACCAATTTGTCTTCATGGCAGGGAGGTTGATGATAGAGGTAATTCATCTGTTTAGGCGACTGATGGAGAAGTATATGGAGCGTAAGCATAGTAAGGACCTTCACATGGTATTCATAGACCTAGAGAAGGCGTATGATAGCGTACCACAAGACGTGATTTGGAGGAGCCTGGAGAAGTTTTTTTTTTTTTGGGGGGGTGGGGGGGGGGGGGGGAGGTACCTTGAAGGTATGTTAGGGAGATAGAAGACATGTACGAGAGAACAAGTACTTGTGATAGTACATCGGTGGGGGAGACTAAGTTTTTCCTTGTAGAGATAGGCCTACCTTTAGGGATTGGCGCTAAGCCCTTTTTAGTGTGTTGTGATTTGGATGAGATCTCTTGGGGTATCCAAAAGAGTGTTCCATGGTGTTTGTTATTCGCTGATGATATTATGTTAGTTACGGAGTTGAAAGTGGAGGTCAACGAGAGGTTGGAGCAGTGGAGGGTGACTATGGAGACTCATGGTTTGTGGATTAGTCGTTCTAATACAGAATACATGTGGTGCGATTTTAGGGGGGAGCATATAGAAGAGGGGCTAGAAGTCAACATTGGGGGGTAAAGAGTACCCCAAAAGAATAGTTTCAAGTATCTAGGTTCCATGATTTAAAAGGAGAGAGAGGTCGAGGAGGGCGTAACACATGACATAAAAACAGGGGGCTAAAGTGGAGAGCTGCAACAGGGGTGTTGTGTGACAAGAAGGTTCCACTAAAACTAAAGGGCAAATTTTATAGGATAGCCATCTGATCAGCTATGTTGTATGGGCCGGAATGTTGGGCGACAAGGAAGGTTGTTAAGAGGAAGTTGGAAGTTGTAGAAATGGGGATGCTTAGGTGGATATGTGGTCGGACCATGCTTGACAAAATTTCGAATGAGGTTTTCCGGGCAGAGTTGGGAGTTGCCCCAATATCGTATAAGTTGAGAGAGGCAAGATTGCATTTGTTTCGGCACGCTTGTAGGAGACTGATGACGACACCGGTGAGGAGAGTATAAAGAGTGACGGTAGATGGGGTGAGGAGGGAAGGCCGAGAAGGACGTGGGATGAGCAATTGAGGTTGGACATGGCGGCCTTAGATATTTCCGACGACAATGACCTCTGATAGGAGTACTTGGGGATGAAAGACTAGGATGGTAAACCAGGAATGGGGATAGGTAGCTAGCCTAGTTGGACAGAAGAAAGTTGTGCAGGTTGGGAGGAGGGGTGGAAGTTCATGCTAGGGTTGTGTTTTTGTCTTTCTTGCTATGTGTGGGTTTTGCCTTACCTTATCGTTTGTATGAGACCATTGTAGCTATTAGTTACTTTTGTCCTCTTATTTATTGCACACCATATGCTAATCTTTATTCTTAATACCTGTATGCTCACACTCTTGCACAAGCCAGGAGTTTTCATTGATACAACCGCTCTACTATTTTAGGTAGAGGCCAGGTCCCGGACCCTTCTTAGTGGGATTTACTGGGTTTGTTCGGTTTGGTTTAGTCACTTGCACATTATATTTTCTTCATGTTTACAGGACCCAAGTGTCAAAGAATTAGCTGAACAAATAGCAAAAGATCCTTCATTCAACCAGATGGCAGCACAACTCCAGAAGACCTTTCATGGTCCCGAAGTGGGCGCCCCCCAGTTTGATACACAACAGTATTATTCCACCATGCAGCAGGTTATGCAAAACCCGCAATTCATGACCATGGCTGAGCGCCTTGGTAATGCCTTGATGCAGGTATTTAGTTTCTTACACATGTTTTATGCTGGTGTTCCATGTAATATGGTGGAATTGACGATCAAAATTGTCTATATGTGATAGGATCCATCAATGTCTCATGTGCTTCAGAATTTATCTAATCCAGCTCAAAAAGATCAGCTTGAGGAACGAATGGCACGTATCAAGGAAGATCCCTCTTTGAGACCTATTTTAGAAGAGATACAATCTGGAGGCCCAACTGCAATGATGAGGTGTTTAATCTTGATTATCATGATTTGATATACAAACATAGGGGAAAGTTCATTTGCATGAGAACTAATTATTCATGATGAATATACCTAAATATTCATGAATACCATTCATCATGAAATATCATGCATTTTCATTATTCACGATATTCGTCATGAATAATTGAACGGTTGGTTCTCATGATTCTCAAAATATTTACGGTTTTCAAATGAACCTGCTCCTACAAATATATTGTAATTAATTCTATTTGGTACGTAACATACAGTTCCACTGTTCCTTCTCCCACAAAATTAGGTACTGGAATGATAAAGAAGTTCTACAAAAGTTGGGTGAAGCAATGGGTGTTGCAGTCCCGGGAGATGCAGCCTCTTTAGCCGGATATTCAGGTGCAGACGAGGGTGGAGTAAATGAGGATGAGTCTGTCGTTCACCATACTGCTAGTGTTGGTGATGTGGAGGTACTTGAGTTTTTAACCACTTTTCCTCTATATGTTTATGGTTCAAAGGATCTTGAAGGAAACCCTAAATATACAGTACAAAAGATGGAATCATGGCCTGAACAGATTCACCCAACACGACCATAACTAAATCCTAATCCTAACATAACAATATTCTCACTAAACCCTAATTCTTTCACTGGGATGAACAATTCAGGCTGTATATGGAGGGCATAGTTCTCTTAGAGGACATGATCTCAGATAGGAGTACTTGGAGGTGCGTATTAGGGTAGTCGATTGCAAGTAGAATGTTGTTGGGAGCCTAGAGGGTGGGTTTTTTTTTTTTTTTTTTTTTGGGGGGGGGGGGGGGAGTGTTCAGATGGGTTGGTGGTTTCTTGTTTTACCAACACAGATTACTTTGGGATGTATTGATATTTTGCAAGACTATGTTATCACCTAGGCAACAAACTAGTTGGTAGTCATTCCACCTTGTTGCTTGTGTTGTTTAGAATTTATGACTTCTCAGTTTGCTGCTTTTCTTTTTTTTCTTTTCTTTATTCCTTCCATTTTGCTGGTGTTGTTGCACAAGCCAGGGGTCTTCAAGGGAACAACCACCTGGTCATTTGGGGTAAAGGTGAGGTATGCCTACATCCCACCCCCAAACCCTGATCTCGAGTGGGATATACTGAGATTGTTTGGTTTGGTTTTAGATTTTTGTTGTGGTGGTGGTGTTCTGTCACCTTAAACCGGAAAATGTGTGCATCATTTTGCAATGATGTTGAGCAACTCCATACCCGTAGTAAATCATGTTCTCAACCAGCCAGGTATTTATGAAATTTCACTAAAGAATGCATGTAGTCGTTTTCTATCATGCAAATCTACATCAACCACCAACCTTTTCCATAATTAAGTAATGCACAATCACATTCTCTATGTTCAGAAAAGGTAAATAAATATGTGCCGTTAGATTTACTCTTTTCCTTTTAATACCATCGGGTATGAAGTGAACTGCTTCACACTAGCTTACAGTTTCTATTTCTAAAACTAATTGGTTTTCTTGTTCTATGAATTAACTAGGGTTTGAAGAAAGCATTAGAGGCCAATTCTGATAAAGATGAAGAAGATTCAGAGGGGAGGACTGCTTTACATTTTGCATGTGGATATGGAGAGGTAAGATTGATAGGCACACGGTCTTAGAAATGTGTAATTAATTACTACAATTTTTATCTAACTAAATTACAATTTTACCAATAATAATAGAGGGAGTAATGAATTTCTCCGTTTTATAACTAAGTGTAGAATTAGAATGTAGACATTTTTTAAAGGTGGATACTTATTTTGGGACAGAGGGTATATACAAGGTCAGATTAAGGGGAAAACCGCAAAAAAAATGAAAAAACTGAGAAACGTCGTACTAACCATTCATCTATACAATAGGCACATGTGCATACAAGTAATATGTAAGTAATTTTTCCAGTATGCACATGTGCATAACATGCACACGTGCATAGAAACCAAGAAACATCTTCAACTACTTGTATGCACATGTGTATACCGTATAGATGAACGGCTATTAAGGTGTTCCTCAGTTTTTCATTTTTTTGGGGGGAGCCTCACTCTATATATATCAATGTGGGTCCATAAGATTCATTTCTTTTGTTTTTTGTTGAAGGGTGGTTTAAGTATTTGACAGATGGTAAAAGTATGCGTGTTATTACAATAAACGATCATAATGCATTTATGTGATATAAAGGTGAAATGTGCTCAAATTCTTCTGGAGGCTGGAGCGAAAGTTGATGCTTTAGATAAGAACAAGAACACGGCTCTTCATTACGCAGCTGGTTATGGCAGGAAAGACTGCGTTGCCCTTTTGCTGGAAAATGGTGCAGCCGTGTAAGCTTATTTATTTATTTTTGATCGCTCTTCTTAATCCAACCTACATTTTTTGTCACTGTTTTTGAGTTCCTCCTGCTGCTGCTGCTGCTGCTGCAGTACTCTTCAGAACATGGATGGCAAGACACCGATTGATGTTGCCAAACTCAACGACCAAAATGATGTACTGAAGCTGCTCGAGAAGGATGCATTCCTATGAGTTTTATGGATGGTTTTTGTTTGTCGATCGGTGCTTGATCATATTTTTATTTTATATATAAAGTGTTTGTGTTGGACCAATTGGTTTAACGACTACAATTATTTTATTCAAATTGTTGTTTTTGTGTTATAATTTATGCTTATTTTTAACAAAGTTGTCAAGAATGTTTTTAATGAAACCATTTTAGTATAAGTGGTTGACCTATGAAATCAGATTTCAATGAAACCATTTTAGTTTAAATCCAAAGTCAACGTTAGTATGTCGAGTCGAGTGTTAACTGAGTCGATCTCAAGTAGTTCACAAGTGTAATGGAGGTCGTCAAGTGTAGACAAATATGTTTTCGAAAAGCCTTCTCTTCTCTCTCCTTTTACATTAAAGCCCCTCCCTTTTTCCCTTGGTATATCCACTTATATAAAAATCAATTGCAAATGTGTTACCCTTGGATCACCTCAATCCCTCGTTTTAAAATCATAAATAAACAATCATCTTTCACATGTTAATAAATAAATAATGTAAAAAATTGTTAATTTGACAAAAAAAAACTTGTCAACTTTTATAAATTTTACAAAATTTATCATAAAACTGGTTATATATAAAAAAATCAAGTATCTCACGAGATTATTGAGTCGAGTATCGGGTAGCTCGACTCAACTTGTTAGTATATCGAGTCGAGCTTGAGTCCAAGTTGAGCCTACTCGAGTCGAGTTTTGATCGAGTCGGTCTCGCCTCATTTACACCCCTAGCTTTACCAGTTAACTCGGGTACGACTGCTAAGTGAGCAGTAGCCCTAGACTGCATTTTTCCTTCTATCAACTGAGAAAAAGCTTATTTCATTTGAAATTCCCTTGTATTCTAACTAGTTTCAATCTCTTTGCTTGGTCTAAAAAGGATGGATAAATTGCACAAAAATGCAATGTACTTTAATATGATTCCTATTTGGGTAACGTATTTTTAAAACTTCAGTTTTGATACATAAGATGTAAAATCTGGAACTTTGAAATACCTGGTTTACCTAGACATTAGGTAAACTAGTCAACTAATAATAATGTATTATAATTATAAAAATATGACGTGGAAATAATAATGACATGGAATATATTTCATAAATAACATGGAAAATCATAAGCATTCGTATTCAATCTCCCGCCCCACACCCATAATCCAAATCAGAATCCCCATCAAGAGACTCATCTTCGCCTAATCCCTTTCTTCGTCTTCATCAGTCATACATTCGACATCAACGTTTTGGTTGTTTTAGGTATGTGAAATCATGACTCCATCATCGATCAAGTCTTCAGTTTTAGGGTTTCTTTTAGTTCCTATTTTTTTTAGTTTTTAAGGTTTAAGACGTTTTGAATTTACTCTGTCAGGTTAGTTTAATAACTCATTTCATTACTTTCTATGATTTGGGTTCATGACTACTCGTCTATTAGGTTTTGGGTTACTGTTATTTGATTGTGATGGTGCGTTGATGGTTTAAAATTTCGCTGTTTAAAATTAATCCTAAGGAGATGTGCACTAAAGGAAAATATAGACAAAAAATAAAACCTCAATCATTTTTATTGTTTTATACAACAAGTTCATTATTTGATGTTTATGGTTTATGTTTTTGCTTTTTAAAATCTTCTATTCATTATGGGCTATAGTTGAAGTTGAATGTAAAGATAGCTGAAAGTGGCTCTTGGAATATTTGATGCAAGACAATGGATTGGGGGTGACATTAATGTCATATCAAAGCAAGGTAACCTACTTCTATTACTTGTTTTACTAATTTGTTATCCATTTTTATGAGTTTGTAAGAAAATGTAGCAAATCTTTTTTGTTATCTACTATTAGTTATCTACTTATAAAATGTAGGGACTTATTGGAGCAGTAAAAGAAGTCTTTCCATTAGTTGAACAACGACAACGTGTTACGCGTATTTATGTAAATTTCAAGAGAAAGTATACTGGAATCCAGTTCACATCATTATTTTGGGTTGTATCAAAAGACGGGTACACTTGAGGGATTCAGATGCGTAATGCAAAAAGTGAAAGACTTGAGTCATAAAGCTTATGATCATTTGATGGCAAGAGATCCAAACACATGGTAAAGAGCCTTTTCCAAGACTGATACATCGTGTGATGCTGTTGAGAATGTAGTTAATAAGTGTTTCAACTCATTAATTGTCTCAACAAGAAGGAAGCCTATAATAACAATGCTTGAAGAGATAAGATTGACCATCATGGAAAGATTTGAAAAAAACGACCAAGAAGGTAGAGAAATGAAATAGCGACGTTTGTCTGACAATCAAAAGGAAAGTATAGGGAAACAAAGATCAAATGAGGTATGTTTTGTATTGATTTGTTTCATAAATGCGATAGATTGTTTACCTAATATGTTTATTACAATATTTGCTTAGGTTTTGGCATGTTATCCTGAATGGTGGGACTCTCTTCGGAAAAAAAGGCTCTATGGATGCGTTGCTGACACGGATAAAATGGCATGCACTTGCAGGATTTGGAAAGTCTTGGGAATTCCATGAGCTCCTGCAGTTACAACTATCTATTTCATTAACCGGGACCCAGATAAACATGTGTCTCACCTTTTTTTTAAATCATGTTTCATAAACACGTACAACCATAGGGTTAACCCATTGAATGACGTCAAACTTTGACCGACCACAAATTTTGTCAACCTTTGCCACAAAAAATTAGAAGAATGCCCGGTAGACCTTCAATATCTAGACGAAATGATGCATGTAAAGGTGGTAGTAGAAGTAGGACTAACAACTTTTGACATTATGAGGTAGGAAGAAAAGGGAGGCAAATGACTTGCAAAAATTATTGGGAGGTTGAACATAATTCAAGAGGTTGAAAAAAACCCAGAAAAATGATGCACCATCTAAGCAAACAAATCTGGTTGGTAGCCCTAAAGCTAGTAGTTCAAGTAGGGGGTTCAAGAGGCAAGACTTCAAAGGGAAGAGGTTGCTCTAGATCCACTTATTGTGGTAAGTAAACTTGGTGATTCTATATGTTTTTTTTTAATTACATGTCCTCGAATTGTTATCCAAAAAAGTCATGAGGTGATTAACTAATTTTCTTTTTCTTATTTGTAGTTGATTCAAGAGAAATGGAAGAAACTCCATCTATAAGGACTAAATGAAGCATGCCAAATGTAAAATTGATTGAGCATTTACAAGGCCATTTAATTTTGATTGTCATTTTTTTGTTATAACTGATAGCGGTGTTATGACATCTGAAATTTCATTATGTTATTTCCCCTTTTTGCTTATAGAAGATAGCATTGTTAGGGCATTTTTATTACAAAGTTTAACTATTGTCAGTATTTTGTTTATTAATTTACGAATTCTTAACAATAATCATAATTGTTTAATAATATTGGTCATGTTTATTTGTTAATAAAAATGCCGTTAAAAATAGCCCAAAAATGTTGTGAATACAATTACAAGTTTTACAATCATTTTTATAAAAAGAATAACAAAATTTATGTAACATCCTCGAATTTGGTAAGAACAACTAATTAAAATTTTCATCAATGCATCACAAGAAGGGTAAAATTCCCTTTTAAAAAAAATTAAAACTCAGTATACTCCAAGATAACATCCTATAATTAATCTCAACGACTAAAAGCTCCAAAAATATACAAGGACTAAATTGGAGTCGGGTGCATCTTAACACGAGCTGCTCTTCACAAAACCCCAAGCGGAAGACTTCATCAAACTACTCACATCTCGAGCACACAACTAGCACTTCTCTCTTCACAGTGTCACTAGGACTATCCCCAACGAAGCCTGTTGCATATGACGACAAATAAAAAGGTTAGGCTAACGCCTAGTGAGTTCAAGAGTTTTACATGGATAGATATATCTTTAAAAGAAATGAACCTCATTTAAAATCATAATCTTTCAATTGATTTACTTAAAACTTGGAGACGACTCTTTTCCAATATCATGCATTTTCAAAGATGGACACCCCATTACAAACCATTCTTTATAAAATGATGCAACTCAAGCTTACTCGAGACGATAATATGAATTGACTCCCATATTAAGAATCGTGGATAAAACGTTGTATCCCAAAACACCCAAGCACGGGTGGGGCAAAATACACAATCCATAATTCATTGTTAAAACCCACATATACAATACGTCCGAAAACATGGACACTAGGCCCAATACTCACGCAACCATAAACTGGAAGGAAACCAAATATCAAAAAATAGGAATGATGTAGTTCATTCAAACCTTAATATACGTGGAGGAAGATTCAATATTAAGGTCCTCATTTACTGTCGACCACATAAGACCAATGATAATAAAGTAAAGCGTCAATATCTTTAATATACAATTAGCCGACAACAAGGGAGACCCGTATCCGTTGAGAGTGGAGGAACACAAAAGTATGCCACTCTTGCAACGTTAATCGCATGACACTTCACGACATAAAAGCCCAAGTGCCCCTACGACTTCTTAACAAGTTTCACCTCAAGAGACGGTTGACCTTGGTGAACATTACAAAGAACTCCACCCCGAAGGCCCGACACACTTAAAGACTACCTCCCAGGAATTACTTGAAGCGGCAGAGGTCCTAGTGCCTACCTTCTAGGTAGCACCTCCAGACTCAACCCTCCCAGTGTCTACTTGTAAAGTTTACGGTCGTAAAACATGGGTATCGGAGTCTAACCCCAAAATACCCAATTGACCATCCAAAACCGGCTGACTTACGTGCCTATGGATCCAATGCAACACCGTCTAACATTACATGACTACACATAAATGACCAACGCACTCGAGCATGTAATTAACATTAATATGCAACACGGTGCATTAAAACGTAAACCATAACCGGTTCTACATTGAGCCATTAAAACCCGGACAAGTGTCCCATTGACTCTTTTGAGTCACACCGAGCTAAAGTGCTCAAAACTCTTTTTGACCAACGATTAACGATCATCAAATAATCAATGCAAACGACTCACTTAGGGCTGTAAACGAACTGAACGAACACGAACGGAGGCTTGTTCGTGTTCGTTCGTTTAACTTAACCGAACAAACGAACGAACACGAACGGTAAGCGAACAAAATTTTTTGTGTTCATGTTCGTTCGTTAAGAAAATATGTTTGTTCGTGTTCGTTTATGTTCGTTCATTAAGAGCTAAACGAACGTAAATGAACGAACATAAATGAATATAAATGAACGTAAACGAACGAACATAAATGAACATAAATGAACATAAACGAACACAAATGAATAAAAAACAACCACCGTTACTCATTACTTCGTTCGTAATAAATAGCATAACAAAATAAAAAAACGGATAAACTTAGGAGGTATAAAAAAGGAATTTTACAAAATTAATTTAATTAATACTTTGACACATTAATGTCATAATATATATAAATATATTTATACATATAAAAACAAATATAAACGAACATAAACGAACATAAATGAACGAACATTCACGAACGAGACCCTCATTCATGTTTGTTTATTTAACTAAACGAACAAAAAAATGTGTTCATGTTCGTTCATTTATTAAATAAACGAACATAAACGAACTTTCCGCCGAACAGTTCACGAACGGTTCGCTGAACGTTCAGTTCGTTTACAATCCTAGACTCACTCCATGCAACACCCACTCCAAAATACATGAATAGACTCCAACACAGTTTAGATTGGGACAGATGATTTTCCAAATGAATTTATACTCCTATTCGTTTCAAAACGTCCCATAACCCAAAATCACGTATTTTTCTCAAGCAAACACTAAAGTGTCCTTTTTACCAAATGATCTCCATTCATGCAATAAATCGTTAAAACACTTTAAAACAACTTATTTATCAAGATGCCTAAAAATCTCAATGTGGGTGTTTTGCAAAGTTTATAAAGTTAAATACTTCAAATAATCAACTCACCAAATAGCCCAACAAATAATGATTTCATGCAGAACATATAAACACTTTAAAATGAACATTTTGGCATGTACAACGTTTTCACAAATCAACTTGAACTCACCTTGCTAAATTTAGATTAAATCTAGATTTTACCCCAACTTGAACTTCCTTGAAGAAACTTGAATTCACAAGCAAATCCTTCCAAAAACCTAGATTCACAAGTTTCCAACCATAAATATACTCATTCGACCATTTAGAATCGATCCTCAAACATATTACATCAAAATCCCTAATTTGGCCAAAACCCTAATTTTTGACCTAATTTCTCCAAAATCATCAAACCCGAAATTTGATAAACCACTCACTAGGAAATCATCAATGAAGCATTTATATCTCATAATAAGGTTTAGAAATGGAGAGGATAAACTTACCACTTAGGTTTTGGTGAAAATCTAGAAAACCCCAAAATCTATAGTGTTGGAGGTGAGAACTCAACCTTGCATCAAGGGATGAAGCCATTAACAAAATATGGAGAGGGAACACCTTGATCTTCATGGAAAAACCCCAAAAATCGGTTAGGGTTCATGAGGAAGAGAGAGGAACCGATTTGGGAGAGAATGGGAGAGGTTATAAGTGATAAAATGAAGAGAATGGTTGAAAATCAGGTTTTAATCAACATCAGAGCCCTTAGGTGACATTGACACAACGACTATGCCCTTGGCATAGTCGCGGAGCATAGTCGCCCGCTTCCACAAGCCTGCGGTACCACTCCCGCGATAATGACACGACGACAGTGACATTTATCACTGTCGCGGGCACTATCGCCCCACCTCCTTCGAGCCTCGAAATTCGACTTCTTCCAACCGCAACGCTCTCGACACTGATAGGGATCAAAGGCAACATGTTCCAAAGCACAAATTCATCAATTGGAAACCTCAAGAGACCACAAAGTGACTTTTGCTTACCAAAAATTACGGGTGTTACAATTTACCAGTTTTTTAAAAAAATTACGTGAATTTGATTTTCTTGGTTTAAAAAACTATTACAATCAGGAGTGAATTTGATTTTCTTGCTTTTAGAGTTTAACATCGCCTCTTATCAATCAGAAGTGAAATAAGACTTCAGACTTCAATACCTCCTAAAAAACAAACACTCTTAAAAAACAAACAACACATTAGGGATGTTTACGGTCCGATTTGTGCGGTTTAATCCCCCAAACCACAAACAGCAATAGCGGTTTAGAATTTTCCAAACCGAGCGGTTTGACTGCAATTGACAAAACCGGTCAAACCAAACCATAAAAAGACGATCTACGCCTATTATAGGTTTTAAACTGAAAAAACGTAACATCTATATCCAAAATAAAATCACTACCAACATATATAACATTATTAAAAAAAATAGTATACAAAATCATTAAAAAGAAAGTCTATCTCTACAATTAAAAAAAATTGAGCAAATTGAAAAAAAAAACAAGTTCACTAACAATAGTATGAATATTGGACAAACATTGAGCAAGTCGAAGAACGATTTGGAGTTTTGGATTTGATTTTTGACGGATTTCAGGATTTTATCAATTTAGATAATGCGGTCATTGAGAAATGAAAACTAAAAGCATAAGGTCTTCGACGTATTTTTTTTCTTCTAATTAGGTCATAAAAGTTGAGCTTATAACATGAAGATTAAATATAATTAATAGTTGTATACGTTTAGCGGTCGGTTCGGTCCAGACCGCTAAAAGAAATGTTCAAACTGCATACTAGACCAAACCGAGCGGTTTAGCTATTTTTAGACCGGATCGGACCGCCATTTCACTCAAACCGTTAAAAACGGTTCAGTTTGACTTGGTTTGACCGGTCCAACAGTTTTTTTGAACACCCATAAATCAGTCTTAAAAATCTGAACCAATAGAAGATGGGTGGCTAAGTTGTGAAACTTGATAGTGTGGTGGCAAATAGAAGTAAAGCTAGAGATTAGGGGCATATAAGTGAAAAGAAATTTTAGGAGGACAAAATTGCAAATATGCCAACAATCATGTTTTCTCAGCCGTGCTTTTTGTCTCTCTTTTGATAACTGTGCCACGGAATTGGAATCCATAGCTGCAAATCTCTCATAAGATCAGCCAACAGGATTCATAGATTGTATCTGTATCTGGTGAATTGATGATTGATGCTCGTGTTTTGGCTAAGATTGGAGCTTTGATGAACAAAGGCAAACCGTTTCAACCCTAACTTGCTGTGTTCTAGGGTTCAAACGCTTGGTGCAACGTTAGATACCGATCTCATCGGTCATCGTAAAAAGGTGAATATCTGGTTCTGATTCTGCAGAAATATGTAAAATTTCTGTGATCTGGTTGAAAACGATTGGATTAAATTTGGAAATTTTTGGTTTTTCAGGGGATATAATATTGTTTGTGTTGTAGATAATAATCTGTGGAGGAGGAATGCCTCGAGATAGGGAATTATCTCGGTCGCCGTCCTATAAAAGGCGTAGGTATTCAAGGTCACCGTCGCCGGTGGGGCACAGGTATAACAGCCGCAGAGATAGAAGTCGAAGAGATCGAAGCAGCCAATCTCCTTATTCTTATAGCAGGTGATTGATACCCGATTACGCTTAGGCTCATTTTTGTATACTTGATTCTTTTTACCTAGTAACACGAAGTCGATGTTACTGTGATGATCTATCCTTTTCATTTTTCAGCATACACACTTTGCTTGGTGCTTATGAGTAATTTTGATTTTGAACAATTCCACGAAATGGATATGATCTTATACTTTTGGTGTACTATATGTTTTCGAACTAGGGTTATGAATATGCTATTACGTTGATGTTTGTGTGATATTAAATGACAACGTTGAGGTTTTGTAATAGGTGATTTCAGGTTTTTTACTCATTATTTGTTCACCCTTGCAATTCTTCAACGAACTTAAAATTGGTAAATTTGATTGACTTCTATAATTATTCTCAATGGCACATAACTTATAGTCTTAGCATCTCCTTGATCATGATTGTGAAGCCTTGCAGAGTTTGTGAGCATATCAATATACAAACCATTTTTGTTTATGGACATTGGGGATAACATAAACTTTCTTTATCTAATGGAGCTATAGTATTTTCTATGTTTATTGCATGTCTAAGTATATTTCTCTCCGTCTGTGTGTGATTAGCCATCCATTTCCTTTGAAAACGACTTCTTAGTGGGATAAAGCAATTACCTGAAGCAGTAGGTTCTTGGTCAGCTTGAATATGTACGAAAGTCTGATTACAGTAATTGTGCTTGTGGTTCATTGAGGTTTGCGTTGTTGAGCTGAACTCTACGTCAAACAAATACATTGATCGTGAAATGGGACTTAGCAGAAACTGGTTTGGTTCCAAGTGCTTTTCTGTTTCATAATACTTGACTCAAGTCGTGTCTCTGAGACATTCACTCCAAGAACTTCTTGAAAGGATAGAAGCAAACATTAAGAATCCATTTTCCTGATGGGATCAAAGCATGTGATGCTTTTCTCTCGCTCTTTCTAGATAAGAGTTGACTAATTCCATTTCCAGTAATGGAGCTATTAATTTGCAGTACTAGAGTTTTTTTGAAAGCTTATTGCTTTTTACCCGAACAAGACATCAATGCTTTCCTGGGCATCTTTTAAATTGGATTCTTAACAGAAATCATCTGATGTAATATTTGTGGAATTGATCATCATTTGGCTTATTTGTTGTTAGATATTCTAGCAGATGACTCGATAATCAAGTTGTGTGTACTCCTGGGTATTTCTCATATGATATGTTGCTGCCCTGAGAGTTTCCACTTTTCATGAGTGCCCTGATATTTGGTTTGATGGCCCTCAAGCTTTGTCCAAGTGTGCCTTGAGAGCGTAGTGTTGGGCTGTGTCTTGGAAGAGATCCGACTTTGACAAAACCTTGAAAATGCCATGTAGAAGAATATTGGGAAGGGCGTATTAAATGTAAAATAAGTGAAATATACCTTTTTTTAACTCAAAACTTAAGAAAGCAGTTGCTTCCCTTCATATGGGAAGTGAGCCGGTGATGGGTGCTGACTCGCGATATATTCTTGCTCGATTGTGACATTTAGCAGTTTCTTGTGATAAAAGATGGAGCTCACAGTTTATACTTAGCAATATAAGAGGTAACTGTATATTGCTTTTGTATTTATTGTGCTAGATGGTGGGATGTTATGGTGCTTTATGATCTTATCTGTAGCTTGAAGCATTGGGTTGCTCATATATCATTGTCTTTACAGGCGGAGAAGCCGCTCAATATCTCCACGTCGCCACCGCCGTAGAAGCCGTTCACCAACTCCTAGACGACGCAGAAGCCGCTCTTCAACTCCAAGGCGTCATAAGCGACAAAAAAGCAGGAGCTCCTCATTGTCTCCTATTGCCAAATCTCCCGGTATTGGGTCCATAGAGTGCAAAATTGTTGGTGAAAAATTGAAAAAAGAAGAGGAGGATGAAAGGAAAAGGTATTTCAATTTCCAGAAATCGTTGTTTCATAATTGCTTTCCTCAGTTTCTTCCTAGTTTAATTATGTAAAATATTTTTCTTGATTTCTGGACTGTTATTGTCGTTCATATTTTTAACATATCAGAATATGCACAAATAATATATTTGAGCCTCTTATTTGCACAAAGCTATTGGAAAGTTATTAATTTATGTTCAGATTTGAATTGTTGATAACACTCTTGGTGTTATATTATTCCATTTCCACTATTATAATAAGGAGTGTGTGGATGAACATTTATGCCAGTTAGAGAAACAACGTTTTAGTTACCTCAATGTTGTAGTTAACATGGAACAAATTTGAGTAAGCTTATTGCATAATAACGAGTAATGACACATGATTTTTGAGAATACAAGAGATGAGTATAACCCTTGAAGCATATATTTCCTGATCGATACGTCTTACACCTATCTCTATAGTGGCTTGCAGATGCTTTTAACCACTAAGCTTATTATAATGATGCCACATGATCATTGAGAATACAAGAATTCAATTTATTCCTCATAGACCAGAGCATATATATATATTTTAGATCAATATGTGCGACATAATACATAAGTCTGACTATCTCTAGAAGGGCTTCCTTGTGCTTGTATCATGGTAAAGACATTTTATGATATTTGTGTTTCGATCCTGACTGATTGAATTTAAGTTGTATGTCCAAATATGGTATATCATATATGATATATAGTACCCAAGGTTATTAGGCATTTTGAATCTGTGGCTTCCTGCCGTGCAAGGGATCCTAGATTTTATCTTCAAATCCTTAATTTATCTTGTGGGGTTTTTTTTTTTTTGGGGGGGGGGGGGGGCACCTTAATGGACAAACATACCAATAAACTCTGTATTTCAGTACCAACCCTTTTGAATATCAGATGAATATCCAAGTTTTCACCAATGTTACTTTATTCATGCCTTCATGGTAATCCTCTCCGCAGCATAATTCGGAGATACTAAGCCTGGAATCAGTCACTCTCTATGTCAATTTATCTTTAGCAAGAAGCCCTGTGAAAGCTATCAAATAATGACTTTATAGAGGTCCCTATTCAGATTACATGACCCAGTTCCTGGTGCATCCATGCACCAGCATGGGTATGGAAGTGACCATAAATATCATTGCAAAACTCGAATCCCAACAAAGCCACAACAATACATAGTTGAAGGTCCAAGGTTGGAGAATGGATCCTCGTAAGAGTCTTTATGTTTATAGGAGCTTGTGAGTGACTCATGATTTTCTGCCTATGAGACAGACAGTCTTCCTTTTCTAATTAATTAATTAGGTCAAGGTTATTGTTCTGTCAATGAGTTTAAAGCCTTTTCAGAATTTCTGGACTATGGAGTTCAGGATATGGATAATACACACAAACCAGTGGCATGGGTTGTGTTAAAGTTTTAACACTTACGCCGTGTTTTAACTTTCAAATGGGCTTTGCTTTTTTCTTACCAATTTTGTATTTAGGTAACAGTTTTCTCTATCTTCTGGAAATTGACATCTAATTTACATATTCAAAAGCTTTTATGAGTTATACAACTGGTAGATGAAATATTCTCTTTTGTTTCTTAAAGAATATCTTTACAGATATATTTATGTGTTATAAGATTGTGTTTTTATTATTTGAGGTACTTGTAGATATACAACTGGTAGATGGAATATTCCCTTCTATCCAAAAGCTGTAAACTTGAATATTTTTCAGAAATCATTCAACCCCATTCTTCTTGGTGAAGCTAAGAACCAAGTAAAAGATGAATAGTGAAGTTTGTATTTTTGTCAATTCCAGCTTTTGTTGCATACTTATGCTGGAGGAATGGTTTATACGCTTGTACTTTTTGAATTTAAATAGTTTGGGTGACTATGGGATTATCTCTTTTGTTGTATTAACATTCTTCTTAGTTTCTTTTCCTGGAACCATTATAATGGTTCTGCTTCTTTTGTTGTCATGATTTTTTCCTTGTAAGTTCTTGAAATAGAACTTGTAATCTTTCCCTTGCTCCCCAACATTTGCATCCTTATAAGTTGAGCCATTCGACAGATGTGCTGTTGTGAGACTATATCGTATGTTTTTTCAGTTACTCTTTTAAGGTGTTCTTGATTTAAACCTTCACATTTGGATTATGTTATTCCTTTTGGCACGGGCTCGCCTTTTTTCCCCTTCATGGTTTGTCTTTACTGTTGTATGTGCAATACTTGTTAGTGCATCGTTGCACCCGGCATAACATAGGACATAGCACCTTTCTCCTTGCTCCACATCTTGTTATATTTTCTACTCTTTGCTAGGCTTTCTCAGAACAGTGAGAGAAACCATGCTTCCGTTGATTGGAGTGTAATCCTACTCTTAGTGATGCTATTGTTCTTATTCAACACCTTGATTTACGTCATCATTTGTCTAGATATCTTTCTCAATCCTCTATGATGTCAAAACGCAGAAGAACCTGTTTGTGGTTCTGGAGTATTAGGCACTGCTTCATTAACCCACTGTTGACTTTTCAGCGTCGTGAAGATATTAGTGTAGTTAAATGATTAATAGACTCGCTCATGAAAGATTCGTCTTCTTTCTTTAGAGTTCCATAACAAATTAGCAAACAGAAATTTTCATTACATTTCTTCATTGGCATGAGTCCTAAGATTATGAAGTGGGGGTTTAAAGCCTAAGCAAGGACAATTAAGATATGGAAATTGTCAACATTAGAATAACCCCAACACAGCATTATTCTCTTTGTGTTATTGGATAGTCTAAAATTTCACTTTGCAGATATGTATGTAAATGTAAACAGAAAGTTTTTTAGCAATCAGCTTTAAAACTGCGAAAGGTTACTTGACATTTTTCTCCACAGGCTATTGTGAAGGAAGATACTGCTATAGTTCAACTTGTTATATTTGATGATCAATTGGGTGCCTCGTTTATCTACTACTGTTCACCAGTTTTGAAACTGATTTGTTTGGATCAGGAACTCGTTAGAGGTATGCTTTATAAGCATATATAGTGCTCTTATCTACATGAAGGTCAGTTTGTCACCTGTTAGAAGTATAAAAAAAGAGACGCGAAATGTGGAAGGATTTTGTTACTGAAAAAAATAAATATTGGTTTTTAACTGTTCTGATTCCAAAGACAAAGGAACGACTGGCATCTTGGTTTGTGGTTAGTGATCATTCCTGTTTAACTTTCTTTTTAATTTATCAGGCGTCAGCACGAAGCCGAACTGAAGTTACTGGAGGAAGAAACTGCAAAAAGAGTGGAGGAGGTGATAAGGAAGAAAGTCGAAGAAAGATTGGGATCTGAGGAGATCAGGCTGGAAATTCAGAGGCAACTGGAGGAGGGGAGGAAGAAAGTTCTAAGTGATGTTGTAGCTCAGCTTGAGAAAGAGAAGGAAGCTGCAGTTATTGAGGCTAAACGAAAAGAGGCAAGCCAATCCTATCCCTCTTTAACATACATTAATATCCCCTTGGTCCCAAAAGTATCCACATTACTATTTTAGTTTGTCCTATAAAAGGTATCAACTTTCAAAAGCAAGTGCCTATTTTCCAAATCTTCCCTTGACTATGAGATGGAGAAATAAAATTCTTTTAGTTAATTATAAAGTGTAATATTGAACATTTCTAAAACCCTGTCCTCTGCATTATGGATATTTTTTTGGGACAGAGAGAGTAACTTGTAACTTGTTTTGCCGTCAACACACATTACACGTCAGGATTTGCATATAACCCAAATTAATGATTGTTCTCGTCTAAATACCAGGATGGTTTGTAAGGGTGTAATTGGGACCCCGGAGGAGGGAGTTACTACTTGCTACAAGTGTGTCATGTGGGTTCCAAAGTAGGATAAATTGTTGGTCACGTGTCTTGTCTACCGCATTACTTTTTCGACTTTCACTTCACATGTTTTCCTACCATTGTCCTTTTCTTGACTATAAATCAAACCAAACCAAATGAGGCTAGGAGGTGGGATAGGGGGTACTTGACGCCTACCCTAAAGAGTAGAGCACCGTTTCCTTTTTCTTGACCATCTCCTTCCATCTTGCAAAATACTATCCTATAAAATTTGCAACACTTCTTTTTGGTGGGTGCCCTATGAAACTAGCAACATCTCCGTCCTTGAAAGTTGGAAGTTAGTTCGTTAAGATTACTTCTTTTCCCATGAACTTTTTCACAAATAAACGGATGTTATTGATGCGGGTTCACAGGATTCATCTATTGTCTTTCTTAAAGTGTGTTCTACCTAAATTTTCATCTTTAAGAAGTTCGATTTCATACGTTTTTATTCCCCTTTAGGTATGTATTATAAGTGCGTGTATATATGTATAGGAACAAGCTCGAAGAGAGAAAGAAGAGCTAGAAAGGCTGGTTGAACAAAACCGAAAGAGAATTGAAGAAGCTCAGAGGAGGGAAGCAATGGAGCAGCAACGAAGGGAGGAAGAGCGTTACAGAGAACTGGAAGAGCTCCAACGACAAAAAGAAGAAGCTCTACGTAGAAAAAAGCAACAAGAGGAAGAAGAGCGTGCAAAACAGCAGAAATTGCTAGGCAAGAACAAATCCCGACCCAAGTTATCTTTCGCTTTAGGTTCAAAATGATGTTCATGTTCACAACCTTACGACATCATTTCCATTTTTACCATTTTTTTTGGCAACTATATCACGATTTGCTCTTACGTGCCTTTTGTATTTTCGACATGTTTGTGACAAACAAAAACTCGTGATTTTGATGAACGTGAGTTTTCTGGCTCGCTTTATGTTCTTTTGGTGTCTGTCATCTAGAATTTTATGGCAATTTTGACAAACCTTGTCTTGCTTTGAGGTCAACATCGTCCGTGAAAGGTTATTCTTCTAAATAACCCCGATGTTCTTTCCCAAATGTCGAAATGTTTCTTTCTTTTATGAGGTGCTCTAGCGAGGTGGAAATTCGTGCATGTTTGTTTTTTGTTTAATGAACTGAATGACTTATTTGTTCCGTTATTATAAATGATGTTCTTTGTTTGTTTAATTTGTAAGCAACGGTTGAAATTGACTTATTAGGATAAGTTATCATGTATCTATTGATGAGTGTTCACATTCACTTGTCTAATTACTTATAGGTTTTAATAGAATGACAGAAAATACATTATCTTTTGAGATTTTGAGAAGTTCGAACTTTTGGTGACAACTTCTTTGCGTGTTGGTGCATTTTGGAGCTGTTTACGGACGATATGATCTAGCAGTCTGTTTTGTTAGAAAAGTGGGCTTGGATAATCATTCTCGAAAAAAACGTACAAGTCTAGGTTGGATGGTTAAAATTAATGGACGGATTTGGGCGATGAAAATTTTCGGACAGACCCGCCCGACTTATTTATATTTTTATAATTAATTAAATTTATATTTAATTAATACTTCATTACTTTTTTATTGAAAAAACCTTTAGATAGACCTGACAAACGTGTCGTGTCGTGTCGGGTTCAAAGTTAAACGGGTTGAAAGTGTTTAATCCTAACCCGACCCGTTTAATAAACGGGTCAGAAAATCCCAACCCTAACCCGACCCGCCTAACCCGCCACGACCCGCCTAACCCGTTTAACATTTATAAAATTAAAATTCAAAAATTCACAAAAAAATACAAATACAAAATTCAAATAAAAGCATTAGAAATCCAAAATTTATAGTTCAAAATTATAATCAAATCTAAAACACTAAAAATCCAAAACATTAAAAGGAAAACTTATATATATATATATACATATATATATATATATAATTATATACATATATATATATATATATATATATATATATATAAACGGGTTATTCGGGTCATTTTTGAGTTAAATTTTTGACCCTGACCTTACCCGTTTAATTTTCGTGTCGTGTCGTGTCAACCCGTTTACTTAAACGGGTTGAAATGTACTACCCAAACCCGTTTATTTCGTGTCGAGTTCGTATCGGGTTACCGTGTCATGTCAGTTTTTGCCAGGTCTACCTTTAGATGCTCACTTACCTGGTTTTGGGTTGGACTCCCCTTACCGAGTTTCAACCTCCCGCCAAATATATACTATATGTGATGTGTCATATGGTATTTTGAGTCTCGATCTTAAAATATTAGGTGATGAAATATTTAGTTGTTTCATAATCTAGATTTTGGAGGTTGATTAATCTTTAAAGAGGAAATGTCCTTTATCCATATTTTGTGAAACTATTTTTTTCTCAAGTTACATTGCACGTCTTAGTTTAAGTTGGGAAATATTATGTTAACTTGATTTTATATAACTTACGATGTTACAAACCAAACCCGTTTATAGGGCGAGTACCGGCAAGTTCTGAAGTCCGAAAAAACCGGCTTGGGTTTGCAGTATTTGGCTCGTTGGACCAAAAAAAGATATGGCCCGGTCCATGCCTAAAAATGATCACCTCTAGACTCTAGTGCATTCCTTAGAGAAGTTTGTTCGGTATGAAGATATTAACAACCTTGCATCTGATGGGCAATCATGACAACAAGAAGCGAAGCTATATTTAATGATTTGATTGATTGTTTGGTCTGGATGGTCATATTAGTTTCGATGAGAAGTCTAAGTTGTTGATAGAAGCTTATACTATGACACACTCCAACATCGCATATATGTAACTGATTCCTTTTCGATATAGTTCGTAATAATCGATAAAATATCTTATTTATCTGGAAATTTTTTTTACTAGTTGGGTCTAACTGCATCTTGTGTACCAGGATTTAAAAAAATGCAATTGGATAAAATGATAAAAGAAGTAGAAACAGATTTACGGTCTGACAATCGTGAATCCCGTCAGACCAAGCGCAAAGGACCAAGCAAAAATGATAACAAAAGTAGAAGTAGATTCACCCATTTCGTCTATGAGGGGAAGGGCTGGAGCACTCAGTAGTCGACCCTCATCTATCGAGCCTGGGTCGTGTGAGACAAAGACGTTCACATGTTTTTCCTCTCATATCTCACATACATGATATTTACATGATTTCTCTAGGTCATGATTTGGGTTATCTTTGGGTTTGATTAGGTCTCAGTCTTGAGTGTTTGTTCATCCTTGTGGAGCTAGTGAGTTTGATTTAGATTTGTAGAAGAATACGAGGTGATTTTGAGTTTCATTTGATAGATGATTTGGGTTTGGTTTCTCACAAAAGGGGGACGATGTGTATGTGTGAGTTTTGGTTGTAGGTGGGTCATCCGGAGGGGTGGATTTGATTTTTCGATTTTGCATTACAAATTGTAGGGTAGGGTTGGGTTTGAGTTGTGCTGAAGAAGTAGGTTGGGGTTGGGGTTGGGGTTGGGTTTGAGTTTTGCTTGAGAAGGAGGTTGTCATCAAGTCAGGTGGGGTTGGGGTGGGGGACGATATGCTGGAGGGATGGTCACGGTCGAAGTGACAGAAAAGGGGGATCGGGCCGACGGAGGGGAAAAGGGAGGATGGTCTTTGTTTTTTCATTAAATGATAAATTATTAACTAAAAAGTTAACAAAATGTAAAAATGATCAAAAAGCCTCTAAACTAATAGACTTTTAAAGGGAGTTGGTCCCAAAAGTGTAATAAAGAAGTAATCCACAATAACTAAAAGTTTAATTATTACAAAATAAGAATGATAATTAATAGTAAGAGCATTCTATAACTTTTTTCTTACATATTATTGTCACATCAACAACTTAAAAACCTTTATTGTAACACCCCGAATTTCGTTATATAATCTTGTATTATTGTGTACAGCTTTTGTCGTTAGCACCCCGTCTGGTATAAAGTTCGAGTTTATGGATTTCGGTAAATCTGGGAACTTCCAGTGAGTTTCGCGACTTGCATGGGAGTGGTAGTCGCGACATTAGTCGCGTTGTCCGCTGTTGGTCTTTGGGTTTGAGAACGCGGGCGAGTTATGCCGCGAGTTGAGGTCGCGACATAACCCGCGAAAGTCCCTGGCCGACTTAAGTGGCTTCAGCCACAAGTATCTCTTTTGATCTCATTTCTCAATCTCATTCGCTCTCTTCAAATTTCTCTCTCTCTAAGATTTCTCTTTGGTTTCTTCGATCTTTGAAGCTCCGTTGATTTCTAGTTCTAAGTGCATAGCTCGGGGTTTCGGTGTAGAAGTTTCACCTCTTCGTCGTGGTCGTTATCTGGTTTTCGGGTTTTCGTATAAACCTGTTTGGTGAGTTCCTACTATCATTTTAAACTTTATACATATCAAAAGTTACCTTTTGGAACTCCTAAATATCTCAATGGTTTCAGATTTAAGTTTTCTACATATTTGATATAATTTGAGTTTTGGGAGATTTTAGGGTTCCCGATCATTGTGCTTACTAAAATAATGGATCTTATCTTATTGAAGTAAAATGATGTTTTACTTGCACATTATGTGGATATGTGAAAAGAATGTTTAAGAACTCATTTTTAATGATTTTCATTCTTACCAGAAGTTGAACTGGAAATGATATTTTGTTTATTAAATGTGTTTATACCATATGTTTATTTATGGTTGGTCACCTTTGTTGTTGTGACGAGTCTGTACCATTACTAGCGGATCCCTAGGTTTTGAGTCGACTGATATTATTTGGTGGTTACCAAGTAAAGAAAATATAGAGCTACATGTGCATTAAATTGTGAATCTCTGGCCGTTAACAAATAAGAACTACATGTGCATTAAATTGTGAGGTTCTGGCCGTTAACGACTTATTTTTGGGATGTCACATTCCCCATTGTAGCTATGGATGCATATGATCCTCGGGGTCAACTTGGTATGGTTATGTGAGGCCGAATACTAGCCATGGTTCATAGTGATCCTAGTGAAGGAGTATACATTGGTTTTGCTTGGGGCTAGATCTCACGTTGTAGCACGGACTTATGTGTTCGTATCCTCGGATTCCAATTGTTTAGCTCATAACTCGGATTTGTGGTCTACTTTGTGTTACAACACAAACCTTGGTAAAATGGTTCTTTTGTCATCGTATGATGAGTTTTGGACCGAAAAGGCCCGGTTGTGGCGAAATGTTATCTTTTATAAATTAAACCTTTATGAAAAGATTTCCTTATAATACTGATGTTTATATCTCTGATTTTGTATAAACTGTATGTTCTCACTAGGCTTTAAGCCTAACACTTTTTCTCAAATGATATGTATATCAGGTTTTCGTTAGCGGCGGGTTGCTAAGGGCTTGTGTGCCGGGATTGATCTCGAGGGTTTTTGAGATTGTGTAGTATTGGATTGTTGGGCGTTGTTAAGTCCCACATTTTTGGATGACTCTGGATCAACAACTTATGTAATCTAGATAGTATATGTTTAGATTAGTTTGTTGATGAATTCTATATCCGTTCAGATTTTGTATAGTCTTAAGGACTGATCCCCTTTATGGGAAGTTTATATCAATACGGATGTCTTGTTGCCATATTTCCAGGTTTTAATTTACTCTGAATTTTAGAGTGTTACATTTATATACATCAACTATGTGAAAAACCTCACCCAAGTTTTTTCATTACTTTTTTAAACTATTCAAGGTCCCACTATTTTAACTTTATATCATTTTTATTCTTATTTATAAAAATAAATACATTAAAATTCATACAAATACATATTTATTTATATCAAGAAAAAAAGTTATTTTAAAAGTATGTACAATAAAATTAATAAAAATTAGGTTATTAAGAAATGTATAAAAGTTGTATAAAAAGTTTGTAAAATAAAAATTAAAAAATGTTAAATTTAAAAGTATGTATAATCGAAAATAAAAAGTGGGTCATTAAGAAATCTGTTAAAATTGTATAAATATGTCAAATTTGAGATATTATTTTAAAAATATAAAATATAATTACTTTCATTATGTATTTATTTATATTATTTATTTAATAATTATATTTAATTAGGATTACTTTAAATATATTAATAAATAAAACTGATTAATAAATAAAACTGATTAAATACGAAACTTTTATAAAATTCTATAAAGTTAAAACTGATTAAATACGAAAAAGCTATGAAAAAGCAGGTCGTGCAGTTACGAGCTATGACGAAAAACCTCGCGAAAAACCCCACCCAAAAAAGCTCTCCACTATATGAAAAACCTCAAAAGAGGGTTTTTGTTTTTTGAAAAAGCTTTGAAAAAGCTCTTAAAATCCTATGAAGAAACACATTGTGGATGCTCTAAGTGGCATCTTGTAACACTAACATCAAGGAAACTTTAGATAAGTATATTCCTAGTTGTGTGTATGTGTTTTATATTTAGTTATAAGCTATATTTATTTAATTATATAGATTAAGTCTTAATATTAATTAAAAGCGTTGTTAATTGATTATATGATTTATGTTTATTTTTTTGTTACGAAAACTCTATTAATTTAATTAAATGGATTATATTTCATTTTACTTAAAAAGTTTAATTAATAAATTAATTGTATATGGACTATTTATAGTTAGGCTTGAAGACAAATAATTTATAGAATTAAATATGTTTATAGTTGGGCCTTTGAATGTGATTTTGAAATGTAAAATAACTGGGCCTTGAATTGGTGGGATTAAAATGGAAAGGGATGGGCTGGACCGGAGCTTGGTCCTCGGGCGTGAAACACCCGGTCCCGGGCGTGAAACACGGCCAAACCCCGTGCGTTAGTTTGGGGCACCATGCGACCAAGGCCATGCGACCCCAGGTTGCTTGGGCCAAGGTCGCCTACGGCCTGTTACCCATAAATCCGAGTTTTCTTACCTTTTTCTCAATTTTCTCACTTCCACCTCTTTCCTCTTTTCATTAAAATCGTTGGGATCACATTTATGACTGATCTTTCAACTTATCCAAGCATTAATTAGCTTCCAATCAAGAAGATTTCAAGTTCCCTTCAAGATCCAACTTCATCTTCCTCAAATATAGGCTTTGCCATTTTATAGGTTTTTCTCTAAAAACCTATTGGGTGAGTTTTTAAAAGCTTTGCAAAACTAGATACATGTCTAAATGTGTTAATCTAACTCCATTACATGCTTTATTTTAGTTATTCTCTTCTCATTTGGTGATTTCTTCATATTTGCATATTTGGAGAATTTATTGGACATTTTTGGGCATTTTTGGTGTGCACCATTTTATTGGTGACTTGATGAACATAAGTTTTATACTTAGAGTATATTGGGATGATTCTATGGAACTCCATTTGTATTTTGACACATTTATGCAAATTTACATTTTATGGATTATTTGACCTAACTTGGGGATCTTGTCGTTGTGTGATAATTTCATGTTTATAAATGGGCTTGTGGAACTATGATGTGATCTTTAAACATGATCTATGGAAATTATCTCGTTATGGAGTTGTTGGATATTTTTCCCACTTGAGAACTATGACTAAATGGACTTTCCAAGTAGACACTAGGAGGGTTGAGTTTTGAGGTGTTAGCTTTGGGGTAGACATTAAGATCTCCGCCGCTTGAGGTGTTACTTTAGAGGTAGACATTAAGTCTGCTGAGCCTTGAGGTGTTATTCACAAGAATAGACACTAAGGACAACCGACTCTTGAGGTGAAACTTGTTAAGTGGTCGTTAAGACACTTGGACTTTAAGTCTTGAGCTGTCACTCGACAACATTGTTTGAGTGACATACTTTTGTGTTCCCATCACTCTCAATGGATAAGGTTGTCCCCCGTTGATTCCGCCTAAATGTTGTACTTGGCTTACAAATGGATTTAATTACTTATATTGTAAATGTTTATTACATGTTAATGCTCACTAGGTTTTTTGGCCTAACACTTGTTTTGGTATCGTCATGTATCTCAGATTCTAGCGGTGTGGTCGCCAAGAATGTTTGACTAGTTTTGGTAGAGAGAGTTTGGGGGACATTTTGAGACGTCATCTTTCAAAATATTTTGGTGATTTAGGTGACACCCAATTGTAATTTATTTCTTCAATAAAATTAAATTAGGAGGTTGTTATCCTCAATCCAATTATTTGCAAATTGTAAATTTATCTGGCGTATTCTAAATTCCCATTTTAGGAAAATTCGTATACAATTATTAATTTCGACTCTATTTAAATTAAATAAAGAGATAAGGGAGCCAAATATTTTTTTTTAATTGAGCTACAGATACTTGTAGGTACCTCAAACATCGGTACAAACCTACTACTCACAATTCATAACTACTCAATATAATGATCTGGTACCAGTACTTGTGTACTATCGACAACCCATAAAAGTATATACAAAAATAACAAGTCAAAATAAAAAAAAAAACATTTTCACTATTTCAAATACACTTTAAATCAATTTATATATATATATATATATATATATATATATATATATATATATATATATATATATTATAAAAAGAAAACGTCACAAAAGTCAAAATATTGAAATAAAGAGCCAAAAACAACCACTATATTTATAATTTATACTTCCTTCGTTCTAAATATAATAGTCGAGTTTCTATCTTAAGTAACTTGACACAGTTGTTGAGAAGATTATTAGTATAAAAACATCTATTAGAGACGTAAGTTCTTATTCGGTCACAATTCTTTAACAATAATTCAACTCCTTATATAAGAATCCAACATCTTGTATCATTTATTTTTCCATTGTTAATTTTCTATTACTTTATTATATTTAATTATAATCAATATATGAAACATAAAATATGTAAATTAAAATTAAATTAAAAATATATTTAGTAACTTTGATGAATTTGCGGTTGTTCTTTTTAGTTTTTTTTTTATATAAATTTTTTTAATTTTGTTTTTATAAGTTTACCTTTTGAATAAGTAAACAAATCTATATACTTATTCATAAACACATTACTTATATATATATATATATCTTTTCTTATCTATATTTATCTATACTATATTATAAAGATGACATAAAAAACTATTAATTACAACTCACTAAGCTTTATGTACTATCATTTAAAGCTATCTACTTAAAATCTCTTAAAAATAACTACTAAAACCTAATGTACTACCTGTAAAACTTTTAACCCTAATTAATATATTTCATCCTTATCCCCCAAAATTCTTATCTCTAATCCCCAAACCCTAAAATTATGAAATTTGAATTATGATAAACATAATCAAAACAGGATAAACATCTCAATTTAAATATAAAAAATTTAAAATATATAAGATAATTAATGAATTTTAACAAACTATTTAATTTTTTTATATAAAAAACATTATATTGTTAAGCCTAAATTAAACAAATTTATATATAAAAACCATTATCACTCAATAAAAACCATCCAAAATCGTACCGTAAATCAATAAAAAATAAAAATAAACATTAAAATCGTGATATATTAAGCATTATGTACTATTATTTAATGCTAATCTACTTAAAATCTCTTAAAAAACAATTAATGAAGCAATATGTACTACTTTTAAATGCTTTTAACCCTAATTAATAAATTTCATCCTTATCCCCCAAAATCCTTATCTCTAATCCTCAAATCCTAAAATTATGAAATTTGAATTCTGATAAACATAATCAAAACAGGATAAACATCTCAATTTAAATATAAATTTTTTTAAATATATAAGATAATTAATTAATTTTTTTTATATAAAAAATATTATATTGTTAAGCCTAAATTAAACAAATTTATATATAAAAAAACCATTATCACTCAATAAAAACCATCCAAAATCGTACTGTAAATCAATAAAAAACAAAAAATAAAAATAAACATTAAAATCGTGATATATCTCGCTGCATTGCGCGAGTACGCTTCTAGTTAACTATATAATTTACAAATATGTTAATAGAACAATAAACTTAACATAAATGTTTTAATAATTTATAAAAATATTGAAATTATTATAAATACATCTAATAAGTTGACTATTTATATAACATTACACTTTAAGGTGCATCCTTTTATTTTAATTACTTTTAAATAATTAGTTCATACTTTATACACACATATATTATATATATATATATATATATATAAGATTTAAAATATAAATCATGGAACTTTTACAAAGAATACAAATCGATCTTAACCGTCCATCTAGCTTAATAGATATTTGATTCTATAAATATCTTAACTGTTTTATAATGTAAAGTCATGATTATAATAAAAAAAACTCTATCATCTTTCATAAATATCTTGACTTATAATAAATGAATCATAATTTTTAACCATAAATATGTTAGTTATTCTCTATAACATATATAAGTGTTGGTTATGGTTTTTATTTGAAACTTCCTTATATATATTTTAAAATTATATAATTATTTTAAAGTTAAAAGTTAAGATTTTTATTAAAAAAAAAAGCCTCAACTCTACAAATATATTGAGATATTGGTTTTAAAAAATGATTTTTTAATGTCGTTTTCATATTAAATAAAAAAATATATTTGAAATTGAATTCTATTAGGGTAGAAATGGGTTGTCCATCATTAAGACATCATTGGGCTATCAAAATCGAGGGCCCCACAACAAGTCAACCTTCACGTTCTTCAACGTTGTCTTTTGCTGGCTATCAGCTTCTGTCCAAATTCTGCATTTAATTCTATCACGTGCTCGCTGTTCTTTATCCCCACCTTCTTGTCAGGGTTACTTACGTCATTTCATTCAAATAATATGTATTTTATTATTATAATAACACAAAAATAATTTCCTAATTAATAAACTCTAACTTTTGATTGAGATATATATAAATAATCTAAAATAATTTCATATATATGTTTTATTAAAAATATACATAATATATTAGAATTGTTTGATTATTAGTTAAAATATATTATAAACATTTCTTGATTAATACAAAATTCAGAAAACTCAAGAACCAAATTCACACAAACTAAAATGGAAGAATTATGAGAACCCAACAATTTTTTATTGAATCGATAGCTTTAGATGAGCCGGTATTTAACTGAATATCGGAATGTAATGGTTATGAGTTTAAGATTTACCGCTAGCCTTAAAGTATATGTATATATAACACTCGGGCATGTATGTAGTTTAGTTGGCAAAAAGACAAAGCGACTTTGCTCAAATATATACATGTATATATATGTGTGTGTGTGTTTTCTATGTTTGTAGTAGCATTTTCGGAAGAAAAATAACATCAATTAACTAATATCTTGTAACAGGGATGGACCTAGGCTTGTGGTAACGGTGGCACGTGCCACCGTATTATTTTTCCGGGGAAGGGTAAAAATTTTTAGGTTCGTGAAAGGTGCAACCGTATCGTTTTGAAAGGTGCTACCGTATTATTTCGGAAACTTCAAGAAGGTGCAATCATACCTCGTAATCAACCAAAAAATAAAAAATGTCTCCCAAAATCAACCAAAAAACCAAAAAAACTCTTGAAATCAACCAAAAAATCGAAAAAAATCCCTCGAAATCAATAAAAAAAACCCTAAAAATCCCGCGAAATCAAGCAAAAAACCTTAAAAAACCCCTTGAAATGGTGGTATTAGGCTAAAAACACATCATAAAATATTGAATATTGAAAAGATGAAGACATGCCGATAAAAACCGTGTTTTTTTATATTTTTGTTCATATTATATGGTGCCACCGTATGAAAAAAATTTCTAGGTCCGTCCTGTCTTATAAAATTTGACGGATTTTTGATAGCTATTTTGTTTTTCTTTTGGGGATATTCAAAAAGGAAATATTTAATGTTATAAAACAACAATTATTACTAAAAAATTAACTTAAAAAATTGATTATTACCAATCGGTTCATTGGCTAGAAGCCATTAACGAATCTATGCAAATCAACGACGTTCATGGAAATTTGGCAAATGTGCTAGCTTTACATATATAGTAGTGGATTTTTAAAACCGAATTAAAACCAAAAGGATACGTCGAATAATATAAGACAAGATTAGTTACATAAATGTCTTACTCAAAAGTAGTGCATATATAGATTATAAAAACCATTTCCCCCGTATTTTGAGAAATGAATCTTTTAAAATTGTCATGGTATGACTTAGAGCTACATGTTAAAATGACATTCTCTTTTATAAAATATTGTATATAACTCAATCACAAGGTTTATTTTAGGGTGTATAGGAATATATAATTCATTCTTTATAATGGGTTAAATTGAGCATCGACCATTGAGATAATGGTACCTAAAATTGGGTGAGGTAGTTGTTTGGGTAAAAAGTTGCAAGTCTTGTCCGATGATAGAAAATCAAACGTCTTCAATTTTAAGACAACTCTTGTATTAGGATAAGGTCCTGACGATCATACACATCGAGGACTATGATCGCCACTTATGGCGACGGTCGTAAGTTTCTTACGACTTACGACCAAAATCTCTCGTCGACAAGTATCTTACGACTGTCGAGATATATAATGATCATAACTCATTAACTATAAATAAACGTTTTTCTCTATGTCTATTTATTTCAGGTTAATACACATTTATGGACAACGATCATAACGGAACAACATCATCAAGACCATTCATTGTGAAGACTGTTGTGGCATTTAATGCACAATTAAGACGACACAAATTATATATACAAGCTACGAAGAACATCAAAGGACACACGGTATTCAAGCACTAGCAAGACATTCAAGCTATTCTCTCTCAAAGAAACTCTCGACGAAGCATTATCTACCTTATGTCAATAGACAATCTTACGATTTGTTTGTCTTTTACTTGTATTGATACTGATTGTACTCTCGTCTGCTCCTTCCAAAGGACGACGTCCCTGTTTAACGTCCATAGTGAATTGACGATCTTTGCTATCGTTCGCGGTTTTTTACCCTCGACGGGGTTTTTCGCGTCACCACTTTCTGTATCTTTGCTTTTATTTCATTTCCCGTCGCACGATTCGTCGAAAGATTCTTTACTTTAGTTGTTAAAAGCTCCACACCGACCTTAAGTTATCTTTTGGGTAATTTTTGGCACTAATAGTTTGGCGCCCACCATGAGGCCTATCTAGAGAAAATCTTTGACAAAGAGTGCATCCTACTAACAATTTCCTTGCTCATGTCATGACAAGGAGCTCATTTCAACGCTATTGCTCAAATGCGTATGGAACTTGACGTTGCCCGCAGTCGCATCAATGCACTAGATGAACAAAATCGCAAAGTAGCTGAGGAAATAACACTTATAAGGAATTAGAACATAAGGAATCCATTTGGATCTCAAAATGGTCCAAGACCACCCTTTTAACATGTATTTTGCAAGTTTTCAACCACCTCTGCCTCCGTATCCAAGGCCGACGCAGAATGCAGGTGCTGCAACCTATCCTATCCCGACAATGTCAGTCTCGACGTTGCCAATGCCATCCATGGTGTTCCCTACGATGCCTATCCAAACGATACCCGTGGCAACCAATGGTGAAGCTGCTAAGTCGTCATATCGTAGTGACTTCTACACGATGATTGACATAACGTTTCAAGATTCAGGATTCATCCCAGCACCGCCCGTGGCGACCAATGGATTCAATCTCGACAATCCAGTCGCTCGACGATTAAAGCTGTTGGAAGAACAAAATGAAAAGATGTTGTCGCTACTTTCCAAGCTGTCTGGAGCCGCTGTACTAGTCGACGTCGAACCATGCACTGGTTTCAAGCATCTCATTTCATCGACGAGATAGCCATGGTTGACGTCCAAAAGAAATACAGCATCCCCACGTTCACCTCAAAGTATTCTGGAGTGACTGATCCAACAGAGCATATCGCACAATACAAGCAGTTAATGTGGACAGTGTCGAACTGTCGATCCCCCATTAATACCAAGAGGTATGCATGTGTAAAATATTTGGTGCGACACTCATAGGCGCTGCTCTTCAATGGTTGATCAATCTCAAGCCTAAGTCCATCAACAACTTTTCCGAGCTAGTCAACCAATTTTTCCAACAGTTTTCTAACAGCGCAAGATGGAGAAACAAACTAGCAATCTCTACTATATCACTCAGAAAACTGGCGAGTCTGTCCGAAGCTTCTTCAACCGCTTCAAGTCGGAGATGATCAATGTACGTAACCGTGACTTCAGGACCACAATTGAGGCTTACATGCAAGGTCTTGACGATAATTCAAATTTATACATAGACCTGACGAAGTACCCACCGGAAAGCTTTGAAGACGTTCGAGCCATAACGTTGGCTTACATGCGGGTCGAAGATGATATGACTTTTTGACGCAAGCATTCGAGCGACAAAAGGTCACTAAGTGTCAAGAAGTCTGACTTCAAGACTCGATCGACTCCTAAGGTCAAACCATCGACACAAATCTTGAACGTACGATTTGATAAAAAGAAAAATGTATCGATGTCAAAATTTCCTCAGTATCCTAAAATCTCTTCTTACGGATTCAAGGGAACGTCCGAAGATGTGGTTGAAGTTCTCAAGAACATGCAGTTAAACGTCAAATGGCTGCAAAAAAGTGATAAAGACAACGCTAAGAAAGACAAATCCAAATGGTGCGATTTTCATAGCGATCATTGACATACGACAGACGAGTGTATAGCCCTACAAAAAGAACTAGTCTGGATAGAATCGAAGGGGAATCTTCAAGACATATTGGGCACTAATACACGACCAACTTCTCCAGAATATACGAAGGTCGTGAATTGTGTGACTGGAGGATCAGACATCTGTGGTCTGATTTACTCTGCAGCTAAAAGACATGGCAGCCGAGGACCCGACAAACATCTGATCTCAAGATCGTCCAGGCCAAAACATGAATTGGAATTGGAAGTGTTGGTCCCGAAGGTGCTTAACAAGTTTGTAGAAGAGGGGGGGGGGGTTGAATACAAACACATAATTTAAAATTTAATAAATTGTTTATTGATAAATCAAATACAATTTACAAGTCTATTACGGAATAAGATTAAGTGAAACTCAATCTAAACAAACTTAAGAAAACACTAAGATGGTTGCACAAGAATATAGAGAATGGGAGATTTTAGAAGTATAGAAAACAAGGGTTTCTATGTCTTAGAAAGATGAAGGCTTAAGGCAACTCTCAGATAGAGTTGTAATATTTCTATTTATACCCTATGTATTAAATGCATGGCAGAGCACTTTACACGTGTCCTTCATTGATTGGCATTGAGGGTCTGACTTTGGGAGACATGCTTTCAACCGTATCATGAATAGTGTAGTTGATAGAGTTGTTGTACGATTTGTGGCAGAGGTATGTTCATTCTGACACATCGTACTGGGTGTGCAAGGGAAAGACAAAAGAGACTTGAGGCATAAGCTAAGTGATCATCGATCGCTGAGTATCTCTTCCTTCAGAGATACAAAGAAGTTCAGCTATCGCTGAAGCTTTTCCTCAGGTTTCTTCGCGTATGAGTAGAGTCGTCTTTGCTTCACTGATATCCGCATCAGGTCACTAGTAGACTTGTCTTTGTTCAGCAGCTTCGTCTTCAATTCAGCTATGAACATCTGTTGACACGAAACTTGTCTTCAGGGATTATGTCTAACTGTTTACATCAGAAACTATCAGCGATACTGGACATACTCAGTATTTAACAACTGATAGTGAAACACTAATACATATGAATGTTTACAAGAAAGATCACCAGTGATAACTGAACAGACTCAGTCTGATCGCTGATGATGAAACACTAATACATATTGTTTAAACGTAATTTTCACTAAGTATAGAAGATGGTCTTTATCAAATCACTGAGAGAGTTTGGATCAACAATCTCCCTCTATTTGATAATGACAAAGTAACTGAAGAAAATTACTTTTTAATTCAAAATGAGGAATAATCAGGATTCATAACATACATGTCCCAATTACTATTTTGAGGGATCGTTTACAGTACTGATAGGGTTAAGTACTTCACTGAAATTTTCATTAATTCAAAGAAAGAATTACAAGATATGAAAATATAAAATACAAGTGAAGAACTAACTACTGTAAGTCTAACTAATAGATTACAAGAATTAAGAAATTAATCTATCAGCTATCTAGAGAAGACTTTGGAGGATTGATCATATAGTCAGGTATTTCTTCTCCTCTTTGCCTTCGATCTGAAGATTCTTGACTAATGATTGTCTTGATTGATTCAGCTAAAGGAGAGAAGTCACACCATAAGCATAAGAGATCCTTGAGATGATTAAGAGGATAGATAGGGATCTCAGAGACTCTTTGGAATCTGAGCTGTTCCTCATCATCTCTGAAGAAAATTCCAAAAGGATCTTTAAGTACTTGCCCAGGAATATATGGTCCACCAAGAGGCAGTGATAGGTTTAGAACTGAGAGATCAGGAGGAGGACCAAACAATGCTTCCTTTGAGAATTTGATGGAGGTGTAGTTTCTGATGGCAGCGACGTTTTTAGAGGAGGAGGAGGCAGACTTTCTTTTGATTTGCCTTGGCTTAGAAGGAAGAGCAGATGACACTTTTAATACAGCAGCGACTCTGTTGATGAGAGCATCATTGATCCCTTCAACATAACCTCTGTAAGTTGACTTTGATTTCTTCAGTGCATCCTTAAACTCTAACCATTCCATGTAGCCGAAGCTTTCAAGTCTTGAGACGAACATTGCCTTTGAGATTCCATCCTCTCTAGTTATCTCCATTGTTACAGAAGTTCGATCCTTCTTCTTTCTTCCAGAGATGACAACGACTATGATCTTCATCAGGTCAGAGCGATAGTCGATTTTTTGTTTACATCATTCAAGTGCTTTATCGCTGACCTCTTTTTCTTTTGAGCGCTCCTCTTCAATTTCTTTGAGTAGAGCAGCCTGAACTTCCACTGGATTTTTCTTTAGATTCTTGTCTTTGACTTGAGAAGACTGAACCTTGAGAGCTAGAGAATCATCTTTTTGACATTCAGCGATCAGTTTCTCAGCTCTGACAGATTTTTCAATTTCAACTTCAGTCAGGAAGTCCAGCTCTGTAGATGGAGTTTGAAGAGGGATCTTTAGCCATCGACTCTCCAGATGAGAGATCATCTCTATTCTTTTATTCAGTTCTTCCTCTGACCATTGAGCTGGTCTTGAGGGCCTTCCTGGATGGTGCAGGGCTTCTTCTTATTCTTCTTGTTCATCAACCTCATTGAATGAGGTTGGGATTATTTTTTCTTCAGCTGTAGAAGCTGGGATTATTTGGAGTTCTTTTCCCTTAAACAGGGGAGAGAACTGTCTGGTCAAGAAGTAAAAAGGAGTTAGTGTATATTTAGGGAAGAGAAAGATAAAGGCTTAGAAAGAGACAGGGGTTTGGTAGTTGTAGAAAGATATGGGTACAATAGAAAGACATACCTGAGAAGGATCCTCCCCCTCAGATTGTGAGACTATGTTCAGGTTTCCCTTGGCAGCTATTCCCTTTTGCTTGCCTTGGGAAGGAGTACCTGAAGAAGGTTCACTTCTCCCCCCTGCCGTGACAACTCATTTTGAAGCTGTCGCTGAAGAGACATTCGCTGCTAAGAACCAAAGAGATTGGTCCTCCTCATCGTCGTTGTCGTCATCATCTGGTTGCTCTTTCTCTTGATCCTGAGGATCAAGATCTTCACCATCCATCCATCCTCCTCCTCCTCCTCCTCCTCCTCCTCATCTTCTTCTTCTTCTTCTAGGACTTGAGCAACTACAGAAGATGGAGGGGTTTTGTCAGCAACCTTCTCCCCCTCAACATGAGAGGGAGGTTCTTTCGTCTGAACGTTAGCAGTAGCTTCCTCAACATTTTCTTCATTAAGTTCTTTCTCCCCCTCTTTGTCATTATCAGCGAGGGAGACTTCAACAGCTTGAGGTGGAGCTTTTGCAGCAGCTAGAGATCAGACTTCAGCCTCCAAACGCTCAAGACGACCTTCAATGACAGGAATGTCTGAAGTAGCCCAATGAATGAATTCAACGGCTATGTTCAGAGACGTACGATCATTTTCTGTAAAGGAAGCTGGGGGCGTTGGAGCTGGTTCATTCAATTTGACAAGCACTTGCTGAAGCATTGAGGTGCATGTGTCAACCTTCTTTGTCAGGTCACAGACATCATTGTGGAGGTTGCCGTAGAGTCCCTGAAGGAGTTGGACCTGTTGATGAGTTCCACCAAGGTCGTCCTTGATCTTGACGATGTCCTCCTGAACAACTGTCATTTGGGAGGAATCGGCCTTGGCGGAAGAGGCCGTGGTCAACCTTTTCAGCTCTTCACTAGCGAGATTTACAGCACCGGTGGATTCGTTGACAGAGGTGGTGAGAGTTTCCACCTTTTCAGCAAGAGTGTTGGCATGAGCGTCAACAGTGGCCAAATTAGGACCTGCAAGTAAAGTTAGCGGATGAGCATAACAATGCTCAGGCTTATATGGTGAGATGAGAGTGGTGTGTAGGGTTATAGGAGTACCTGAGTTTTCAAACATGTTGTAGAAATGCATAGATTGTTCAAACGTTTGATTATCAGGTCCTATTGGTGCAAACTGAGGTTGTTGTGAAAGAGATGGAGGATTAGAGACCAAAGAAATAGAAGGATGAGTAATAGGGATAGAAGAAATTTGGATAGTGGGAATTACCTCAGGTGGTTGTTGAAGAACTGAGGTGATGGGTGGCGTTACTGTTCTTGTGTCAGCGGTTGTCAACGCTGGCACGGATGATGTGGTGGTTGCTGAAGTTGTGGAGGAGATACCCACGAAATCATCCAAAAAAGTTTGTCGAGAAACTACTTCAGAAACAGAACTCTTAGGGGCGTTCTCCTTGGTCTTTCTGGCCTTTTTAGAGGGACCAGAAGGAGCAGTTGATGGTCGTTTGTGAGCGGTGGTAGCGGCAGGGATAGCAGGAGAAGGAACCCCCTACGTGGCCGCTGAAAGCGAAGAGTGGAGAGAGAGAGAGAAAGACGAGTGTGTAGAGTTGAGAGACTTACCTCGTTGGCGACCGACTTGACCTCTAGCGAGAACTGACCAACTTTTGAAAAAGTACCATCTAGAGAAGTTGGGTACTTGTCAGCGTATAGAAACCGTAGGTACGCACAGATAAAGTGTACGTATGGGATCTTGGGATCCCTCTCCATCTTCTCTATCTTTGACTTCAGGTTATCAAAGATAGCGCCATCATAGTCAAAGTGTTTGCCAGCAATGACCGAATAGCCCATCTGGAGCTGAACTTTGATCGCCTGATCTAGGGAGCCAATCTTCCCACTCATGCTTTGAATGATGTGTGAGAAGATGTAATTCAGTTGAGAAGGCATGTTTGCCTTCTGGATCTTTGTCAGGCGCTTCTTGGGGATGGTGGAGCGAGGCTTGTTGTCCCAACAGTACTCCATGTCATCCAAGAACTGGATGAGTTCAGCGTCAGTAGGGAGGGCATCAAATCCAACTTTTGTCTTCTCAGGGAGTCGTAGTGCCTTCCTTAGACCATAGACAGTGAGCATGCCTGATTCTAGTTCAGTAGTGAATGAGATAGCGGGAACCACTTCGCCCTTCTTGTTGGTGATGGTGACCTTATCATCTGTGAACCAAAACTATTGCAGAAGAGTTTTGGAAGGTTTTGGATCCACATTGAGAGCGTATGCCAAGCAAGACTACTTCAGAAATGCAACAACTTCCACCAAGTGTGGGTATTTGTCAGCTTCAAAGTCCAACCTTACGAGATGGTTGTTCTTTGGGACCTCGGATTCAGAGATGTTGAACTTGACGTTCTTTGAATCAATAAGCGAAGCTTGGGCCATTTCTGAATATAGAAAGAAAAAATAGAATAGATGGAAAGGTTTAGAGTCCAAAAATAAATAAGAGTTTTACCAATTTCTGTATTTAGAAAGAAAAATAGAAAAAACCAAGTTTTTTTCAAAGTAAAACAGTGTTCTTTGTGAAGAAGAAAGAACATGGAGAAAACCAAAAGTTTTTAAACAAGATAAAGTCAAAAGAAATGATTTTAATGTTAAGAAAACTTGCAAAATCCATGATAAAAAAATATGCAGGATTTTAGAAGTTTAAGAAATATAAGAAACAAAAACCTGTTGATCGTGAGAAGATGAAGATTCAAAGACTTGAATGGGTTTTTGTTTGCTTGAATGCCTTGAGAGAAAATTTCTTGCTTGAGAAGTTTTTAGAAAGCGTAAAAAGATAAGAATGAAAAGGCATTCTTTTTATATGAGGATAAAGAGAGAGAGAGAGAGAGAGAGAGAGAGAATGAAAGAGAATGAGTGAGGCGGGAAAACAAATGCTCATCATGAGATGGACACGTTTTACGAAGTTGATTGGATAGAAGAGCAACGGACGAACGTGTCAGAGAAAAAGGCATGTCGTGGATTTTCGGTTCAAATGACGTCATAGGAGAGAGAAAAAAAATGTTTCATTTGTCCTTTTTGAAATTATCCCTGAAGAAAGGTCAGAGATATGTTTTCTTTTTGAAAGAATCTCTGATAAAAAATTCAGAGATTGATTTTCATTTCAAAAGGACCACTGACGAGAAATGACAGTGATTGATTTTGTTTCTCAAAAAGCTTTTAATCATTTGAAGAAAAATTAGTGATTAAAGTTTTGATTTTGAAAAACGTCTTACTGAATGAACATTCAATGTTTGAGAGTGAGAGAACAAACCTGAGAGTCAGAGATATTTGTTCAGAGAGTAAGTGATAAAGGGGAACTTAGAGTCACTGACTTAATGCGTGAAAGATGAAGAATCACTCTTCAAGGTTCCGCATTCGAAGCTCACTGATGAGAAAGTTGAACCTTGTCTCATCAAGAGGTTTGATGAATAAATCAGCTAGCTGATAGTCAGTGGGGATAAAGTGAAGTTCAATATCACCATTCATCACATGATCTCTGATAAAATAATATCTAATCTCTTTGTGTTTTGTCTTTGAATGTAGTACTGGATTGTTTGCTATAGCGATAGCACTAGTGCTGTCACAATATATTAGAATTTTTGATAGCTGAAGGTCATAGTCTAATAGTTGATTTCTCATCCATAAGACTTAAGCACAACAACTTCCAGCGACTACGTATTCAACTTCAGCTGTGGAAGTGGACACTGAATTTTTCTTATTGCTTGTCCAGCTTACCAACTTTCCTCCTAGAAGTTGACATCCACCAGTGGTGCTCTTTCTATCGAGTTTACAACATGCAAAATCACTATCTGAATATCCAATTAGATCGAACCGTGAGTCTTTGGGATACCAAAGACCGAAGTTAGGAGTTCCTTTCAGATATCTGAAAATTATCTTGACAACGATCAGATGGTATTCCTTGGGTTCAGATTGATAGCGTGCACATAAATAGGTAGAGTACATGAGGCTCACTGTAAGATACAACAGGGAGCCTATCATTCTTCTATAGACAGTGACATTTACAGGTTTTCCAGTTGGATCCTTGTTTAATGTCAGAGGAGGTGCCATAGGAGTTTTCATTGCTAAAGTTTTAGTTAAATCAAACTTCTTCAGCATATCTTTAACATACTTACCTTGGTTGATAAAAATACTTTTTTCAGATTGTTTGATCTGAAGACCAAGAAAGTACGTTAGTTCGCCCATCATACTCATCTTGTATTCTTTCTTCATTCTTTCAGCGAAACGAGTACATAGAGATGGGTTAGTAGAACCAAATATTATGTCATCGACATATATTTGCACAAGAATAATATGACCTTTTATCTTTCTGAAAAATAAGGTATTATCAATCTTACTACGTTCAAAATTTTCAGAGATAAGAAAAGATGAGAGAGTGTCATACCAAGCACGAGGGGCTTGGTTTAGACCATAGAGAGCCTTATCCAATTTATAAACATAATTTGGATACTTAGGGTCATAGAACCCTGGAGGTTTTTCTACATAGACTTCTTCATTCAGCTTTCCATTTAGGAACGCTGATTTTACATCCATTTGATATACAATGAAGTCTTTGTAAATTGCATAAGCTAAGAAGAGTCGAATTGCTTCGAGCCTAGCCACAGGGGCAAAGGTTTCATCATAGTCTATGCCTTCCTCTTGTCTGTATCCCTGAGCAACAATTCTAGCCTTGTTACGGGTTACCGTTCCATGTTCATCTAACTTGTTTCTAAACACCCATTTGGTGCCTATAACAGTTTTATCAGATGGTCTAGGAACGAGATTCCAAACTTTGTTACGAGTAAATTCAGTCAGCTCTTCTTGTATAACGCTGACCCAGTTTGGATCTCTGAGGGCATCATCAGTCTTCTTTAGCTCTATTAAAGAAATAAAGTTGACAAAAAGGCAGATATTACCTGAACTTCGTCGAGTATGAATACCTACATCGGGATCACCAAGAATTTGATCTATGGGGTGATCTCTGGTCCATCGCTGAGCAGGAGCATGATCGCTTATTTCAGGAGTTGGATCAACAATAGGAGTGTTCACTGATGAAGAAGCCTGAGGTTCATCAGCTAGTAATCGTTGAGTGTCATACAGACCATTATTTTCAGTGAGGTTTTCAGACGAAGATGGATCTGATGGAGGGAGTGTGTTTAAAGGCTCAGCTGAAACCCATGAGGTGGATTCAGCGTTTGGAGGTATGATGTTTGGATCGTTATCAGCAGTTGGGGGATCTAAGTGCTGATGGTTTGAGAAGAAAGGTTCTGTTTCTCTGTAATGAGAAAACATCCAAGCATTTAGCTCTTCATTGTCAGCGATTGGTTTAGAGTTCGCTGAGCAAGTTTCATCAAAGGTGACATGAATTGTTTCTTCCATAGTTTGTCTTCTCTTGTTGAAGACTCTGTAGGCTTTAGAGATAGAGGAATATCCAAGGAATATTCCGTCATCAACTTTTGGATCGAACTTTCCAAGTAGATCTTTGTTATTTAGAATGAAGCATTGACAACCAAAGATATGAAGAAAACTGATAGAGGGTTTTCTTCCATGAAATAGTTCATAAGCTGTCTTTCCAAATCGATTTACTATCAGCGATCTATTTTGAGTAAAACATGCAGTATTTACAGCTTCAGCTCAAAATTGAGTAGGTATGTGAGAATCACTGAGCATTGATCTAGCAACTTCAATGATCGTTCTGTTTCTTCTTTCAGAGACTCCGTTTTGCTGAGGCGTTCTTACTGAAGAAAAGTTGTGAGAAATACCCTTGTTCTCAAAGAAATTGTTCAGAGAACTGTTTTTGAATTCAGTTCCATGATCACTTCCTATTGAACGAACAGTAAGATTATTCAACACTTCCATCTTTTTAACAAACTATATTAGTTCTTCTGGAGTATCACTCTTGCAGCGAAGAAATATAACACAGGTGTAGCGAGAGTATTCATCTACAATGACAAGTGTATATTTCTTTCCAGCTATAGATTGTATGTTTACAGGGCTAAATAAATCCATATGCAAGAGTTGAAGAGGACTTGTCACTGAGGAAACTTGTTTAGATTTGAAACTAGCTTTTGTCTGTTTTCCTTTTTTCAGATGCTGAACATAGAGATTCCTTAGCATATGAGTGCTGAGGAAGACCAGAAACCAGTTCCTTAGATGAGAGAGATCTCAGGGTTTTGAAGTTTAGATGAGAGAGCCTTTTGTGCCATATCCAGTTGACATCAGAAGAGGCTTTAGAAAGAAAACATACGTTTTCAGTGGTAGTAGAGTCCATATCTATTACATCGACATTTTCCTTACGATAACCACTGAGAGCAAGTTTTCCTTTCTCATTGACTACTGAACATGCTTTCTTGGTAAAGCGAACCTCATAGTCTTTGTCACATAGCTGACTGATGCTCAGAAGATTGTGCTTCAGTCCGTCTACGTAAGCGACCCTTCTGAAGGTAGTTGTCCCATTGCCGAGGACACCAAACCCTTTGGTATATCCTTTTCCATTTCCACCAAAGGTCACTGAAGGACCTTTATCTTCCTTGTATTCAGTGAGCAGGTCTTTTTGTCCTGTCATATGACGAGAACATCCACTATCAAGATACCAAATGCCCTTTGATCCCTGCAAACATAAGGAAGATTAAGCTTTGTTTGGTACCCACTTTTCAATGGGTCCTTTAGGGTTAGTGGATATGGAAGGTTCAACAATCTTCACAGCAGATGAAGATTCAGCTTTATTGGTAACCTTCACTTTGGTTAATTTCTTAACCTTAGTGGTATTCGTCACCTTGGTCGATTTTGAAGCTTTGGTGACCTTCTCAGCCTTGGAGGCATTCATCTTCACTTTAGCTGTTTTATCAGCTTTAGTGGAAGTTGGACATTTGATAGCAATATGGTCAGTAAATCCACAGTGATAGCATTTTCTATATTTGAAGGTGGTTTTAGGACCATGAGTAGCAGATTTTGAGAATTTCAGATGAGCAGGGACAGCTCCAAGAATGCCTTTAGCATGGGATCTGGGAGGAATTTTTATTTCTTCAGATCTCATGGGCTTAAGATCAATCTTCAGCTTTGGAGGACAGAGATCAAATATTTCTATCACAGAGCTAGATGATCGATTTACTGAAGGTTTAGAAGGAACTTTCAGCTTTGATTTCTTGGTGGTCTTCTGAGGATGGAAAATATATTTTCCTTTATCTGTAGGCTTAGAGCCTTTAGGTATTTCCTCAGGGATGGGATTAACAGAAGATGAAGAAGAGCACTGAGCATAAGAAGTGTCTAGGATAGAAGATATAAACGTTCCAAACTTAAGCATGGAACTATCTTCATTAGGCTTATCCTATGGTTTCCAAAAACCAAGACCAGTTCTATCACTGGCAGGGATCTGAGCACTTATAATCTCAGTAATCTTTGTTGAGGATTTACACCATCCTTCAACAGTAGCCTTCTCTGCTTTTAGAGCAGCGATGGCTTATTCACGTTCTATGCTGATGATTTCATTAACAATGACTTGATCTTTCAAATTTTTCTCTAAAAGAGTCAGTTCTCTGATCTTTTCATGACATTTCTCTAGCTGTTCAGTTAAATCAATGTTTTTGTTCTCAACTAGAGTTTTGCCGTTTAGAGCATTGTATAGATCAATCGTCAGCACATCAACAACGCGACTTTTCTCTGCTTCAGATAGAGAGGGATTAGTAGAGATAGATATATGAGATGATATATAGCTCATGGAAGTTTCTGGAGATTCTTCCACTTCTTCTTTAATCTCGGACATGAGACAGAGATTAGCGACTTTTTCTTCATCAGAACTTGATTCTTCTGATTCAGCCCAGTCATGTTCTTCAGCAATGAGACCTTTACCTTTTCGCTTATAGTTTTTCAACTTTTGATATTTTTCTTTGAGCTTCAGGTATTTGCTATCGCTGGTTCTTTTGGAGGTAGAAGGTTTGAAGACTTTCTTTGACCTGCATTCACTTGCAAAGTGTCCAATCTTTTCGCAGTTAAAATAGGTAGCAGTAGCCTTATCAACATGGGTTGATTTTGGCTTGTCAGTGAGAGAGAGAGACTTATTTCTTCGGAAATTGCTCTTTCTTGCAAATCTCTTAAAAGAGTTTGTCAAGAGTGCTAAGGACTCATCAAACTCTGAAAAGTCAGTGTCTGATAGTTCCTCATATTCAGAATCTAATTCAGTGATAGTGAGAGTAGATCGCTGAGATGGAATTATCTCTAAAGAGACTAAAGCAACAGGAGTGCTTTTGGAGTCTTTAGAATCTTTTACAAGATTCTTCTTTAGGAGATTTGATTGCTCATAGTTGAGCAATATTCCATACAAGGTGCTAAGGGAGATAGAATTGAAGTCTTTTGTTAGCTTGAGACACATTGAATAACTGTCCCAGCTTTCAGGTAGACATTCTAAGAATTTAGTCAAGACCTCAGAATTAGAATAGGTCCTGCCAGTAGTTCTTAGATCGATGATTAAGAAGTTAAACCTCTGGTGAACATCGGAGAGAGATTCGTTCTTACCAGAGATGAAACTTTCATAATGATGTACCAAGTTAATCTTTCGAGTTTCTTGGACTTCAGTGGTGCCTTCATATTGAACACATATAGTGTCCCACATTTCCTTGGCAGTCTTAAGATGCATGATGGAATGGAAAGCTTCATCAGGCAGAGCCATAGAGATAATGGTTTTTGTCTATACATCTAGACCTACTTTATTTTTGTCTTCATCACTCCACTGTCTTATCTCCTTAAGAGCATAACGCTCAGGGACAGTAGGAGTGGTAGCAGTAGCGGGAATGGCAGCTATGATTGTGAAGGGTTCATAGGGCCCATTTGCTACATAATCAGGTATAGTAGGTCTATACCTTCTAGAAATAGCATCATTCGATTCTTACAGAGAGCAAAGTTATCTCTGCTAAATCGAGGAGGTTTAGAGAGTGAACCATTATCATAGTAGTTTGTGTTTGTGTTAAGTGCCATTTAGAATAGCAAGGAAGAGGATAAAGCAAGATCTTGTCTATTAGATTAAACATTCTACTCTGATACCACTTGTTGGTCCCGAAGGTGCTTAACAAGTTTGTAGAAGGGGGGGGGGGTTGAATACAAACACAAAATTTAAAATTTAATAAATTGTTTATTGATAAATCAAATACAATTTACAAGTCTGTTGCGGAATAAGATTAAGTAGAACTCAATCTAAACAAACTTAAGAAAACATTAAGGTGGTTGCACAAGAATATAGAGAATGGGAGATTTTAGAAGTATAGAAAATAAGGGTTTCTATGTCTTAGAAAGATGAAGGCTTAGGGCAACTCTTAGATAGAGTTGTAATCTTTCTATTCATACCCTATGCATTAAATGCATGGCAGAGCACTTTACACGTGTCCTTCATTGATTGGCAGAGAGGGTCTGACTTTGGGAGACATGATTTCGGCCGTATCATGAATAGTGTAGTTGACAGAGTTGTTATATGATTTGTGGCAGAGGTATGTCCGTTCTGACACATCGTACTGGGTGTGCAAGTGTAACACCCCGGATTTTCGTTATGTAATCTTGGTATTTTTGTGTTTAAGCGTCGTCGTTAGCACCGCGTTTCGTTTAAAGTTTGAGTTTGGATTTTGGTGGTTTTGGGCAAACCACAGTGAACTGCGCGAGTTGCACCGCGACTTGAGGTCGCGGCACAACTCGCGAAACCCCCTGTTTGTGTTGGGTTTTGTGTTAGCGGACGAATTATGCTGCAACTTGAGGTCGCGGCATAACCCGCGAGATCCCCTGGCCGACTCTTAGGAGTTCAGCCTAAATATCTTGTTTGGGAGATATTTTCTAAAATCTCAAATCTCTTTTTTCTCTCAAGTCTCTCTCTCTTTTCTCTTTCTCTCTTCCTAGATCTCGTTTATACCTCGTTATTTGCTAGTATTAAGTGCATCTAGCAAGGGTTCGGTATAGAAAGCTTCATCTTCTCTCGGTGGTCGATATTTGGTTTTTCGGGTTTTCGTCTAAAACCTATTTGGTGAGTTTCTACTACCTTTTTCTAAACTTTATACATGTCAAAACTTACATTTTGAACTTCTATATATCTCCATGGTTTCAGATCTAAGTTACTACATTTTGATATAACTTGAGTTTTGGGAGATTTTAGGGTTCCCGATCATTTTCGATTAAAATGATGGGTTCCATCTTATTTGAAGTAAAATGAGGTTTTACTTGCACATTTATGTGGATTATTTGAAAGAATGTATATGAACTCATTTTATGATTTTCATTCTTACCAACAGTTAAACTTGAAGGAAGGCATTTTGTTTATAAAATGTTTTTATACCATATGACTATCTATGGTGGGTCACATATGTTATTGTGACAAGTCTGTACCATTACTAGTGGATCCCTAGGTTTTGAGTCGGCTTTTATTATTGGGATGTCTATTCCCCTTTCTGTAGCTATGGATGCATTTGATCCTCGGGGGCCATTTGGTACGGTTATGTGAGACCGGTTACTAGCTATGGGTCATAATGTAGTCCTAGTGAACGAGTATGACTGGTTTCCTCGAGGGCCCTCCCTCACATCTTAGTACAGACCTTCGTTGTTCGTGGCCATGGATTCCATGTATTTAGCTCACAACTGGGATTGTGGCCTACTTTTGGGTTCCGCTGTAATCCTTGGAAAATCGGGTTTCCCCCGTCATCGCAAGATGAATTTTTGGACCGATCAGTCCTTATGTGGAAAAGATTTCTTTTGTAAACCGAAACTTATTGAAAAGATTTCCTTTTGATACAATTGTTTATATCTCTTGAAATTATAAACTGTATGTTCTCACTAGGCTTTAAGCCTAACACTTTTTCTCAAATGATATGTATAACAGGTTCCCATTAGCGGTGGGTTGCCAAGGGCTTGAGTGACGAGCTTGGTCTCGGGGGCTTTTGAGATGACTAGTATTTGATGTTGGACAATTGTTTATGTCCCAATCTTTTGGTGATTTTTGGATTAACAACCGATGTAATCTAGATAGTTATGTTTAGATTAGTTTGTTGTTGAATTCCACATCCGTATTCAGATTTTTGTAAAGGCTTAGTACATTCCCCTTTTTGGGAGGTTTATACCAGGTGTTGATGTTTATTTGTCCAATTTCCGCATTTTTAAATTCACTCTGGTTTTTAGGGTGTTACAAGTTGGTATCAGAGCTCTAGTTTAAGTTATCTAGGCATGAATGTAAGATGTCTAGACTTAGACTGAGTATGTAAAGCATGGATTCGTGAGTTTGGGTAGAACTTCTAAGATGGGTTGGTCTTAGAGTCGACGAAAATTATAGTTATCGAACGTTGTGGCGACGGTATTAAGAGCCTTTATGTATTGTATATTCATAATCTCACTTAGCTAATGTTATTATGAGAATATTTATACGTGATTGCGTTTGAAGTTCCGTTACCGTGAAAATTGGTGATGTAGTAGTACGTTCCTTGTTTTATTCTGTTGATCTGTCTCTCATTCTTTTCGTGCTTGTGTGGCAACCATTATTTAGGTATGGTGAACACACGTGGTCGTCCGTCGGGTGGCGGAGATCTTCGCGATGTTAGTTCGCGTGAGCTGAATCCTGTGGTTAGGGTGTCATCAGTCGTTCCTCTGGGCATGCCACCGATATTTACTGGGGAAGTAGAGTTGGGTCCAAGAGTAGATTTGGCATCCACCAGCCCCGTTGTTCATGTGGCAAACCCTCAAGCTGATATGATGGCCAGCGTCATGCAAATGGTGACATCGGCCATGGAGAAACAGCAAGAGGCTTTTCAGAAAATGTTGGAGGACCGGGACACGAGCCTCAAGAGGCATGAGGCAGTGGAGGAGAACGTGTTGGTTGGCTCTGGGGGCACCAGGAACAGGGTCAGATCTGAGGAGCAAAGGGTTGTAGGTGCTCCGAAAAGTGGGAAGAGTTGTTCCTACAAGTCTTTTCTGGGGTGCGGACCACCAGAGTTCTCTGGTTCCGAAGACCCAGTTGCGTGTGTTAAGTGGATCCGAGTGGTCGAACAGGCCTTCGGTTCATCCGAGTGTGGTGATGACCAGAGGGTAAGATTCAGTACTCAACTACTCAGGGATACGACGCTGATGTGGTGGAATGCTATCCAGTCCACCCTCTCTCCTACTGTTTTGGCCCAACTGACTTGGGGCGAATTCAAAGTAAAACTGTTGGAAGAATACTGCAACGAGAGGGCTATGGATCAGATCAAGTCAGAGTTTCGAGCGCTGGAGAAAGGGAATTTTACGGTGAGAGAGTATACCCGTCAATTCATGGAAAAGCTGGGGTTAGTGGGGTATGTGGCCTTAACTGAGAAGGAGAAGATTAAGGCCTATCTGAAGGGTCTACCGTTGGACATGATGACTATGGTCCAAAATTCGAAGGCTTCCAACCTTCGTGAGACGATTGAAGAGGCACAGTTTATGGAAGAGGTTTACGCGAGAGGTAAACCGAAGAAGGCTGTGGCAGTTGTTGAAAAGAGGAAATGGGAGAGCAGTTCAGTACCTCCCAAGAGAACCCGACCTTTCGTTAAAAACCGAAGCTTCAGCAGTTATCAAGAAGCTAGGTGGTGCCAGAAGTGCAGAACCAAGCACCACGGTAACTGTAGCACCACTTCTCAATCTTGCTACAAGTGTGGTAAATATGATCACATCACTCGTGACTGTCCGATCAGAGGTCTTGTTTGTTATGAGTGCAAGACACCGGGGCACATGAAGAGAGATTGCCCGAAGCTCATGTCGGGTAGCGCGCCGTGAAGAAAGAGAATCCATCTAGGGTTCCGGGTCGAGCTTTTCAGATGACGGCCGAGGCCAAGGCATCCGCTGATGTGGTATCGGGTATATTTCTTCTAAACACAGTACCTGATCGTGTTTTATTTGATACGGGTGCCAGTTTCTCTTTTATATCTGAGTTGTTCCGTCAAAAGATTGCTATGCCCACTACTAGTCTTGAGGATGCGTTAGTGGTTGAGATAGCAGATGGTAGTCAAGTTCTGATCCGCGATGTTCTGAAGAAGTGTACTCTTGGGAAGAAGGGAGAGATTTCCCAATCGATTTGTTGCCGATGTTAATCGGGGGTTTTGATGTTGTGGTCGGCATGGATTGGTTAGCGAACAATCATGCCGAGTTTGTATCTTCCACGAAATTAATTCGACTTCCCAATCCCAGTGGCGAAGTTGTTGTGACTTATGGTGAGAAGAGGAAGAGAGATGTGGCAATAATCACCATGACTAAAGCACACAAGTGTTTGGTGAAAGGATGCTCGTCTTTCCTAGCCCACGTGATCGACGCCAAGCTAGAGAAGTTAAAGCTCGAAGATGTGAAGATTGTGCGCGAGTTTCCAGACGTCTTTCCCGACGACTTGCCCGGGTTACCACTCGATCGTCAAGTGGAGTTTCGGATTGATCTCGTACCGGGAGAGGCTCCTGTTGCTAGAGCCCCTTACCGGTTAGCACCAGTGAAGATGCAGGAGATGATGGCTCAACTCCAAGAGATTTTGGAGAAGGGTTTCGTAAGACCGAGCTCGTCGCCTTGGGGAGCTCCGGTCTTGTTTGTTAAAAAGAAGGATGGCACGATGAGAATGTGCATCGATTATCGTGAGTTGAACAAAGCTACAGTGAAGAGCAAGTCTCCGCTTCCAAGAATTGATGATTTGTTTGATCAACTCCAAGGAGCGGGGTGCTTTTCCAAGATCGACTTACGTTCGGGTTACCACCAAGTGAAGGTAAGAGAAGAAGACGTTCCGAAGACAACCTTCAGAACGCGTTACGGCCATTATGAGTTTCTTGTGATGCCTTTTGGTTTAACGAACGCACCAGCGGTATTTATGGATTTGATGAATAGGGTGTGTCGACCATTCCTCGACAAGTCCGTCATCGTATTCATTGATGATATACTCGTGTACTCTAAGAGCGAGTTAGAGCACGAGCAACATCTACGCGAAGTTCTCGATGTGTTGAGAAAAGAAAGATTGTACGCCAAGTTTTCCAAGTGAGACTTTTGGCTTAAAAAAGTGCAATTCTTGGGTCATGTTGTCACTCGAGACGGAGTTAAAGTGGGCCCCTCCAAGATTGAAGTTATGATGAATTGGGAGCCTCCCAAGAGTCCGTCCGAGAACCACAGTTTCTTGGGTCTGGCGGGGTACTACCGGAGATTTATTCAAGACTTTTCGAAGATCGCTTCTTCCTTGACAGTTTTAACTCGGAAGAATGTGAAATTCGATTGGACCGAAACGCAAGAGAAGGCGTTCCGGATACTACAAAAGAAGTTGTGCAAAGCTCCAATTTTGTCGTTGCCTGAAGGTTCGAAAGACTTCGTGGTCTATAGCGACGCTTCGAAGATGGGATTAGGATGTGTGTTGACGCAAAGAGGCAAGGTAATCGCTTACGCCTCGAGGAAACTTAAGATACACGAGAAGAACTATCCTACCCACGATTTAGAGTTAGCAGCGGTGGTGTTCGGCTTGAAACTTTGGAGACATTACTTCTATGGAACAAAATGTACGCTCTACACAGATCATAAGAGTCTGAAGTACGTATTTGATCAAAAGGAGTTGAACATGAGGCAAAGGCGGTGGCTCGAGTTGCTCAAGGATTACGATTGTGAATTGCTTTACCATCCCGGTAAGGCTAACGTAGTAGCCGATGCGTTAAGTCGGAAGGACTATAGCGGAAGTATTCGGGCTACACTTTCGAGAATCGAGTTAGTGTCTAGTCTTGTTGAGAAGATCAATACGTCGTAGGTTGAAGTTTTGTTGGAAGAAAATCTCAAAGAAGAAGTCATGACGAAGCAGCGTTCGCTATTAACGGAAGATAGCCGTGGGGTAAAACTGTTTAGCGGTCGTGTGTGGGTGCCCAAAGTTGGGGGTAACTGTGATATATTGCTTGAGGACGCTCACAAGTCCAATTATTCCGTTCATCCGGGAAGTACAAAGATGTACAGGGACTTGAAGTTGCATTATTGGTGGCCAGTAATGAAGCTTGATGTGGCGCGTTATGCGGAGCGTTGTGTGACGTGCTCACAAGTTAAGGCCGAACATCAATATCCGTATGGGAGTCTACAGTCCTTAGAGATTCCCGAGTGGAAGTGGGAACATATTACCATGGACTTCGTGACGAAGTTGCCTAAAACTCTTCGAGGTCACGATAGCATTTGGGTAATAGTCGATAGATTGACGAAGAGCGCTCACTTCCTGGCTATGCGCGAGACTTTACCGATGGACAAGTTAGCAAAGCTCTACATCGATGAAGTGGTCTCGAGGCATGGAATACCCTTATCGATCGTGTCGGATTGCGACAGTCGGTTCACTTCGAACTTTTGGGATGGGTTTCAGAAAGAGCTTGGTACGCAAGTAAAGTTGAGTACGACTTACCATCCACAAACCGACGGGCAAAGCGAGAGAACGATCCAAACGCTGGAAGACATGTAAAGGTCTTGTGTCATCGATTTCGGGGGTATTTGGGACTCTCACCTACCTTTGGTGGAGTTTACTTACAATAATAGCTACCACTCGAGTATTGGGATGGCACCATTTGAGGCGTTGTACGGGCGGAAGTGCCGGACTCCCGTGTGTTGGCTTGAAGCGGGAGAGAAGCAATTCGCTGGACCTGAGATCGTGCAAGAGACAACCGATAAGGTCAAAAGTATTCGTGAAAGATTGAAAGCGGTTCAGGATCGGTAGAAGAGCTATGCCGATAAGAAGAGGCGGCCGATGGAGTTCAAGTGGGCGACCGTGTGTTGCTTAAGGTGTCGCCATGGAAGGGCATTCTCAGGTTCGGAAAATGTGGGAAGCTAAGTCCCCGTTTCCTTGGACTTTTCAAAGTGCTTAAGCGGGTGGGTTTGCAATCCTACCAATTGGAACTGCCGCCAGAGTTGAGCAGAATCCACAATACGTTCCATATTTGTTACCTTCGGAAGTGTTTGGCTGAAGAAAAAAGCGTCATTCCCCTCTCAGAGTTAAGAGTGGACGAGGGTAACCATTGTGTAGTAGAACCTGACGCTATCTTAGAGAGAAAATCTAAGAAGTTGCATCACAAAGAGTTCACTATGGTCAAGGTGCAGTGGAAGCATCATCGGGGAGCCAACGTGGCGTGGGAAGTTGAGAAGGATATGAAGCGAAGATATCCTCACCTTTTCGAGTAGATGATATTTCGGGGACGAAATCATTCCCAAATTGGGGAGGATTGTAACACCCCGGATTTTCGTTATGTAATTTTGGTATTCTTGTGTTTAAGCGTTGTCGTTAGCACCGTGTTTGGTTTGAAGTTTGAGTTTGGATTTTGGTGGTTTTGGGCAAACCACAGTGAAATGCGTGAGTTGCACCGCAACTTGAGGTCGCGACACAACCCGCGAAACCCCCTGTTTGTGTTGGGTTTTGTGTTAGCGGACGAGTTATACCGCGACTTGAGGTCGCGGCATAACCCACGAGATCCCCTGGCCGACTCTTAGGAGTTCAGCCTAAATATCTTGTTTGGGAGATATTTTCTAAAATCTAAAATCTCTTTTTTCTCTTTCTCTTTTTTCTCTCTCTCTCTTCCTAGATCTCGTTTATACCTCGTTATTTGCTAGTATTAAGTGCATCTAGCAAGGGTTCGGTATAGAAAGCTTCATCTTCTCTCGGTGGTCGATATCTGGTTTTTCGGGTTTTCGTCTAAAACCTATTTGGTGAGTTCTTACTACCTTTTTCTAAAATTTATACATGTCAAAACTTACATTTTGAACTTCTATATATCTCCATGGTTTCAGATCTAAGTTACTACATTTTGATATAACTTGAGTTTTGGGAGATTTTAAGGTTCCCGATCATTTTCGATTAAAATGATGGGTTCCATCTTATTTGAAGTAAAATGAGGTTTTACTTGCACATTTATGTGGATTATTTGAAAGAATATATATGAACTCATTTTATGATTTTCATTCTTACCAACAGTTAAACTTGAAGGAAGGCATTTTGTTTATAAAATGTTTTTATACCATATGACTATCTATGGTGGGTCACATATGTTATTGTGACAAGTCTGTACCATTACTAGTGGATCCCTAGGTTTTGAGTCGGCTTTTATTATTGGGATGTCTATTCCCCTTTCTATAGCTATGGATGCATTTGATCCTCGGGGGCCATTTGGTACGGTTATGTGAGACCGATTACTAGCTATGGGTCATAATGTAGTCCTAGTAAACGAGTATGACTGGTTTCCTCGAGGGCCCTCCCTCACATCTTAGTACGGACCTTCGTTGTTCGTGGCCATGGATTCCATGTATTTAGCTCACAACTCGGATTGTGGCCTACTTTTGTGTTCCGCCGTAATCCTTGGAAAATCGGGTTTCCCCCGTCATCGCAAGATGAATTTTTGGACCGATCAGTCCTTATGTGGAAAAGATTTCTTTTGTAAACCGAAACTTATTGAAAAGATTTCCTTTTGATACAATTGTTTATATCTCTTGAAATTATAAACTGTATATTCTCACTAGGCTTTAAGCCTAACACTTTTTCTCAAATGATATGTATAACAGGTTCCCATTAGCGGTGGGTTGCCAAGGGCTTGAGTGACGAGCTTGGTCTCGGGGGCTTTTGAGATGACTAGTATTTGATGTTGAACAATTGTTTATGTCCCATTCTTTTGGTGATTTTTGGATTAACAACCGATGTAATCTAGATATTTATGTTTAGATTAGTTTGTTGTTGAATTCCACATCCGTATTCAGATTTTTTTAAAGGCTTAGTACATTCCACTTTTTGGGAGGTTTATACCAGGTGTTGATGTTTATTTTTCCAATTTCCGCATTTTTAAATTCACTCTAGTTTTTAGGGTGTTACAAAAAGGGAAAGACAAAAGAGACTTGAGGCATAAGCTAAGTGATCATCGATCACTGAGTATCTCTTCCTTCAGAGATATAAAGAAGTTCAGCTATCGCTGAAGCTTTTCCTCAGGTTTCTTCGCATATGAGTAGAGTCGTCTTTGCTTCACTGATATCCGCATCAGGTCACTAGTAAAATTGTCTTTGTTCAGCAGCTTCGTCTTCGATTCAGCTATGAACATCTGTTGACGCGAAACTTGTCTTCAGGGATTACATCTAACAGTTTACATCAGAAACTATCAGCGATACTGAACATACTCAGTATTTAACAGCTGATAGTGAAACACTAATACATATGAATGTTTACAAGAAAGATCATTAGTGATAACTGAACAGACTCAGTCTGATCGCTGATGATGAAACACTAATACATATTGTTTAAACGTAATTTTCACTAAGTATAGAAGAGGGTCTTTGTCAAATCACTGAGAGAGTTTGGATCAACAGGAAGTTATGCCCATAACGTTCAATCAAGACGACCTCAGTGACCCGTGGCAAAAACATCACGACGGCTTGATCATCCAACTCACGATCGGGAATTGTTCGAACAAAAGAATCTTGATCGATGGAGAAAGTTCTGCCAATATTATTTTCCTTAGCACGATCAAAGCTATGGGAATAGACAAAGCATAAAGCGTACGTCATTCGACAGTACTAGTAGGATTCAATGGAGACATGGATAATACCATCGGGGAGATTACTCTTCTAGTATACGCTAATGGAGTCAACAAGCAGGCCAAGTTTAGTGTCACCGATTGCTCGTCAACTTATAACGTTATACTAGGCGACCCTGGATTCACGAAATGAAAGTCGTCCCTTCGACGTATCATCAGACGGTTAAGTTCCCAACCCCATGGGGAGTCCAAGAGATCAAAAGCGAGCAGAAGATCGTACGAGATTGCTACAAAGTCACGATGAAGCCTTAGAAGCAGAATATCTAGCAATTACAGAGCCAGGACTATCCTAAGATTGTTGACGACTATCGACTGGAAGAAGTTGTACTGGATCAGGACAAGCCTGACAGAATCGTCTTCATCAGGTCATATCTCGACCCTGTTATAAAGAAATCGCTAATATCTTTTTGTGCAGGAACATGTCGATTGCTTCGCCTGGACGCACGAAGATATGGTGGCATAGACCCCGAAGTCATCTCACATCGTTTAAACATCAATCCTTCGTTTGAACCTATTAAACAGAAACCACGTAAGTTCGCTCCAGAACGAAACAAAGTGATCAACGACGAGTTCGACACTTTTCTCAAGAGTGGAAAGATAAGGGAGGTCAAATACCCTGACTGGATGGCTAACGTCGTCGTCGTACAAAAGAAGAACGGAAAATGGAGAGTATGCATAGACTTCACTGATCTCAATAAATCCTGTCCCAAGGATCCCTTCCCTTTACCACATATCGATGCTATGGTCTACGCGACGACTTGACGTAGACTCTTAACATTCATGGACGCCTATTCAGATACAATCAGATTCTAATGCATCGTGACGATCAAGAAAAAACCTCTTTCATGATAGACAAAGGTATTTATTGTTATAAAATTATGCCTTTTGGATGTTGACTTTAAGTTAGTTCTAACGCACCATCATGTTGAAATTTTATAGATGTTGAAAAGAGATTTTCAACTGGAGCCCTGAAATGACGAAAAAACTAATAGCTTTGAGATTTGTGTAAATGGATATATCCATTTGAAACGACTAAAATCATCTATAAAAGTAATGAAATATTTGAAACCGGATCAAGAGACAAGTGGAGCTAGACCCCATATATCTGAATGAATTATATGTAATGGAGTAGTACTTCGAGTTACAGACAATGAAAATGGAATACAAGTACTTCTGGACACACTACACGTGTGGCAATTTTATTTGACTAATTTCTAATATATATTGAATTTTTTTGTGAAAAATAATTGGAATGATCCCTAGCCTGGAATGCCAAAGATCTTGCAAAAAAGTAGCAGAAAGAGAATAAATGTTATTCTAGTTAAGCAAAATGTGGTGGAGAGTTGTCCCTGTTACGGTCTGAACAGATAAATCAAAAGATGAGAAAACAATAATATAAGGGTTATCACGAACAAGCTGAGTAATAGATAAAAGATATTTGGTAAGCCAGGCACCAAAAGAATATTTTTCAAGATAATATCACATTTTGGTAAGTGAATGGTGAAATGACCAATATGTGTGATGGTAAGAGACATACCATTGCTGACTACCAATTTGTTGGAGCCGGAGTAGACTTTAAACCCTTGAACTAAATGTAGATTTGAGGTATAATGTGGGCAATATCAACTAAGTCTGGAATCCAAGACTCGGTAGTAGCATAAATATCTGCAAGAGTATCAGAACGAGCAGAAAAACCAGAATTGTTATCTTGATGTGAAACCCAATTATTAAAGTACACAATCCCAAATCCAATAGAGTTAGGCCCAAAAATGCACTGGTCAAAACTTGGTCCAACTATAGATATGGATCTAGTAGCATAAAGGCCTTGTAAATCATAGTTTGGTGAAGCAAGATGATATCATTGACCATAAGTTTGGTCAATAGTGGTGTAGCATGGATCTTGAGTGACACGATTAGCATTCAGATAAGTTGCTATGCCTGGAGAACTTTGGATCGATGATTGATTCTTAGAGTTCCAACCCCAACAAGCGCTTCCTTCTCCAATCGTTCCTCATCCGGTGAAGGTACCCCCGTTGTTCAATGTTGAATATGACACTGATTGAGAGAAAGCAATATTTGCATCATACATACTTTGGAGAGGACTGCTTGCTCTCCAACCATTGTGACCACGACCTCGAGAAAAACCACAACCACAACCATTTCCTTTCTATTTTCTACCACCATTGCTCTGTTATCTATTATTATTTCTACCACCATTCCTCATTTCAGTCGATGGATATAGAAAATAACACCAGAAAGCTTTATGACAAATTTGACAGACCACACCATTTTGTGATTTACTCCAGATCCAGAATGCGGCATGTGTAAATATTGAAGAGTTCATGAACAAGCAATATGGAGTGCAATTTAGCAAAGTTTGGAATGTTTTCAGAATTCTAAATATTCAAGACAAAGGCATTAAACACTGAGTTCAATCATTGCAGAGTTTGTTACATGAGATCACCTCTGACACTTTTTCACCAATTGACCCTAAAGAACCCACAACTCTTTTAATGGAATCACAATAAATTGTAACAGTTGAAGAACCTTGTTTCTAAGTCTGATATTGAGTGATTAATTGAAATTTTTTGCAAAGTCTTGTTATAGATATGAATCTTCATGGAACTTCCAAAGATTCAAGGTTGTTCCAATGTCAATTGCTAGATAAGCTATCGACCAATCAAGAATGGAAGTGATGCAAGCAGACACATAACAATATGCTTTGCACCAATTTTCATATCCATGAGCTATTTCTAAAGAAGAAGGCAGATTTGTACTTACATGTTTGGAGAGGCCCAATGTCTTGAGAATGGTGAGAATTTCATGTTTCCAACTCAGTAATTTTCACTTGTGGGTTTTATGGAAACAAGATTAGTAATGTTTGCCATTGAAAAGCTCTGGCTTTGACTTTGGCTTTGATTCTAATTCTGTTCTGTGTTTCTTGTAACTTCTGCACTTTCTAGAATTCTTTATCATCTTGTGCTACTGTTTTGAATCTCTAAGATGTAAGGCTACTGATAGCTCTGTTACCATAAAGTTTGGTAAACAAAACCTGAAAAACAAGAAAAGTAGAGAGAGAAATTTACTCTCTTTATTTGTATTATGATTTCATTGAAATGTTATAGAAGGAGATATGGTCAACATAATAAGGAAAAAATAACTCTCAATAGAAACTAACAACTACTAACATAAAACTTATAAGCTTACTTTCTACACACTTCTAGATACTTCTCTTTATAACTCTAACACGATTAGAAGATTTGATGATTGACAAACTATGTAATAAACACTTAGCCATTTGGGTTAATCAAAGAATGTGCTTTATAGAGGCACTTCAAATGATATAGATTAATTGATAAACATGTATTAGTTGATAGAACATCTGTCACTAAATAACAGAAAAATAAATCTACTAGCATATGATCTAATGAACTCAATTGGATGAAATAGGAGCTGACAAGTAATGCAGATCATTCCAGATCAACATACAAGTGTTGAAACTCTAATGAAGATATCAGATGGAAGTCTACCACTCGATCTAGCAAAACTCACTAGTGTCAGATGTTCCTGACCAACAGATGAAGCATTAGACAGATGTGTTGAATCATCAGATGAAGATATCAAAATATGAGAGTCTAACAACTAAAGGATCAACATCTAACGATGTACCAACTAATAAAATGTTTCTCTCTCAGAGATAATAAGGATGAAAGTACAGTCTAACATACCTGCTACAAAAGTGCTTTTCTTCTTTTATGGCAACTTAATAAGGGAAATAACATGCTTAGCATTTAATGCAGTCTGTATGCATTTAATGTGCATGCTTAATATTTAATGAATTATGGCGATAACCACTACAAGGAAGAGACATGCATCTGTAACCGCATGAACGGGGTAAAACAAACAGTAAAAAGGACACTTCTTCATAATTTGTCATCATGCTGAATTGTCACAGAGTGGAAGATGTTGCCTATAAACACCAAGTATAGTCTTGAAGATCGAGATGCCAAAATATAGAGCTCAAAGAGAATATCTTTCTATTCTTTTTATTCTTTGAAGTTCATTAACTGATCACCTACTACTTTCTTGCAACTTCGGTTTCTTAATTGGATACTTATTTAGAGTTGATTGAGTACATTCTAGTGGTTGATCAAGAGGGAATACATGTGTCAAATTGAGAGAGACTGTTATAGGCGGTTGATCACAAGTTGACCTTTAGTTTATTTTCACAACTATCTTTTACATTGTAAAGATAACTGTTTTAATAAAATTATTGAAACTTTGAAAACATTTTATTCACCCCTCTACTATGTTATTGCCATATTGTTTAACCTACGGGACCAACACTACTAAGAATTAAAATTTTGACATGTAGTATCTCGATAAAGCCTCTTATGTTATTAAACCCAAAATTCACCAAGATGAACCTATTAGGCTTATTCAAAAAGGCATATATATTGATTCAGTTTTTGATAAAAGCGATATACATAATTATTTTCCAAATACCACTCCTATTGTGAAGGGGTAATAAATTTGAATCATGTGATCACTATCTAGTTCTAAAGCTGAATTTGCTCAAATGAATCTTATTCTGTATGTTTCACTAATTAGGAATTTGATGTAATGTTTGGTATGTACTTGTCTTAATATAATTGATTACCACATGCTTGGTTGTTAATAATTAAATCTTGGTGTAGATAGTTAGAAAGCAACTAAAAATATGTTAAGATACTTGCGAGAGAAAGAATAGTCCATGTTGGCTTATAGAAGGACGTGTTAGTGTGTATGCCCAGAATCCAATCATTAGATGATTCTATTTGGACATTGTGTCGTGATTATTATTAATTAATAAATAAAAGACATTGCCCAATTATTATGTTTATGGCATATTCTGTGTTATATCCAAACATAATAATAACCTTAGAATAATGTATTCTAAAATGTCCCTAGTCAAGTATTAACTTTGGTTTGGGTTGAATTAATATGCTACGACTAGTATATGCAGGTATCCGTATGTGGATACATAATCCACATATGGGTATGAGATGAGATCTTGTATCGGGCGTGACACGCTATGAGAACATTTCATTGGATGTCATATGAGTATCATATACAGTTCTCATGTGGTCATTGTACAATTAGTCCTTTGACTTGAGATCATGGAGTTTGATTTATGTGAGTGTTGTACTTTGATAACTGATTCTAATCAGTACGTAACTGGTAGACAGAACTATTGTTGGGTATATCGCGTATCACTATTTAGGACTAGTATGCATCAAGATAGGATTTGTTCCTCTTGTATGTCGAGAGCGATATCCCTAGGCCCCTCGATTGAATGATATCATGGACGTGCATGCATGCTCAGCTGATCAGTATAAGGATACTGATAATCGATATATGATACTGATATCTGTCTTTTAAGTATATTACAGAATCGAGAAACTAAGATCGAACATAACGAGGATGACACATCCATGCCTCGTGTTCGATCTGGATATCTGAAAAAAGGGACATAAATATGTACACTGATAATGATAACACAAAGTGCTGATTAGCTAAATCAACAAACTTTATCATTTGGGTAACGATAATGTATTGCTAGATGCCACTCTTCTCTGATAATTATAAATAGGACTTATAGTTATTACCAATGTGATAAAGTCCCAATGGGTCACACACAATAAATGTATATCTGAATTAGGAGAACAAATAATTAAATAAGATTTAATTGTTATCATCCGATTTTTATAAGAGATAAAAATCAGTTATATCTTGTGTGACAAGTAGGGGTGAGCAAAGGCGGGTATCCGCCTAAAATTCCCGGAATCGGAACCGACGGTTCCTGGAATGAAGGAACCGGAACCGGTGTAACCGGTTCTTTATATTTGGGAACTGGTCCTGGAACCGCCGGTTCTGGTACCGGGTACCCGCTATCTATTTTTTTATCATTCATATTATAAAAAAGTAAATATTAATATATTACAAAGTCCAACGTCAAGAAATAAATACCACAAACGTGAAAACTAATACGATAAAAACTAAAACTAATAAATAATACAAACGATACTTAGAAAACAAATAAATATTACTAGCGTTGCTTCCAAAACAAATAAATACTACAAAAGGTGCTTCCAAAACACTTCATGTCAATAAAATTAATTGATGCTAACAAATACTACAAATGATACTTTCCTAAAAGGTAGTTTATTAAATATTTATAAATAAAAAAAATATTTTATTACAAAAATAGCGGGTACCCATCGGTTTCGATTCTGGGTACCCAGCGGGACCGGGTACCCGGTCCCAGAACCAGTCCCAACGGGTACCCAGCGGTTAACGGTTCCAAAAAAAAAAGAAGAAGAACTGGTTTCGATCGGTTCCATATTTTAGGAACCGGAACCAGAACCAACCACAACGGTTCCAGTTCCAAAACCGAAAATTCCGAAGTGGTTTCAATTCTAAAGGCGAGTATCCGCTTCCGATGCGCACCCCTAAATAAAAGTTAACATGGAAATATTAAACCTTAAGACGTGATAATTATATTAATAACTATGAACATACATGAGCATAAGTTAACGCACCTCACAACCTTAACATTTGTTAACATTTAAACATTAACATGCAATGTTAACTTGCATAACATAGAAAACAATGAACATTAACATTACCTTAACTTGAAAAAACAATGAATATTGACAAACATTAACAAATCTTAACATGCAAAATATTGAATGTTAATGTACCTTAACGTAAATAAACATACATTACCCATGAATATTAACGTACTTTAACCCAGAAAATGCGAACATACGTTAACAAAATGGGCAAAACTAGCGCATATGTAGTCGGCAGAATGATCGATCTGCCTTCCCTTGGCCCCAACAACATGCAATACGACATGCGAATTGATCTGTGTGCCCTCATGATCGACAACTTGTTAGGATCTAAGCACTTACCACTACGCCAAAAGCAATTGCTGATGGAGAAGGCACAACATATTTCATATAGCGTAGTAGCCAACGCCACATTTCGATTTAGGAAGATACTAGTCAATGACCTAACAACCCCCCCCCCCCAGCATCTGCCAGCACTAAAAAGATCTTCGCAAGAAGACAATGGCTGCACAACATGCATTTTGGCATTAAAATGCACTCCATGGGATTCAAACTCGTGACCTGATCTAATACCACATGTTAGGATCCAAATGCTTACCACTACGCCAAAAGCAATTGCTGATGGAGAAGGCACAACTTATTTTCATATAGCGTAGCAGCCATCACCACATTTAGATTTAGGAAGATACTGGGCAATGACATAAGACAACTTATGTTGCTTCCAACCATTACTACCAAAATTCAATTTCCTACCAGACCCTAACCCTATATATATATATATATATATATATATATATAGAGAGAGAGAGAGAGAGAGAGAAAGATAAAAGTTCAATTGCGAACTCCATTTTCATTGTAAACGTGAGACTGATCTCGACCTTCCATCTCTATTGATCTAACAACTTACATTAAATAGAGTATTTAATTAAAATTATTAATTAATACGATTAGAGGTAAGAAAAAGAAGTTAATTTCAATCTCATGCCTACCTTATTTGACTTTTTATTTTCTTTTTTAATAAAAAACTTTTACCCTTAAAGGTTAAAAAAATTATCTAAAAAATTACTAATATTTTAATCAAACAAATTACATCAAAAAAACGAGAAGTTCATACTCTTCGATATGACATCCATCTCGATATAGTTTTTTTCTTCGTTTTAACTATTTTTACGTGAAATGCTATTTATATGTTATATTCATTATGAATACTTATGTACGTTTATGTTTGTGCAACAACTCGATATCGTAAGTCCGTAACTCGACGTCACCTTCTTCAACACTTACTTCAACGTCGTAAGGCACCATGTTCTTCATCACCGTAACCCAACACCTATCGAGAACCCATCGAGACCGAGCGAGAACCTATCAAGATAGATGGAGAACCTATCGAGAAAGGTCGAGAATCCATTCATTGACTTCGTGAGTGTTTATGTGTGTTAAACCATAACCTATTACCTTCATTTTCCATCGAAGACCTATCTATTGATTTATTATTTGTTTGTGTTTGTAAAACCATAGGCTACCACTCTGGAACCTATCGAGATCGATCGACAACCCATCGGGACCGATCGACATCAATCGAGACTAATCAAGAACCCATCCATTGACTTGGTGTGTTGTATGTTAAAATCATAACATAATGACTAACACTCACCTATTTTCTTATCCTGAGTCGGTAGCCTACATCGAAACTCGACGACACCTTCATTTTTCATCGAGACCGATTAAGAATCTATTGATTAATTTATTGTGTGTTTGTTTGTGTAAAACTATAACCTACCACTTTTAACTTTAATCGAGATGGATCGGGAAATATATCGAGACGAATCGGGAACTCATCAATATCAATTGAGAACTAAATAAAGAAAAAGAAAGAAAAGCTAGAGTATGTGGAGTTGAAACTATAGTATATAATCATGATGAATAATATATATATGCATGATTAATGTTATGGTGAAAATTGATATTTATGATAAATATCATATTAATATAAATACTAGAGAGTTATTGTATGCACGTAATCATACATAAATATTCTTGACGAATAATGTAATTTGTGGTTATTGCTAAAATCATATATATATATATATATATAATACCATGTGTTATTGTAATTGCGAAAGTCGTTATGTTAAATTGTTTGTGAGCTTTGGCATGTTGGAAACCATCGTGGATGGTTGAACCGTGTGCCTAGAATTCGTTTCCTGAGCACATGGAGATACATCTACGAGGGGGCCGAATGGGGATCTACTGGGGCCCCGAGAGAGTGGTTATTCCATTAATTTGAGGGAATCAATTCCGGATGCGGGATGGTACATTTTTGTGGGGTGTTTCATACTTATTATATAAATCTTGCCATTTTGATTTATTGCTTTCTTTAAAATCTCTCGAGGTGGGAATTCACTAGACCTTTTGGTCTAACCCTTGCTTCTAAAATTTTCTTAAACCCATTTTCAGGTGAGGAATCTGGTTGCGCTTCGTCAAGAGGTAAAGATAAGTGTTGATAGATAGGGAATAGAAGATAATCAGTTAAAGGCGGCATAAAAGTGATACTATAGACTCTCGGCTGTGATAGGATGTTTTTCCTTTTAAAACTATGTTATTTCTATTTTGATGCACTGTATTGGGACCCGTTTGAGTGCCATGTTTGTTTTGGGTCGTTACAATTGGTATCTAAGTCAAGGTTTAAGGGATTTTGGTGACCGGATGGGCCTAAACTTAAACCGTGGGGTAGAGTTGGGGACACAACCGAGATGTAGGGTGCCTTTAGGAAGATCATTCTAAGTGCACTAAATATAAGGTAGCAAGGAATGTCATGTAAGGTAAACTTACATTACACCTGGCCAGCGTAGTTGTGAATTTACAGGTACATGCATTTGCTCAAATTGCTTTACTATGCGTGGTAGTCATTAGAACGTTGGTTATATGCGGTTAGTTTAGTTTACCCCATGATCGGAAGGATAATCTTGTTGGGTTAGCTAATGAAGGAGTGATGAAATGGAGTAAAATTCTAGTATTGCTGCGTTAGTAGTGGTGTTGATGGGATGCGTGAGGTAGCCTATGGTATAATTGTTGACAACCCCTAGAAGGAGTATTATTCAGAGGGATAATAGATCGACCTAAGGTAGAACTTCAGGAGTTCGTAATAGGCGAATTGTTGATAAAGGGTGAACTCCTAGTTCGAAGTGAGTCCCCATGCTGGGGGTTGATGTGTCGATCTGTTCGGACAGGAAATAAGGATTGGGTTAGGATTTTGAAATATTCAAACGCAAGGTCGGGTGAAAGAAGGGAGCTTATGACTTTCAAATCAGCGATAGAGTGGTAAGGATGTCGGAGAGAAAATATCGGGATTGAATTAAATTTTCGAAGGAACAGATTGGGAAGAAAATGTGAGTGGTTTATCGACCGGTAGGGGTTAAAGATTGAAATCGTACGAATTGTAATTGGTGCTTAAGACGAGAACTTGGGGTAATCAATCAGGTAGGTTGTGAAACGTCAGTACAACAAGTTGTTGCAAGGCTGAGAAAGCGACCTTTAGTCAAAGGTAGGATGCCATGATAATTGGGTGAGTGTAACGGGTGACCTTGACTGGGTGAATATCCTTCAATTGCAAGAGAGTTCATGCTTTGTGTCTTTAAAGGAATTTCGAGAGCTCATTCATGATTTAAAAGTAGATGCATACATAACGAATTTCATGTTTTGGAAATGATTCGACGCGTGAAAGAGTATGTAAAGAGGATAGACAAACCTATTTTCGTTACAAGAAAAAAATCTTTCTTTAAACTTAGTGATTTGTAAAATATAACACTTCTTTCCATGATGGGATAAAATTTGTTACGAGAGCCATGAACGCAGTTGGTAGAAAACCTTTATAACCAAAATGAGTTTTTTCATGATGATATCTTATAACTGAGAGTGACAGCCGGCTGTTTTAATTCATGCAAGCGATTTCATTCAGAACTCTTCTAGTCGTATAGGGTAAGTTTTTCCCACATATTACGGTGATCACGTCACCATTTTAGTTGGTCAAGATGTGGTTTTACCGAAAGTTTTTGTGCGAACGATTCTCGAGATCGTTGTGCATGACGTTGAAGTTATGAGAGTGTTGACTCATGTGTGCTTGCGATGTTTTCAGGTGTTGTACCTTTTGAATGTTCAATTATTAAAAAAAATTATATTAGAGAAGTCGTCATGCATGAAGGCTATGAACTCAGTAGGTCGTGAAAGTTTCTGGATTTAGGGGCAGGGAGGGTCCGAGAGTGGGGAATGTGTCAGTCAATCTAGTGGTGGTTGATTATTGATCCTGGTATTTTATTAAGGAAGAGAGGGGAATATTGGAAAATATCATAATTTGACTTTGACATTGATAGAATTATGGTGGGTTGAACTTTTGTTCGGTATCTTGAAATGCTTTTGTCAGTGAACGGTGGTGTTTGGGGGTGCCAAAGGAGTGGAGCCTGGGTTTTGGGGTGATCATGTAAGTTAGACTTCGCACCAAGTAAGCATTGAATCTCTTTCAAGTAAGGACGGTGAAGTGTTAAGCTAAATACAATTTGTTGGGAAAGTAGATTCAGTTAGAAATTCTTGTTGTCGGGAATACTATGGAAGCATCATCATGTCGTTTCATTTTTCGATCAAAGTTAGCAACTGTTCAAGATGTGCAAAATTAAAGCCATTGTTAGGAGGTTGGAATTTAAGGATTTACCTTGGTGTGCGTAGATGTAAGAGGTCATTTATAAAAGAGGCATGCTTGCTGGATATTGGACCATTGTGCGTGAGTGTTTAGTAATGGAAGGTCGATGCTTGGAGGAGTGCTTTCCCTGTGAGGTTTCAGTGGTTCGTAAATGGATGAAGTAATTAGTGCAATCAAGGTGAGTGCACGGAGTATGTCGGAAAATCTTGAGTTGAGAGTCATCTAGATTCGGGAAAAAGCGAGGTCGTGAGATAGATTGGGTGTTTTATACATGCAGGTGAAAATGAAGGCAATAGTGGTTGGATATGCAAATGATTGTGAGAACCTGGTCCGCAGTGTTATCATAGTGTGGTAACTGTATGAACAAGTCGGTGGCATTGTATGCCAAGGTGCACGTGTAGGTCATTGATGGGATAATAGGTGTGGTTATGTTGGGTGGTGAATATGGGTGGAAGCATAGGAAAATAGTAAGTGTAAATTTGTGTTATCATTTATGATCCACGACTCACTCAATTAGAGCACTAAGTACTTCAAAAGAATTCGCTCCAAAGATGCTTTTAATCGCTCCGCTGGTGCGAGAAGGAGTCAAGAAGATAGGAGGGAGGATAGCTATGATCCTGCCAAGGTTTTTTTCAAAAATACTTGGAGATTTCGAGGAGAGATTCAAATGTGGAGAGTGTGTTATATATAGTGTTGCATTGTTGGTGTTCTTGAGGTCATAGGGGTGGAGTGATATGTGACGATCACCAAAAAAAAGGGGGAAACTCGTATTCTACTTGGTTACGTGGAGCTTCAGAGGAGTTTACCTTAAGCCAAGGAGAATGCTTTATCCGGTTGATTGTGATGCATGGTTGTAATTTTGGAGTTAGCTGGGAATGTTGAAGTATTCCTTGGGTGGAAATGGATTCTAGTGGATGGGTCGACTTTGTCTGAAGATTGAGAGGTGCTTGGTATAGTGAGTATTGGGCATTGTTGCGTGACCCATCTGGATACCTCAAGGGAGGATTGTGGTGGAGTAAAGTATGTAAAAAGGGATGTGTTACCGATGAGAGGAAATCGGTGACTTAGGATTGCGCGAGAGGATATTGTTGGCATGTTGCAATAAGTGAGTACGCTGAAGCTAAGAAGTTCGCCTAATGAAGTTGAATGGGATGGAGTATGTTTAAAGGGTGTTTTTACGGGGATGTGAGAAATAGACTATTACGTATGTTATGGGTAAGGTGTTAGAAAATTTGCACCTGTTGGTAAATCCTTCTTCGAAAATGGGTGTTCTAGGTTTTGAGAAGGCATGGTAAAATGGTTGATCGAGGTGACCGGAGGAAAGATCGACGGACGTGAGTAAGTTTTAGTGTGATGGATATTCCGAGTAAGCATTGTGAGTATTGTTATGCTTGGAGCGAGTTCTGTGGGAAATGTGTCGTTCCTTGTTAGATGGATATCCGAAGGAAAATCAGTGGATGATGTCTTGGTTGATGGGTGCATTGCGCGGTTGAATTGCTTACCAACAAAGGATTAGTGATCGTCGTTGGGTTATAAGTCGATGTGTTAGTAGTGCTGGGTGCAACCATAGAGAGATTTTCTAAGAATTGTGATATGAATAAATAAATTCTTACCTATAGCTTTGGAGATGAAGTGCAAGGTTGACCTTGTGTCAAGTTGGCAATTTGGGGTAGTGATTATCGTAGTCGGGAAAGGTTGAAGGTAGCTCGTATCCGTCAAAAGAGCTACGCGGTTAAACGATGGGAGGACATAGGATTTCAAGTCGGAGTGTCTGTGATGCCTAAAGTATTCCCTGGGAAGGGAATTGTGCGATTTGGAAAGAAGGGGGAGTTGAGCCTGAGTCACGTTGGACCTTTTGAGATCATCGAATAGGTAAGGGAAACGACGTATAAGTTGGAATTACCCGATAGATTGTAAGACATCCATAACACGTTTCATGTCCCCAATTTGCGAAAGTGCATAGCGGAAGTGGACGAGGAGTTGAAGTTCGTCGAAAAAACCAGAGGCGATCAACGATCGTAAAGTCAAACGGTTAAGGACTAAAGAGAATAATTTAGAGAAGGTTCAGTGGAGATTTCTGAAAGGGTGGGAAGCTACGTTGGGATTTGTTTTGGGTTTGAATCGGGCATGAGATCAAATTATCCACACCTCTACGACAAGGAAATTCCGGGGACGAAATTCCTTTAGGGGGGGGGGGAGTATTGTAACTCCGCAAACCTCGTATTTGTTCGTTTTATAAATTTAAGTGATCAAAGGGGAAAAGAAAGACTTAGGGGTTTTAATGGTAATTGTGTGGGGAGACTCATAATGACCGTTATCGTTTTCTTTTAATTAAAAGGTGGTCAAAAGTGGACAAAGGGAAAACCCAAGGGCCTTGTGAGTAAATTTTGGGAAATTACTTAAAAAAATGAGGAAAAACCCTAAAGTCCATCATTCTTTCGTCATGTTGGTGAATGTGGCGGCTTAGAGAGAAAAGGGAGAGTAAGAAGAAAAATTACCATGGGATTGAGGTTTGAAGAAAGTTTAGAGGAGAAATCAGGGCAAGAGTTGGAAATTTCTGCATTGAGGTAATTATTTCTTACTTTCTTCCTCTAAATATTAAGATTTAGTATCCTTGTGAAATCCTTGCAATCGATTGGAAGGACTCTTCTATTTTTGAATGCCATGTGAATTAAGGTTAAGATTATACCACGAATCAGTTTTATGTAGGTCGTGTTTAGGAATTTGTTTTTGGTATTTATCGATTTTAAGGAAGGGGGGGTCCCTCGATAGTTTTTCCTTGGTAGGCGTCGGAAATCGCCATCCCCAGCCTGAGTTTTTCTGGACTACGTAAGTGTCGAGCGAGACCCGGACGTCGCCTCAACCGGGAATTCCCCGGGAGGACGCAAGTCGATTCGACCCGGGAGCTTCCCCGGAAGTGACCCGAGAGTTTTGGAGAACCGGGATTGGACCCGGGCTTACCATCAAGTCGGGTGGAGGCCTACTGTGGGAATTTCAATTATGAGATCCGATCCTCCAGGTTCGAGAGAGAGTTTTGATCAACTAAGTTGAGTTCTAGATAAGTTATTTACGTTTCCGCCTATCTAACGTGTAGGTTCGTGTTGTCTTGGTGTAAAACGTATTTATGTTTCGAGCTAGAATAATTGACGTATTCTAGATTAAGGTGTTGTTCATTTTTAAGAGATGTTGAAGTCTAAAATCTTATTTCATTTCTGATTGATAAGAGTTGTTGCTAAAGTATGAAAGCAAAATCCATAAAATTGTTTGTTTTTAACTGATAAATGACACAATGTTTGTTATTATCTATTTACCCCTCATAATATATATAATTTTGTTGTAGGATAAGTGTGACATCGTCTAAAGGATGTGACGATAAAGATAGAGATATAGATATTGATAAACATATCAGAGTTAGATTAGAAATGAAATATCTCATAGCTATCTACTTGTAACTCATCCCTATTTAAAGGGTTTTTGATTAATGATAATTACATATTTCTTCTCTCCATTTATTGTTGTTACATTTCTTTCTTCTTTTAACACATTATCAGCACGTAAAGCTCAAAATCTTCACCATCGCTAAACAGTTGTTTTGTCTCTTGTTTGTCGCCGTTGAATGTCTTGTTGCAAAATTGCCGCTATTCCGTTATCCCTTGCTTGTTGCCACGTCTGTCAAAAATTCTAGTAAGCTTTCTATTAACTTCTTTATAATTGAATATTGTGATATCATGTTAGAAGAATATAAGTTTTTGTTTTGATCTATACTATACATTCATTATATTTTTATTGTTGATATCAATTGAATTAATTTTTTAACCAAATCAAATTTATCATTATTTAATTTTTTTATTAAAATAATTAAAGAAATAAAAATGGATGTTGACGATGAAAATAAAGTTACACTAAAAATAGTTATTTGAATTTATATGAGATCTCATTTATAGTTTTATTAAAGTTATCTAAATTAAATAATCATATGATTTTAATTTGATTCTTTTAGTTGTAAAAGAAAAAAAAAGTGAATAAATAATTTGGAACTTGGGATGGAAACACTAATCCACGTCTAACCTATTGTTTTTTCTATTTAAATAAATATTTAATTTGTTTCTATATTAATTATCTATTGTTTTTATTTTATGAATATTTTATCATATTAATTTTATTTAATTGATTTATTAAACTTGCCTTTTAGGTTTGTTTAAATAAAGAATTAAAATATTAGTTAATTTAATTTATTTGGGTTAGTATAACTTTAAAAAAAATTAGCATATCATTCTTTATTTATGCATTATTAGTTAGTTACAATATTGACATGTTTATAGGTTGATTTAATTATGTTAATACTATTTGCTTATTTGGATCACAACTTTGATTTGGATCACTTAAAATTAGTAATTTATTGTTGTGAGATATGAAAATATTTATCGTTTTGAACTATTATTATTATTATTATTATTATTATTATTATTATTATTATTATTATTATTAATGTTTATCAAATTAGATTATAATATTCATATATTTAGATGGTTAACTTAAATGTTTATCTTAATATTCGTATGTTTAGATGTTTATCCAATTTGTTTACAATATTATTTATTTATTATCTGTTTATGTTAACATTTAAATGTTTATCTTAATTGTAATTTATAATTTATAATTAACTTTTGGAAGTTATACTTCCAACACCCATAACTTTTGGTGTTTTGCTAAAAACTCCAAAAAAATAAAAATAACATTAAAATGTTAAAATATTATTCACTTATCTTAATTATGAGTTCCTACTCATTATTTTCAACAGTAATTCATATTTGGAAGTTACACTTCAACCCTATATTTTTGGCATCATGCCAAAAGCTCCCATAATGCTGATATGATAATAATTTTTCTGAATTTAATTTCATTTTTGACCTCATGTCAAAATCTACCAATTAAAGAAATTGCAAGATATCGAAAGGATTTTGTCAAACGGGTGTAAATAGCCCTAAGGTTTCTAGGGATTTAAGAAATCCATGTGATTCCCCTACTACCTGGAAATCCAATAGATTGAGTGATTTCTTTTTTGCAAATTGAAATATTGATGAAGTATTATCAATAAAATATAAGCATACAAAAATCCAATATTGTTATGATAATGAAATTTCATAACCATAATCCATTTTCTTATCAAAAAGAAAATCATATATTATCCTTTATATATGTAAATGGTTGAAACAACTCATCCCAAAGTCAACATCGTAAACTCAAAAGAATCTGAGTATCATAAATGAGTATATATAAACCTCCTTTTGAAAAGGTACAAGAAAATACCCTCATGTTTTGAGACGACATATAAATCCTAAGTTTCATAGGAATACCTTTACTAGAAACCCCCAAAGAAATGTGGGATGTCCCGAAAGGTATAATCAGGAGTACTCATGAATATGTACTTCCTGAACTAATCATACAGTGGAATGAAACCCACTTACTCGATTACAAAAAGGTAACTGATTTCAACAAAGAAGTGTTACATCCAAAACGCGTCTCAATCTCTGTGGCAAGGAACTCACAGAAGATGACATGATTCCTAACATTATTTTCACCTTTCATATATCAAAAATATTAATGAACTAATATAAGTTGGAATGTAACCTTTAGACAAACTCATCAACCTACTGCAAGTGGTTGAGAGACATAAAACGGTTTTTTCGAATAACAACACCACATATGTCGAGACAAAAAAAAATTCTCGAGATCAATAATGAAAGCATTAAAGGTGGAAACAAATCCATAGAAAAGAGAGTTGAAAACAATTTCACACATGTGATATTTATGCACTATGTGGACGAAACCCTAGAACGGGTCAGGGTCTTGGTAAGAGTCGGGAGTGATTTTTCAACACCTGGAGTAGGGATACAACTACTACCCCAGGTGATAATGGACAACCAAATAAGAAATGCACTAAAAAGTGTTTCTATCAAAAAGGGAACAAGTTGAAAATGAACTATAACATATTAATTTAATATTTAATATTGATTAAGCATGTGTTTCTTTGAAATTAATTTTAAGTATCAAAATTAATTTCTCTGCTAAGTAATCGAATATGTAACCATTATAGATGTAAATAAATACATCGTAACAAATGCAAAAAATTTCAATATTCCCCGTTCCGTAAAGGAATGTATCGAGGAGAATTGATTTTTTTTTACCTCTCACACAATCTAAAAAAGATAGATTAAGACTTATTCCAACCAAAATACTTAGACGATGGACTATCATTTTCTTGTTGGTTCAAGATTAATAGGAACTTTGTAAAGATATTCGTATCAAATGAAAATGGGCATATATACATAAATTCCAATGAATATGAAAGGAAACATATATCATGGAAACTAATATGTCAAACTAGTAGATTATTGGGTCATCGAAACATTTTTTTGTCACTAATAAAGAACTTTGGGGAAATGACACATATATGTTTCGACGTGACCGTGTAGAACACCATGGTTATAACATAGTGATCCGTGTATTGTCAAATACACAGACACATTCTCTTTCGAGTGAAAGGCAAAATGAGGCAAATTACAACTGTTGACTTCTGTTGCATAAGAAACAACCTTGCCATCATAATATGCCCTCTCGAATACCTAAAAATTTTGTATATACCCTAATTCTTAGCCAAGACAGGAATGAGATCATCCTAAAGCTAAAGACATAATACAAAAATATTCCATTGTTACAACGAATACAAGGTGATATTTATGAACATTAACATCCAGAATGCGGGTCATTAAAGTACTTTATGGTTCTGGTTTCGACACGATGAAATATTGTCCAGATGAAATATTATTTCTTGAAAACATTCAAGAAAATCGATCAAATTTTTGATTTAATTCACAAATTCAGATTCGAAAATACAATATCTCAATCCTCTCAAGATTCAGATGGCTCTGATACCAATTGTGAGTCCAAGATCAATGAATCCTAGAGAGAGAAAGTAGATAGAGAGAGAGACTTGGAAGCGCAAACTGTAAATTGTATTGATGTGTGCGTGAAGTTCTTACAAAGACAAAGACCAAAGGGACTTAAATACCCTTGGTCAGATACAACACAGATAGACTCTAAACACAGTATTTAACCAAGCCCTATAAATACAATGATTACTATAAAATCAGACTTAACAACTAGCTATACGTTTAAGGGCTCACCACCCTGATTATTTCATCAAGTCTACATGACTTGGAATGCTGGAGAATTTACATCATAAGGATTTGATGTTAATTGCATATGTATTAGGATCAATGTATAATTTCCTATACCCCATGTGTATATATAAAATGGTCTCATATAAGTTGTTATCAAAAGAATATGATGACATCTAGGATATTAGTAATGCGCACCAATTTACCTACATCTACCTAGGGTTATGCAATTATTATATGCAGTTTTTTTTTTCGTATTTAGACCCACTGCTTGCTAACCAGCCGCATACGTACCAGTTGGTAATTGGATATAAGTCTGATAGTTTACATTTACGCATGTTTGGTTCTGTAGTATATGTGCCAATTGCGCCCCCACAGCGCATCGAAATGGGTCCGTAGAGACGACTTGGTATATGTTGGATATGAATCCCCAACAATTATCTGCTAATTATAATATTTGGCTAGTGATCTCTTTACCGCTAGATTTGCGGGTTGTCACTTTCATGAGACAGTCTTCCTGTCGTTAGGGGGAGATAGGAAAAAGGATTTTCCATGGGAACGACAGAAAGTGTCATTGAATATTCCCACTCTGTCTCATTTTGATCCCCAAAACTTCACAACTTAATGTTAAAGTCAAACGAACCAGACTCGATACCTGATACATTTAATGTTATTCCAAAAGTGACAAGATCACATATACGAGCTGCAAATATACTCGCAAGGGTAAAAAGTCCCCAACAGGGGCACAACGTCGTTGGAAAGTGCATTGCAATCACATATAGTGGAGGTGTGGTTGAGGTCATAACTACCAAATGGAAGTCGTGGAAGCTACTTGGTTCGATGTATACTATTCTAAAGGAAGAGAATAGTTAGGCACATCCATTTATCATCAATACACAAAACTCTCATGAGATTGTCTCTAATTATAATTATGTCCATGAATCATCACTGGAGGACGCTCCGAAGTTAATATTGATTCTAAAGATGAATATTAATCTCAAATGAACTATGAAAGTACATATGAGTCGATGGACAGATCATATATAATCAATGATGATTTATTCGCATATACGATGGCTCATAAGATGATCGAGCACGACGACATCGAACCAGGATCAGTTGAATAATATCAACAAAGTGCATATTGACTTAAGTGTAAAGAAACAATCCAGAAAGAATTATATTATGTGACAAAGGATTGGGTATTTGGTCTGGTAGTGCTAACCTACCAAGTGTAAAGCCTGTAGGACATAACTCAGTCTTTGTCAGAAAGCATAACGAGAATAATGAAGTCCTAATATGTAAGACTCTCCTTTGGCGCAAGGTTTCTCATAATGCCCTAGATTGACCACGAGGAGACTTACTCTCTCATGATGGATGTTATGACAACCGAATAATTTGTTAGCCTAGTAGTTTCCGAAGGACTGGAAATACAGCTCATGAATGTGGTTACCACATATCTCCACGGGGATCTAGATTCAGAGATATATAAAAGTGCTTGATTATATTACATTACCAAAATCAAGTAACTCTAAACCACGAAATGTGTTTGCAATAAAATTGAAACACTCAATTTATAGATTAAAGCAATTTATGCGGATGTGGTATACCCGTTGTGGGTCCAACAATACTATATCAAGTTCTTAGATTAACAACACATAAAGATTACCAACCTGTATTGATTATAACAAATGGTTACAAGGTTGATCAGATTCAAGCTATTTGTGTTCTCTGTGTATTCTCACTTTTACACCTTTTAGTATGTGTTTTTATATGTGTGAAATCTTATCTGATATGTTAGAGAGATTGAGAGATATCACAAAATCTAATCTAGTGTGTCTTACACACTTCCTAACAACTTGCAACATATTAAACTAATAAACCTACATAATATCTAACAAATAGATATTATTTCTAACTAAGTTAATATAACTAACTAAACTAAAAACTAACTAAGTTAAACTAGTATCTAACAAACTAGATATTAATTTAACTAGTACAATAATAAACAATTACATTGACATTTATTACAAACGACATAGACTTTAATATTGAGAGTCGACGTTTCGGCTTTAGCTTCAGATTTCGATCTTCAGTTTGGATGATCTTGAATCCAATGAGACTGTGTCTTAACAATCTCCTCCTTTGGATCAAGATCATTACGAAAATGATTTTAGCAATTCAGTCTTCTTGTTCAGCTCAGAAGATGCAATCTCTTTCTCTAGCTCTTAAATCAGCATGTCTTCAGAATACTTGCTTTTGAAGAGTTCAATCTTGGACGTGATTCTTGAAACATGTGATCTTTGCCATTTCTTGTGTAGTCATTCTCCCCCTTTTTGATGTTAAGTGCAACGACTTCATCAAAATTATTTGTAAGAAATGTCTATCTTGCGGTTAGAGCCTCTGATTCATCAATTCATAAGATATTCATCTAGATCTTTGCAAATCTAGACAAAATAGTCGTGTAACACCTGAATCAACTAATGAATCAGTTAGAATGCCTGTCAGTAACACTAAGTCACTGTGTGTAACAAATACACATTGGAAAGGAGCTGTTTGATGTTGACTCCCCCAGGGCTTCCATTTAATCATCGAAACACCACAAAGGTAAATTTCTGTAAACGTTATGACAAAGAAACAAATTCCTTGTATGTTCATGCTTGTGTTGAAAGAATTAAGCACTTGATGATTGCTTATTGGCTCAAAATTGTGTAAACCACTTAGACAACAGTAAGTTAAACACAGACTCAATGTGCATGATTGAAGTGCGAAGGTGGGGCAGACTTCCTTCTTTTCAATATCCAGATTTTCCAAATAAAAATCAGATAGAAAATGTGTTGCGTCCCCTTTTAAAATGTGAAACACTTTCTTGTTGAGAAGAAAATGAGTAGATAGTGAGGTTTGATCAAGAGTTGGCATGGGTTAGTTGCCTGTTTCAATAATGTTCATCAAAGAATTGTGAAACACTAGTAATGTGGCTACCCGACTCAGAAAAAGTTGGTGCAGAGTTGTGATATTCTTTTTAACTCTGTTCTCACACGCTCTTTCTTTTTAACATTTAGCTTTCTCTAATCACACTCATTTCTTTTCTCTTTGCACACTCAATCACTAAGGATTAACTTCTTGGGTAGAAATCACTGGTTAAGGTGATTCCATAGAAGTTGTGTTAATTCCTAGCACAATGATTCTTTGTTTTCTTATGATGTACGTGATGCTCATATTGGTTTAACTATTTCAGTTAAAGCACAATTTAGATCTTCGAAAACATTTAAAGTTCACTCCCAAAATATAAAATCTGTTGAACAATCGGGAAGTGGTTTGAACATTAAAAACAATGTTTTCAAATGATTTAAAGTTGTCCTTCTTTCAACCATATATGAGATTAAGATTTAGAATAATACCTCTACGTACGATCTTCCATCTCATGAAGCTAAGCTTTAAGTCATAAACATATGAACTTGTAAGCATCTCTCAAAATTCTGCAAAAGTCTTATGTCAAGTCAAAGTAACGTTATTCACTTAAATTGAAAAGACAAAAAGCAGTAAAACTTTTTAAAGTACGAGTTCTGATCAGAAATAATCAGAAGTCATATCCGTACTCCCGTTTGTCTTGAAGAGCTCCCCCTAAATTCTTGCATTGCAAAATTTTTTTTTTGGCATTAAAAGGTACATGCAAAATTTTATGAGCTCCACCTCGAAGTAATATTTATCACTTGTCAATTTCTTCTCATTCTCCCCCTTGGATTATGAACAGAATATAGAAGTGCAGATATCAATCAGAGTTAAGAATGAAGAAATGATGAAAAAGTATACAATTTAGAAGACTTTTATAGGTAACTACTGATTAGAGTTTAAGATTTAGCATACTAAGCTTAGAGATAAGAAAGTTGAACCTCTTTTCGTCTAAGGGTTTGGTGAACAAATCGGCAAGTTGATAATCAGTTTTTACAAAGAAAAATTCAATTGTTCCTTTTTCAACATGATCTTTAATAAAATGATACCTGACGTCTATGTGCTTTGTGTTGGTGTGTTGAACAGGATTCACTGATATTGCTATGGCGCTCTTTGAGTCACAGTATATCGGGATCTTGTTGAAGTGGAAACAGTAGTCGCGCAATTGAGTTCTCATCCATAAGACCTGAGAACAGCAGCTAGCAGCAGCTACATATTCTGCTTCGGCCGTGGAGGTTGAAACACAAAGTTGCTTCTTCGATGCCCAACTGACGTGTTTGTCACCGAGGAACTGTACATGTCCCGACGTGCTCTTCCTGTCTAACATACAACCTGCATGATCTGCATCTGTGTAGGTTGTTAGTTCAAAACTAGTATCTTTAGGATACCACAAACCAAGATCTGCAGTGCCCTTTAGATACCTAAATATACGCTTCACAGCAGACATATGGATTTCTTTAGAATTGGCCTGATATCTTGCAAATAAGCATGTTGAAAACATTATATCTGGCCTACTAGAAGTAAGATACATTAAAGAACCTATTATCCCTCGATAAGTCCTAACATCAACAGCCTTTCCCGAAGGATCGGTGCCAATCTTAGTACCTGGTGCCATTGGGGTACCAATCGGTTTTGAATTTTCCATTTGGAACTTCCAAAGAGTATCCCTAATCTATTTTGATTGATTGATAAAGATACCCGATGAAAATTGTTTTACTTGTAAACCGAGAAAGAAATTCATCTCTCCCATCAAATTCATCTGAAATCTAGATACCATAAGGTTTGCGAAATTCTTACAGTACTTAGTATTTGTAGAACCAAAGATAATATCATCTACATAAATTTGAATTAAAATGATATCGCCTTTTTCCTTTTTGATAAACAAAGTTGTATCCACCGTACCTTTTGAAAACCCAGACTTGACTAGAAAATTGGAAAGGACATCATACCAGGCTCGAGGTGCTTGTTTCAGACCGTAGAGTGCTTTGTCGAGAATGTAAACATGATTCGGATTCTCTTGATTGACAAAACCTTCTGGCTGAGAGACGTAGACTTCCTCCTTCAGAATTCCATTCAGGAATGCTGTCTTCACGTCCATTTGAAAGACCGTGAAGTTCTTGTGGGCTGCGTAGGCTAGAAACATTCTGATTGCCTCTAATCGCGCCACAGGAGCATATGTCTCGTCATAGTCGATTCCTTCCTCTTGTCTGTATCCTTTGGCTACTAGTCTTGCCTTGTTTCGGATAACGGCACCATCTTCGTCTTTCTTTATCTTGAAAACCCATTTCGTACCTATAATGGTTTTACCTTGAGGGTTGGGTACGAGTCTCCAGACTTTAAGTTCATCGAATTGATTCAGCTCTTCTTGCATTGAGATCACCCATTATGGATCAGCAAGTGCCTCTGATACACGTGTTGGCTCGAACTTGCTCAGAAAGGAGTCATGCAAGCACATGTTCATTGATGCTGACCTAGTTTGCACCGGTTTTGATGGATCGCCAATGATCTGGCTTAGCGGGTGCTCTTTGGTCCAATTATGTTCATGAGACAGTGGATTAGATGAATGTATGTCGGTTGTATCATCTACAAATCCACTTGTACCTTCTTTTGTTTGTTCAGGAGGAATTATGATTTCAGTTGAAGTGATAGGTTCAGAAGGCTCAACAGTGTTACTGTATTTTAGTTTAGATCATTTGTGTTGACTTTTGTTAGCTTTCCTTTATTTCTTGTTTGACCTATAAATAGGTCTTCCTTGTTTTGTTTAGAAGATAACTAGTCATTTTGTAATCTGAGTGAAAATCTTTTGAGAGAAACCTTGTAACCCTTTCACTTGTGATATCAATACACTTGTGATTTCCTCTTTGATTTTCATTGTTCTTGATTGTGTTCTTATAATGATTTGATTGGACTTTATCATTTGGTATCAGAGCAAACAAGAAGAAGCAGATTGGGATCAGATTTGATACGTTTTTGAATAATTTTTTAGCGGACTAGTTCTTGTTACTGTTTGATTTTGTATTTTCATGTTTTTGCACAATTTAATCAAGAAATTGATTAGGTTGTGTACGTTTTATCATTAGGAACAAGTTTTATTCAGATCACATAGCCAAATTTGCACTCTAGTTTGATCAATTTGATCAAATTGTTAGTTTTGTGAACAGTAACTTCGAACACTGTAATTCGGACGAAACACTGTAATTTTTTGGTTTCCTTTGAAAATTCATTGTTGTAATCTTGTTCAGGTTGATATCGTAGACTAATTGTGTATTTTACAGAATCAAAAATCAAGTTTTACTCGATTTTTGATCGAACAGTGAAGAACTCGCAAGGAAACCCAAGAACGCGCTAGATCCATAAAACGCGCAAGTTCTTCCCAAGAACACGCAGAGTTCTTGAAACGCGCACGTTCATCGCTAGAACGCGCAAGTCTCTAGAACGCGCAAGTTGGAGATTCGACCTCAAACGCGCTAGTCGAAGTTAGCGAGTTTCCATAACGCGCTAGTCGAAATCAGCGAGTTTCTATAACGCGCAAGTTAGTCAGCGAGTTCCGTATATCTGCGAGTTTGCCTGCGCGTTTACCTGCGAGTTTGTCTGCGCGTTTGCCTGCGCGTTTGTCTACAAGTTATCATCTGTGAGTTTCATAAAACGCACACGATTCAGCTAGCGAGTTTCTTCGAAACAGTACTCTGCGAGTTTCCTCGGCCTGCGAGTTTTTCTCAAAACAGTGTTGTGCGAGTTTATTGGTCTGCGAGTTTCAAGCAATTCTGTGGTCTGCGAGTTTGAGTACTTAGTCAATTTTTGTCTGTTGATTCAAATCTGATCAGTATTTTTACACACCGAGTGTAATCTGCACTTCTTGAACGATCATTTCAAATCATATTTCAGTCACAATCATGTTTAGAGATCTACTCAGTATGGGTTCAAAATCCAAACCACCGGTTCTTCAAGCTGATGAATATCCACAATGGAGGATAAGGATGATTAATTTCTTCAATAATCAAGATAAGAAATTAATGGATTCGATTCTAAATGGTCCACATTTTCCACATGTGACAGTTGCAAGAATTCCTGCTACTGGTAATAATCCTGAAATTCCTGAAAGGATTGTAGCTAGAAATCCTATTCAATACAGTGACACTTATAGGGAGTTAGTGGAAAGGGATGCAACTGCGTTGACATATCTGATTATGGCCATTCCTAATGATATTTTCAACCGTGTTGATAGCCGGGAATCTGCTAAGGACATTTGGGATGAGCTAGAAAAACAGTTCATGGGATCAGAAAAATCTGTCAAGACTAAAAGGAATCATAGTATAAATGCTTATGAAGGATTCAAGGCAAAAGAAGGAGAATCTCTGAGGGAAGCGTATGATCGCTACAACATCATTCTAAATGATTTAAGAAGAAACGGAGTTCAAAAGTATGAATCTAAAATAAACTTCAAGTTTATCAAGAATCTTCAGCCAGAGTGGGATGTCTACACTATTCAAATGCAGATAAATAAAGACATGGATGAAGAAAAGCTGAATGATCTTTTCTGTGCTTTAAACCAACATGAGGACAAGATAAAGGAGCAAGCTTCTGTGAATAAAGAGTTACTTCAGTTAAAGGACAAACAAAAGAAGGTAGAAGACTCTTTGGCTCTAATTGCTCAAGACAAGGGAAAGACAGTTAAATCAAGTTCTGGTTCGGGAAAAAGTTTGAAAAAGAAAGCACTGATCACCAGCATGGTCAACAGTTCAGACAGTTCAGAGAATGATGTTTCAGATGATTCTGATGATGAATTGAACGAATTTGCAGAAAAGCTTGCACTTTTGACTTCTAGCTTCCATAAAAGGTTTGGTCGGAAGAAATTTTATAACAAGCCGAAGTTCGATTCCTACAAGTATAGCAAGCATAAAGACATATTTGAAGAAAAGAAAGAGAAAGAGAAGAAAGAGGAGAGAAAAGAAGAAAAGAAAGAAGAGAAAGAAAAGTCGGATAAATGTTTTAACTGTGGAAAGCCCGGTCACTTTATCAAGGACTGTCCAGAGAAGCGTGTCAAGAATTATGAGTATTACAAGAAAAAGGCTCAATTGGCGAAAGCTTTGGAAAAGGGCACAACTTTAAAGGCAGAAGATGAGATATGTCTTGGCTACTCCGACGATGATGAAGAGACTGAGGTTGCTAAAGCGAATCTGACTCAAGTCCATTACAACTTAATGGCACATTTGAATGATGAGTCAGATTCTGAGGTAAATTCTCATTCTAATTTTTCTGATAATTATGAATTCTTAAATGATGATGATGAAGCAATGAACTTGATATCCGAGCTCAATGAGTTGAAATCTAAGTTTTTGAAATTAAAGAAAGATTTCAAACAACAAAGGAGTACAATACAAGGACATCAAGATCAGGATTACATCTTCAAAATCTTGGCTGAAGAAAAAGAAGAAGAGAAAAATGTTCTGAAATTGGATATAATCAAACTTCAAACAAGAATTTCTGAACAACAAAAAGAAATCATGTCTTTAAAAGAAAAAAAATCTTGATCTAACAATTCAGTATGATATTGTTTTGAAAGACAGGACGGAAGCTTACACAAAGATCAAGGAATTGGAAGATCTAAATTACAAAAGAGGTCAAACGGAACAGACTCTTAAAATTCTAACTAACAATCAGAAAGACACTCGTTTCTATAAAGCAAAATCAGGTTTAGGTATCTCTGATGTGGATGTGTTGAAAAAGGCACCCGAAAATCTTTATAATTTTAAAAAGTCGGGTGATGAACCAATTGTTTTAATTCCACACATCATAGAAACATTTGTAAAACCTGAGACTCCTGAGCCTGAATTTCCTAAGACTGAAAAGGAAAAGACACTAGAAGAAAAGACAGAAATTGAAACTGAATTAGAAACTCAGTATTTTAAATCTGTTAAATTTTCATATGATGAACTGAATACTTCTTACAAAAGTAACAAGGATTCGTTTGTAGAATATGAAAATATCTTTAAAGAAAAACCTGAGTCTTCAAGATCTAATTCAAATTCTAACAATTCTGATTCTGAAAATTCTGAAATTGTCTTGACCTGCTCAATCTTAGAAGATAAAAATGAAAGTGTCATTTCTGATAAGTCTAATTCCGTTTGTACTTCTAAGTTTTCTGATCTTGAATATCAACAAGCCTTGGATAAAATTGAAGTTTTACAAAGGCAAATCTCTTTTCTCAACAACACAATTGTTGAATTGGAAGACGCAAATGAAAATTTTGGGATGGAACTAGACTCAAGCTTTAATCAAAATGAATCTTTGCAAAAAGAAATCGGAAGTCTAGAATCTCAAATTTTCAAATTATCAAAAGTCAAAAAGGTTGTTGTTGATAAAGATATTCCAATTTCTGTGATCAAATGTGAGTCTTCATCTGAATCTGAATATCTTTCTGTACCATCTGTTAACATTTCTAAATCTGTTTCTATTTCAGATGAAACTGTGAAGAAAGACTGTTTGGAGAAAAAGAAGACTGTAGTGGAAAAGACTGTGAATGAAATGGATAAATGTCAATGTAGTAGAGTAGATAATGCTTGTTCTTCTGTCAAACAACAAAATTTCAATAAAACGAATATCTTTTCCCGAAAAGAGTTGTTGACGCAAGCTACTACTAAATTGCAATGTTCATACTGTCTTAGTAGTTCATTTTCTTGGAAACAAAAGTCTTCAAAGAAAAATAAACAAATCCAATTAAAGAACATAAAATCTCTTAATCATTTTAAAGCCAACAATGCTGAGATTTATTCTTTAAAAAGGAAAAATAATGATTTTCGTGTTAATAAACTTGCTGATGTGAAGTTTGTGTGGAAATGGATTCCAAAAGCTAAGCTAAAAACACAAACTCCACCAAAAGGACCAAGATTTGAATGGAAAATTAAAGGGTCATCAGCGACTTTAAATACTGTCAAGAGTACTAACAATAAAGGACCCATATTCATATGGGTACCTAAAGTTAAGTGATTTTTGATTTCAGGCGTGTCATGTGTGGATCATTGATTCTGGAGCTTCAAGACACATGACAGCGCATAAACACCTGTTGTTCGACTACGTAGATCATTACGCAGGTACAATAAGTTTTGGGAATGAGATGAAAGGATACGTCAGAGGTTATGGGACTATCAAGAATAGTTTGATCACAATATCAAAGGTTCTGTATGTGGAAGGTTTGGCTTACAATTTATTCTCCATAAGCCAATTTGCAGAAAAGAAATGCAAGATAGAATTTGATGCGGATTTTTGCTACATTAAAGATCAAAGTGGAGCAGAACTGATTAAAGCTGGTAGAATGGGATTGTTATATAGTGTTCACTTTCCAACTCTGAAAGCTTCAAAGCTTGTATGTCTAATCTCAAAGACATCAACAGAGGAAAGTTGGTTGTGGCATCAGACACTTTCTCATCAACATTTTCGTGATTTAAACAAGCTGAGGACACAACAGTTAGTGACTGGACTTCCTGAATTGAAGATTGAACAAGACATACTTTGTTCAGCCTGTGCAAAAGGAAAGATGAAGAGGAGTTCACACAAATTAAAGATGTTATCAAACTGTAATAAGTGTCTCGATCTAATTCACATGGACTTGTGTGGACCTATGAGAACTCAATCCATCAACGGAAAGAAATACATATTAGTGATGGTGGATGAATTTTCTCGGTATACTTGGCTAGAGTTTCTAAGACAGAAATCTGAGGCTCCTGATCTAATCATCAAGTTCATCAAGAAGATTCAAGTTCTGATGCAAAGCCCCGTAAAGCAACTGAGAAGTGATAATGGAACAGAATTCAAGAATGCTACCTTGCAAACATTTCTAGAATCTGTTGGGATATCACATAATTTTTCTGCTGTGATGACACCTCAACAAAATGGAGTTGTTGAACGTAAGAATAGAACTTTGGTTGAGGCTGCAAGGACAATGTTGGCATATTCAGAGCTACCAATGTTTTCTCAACGACATTCTTCATGAAGAAGTTTATGTGAGTCAACCTGAAGGCTTTGTGGATCCGAAATTTCCAGATCATGTCTATGTTCTTGATAAGGCACTGTATGGATTAAAACAAGCGCCAAGAGCATGGTATGAAACGCTTTCAATCTATCTAACTGAGTCAGGTTTTCGGAAAGGTACAATCGACACTACTCTTTTTCTCAAAAAGAAAGGTAAGGATTTAATACTTGTACAAATTTATGTTGACAATATAATTTTTGGCTCTACTTCACAAGAATTGTGCGTAGAATTTGAAAACATCATGAAAAAGCGTTTTCAAATGTCAATGATGGGTGAACTCACATTTTTCTTAGGCCTGCAAGTTAAGCAAACCCCGGAAGGGATTTTTATAAATCAGGCTAAATATATCAGAGACATGTTGAAGAAATTTGACATGAACTCTACTTCACCTATGAAGACTCCCATGCAAGCCGGCAGTTTATTAGATGCTGATATCTCCGGAAAATCAGTAGATCAACATATCTACAGAAGCATGATTGGATCTCTTCTTTATTTGACAGCAAGTAGGCCAGATATTATGTTTGCAACATGTTTTTGTGCAAGGTATCAGGCAAATCCTAAAGAGTCACATCTGTCTGCTGTCAAAAGAATCTTGAGGTATCTCAAAGGCACTCCGAATTTGGGCCTTTGGTATCCAAAAGATTCCAAGTTTGAATTAATTGCATATACTGACGCAGATCATGCAGGAAATAAATTAGACAGGAAAAGTACATCTGGAGCATGTCATTATCTAGGAGATAAACTGGTCAGCTGGTCATCAAAGAAACAGAATTGTGTATCCACATCTACAACTGAAGCGGAATACGTCGCGGCTGCAAGCTGCTGCTCACAGGTTCTGTGGATGAGAACCCAGCTGAGAGATTATGAATATACATTCCATAAGGTACCAATCTATTGTGATTCTAAGAGTGCAATAGCCATCACATCAAATCCTGTACAACACTCAAAGACGAAGCACATAGATATCAGGTATCACTTCATTAAAGACCATGTTGAAAAAGGTGATGTAGAAATGCATTTTGTTTCAACTGATCTTGAGGTTGCTGATTTATTTACAAAACCTCTTGATGAAAAGAGATTTAATTTTCTAATCAGCAAACTTGGTATGTTGAACCTTAATGAATAGTTACATCATTCTTTATATTTCTGAGGGTTTCTTTACATCTGGTTTGTTTTTGTAATTCATTTACTCAATTTTAAAAAGATGGATATTATTAACAAACCTGGACTCATGTTCAATGAGAACCAAAGATTTATCTGTTTTACAGGTTTATATACTGGACTATGACTTCTGATCATATCAGGTCAGAACTCGTACTTCATGATTTGTGCTTAACAGCAAAAATCAAGGGGGAGAAATAAAGATGTGTGCATACCTCAAGGGGGAGCTTAATGGAAAAGTCTGTAAGTTTGAAAGTTCTGAAAAGTTCGAAAAGTTTTTCTTGAGAAAAATACTGATTTTGTGCTAAAAAGTGAAATTTTTGAAAAGAGGCTATTTTGGGAAAGTCAACTTTTTCATTTTTGGAAAGATTTCATTTTCTGATAAATTTTCTCAAAATTTTTCTAAGTAAGGAAACGCGCAAAGCACTACGCATAGCTTAAACGCGCAAGTTGAAGCTAGCGAGTTTGGAAAACGCGCAAGCTGAAGCTAGCGAGTTTGGAAAACGCGCATGATAAAGCTAGCGAGTTTGCTTTAAACGCGCTGATAGAGGCGTGCGAGTTTCAGAAACGCGCAAGGCGTTACTTGCGAGTTTTGGAGACAAAGTTCTTTCAGCCTGCGAGTTTCATCATTCTTATTTCTTAGGCTTGCGAGTTTCACAAAATTTTCACTTAAATTGTTTCTTAAGTGAAAATCACACACCTATTTGTCAATTTTTGAGACAAATACCTTGTTTTTGTTGATATGAGAGAAGAAAAACTCAAATCGTGCGTTGTGTGCAAAATTTTTTTAAATGAACAGTATCTTGCGAGTTCTATGAATGAACAGTAGCTAGCGAGTTCTTTGACTTGCGAGTTCTGTAAATGAATAGTGACTTGCGAGTTATTTGACTAGCGAGTTTTGTCGAGTATATATATGTGTTCAGCTTCATTCTCTCTCATTTTCAACTTGCGGGTTTGAGCACTTAGCGATTTTTCTCTCTGATTTTCTTGCGATTTTCGACTTTTCAGTTCTTTTCTTCAAAGATTCAAGTGCAGGTGGTTATTTTTATCATCATTTGATTGTTTGTTTCTTGTTTCATCGATTCTAGGGTTTAATTTTTTTTTAGTATTATCGATTCTTGTTCTTGACTATTCATCTTCATTTTCTGAAAATTGACAGAACACTAAAATGTTGGATTTGTTCTTTCAAAATAATGTTAGTATTGAAAATCATATTTGATAGAATCTGGGATTGCTTTATATATTGATTTTTGCAGGTTTCCATAACTATTGGATTTGTTTGAACCGAACTGATTTTGGAATGAACAGAACCATTGTTCATATTGGACTGAAAAGAACTCAACCCATACTCTGGAATTGACCTGATATTCTGATAAACTCTAATCTGGACTCAAAGGATGAACGCATAAATTCATAATCCTTATTCATGATGTTCAAGATTAAAAGAAGCATAAATATCATTTTTGAAATAAGGTGCAAAATTTGAGTTTTGAAAATCAGTTTGAATTTGAATTTCAAAATATTTTCAAATAAAAAGAATATTACAAAGTTTGTGTGTTGGAGTTCATTTCAAAATATTTCAAACAAAAAGTCAAAAGTTTTTGGGTACCTTTGCAAAATCAGTATGATTTTTTTTAATACAACATTAATTTGACGGAACAAATTCGAAATATAAAGTGTTAGTGTCAATTTTTTTTAAGTTTTTTTTTGTGTGTTGTTGTGTAAGTTTGTTCATTCAAACTTGCAATTTGTTTTCTACAACTTACTGTGCTTTCTTTGCAAGATATCAAGTACATTGTTCTGTACTTCAATTTTAAAAAAAAAAAACAGGTTTTTGGAGCTATACTGACATATTGGATTTTATCCAATACATTTTACGATTTTGCAGGAAATCAATGGCAGAAGAAAATTTTCATGACCAAAGTGTTCAGATGGATGAACATGATCCAAATGTTTCACGGGAAATGCCCATGCCTTATTCCCGATCTCATTTTTCTGCAGTTGATGCTAATCCTGATCTTCAATTGATCAATCCTCAAGAATATCTTTCTTTGTCACCAAATAATCATCATGTAATATTTGAAAATCTCATGGTCAAGCCAGTGATAAAGGAGATACTGAAAAACCATCCAATCTGTACTGCTTTAACTACAACTGCTACTGTGCCAATGATCTATTTACAACAAGCATGGAGAACAATTGAGCATGTAGTGCAAGGCAACAGAAAGCATTTCACCATTCGCATTGACAACTTCACATCCATTCTAACCTTTCAAAGACTTCGTCTGCTTCTTGATCTACCTTTGCCAGATTCCAGAGAAGGAAAGACAACTTTTGATCCTTATCCGTATGATCATGAAATGTTTGCTGGTATTCGTGCTCTTGGTTATGTTGGAAATCTTACAAAGATGAGTGACTTTCGGAAGTCAAACTTGCCACCATTCTACTATCAGTTTTTCTCAGTGATCAACAAGTGCTTGACTTCACGACACTCTGGGCACGACAATACAAATATTCATACTCTAAGACTGTTCCATGCCATCATTTATGATCTGCATGTTGATTATGCTGTGGCCATCTGGACTGAACTGTATGAGAAAGTTCTGAGCAAGAGACATACAAAGAAGCCAAAATATGTCCCTTATCAGAGATTTTTACAAATTATTATCCGAGGCCTTTTGAGATCCAACCGAGATGTTCCAAAGAGATCACATCATGAAACTGCCCCAGAAAATGAAATGACTCATCTTCAAAAGCAGAAGCAATCCTTCCTTTTTGAGATGCCAGTTCCTGCTGCACTACTTGCTTATGCCGATCAGAATGCTCCGAGTGTTAGGCAATATAGGGAGTCCATGGGATTGCCAGAACCGGAGATCCCTACCCAGGACTCAGAACCTGTTAGTCGAGCGGAGTCAGTGAGGGTTCAACATACTACGGGAGTAGTTGAACGGGAAAGAGAGCAGAGAGAAAATATAGAGAGGGGTTCAGGAGTGGGTCGGACTTCTGTACTGGAGGGTGTGGGAACACAGGCACAATCTGCCACGCATTTAGTGATTCCTACATCTCAACCTGAGATTGCCATCATTCCTCAATTGGGTAGTCAGGAATAGAATCCCAATGAAAGTCAGAACTCTGAGAAAACAATATCGGTTGGACAAGCAAGTTCTTCTAGTACTTCGGTACCTTCAGCAACATCAGCACAGGATGCAGCAGATCAAGGAAATGAGCAAAATGTTAATACTGATGATAACTTGGGTCATAGTTTTGGATTTTTGGAAAATGTTTCATTACACCAAAGTCTTGGTTCTACTGCAAGAGATCCTGACTTGGAAGGTGTTGATTCAATAATCAGGAATATTGTTTCTGATTCTGGAGTTATAAGGCAGGAAGAGGGAGTATTAGTTGAAAACTCAGAAAATGTGAGGACTAGTGTGAATGTAGAAAAAGAACATGGTGAGAGTGTGTGTTTCCGAACTTACCATTCTAGAAGGGTAGCCACATCCACTACCTCGCCGCATGTGTTGCGAGCAAGAGGTATTGAAACAGACATTAGTCGCCCACTAATGCATATGCACACCTCAGCCAGCCATTCTATTGCCTCTCAACAGGCTATAGTCTCAACTTTTCACGGGGAATTAGCACATACTCTATCTGCCTTTCACTCGGAAATGGCAGGTATTGAAACAAGAACTCAGTTGCCCCCGAGTTTGACTTCTTTCAGTGCACCATTGAGTCTAGAGCCAATTGTTACATCTATTTTTCTTCCTAGGACACAACCAATTATATCTGTTATCACCGGTCGTCTTAGTGACCCGGTCGGAACATCTGTAGTAGATCCGCAATCCGGACTACAAGGATCAGGTGGAAGTCCTGTCATTGCTAACGTCATGCCAGCTTTGAGCACAAGCCACACTGTTGTATCTTCAACAGCTGTGTTAACGGGAAGCTTGAGTAGCCCCGGTGTTACGTTACCCGAATTCGTTTCAAGGGAATTTCTCAATGACGCCCTAAAGGTCGTTGAAACCTCTTTATCGCAGAAATTTCAGTCGGAGATGAGTAAGGCATCTGAAAAGTTTGAGGAAGAGATTGGAAAGGTGATGAGGATGTTGAAAGGAAAAAATCTAGTTGTTGATGAGCCTGAGCAAACAGTTCCACTACCATCTGTTACACAACCACCACCAGTTCAATCAGTTTCTGAGCTGCAATCTCTACTTCTAGCCCAACTATTATCAGAAGCTCCAGCAGATCAAGCCGAAGCAGATCTTATTGGTTTACTGAGGCAACAATCCCAACCAATTGTTCCTCAGGTTCCAGTAGATTATGTTACACAATCTCAGTTCAATCAGTTCAAAGATTCGGTAGAGAAGCACTTACAGGATCTAACCACAGCAGTCCAACTTTCTTGCAAGGCTCAATCTGATGCAGTTTTAAAGAAAAGACATGATCGTGATTCTGATCAAGATCATGAGGGGGAGATGAACAAGAGACTGAAAACTGCAGAAGACACTGTTATTATTACTGTTGAGGAACAGGGGACTGAAGTAGCTGAAACTATTCATGGAGAACAGTCAGAAAATGAACAAATGGAAGAGAATGTTCCAGAAGCTGATGAAGTTGAATTGATGATCTATGATAATACGGAATCAAGGGTTGAAAAGCCTGTGATTGCCACTATTGAGGAAGTAATGCAGATGTTAGGAGTTAATGCTGATAACTTTGTCAACCTAGACGACTATGAAAGTGATGATGATGAAGAGGCTGCTGCTAGGTATGACAGTTACTGGAAAGTTAAGGAGGAAGGAATGAACGTTATTGAGCATAATATTGAAAGTGATGGACCTGATCCAGAGAATTCAGTTATTGTTGAAGAATTTGTACAGAATTCAATTGCACAAGGAAATCTGAGTCAAGGAGAGAATGTGCTGGATGACTTGTTTGGAGAAACTTTAGATGAAAATTTTGATGATCTTGAAGATGAAGAGTTTGTAGATCTTGATCAAACATTTCCAGTTTAACAAGCCAAAGTTGTGGAGGTTGCACAGTTTGCTGGTACCATTGATTATACCCCACCTTCTTACAGACTGTTTGATGAAGACGAGATCTTGACAGCTATTCCGATAGTCTCTCCCACAAGAAACTTTTCTGTCCCTGAAACCATTGATGATTCTGAACCAAGAGTTGCTCTTCCTTTGCCTAAAGATTTTGATTCTGAACAACCAGCTGATCAACCCAAGCAAAAACCAAAAGCTGACAAACCCAGAAAGTCAAAAAGATCAAGAATTCCTACCCCAAAGCCCAAACCAACAGATCTTGAAGAAGAAAGGCCAATCATAATTGATATTCAAGACTTTAGGAATAAGCTGTACAAAGAAAGAAAACAAAGAGAAAAGGAGGAAAGGCAGATAATCAGAGAAGCTAAAGCTGGTTTAAGAAAAGAGGAAGAAGAAGCAGCCAGAGAAAAAGAAAGTGCACTTCCTTACATTCGAAACCCAGATAGTCCAAAGATTTTAAGTGCAGCTGAAACCTCTATACAGTTAAAGCCAAATCCTGTTTTTGTTACTCCTATGGAAGTGGAAGAATTCTCTAAAGCTCATGGTCCAGAACTTGAAACAATGCAAGCAGAAGAGCTCTTCACTTATGAAATCAGCAATTTGGGAAAGCTGACGTTCAAAGGAGATGTAAGAGTTGGTGCTGTTCCATATACTGGATATGATGTTGAAGGAGACTCTTTAAAGTTCATTGAGATCATTAGAAAGTCACTTAAAGTACCGTTTCTGGAAGAGTCAACCAAAATCTTTGTTTCTTCTCTGCAGCCTGTTGATGAAGCCTGTTTTTATGGTGTTGGAGATAGAGACAAGGTTTATCAGGCCAACTATATCAGATTTATGAAGACTCAGAGAAGAATGTCCCCATTTTCTAAAAGACAAGAGATTCTGCAGGTTCAAAATGTTCATATTTGCAAGGTTCTTAATGTCTACTATCCAAAGTTCACAGTTCAAAGGAAAGACATGCAGATCAGTACCTTTACTGAAGCTAATTTTGACAACTTGAACATCTCAGACATTATGTTCATTGTGAATGAATTCAGAGACAGGAGAAACAGAAGGAGGTCACAAGCTGTTGCTTATGCTTTGGATGCTATTAAAAGATTTATGACAAGGAGTATCTACAATGCTTATTCATTTGACTTTCAGCTTGGCATTGAAACCAATCAGAACAGAGTAAACCTGCTGGCACCAAATTTCAACCATCCTAAGATCAGAATTCTAGAGCCTTTTCAGATCTCCAAATATCCAGAGTTGGGTGTGATGTATGTTAACACCAAGACTCACAAGAAGCAGTTCATGCGAGCATCAAAATTGGCTAAGTATTCAGATGGTACTTTGAAGTATGTGCGAAAAGTGCTTGAAGATAAATTGTTTCTGTCTGAGCAGGAAAGATTTAGAAAGAATGAAGCTGTAAGAACTGTTGAGTCTCTTAACATGGAAGCTATGCTAGAAGAGATCAACAAGAAGATTGATTTCAGAGAATACATCAGGAGGTTTGAAGCATACCTTGGAATCAGAAGAATCTGCTTTAGAAGATGGGACCAGAGCAAAATTGTCAAATGATCTAAAAGGGGGAGATTGTTACTGTATTTTAGTTTAGATCATTTGTGTTGACTTTTGTTAGCTTTCCTTTATTTCTTTTTTGACCTATAAATAGGCCTTCCTTGTTTTGTTTAGAAGATAACTAGTCATTTTGTAATCTGAGTGAAAATCTTTTGAGAGAAACCTTGTAACCCTTTCACTTGTGATATCAATACACTTGTGATTTCCTCTTTGATTTTCATTGTTCTTGATTGTGTTCTTATAATGATTTGATTGGACTTTATCAAGCAGGAACAGCTTGTTCTGGCTGTAGATTGATCTGAATAGAATCTCCTACTGTTTCAGCTACTTCTGTCTCTTTATCATTTGTCACTTCTTCAACTGTTGGAATCGACATTTGAATTGTAATCTTTTGTTGAATCGGGGCGTTTGATTCAATAGTAACATCTGAACTGGTTGGATGAGTAGTCGTTAAGTCTTCCATCCTGTCAACCACAACAGATTTCTTTACATTAGATCCAAGAAATTCATCATAAAACAATTCAAATAATAAATCTAAATCAGATAAATGGTTAGTAGAAGTTGATGCTTCATCTGATTTATTCTGTTGAGACGTAGGTCCTGGACTGAGTTTCCCAGAAGCTAGTATTCCTGTTATAACGGGTTCTGAACTGTGTTGTTCGGAAGCCATTTCTTCATCAAACGAGACGTTGGTGCTTTCAATCACCATCTTTGACTTCTTTAGATAAATACGGAATGCAGTTGATGTCTAGGAATAACCAATGAAGATTCCTTCATCCGCCTTAGCACTGAACTTATTTAGACTCTCCCTATCGTTTAGAACAAAACACTTACACCCAAATATATGGAAGTATTTGATTGTCGGTGTTCGGTTGTTGATTAACGCATAAGGAGTCTTCTTGAATCTTCGATGTACCATGGAGCGATTCTGTGTGTAGCACGCGGTCGATACAGCTTCTGCCCACAAAAATAGAGGTAAGTCTGATTGACTTAGCATAGTACGAGCAGCCTCGACTAGCGTTCGATTTCTTCTTTCGACCACTCCATTTTGTTGAGGCGTTCGAGCAACAGAGTATTGATGTGAAATCCCGACAGATTCAAGATATTCTTCAACTTTGTTGTTCTTGAACTCTGTGCCGTTATTTGTTCGTAGAAACTTGACCGGTTTCTGCAGATTCACCTGGGTCGTCTTTAGGAATGTGATGAGAATATCAGGTGTCTCATCCTTTGAACGTAGAAACTTGACCCATGTGTATCGCAAGTAATCGTCCACGACCACAAGTATGTACTTCTTTCCGCCTAGACTCTGAGTTCGCATCGGACCGCATAGATCCATATGCAATAACTCTAACGGAGCGCTTGTTCTTGGTTCAGGCTTTGGTTTATGAGGTGCCCTCTTCATCTTGCCCTTTTCATAAGCTTCACAAAGATGTTCTCTTTCATATTTGAGCTCTGGAAGTCCTTTGACGAGCTTTCCACTGACCAGATTGTTGATGTACCTGAAGTTGAGGTGAGAGAGCCTTCGATGCCATAACCAACTTTGTTGCATCGAGGCTTTCGTCAATAGACAAACTTGCTTGTCAGTCTGGACATTTGATAAATTGATTGTGTAGAGGTCTGATTCCCGAGTACCGACCAAGAGTTCTTCGCCTTCTTCATTGCGAACTGAACATCTCTTGGCTTTGAAGTTGACCTCTAAGTCTTTGTCACAGAACTGGCCTATACTGAACAAGTTGTGTCGTAAGCCTTCTACATAGCTCACCTTCTTGATCGTGACATTGTCATGTTGTACATCACCATATCCCATGATTGAAGAAAACTAGTCGTTGCCGAACCTGACTGTTCCGCAATATTTGTCTTTAAAATTGGACAGTATCTCTTTTTGCCCTGTCATGTGCTTGGAACATCCGCTGTCCAAGAACCATGTATGACTAGTCTGCATAAGAGAAATTACAAATTTAGATATTTATACGACAACATTGGAATATTCACTTTGATTATCGAAGTGCGGGTCTTGAACTGATTTATTCAAAAGCCTATTTTGACTTTGATGTTCGGGATTTGAACTGCATTATCCAAAAACCTATTTTGACATTGAAGAACGAGTCCTGATCTGTACATAATCAGAAGTCGATTTCTCTTTAAGCTTTGTGTGCCTGCAACACAGATTTAGCCTTAGGTACCCACTGGAATTTGGGTCCTTCTGTGTTAGCACAAGATTTTGGTACCCATTTCAAATTGGGTTCTCTTTTCTTTTGAAATGCTTTGAAAGAATTAGTATGAGATGAATGCACATGGTAATTGCCAAACCAATCTTCAGAATCTTGACAAGAGATAGAAACATGTTTATCATAAATAGAAGACTTTCTAGCAGATAAAGATAACTGAAATAATTGCTTCATTGTATATTGTTTACGAGAAACAGCAAGTTTTGAGTTCAAAACAGCAATATCAGCAATTAGGACATCTTTACTAAGCGAAGTCTTATTACAATTAACACTACTAAACGATAAAACGGTCTTCTCAAGCTTTCGTTTGGGTTGCCATTGAGAATTTACTTCTGGCCTTTGCTTGCTCAGATCTGAAACATGTGAAGCTGTTGAGTTAGACTTTTGAGCAACAAACGAATGCTTCTTCTTAGGATCACCAGTAGTGTTTGGTTTCTGTGAATGCTGAGATATTTTCTTACCTTTAGCATGTTTAGCTTTCACAGAGACTGAGTTATCAACTTTCGTTGATTTTGCACTGTTAACAGGCATACTGGTTTTTCTCAAAGATTTCTTAACAAAAGATGAATGGTTAGGAAGTTTTGCATTAAAATCAAATTGTTCAGAACAATCATCTAAACCACCGTCAGAGTTAAAAAAATCAAATCTTTTATTTGATGAACTAAACATATCCTCAGTGTTTGAAGCCTTAGAAATTATAACATTTTTGAACACTGTTGAAAAAACCTTTTGTTCAATATTCATCAAAAGTCTTTCATCTGATAAAGAATTCTCGAGTTCAGAAATTTTACTTTCTAAAACGAGAGGAGGGACATATAGTTTACCTTGAATAGGCTTCGCCTCCATTTCCTTTTCAGAATAACTTTGAAAGAAATCATTTGAAAGAGATTTCTTCTTTTGATATATTGGATTTTCATTATAACTATTATTCATCTTCGCATAATAAAATGGAAGATGAACTTTAGATGATTTCAAACGTTTTTCAGTTTCGTTGACTTCAACTTCTTCCGACAGTTTAGTCCAGAAAGTTTTAAACTCAGGGATTCTCCGAGCTAATTGCATAGAAAGATGATCATAAAGTCATGGCACTTCAGACATCCCTTTCTGTAGACAGTGAGGATTCTTATATCCGATTCCCCATCTCTCTATTTCATCTTTGGGTTTGTTCAGATGAATAGTCTGTTCAGTTTGACCCATTTTATATAACTTCTCTTCCAAACTTTTTAATTTTCCAAGTAAAGAAAAGTTTTCTTTGATACAAGAAGCATGCAAGTTTGTAAGCTCATATAAATCAATCCCACTTTTTAGCAGTTGAGACTTGAGTTCAGAATTCTCTTTTAGAATTATTGTTTTTTCCTTAGCGTTGGTGTCATTATCTTTATGTAAAATCTCAATTAATACTTTCTTCTCAGCAATTTCATTGCTAAGTTTCTGTATCAATTGGTTTTTGTCAGTTATGACACCATTTTCTTGCTCAAGATTAGATTCTAACTCTTTTTGTTTTAAACTCATGGCATGCATTTTATTCATGAAATCTGAATCTGATAAATTACATACGTCCTCGTCTTCATTATCTGAATCAGCGTCAGCATCTGATTCTATCTGGTCCATCAAGCACATGTTGACGGCTTCATCCTTCTCTTCATCTTCTTCTTCCTCATCTGAGTGATCAAGCCAGTATTCATCCTCAGCCATCAGTGCCTTGCCAGCCTCCTGTTGCTTTGCAAGAAGCATCTTGTTCTTGTAGTAATCGGAGTTTCTGACTTTTGATCTGCGGCAGTCTTTGGCAAAGTGACCTGTTTTGCCACAGTTGTAGCACGTAGGTGGTTCTGGCTGACTGGATCCTTCAGTTTTGAACTTTCTTTCTTCCGTTTTCCTCTCCTCTATCCTCTTTCCTTCAGCCTGATACCTTCTATCTTCAGGTTTCCTCTCTTCTGTTCTCTTCCCTTCAAATCTCTTTCCTTCATACCTACTTCCTTCAACCCTTTCTTTATGAGCGTAGTTGTTGGGACCAGAAGAATATCTCTGATTGTTTGAACTTGGCTTTGTGTAGAACTTTATCTGAAAAGCACTTGTCAGCATAAGCATTGCTTGCTTCAGTTGTTCATTTTCATCCGTGTCAGAGTTTGCATTACCTTCATCTTCTTCTGACTCATACACAATTGTCTTGTTCTTCTTCTTTCTGACAACAAGAGCAACTGTGTCTTCAACGGTCTTTCCTTTCTGTCTCTTTTCTTATAGAATTTCATCCACCTCTTCTTCATTTTGTTTGAGGGTTTCATACACCTCATGAAGTGGAATCTCATTCAAATCTTTGATCTGCTTCATCTGCCTAGCAAATCTTTTCCATTCCGGTTGAAGAATACTCAGGAATTTGACGTTCAGCTCAATTTGAGATTTGTGGACTTTGTTCTTTCTAAGTTCGTTCAGCAAAGTCACAAACCTGTCATAGGTTTCTTCTAAAGTTTCTCCCACCCTGCTTCTAAATTCTTTATAATTATTTAGGCAGTTGGAGATTTTCAGCTGATTCCCAACCTTTGAACCCAGCATCATCTTTTCAAGATGATCCCACATTTCTTTGCCGGAGGCCTTGTAGCTGTCAATCTTTACATATATTTCGTTTGGAATTCCTTGTAAAATGTATGACTTAGCTAATCTGTCGCCTTTGGCTCTACTGAGGTTATCATCTCCTAGCTCATGAAACTTAAGTTCAACTTCAGTCGGCACATTTCCAACCAAACGAGTCGTCATGACTGGTTTCATAACCCCTTCTTCTATAGATTTCCTGATGAAATCACCCAGCTCATGTCTGTCAACAAAGTTTAGGAACCTATCTTTCCACTGTTCGTATTCTCCTTTAAAGAGAACTGGTGGCTTGGTGTCAGTTCCTATTGCAAGGGCTTCTCTGGATGTCATTCTGATGAAAAATTCTAAGTCTGGTTTGGAGCAAAGAGGTTTGCGTTTCAAGTTTTGCGTTCGCAAGATGGAGTTTGCGTTTCAAGTGGGAGGCGCAAAGTTGAGCTTTGCGTTTCAAGTGGGAGGGGCAAAGTAGACTTGATCTTTTGAAGAGATGAACACGTGAACTGAGGTTTGCGGATTGCTTGAGATGCGCAATGTTGAGCTTTGCGTTTCACTTGGGAAGCGCAAAATGAAGTTTGTGTTTGGCTTTAGACGCGCAAAGTTTGAGCTTTGCGTTTCACTTGGGAAGCGCAAAATGAAGTTTGCTTTTGGTGTTGGAAGCGCAAAGTTGGACTTTGCGTTTGTTCGTCTTCTGCTTTGCGCTAGTTCGTCCTGTACTTCGAAAAATGTCTAAAATCTGTTCCTGAAACGATTTAGCAATACCAAACTCTACCCTTATGTCTAGAAACACTTCTAGAACTGAATGCTATCACTCGATCTCGATAAAACACACTTTTTGAAGAAAAATTTGATAGCACAGTGACTTTTTGTTCTCGACTGTTTTCTCACTAAAAATCACAAAATGGAACTCGATAAAAGATTTATAGTGAAATCAAACAACAACTCGATCTAGCATGCTAATCGATCACAACCTGATCGATTTTAACACCTAAAACACTTTAACACTTAAAATCACTTTTTCAAATAGAACACAGAGACGTTTTCTGAAAAACTTGATTTTGATCTTAATCAGGCTCTGATACCAATTGTGGGTCCAACAATACTATATCAAGTTCTTAGATTAACAACACGTAAAGATTACCAACCTGTATTGATTATAACAAATGGTTACAAGGTTGATCAGATTCAAGCTATTTGTGTTCTCTGTGTATTCTCACTTTTACACCTTTTAGTATGTGTTTTTATATGTGTGAAATCTTATCTGATATGTTAGAGAGATTGAGAGATATCACAAAATCTAATCTAGTGTGTCTTACACACTTCCTAACAACTTGCAACATATTAAACTAATAAACCTACATAATATCTAACAAATAGATATTATTTCTAACTAAGTTAATATAACTAACTAAACTAAAAACTAACTAAGTTAAACTAATATCTAACAAACTAGATATTAATTTAACTAGTACAATAATAAACAATTACATTGACATTTATTACAAACGACATAGACTTTAATATTGAGAGTCGACGTTTCGGCTTTAGCTTCAGATTGCGATCTTCAGTTTGGATGATCTTGAATCCAATGAGACAGTGTCTTAACACCCGCCTAAGTGAATAATTGACTGGGAAATGATATATAAGAATGATGAACTGTGTCCTTGCGTATTTATTTCAAGAAAACAAGTTCCAGATTTTCAAAGCAGCTTTATATGTTGATGTTATGAACATAATAGGTACTCTTGATGAAATAAGAGAAACCACAAGCTACTTGAAATCTAAATTTGAGATGAAAAATCTTGGGAAAACTTGGTTTTGTCTAGCTATTTGAGCTATGACACCAAGTTTGTGAAATATTAATTCACCGATCGCATATGTCTAGAAAATAATCAGGCAATTTAATATGGACAAAGCGCATTCGGTTAGCACTCCCATGATTGGTCAAAGTGTTGGATATATGGAAAGATCCATTTCGTCTAAAGGATTCCTTATCTAAGTACAATATGCGCATTATCGTACTTAGCAAAATATACTTGGTCGTTATTGTATTTCTCAGTGAACTTGTTAGTTAGATTTAGCTCAGCGCCAACGCAAAGTCATTTGAATGATATCAAAATTAATCTTTTTGAACCATTGACATAGGCTTATAATTTCCCTATAGAAAGAAAAATGGGATTGGTAATGGAACTTCAATACCTACTCAGAATATAAGTAGCAAAAGTACTAGCTCTTATAGAAAAACACCAAACAATGTCTTGGTATGTGTTTGTTGATAGTATGTATATGTCTGACACATAGAAAGTTTGTTCTCAAACTGGATAAGGAATTACCATAATGAACACCCAGATTGCTTGAAAGTAAGCTAAGCAAACCCTTGTAACTACCTCCATGAACTATTCCAAGAATAACTCTCCATGAGATAATTAAAGAATGTATATGATTAAGGACTATCATTACATATATTAGAGGAGCTAGTAATTTTGGATTCAACCAGTATCCTACTTGCATATATGGAAATAATGCATCATGTATCGAAGAAATGAACATAAGATACATCAAGGGTGATAACACAAAGCATATTCTGCTTAAGTTTCTATACAATCAGCAATAAAAGACTCTCTTTTAGATTCAAGTGAATCAAGTAAGGTGTCAAAAGAATGTGACATATTTTACCAAGACATTACCTAAAACCACATATTGGGAAACATGTAGAAAGTAAATGCAAATATTTTCCAAACTCCCTTGATTAATGCACGAATCAGGGGGGGTAGTAGACAAAAGGGGGGAGTCTACTATATTTGTGATATTGGTATGTTGTGTTTTTTTCTTCAACCAAGGTTTTATTTTTTCCATTGGGTTTTGTTCCTTGGTGTAAGGTTTTAGTGATGCAACAGTTTATATACCATCATGTTTTCCTAACTCTCATGATTAATGTACGAATCTAAGAGAAAACTAGACTGAAGTAAAAGTCTATGTATTGCAAAGAAGCTGGTGCATTGTACTCTTTCCTTCGTCAGACTTTTATTTTTTTCCACTGGGTTTTTATTTTGGCGTAAGGTTTTAACGAGACAACAATTGTGCACCGTCACTCCTTCAACTCGGCACAAGGGGGAGTGTTGTAGGATAAGTGTGTCATCGTCTAAAGGATGTGACGATAAAGATAGAGATATAGATATTGATAAACATATCAGAGTTAGATTAGAACTGAAATATCTCATAGCTATCTATTTGTAACTCATCCCTATTTAAAGGGTTTTTGATTAATGAGAATTACATATTTCTTCTCTCCATTTATTGTTGTTACATTTCTTTCTTCCTTTAACAAATTTATATTTTTTACTCATAAATATATTAGATAATTATCAAGAACTTTTTTGTAACTGTTACACGGATTTTCAAACAACAAAATTTTAAACATTACAAAACTATTTCAACATATTTCTAGCAATTTCACTTGTTTATTCAAAATTATTATAAAAATTTATAAAATATAACTTATAATATTATAAATAATATACTATTCAATAGTCAAAATGTCGTTATTGATTTATTAATATAATCTATATTTTATTTGTACTTTGATCGTGTATTAAATTTTTTTAATAAGTTATTAACTCATTAACAAATTAATAAAATCAAAAGTTCATTAAAAAACTAGACCTCATTATAATGTCCTCATTATAATGTCGTAAAGTGAATAACTAGACTACATAAAGATTTTTGGGAAATAAGATTGCAATAAGAGGTTAATAAGACATGAGCTTAGGTCTTGTCAAATAAGACGACGATAAGAAATTTTAAGCTTTTATTGCACGAAAAAACAACCAGTCTTATTAGCTTAAACTCTTACCTTATCTAGTAAGACATAAGTGGTACATAATAAGTTTAAAAAACCGACACCTAATAAATGTGGTGTTTTATTTGAAAAATAAAAGTTTATTGTATTTGTTGAATATAAAGAAGAGAGAGAAAGATTTACAAATTTTGAAATAAAATTCCTTAAAGCATCTTTAATAACTTCTTTGAAATAGAGAAAATTGAGATTTTGGTCAATTGTTTGTTACAACATATTCTCTAAGGGGACGTTTGTTTCGTTGAATGTTTTTCGATGGAATGGAATCTGTCAAAGGAATTTGACTTTGAAGGAATTGGAATGAAATGTTGTCAGGTTTGACCACCTGTTTGGTTGACAGAATTGGAATGAAATCTGTTAAATGAATTGAAAATTTTCTGTTTGGTTCACAGATTGTAGCTTCGGAATTGGAATTGAATTTTGGTAAATGACCGAAATACCCTTTTTGATTATTTTAATTTTTAAACAAAAATCTTTAATGAAATAGTCATTAAATAGTTTCATTTTAACTAAAGTTTTAGGGAGAGAGAGAGAGGAGAGAGAGAGAGGGAGGGAGAGAGAGAGGAGAGAGAGGAGAGAGAGGGAGAGAGAGAGGAGAGGGAGAGATAGGAGAGAGACATAAGAGAGAGAGGAGAAAGAGGGAGAGAGAGAGAGAGAAAGAGAGAGAGAGAGAAGAGAGAGAGAGAGAGGGAGGGACATGAGAGAGGGGGAGAGAGAGATAGAGATAGAGAGAGAGGAGAGAGAAATAGAGAGAGAGGGGGAGAGGGAGAGAGAGGAGAGAGAGGGAGAGAGGAAAATAGAGAGAGAGAACGAGAGAGAGGGAGAGGGAGAGGGAGAGGGAGAGAGGGGGAGAGAGAGAGGAGAGAGAAGGGAGAGAGAGAGAGGGAGAGTGAGAGGGAGGGAGAGAGAGATATGAGTAGGGTTTAGTTTGGGGTAAAGGGTAATTTTGGAATTATCAAAATATGAGATTTTATTCCATTGAAATCCTTGAGTTTTATGATGGAATGTTCAAATCCAATATCTATGGAATTTAATGGAATTCAAAGATTCCATCCATTGAAAAGCTTGAACCAAACAAGGGAATGTAATTTTGTCAAAAGAATTCAACATTCCAATTCCACCAGATTCCATCACATTCTGCGAACCAAACGCCCCCTAAAACTTTCACTAAGATGGAGAAAGTAGGAGAGATAGAATATATATTTTTCTAAAATTGGAGAATTCTCTAAAAATGATTACCATGAGAAAGAAATGATTTTTTTATATATTATATTTCACCAATAAAGAAACTTGAAATGAATGTTTAGGAGAGAGATTAATATTTTATTAAATACATAGAATATTTTAATAATATAATTAATAATGTAATCTCCAAAATGAAGAATCTTATGTAGTTGAATGCAATTTTGTTTTTAGAGATTTTAAACATTGGTTTTCCATTTTGGAAAACTTTTGAAGGATCTCTTGAAGATGCTCTTAAAAAATTTCTTGTTCCTTACAAAATTGTCATCGTGTTTAATAACCCTCGGTTAAAGTGATTGGGTGGAAGGGATTGTTCTCACGTTTTTTTTTGATGGTGCTGAGCATCTCCAATACAAGATTCTTATAAGCAAAAAATGAAGTGACGTGTAAGAACTACCATTGTAGGGAGGTCTTATAAGAACCTCACCCTTTTGAGTTTTTATTTAAGAACCTTGGTTCTTACCATGAAGTTTATGTAAAGTAACAATTTTCTCATTTTTATTGGGTGGGGATATTTACACCCCAACCTATAGGTTAAAAACACCCCTCTCTATATATTACTTATTATAACTCAATAATTACGACATCATTCAAATTTATTTATGTTTTAATTATTTATTATTAATATTAATTGTTTTTCTTTCATTAAATCAAGCTTTTATTATTATTATTATTATGTTGAAAATGCAACCTTTTTATTTATATTTTATTATTTATTATTTTTAATTATTTTATTTTTATTTTTCATTTTTGTTTCTTCGTATTAATATTTAAGATAAAAATAATATAATTTCTTAAACAAGAATACGAATATAAAGAATGATTAGAAATGAATTAGTTTTATTTTAAACATAAATATTTCTAGTAGTATAATTTTTTTAACATTAACATCATTTTATACTTTTTGCTATTATTATTATTATATAAAAATACATTTTTTATATATATATTTACTATAAGAATATTGTTTTCTACAAGTAAAAAAATAATACAACATAAACTAATTTATATTTGAAATTTTAATAAAAATAATGAGTTGTTATTTGATCTAAAGTTACCGAAGGGGATCGATGACATATATTATGAGAATATAGATAAAATGAAAATTTATTAGTTACTATTTAAAGTTTTTATTTGATTTATGTATGGACAAACCATACGAGTACATACACATAGTTGAAATTTGTAATGCTGCAAAATAAATGATATGTTATTTTTTATAAATAACAATATAAGTTGTGTTTTTAGTTTATTTATTTAAATTTTATTTTATATATCATATAAATAAAATAATTATTACCATGTAATAAATATTATAATTGTCTATTAATAAAAAAAAATAAAGGGAGAGAGAAAGAGAGAGAGAGAGAGATATGTGACATAAGATAGATAAAATGTGTCAAATGATGTCTTTAATAATTTCTACTAGAAAAGTGAGTTTCTGCGACGGGCCTTTAGCGACGAGATGTTTCAGCAAAAGGCTAATGCGACTATATGTCGTCTCCATAAACTGTTTTTGACGATAAATTAACTTTTTGTGACGACAAAAGTCGTTGCTAAAACCCTTGTTTCTTGTGGTCATTTAATAATTATTAAGGTTGACAAGTACATTGGACCCACAAAAATGAGGTATTTTTATGTGGATTTTTAATTTGATTAGTTGAAAATGATGTGGCACCCAAAAGTACAAAAAAGAGGTTTTTATAATGCATTGAAAATGTTGGTGTATATATATGTATAAGGCCCAGGCCCATGTGTGTATAAGGCCCAGGCCCATATAGTCTCTGTATAAATACCTTGAATCTTCTAGTCTAGGTTAACTTTCTCATTTATTATTTGGTCATACTGTAAGTTTATTCTCTCAATCAATATATCGAAGTCATCAAGCCTTCAGCATATTCATCGTCTCCTTCAATCATTATCATCTTCTAACATGGTATCAGAGCTGTAGGTTTGCTTCCTTCCTCACCCTCATCGTTACCATTCTTATCTCGCCGTTGCCGCCGACAACCGAACCCTTAGCCGCCGACAACCCTTGCCTTCGCCGCCCACTGTCAACCGAAACCCTAGCCGCAGACAACCTTGCCGTCGCTGCCCTCTCTGTCTCTCGTCGCCGCCCTCTCCTGTCTTTCATCGCTCGGTCGTCACTCCAGTCGAATCAGATCGGGATCTTCAATCGTCAGATCGAATCACTCTCAGCGCGACTGGTTCCTTGTTGACCGGACTCGACCGGACTCGTGACCGGACTCGAACGGACTCGATCGATCCCTTCGACCGGTGCCTTGCAAGGACCGGTGTCTTGCTTACTTCGACCGGACCCTTGTTGACCGGAGCCTTGCGCCCGGTGTATTATCGACCGGACCCTCGCTTCGATCGGGTCCTTGATTCGACCTAGTTCGCGACCTGATCTGTTTCTCGTTACATACATGGCTGCCAATCTCAGTCACTCAAATCCCATTTCGGTTGTTTTCAATGGTAGCAACTACATCCTATGGCATCACCATATGACAATTCTGCTAAAGTCCCACGGGCTTTACACCTATGTTACTGGTGCATCCAAACTTCCAGTTCAGGCAGAAACTGAGAATGCTGTTGATTTTGCAAAACGCATAAATGAGTGGGATATCAATAATGCACGTATTCTGGGTTTCATTAATGCTTCCACTAATCCTGAGATCAACCAATAGTTTCTTGGCTATGTCACAGCCAAAAGTCTCTGGGATTTTCTCGCCAAGTGGTACACGTCATCGGGCTTATCTCATCAGTATCAACTGTGGACCACCTTTCAGAACAAACGTCAGCTTCCTGATCAATCCGTAAACTCTTATATCTCTGAAATGCAGTCTCTCAGAGATCATATAAGTCTTGGAGCACCACAAATTTTTGATGAAACTGCTCAACAATTCACAGCCTACTTCAACCAGCTACATTTGATCACCATTCTGATAGGTCTTACTTATAAATTTGAGAATGTTCGTGCTTCTCTTCTTCATAGGCATCCACTGCCTACTCTTGAAGAAGCCATATCTGAATTGTTAAGTGAAGAAACCCGTCTTCACATGCGCTCATCGATGCTCACTACTGATAGCGTTCTCTACACGTCTCATCCCAAGTCCAAAGGTAAATGGACCAACAACAACCATTCCAAATCTGTGGGAAAGACGAACACATCTAAGTGTGCCTTTTGCCATTCTACAGCTCATCTTCTTCTTGATTGTCCTACTCGCAAATGCCGTCGGTGTGGCATCACTCATCCGCGCCACTATGAGTCTGACTGCCCTAAGAACTCAAAGAACACTGGCCCTCATAATCGGACTCATGCTGGGTCTACTCTCGCTGATAACGAGGTTTCTCCAGTCTCCTCACCTGATATCATGGAACTGATGCGTCACAATCAGGAGCTCATGGAGCAGATCATGTCTGGTGCTATGGGTATGAATTCTCAACACTCAACTGCATCAGGTAACTCATAGCTTTTTGACTCTGGGTGTTGCAATCATATGACTCCCTGCACTGATGGCTTTGTTTCTAAGAAACTACCTCAACATTTTACGTCAGTACGAACTGCTGACAATACTGGCCTACCGGTATCTTTTAGTGGAAATGTCTCCACTTCTCATATACAATTACCGGATGTTCTAAATGTTTCGAAACTATCTCTGAGCTTAGTTTCGATTGCGCAGCTCCTAGAATCTAATCTGATCATTTTATTTCATTCTTCTGGTTGTGTTGTACAGGATCCAAAGACCAAGCAGATCCTTGGACTCAGCCGTAAAGTTGGACGGATGATTGAAGTGGTCTACCTTCATCTACCATTACCCTCTTCAAGTCTTGTTGCTTCAGTTTCCAACACTTCTTCCTTTGACTTGTGGCATCCCCGGCTAGGTCACTTATCTCTAGCCAGAATCAAATCTTTAGCTAATTTAGGGTGTTAGGAAATTGTATGTCAACTGACAATATTTCTTGTTTATCATGCAAACTTGGCAAACATCATGCTTTATCTTTTGAAACAAATGAGTTTAATTCTACTTCTCCTTTTGATCTTATTCATTCTGATGTCTGGGGACCAACACCACATCCATCCATGGGGGGTGCTCGATATTTTGTTATTTTTATTGATGATCATACACGTTTCACATGGATATATCTCATGAAACATCGTTCGGAGCTACCTAAAATTTATATTATGTTTGCTCGGATGATTCACACCCAATTCTCAAAAACTATAAAGATTCTTCGGGCTGACAATGCTATGGAATACAAAGAGTCCTCTCTTCTCTCCTTTCTTCAATCTCAGGGGACTCTCTCTCAGTACTCCTGTTCCGGCACATATCCTCAAAATGGTCGTTCCGAACGCAAACACCGTCATATTCTTGATACGGTTCGCACTCTTCTCATTTCAGCAAAATGTCTAGAACGTTTTTGGGGTGAAGCTGCTTTCACTGCAATTTATACTATCAATCGTCATCCTACTCCCATCCTTAATAATAAGTCTCCTTATGAGGCTCTTCATGAGATCACCCCTGCCTATGAACTTCAAAAAGTTTGGGGTAGTGCTTGTTTTGTTCAGTTACAACTTCATGAACATACCAAACTTGAACCTCGCTCCAGACTTTGCTGCTTCCTTGGATATGGTATTGAGCACAAGGGTTATCGCTGCTGGGATCCTATGTCCCAGCGTCTTCGTATATCTCGTCACGTTACCTTCTGGGAACATGTTCCTTTTTCTTCTATATCCAAGTTTCGTGAGTCCCCTACCTTCACCGCTCCGTTATTTACTGATGCTTCCGTCTCATTGGAATCACTCCAATCTGACATCACTTCGTCTCCACCTATTGTTCAAACACCTTCTGAATTCACCTCTCCTTCAGAGTCTCCTGCCTCTACATAGCCTACCTCTCCTAGTTTTCCTGATCAACATCAATCATCTGCTCCATCCGCACAGCCAACATCTGAGCTGCTTGCTGAGTCTTTGGCTCCTGGAACGTCTCAATCTCAGAATGTTCGACGATCAGATCGGGTAAGACAAGTTCCCTCTCATCTTCGTGATTATCATGTTTATGCTACTCTGCTGTCCAATCAAGAACCTACTTCCTACAAGAAAACCTCATCTAACCCTGATTGGCAAAAAGCTATGGCTGAGGAACTTCAGGCTCTTGACAAAGCTCAGACATGGGAATTTGTCCCTCTTCCACCGGGCAAGTCACCCATTGGTTCCAAATGGGTGTTCAAAATCAAGACAAAATATGATGGCTTTATTGATCGATACAAAGCTCGCCTTGTAGCCAAGGGCTTCAATCAAGAGTACGTCATCGATTATGAGGAGACATTTGCACCTGTTGCTCGAGTCACTTCTGTTCGCAGTCTCCTAGCCATCGCAGCTACCAAACAATGGCCTCTTTTTCAAATGGATGTTTAGAATGCCTTCTTAAACGGTGACTTATCTGAGGAAGTCTACATGACACCTCCTCCAGGCGTTCGACTTCCACAAGGTCATGTTTGTCGTCTTCGAAAGGCTCTTTATGGACTCAAGCAAGCTCCGCGAGCTTGGTTTGAGAAGTTCAGTTCCACAGTAACCTCTCTGGGTTTCTCACCCAGCCACTACGATTCCGGACTGTTTACTCGGACCACTGAGGCTGGCAAAATCTTACTTCTTTTGTATGTGGATGATATGATTATTAGTGGGAGTGACTCTACAGGCATAGATCATCTCAAGACATCTCTCAGCTCCTGTTTTGAGATGAAGGACCTTGGCTCTTTACACTATTTTCTTGGTCTTGAGGTGCTCTCAGATCCATCGGGAATTTATCTTTGTCAAGCCAAATACACCTTAGATCTCTTGTCAAAAGCTGGGCTTACTGACAACAAAACTGCATCCACTCCTCTTGAGCACAACCTTCATTTAGCTCCGAATGCTGGACCTCCTCTGTGTGATCCTACTTTGTATCGACAGTTAGTGGGGTCACTTGTTTATCTGACAGTGAATCGCCCTGACATTGCCTATGCTGTTCATAATGTCAGTCAATTCATGTCTGCACCCTGTTCCGATCACTATGCTGCTGTTCTGCGCATCCTTCGATATTTAAAAGGGACCATGTTTCACGGTCTTCATTTTACATCCACACCATCTTTGACTTTGCGAGGCTTTTCTGATGCTGATTGGGACAGTGACATGACTGATTGTCACTCCACTACCGGCTACTGTTTCTTTCTTGGAGACTTACTCATATCTTGGCGGAGCAAGAAACAATCTCTCACAGCTCGATCCAATACTGAAGCTGAGTATCGAGCACTAGCTGACATGGCTCAAGAACTTGTGTGGTTACGCTGGCTACTCTCTGACATGGGGTCTCCTCAACATTCTCCAACTCCCTTGTGGTGCGACAACAACAGTGCGATTCATATCGCTCACAATGATGTCTTTCACGAGCGAACGAAGCATATTGAAATTGACTGTCACTTTGTTCGTCAACACGTGACTCGTCAGACTATCCAGCTTCTTCCTATTTCAACTATTGATCAACCGGCCGACATTTTCACTAAAGCTCATCTACCAGGACGGTTTCGTGATCTAGTTTCCAAACTCCATCTGGCTCATTCTTCTCCCGATTGAGTTTGAGGGGGGATGTTAGTGTATATATATGTATAAGGCCCAGGCCCTTGTGTGTATAAGGCCCAGACCCATATAGTCTCTGTATAAATACCTTGAATCTTCTAGTCTAGGTTAACTTTCTCATTTATTATTTGGTCGTACTGTAAGTTTATTCTCTCAATCAATATATCGAAGTCATCAGGCCTTCATCATATTCATCGTCTCCTTCAATCATTATCAACTTCTAACAGAAAATATATAAAAAAAGATTTGATGGTGATGTGTGTGATAGAAAACTAGTAGGGAGATGTCTATTTAGAATCATCATTTGATTCTTCCCTATATATTTGTATGAATTTAGAAATTGAAACTATTTATTTAATTTAAGGGGAAATTATATGTCATAATAAGATACACTTTGTTTTGGTTCATGTTTAGAAATACATATTTCCAAAAACTATATTTTGGTGTCTTTGACAAGACATCTCGAAGAAAGTTTCATAATTATACTTTTCTAAAAGAATTTTTTTTTACAAAGAAAATGTATGTTCCCTCTTTTGGAAACGAAGTATTGGAAATTAACTGTATTCTATCAAAAATCCTTACAAAATGGGGTAGGATGTGTGTTTTAAAATTTTTACCTTATTGAGCAACAACCTTTGACATAGTTTCTAAATCCAAGCAACGATTTTCAGAACGTTGCCTCCATGGTATCTATGCGAGTGAACAGTGGCGGACCCAGGATTTTGATTGAGCGGGTGCACCTTTAAATTGGATCAAATGCCAATAAAGCCGCTCGATATGTTTTAAGTCGAATTTCGTCCTTCGGGAGATTTTTTAAGTTTTATGGTCGGTTTCGAGATATTTTTTTAGTTTTTTGATTGATCTCGAAAGATTTTTTTTTTGTTTTTTGAGGAATTTTTTTGATTGATTTGAAGATAATTTTTTGGATTTTTAGTTGATTTTGAACGAATTTTTATGTTTCATTTAATTTTTTTTTGTAAAATTGTGTTTCATTTAACACAAACATGCAATCGATGTCCTGATTTTTTTTTCTAATTGTATTTCTTGTTTTTTTAATTTACACTATTGGCCCTCATTCCCTCCATGCTCAGTGTTTAACTGTTTAACAAAAATATAAGTATGTTTAGAGGACTAGGATCAAACCCACAATCTTCTCTGAGAGAAGCGCTAACCCAACCAATAGGAACCACTCCACCAATCATGTGTTTGTGTTGTACATTTAGCTTTAAAATATTTTAGGGCATACTTAAAAATCAAGCGGGTGCACCTTTAAAACGTCTTTATTTTTTCCCTTTACGATAATCAAGTGAGCGGGTGCATGAGACCCCGCTCCCGTAGCTGTAGGTCCGCCCCTGCGAGTGAAATGAATCACGTTCTTCGTCACACAAAAACATACGACTTTTCTTTCATTCCTTAAGTTGCTCGCAGTTAAATGGGAGATACGACCATGAATATGAGAGGGAGACTTGGAGTTTTCTCAAAACTAGGGTTTCACGATTAATTAGGGGTGGCAATTAGGGCTGTAAACGAACCGAACAAACACGAACGGAGGCTTGTTCGTGTTCGTTCATTTAACTTAACCAAACAAACGAAACGAACACGAACGGTAAACAAATGGAATTTTTTGTGTTCATGTTCGTTCATTAAGAAGTTTGTTCGTGTTTGTTTATATTCGTTTATTAAGAGCTAAACGAACGTAAACGAACGAACTTAAATGAGCTAAACGAACGAACTTAAATGAGTTAAACGAACGTAAACGAACAAACTTAAATGAACATAAGAGAAATACTTATATTTAATAGAACTCAAGCTCTTAGGCTCAGTACACTAAGCAAAATTAAATGTGAAAATTATGAAGGTTTAAGAGCTATATATACTAGAGCATTAAGCATCCAAATAGGAAATCCCACCGATGTGGGAGAGGTTGTTCTCAACTATCAAACATCTATACAAGACGACGGTGTAAAGCATCCCACATCGAAATTATTTGAGAAAAAACAAGGTATACATATCTATAAAGGAAAACGGTAACCATCAATTTCATTATTTACTTTTTTCAAAAATTGATCTCTCTTTATTAAATTATTATTAGTAATTATAATCTATTGTAATTTTAATAACAACTATTTTTGTTAATTTATTATTATTAGTAAACGAACATAAATGAACATAAGTAAACGAACGAATTTTCACGAACATAAATGAACGAACGAAGCCTTTGTTCATGTTCGTTTGTTTAGTTAAACGAACGAAAAAACTTGTTCATGTTCGTTTCCTTATTAAATAAATGAACATAAACGAACTTTCCGCCGAATGGTTCACAAACGGTTCGCTGAACGTTTGATTCGTTTATAGCCCTAGTGGCAATGGGTCAGGTTGGGTTGGGTTCGGGTTGACCCATTTATTTAAATGGGTTGAAAATCTCAACATAGCCCAACATGTTTAATTAAATTGGTTGAGATTTTAAACCCAACCCAACCTGTTATTTAAATGGGCTAATAGTGGGTTGATCTGTTTATGATTTTTTCAACCCAACCTGTTAAATAAATTAGTTGAATCTGGGTTGACCCATTTAATTTTAAAATTTTAAATAATATAAAAAGGCTAAGATTATTTAATTTTATGACATATACAAATAAATTGTTCAAAGTTTGAATAAAACACGACCACAAATTCAAATAAATTGTTCAAGGTGTGAATAAAACACAGACAAAAATGCAAATATCATCGGAAACCTTTAATTTCTAAGTAATTCGATTTCCGCTTTCACCGACGCTTGTATAGGAAGCGGCTAGGGTTTGACTTCATATTTCGTATTTGAATAGAATAGAATAAAATTATATAATATTTTAAATAGATATTATAATAAAATAATATTTAATTAAAAATAAAATAAAAGTAAATAATATTTTAAATGGGTTTTAAACGGATCGAAAACGGGTTAAAAACAGGTTGTAAACAGGTCAGAAATTTCAACCCAACCCAACCCATTTAAATAAATGAGTTAGACGAGTTGACCTATTTACTTTAATGGGTTGAAAATCTCAACCCAACTTACTAATTTTGGGTTGGGTTCAAGTTGGATTGATGAGTTGGATCACTTTTTGTCACCCCTACAATTAGTTCACAAAGTCCTCCATTGTCCTCTTTATACACTAAGGGACGTTTGGTTTACTGAATGGAATGTGATGGAATTGGAATTCATCGAAGGAATTTGACTTTGATTCAATTAGAATGGAATTTGACCATGTGTTTGGTTGGTAGGAATTCAATTCCTTCACTTATGCCAAGGAATGATGAATTCCTTAAATTGTGGAATTCAATTGAATTGGAACGATTCAATCGCTTTCATTCCGTAAATCAAACATGGACTTATAATTTGGTCAATGGACTTTGTCATTCCAAATTCTTTAAATTCTTTCCAATTCCATGAATCAAACACCCCAAACGAATTTCCATTATACGAAAACTCTTTCATGCATGATAAATGAAGGCACGTCTCTTCTATATTTATCCAAAGGTGATAATTTTCAACCACCGACAATTTTCATCATCCTTCCTTATGTCTAATCAATACTTAGATATAAAGTTATCTAATATAATTAAATTATCAAAAATATCAATAATTAAACACGTTATTTATTTGTGTAACACCCTCAAATTTGGTAATAGCAACTAATTAATTTTTTTTTCGATATAACATCAAATAAAGGACAAAACTTTATCCTACAAATCAAAACCTAATATCAAAATTCTATAATTGACCTCAACAACAATGACATCAGTGTTAAGCAAGGACTAAACCGAAGTCGGGTGATACTTATCCCGAAAACAAGTTGCTCTTCACAAAACTAATGCGGAAGACTTCTCCAATCAAATCTCACTCGTGCATGCAACTAGTACTCCTCTCTTCACAAAAATGCTAGAACCATTCCCCATCCGGAACCTGATGCACATGATGACAAATAAAAAGGTTGGGCTAACGCCTAGTGAGTTCAAGAGTTTTCAACATGAACAAATATATTTGTCGAAAGGAAAGAATGCAGTTTAAATCATTATCTTTCAAAATGATTTCTTTTAAATATTAAACGACTCATTTTCCATTTACACACACCTTTCAAAGACAAGTATCCCAACATAAACATTCCTTTATAAAGCAATTTCAACCCCAACTCACCCAAAACGTGAAAAGTAATTGGACTCCCAATTTATAAAAAAATGCGGATAAAACTTTATTTTCCGAAACTCCAAAACACGGGCGAGGCATAATACTCAACCCATAAATCTTGAATAAAAATACGTATATGCAAAACGTCACCGAAAACGTGGACAATAAAATAACACAATTTAATACCCAAATAACATCTTCCAGTGATAGGGGAGACCTGATTCCGTTGTACGTGGCGGAACACAAAGTTAAGCCACATAGCCACGTTGTCGAACTTCACCTCAGATCGTAACTGTATTGCCTACTCTGCCGAGCTACACCTCCAGTCGGATTTTATTCCAAGTCCTAAAAACACCGTATCCCCTATTGTCTGCTCCGTCGAGCTTCACCTCAAGGATACGCGATTTTTGTGCCTTTTCGGTTTCTAGTGGAGTTTCATCCTCAGGGTACTCATTCGACCCTTAGTGCCTACTCCCTAGCATTCAAGACAGGAGCCTCAGCTCCTTACTTGAGATCTCATGATGTCTAACCCTCGTGCACAAGAATTAGAACATCAAATCACAAAACCCATGGTACCGAAGTACAACCCATAAAGGTTCCTCTCCGCAAAACAACCAGGACAATAACAATGCTAACACGACATAATTCCGAAGGTGAGAATATCAAGACTCCTCTCCCTTAATTATGACTGACTTACATGCCTTTGGATCCAATGCATAACAGTCTAAAAATACATGATTCCAAATGAATGACACACACACACACACACACTCAAAACATGTATTCTTCAAAATAAAGTGCAATAAATGCAACTCCCACCCAAGATTCCACTTTAAGTTATTAAAGCCACACAAATATCCCCAAGACCTGACAAAGTCGAAAAACTGAGCCTAGGGCTCAACCAATCAAATGACCATATGCTAAAATCCACTAAATGCAATAAAATGCAACCGACCAACGTTTTATGCGAACACATGCTCCAACAATGCATGAATACACTCCAACACAAAATTAGACTAGGACAAGTCATTTTCCAAAGAGTTTATATCTTTATTTCTTTAAACAATGTCTCATGACCCAAGAGGAAGTATTTCTCCAAAACACACGTTAAAATGCATTTATATTCAAAGATCTCATTTCATAACATAATCATCAAAATATCATTACTAGTGATTTATTCATCAAAATGCCTAAAATCCTAAATATGGGTGTTTTACAAAGTTTATAAAGTTAAACACTTCAAGTAATCAAAACTCATCAAATAATTCAACAGTTGATAATTTTATGTAAAACATATAAACATTTGAAAATGACATTTTGGCATGTACACCGTTTTCACAAATCAACTTGAATTCACCTTGCTAGATTTAGACTAAATCTAGATTTTACCCCAACTTGAGTTTCCTTGAAGAAACTTGAATCCACAAGCCAAATTTTCCAAAAATCTAGATCCATAAGTTTCCAACCATAAATATCCATCTCCAAACATTTAGAATAGTTCCCCAAACATTTTATATAAAAATTCTCCATTTTGACCAAAACCCTAATTTTGACCCAAATTCTCCATAATCATCCAAATCAAAATTGGAGAAATATAATGCTAGGAAATCATCAATGGAGTGTTTATAACCCATAAAGAAGCTTGGACATAGAGGGGATGAACTTACCACTTAGGTTTTGGGAGAAACCTAATAAACCCCAAAAAATCTCTAGTGTTGGAGGTGAGAACTTAATCTTGCTTCAAGAGAGAAAACCGTTAACATAATATGGAGATGGAACACTTTGATCTTCATGGGAAAGCCCCAAAACCGGTTAGGGTTCATTAAAGAAGGTGGAGGATCGTTTTGGGAGAGGAAGGATGAAGGGTTATGAGAAAAGGTAGCAAAAATCGGCTCATTTAAACAAACAACCCCCGACCGAGATTGTGACAAGCGATAGCGACAGTGTCACTATCGCGAGTCACTCTCGCCAAAAGTGTACCGCAAGGGTACCATCCCCCGCGATTGTTCCCCGGCGATAGTGACAATGTCAAAATCATGGGGCACTCTCGCCTGAAGCGTACCGAGCCCCCAAACTCACTTCTCTCACACAGATCACCCTCGATTCTCATAGGAACTAACATAAATGAGTTCCCAACTCAAAAATCACAAGTTAGAAACCTAAGAAAAAGCACGGGGTGACTTTTACTTATCGAGAATTATGGGTGTTACAATCCTCCTAACCTTAGAATGATTTCGTCATCGAAATCTATTTCTCACCCAAGGCGTTTCATTGCCCCTTCCAGCACTTATTGGGTTTCTTCCGAACACAAATGGTAACAAACTAATAATAGACCCCAATGGTGATATCCTCACAAAACGATGGTCCCCCTTTCCCAAGGGAGTGTCTCTAACCCAATTCATCCTTGAGCTGGAACCCGTTAACTTCCTAATGAAACTGTCACACTGATTCTTGGGAAGACACTCACACCACGTATCCACTTTGATACGACATACCCATACTAAAGTAAAACATCGAACCTTACTATTTTCAACCATACGATCTCGGTTGCCTCCCAACCTTAGGCGACACGTACTACCTCAAGGGTAACTTTTGACCTTATTGCCCACTGACTAGATCATTCCAGTTCAACCCGATTCTGAATCCGTATTCCAATAGTCGACACCAACCTAAAGAATTCCCAAAATTCCTTAATAATTCGCTCTTGATATTGGTAAGGCCGTCCTTCCAAGGACGTACCAATACGCTTTCCGGGGAGTTGGTTAATTCAGATTAGGCTATCGTACAACTCCGACCTATTCTTAAACCTTAACCATCCTGTCAATGAGATCCTTACCTCATCCAGAAAATCATACACTTCAATACTTAATTACCAACATCTAATCTTCCTTAGAGTTCCACCACGGAGAGGCAGATACTTCTTATGATCCAACGGGAGCACTTCCAACATTCCAAAGATTCATTAACCTCAAAAGGACAAATCGCCACCTAAAATTAGAATGGTCACACTGAAAACATGGGTATACCGTCAAACATTTCATTCCGGATTTGCATTTTCGAATTAAGGTTGACACCTAACATGACACAAAAATTCCAATCTTACATTTTAACAAACAAACCACAATATTTATTTTATTCCTGAAGACCTTACCGGATGGTAGGCCCCCAAAAAATACATGATGTCGAACAATCAACCCAACAACCGATAACCAACCATAAGCAAGGAACTATACAAAGCCTTAACCCGAAGGTTTACCAAAGCAGGAAGATCATCACCTAATTAACTGGGATAAAATATAAGTCTAATACCTCGATTATTCATGTGTGCAGCGGTTCATAAACTGAAACCCAAAGTTCAAAACCGCCCACAAGTTTGACCATTTGACGCTTCAATTTCCAACGACTCCTTTAGTCTTTAATTACAACTCTTTCCATGATAGGGGTTTAAGTCGATAGCTCTAATGAGTTCAAGGTTTTTCAACTATAGGACTCAACAAATATGCCAATCGAAATTTTATAAGACTTTCAAACACAAAATCTTTATAACAATTTGTCGTATGTGTAAAAATCCGCTACGTTTACTCGGTAGATGTGCTAAATGGTCACCAATGCCACACATATAAAACTCTTTTGAAATTCATTTGATCATTACTCACGTTAATAATGTCAATAACAAGAGGCGCGCAACAAAAATTTTCATATGGACCACTATGGTCCTAGCATGCATCATTTTATGCCGTGTACGTGAAAATGATTTGCTGCACTAAAACATGTGCAACAAATTTTTGTACTAACTCCAAAGAGGAACTTCGTAAATTCAAGCTCCAAAATTCTCTCATTCAACCATAAAATGATATGGAATAAAATTTTCAGAAAGACTCGTATATATCAGTTTATTTCCTAAAGTTAGTAAAACGGTAGGTGCATGCGATTTGGTCAAACGTAAAGCAATTTAAATCGATTTCAAACTGCAACATCAAATGCTCTTAGTCCCAAAATAGTGGCTACCATGACATGCATACCGATAAACCAATATAATGTGTTGTGCGAAACTGTAACAGTAAAAACAACAACTGAAGAAAGTATAAAGCAAAAGTTCAGTTAGAACCATCATAGATCTTTCATATGCTTACTCACACAAAAGTGTAAATCAATTCAAATACCGAATAGTGTAAAACGAAATATACTTGTATAAAACTTAAAAATGCAATCATGCGACATCAGGACTCTTAAGACATCTAGTACGGTAGCGAAATGACGTGTGCAAAACTTGCATGAGACAAAAATATTAAATAAAAACTCGTAAGTTAACTCACAAAATAATTCAAGTATACGCGTTTCAAAATTCATCTACGCGACGCAAAATGTCGTAAAATGGAACTCCATAAGACCCAACAAAATCTCCATAAAACTCTATAAAACTCAATGACACCCAAAAATCAAATGGTGCCAAAATTTTCGTTCCCAATATTCAAATAGCATGAGGCAAAGTTATGATCAAAGTGCCATATTCTCAAAAATTTCCTTTTTATCGTATCATGACATAAAGTGGCATTTTTCCAGTAAAACTCGCATGGAATAGGAATTCCCAACAAAACTCAATCACCAAAATAATGGAAGGTAACTCTTCGTCCAAAACCTTAAAATACGTGGAGAAGATCAAATGTTCAAGTAATAAATTGCAGTTACTTGTCCAAGACCCCAAACAACACCAAAACAGGGATATTTCAATATCTAAAAATAGCGTCGGGCAACAACGAGAATAAAGAAGGTCTCAACACAGTTTGCAACCACATGCAATAACACAATTTTATGCAAGTTTAAAATCATAGTTTAAAATCTTGTGTGTGTCAAACATTTCCCAAGGTTTCGTAATGTAATTCACATGATGTTTTGGAAGCATGAGAAACAATTGATGTAGTTTATTTTAGAAATAAATCCTGTGCATGAATTTGGTCGACACTCACATTCCGAAATCATGCTCCTCAATTTCATACTATTGTCATCCGGATGCTTAAACATCTTAAGGTAACGATAGACAACTAAACCGGTTAACCTCACAACTTCTTCTTGGAATAACGTCGATTCAATAGGCTTATGGTTCTACTTCAACCAATTACCCCGACCCAAAATGGTCAACTTAATGTATTCATCATTCTTAACCGTTACTTTAAGTGACAACGCTATAAACATTAACTTCTTCAAGCTACTACTCCTCGATAATTCATCCTCTACCCCATCGTTCCTCACATAAGGGCGTTTCAAGCACACACATGTAACATGTATGTTCACAACGACACTGGCCATATGCAATAATGAACGTACTGTACATGATTTTCCTCGCTACCCTCGTCATGATTCCCGATTCTGGTGACTCTGTCGGCCTCAAAATATCTTATCTTAGAGTGTCTAGTAGTACAATCTCACTCTCAAGTACTTCGAAGAATGCTAGTTTGAGTCTAGGTATCCAAAATCAACACCTAAATCTCTCAAACTTAAGCTCTGATACCAACTTGTAACACCCTCAAATTTGGTAAGAGCAACTAATTAAAAAAAAATCGATATAACATCAAATAAAGGACAAAACTTCATCCTACAAATCAAAACCCAATATCTAAATTCTATAATTGACCTCAATAACAATGACATCAGTATTAAGCAAGGACTAAACCGAAGTCGGGTGATACTTATCCCCAAAACAAGTTGCTCTCCACAAAACTAATGCGGAAGACTTCTCCAATCAAATCTCACTCGTGCATGCAACTAGCACCCCCCTCTTCACAAAAACGCTAGAACCATTCCCCCCTGAACCTGATGCACATGCCGACAAATAAAAAGTTTGGGCTAACGCCTAGTGAGTTCAAGAGTTTTCAACATGAACAAATATATTTGTCGAAAGGAAAGAATGCAATTTAAATCATTATCTTTCAAAATGATTTCTTTTAAATATTAAACGACTCATTTTCCATTTACATACACCTTTTAAAGACAAGTATCCCAACATAGACATTCCTTTATAAAGCAATTTCAACCCCAACTCACCTAAAACGTGAAAAGTAATTGGACTCCCAATTTATAAAAAAAATGCGGATAAAAGTTTATTTTCCGAAACCCCAAAACACGGGCAGGGCATAATACTCAACCCATAAATCATGAATAAAAATCCGTATATGCAAAATGTCACCTAAAACGTGGATAATAAAATAACACAATTTAATACCCAAATAACACCTTCCGGTGACGGGGGAGACCCGATTCCGTTGTACGTAGCGGAACACAAAGTTAAGCCACATAGCCACATTGTCGAACTTCACCTCAGATCGTAACTGTATTGCCTGCTCTGCCGAGCTACACCTCCAGTCGGACTTTATTCCAAGTCCTAAAAACACCGTATCCCCTATTGTCTGCTCCGTCGAGCTTCATCTCAAGGATACGCGATCTTAGTGCCTGTTCGATCTCTAGTGGAGTTTCATCCTCAGGGTACTCATTCGACCCTTAGTGCCTACTCCCTAGCATTCAAGATAGGAGCCTCAGCTCCTTACTTGATATCTCATGATGTCTAACCCTCGTGCACAAGAATTAGAACATCAAATCACAAAACCCATGGTCCCGAAGTGCAACCCATAAATGTTCCTCTCCGCAAAACGACCAGGACAACAAAAATGCCAACACGACATAATTCTCAAGGTGAGAATATCAAGACTCCTCTCCCTTAATTACGACTGACTTACATTCCTATAGATCTAATGCATTACAGTCTAAAAATACATGATTCCAAATGAATGATACACGCACTCAAAACATGTATTCTCCAAAATAAAGTGCAATAAATGCAACTCACACCCAATATTCCACTTTAAGTTATTAAAGTCGGACAAATATCCCTAAGACCTGACAAAGTCGAAAAACCGAGCCTGGGGCTCAACCAATCGAATGACCATATGCTAAAATCCACTAAATGCAATAAAATGCAACCGACCAACGTTTTATGCGAACACATGCTCCAACAATGCATGAATACACTCCAACACAAAATTAGGCTAGGACAAGTCATTTTCCAAATAGTTTATATCTTTATTTCTTTCAAAAACATCTCATGACCCAAGAGCAAGTATTTCTCCAAAACACACGTTAAAATGCATTTATACTCAAAGAGCTCATTTCATAACATAATCATCAAAATATCATTACTTGTGATTTATTCATCAAAATGCCCAAAATCCTAAATGTGGGTGTTTTACAAAGTTTATAAAGTTAAACACTTCAAGTAATCAAAACTCATCAAATAATTCAACAGTTGATAATTTTATGTAAAACATATAAACATTTGAAAATGACATTTTGGCTTGTACACCGTTTTCACAAATCAACTTGAACTTACCTTGCTAGATTTAGCTAAATCCAGATTTTCCCCAACTTGAGTTTCCTTGAAGAAACTTGAATCCACAAGCCAAATCTTCCGAAAACCTAGATCCATAAGTTTCCAACCATAAATATCCATCTCCAAACATTTAGAATAGTTCCCCAAACGTTTTATATAAAAAATCTCCATTTTGGCAAAAACCCTAATTTTAACCCAAATTCTCCATAATCATCCAAATCAAAATTAGAGAAATATAATGCTAGGAAATCATCGTTGGAGTGTTTATAACCCATAAAGAAGCTTGGAAATAGAGGGGATGAACTTACCACTTAGGTTTTGGGCGAAACCTAATATACCCTAAAAAATCTCTAGTGTTGGAGGTGAGAACTTAATCTTGCATCAAGAGAGGAAACCGTTAACATAATATGGAGAGGGAACACTTTGATCTTCATGGGAAAGCCCCAAAACCGGTTAGGGTTCATAAAAGAAACTGGATGAACGTTTTGGGAGAGGAAGGGTGATGGGTTTTGACAAAAGGTAGCAAAAATCGGCTCATTTAAACAAACAGCCCTCGACTTCGATTATGACAAGCGATAGCGACAGTGTCACTATCGCAAGTCACTCTAGCCGAAAGGGTACCATCCCCCGCGATTGTGCCCCTGCGATAGTAACAATGTAATAATCGTGGGGCACTCTCGCCTGAAGCGTACCGAGCCCCCGAACTCACTTCTCTCACACGGATCACCCTCTATTCTCATAGGAATTAACATAAATGAGTTCCCAAATAAAAAATCACAACTTAGAAACCTAAGAAAACGCACGAGGTGACTTTTATTTACCGAGAATTACGGGTGTTACAATTTGACATCCTTAATCGTTTATACTATATGTGTGTGATCCATTAAGACTTCATGATGTTGATAATAATTATAAATCATATTTATAAACAAACCCGTTATATATCATTATCATTGTCCTTGTTGTGTCCTTTTGTCCTTGATCTCTAGATTGGACACGTGGCATGGTTGTGTCTTCCCTGTTATATCTCATCCCAAGTTTCTTGATTCTTGGATGTATTGACGAAATATATATCGATATCGATATCACATATCGATTATGTTGAGCCCTACTTAGACGAAGATTTGATGACGAATAAACAAATTGTGACACTTAGAGATTTTAGGAGATTGAAGAATTTTTGGTCATCAGTTGTTAGTCCCAACAAGAAATGACACACAAGAACATGTATTGTAGAAAGGGGGGGGGGTGAATAAAATACTTAAAATTACTTAATTTTAATTCTTTATTGATTATGAAAATCAAGAATTACACATAGAAAACAAGATTGTTGCGGAAAAGAATAGATAAAATATATCGTAACAATCTTTCACGAAGATAACAGAAAACTAAACATAACTTGAAAAACACTAAGTTAAAAGCTATGAAGTTCTTGAGAGAGGGATAGATTCTGTCGATTTTTCTTGAGCACTTAGAAAAGTTCTTGAAAGAGTAACCTTATATGGTAGGAGTCTTCAGCTTTAAATACTATCATGTGCATTAAATGCATAAGACACGTGTCACTCTAAGACTGAAGCACAAAGTTGACCTAAAAGGACAAGATGCCTTTTTGTCTCAACATGGGACACAAAAGATTTGCAGACCTTGATGTAAATCATATCTGAAAAAGGTGTAAAAGACAAATATCTTTTTCTAGGTTTATCAGAGAATGTCTTTATCAGGTACAGAATAAGGAGCACTTTGTTGAAGACTTCCTCAGCAAGGGACAAGGGGCATATCCTCCGATTTTAGAAGGACCCCTTGATTTGTCAAGTGAGATCGACAGGAATAGCTTAGTAAAGTTGGGAAGTTCATTTTTGATTCGTATAAGTAGATTCACTTCTTGTTGATTTCAACTAGTCTTCGATTTTGCCGAGCAAGTTGGGTATGACTAAGCTATTACAAAGAACTATTTTTATCTAAGTACAAAAAGATGTAAATCAAAGAATTACTAAGGAGATCGAGAGGTCATCTTCAAATCATCGGTGACCTAACATTAATTGGTATATTCACTGATGAACACTCGACATATCTTAGCTGTTGACGCTGATCAAAGCAGACGAAGAAAATCCGAAGTCATTGTTAGTTGAAGATACATGACCTACTGATAAGCTCTCAAAATAATGATCAGTGAAAAAGTGTTGAACCAATGATGAAGATATTAGTGGGAAGCCTAACTACTGATTAAGCCATAAGTTTCTGTTGATCTAAAGACATCTACTGCCATTGACAGAATGGGCAGTAGGTCTAGTAAGACTCTTTTTTATCTAATAGATCCTTAAATAATATCCTCTCTCCTTTTTTGTGAGACGGAGAAAGGAAAAAGGAACCTTACAACCTTTTCTTACCCTTTAACATTTTTAAGGTTGACACATAAGCTCAAAATGTCAAGTGTCAAGTGTTACTTTTCTAGTCCATTTAATGTGGTGTGAGAGAACTTATTACAGAGAAGGCTACATTAAATGTAAGTTAGTTGTATTTAATACATGAAGAAAACATACCCTCACCTGATCATCATGCTAAACGTGGTGTCCAAGCTGGCAACAATATCTTTATGATACATTTGGAAAAATGATCTATTCAAAGTTTTTGTCCTCTTCCTCCAGTCCTTCAGAATAAATGGAGATCATAGGTAAAGAGTTAAGTATGCAATTCAAGTCTAAAAAGAAGCTTATACTCAAAGTATTTTCAAGGATTTATTCATCAATTAGTAAATATGTCATAACTTATACTATAATGTAACACCCTCAAATTTGGAAAGAGAAACTAATTTAAAATTTTGAATAATACCTCAAAGAAAGATAAAATCTCTTTACGACAAGCTCACACTTGAAATACGATTTTAGATTTAACCGTCAACAAAATAAATAAAGTCTTACAAAAGGACTAATTAAAAGTCGGGTGTTACTAAACCCATCAAATTGTGCTATCTCCAAATCTGCGGAAGACTTCACCCAAGATATATTCTCTCTCGTGCATATAACTAGCACTCATCTCCCCACAAAGTCGTTGGTCCAATCCTTAACCGGGACCTAATTCACATGCCGACAAATAAAAAGGTTAGGCTAACGCCTAGTGAGTTCAAGAGTTTTCAACATGAATAAATATATTGTTAAAAGGAAAGAATGTAACTTAAATCATAATCTTTCAAAATGATTTACTTTAATACGAAAACGATCCGTTTTTCAATAACACACATTTAAAGATGAACGCCCCAATACAAAACATTCCTTCATGAAATAATTGCAACCCAAAACCCACTCGAAACGTGAATAGAAACCGAACTCCCAATTTATAAAACGCGGATAAAACTTTTATATCCCGAAACACCCAAAACACGGGTGGGACATAATACTCAACCCATAAATCATGGACAAAAATCCATATATATAAAACGTCACCGAAAACATGGATACTAAAACTCAATACCCAAAACAACACATTTCGGTGACGGCGGAGACCCGTTTCCATCAAGTGGCGGAACACTAAGTAAACCACATCGAGATGTTGACGAGCAAATCACCCCCAACATACAAGCCTTGATAATTACTTTTATTGGGGCTAAGATAAGAACATCAAAACTCCTTACTTAGTCAGTCCCCAAGTTACAAGATGAGAACATCAAAGCTTTTCACTTGCCTAAAATCAAAGGTTCTTAAGCGAGAACATAAAAACTCCCCACTTTGTCCCAAACCATTGATATTAAGAAGAGAACCTCAAAACTTCTCTCTTGTCACAAACCAAAAAGGGGGTCAAGCTAAGAACATCAAAACTCCTCACTTAACTAAACCATCAAAACTCCTCGCTTGACAAAACACGACTGACACATATACCTATGGATCCAATGCATTGTAGTCTAAATTACATGACTCTAAAAGAATGACCAACGCACTCAAAACACGTAATTCTTAAATAACAAATTGCAATAAATGCATATCATGTCCCAAGCTCAACATAGAGCAGATAAAAGTGGACGAATGTCCTCAAGACTCATCTGAGTCAAAACCGAGCCAATAACTCTATAATTCAATTGAATATTAAATAAAAGTCAATATAAACCAATAAAATACAATTACTCAAAGTTTATAAAACTTATGCTTAAAAGATGTGAATACCCTTATTATCGATTCAAAGGTTGGGCACAATCCCAAAACACACCATAACTTTAATAAAACATTTCTAAATAAGTAATGGCACTCAAAACATACCCAACTCATCAATTTTTGTTTCTCGAATGATTTATAAAAATAAAAATGCCAAAGGTGTATAAACCACAAATAATCCCATAAGAGGGATAAATCATCAAGAGAACACTCTTATGATTCTTTTTATCAAAATACTCTAATATCCCAATTACATGAATATTTCAAGATTTATTAACCAAATGTACCAAATATGCAAAACTCAACAAATAACCAACATATTCGATAAATATCAAGTAAAACACGTTAATACTTCAAAATGGACATTTTTGGCATGTACATAGTTTTCACAAAGCAACTTGAACTCACCTTGCTAAATTTAGGCTAAATCTAGATTTTACCCCAATCTTGAGCTTCCTTTGGTGAAAGCTTTAGATCCACAAATATCCATCACTAGAAACTTTATCTGGGTCGCAACCAAAACCTAGATATGTACCAAGAGTAATCTTAGACTCAGATTCATAACAAACCTTAGTCAAATCCTCTAATCATCCAAAATACCCAAAATTGGTCAAAACTTCAAGACAAGGATGATACATCAAAATAAATGCTCTAGGAGGTTAAAGTGAACAGTTTTAACAAGAATAATGGTTTAGATGGTTAAGATGGACTTACAATTCGTTTTTAGGAAAAAACCCGAGAAACTAGGTCAACAATGGTGAGAGATATTTGGAGAAAATGAAGAAGATGAAGATCTTGAGTTTCCATCCACAAAGCTTGAATCTCTAGCTTCCAATCTCTTAAAACTCTTGAAGATTTTGATTTTGGAGGAGTAAATAATGCTTGGGCCGAAATGGAGAGAGAGGAGAATGGGTAGGTGAGAGTTGAAATGAGGGAAATGGGAAAAAGAAGATAAAAATCGGATTTAAAAAGGGGGTGCAGGTCTGCCCGCGTCACTGGCATGAAGCATTTCTTCACTTGAAGAAATGTTGCTAGAAAACCTTCTGCCCACCTTCACTGGCGCAAAGCATGTATTTTTTTTGGATACTTGGTTTTTATTGCCTATTTTTATACCCAAACATCACCAATACTCAAGATACTTAGTAAGAACTATTATAAGGTTCAAATATTTATAAAAACTTGAAATTATATTTTGCCAAAACTCCAGGTGTTACAATGCTCCCAACCTTAGTATGATTTCGTCCCCGAAATCGAGTTCATACTAATAGCTATTGACTACTACACCTGACACTACACGGATTACAAGTCCGGTAACGGTCTTGGTATGCATGAAACTGAAGAGGGTAATGCTCTAGCGGTATTGACCTCAAATAATGCCATTTTCCCTAAACGGTCGATTCTTTTCTCCCAATGATGCGTCTCTATCCCAATTCATCCGTGAATGATGTTGATAACCACTTGACAAATCCTGCCATGATGATTTTCTTGAAAACTCTCACATCCAATATCCACCTCGATACGTTACACTCATACTAGAGTGAACATCGAACCTTACGGGAGCTTTTTTTTTCTTTTTTATAACTACATGATCTCGGTTGTCTCCCAATCTAGGTGACACGTACTACCTCAAGGGTAGCTTGCGACGTCAACTTCTCGTTGACTAATTCGTCCCAGCTCAACGCGATTCTGAATCCGTATTCCAATGATCGACTCCAAATTATACTCGAACATCAATCATTCAGTCGATAGAAGCTTTTACCATATCAAGAAAGTCTTAATCACTGATACTTAATTACCAACATCTAATCTCCTTAAAATCCTACCACGGAAAGGCAACCACTTCTTATGATCCAACGGGAGTACTTCCAAACATTCTAAAGATCATTGACCTTAAAGAACAAGTGAATGCCTAAAATCAAAATGGCCATATCGTAAATATGGGTATGCTAAGAAGTATGTCATCCTGGTTGCACTGAATCGAGTCCCAAATAAAGAGTTGACGATTGATATGGAAATAAAACCCCAAATCTTACAACATTAACAAACGAACAATCACATTTCCTTTATTCAAGAAGGCTTATTAAGTGGGCACACCGCTAATACATAACATGTCGTCGAACAAACAACCCATCAATTCAAACCCAACGATACACGGGCAACCAAACAAGGCTCAACCCAAAGATTTACCGAAAAGGAAAGATCACCGCTTACATATGTGGGATAATAACATAAATCTACTATATTAATTATTCATACAAGAAAAAACTTCATAAGTTCGAATTCCCAAAATTCAAATCTGTCCACAATTGGATCATCCACCGTTTCAATTCCCAAGGACTTCTCTAGTCCCTACTTATAACTTCCTTTCACAAAAAAGGTTTAAATCTATAGCTCTAATGAGTTCAAGGTTTTTCCACTAAAGGACTCACCAACTACAGTTGGAAATTTTATAAGATTTTCCGACGCAAAATCTTTATAATGATTACTCTTATTTGTAAAAAAATCCACTACCGTTTACTCGGTAGTTGTGCAAAGTAGTCACAAACGCTACACATATAAATCCATTTCGAAAACCATTTGATTATTATTCAAGCTATTAATGACAACAACAAAAGATGTTCAACAATCATTTCAAAGGAAGCAGTATGGTCCCAACATGCATCTACTTGCTCCATGCATGAAGAACAATTTTATGTACTAAAACAATGTGTAACAAAGCGTTTATACAAAACTCTCGAAGGAAAAATTCACGTAATCAAGTTCCAAAAATTTCTCATTTAACCAAGTAATGACATGGAAGAAAGCTTTCCAAGAAGGCCCGCATGCCTGAGTTCATTTCCCAAAACTTAGCAAGACGAAATGTGCATGCGATTGGTCGAAAAACAATAATTTATATCGACTTCAAACTTTTAAGTCGTACGAACAAGACATTCCTTGTTCCAAAAATAGTGGCTACAACGCCATGCATACCAATAAAACAATTATAATACATTGCATGAAACAATAACAGTAAAATCAACAACCAAAGAAGGTACAAACCAAAAGTTTAGCACGAACCATCATAGGTCCTTCATATGCTTACTCACACCAAAGGTATAAATCAATTCAAATGCTAAGTAGTGTACAACGAATTATACTCATATAAAACTTCAAAAGTGAAATTATGCGATATCAAGACTCTCAAGTCGCCTCTTGCGATTGCGAAAAAACATGGGCAAAACTCGCATGAGGCACGACGCTCATTAAAAACTCATAAATTTACATGCACCATAAATAAAGCCTACGCATTCCAAAATTCAATCATGCGTTGCAAAATATCGTAAAATAATACTCCATAAAAACCAACAAAACTCGCATGGAATAAAATCCCCAATAAAGCTCAGACACCAAAACATGTAAATAAACTTTTTCTTTAAAACCTTAACATATGTGGAGGAGATCCAATGTCAAGGTAATAAATTACAGTTACTTGCCCGAGACCCCAAACAATGTTAAAGTGTGGATACTACAATATCCGAAAATAGCAAAGAAAATCTCAACAAAGTTTGCAACCATGTTATTCATGTTTGAACTCATGGTTTAAAATCTCATGCGTGTTAAACGTCTTTCCAAGCATTCAAAATACAATCTGTATGATGGTTTGGGAAAGTATGAAATACTTTATGCAAATTATTTTAAAATCAAGTTTCGTGCATGAATTTTGGTCAATCCAAAATATTAGGACCGAGCTCACCAAGTCCAACGATCAAACTACTGCATCCGGATGTTCAACATCTTATGGTAACGATAGGCAACTAATTCGGTTAACCTTACAATTTCTCCTTGAAACAAAGTCGATTCAATAGGCCTATGGTTCTAATTCGACCAATAGCCCCAACCCAAAATGGTCAACTTAATGTATTCAATATGCTTAACCGTCACTCCAAGTGACAATGTTATAAATATCAACTTATTCTAACTACTACTCCTCAGAAATTCGTCCACTACCCCATCGGTCATCACATAAAGGCGATTCAAGTACGCACATGTAACATGTAAGTTCACTATGACACTTTCTAGGTGCAATTATGAACGTACCATACATGATTATCCTTGCTATCCTTGTCATGATTCCTGATTCTAGTGACTTTATTGACCTCCAACATCTTATCTTAAAGTGCCTAAATGTACCATCTCACTTTCACATACTTAGAAGAACGCTGGTTTGAGTATAGGTATCCGAAATCAACACCTAAATCTCTCAAACTTAAGCTCTAATACCAACTTGTAACATCCCAGGCTAACCGTACCAGATATTGTCCGCTTTTTCCACGAATGGACTAACAATTTTAAAACGCGTCTAATAGAGAATGTATCAAGTCCCTTTTAAGGAAACCTTTATTCCCCTCCCCAACCAATGTTGGATCTTACATATAACTCTTTAAGGAAGACTGTCTTTAACTTTGTTAATGATAGTAATTGAGTGCCAAGAAAGAAATCGCCTGTCAATGCGTAAACTGTTTGATTTACCACCATCAGTTGGTACTGGATATGTTCCGTAGAAGTTTATGTTTTGTAAGAAATTAAGTTTTTAATAAAGATATTAAAACTTAGAAAACACTTTATTCACCCTCTATGTGTTATTGCCACATTGTTATCCTTTTGGAACCAACTGACTATATGAGCATGCATGTGTTTTCTTAGTTCATTCAATCATGGGGATTGGAGATATATCTCGTTATACGTGAGGGAGTACACATCCTATCTCGATACATTACCCAACAACCATTTTGTCATCCACTTACAGAATGATTACAATCAGTGTCAATACATGTCACACACATACATGAAATTACATGTTCTCAAGTCAAATAACTACATGTATAATGACCAAATGAGAAACACTTATGACAGTCATATGGCATTCAATGTAGTGCTCTGATTAACGAGTCACATCCGATACACAATAACTCCATTTTGTACATTTATGTGGATTCCATATGAATCCCAACATATAGTAGTTGTTGTAGTATTTCTCCAACTTAGGCCCAAAATAATACTTGACTAGGCATATTTGAGAATATATTATTCTAAAGTTATTTTTATGGTTAACTGTAACACAACAAAAAGAAAAAAAAATTGGGCAATATATATATATATATATATATTGATATCATGACAAATTATCCAAACATACAATTATCTTATATTTGTGTTTAGACATACTAAGATAGTTAATTGAGTGAAATATATAATAAGTTCCACAAAATGAAGCTTTTGAAAGTAGTTAGGTTTTGCTTGTCCAATAAGGGGCATCGTTCTTCACAATGAAATAGTAAATACAATAATCATGAGATTCTAACGACGATTGTAACTAATAAATGATTGTTGAGCTTTGGAGTTTTATCTTCTTGAATGGATTGTGACCTATCTTTTTGGTTCGATTAATCTGATAGTTATATCTCCTTGATATGGCCGTTATTGTTCATTCATAATGTCTTGGCTAGATTTTCAGTCGAACGTCTGATTAAGGTCATACACTACAAAACAATTGGCTTTCACCGACGGCTAGATCCGTCGGTAATCCGTCGATGAAAGTCGGATCTGTCGGTGAAAGTTTGTCGTTAAAAATCTCGTGGGCGATTGACTTTCCGACGTATCTCCGACTGATATTAGTGATGCATCGCCGACGGTCTCCGTTTTCCGATGGATCTCTGACGACCAACTTTTCACCGACGAATTACCGACGGTCTCCGGTCACTGACGGAGTACCGACGGACACACTTTCCGACGAACCATTTCCGACGGATTACCTACGATTTAGCGACGCATAAAATCCCAATTAAAAAAATTAAAATTAAAATTAAAAACATTTCAACGGATATTCCATCGGTAATCCGTCGGTAATTTACGTTTTTATTAAAAAAATTCATAATTTCCAGTACAAAACCTGTCCATTTTTCATTTAATATCCAAAAGTATTGATAATATTTCCAAAACGTAATATTATCAAAAATAAAATATCCAAATATTAAAGACATCTAAATATCCTAAACCGACGGAGGAGAAAGAGGGTGTTGATCTTGAAACTGCTTCATGAAGGCCTCAAACCCCTTCATTTGATCCTCCAACCGTATCCTCGTTGCTGTCTCTTCCTCTAACTTCTGTTTTAGCTCATCTAAATGAAATTCAACATTTGACAAACATATAACAATGTTAGACAACATTTGACAAACATATAACAATGTTAGACAACATTTGACAAACCTATAACAATTATTCGACATTTGACAATCATACCTCCTCATCGCGATGGTCGTGCGAGCTCCCACTCGTTCTGGCACCTGTATCACCGGACATAGCATATCAAAGATCCTGACTATTTAAAAGTTAAAGCGTAGGTGTCAATGAAGTTAGAAATCTATTGAATGACTTGAAAACACTATATGTAATGGTTTGCCTACTTGAAAGTCAAACCGTAGGTTTAGAAGAGTTTTGGATGACTTACAACTCTAAGTGTAATGGTTTGATTATTGGAAAGTCAAAACCGTAGGTTTAAATCAAAGAAAGGTGTTTTGGAAACTTTAAAACCCTAAGTGTAATGGTTTGACTATTTAAAGTAAACCCGTAGGTGTCAATGAAGTTAGAAGTCTATTGAATAACTTGAAAAACTACATGTAATGGTTTGCCTACTTGAAAGTCAAACCGTAGGTTTAGAGGAGTTTTGGATGACTTTAAAATTTTAAGCTTAATGGTTTGACTATTGGAAAGTCAAAACTGTAGGTTTAAACCAAAGAAAGTTTTTTGGAAAAAGTTTAAAACCCTATGTGTAATGGTTAGACTATTTAAAAGTCAAACTGTATGTGTCAATGAAGTTAGAAGTCTATTGAATGACTTGAAAACACTAAATGTAATGGTATGCCTACTTGAAAGTCAAACTATAGGTTTAGAGGAGTTTTGGGTGACTTTAAAACTCTAGTTGTAATAGTTTGACTATTGGAAAGTCAAAACCGTAGATTTAAATCAAATAAAGTTGTTTTGGAAACTTTAAGTCCCTACATGTAATGGTTTGGCTAAAAAGTCAAACCGTTGGTGTCATTGAAGCTAGAAGTCTATTGAATGACTTGAAAACACTACATGTAATGGTTTGCATACTCGAAAGTCAAATTGTAGGTTTAAATCAAATAGAGGTTTTTTGGAATGAAAGAAACGAGTTTAAAAGGCAAACATATGTTTTTTCAAATTTCGGCGGCATAACAACTATAAAATGAATATTTCCAATATCAACCTAATGTTTGCCCAACAATTGGCAACCCAACTAAAATAAATAAATAAAATCAAACATACTGTTTGCCCAACAATTGGCAACCCAACTAATTAATATCAAAGTCATATATAAAAAAGAGAAATAGCAACATCCACATCAAACTTAGTTTTAATCACTTTATCTCAAACTCAAATCAAACTTAGTTTCAAACGAAATCAAACTTAGTTTCTATTATTCCCAGATTTATCAAGTTCTTACCATCTAAAACAAATCACAAACAGAATTAAACAAACTACCTGTTTGATTAATCACAAGATTCAATTACAAAAATGATTTCAACAACTTTCTCTCTCTAACAACAACTTTCTCTCTCTAACTCTATCTCTCTACGAATGTTCTCTCTCTTTCTAACAATCTGAATGCGTGTGAACTTCTACTAACAAAAACAAAGACACAAGGTATTTATACCAACAACAATTACAAAGAAAACAAAATACAAACTACTTTGACTTTAACTTTTATTACACTTGACTTTGCTTGAGAGTTGACTTTTGAGCTTTGTGTAACGACCCAAAAATTTTAACATAACGAATGGATAAGATCAACTCCCAACTTCGAGTCCCAATACAAAATTTGATATAAAAAGGGTAACATAGTCCAACATCGTTTAATACAACCGAGAAACTACAATAAAATTGCAACTGTGTCGCTACTAAAGTCCGCCCAAAATGGCCAAGCTCCTAAAGCTTCTCCTTGCCCTTAGAAGATTCAAACGCAACCCTGCTACCTGAAAATGGGTTTTAAGAAAAGTGGAAACGAGGATTAGACCAAAAGGTCTAGTGAATTCCCAACATCGTCCATTTAATAACAACAAAAATACAATTTAATTCACAAGTTTAGATTCACCGCTTCATGTCACAAGAGATGACAATTTTCACATCGAAAGCCTTCGTCAAGATACAGGACCACTCGTCCTCGACCCCCCCCAGTAGATCCCCATACGGCCCCCTAGTCGATGTCGTTACCGATATGTAAGGAAACGAATTCCAGACACCCGGTTTCAACCATCCTCGATGATTGAAGATAAGCCACACACTCAATTCAGAAAACAATTCCAATCCTCATATAATAAACATAAGAAAATACGCAGACATAATCCATGAAATACAACAAACCATTCACGGTGCAAAGTTATAATTGCCAGAGAGAGATAAACATAATAAGCATCGTTAAGTAAAACCATTTCCAGTTTTCATAAGTTTTAGAATAAGGGAACTCACCTGATTATGGAAACCTGACACACGCCCGAACGCAAGATTTGGGATTTCCGAAGTCCTACATTCCAATTCGTAAAATTAATATAAATTCTTACTTCCAAACCCTTAAAATCCTAGATTGGGATTAGGCTAATACTGCATCCTTTGGTTGATAATCATGGAAGCTTAAACCCCCCCCCCCCCCCCCCCAAGACACAAAGACCCCGGTCCCTGATCACATGAGACCCCGGTCGTATTGTGACCTCAGTCTCTTGCAACTCCGGTCGAAGCCGGTCGAAGACCACACCGGTCGATGACCCACACCAGTCGATGACCACACAACACCCCGGTCAATGGCCTCAAAGGTCGGAGACTACCCGGTCGATGACCACACCGGTCGAAGACTGGAAATATTTCATCCCATCGAACGAAACCCTCGATAAATACTCTGAACCAACGATAATCTCTCCCTACCCCTTTTAAATCGTTTTACCATTAAACATTAATCCCAAAACTAACGATACGACTCCTTAATCATAGAACCAAACTTTCGGTCTTTACCTAATCGATACTCAGAGACGATTCTTCATCTCCTTTCTCCCAAATCCAACAACAATAAATCCTAAACAATAAAAGAAAGAATCAAAGTTGGGATGTAAACAATACCTCTTGAAAACAATAACCCAATACGCAGGCTCTCTCTCTAGCCCTTGAATCTTCGGATCTCTCCTTAGTTTTCTCTTTTCTTTCGCCGCCGCTCCAATACGGTGATGACTTCTTCCCGATATTTTTCCAAATGAGAAATGATGTAGGGTTTTTAACTCATTTTGCATAATATTCCACCTAGGCCCCTCAACTTCAAAATTTCTCACCAATGACCCGAACTTCCTTATCAGTCAACAGTAAATCAAATTTTAACGGACGTTACAACTCTCCCTCCCTTCGAGAAATTCCGTCCTCGGAATTACCTTCGGTAAACAATTGCGGATACTTGGATCTCATATTTGATTTAGAGTCCCACGTCACTTCCCGTTCTTTATGGAACTTCCATTGAACTTTCACTAGATTGATATCATTTTTCCTCAGTCTCTTAGCTTTACGATCCACTAGAGATTCAGGTTCTTAGACGAAGATCAATTTCTCATCCACCCGAACATCCTGAAAAGGCACTGCCATAACGACCTCTGCAAGACACTTTCTCAAGTTTGAGACGTGAAAGGTATTGTGAATACTCCTCAACTCCTCGGGTACTTCCAACTTGTACGCCACCTCCCCGACCCGTTCCACATGCGAAGGTACACTGCGGATTTCCTCGTAATTTATCCGGTAGGTCAAGTTTGTTCAACACTTACCCACATCTCTTACACTCGCGAACGGTCTGATGCACGCAAGCTCAGCTTTCCTTTCTTTCCAACTTGCACCACCCCTGTAGGCAACAACATAATACTTAGAAAAGCCCTCTAAATTCGCTCACAACACTACTAACTCATCGATTTATACCACAACGTCGATCACTAAATTCTTTGATGGTAATAATTCAACCGCACAATCCACCCATCAACCAAGACATCAAACACACTTATTCGTTTGGATATCCATATATTTATATTTAACCATACACCATCCTTCGATCTATTGCCAATTTATTCCCTTGCCAAGCTGAGTCAGTTCCAAAGGCACAAAACAGTACACCACTGAATCTATCAAATCCCAATTTTCTCAATATTAAACACATTACTCCCTGAAAATATACATCGCATTAGTACCTACTCCCATCCCCAACATCGATTACTAATGCTTTGATGATAACCAATTTATCTATCCCATGCACATCTCAACCGAAATATCATTTCCACCTAACCCTTTGCACATTTGCATATACTTAAGAACGTAAACATTCCACACGTTCACTGCCCGAATAGTCCGCCGAAGAGTTTAGCTCCCCCATACCTATAACCGTTTACCACCGAACCCACCCATACTCATAACTCTCTTAGTCTTATTCTGGTTTCACTTGCCCTACGAGAGGAACAATACTTTCTCACAATCCAAGCTTAATTTTTCCCGATGTCAAACTCAATGCTCATTCAGAATGCTTATCACACTAATACTTACTCACATCCTCTGATCTTTCCCTTTGAGCATCTCGATCAATCACTTTACTTGTTTCTATGAAAACATAGTTCACTCACTTTCAAAGAAAGTCTTACTCAAGGTGGCAAGCTTTAGACCAAACTCGCGCGGAAATAATAATACCCAACCCATAACCGAAAGCTTCTTCATATTCTCGCGTGCTGTTCATATACTCGCAAAGTTGACCCTCTTAGCCATACTCCACATTTATGTCTTCCACTAGGAGAACTTCTCAGTTTCAGATCACTCCCCTTACGACGACATACTAGCCTCATTTTCTGACTAACAAATTTGATCTGCCGACCAGGAGCTATTTATCTCCAAGAATACTTCAATCCTCGGACGAACTTCAATCTACAACAAGGCACTACTACCAACTGCATAAGACATCCCCATTAGCGTTACAATGCATTCAGACGAGCTCACCCGAAGTTTACCGCACCCGAGAAGAATACGAGTTCTTCTTCTAGGCGGTCGCCATTCATCACTCAACATATCACAACACGTATATCAAGCGTACTTGTCGTGTCTGGATCTTTCTTCAAAATCTCAAAACCAAGATTTACAGTTACTCTTGCCCCTCTATACGACCCAAATTCATTATCCAACATAACGACAATCCATCCTTACAACACAGACTTACAAGTCTAATATGGCATAAAATATCACCCACTTGATTAAACCTTTAACGTGCCCTTCGCGATCCTCTTTATATAACTTAGACACCCCTTATTCTCACCAACATAACACAGTTACACTTGAATTTATTGTGAGGCGAGACCGGGTCCTCCCAGTCATCCGCATACATAACCAACCTTGCCTTCGTATACACCTATTAGCATGTAAGACCCATCCGATCTCCTGATATACACCTACCCTGTTTCATCCCTTCTCCAATCCAAATGAATCATGACTCCCAATTTCCTGATGAAATCTATGCACTCCCTTTAATTGCACTATACACTTCATCCCTTTACGAAGTGCTAGAACTTCACAGAGGAAACACTCCCTCCAAGTAACCACCTTCCATTTCCATAACGTTTCCACACGGTTACCCTGCATCCAACACTTATACACCTTCTCTGAACGTCCCACCACGTCTATGTATCCCCTGATAAATTCTTAAATTCCAGTCCTCCGACAACATCTTAAAAAGTTGCTCACTTTGATCAATAAAGGAAAACGACAAGATGTTGCTTCCATAACGTCCTCAACCTCCAGAACTTCTAACAAAGCTTACTTCGCCAATGAATCGGGTTCAGCTTAACGCTTCGTCGTCCCCACTTGAAAGAGGTCTAACTTACGAAACAATTCCAATAACTCAGGCTCCATTCCCTTTTTATCTGTACTTCAAGTCCGACAATACACTAATAACAACATGTTGAATTTCTGAGCAAGGCTCAATCTGCTATAATACCATTAATGTCAGAATTCCCTTTTTCGATAATACCAATCTTCCTTCTTTTCCCTAATAAATACCGGAAGCATAAATCACCCAACATTGGCTTGACCGACACATCCCCTTCTCGTATATCCTTTCTTTGTACTTCCTTCCACTACTTACACGACCTACTGAGTTCATAGCCTTCATGCATGACATCAGGATAATTAGAAGTTATTTCTCATATTGAACATTCAAAAGGGCACAAAACTTGAATTTTTTTTTTGAAGCACACATGACCCAAAACCCACATAACTTTAAAGTCATGCACCAAGATCTCGAGAATAATTCGCATGCAACTTTCGATAAAATACCATCTTGACCAGATAACACAATGTTATGACAATTGTGTTGTAGAAAGAAATCTTCCCTATACAATGGGATATTTTTGAACGAAACCGCTTGTTCAAATGAAAATGGTCGGTTCCCGCATGCGGTTATAAGATATCAACGTGTCAAAACACATTTTGGTTACACAATTTGCAGTCAAATGTTATCGTGATTTTGGCTATGAAGTTTAACTCAACATGAAGAAAATGGTATACTTCACAAATCGGTAAACTCAAAACTTTATTATGCGATGGAAAAATAAGTTTGTCTTTCTTCTTTAAACACACATTTGCGCTCGACGATTTATTTTAAAAAATATGAAATTCAACACGTATGCATCTACTTTTAAATTTTGACTGAGCTCTCGAGATACCTTTATAGACACAATGCATGAACTCACTTACAATTGAAGGCTATTCACTCAATCGAGGTCAACTGTTACACTCATCAATCATCATGGCATCCAACCTTTGTCTAACGCTCACTTTCCCGCTCTAACAACAACTTGCAATTCAATTGTTTCACACCCTAGATAATTGATTACCCCACCATGTTCTCGCCTTGAGCCCTGATGTATAATTCGTATGATTCCAGATTTTTGACCCCTACCGGCCATTAACCCAATCACATTTTCTCCTCGATCGGTTCCTCTAACAATTTCCTTCAATCCCGATTGGGAAGTCATGAGATTCCCTCTTTCTCCCAACCTTGAATTTAAACCTTTCAGAATCCTAACTCGAACCCTTTTCTCCTGTCCGAACAGATAAACACACCATCTACCAACATGAGAACTTACTTGACCCTGTACTCAATCCTTCACCCGTTTCGAACACATAGAGTTCTTCCTTGGTCGGTCTGTTGTTGTTTTGAGTAATACTCTTTCTAGGGTTTATCATCAATTTCATTACAAGCAACCTCACGCACCGCACCAAACTATTGCCAACAACGCAGGGCTAGAACTTTATTCCCTTTCATCACCCCTTCATAGACTAATCCCTCAATAATAACCTTCCGATCGCGGCGAGGACTAAACTATCCACGCTTACCCAACATTCTATCGACTTCTACGCATAGAGAGGTAATCCGAGCACGTTCATGTGCCTGTAAACTCACAATTACATTGGCCAGATGTAATTCCAAATTTACCTCACATGTTAGTCCCCACCTCTCAAAATACACGTTCCTATAGCGGTAATCCCCTAGGACATCCTATTTCTCGGTTGTGTCCCATGTCCTACAGTTTAAGTTTAGGCCCAACCGGTCGCCTAAATACCTTAAACTATGGCTCTGATACCAAATGTAACGACCCAAAAATTTTAACATAACGAATGGATAAGATCAACTCCCAACTTCGAGTCCCAATACAAAATTTGATATAAAAAGGGTAACATAGTCCAACATCGTTTAATACAACCGAGAAACTACAATAAAATTGCAACTGTGTCGCTACTAAAGTCCGCCCAAAATGGCCAAGCTCCTAAAGCTTCTCCTTGCCCTTAGAAGATTCAAACGCAACCCTGCTACCTGAAAATGGGTTTTAAGAAAAGTGGAAACGAGGATTAGACCAAAAGGTCTAGTGAATTCCCAACATCGTCCATTTAATAACAACAAAAATACAATTTAATTCACAAGTTTAGATTCACCGCTTCATGTCACAAGAGATGACAATTTTCACATCGAAAGCCTTCGTCAAGATACAAGACCACTCGTCCTCGGGGCCCCCCAGTAGATCCCCATACGACCCCCTAGTCGATGTTGTTACCGATGTGTAAGGAAACGAATTCCAGACACCCGGTTTCAACCATCCCCGATGATTGAAGATAAGCCACACGCTCAATTCAGAAAACAATTCCAATTCTCATATAATAAACATAAGAAAATACGCAGGCATAATCCAAGAAATACAACAAACCATTCACGGTGCAAAGTTATAATTTCCAGAGAGCGATAAACATAATAAGCATTGTTAAGTAAAACAATTTCCAGTTTTCATAAGTTTTAGAATAAGGGAACTTACCTGATTATGGAAACCTGACACACGCTCGAACGCTAGAGTTGGGATTTCCGAAGTCCTACATTCCAATTCGTAAAATTAATATAAATTCTTACTTCCAAACCCTTAAAATCCTAGATTGGGATTAGGCTAATACTGCATCCTTTGGTTGATAATCATGGAAGCTTAAACTCCCCCCCCCCCCCCCCCCCAAGACACAAAGACCCCGGTCCCTGATCACATGAGACCCCGGTCGTATTGTGACCTCAGTCTCTTGCAACTCCGGTCGAAGCCGGTCGAAGACCACACCGGTCTATGACCCACACCGGTCGATGACCACACACAACACCCCGGTCGATGGCCTCAACGGTCGGAGACTACCCGGTCGATGACCACACCGGTCGAAGACTGGAAATATTTCATCCCATCGAACGAAACCCTCGATAAATACTCTGAACCAATGATAATCTCTCCCTACCCCTTTTAAATCGTTTTACCATTAAACATCAATCCCAAAACTAACGATACGACTCCTTAATCATAGAACCAAACTTTCGGTCTTTACCTAATCGATACTCAGAGACGATTCTTCATCTCCTTTCTCCCAAATACAACAACTATAAATCCTAAACAATAAAAGAAAGAATCAGAGTTGGGATGTAAACAATACCTCTTGAAAACAATAACCCAATACGCAGGCTCTCTCTCTAGCCCTTGAATCGCCGGATCTCTCCTTGGTTTTCTCTTTTCTTTCGTCGCCGCTCCAATACGGTGATGACTTCTTCCCGATATTTTTCCAAATGAAAAATGATGTAGGGTTTTTAACTTATTTTGCATAATATTCCACCTAGGCCCCTCAACTTCAAAATTTCTCACCAATGACCCGAACTTCCTTATCATTCAACAATAAATCAAATTTTAATGGACGTTACACTTTGACTTTGACTTCGATCTTCAATCTTCTATGATCTTGTATCCAACATATTTATGCTCTAACAATCTCCCCCTTTGGATTCAAGATCATCTCAAAAAGATTTAGCAAATCAATCTCCCCCTTCAGGCTCTATAAATGCAATAAAGTACAACAATTACAATCTCCCCTTTATAATCTGAAAATCTTCCCTAACTTTGAAAATACTTCCTTCAAAACTTTTTGTATTCTTCCAAGTTTGTCTTCAACAGTTATAACAAACTATCCCAAAAGGTTGTAAAACCCCTATTTCTGACGTTGGAAAGAAATTATCTTCAGTTTTAGCTCGGTTTGCTTTAGCAAATTATCTTCAAAGAAAATTTCTGTAAAATCAGCACATCTTCCAGAATTCTTTGAATTTGCTCTTTCAACTTTCATACTCTTTGAAATCTTCTTTCACATCTAACAAAAACATTTGATCCCAGACATTTCTTTAACTTTAATTTCTCCCCCTTTTTGATGATTAGAGCTTATTGATCATCAAAACTTTTACCAAGAAATGTCTGTAGCTGACCACTGATCTGTTAACACTGAGCCTCTGATTATTTGCCGATCCAACAAATATATTCATCTGAATCTTTGCAAATTCAGAAAAATTATGAATGTAACACCTGACTCAACAAATGAATCAGTTATAATGCTTGTCAGTAACACGAAGTCACTGTGTGTAACGAATACACAATGAAAAGGATATTTTTGATGTTCACTCCCCCAGGGCTTCCATTCACTCATCGAAATACCACAAAGGAATTTCTATGAACGTTATGACAAGAAAACAAATTCCTTGTGTGTTCGTGCAAGTGTTAGAAAGAATAAGCACATGATGATTGGTATTTAAAAGGCTCAACATTGTGTAAACCACTAAGACAATAGTAATTAAACACAGACTCAATTGTGCATGATCGAAGTGCGAAGGTGGGGCAGACTTCCTTCTTTTTCAATATCCAGATTTTCCAAATGAAAATCAGATAGATTATGTGTTGCGTCCCCAGAAAATATTGAAACACTTTCTTTTTAAGAAGAAAATGAGTAGTTGGTGGGGTTTTTATCAAGAGTTGGAATGGGCTAGTTGCCTGTTTAAATAATGTTCACGAAGAATTGTGAAACACTAGAATTGTGGTTGTCCGACTCAGAAAAAGTTGGTGCAGAGTTTGATATTCTTTTACTCTGATCTCTCACCCTCTTTCTTTTAATCATTGAGCTCACTTCTAATCAAACTCTCTTTTTCATTTTACCTCTTCACACAACCCACACTCATTTCTTTTTTACTCCTTACATTTGATCACTAAGGATTAACTTCTTGGGTAGGAAACACTGGTTAACGTGAATCCATAGAAGTTTCATTAAAGTCCTACACAATAAACCCATATTTTCCTATGATAACACATTGTTGCTCAAATGGTTTAACTATATCAGTTAAAGCACAAAGATACAAGTCAGTCATATGTATATGCTCAGAAATGTAATCATGAAGATTTGAGCATTTTGAAACATTGAAGATATTTCAAAACAAGTATATTGAATGAAAGAAATGAATACAAGAAACTTGTTTGAAAATCCGACATTGTATGATAAAGATCAATATCGAATGATTTATCAATTAAGGCTTAGGTTAACAAAAATTGATATTGTCTATACGAATCAAAAAATATAGACATTCTTGAAAGAACGTTCAGAAATGAAATCATGCTCAAATTCTTTGAAGTTCAATCGGGGTGTATCACCATCGAAAAATTTGTTCAAATATGAGACATAGTGATAACATATCCAACAAAAATGAAACCGATGAGTGTGAATACTTGAAAGTATATAGAAAAAATAATACACAAGTATTAATCTTTGGAAACACAAGGTTTGTTAACATTTAAGCACAAATAAAATGAAAACATTTAAAATCACACTTCCAACTCATCAAATCTGTTGAAGAATCGGGAAGTGGTTTGAACATTTAAGAATATGTTTTCTATGATTGAAAGTCGTCCTTCTTTCAACCATATATGAGATTAAGACAAGAAATACACCTTTCGCTCGATCTTAAATCTCATCAAGTCAAGCTTAAAGTCATAATAATTTGATCATGTAAGCATCTTCTTAATCTCAATCAGTCAAAAAGTCCGTCAAAGTACAAAATTTATTCACAAAAACTTTTATTGAAATTTAAAATGACATAAAGTAGTAAAACATTGAATGTACGAGTTCTGATCTAAATTAATCAGAAATCATAATTCTTACTCCCCCTGAAATTATGCATCAGCAAATTTATCAGTGGAAAGCATATGATAGAGATCCACTACTCCCTCTGGAATGTAGATCGTCATATCTCTCGAATGCATATTTAAAAAAAATATGTACCTCCCCTTGAAGGTTGAATCTTCTCGTTTAAGCATCGGAGTACAATTCTCATATCAGCCCGGGAGTATCCTTTTCTTTTAGCAATGAAGTGCGGGTCCAGAACTGTAGTATCCAGAAGCCAAACTTCGTTGAAACACGGGTTCTGAGCTTATTTACTCAGAAGCCTTTGTTCTCTTACTTCATCTTAACTTCAGATACCTGCAACATAGATTCATCTTTTGGCTTTGGTACCCATTTATATCTGGGTCCCTGCAGGTCAGTGCAAGATTTTGGTATCCATTTGAATTTGGATCCTCCTTTCTTTTCCAAAACATTTGAAGCACTGGTATGATGAGAATATACATGATATGTACCATACCAAACATCAAAATATTTACGAGAAGCAGAATCATTTCTTTTATAATTAGAAGACTTTCTAGCAGACGGAGATAATTGGAAAAATTGCTTTATTGAATATTTCTTGTACGAAGATACAAGTTTTGATTTTGAAAAAGCAATATTCTCAACTACAACTGTTTTACTAGTCAATCCTCTATTACAATTCAAGTCCGAACATGTGTCAGGATCTAATTCTCAACAAGAATAAAGTCTCAGAAACAATATCAAAGAAGTTGCGGAAAAACACTTTGATATTCAATGTAACAGTAAACAAACAGTATATGATTAACAACTTGTAAACTTGTATTAAAATCACAAGATTACACACACAACCTCAATCTTGAAGAACAAGCTCTTTCAAGACGAATTCTACTTCTCTAGAATTAGGAACTATGCCTTGAGGTTGATTCTCTCTAAAACAAAAACTTAGAATTAAAAACTGTATCTAAACTATTCTGTCAAATCTATACTTATACTGAATAAAAAGATAATTACAAAACATAAAATATCTTCAGTATATCTTGCATAGTTATCTTCAATCCTTCCATGAATATCTTTATTCTTTACAGTTGTCATCCTCTCCATCCGGATCTCCAATTCATAAGCAGCATTAACTACTAAGCAGTACTAACCTCTAGCAGTACTAACTAGCTAAGCAGTACTAACTTTGTTCAAGCAGCACTAACTTTGACTAGCAGTATTAACTAACTAGAAGTAGTAATACTCAGCAGTATTAACATTAAAGTCCTCTAGCAGTAGTAATTCTGAACTAGCAGCATTAACCATACTTGAGCTTTTCTTCAGTTCCCAACAATCTCCCCCTAACTTGACTTTTAGGAAAAGAAGTCAAGTTCTTCAGATCTTCTTCAAGATGCTTTCAACACTTCAGTTCACACTCCTAGATTAGGATCCAAACCCACACTTTGATTAATGATTCTGCTAACCACAATCTTTGCCATTTCTGAATCTTTTGAACATGTAAGCTTTGCATTTAACATTGCTTGTAATTTGGCCTTGCTGTGATCATAGATTTTATCAACTAAGTAGTACTCATGATAAGCTCTGTCCACAGTGATAACATAGACTCCACACCTTTCAAATATCATCCAGTTTTCTATTCTTTGGAATTTATTCTGTAGATGCAGATCTCTGATCACATGTTGAACTTTGCTAGGATCAAACATCATGCATAAGTACTCCATGGCTAATCTGATTAAGCTAATTCCTTCTCCTTTCAGCTCCTTTTCATACATCTCCATCCCAACTTTAAACATCTCTTCTAAATCTGATCTTGAACAACTTCTTATTAATCTACCCCAAGTAGAGTACACTTCATATATATCTCCCACTCTCTTAAGCCTGAAGTATTTCTTCCTTTGATCTTCCAAAATATCCCAAAAGATGACTTCTGGCACTTTCATAGAAATGGGATCAGCTGAAACTGGTTCATCAGCTGTTGTAGTTATATATAGATCAAGATTATATTGCTTAGTGGATTGTTCTGGGTTCTTTACAGATTCAGTTGTAGAAGTAACTGAAGGTTCTGCTGTTTCTGCTATTTCTTCAACTCTTGGCCTTTTGTTCTGCTTCTTGGAGGCTATAGTCTTCATCCTCTTCCCAGATTTGGCTTCTACACCAACACTCTCAGATTCTTCCTTCATCTCCTCAGCTTTGTCTTTTGAGGGTGTGATCTCCTCAGGGAATGGCTTTTGAATATTAAGGTCATGCCTTTCCTTCATTCTTCTCTCAGCCTCTTCTCTTTGGACTGAATCCCCTTGAAGCTTGAGCATCTCTTTCTGATACAACTCCTCAACCTGAGTGTATGCCATGTTTGTGAACATCTCCCCCTTAACACCAATTGCACCTTTCAGGAAATTTATCATCTTTCTTCTTTCCTGATTGGCCAAAAATGTTTTGGAAGGTTGTCTCTTTTGCTTTTTGAATGGCATTCTTTGCTTAGAAACTTTCACAGAGCTTTTCTTGGCTTCTGCTGCATCTTTTAAACTCTCTTGATACTCAGCATTGAGTTTTCTTGCCATTATCTGTGCAAGCTCTCTATCCTTCTCTGATTGAAGTTGTTCTTCCTTTTCCAATTCAGCCTGAAGTAGCTTTGCCATTTCTTCATCCAACTCAATCTGACTCTTTTTTTTGGCAGGCAGTTCAGCTTCAATCATCTTCTCCTTTCCTTTTCCTTTTGACTCCTTTGCCTTTTCTGTTTCCTTCTGTTGAATTTCTCCTTCATTTATGACCACTCCCTTGGCCTTTTGACTAGCCTTAGGAGTGTCATTCTTTGCTTTGACCAATGTTTCAGCAATTTCTATTTCTTCAACAGAAAGCCCTGTTACTGCTGCTTCAGCAGTATTAACAGTTTCTGTTGCTTTAGCAGCATTAACAGTTTCTATTGCTTCAGCAAATTCTGTTTCTTTTTCTGCCTCTTCCTCCCCTTCAACCTCAAATGCCCTCTCAGCTGTATTTTCTTTCTCTGTTTCAGCCTCTTTCTCCCCCTTGTTGGAAGCATCTTTATTATTTGACCTCTTCTTCAACACAAACTGCTTTCTCCTCTGCTTGTGCACCAACCTTGTCACCATTTTCTTTAATTTGGCAATCTGTACTTGTTGGGACAAGATTACCAATTTCATTTCCTTTATTTCTTTGCCTTGTTTAATAACATCCAGGTTGATGTTACCCATTATTTCCATCAATTCATCATAGTCATATATGTCCTCACCTTCTCCAGAAGTGTTACCCTCTTTTGAAGGATCATAGGATCTTTTTGTAGTGGAAGTCTTCTGCCTAGCAGAAGCACTATCCACCCCCTTGGTTTCTTGGCACCTGGGACCTTTGAATGATTGCTCATTCAAAGTTGCCATGGGGGAGGTCTTATTTATGTTACCACTGTCCTCCTCTGTGTTAGCAGGAGTAGTGGCAGCCTGCTCACCCATATGCTCTTCCTCCTCCTCAGAGGGCACCTCCTTTGGGTTGGGAGACACCCTTGTGGTTTTCTTGTAGATATTCTCTAAGGGAGAATCCTCCCTTAGAGGGCTTAAAGGCTTAGGGGTTGATGGTACAAGAAGGGAAGGAGCCTTCTTTACCTGTTTCCTTTTGTATGTTTGGGTGATTGGTGAAGTTGGTTTATCAAGAAGAGACTGGGGAATTGATTTAGGGTGGGAAGGTTGGGATTGGCTAGCAGTGGGTTGGTCTAATGGGGGCCTTGACCCTGCTGCCATACCTTCATCAGTTTGGGACACCACCATCATTGTAGAGAACAATGGGGTGTCAACTCCTTCCGAGTCCAGAGGAGATCTTTTCATGTTTGAAAAGACCTTACCTTTGGGAATTTTTGGTACATATACCCCATCAAAATGAGGTATATCCATCAATTCATGGGTAATAACTTCTTGGACAAACCTGGGGTACATATAAAAACTCTTTTTACTTCCCAGGTTTGAGACAAGATCATTAAAAATCATTTGGGAAAAATTATACTTTCTGGTAGTTGCTAAGCATACCAAAGCATAAGCAATGGTGCTACTGAACTGACTCTATCCAGTAGTCTTTTTAGAGATACAATGCATAAGGGTATGGACAAAGAAACGCCATTGGGGTGAAAATTTGGCTTTTGAGAACTTGAACACACCCAATGGGCCTCCATACCCCATTCTTGTAAGAGTAGCAAACAGTTCATCATTAGAGATAGAAGTTATACCAGAGGCATCGTCTAGACGTAGACTGATGCGAATTACCTCTTCAGTAACTGTCAAGGGTTTGTCACACACCCTTGTTTTGATCATTTGCACACCATTCTCAGTAACAATGGTGGCATTTGCCCAGAATTGCCTCTGATGCTCTATGAAGATGGTAGAAGATATAGTGAGAGCATGGGCAATGTGGCTGGACTTCAGAAAGTCGACTATCTGGTGAAAACCTTCAGTTTGTTTTGGCTTTTGGAGCATCGCGATTTCATTGTGCTCGTCAATGAACACCATGGATGCCATTGACCTTGAAGGTTCTTGCCTGAAAACTTGGAACTCGAGAGAGACAGGGTTTAGAGCGCAAGTGAACAGTATGCAAAGAGTCGTTATGAACTTTTAGGCGGGCAAAGAGTATTTATAGTATTCGGGACATAAGCAGTAGTAACCAAGAGCAGTATTAACGACAAGCAGTATTAACCACTAGCAGTATTAACTGAAAGCAGTGTTAACTACTAGCAGTATTAACCACTAGCAGTATTAACTGATAGCAGTATTAACCACTAGCAGTATTAACGACAAGCAGTATTAACTACTAGCAGTATTAACTGAACGCAGTATTAACCACTAGCAGTATTAACTGAAAGCAGTATTAAGTACTAGCAGTATTAACCGCTAGCGGTATTAACTGATAGCAGTATTAACCACTAGCAATATTAACTATGCACTGGCAGTATTAACAATGCACTGGCAGTATTAACAATGCACTGGCAGTATTAACAATGCACGGGCAGTATTAACAATGCACTGGCAGTATTAACATTGCACTGGCAGTATTAACAATGCACTGGAAGTATTAACAATGCACTGGCAGTATTAACAATACTTACTCTTTTAAGCTTGTGATGAACTGAGTACTGCTATGTATTCCCTGAAAAGAAAGATTAGGAACACCAAGAATAAACAATATACAGGTATTGAACCACTTTTTGAGAAGGTGTTTATTCAGAGTTGATCAATCCCACACTTGTTACCAAGAAAGTGAATCTACCCACATCAAAGGCTTTGGTGAATAGATCAGCAAACTGGTTGTCAGTATGAACTTTTATAACTTGAATAAGTTTCTTTTCATTACAGTCTCTTATGAAGTGATACCTGATCTCAATGTGCTTTGTCTTTGAGTGTTTGACAGGATTATTGACAATGCTAATAGCACTGCTATTATCAATAAAAATTGGAGTGTGTAGAAAGGTTACCCCATAGTCCAACATTTGATTCTGAATCCATAAGACTTGAGAACAGCAACTTGCAGCTGCTATGTACTCTGCCTCTGTTGTAGATGTGGACACTGTGGTTTGTTTCTTGCACTGCCATGACACTAGTCTTGCACCTAAGAACTGACATCCTCCAGAAGTAGATTTTCTGTCCAAGTTTGCTCCACCTAGATCACTATCTGAGTATGCAAGTAGGTCAAAGGATGAGTCATGAGGATACCAAAGTCCCAATCTGGGTTGCCCTTTGAGATATCTGAATATCCTCTTAACAGCTTGATAGTGAGATTGCTTTGGCCTAACTTGGAATCTTGCACATACACAGACTGGAAACATTATGTCTGGCCTAGAGGCTGTAAGATACATGAGAGAGCCAATCATGGATCTATAATGATGAATATCCATATCCTCCCCCTCAAGATCTGCTGTTATTTGCTTGTGTGTCTCCATAGGTGTGCTGACAGGTTTTGATTCTGAGAAACCAAACTTGGTTAGAATGTCCTACACATACTTGGACTGACAGATAAAGATTCCATCTGACTTCTGTTGAACTTGGAGTCCAAGGAAAAAAGTAAGTTCCCCCATGGAACTCATTTTGAACCTTTGATGCATTAGTTCCTCAAACTCCTTGCACATGTTGTCTCTTGTAGATCCAAAGATGATATCATCAACATAGATTTGGACCAGCAAGATATCCTTCTTCTTTCTCTTGATGAATAAAGTCTTATCAATGACTCCTCTTTCAAAGCCATTTTCCAAGAGATAGGATGACAGAGTGTCATACCATGCTCTTGGAGCTTGATGCAGTCCATAAAGTGCTTTCTTCAATTTGTATACCCTGTTTGGATAGCTTGGGTTTTCAAACCCTGGTGGTTGACAGACATATACTTCTTCTTCAATTGAGCCATAAAGAAATGCACTTTTCACATCCATTTGATAGACTTTGAATTTCATATAAGAAGCATAAGCCAGGAATAATCTAATTGCTTCTATCCTGGCCACAGGTGCAAACACTTCATCATAGTCTATTCCCTCTTCTTGTGTATACCCTTGAGCCACCAACCTTGCTTTGTTCCTTATCACTATACCTCTTTCATCTCTCTTATTCCTGAAGACTTATTTTGTTCCTATTGCTCTTTGGCCTTTAGGAAGGTCTACCAGATCCCAAACATCTTGCAGCTTGAATTGCAGTAGCTCTTCTTGCATTGCTTCTATCCAACTAGACTCTTTCATAGTATCATGTGCCTTCTTAGGCTCAAGCTGGGATAGAAAGCAAGAAAGCACTGTATGCTGTTGATCTTGCATTTCTTGCAGTCTGCTTGATTTCTAGTCATCATAGGAGAGGATATGTCTCCTATTACCAGTTGTGGAGGATGATTCTTTTGAACTCTGGTGTGATGATTAGGTTCTTCATTAAGTCCCACCTCTAGATTGGAGTCATTCAACTCAACTGAGGTGTTTTCAGCAGCTATTTCTGATTCTTTATTGTCTTGAGTTTCCTCATCTCTACTTTCTTCTTCACTCTGACTTGGTCCGGTAGATGGTTCCTTTTCACAGTCTTCAACAGGATCCACTGTGGGTATGGGAAAGATCACAGATTTAGACATACTGTCTTGGACTTGGGTTGTTCTTGATTCTCCACTCCCTGAACCTGCATAATCATCACTACTGAAACCAAAAGAGTTAGTTAGTGAATCAATGTCAAATAGCCACTGAGGACCAGACCCAATTGGATTTGGTGTGTTCTCATTGCATTTGACATTGTCACTTTCTTCAATTATTCTAGAAGAAGAGTTAAAAACTCTGTAAGCCTTACTCTGAGATGAGTAACCAACAAGAAATCCATCATCTGCTTTGCTATCAAACTTACCTAAGTGAGATTTGGTATTGAGAATAGTACAAGGACACCCAAACGGTTTGAAAAATCCAATAAATGGTTTTCTTTTATTTAAGAGCTCATATGGGGTCTTGTTCTTTGGCTTGACCACTAGAACTCTGTTTTGGACATAACAGGCAGTATTAACTGCTTCAGCCCAGAAGGTAATTGGCAGTTTTGAATAAGCCAACAGAGATCTAGCAGCCTCTATTAGTGTCCTATTTCTCCTCTCAGCAACTCCATTCTGTTGAGGAGTCCTAGGGGCACTATATTGTCTCTCAATGCCTTTCTCTTCACAAAAGGTGTTTAGATCAAGATTTTTAAATTCAGTCCCATTATCTGATCTAATGACTTTTACTTTTTGATTAGTTTGGTTTTCAATTCTTAGAATAAAGGATTTGATCAGTCCACTTGTCTCATCCTTAGTCCTTAGAAAATATACCCAGGTAAATCTAGAGTAATCATCAACAATAACTAAGCAGTAAGATTTCTTGCCTATACCCATGACATTTGTAGGACCAAACAGATCCATATGCAATAACTGGAGACAAGAAGAAATAGAGTTTAACTCTTTGGTCTTATGAGAAGTTTTGTGCTGTTTGCCTTTAAGACAAGCAACACAATGATCATCACATGAAAAGACTTTTGATGGTAAACCTCTTACAAGGTTGTTTTTAACAAGTTTGTTCATAGTCTTGAAATTCATGTGACACATCCTTCTGTGCCAAAGAGAGGATTCATCCACAGAAGCTTTTGAAACAAGACAGTTCAGGGATGAATCACTATCAACATTGTCCATATCTAGACAATAAACATTTTCCTTTCTTGGAGTTCTAAGTAGTATCATGCTTTCATCAACTACTTTGAACCCTGGAGCAAGGATCATACACTCTGTATTTGTAAATAATATGCTATGTTGTTTGTCACACACCTGTGATACACTTAACAGGTTGTACTTCAACTGATCAACATAGTAGACATCCTCAAATGTCATCTTATCTTTTGTAACATTACCTTTTCCACTTATTTTACCACCAGTAAGATTATCTCCAAAAGCAACATGTCCTCCATTGATATGCTTGAAATCCTGAAGACATGACATGTTGCCTGTCATGTGCCTAGAGCAACCACTATCAACATGCCATATGCTCTTCCCCTTGAGCTGTTGGTTGCCCTGCACATAAGATAAATCAGTTAGTATGAATTGGGAACCCAAGCCAAAGTGGTCTTGGGTACCCCTTTCTCATCAAAATACTTGCATTCTTTCTTGACAAGATTTTTAAACTTTGACTCCTCATTTCTGGAGTACTTTGTCACAATGATAGGCTTGGAAACACTTTTGCTAGAAGCAGTACTGGTTTTAGAAGTACTAACTGCCTTAGTAGCACTTGCATGCTTAGCAGTACTAACCTTGTTAGAAGCAGTAACTGTGTTAGCAGCAGTAACTGTGTTGGCAGTATTAACCTTTGAAGAGGTACTAACAGTATTAGCAGCATTAATATTTTCAGCAGTACTAACACTGGTAGCAGCAGTAATGCTTCCAGCAGCACTATCCCTGTCAGCAGTACTAACAGTTTTAGTACTTCTAGGCACCCACATTTTAATACTTTCCTTCAAAACCTTTTTCTTCATGGGGCCTTTGTTTTCAACAGATTTCTTCACCACATGTTTCTTTCCAGCCTTCCTATAACCAACAGGTTTTTGCACAACTCTTTGAAAGTTCATCTGTTGGTTAATAGGGTTAAAGAAACAATGCTTAGCCAAATGGTTTGATTTTCCACATATGAAACAAGGTTTTGGTCTATTGATTTTACTTAGATCAATGCCTTGTTTTTGTGCCCATTGGTTATTCCAGTTTCTCTGATTTCTCCTTGGTTTATCATGTTCTTGGGGCTTAGGTTTATTGCATGCACACTGCTTGCAAGGAATAGGGTTCACAACAGTGGTCTGCTTATAATGAACCTTCTTGTTCTTTCCCTCAGTCTTCTCTATCTCATTGGACTTGATCCAATGCTTTCCACATCCCTCATTGGTGATTATGTGGTTTTCTATAGGAATCTCACCACTCACAGTGTTGTCCTTATCCTTGACAACTTCTTTCTCAGTTTTATCCTTAACAACTACTTCATCTAAGGGATCTATATCAGTGGCTCCCTTAGGTAGGTCCTTCCTATCCTTTGTCTCTAACAAATCTGAACTAGGAGGGATGTAGTTGTTGTTATAGGGTGGTGGTGTGGTATTGTACCCTATTCCTCTTCTCAGTTTATCATGAATCTGAGATTGTAGTAAAGAATCCATAGCTTTAGAGGCATTGGAAAACTTTTCTACATCTAGCTTGACTTTAGCTAGTTCAACTCTTAGCTTTTCACTCTCTTCTTTGGATCTGGTCAGTTGAAGTTCTAAGTCATTCTTCTCCCACTTCCAGTAGTTTGTGTCATAAGAGTGTTGAAGCTCATTGGCTTGAAAACCCTTAATCTGCTCTTCAAATCTCTCAACTATCCTCACATAATCTTTTATGTCCTTTTCCAATCTCTTAAGGTCATCACTCATGTTCTGATTGTGATCCCTATACCTTTTAACAGTGTTAATGCAATTTTGAGAACAAAGATTGGAAGTTACCTCTGTTGGGAGATCAGACACCTCTGCCATTAGAGCTTGGTTCTGGATGGCCTCTTCAGCTTGATCACTCCAATCAAACCCCATGCCTTGTTGAGAGACAAGGGCTTGTGCAGAGTTTCTGTTATTATTGAAGCTTCCAGATTGAGCTTGTTGGTGGTTATTGTTTTGAGGCATTCCACTTCTGCATTCTCTAGCAAAGTGTCCCTTCTGATGGCATTTATAGCATTCCACCTTTGACTTGTCAAAACCTGCTCCATCTTCTCTTCTTTGTGAGAAGTTGTTCCTTCCAGTTCTTTTGATGAACTTCTTAACTCTCATAGAGAGCATGGCCATCTGCCATTTAATGTCCATCTCTTCAAGATCGTCTGGATGGAGTTGTTCCAAGTCATCATTAATGAGAGAAGAGTTTCCATGACTTGCTAGAAAGGATTCAAATACAGTTTCAGTGCCTTTCTCTTGAGTTGCTCCATTGGCAGCACTAACTGATTCAGAGTTGGAAGTAGAATCAGTTGATGTTGAAAGGAGTGCAGCATTGTGAACATATCCAGAAGGCCTCTTCTTAGCCTCTACCTCAGATTCAAAAACTCTTAGATCATTATATAGATCATCAAGTTCCTTTTCTTCCAGTTGATCATTCTGTCTGAAAGCCACAGTATACATGGTCCATTCATCACTCAGGGACCTTAGAAACTTTCTGTTCAGATCATCTTGATCAATTTGTACTCCCACTGTAGCAAGTTCACCAATAAGCTTCTTGATCAATTTGTACTCCCACTGAGTCATGGACTCATTCTTGGTTGACATAAAGTTCTCATATTGTTGCTTCAGAATGGCTTTCTGATTTCTCTTGGTACTTTTGGTACCTGAGAATCTCTTCTCTAGAGCATTCCAGAGCATCTCTGCATCAGTGCAGTTGCAGAACTGATGTTGATATTCATTGGGGATAGCCAAGAGCAAAGTGCTCAAGGCTTTCATCTCTGTCTGTCTAGCCTTTCTTTCTGCATCAGTTTTTGGTGGAGTTCTCTTTCCATCTGCACCAATCTTTCCTGCTTCAGAAGAACCATTCTCTATGATATCCCACATAGAATAGTCAGTGAGGAGTATGTATTGCTTGATTCTGATCTTCCACATATCGAATTCATTGGGTCTAAGCATTGGAACCTTTGAGACTAGAGTACTGTTTGATTCTGCAAAGTTTTCCATGATGAATGAATAGATGTTTCTGAGAGAACAGGCCTTGATACCACTTGTCAGGATCTAATTCTCAACAAGAATAAAGTCTTAGAAACAATATCAAAGAAGTTGCGGAAAAACACTTTGATATTCAATGTAACAGTAAACAAACAGTATATGATTAACAACTTGTAAACTTGTATTAAAATCACAAGATTACACACACAACCTCAATCTTGAAGAACAAGCTCTTTCAAGACGAATTCTACTTCTCTAGAATTAGGAACTATGCCTTGAGGTTGATTCTCTCTAAAACAAAAACTTAGAATTAAAAACTGTATCTAAACTATTCTGTCAAATCTATACATATACTGAATAAAAAGATAATTACAAAACATAAAATATCTTCAGTATATCTTGCATAGTTATCTTCAATCCTTCCATGAATATCTTTATTCTTTACAGCTGTCATCCTCTCCATCCGGATCTCCAATTCATAAGCAGCATTAACTACTAAGCAGTACTAACCTCTAGCAGTACTAACTAGCTAAGCAGTACTAACTTTGTTCAAGCAACACTAACTTTGACTAGCAGTATTAACTAACTAGAAGTAGTAATACTCAGCAGTATTAACATTAAAGTCCTCTAGCAGTAGTAATTCTGAACTAGCAGCATTAACCATACTTGAGCTTTTCTTCAGTTCCCAACAACATGATTAGCTTTCTCGTCAATCTTCTGTATCGGTAGCCATTCTGATTTCACTCCATTCTGTTTCTTTTTCACATCTGAAACAGTTAAAACTTTAGAATTAGTATTGTGCTTTTGAAAATATTGCTTCTTCTTTGGCTTACCAATGGTGTTCTATTTCTGTGAATGCTTAGATTTCTTCTTTTTACCTTTGTCATTCTTAGAATTCACAAAAACTGATTTATCAACTTTCGTTAAAGTTTTACCTTTTTCATACATACACACTAGGTAATCCAAAAGAATTAGTAACAAACTGTGAATGATCAGGAAGTTTAGCATTAAAGTCAAATTCACAAACACAATTATCTAACTCACCTTCAGAATTTAGAAAATCAAACCCTTTATCAAATAGATCAGAAATATCATCAGATTTTGAAGTCTTAGAAGATTCAGAAAAATCAGAAGTTTTAAACAAAGTGAATAACACAGTTTTTTCTAAGTCCATCAAAATTCTTTCTTCGGCTAGAGTATTCTCGAGTTCAGAAATTTTACTTTCCAACACAAGAGGAGGTACGTAAAGCTTACCTTTGATAGGCTTAGCCTCCAACTCTTTTGAAGAATAACTCTCAAAGTAGTCATTAGAATTTTTTTTTGATTTATCAGAACTATAACTGTTATTCAACCTCTCGTAATGAAATGGAAGCTGTATTTTAGTTTTGTTCTTTCGTTTCTCTTTTTCTTTAGCTTCATCATCTTCAGACAATTTAGTCCACTTAACTTGGAGTTCAGGGTATGTTGGTGCCAATTTTAAAAATCCAAAATCATAAAGCGCAAGCACTTTTGAAATACCTTTTTTGAGGTAGTATGGATTCTCATAACCAAGTCCCCAGCACTCACTACTCTCTTTAGGTTTGTTCAGATGAATGGTTTGTTCAGTTTGACCCAATGTATACAATTTCTCTTCCAAAACATTCACCTTTTCAGATAAAGACTTATTTTCTTTTGAAATTGAAGAATACATTTTAGCAATCTATTTTGATTCAAACTCACACAGTCTATATTTTGAAACAGTTTCAGATAATTCATTGTGAAGTATTGTCTTCTCTTTCCCGCTGGTATCAATATTTTTATGCAAAGCTTCAATTAATACATTCTTCTCAGCAAGATCCTTGCTAAGTTTCTGTATTAATGGATTGTTTTCTTTTATGATACCTTTTTCGCGTTCATGATTAGATGTTACTTTCTGGAGTTTAATCATCATAGATTGCATAGCTTCCATAAAATCATATTTAGTCAGATCACATACCTCTTCATTCTCCTCTTCTTCTGAATCAGTTTCATCTTCCATCTTTATCTTACCCATAGAGCACAAATGAGCTTTTTCTTATTTCTCTTCTTCCTCGTCTGAATGATCAAGCCAAAACTCATCCTCCGCCATGAGTGCCTTGCCAGCCTCTTGTTGCTTGGCCAAGAGCATCTTGTTCTTGTAGTACTCGGAGTTTCGGACTTTCGGTTTTCGGCAGTCTTTTGAAAAGTGTCCGAGTTTGCCACAGTTGTAGCATTTTGTTGGTTCCAGTTGTTTCTTCTCTTCAGCTTTGTATGGCTTCTCATCAGATCTCTTCTCCTCTATTCTCTTCCCTTAGATCCTCTCCTTGTGTTTATAATTTCTGGACCTAGAAGAGTATCTCTGACTGTTTGAGCTAGGCTTTTTGTAAAACTTTTTTTGAAAGGCTTTAGTCAACATCAGCATAGCCTGCTTTAAATTCTCACAATCGTCAGAATCATAAGTATCTACACTCTCTGCCTCTTCTGACTCAGAAACTATAACTTTCTTTTTCTTGTTGAGGCTCACAGACTTTTTCTTCACCACCAAGGCAAGAGGATCAACAACTGTCTTCTCAGTCTTTTTCTTTTCTTCTTTTATCTCACCCACCTCTTCTACATTCTGTCTGAGAGTTTCATATACTTCATGAAGTGGAATTTCATTCAGATCTTTCATCTGTTTCATTTGTCTTGTGAATCTTTTCCACTCTAGCTGAAGTATGCTGAGGAACTTGACATTCAGCTCAATCTGTGACTTCTTTACTTTGTTCTTGCTCAGCTCATTCAGTAAAGTCACAAATCTATCATATGTTGCCTCCAGATATTCTCCCACCTTGGCTTTGAATTCCTCGTAGTTGTTGAGGCAGTTAGAATTTTTGAGCTGATTACCAACCTTTGATCCTAGCATCATTTTCTCCAATTGATCCCACATTTCCTTGCCAATAGCATTGTAGCTATCAATTTTGACATATATCTCGTTTGAGATGCCTTGTAGAATAAATGATTTTGCCAGTCTATCAGCTTTATTTCTCTTTTTCTGTTCTTCAGTATATTCATCTTTTGGTAATGGATACTCTCTCTCTTTCCCTTCTACTTCATGAATCTTCATAGGAGTTTTCATGACTCCTTCTGTCAAAGATTTCATGATAAGTTCACCCAACTCGTGTCTTTCTATGAAGTCCTTGAACCGGTCTTTCCACTACTCATACTCTCCCTTAAAGAGCACTGGTGGCTTTACATCAGTTCCTATCGCGAGAGCTTCTCTTGATGACATCTTGTTTGAAAAATATTCAATAAGAACTTGACAAACTGATCGTTAGTCCAATAGAAATCAAGTAAAAAAATGCAGAATACTTGAAAGAAAAACAAAAAAGAAATTTTCAGAAGAACACCAAGTTTAGAATTCGCAAGATATACTATGAAGTATATAGAATTCACAAACTACAGAAATTCGTAAGAAATGAACTTCAAAATTCGCAATCAACAGAATTCGTGAGTAATCAGAAACTCAAAATTCGCAAATACAAGAATTCGTAAGAGAACAATCTTCAAGATTTGCAAGTGAAAAGAATCAAGAATTCTCACTCACAAACACAAGAATTCGTAAGAAAAACTTCTACGAATTCTATAGGATTCGCAAATATGCTTTCTGCGAATTCTATCCTTAAAACATTTTCAGAACACTTTTCACAAACAAAAAGATCTGCGAATCCTTAGATTATGTGAATTCAAAGATAGGTCAAAAACAATTATGAGGGATTCGTAAAACAATGACTTGCGAATCTCGTGCAATTCGCAACAAATAAACCTGCGAATTTTACACTAGAAATTTTTATAATTAAAAAATAATGCGAAAATTAAGATCTGTGAAAGCTTGAACACTCTGCTAATTCTTGAAAGGCTTGCGAGTTCTTCAGATCTGATTGCGAGTTCTTCAGTCTTCAAATGAAAAATGATCTGGTTTACTCAAAAACACATCTAAACATTGAATTACACCCTGAGACTTTGAAAATTTGTTCCCTAGAACATCTAAAACATATTACAACCAAAGAATTTCAACAAACTACACTTAAAAATACAAATTGAACCAATACACAGTGTTCAAACTCGTGAAACTCAAAAACAACAAATTCATCAAATTGAAAAAGAATTACAGTGCAATTTGTGAATCAATCTATACGAACACAATCTAAAACACAATTTGATCATTAATCACCAATTACAACTCGAAAATCACACTAAAATTCAGAAATTGAATTTAAACTCAATGTAACAGTGTCGACAACAACTTTTCTTTATTTCTTGATTGAATCTGCTCTGATACCAATTGTTATTCCCAGATTTATCAAGTTCTTACTATCTAAAACAAATCACAAACAGAATTAAACAAACTACCTGTTTGATTAATCACAAGATTCAATTACAAAAATGATTTCAATCACTTTCTCTCTCTAACTCTATCTCTCTACGAATGTTCTCTCTCTTTCTAACAATCTGAATGCATGGGAACTTCTACTAACAAAAACAAAGACACAAGGTATTTATACCAACAACAATTACAAAGAAAACAAAATACAAACTACTTTGACTTTGACTTTTATTACACTTGATTTTGACTTTGCTTGAGAGTTAACTTTTGACTTTTGAGCTTTGATTTTGATCTTCAATCTTCTATGATCTTGTATCCAACATATTTATGCTCTAACAATTTCACATCTCACCTTATAAGACACACAACATGAAGATATTGACCAACACAATTGTGTCACTTCTCTTTAGAAATTATACACTACCATGCCAATTCCAAGTCACTTATCTAAGACCTTCATTTAGATGCAATTTCTATCACAAATCATCATAAACATCATAAACTGAGACTAGCCATGACAAATAAATTGACTACAACAACCTCACAAATTTGGCAACCTAATTAAACAAGTATCACAAAATGAAAATCTAGTTCAAAACTTTAGAAATTTAGACCTAATTAAGTAAATATGTAACATCACGTGTAAACTTCACATACACATGAAGCAAGTATCACAAGAATGAGGCAAATTTCACAAATTTAAACCTAAATATGCAAGTATCACAAAAGTGAATCAACTATCACAAAAAGGGTTGAAGTATATAGGGGAACTCACAAAGCCGGTGGTGGTGCTCGACAATGGAGGCGTGCTGCCCGGTGGTCGACAGTGGAGGTGGTCACGGTGGCCGCCGGTGGCGATGGCGACGTTCGAGCAGGTCTGAGGGGATGTGGAGGTGGCCTGCGAAGTGGAGGTGGCCGGCGAAGTGGTGAGGGGTTGTAGAGATAGTGCCGACTGTCGAGAGATCGAGAGTGGTGAGGGAGAGATCGAGAGTGGAGATGGGAGGAATGAGGGTCTGATGAGTGTTACTCCCTCCGTCCCAAAATAAGTGTCTACATTACTATTTTTCTTTGTCCCAAAATAATTGTCCACTTTCAAAAGTAAATTTACACTTTCCCATTCTACCCTTGATTATGTGATGGAGAAAATTTCTCTCTCTATAATTTTGGGTAAAATTATACTCTGGTTAATTAAAAAGTGTAATAATTACACACTCCTAAAACTGTGTGTCTTTTTCATTGTGGACATTTATTTTGGGACGGAGGGAGTATGAAATTAGGGCTAATTATGCCCGCTCTTTTTTTTATTTAGAAAAGTCGGTTAAATCATCGAAGGATTTTCGACATAAATTCCATCGGTATTTATCGAGAGAATAGGTCCGTTGGTGATTACCGATGGATTTCCTTTTTTTAAATTTAAAATAATTACTATTTTAAAATATAATAATTATTAAATTATATTGTTTTTTAAATTATTAATAACTATTAAATAAATTTTTATTTAATATTTAATATTTAAATTATTAAATAAATTATTAATTTATCAAATTATATTTAAATTGACTAAAATACCTCTGCAGTAACTGGACTTAACGGAAAAAGTTAACGACAGTTAGGAGAAGGGACCAAAAGTGTTATGAAATTGTGTCATTTTATAACAGTTTTGGTCCATCCTTCTAACGGTCGTTATCTTTTCACGTTAATTCCAATTAGGTCAGGGGTATACATATATATATATATATATATACACACACAGATACAAGCAATACATATGTATACATATATATACACACATACATACATATATAGACATGTACACATAGACATACACACACTTATATGCATACGACATATACATATATACATGATATACATGTATGTACTATATACATACAAGCAATACATAAGTATACATATATATACACACATACATACATCTATAGACATACATATATAGACATGTACACATAGACATACACATATTTATATGCATACGACATATACATATATATACATGATATACATGTATGTACTATATACATACAAGCAATACATATGTATACATATATATACACACATACATGCATCTATAGACATACATACATACATACGTATATAGACATGTACACATAGACATACACACACTTATATGCATACGACATACACATATATACATGATATACATGTATGTACTATATACATACAAGCAATACATATGTATACGTATATATACACACATACATACATCTATAGACATACAAACATTCATACATATATAGACATTGACACATAGACATACATACGCACTTATATGCATACGACATATACATACACTTATATATATATATATATCCACATACAAACCAAATTAGACAAATGTAACCGTAAAACCTCATACGCGTAATAAAAATAAGGAAAAACAAAAAAATGATCCGTCGGTGATCCGTAGCAAATTACCGACGGATTACCAACGGATGACCCATGGTCGTCGGTAATCCATCGGTAATTTGCTACGGATCACTGACGGGTTTCATGGAATAAAAAATTAAATATTAAATCAGTAAATATTCCGACGGATGACCCATCAGCAATCCGTCGGTAATTTGGTACGGATCACCGACGGATTTTTTGGAATAAAAAAATAATTATTAAATCAGTAAATGTTCCGATGGATTTGTATTTTTTTAAAAAGAAAAAATAATTTTTTTTGTCTCCATCGGTGATCCGTCAGAAATGTTTATATTCACCAACAGATCATCGACGGATTTGATTTTCGTCGCAAAATGTCTCTATTGGTAGGAAAATGGTCGGTGATCCATCGGTAATTACCGACAACTACTTTCTGTCGGTGATTTTTGGTCGATGATAAGAGATTTTCTAGTAGTGATAACTTTTGTCGTCGGTTACTAATTGTGTATTAATGGTGAAATTCATGGACCCTATCTTTAAGTTTCCACAAAATTGACTCCTATAATTATAAACAAAAAACTTGATGATGGTCGTTAGTTGTTAAATATACACAACATTGATAGTTAGTTAAATAGGTCGCACAACATGATGTAGATAAGTCGCACATTATGTGTCTAAAGATCTCTCACGACAACTTTTGTGGATGTCCATATTTCTGCGACAGTCATGAATTACATATTATTTTTTACCAAAACAAAGACCATTACAATATCTATGATAGAACCTGGCTGCAAATGGTTTAACCAAGACTTTACTTTATATTTTAGAGAAAATGTAAACAACTTCAGCCTTAAGGCATGATTAGAAACTCCAAGATGATGATAGAATTGGTTATTTTCATTAAAGATTTTAAGTGCAAATAAGGGTATTTAGATGACATACTTGAGCTCAAAATGAGTTGCCTCAGTGTGTGGTCTTAGTATCTCTAAATTTAATTGACTAAAAACAAGAATAACGTAGTCCATGATTCCTCTATCCTAAGAATCCATAACTTGTATGATTGTATCCATAATAGTAATAGGTGGTAGAAAAATCAAACTTTTAAAATGACTAAAGAAAAATCCTTTGCTTTGGTTATCATTGGGAATGGCGCCAAAACTTATTGTCAAATTTATGCAACTCCAAAAGGCTATAATAATTGAGAATCCATGCAAATATACATGTTCTCCCAATATCGTTTTAGAACAAGCAATAATGACAATAATACGAGATAATGATCAACAGGGACAAAAAAGTGAAGATTTCCAACAAGGCTACAACAATTGAGAATCCATGCAAGTATACATGTACTCCCAATATTTAAATATTTTTCTGAAAAGAACTGGAATAAATCTGAATGATTCCACATTTTCTTAATAAATCTTAACAATTTAAAGCTCTCTTAATCATTCAACTTTATTAAACACCATTAGTAACCATTTTTCATAAAAATTCCATTAATTTATGTATAATTAAAATTAATTAACTGTATTAATTAAGTTATATTCAATTTTTTAAACAAACTTTGTAACTCAACAACATACCATCAAATTTAACAAATTTAGATAAAATATTAAAAACCAAAAATAAAGTATTTATATCACATACACTAACCAAATTCAAAATCAAATCAATTTTCATTCTAATAAATTAATTATTATTTTTTCCTTATAAAAAAACATTAAAAAGAACCCCATGAAGGGCATGGTATCTTATCTTCTTTCATTTTCAGATGAGCCGAAAAACTTGAAGGGTTTGCATAAATTAATGTAAGAACCAAGGAAAAAGAAAATTAGAGCATATCCAATAATTATGTTAAAATAGAGATTGATTTAGAATATATTTTTACTCCAACAACTATGCGAACATATGCTAAAATAGAGAAAAAAAAAAGATAAAGAGAGAGTAGAAATCTCCAAATTTTGGAGAAATATATAAAATTTCACATTTAAGAGAGAGAAATAATATTTAATTCTTTCTCACCAATATGAGTAATTGAAATTAAGCGTTTAGGAGTGATAAATACATTTTATTAAATGTATTGAATATTTTAATAATATAATTAATGATAGAATTGTTAAAATATAGTAGCAGTTAGAGTTGAATGTAATTTTTCTAGAGATTTTAACTTTTGATATTCTATTTTAAAAAAATTATAGCATAACTGTTGGAGATGTTTTTAAATAGGTATTTTTAGGGAGAAAAAAGTTTGTTGAATGAATTAAGCCAACATGAATAGGTTAATAGAATTAAGTCACGTGTTTAATGAAATCAAACACCTCTATATGGCTTAATGAAATGACTTAGTTATAAGTCCACTAAAGTTGTTCGGTTCGTTTTCTGTCAAGACCTGTATGGATATAGCTGTCTGTATGGATATAGTTGTCTCAGTGTTAACAGATAAGTTGTTGTTCGGTTGTTGTGCTGAATAAATAGTCTGAATGTCATAAATGACCATTTTACCCCAGTTTTTATTCTTGTCTAAATAAAACAATTGTTTGATAAAAATGTTGAATAAATGACTTATAATTATAAAAAAATATCAATTTAAACATTTTTAAATAAAAAACAACTTGATTTAACATAATAATAATAATCGATTTTTTTCATAATCATCTAAATTAGTAAAAAAATGTTTGAAAATGAAAAATTTAAACCAATGATTAATATTGCTTCACCCATTCTTAAATTTTTAAGAATTCTCATTTAAACCTAACATATTATATATAAGTGAAGGATCGTGTGAGAGATTAAGGTTAACGTGAGAAACGTTAAAATTCATAGTAATATTTTTATGATATCTATTATGAGGAAGGATCATGCGAGAAGTTAAACATTTTGCGAGAAGGCGAGAAGTGTGATATCATATATGATTACACGGCATGTGGGTGTGTTTAATCATATATGATTAAACGTCTATGTATTGCCAATATAACATATGTTTAATCATATATGATTAAACTTGTGTATCATATATGATTAAACACTTCTTACCTTCTCGCAAAATATTTAACTTCTCGTTTGAACACGCCCCTATCTATTATATTATATAAATATATTATATATATAATTGTAATCTAGATATATTATACTAAAAATATTGTTTATATTACATATATTATTTAAAATATATATTTAAAATGTCAATATTTCAATTAGACGTTGTGAGTCATGGCATGTGTGAGGGGATGTGTGTGGAAACAGCAATGGAGAGATTAGAGATGCAGATCTATGTGTGAGGCACAGAGGCGCAACGATGGAGAGTAGTAGTTGTGAGAGTCGCGACCTAAAAGGGTAGGTTAGGAAAATTATGGTTGAACCTAAAAGACTTCAATTTTTTAGCTGACCAATTCAGCCATGGGCTGACCGAATAAGCCGGTTCCGAACACCGAGATATGGCTGTGCGAATCAACCATATCTTCCATACAGACCATTAAGCCACAAATGAACAGGCCCTAAGCTTGTCAAGTCAAAATAAGACACTCTATGTATGGTAGTGTATGTTGCTAATATATATATATATATATATATATATATATGTATATATATATATATATATAGAGAGAGAGAGAGAGAGATGGAAGGGTGTCCTAAGCTATGCCTAGACTAATCTCTTGACAAAATTATAATTGTAAGACATCAGCTCTAATTAAACCTTAGTGTCCAAAAATTTTGTGTATGCTTGAATTCGAGCCCTGGACATATGAAACATTCCACCGCATCCCCCAGGGTCTTAAGCATTACGTCACATCCCCTTGTGGTTATGTTGCTAAAATATATTTGTTTATAAATAATAGTTATATCATATTTTAAATTTATAGAGAAAATTCAAAATAATGTTTTCTTAAAAGAATGTCACTGAAAAATGATATTGATTTTATATATTATTCTTTTGTTTACACTTATTTAATAATTTATTATACCAATTTAAACTTGCTTATTAATATTAATTTTGTCATAATTTAATTTTTTAGAGTTCTCTTATTATTAAAGATTATTTTTCGTATCCTCGTGTGAAAATAAAAGAGAGAAATTGGAATTTTCAGTATATTTCATTCATTGTACAACCCTGTCTTTCATATACAAAGATTACAATCACAAAGATAATTTACAAGAGTTTATTCTTGGCAATGAATTGTAACCAAAGAGAATTTTTCTTATTGCAATATATCAGCGATCCAATCTTTTCTAGTCTCACGATATCAAGGATTCTTATCGTTCCCCCTCAAGTTGGAGTGGAATTTGATCACTCCCAACTTGCCCAACAATACTCGAAATTGGTTCGAGCTTAAAGGCTTCATAAGATGTCCGCTGGTTGTTCTTGCATCTTGACGTACTGAATCTTTATCATACCCCTTTACAAACTTTCTCTCACAAAATGGAAATCAATCTCAATATGCTTTGTTCTCCCATGAAATATGGGATTAGAAGCTATATGGATTGCTGCCTTGTTGTAGCGATATAAACTCACTGGTTGTATTTGTCAAATGACGCAAAATATAAGACAACCATGTTACCTCGCAGCAAATCGTTTCCATAGAACGATATTCGGCCTCTGCAGTTAAACGAGAAACTGTACTTTGCTTTTTCGTCTTCCATGAGATTGGAGCATTTCCAAGGCATAAATAATACTGTTAGCGCACAGATTTATTGGATTCAAGATCATCATCTGAAGATCGCAATCTGAAGCTAAAGCTGAAAAGCCACTCTCGATATTAGTCTTATGTTAAGTTTGTAATAAATGTCAAAGTTAATTATTGTGTTAATTATTGTTTTATTCCTAAATATCTAATTAATAGATATTAGGATATTATGTTTGTTAGGATATTTTAGTTATTAGATAATATCTAGTTTAGATATTATGTGTGTTAGTTGTTAGGTAGGATATGAGATAAGATCTGATCTCATATCAGATCACACACAATCTCATTTACGCATCTCACAATCCTATCATCACCAACATCAGATAGAAAGTGAGAGAGCTTAAACAGTAAAGAACATCAACCTTGTAATCCATCGTTTGTAATCGAAACAGATTGGTAATCTATATATGTTTGTTGTTTGATTATCTGGTAAAGATCGTGTTCAATCACACGGACCCACAAATACCCTGTTGTTGATCTTCTTGTATCTCTACATCTTACTCAATCTGTATCACAATATGCTTTTAGTTCAAAAGCTCCAGTAGAAGGCAAAAAAAGACCTTGTCCTGGAGTTTATTTCAAATACCGTAACACTCTATAAGCTGCTTCCAAGTGAGGTTCCCGTGGCTTGTCCATGAATTGACTGAGAATGTCTACGACATAAAGTAAATCATGTGTTGTGATAGTAAGATACCTAAGACGCCCAACCATTCTTCTGTACCTTGATGCATCTTGTAAGAATTTGCCATCACTTTGCGTGAGACGTATGTTTTGCTCAATAAGGAACCGTGAAGGCTTAGCTCCCAAGAGCCCCATGTCTACCAAGATTTATAGTGCATACTTGTGTTGACTTAGTATAATACCTTTTTTGATTTCGCCACTTCCAAACCAAGGAAATACTTTAATTTACCCATTATCCTTCAACTTGAATTGACTTGTGTTGAGGCAAAATGTTGAATTCAAGATTAAAAAGGGTCAAAGTTGTAAAGTTTGTAAAACTTGTTTGTTTGTTGTTTGTTAAGTCAATGTATTTGACTTTGTCATGTTTAGTTTGAGTTGTAAGGTCAACTTATGTTGATTAGGTATAAATACCTTTGTTCCTTGTAATCATGAAACATGAGAGAACAAATGCACGCACATACATACTTCCATAGAGAGATTATAGAGAGAAATAGGTATATGGCTCTATGTACTGAGTGAGAAATCATTGATTAAATCAATATAATGATTTCAATATTTGTGTGTGTGATCGACATATGATTGAGAGTTTGAAACTCGAATCATAATTGGTATCAGAGCAAATCATTCAGAGATCTTGTTCAAAAATGAAAAACTCGCAGACAATTTGTGTTTAGATCGATTTTGTGAATTTGTGTTGTAATCGTCAATTTTTTGATTATATTGTGTGTGTATGATGTATTAGAACATTTTTCATTCAATTTGTAATTGCAATTTCTTTGTAATTCGTACTTGATTTGTCAATTTTGTAAGTTTTAGTTCGAAATAGCTCAGCGCACTGTACTTGAATTGAGATCATGGATTCAGTTGATTTTTGGTGAAATTGTTGTTGAGGTTTTGTTCTAAACATCATCGTGATCGACTTCTCAAAGTTTGGTTGGAATTAAAGAAGTGTAGAATCGAATTTGGATCATTTTTGTGATTTTGGAGTCGAACATCAGAAGAAATTGCAAGATTTGTACTTTTCACTAGATTCAAGAAATTCGCATGGCTCTTGGTTTTTGAAGTTGGAAATTTTTTCTCAAGTACAGAATTCGCATATGCTTGGTGCGAAAAGTCAAAGAATTCGCTCAAAGCTTCGTGAGAAAAGTCATGATTTCGCAAAGGCCTTGTACTAAAAGTTTAGATTTCGCAAGACACGATGTGTGAAAAGCTACTGTTCATTGCAGTGGCCTGCGAAAAGTTTCAAATTTCGCATGATGAAGATCATCTGAATTTTTTTTCTAAGTACAGAATTCGCATAACATTCTTCTACGAAAAGTTTGTGTTCTTGAATTTTTTTAAGGGAGGATTTCGCATACCTCTTCCTGCGAAAAGCTAGGAATTCTCATCCTGAAGCTTACGAAAAGTTCAAAATTCTCATCTGTAGCTTGCGAATTGTGGTCTTATACAAAAAGTTCTTTCTGTTGGATGCGAAAAGTGTAGAATTTGTTCAATTTTCTGAGAAATCTATACTTAGAATATTTTTGGAAATTTTTTCTGAAAATTTTCAAGTTTGATTTTCAAGCCAAGATTTCTGATTTTCTAACTAATGATCATTTCAAGATTTTGTTTTACAGATATCAAGATGCCTTACATTGATGAGAAAGGAAATGTTGTTCTAACAAAAAGAGACTGTGTTATTGCTTATATGCCTGAAATTCCAGATCTTGAAGCTGAAAATGAAAAATTGAAAAGTCAAAATTCATCTCTTCAAGATCAAATCAAGAAACTGAAAGAGAATTCTAAGGTTTTAGAGAAAAATTTTATTTGCTCAGATTGTATTTCTAATTCTAAAATTAATTTTACAGGGATAATTATTTCAAAAGAGAAAGTTATTTCTAATCATCAAATTAAATTGAAGAAATCTGAAGAGGAATTAGCAAGATGGAAAGCAAATAGTTCAAACATTACATGGTCCAAGAAAGAGTTCATACAAAGAGAGATTGATGACCACAGAACCCGAGCAAACATTGCTGGAGAGACATGTGATGGACTGAATAAGATAAACTCAAAGATTTTCTCTGAAAGAGACCAGCTGAAAGAAAAAGTTTTTAGTCTTGAGGTTAAGATAAACATGTTGAAAGAAAAAGCAACTCAAGAGAAAGAAAACTCAAGAGATCAAGTTGATTTGAAGAAGATTGAAAAGAAAAGAAATGGTTTAGAAAAAGAGAATGCTAAGTTGAAAAATAAAAGGTCTGAATTGGAAGCTCAAGTTGCTAAAGACAAGAAAGAAAGAGAAGGATTTGAAAAAGAAAGAACATCTTTTGCACAGAAGTTTTCTAATTTTTCAAGGAAATCATTTAAGGAGAAGAAGTTGTTGAACTTAAGTGTACAAAAATTTCTCAACAAGTGTCAGATTTTGAGAAAGTAGTCATTATGGAAAGAGATAAATTTGAGAAAGAAAAGAAGAAAGTTGAATAGAAGAATGTTGGTATGTTTAAAGAAAATATCTGATAAGAGAAACTCTATGGAGAAATATTTTGAAGATGAACAATTTTTTTTTTGAGACGGAGATAAAGAAGCTTACAAGGAAATTATCTGAGCTATCAACTACAACAATGAAGGAAAAGAAGACGAAGTCAGAATTACAGAAGAAGATTGATTTACTCTCAGAGGAAAGAAAAAGTTTGTCAAACAAGATTACAGAACTTGAAGGAATCATTTTCAAGGTTGAATTGAGGGGACAACAAAATCCATATACAATTGCTCAATCGTCTATGAATGATTCAGTTGCTTCAGAATGTTCAATCAAAACATCTTCAAGTTCACATTATGCAAATGTTTCTAATAATCCTTTGTTTGTTAATTCATATGATAGTATATCTAAGCATAAAGATCAGATTTGTCCTACTAATCTTTTCTATGTTAAATCTATTGATGGTTCAGGTAACATCAGAAAGAACAAGTCTTAACAAAAGATGGTTTGGAGAATAAAAGATGAGAAAGATGCCTCAAAGTCATTTGTTCCTACACCTCAACTGAACAAGTTAGAACAATGCTCTGAAAGAAAAATATTTTGGTGAACATGATCTTGTTTATTCGATAAATCAATTAATCATGTTAGCTCAAAAGAAAATATCTTATTCTTACTGTGGTACAAATGATTTTGTTAGTAAAAATTATGTCAATTACTGGTATGGTTCTTATTATGTTACTCCTAACAGAACTACAACTAACAGATCTGGACCCAAATACTAGTGGGTACCAAAATCTACTCAATCTGTGTTGCAGGCACCTAATGTATAGGTGAAGTAAGAACTTTGACTTCTAGACAAAGTAGTCTAGGACTCGTACATCAGAGATCAAGTTTTACTTCTAAACACAACAGTTTAGGACTCATACTTCAATGTTCAAAGTAGATTTTGTACTCCGAAGCATATAAAGATGATCAATATTCAAGGGGGAGTACATTTTATATTTTCTACTGATATCTTTTTTGATTTTTCAAGGGGAGCTTATCTGAATTATCATAATTGAAGAGGGAGATTGAAAGATAAATTGATTGTTATTTCTAGGGGGAGTTACTATTCTCAGCGGAGAATATGTCACAACGGCTTCTGGATACTACAGTTCAGAACCCGTTCTTCAAAGTTTTTGATCTTTACTAAAAATTGAACGATCAATCTTTATCAAGAAGTTTCATTGAATTTTTAAGGTGGAGAAAAGTGAAAAGAAGAGAAACGAGATTAATTGTTACATTGATTTTTTTTACTAATATGCTTGACTTTTTACAGATATTGAAGGGAAAAATATTTGATGTTTTGTCAAGGGGGAGTTTACTAGATTATATTTTGTTTTCCTGTTCTTAATTGAAGGGGGAGATAAAAATTTATTTTATGGGGGAGATAAGAATCTCACGTTCACTATAAGTGTTTTTGATTCTTAATCTCAACATGTTTGAAAGATGAACAACTTTCAGGTATGAAAACTATTTTCTAAATGTTCAAACCACTTCTTGTTCTCAAATGATTTTATGAATTTAGAAATGTGATTTTAAATGATTTTTGTTTGGAACTGTAATGCTTAACTAACCATGTGTTTCCAAAGACCAATACTTGTGTATTATCTTTTCTTTATACTGTCAAGTATTCACACACACCGGTTCAGTACTTTCTATTGACTTTTTTATTATCACGTCTAAAAAAAGAAACACTTTTTCGGTGGTAATACCCTCGCTTGCTTTTCAATGTTGTTGAATATCATAAATCATTTCTAAATTTTGTGCGTTTATTGTCATTATGTTTATATTTATTCATATAAACAAATTCCAATTCTTTGTGTAACACCCGAATTTCAGGTAAGTATTAGGAACCCGATAAATCTTTCATTTTACTTGATTAATTGAAGTTAATTGTACCTTCTTAGTTGCTTATCTATCTGAGTCTTTTATTACATGTATGATGCCTTATGTGATTCTTGTAATCATGCCTTGATTTAAACATGCGGTTGCGTGTGAAAAGTTACCTTTCGTTAAGGAAATCGAGTCACTGCAGGTTATGGGCGACATTGCCCCAACGACAATGCCCATGGGCAAAGTCGTCGGGCATAGTCGCCCCGGGCGTACCGTAGGTCAGGTTGAGGCCGTGACAATGCCTCAGCGACAATGCCATGGGCAAAGTCGCCTACAACGTACCGTAGGGTGCGTGGAGGCCGCGACAATGCCCCGGCAACAATGCCATGGGCAAAGCCGCGGTGGCTTTGTCGCCCGCGGGATCCAGTCCTTCTTTGATTAAAACCATTCCAACCCTCATTTATCACATTTTCATTCAAGAAAACAGGAAAACACTCTTTGGGGTGATTTTTGGAGCATTCAACACTTGTTCCATTTATTGTTAGGGTTTGGTTGGTAAACTCTTTGATTTGGTCATTAAAGCTCCATCCAAGTTCATTTATTGAAGATTCTCATCAAGTTTATCACTCTCCTCCATCAAGTCTTCCATTGGCACTACCTAGGGTTTATATTTTCTAGGTTTTAACCAAAACCTAGATTGTGAGTTTACTAAACCTTTGTTAAAACTAGATAAATGTCATAGTCTTCTACTTACCGTTATTGTATCTTTACTTGAAATGTTCATCTCTAAATGTCTAAGTATTTGGGGTTTCCTCATGGAAATATGTTATATGTGACTTGCCATGATTTAATGTATGCCTATCTTGGCATTATGTTGATTGCTACTTGGGACACCTTATGGTGGTATAATATCTACATGATGAAAATGGTTGCCATACGAGTCTTATATTGGACTTTATAGTAATTAGGATGGTAATATTGTACCCATGGTTGGTATCGAAATATTCTTGGTTGTAATATGCCTCAAGAGCTCCTATAAATTATGTTGGACGAACCAAGTCAGTAGACACTAGGAGGATGTAGTCTTGGGTGCCACTGTTGTGATGGTATGTGCCTAGACCTCAGCCATTCGGGGGTAATGCCATGGTTGTAATCCTCGGGTGTACTGTCGGGTCTTTCGGATGTCACTCTTAGTAGTTGGTATCAAGGTATATCGACTCTTTGGGTGGAACTTGATTGGTTCTATGGGTCTCCCCTATTGACTCCACATTTAATGAACAATTGGTTAACTGTTGATAAGAATTGTATGTGGATTTATATGTTATTTCTTGTATACATTCACTAGGCTTTTTGGCTTAACACTTGTTTGGTGTCGATGTGTATCTCAGGTTCTAGTGGCGCAGTTCCAAAGCAGGTATAGATGCGCTCGGGTGAGAGCTTGGGGAAGGTGCTTTAGAGTGCACTTTTTGTGAAGACACTTCGGGTTTATAGATGACACCCTTTTTGTAATATTATTTTTAGCATAGAAACTAGATTAGTTGGTTGTTATCCATTCCCGTTATATTACAACTGTAATTATACAGGTTTAAATATTTCCCCATTTTTGGGAGGCTCGATTGTTTTGGCAAATTTATATATCAACTTTCCATCTTTCGGAAATTTTTGTTATCCCTATTTTAGGGTGTTACAAGTTGGTATTAGAGCTTTAGTTTAAGTGAACTAGGTATTAGTCTTAGCTTACCTAGACTTAAGCTTTAAACATAGAGTTAAGTTATCCACCTTAGGGTAAAGGTCTTAGGTGGGGAGAGCATTAGGACTTACGGAATTACATTATTTGAGAGTTGTAATGACGGTGACAAGAATCCTTGTGTATAATTCGTTCATAATTTCACTTAGTTACTGCTACTATGAATGTGTTGTTACGTGAGTGTGCTTGAATTACTATTATTCTGATGATTGAAATGTGTAGTAGTACGTACCACGAGTTTAACTCACTTAGTCTTTTCTCAACCTCCTTCTCGTATATGTATGGCAGATAACCATGGTAAACACTCGGAGCAGGCAACCATATCCTCAAGAGGGTCGTGTGGAGGTGGAATCTCTGTCGACCGACCTCCTTTGGTCGAGACCTCGGTGGGACCTCCCATACCCACTATATTGGGAGGGGGACCCGAATTTATTCCACGTACGAATATTGCAAATAACAATGCTATCATGGAGGAGGTGACTATGGAGACTAGAATCCGAGATAGTATGATGCAGGCCATGAACTCGGCCATGGATCAACAACAAGAGTTCTTTATGAAGCTCTTGGAGGATCGGGATGCCAGTCATCGACAACCTGAGACAATGGCAGAAAATGTCGTGATGGGGTCCGGTGGTGTACCGGCGGTGGTGTTAACTGAAGATCAATGAGAGAACGGAAGCAAAGGAAAGGTCAAGGGATGCACTTACAAATCTTTTCTGGGGTGCAACCCGAAGGAGTTCTCGGGCTCAGCAAATCCAGTCGTTTGTATGTATTGGCTGAAGGAAGTCGAGATGGCTTTCGAATCTAGTGAATACGATGTCTCGCAGTGGGTGAAGTTCGCTTCTCAACTACTGAGGAGTGAGGCCTTGATCTGGTGGAATCTCACACAGTCCGCCCCTCACTCCCGAAGTTTTGGCCAAGTTAACTTGGACGGTTTTCCAACAAAAGATCATGGACAAGTACTGTAGCGAGCGGTCGTTGTACAAGCTGGAAGAAGAGTTCAGGAATCTAAAGAAGGGGGCTCTGTCCGATACCGACTATTCCAATCTTTTCCTTGAAAAGTTGAACTTGGTGGGACATCTCGTCCCTGATGAGAGATCTAAGATCAAAGCTTACCAGCATGGGTTGCCGGCCAGGATGAGAACGACAGTGAGGAATGCTAGAGGGTTGACCCTTCAGGATGTGATCGAGGAGTCTTTACTGGTAGAAGACGATTTGGAGGCGGAGAAGGATGAGACAGTTTTAGCAGGAGAAAAGAGAAAGTGGGAAGGGCCGTTTGGGCCCATTCGTCAATCGAAGCCATTTGTGGGTGGAAGATTTGGTGATAATCGTCGTGAGGCATAATGGTGCCACAAGTGCAAAGTCAAACACTCTGGCGCATGCGACCCAAAACCTCACTCGAGTCCTGTCGAATGTGCCAAGTGCGGCAAGAAGGGTAATGCGATTCGGGATTGCCCTATCCGATGGCCGGTATGTTTTGAGTGTCGGGAACCGGGACACATGAAGAAGGATTGCCCGAAGCTTGTGGGTGGTCACCGTGGAAGTTCTTTCGGATCTACGGCAAGGGTAGAGCAACCATCGAGGGCACCAAGCCGAGCTTGTTGGATGACTACCGAGGAGGCAAAGGAGATGGCCGATGTGGTTTCGGGTACGTTCCTAGTAAACTCCTTGCCCGCTTGTGTATTATTTGATACGGGTGCTACGTATTCTTTCGTATCGGATATATTCTGTAAGTAATTTGTCATCCTTATTAGTGTCCTTCCCGATGCACTAGTAGTAGAGGTAGCTAATGGAGATCAAGTGTCATTCGAGATTGTTTTTGTGATTGCACTCTAGAGATTGATGGGAACCCTTTTGGAGTAGACTTACTACCTATGACTATAGGTGGGTTCGATGTAGTCATAGGCATGGATTGGTTGTCGAGGCATAAGGCCGACGTCTTTTGCTCCAAGAAGATGATTCAAGTGCCTTTGTCGGGAAACAGTGTGGTCACCATTTACGGGGAGAAAGGGAAGAGAAGTAACCCTATTATCTCCTCTCTTAAGGCTCGTAAGTTTCTAGCAAAGGGTTACCCTTAGTATCTGGCTTACGTGGTGGATGCAAAGAAAGAGAAGAAGTCGGTAGAGGATGTGAAGATCATACAAGACTTTCCGGACATCTTTCTGGAAGATTTACCCGGGTTACCGCCATAACGTCAAGTGGAATTTCAAATCGACCTGACTCCGGGAGTGGCTCCAATAGCCCGTGCACCTTATCGTTTGTCCCCGACGGAGATGCGGTAGATGATGGCACAACTTCAAGAACTCCTAGAGAAAGGGTTCATTCGACCGAGCTCGTCACCTTGGGGAGCACCAGTCCTGTTTGTAAAGAAGAACGACGGGTCTATGCGGATGTGTATAGTCTACCGAGAGCTCAATAAGGTCACAGTGAAGAACAAGTATCCCTTAACGCGTATAGACGACCTATTTGATCAACTTCAAGGCGCGGGGTGTTTTTCAAAGATCGACCTTCGGTCCGGATATCATCAAGTTAGAGTGAAGAAGGAGGACATTCCGAAGACAGCTTTTCGGACGAGGTACGGTCACTATGAGTTTTTGGTGATGCCCTTTGGCTTGACCAATGCTACGGCTGTATTCATGGATTTGATGAACCGCGTGTGTCGCACTTTCCTGGACAAGTCCGTGATCGTCTTTATCGACGACATCCTGATCTACTCAAAGGATGAGGTCGAGCATGAGGAACATTTGCGTGAGGTGCTAGAAGTTATCCGAAAAGAGAAGTTGTACGCGAAGTTCTCAAAGTGCAAGTTTTGGCTCAAGGAAGTGCAGTTCTTGGGCCACGTGGTGTCGGAAGATGGGGTGAAGGTAGACCCAACAAAGATAGAGGCGATGATGAGTTGGGAACCGCCAACGAGTCCGACGGAAATTCGAAGTTTCTTGGGGTTGGCGGGTTACTACAGGCGTTTCATTCAAGACTTTTCCAAGATACCTTCACCGCTCACCTCACTCACAAGGAAGAACGTCAAGTTTTTTTGGACCGACGCGAAGGATCAAGCCTTTCAGACGCTCAAGAAGAAGTTGTGTGAGGCCGCTATCCTATCCCTGCTCGAGGGATCAGATGACTTTGTAGTGTATAACGATGCTTCCAATATGAGTCTAGGTTGTGTGCTAATGCAACGGGGGAAAGTGATCGCTTATGCGTCACGACAACTAAAGGATCACGAGAAGAACTACCCAACTCATGACTTGGAATTGGCGGCAGTGGTCTTTGCATTGAATTTGTGGCGGCACTACTTGTATGGGACGAAATGTACTCTTTTCACTGATCACAAGAGTCTTAAGTACATCTTTGATCAAAAAGAACTCAATATGCGACAAAGAAGGTGGCTTGAGTTACTAAAAGACTATGATTGTGATTTACTTTACCATCCCGGTAAAGTCAACGTGGTGGCGGATGCGTTGAGTCGGAGGAGTTATGAAGGCGGTGTTAAGTTATCCCTCACAAGAATCGATATGGTATCGAGTCTCTTGGAAAACATCAAGACGATTCAGATGGAAGCACTCAAGGAAGAAAATATCAAATCTGAGGTTATTTTTTTTTGAAAAACAGCTTTTTATACCACCAACCATATTACACAGCAAGGGACAATTCATCCCAATACACAACAATTATTGGTTTGCCAGAAACAAACCAAAAAGAGCAAACATACATGGAAAGAGAGTTGTCCTCACCCACTTACACGACCCACATCTACTGGCCAAATTAGAGAAGAAAAATAAAAAACTAAACACTGCACACCAAGCACTTGGATTACGACAGGTACTGTGCAGCAGTAAACTAATTCTCACGAACAATCGCCTGGGTCGCTTAGCCAGTTGACCCACTCTAGTTTTGCTACGCTACTCCGTTTGTCGATCCATTCAAAACACTTGCGTTGCATCTCCAATAATCTGTCTTCCGTCTTCCTTTTGTCATTTTGGAACACAATTTGATTTCGATGCACCCATATCAGATAAGCCATACTCCACACCGTTTCTGCCCAATATTTGTAACGCGAGCCGTTTCCTAACTCATTTTCTGTCGCCTTCACTACATCTTGTAACGAGGACACTTCTTCTTCCTTAATATTCCACCATTTAAACACCAATTTCCAAACTTTTGAAACCTCTTGACACTTTACCAAAGCATGATTCACCGATTCCACTTCTTTTCCGCAACGGGGACATAACACCGAGTCTAAATCTATTCCCATCTTTTCTACGACCTCCCTGCATGGTAACCTTCCTAGCTTTGCTTTCCAATAGAATATACACACTTCTTTTGGAATTACCTTCGACCAATTAGTAGCCTCGACTTGCTCCCCTACCACCGCCTCTTTCTCTTCGATAGTCGCTTTAAAATCTTGAACCGAGAATTTCCCGTCACCACCCCCAACCACTTCACATGATCCTTAACGTCTACCTTCGGATTCCAATCTTGAATTAATACTTTCAACTCTTCAAACTCCCCCATCGCCCTACCTCTCGGTCCCAATTGCCGTCAACCTTAACACACTTGTCGGCTATTGAATCTTCCTTCCTAGTTTCAAGTTGGAATAGTCTCTTGAATCTATCTCCTAACGCCTCATTCCCAATCCATCTATCCTTCCAAAACCTCGTCTCATCCCCTCTCCCAATCTATTTGCCGAATAAAGCTTCAAAATTAATTCCTATTTTTCCCACTTCCTTCCTTATACTAATTATACCCCCCCACACCGACCGACCCCCCCCCCCCCCCCACTTACTTCTCCGCCTCTACCGATCCCTCTCTCCATCCCATATAAGCTCTCGATAACCTTAACCCATAAAGCGTTCTTTTCGGTGAAAAACCTCCACCATCATTTTCCTAGCAACCCCCAATTTGATGCCTTCAATCCTCCCACATTAAGCCCTCCTCTTTTAAAATTTCTCACCACTCTTTCCCATTTTACCCATGCCACCCCCCTTTTTAAAGTTGACCCTTTCCCCCCTCCCCAAAAGAACCGACTTCTCACACTCTCCAACTCACGAATCACTCCACTCGGTGCACGAAAAAGCGAGAAACAATACAATGGAAGACTACCTAGTACCGATTTAACCAAAGTTAACCGACCGCCAATCGACATTAATTTGGCCTTCCAATTCGCCAATTTGTTTTCCACCTTTTTTATAACATCCTTCCAACTTTCTATTTTATTCATTGCTTTATCCATCGGGAGACCAAGATAGATGAATGGAATTTCCCCGTACCCACATCCCAAGCTAGACGCCCAAGATTTTAATTCTTCAATGTCGACTCCCACCCCGAAGATCTTGCTCTTGCCTATGTTAATTTTCAACCCGGATGTTACTTCAAAACAGTACAGAATTTTCAATAGACTTTTGATGTTATTGATACTCCAATTGCCGAAAAAAATCGCGTCATCCGCGTATTATAAATGTGACAAGCTTAACCTATCTTTACCAATTTGCACACCCTTAAAAATTCCTTTTTCACTTGCTTCCATCATTAACACATTTAGGCTTTCGGCTACAATTAGGAACAGAAATGGAGCCAATGGGTCTCCTTGTCTTAAACCCCTTTCCATTTTAAATTCTCTTGTCGGCGACCCGTTGACTAGGACCGACACCGATGACGATTCCAAACACCCTTTGATCCACTTGCACCATTTCGTTCCAAAGCCCATCGAGGATAGTAATTCAAGTAGAAATCTCCAATCCACGCTATCATATGCTTTTTCAAAGTCCACCTTAAAAACCATACTCCTTCTCTTCGTCTTTCGAATATACTCCACCGTCTCGTTAGCAATCAACACTCCATCTAGAATATACCTTCCTTTAATTAAAACAGATTGTGTTTCACCAATTACTTTTCCTATCACCTTCTTAATCCTCTCCGCCAATACCTTTGCCACTACTTTGTAAAAGATCCCGATTAAACTTATCGGTCGGTACTCGTGGAGACTCGTTGGATTTGAATTATTCGGGATGAGGGTTATGAAAGAAGCGTTGCACCCATTACTAATTTCCGCCTTTTCCCAAAACGTCTCGATTTCCTTCAAAAAATTGATCTTAACGATTGACCAAATTTTTTTTATAAATGTGAACGTGAATCCATCCGGGTCGGGGGATTTATTGCTTCCGCAAGTTTTGATTGCTTCCCATACTTCTTCCTCCGTAACCGGTCTTTCCAACCATTCTACGTCTTCCAAATTCAACTTTTTTAGTTTTCCACTCCTCAGTTTCGGCCTTGGTCCCTTAGTTGATCTAAATTTGTCTTTGAAGAATTCCCACACATACTCTTTTATTTTTTCTGGATCTTCCGTCCAAGTTGCATTAATGTTAAGCCCTCGGATTCCATTCTTTCTTACTCTATTCCTTATCATTGCATGGAAAAATTTCGAATTTTCGTCGCCCTCCTTGATCCATTTGATTTTTGCCTTTTGTGATGCCATATCCTCTCTCTTCTTTACCGTTTCTAACCATTTATTCCTTGCCTCAACCCATTTTTCTCTATCACTTTCGTCAATGACACTTGATCCGGCTCCTTTTTCTATTTTCAAAACCTCTTCTTTATATTTTTCCAACATATTATCTAGATTCTTATTCTTCTCGGAACATCTACTTTTCAATGCATTTTTTACCCTTTTGAGTTTATCCCTTAACAAACAATCTGGTCTTTTTGTGGACACATCTTTATCCCACTCCCTTTTTATAAGTTCTTCCATGTCCCCATCCTCTAACCACGTGTCAAATAACTTGAATGGTTTAGGGCCGAACTCGAGATTTGACTCGGCAAGCATGATCGGGTAATGGTCCGACCACCTTCTTTCTAGTGTCACAACTCCGAAGTTCCTCCAAGCTAAGTAGAATGTCGAGGACACCAAGAATCGAGCCAACTTGCTAAATTTTCGCCCATCATCACTGACTCTTGTGTACTTTTGCCCGCCGATAGGAATTTACACCAACCCGCTATTATTTATAAATTTGTTGAAGCACTCCACCCCCCTTTAGTTCGTTATTGAGTTTAACCGTTCTTGATCTCCCCTTACCTCGTTGAAGTCGCCGAATACACACCATTTTACCTCTTCTTTACCACACAGTAGTTCGATTTTTTTCCAAACATATTCCCGCTCTTTCTAATATCTCGGACCGTAAACATTTACAAAACCGACTTGACCTTCCACCCCTTTCCATGAGCCTATTACCGCTAAAAAGTTTCTTTCCACGATAAAAAACTCACACTTAAATACTTTCTTATCCCAGATTAAAATCAGTCCTCCCGAATTTCCCTCCGCTTGCGAATGAATATAATCTCCATTACCAAAATCCCACAAATTATTTACATGCGATTCTGCCCAACTTTTTTGTTTAGTTTCCTGGATACCCACCATTTCCACTTTTCCTTTTACACATAGGTCTCTAATCCATCTCCTTTTCTCAATTGATCCCACCCCCCTAGCGTTTAACGACAAAATTTTCATGGCCAAGTTGATCAAACGGCGCTAAAACTTACCTGCTTAACATGCATCTGTTGTTCTCCCCTCGCTGTCTGACCTCCTGCCTCCATCCCAGATCAGCCCTATTTTTTCTCCAAAACTCTTTAAGTCCTCTGACCCGTTTCTGCTCTGCAGTTCGTTTGATATTGTATTAAGACTTTCTGACGAGCATCCAGACCGTGTCTTCTTCTTTAATTTTTCAATCTTCCCCTTGTGAGTCTTTGACCTCGCCTTCTTTTTGAATAAGTGGAAGCTTGCTCTCCCCCTCCCTAAACCCACCGATTCTGAGGTTATGGTGAAGCAAAGTGAACTTTTGACAGAAGATGGTCGGGGACTTAAACTTTTCCAAGGGCGAATTTGGGTACCAAGACTTGATGGAAATCGAGAGTTGCTTCTAGAGGAATCACATAAGTCGAAATACTCTATACATCCCGGTAGCACCAAGATGTATAGAGACTTAAAGTTGAACTATTGTTGGCCGGTGATGAAACTAGACATGGCCAACTACGTGGAGAGGTGTGTCACGTGTCTCACGGGATTCTTGTGAGAGCTAAACAGAACATCCATGGATTCACATTAACTTGTGTTTCCTCTCCCGGAAGTTATCCTAGAGTGATTGAGGGGTGAGGGGTCTTATATCAAAGAGTGGGGGTGTGATGAGGTAAAATGGAAAATAGAGATTGGTTAGAAGTGAGTTTAAATGTTAAAAAGAAAGAGGGTGTGAGATTAGATTTAAAAGAATATAAAAACTCTACACCAATTTTTTCTAAGCCGGACAACCACATTAGTGATTGGTTCACATTTTTTGGTAACCATCATTGAAATAGGCAGTGAGCCAATGCCAACTCTTGCATTAACCCCACCAACCACTCGTTTCTTTCTTAACAAAGAAATGTTTCATTTTCTTTAGGGACGCAACATATTTGTTATTTGGTCTTCATTTGGAAGATCTGGATATTGAAAAAAAGAAAAGTTTCCCACCTTCGACCTTCAATCATGCACATTGAGTCCGTGGAAAACTTGTTGTTGTCTCAACATTTTACACATTTTGAGCATGTTTAAAGCTTTAGTAGCTTCAATCATTTCTACACATAGCACGAGCACACAAGGAATAGGTTTTCTTGTTATAACATTCATAGAAAATTCCTTTGTGGTTTTTCAATGATTGAATGGAAGCCCTGGGGGAGTGAATATCAAAAAGCTCATTTCTAATGTGCATTCGTTGTACAAAGTGGCTTCGTGCTACTTACAGGCATGATAACTGTTTCATTCGTTGATTCAGGGTTACCAATTCCTATTTTGTCTGAATTTGAAAAGATTCGAATGAATACATTATATGAATTGACGGAGTCTCAGATTAGATGGAGATATTTTCTTCAGGGGAAATTGATTATCATTTTGGGGGAGATTATCTCTACATCATGAAGTGCTTTCTTATTCATATATTGGGGAGATTGTATCAAAGTGGGTGCTGACATTGAAAGAGTTTTGATGATTCTGATATCTCATCATTCACCAAAAAGGGGGAGAAGTGTTTCAAAGTCAGATGTTTGTTACCTTTATCAAAAAGGGGGAAGAAATTTTCAGAGTTAAAGTTCAAATGGAAGTCGGAGATGACAAAGGGTCAAAGCAAGATATTTGATGAAGAAACTTCAATGTTTGAAGCAAAATCTGAAGATAATTTCTGAAAGTTAGATGCATATTTTCTACAAAAGGGGGAGATTGAAAAAGACTTCAAGTTTTTGGAGTGTCAAAGTTTGTGAAGAAAGCTATAGCAAGTTTGTGGTGAAGAAATTCAAATGGGAAGATTTGTTCAAAGAAATGTGAAAGATCAAAGTTCAAGTGATGTTGTTCAAGGACGTTTGTTCAAAGCAATGAAGAGTTGAATGCTTCAAAGTTGTGAAAGATAGTTTGCTGAAGAATGTTCTAGAGAAAGAAGACTCGAAGATTCTTGCCAAAAAAAAAATTAATTTCGAATCCAAAGCAGGAGATTGTTGAGGCAAAATGTTGAATTCAAGATTAAAAATGGTCAAAGTTGTAAAGTTTGTAAAGCTTGTTCGTTTGTTGTTTGTTAAGTCAATGCATTTGACTTTGTCATGTTTAGTTTGAGTTGTAAGGTCAACTTATGTTGACTAGGTATAAATACCTTCGTTCCTTGTAATCATGTAACTAGACCTGACAAAAACTGACACGACACGCTAACCCGATACGAACTCGACACGAAATAAACAGGTTTAGGTAATACATTTCAACCCGTTTAAGTAAACAAGTTGACACAACACGACACGACACGAAAATTAAACGGGTAAGGTCAGGGTCAAAATTTTCAACTCGAAAATGACCCGAATAACCCGTATATATATATATATAGGGACAGGTTCAAACGAGAAGCTAAACATTTTGCGAGAAGGCTAGAAGTGTTTAATCATATATGATACATAAGATTAATCACATATGATTAAACACATGTTATATTGGCAATACATAGACGTTTAATCATATATGATTAAGCACACCTACATGCAGCGATATCATATATGATTAAACACTTCTCGCCTTGTCGCAAAATGTTTAACTTCTCACATGATCCTTCCTCTCTCTCTCTCTCTATATATATATTATAGGTTTTCTTTTTAATGATATGAATTTTTAATGTTTTAGATTTGGTTAGAACTTATAAGTTAGAACTATAAAATTTGGATTTTTAATGCTTTCATTTGAATTTTGGATTTGTATTTTTTTTTTGAATTTTGGATTTTTAATTTTTAGTTTTATAAATGTTAAACGGGTTAGGTGGGTCATGTCAGCTTAGGCGGGTCGGGTTAGGGTTGTGATTTTCTGACCCGTTTATTACACGGTTCGGGTTAGGGTTATACACTCTCAACTCGTTTAACTTTGAACCCGACACGAACCCGACACGCCACGACCCGTTTGCCATGTCTACATGTAACAACAGAGAACGAATGCACGCACATACATACTTCCAGAGATATATTATAGAGAGAAATAGGTATGGCTCTATGTACTGAGTGAGAAATCATTGTGTAATCATTGATTAAATCAATATAATGATTTCAATATTTGTGTGTGTGATCGACATATGATTGAGAGTTTGAGACTTGAATCACAACTTGGCAAGAAGTCCTTAGTTTTGTGATATCATCCAGGCTATTTCTAGCAAGTATGATATCATCTACATAGACTAGGTGAGCAGTAAAGATGCCATTGTGATTGCAAACGAATAAAGAATAGTCTGACAAATATTGTTGAAACCCGACTGTCTTGAGAGTTGTTGATAGTTTTAAAAACCACTACCGAGAGGCTTGTTCATCACAAAAAGTGATTTGTGTAATTTGCATACAACAGGTTTCTCCCCCTTTTGTTGAACAAGGTGGCAACTACATATAAACATCCTCATGAAGATCGTAGTTAAGAAAATCATTGTTGACATCGAGTTGGTGAAGATGCCAATTCTTGAGAGTGGTGAGACTCAACAATAAATTTATTATTTTAAGCTTCGCCACAGGGGCTAATATCTCACGATAATCAAGTCCCCTAACTTGACTATAACCTTTTTCCACAAGCATGCTTTTAGCGTTCAACGGTGCCATCATGGTTGTACTTGATTTTGTACACCCATTTACATGCAATGGGTAGTTGTGGGATGGAGGCTCCAATAAACTCCATGTTTTGTTGGACTGCAACGCTTCTATTCCTAGACGCATGGATTCCCTCCATTTTTGGTCACGTACTGCGTAAGAAAATAGGATGGTTCTTTTTGCTAACTGATGTTAGCAGTAAAGACTCTATGTGTTTGGGAAAGACGTGCGCAAGAAAGAACGGAAGAAATAATGTGAGTTATACCTTGAGTGATGACCTCGTCCGGAGAAGATGATGGAAGGGTACAAGATGGGAGAGCCGCCTCAACATGAAAGTCATGTAGTACCGTAGGGACTTTGGTGGAATGAGTAGAGCGTCAAACTTATGGTTGGGTAGGTGATCATTGTTTCACCGATTCATAGTCAGGAATAGAATTGGAGGAGGGTGAATTTTAAAATGGTGGATTAGGAGTTGGATATGGTGGAGGCACGGTCTGTGTAGATGAAGAAGGTGGAAAGGGTATATGGTTGGGGTTTGATGACTAATCGACCGAAGTTGGGTTGATTGTGGATAATTGGGTTTTGAAGAGATAAAGTGGTAAAATCATAATAAATATTAGGAGATTTGAGTGAGATTGGATAAGGAAATAAGGAAGATGCTTTAGCCAAGGGGTGACCAAGACGGTGATGCCACAAGCTATCGGACTCAGATGTGAACTACATTGCATATTGCTTTCTCTGGAAGATAAGGCGGTAGAGTCCCTCTTGCTCAGTTCCCGTCCCAATCGTCTTCCCTGATCGTAGGTCATGTATAAAACAAAATTGTCTTAGAAAAATGGTGACACAAAAAGATAAGTCCTAGTTTGCTTATTGATATGAGATTGAGGCAAAACTTGGAACACATAACACATTATGAAGAACAAATTGAAAATAAAATGTGGCGGTGCCTATGTGAGTAACGGGGATGAAAGTGCCATCTGGTAACTTGACCCAATGATTGAGAATCGTTTTATAAGAGGAGAGAAGTTTAGGACTACATACAATATGATTGATGGCACCACTATCTAAAATCTGAAAAGGCTTGTTACTATTGTGTGAGAGGTGATGAACTTTACCCGATAATTCTTCATAGTTATGTATGTTACCGACCATATTGACGGAAAAAACTCTTAAAAAACTCTAAGTGTTATAGTTTGTTTGTTCACCATCAAATCTTCTTCTAAGTAGGGATCAACAAAAAGCATTGAAAATTTTAGTTTATACTTTGAAAAAATCCGCTTTTTTATTAATATACTAGGAAAAGAGCAAAAGAATAAGTGAAAGAACGGAAATTTGTTAGTTATTCGTTAGAGTTTCATTTATTCGATGACCAAAATTAGACGAGGATACATTACTGAGATGTAGGATTTAAGCTAGGGGTATGATATATGCAAATATTGCATCTATATTTAAAAGAAGAGACGTTACTTTCTTGATGAACCAACTATAATTTATTTTAAATCAAATTAATGTGGAGCTTGTTGGGTAAAATGTATTAATTAAAAATGTTGGTGATGAGGAAGAATGGTTTGAAAAGAAAATGCTATTATTGTCGTAGTATTAAATTAAAGAAAAGAAAATAAAAAATGATGGTGTAGTTAGTAGGCGGTTTGATTGAGGATGCAAGTTAGAGAGAAATTAATTTAATGTTGGGTGTGTCATGTCGTCAAACAAAATGAGGTGTCTGCGTGATTCAAGACATCACCCATTATTTATCTACCTCCCCCAACTACTCTCTCTCTCTCTCTCTCTCCTCTATATAGCTCAAGTGTGGCCTTTAGGGTTTTCCATCTTCTTCCTCCATCCATCCATCCATCATCTCTCTCTCTCTCTCTATATATATATATATATATAGCACCAGGCAGATGGTGGTAGGAGATATATCATGGGGAAACTTAAGAGACAAGCAGTGGTGTTGTGGGGGATGTTGGCTGGCTCGATGCATTCACTTACAGGAGAAAATTGATTTCTCTCTCTAAAATTTCTTCAGAAAAGGTGACGGCATCGGACCAGGCTTCATTCCTCTCAAACCCCTTTGCTAATTCATCCATCCATCCTCATGCTTTTATTATATATAACCTGTTTTCTGAATGCTGCTTTATTAATTTATCTTCTTTATTAAGATTTTCTTTCTTGCTGTATAAAACTAATTAGCTACGTCTATTCGAATATTATATAATTATGAGTTCCATGAAATTAACCCAGAAAATTCTAAGGTGATGCACAATCATTTCCTAATCACCAAGGCTATATAATTCATCTGTAGTTCTTGGCCAACCAAAGTAACCAGTCAAGTAAGATAGGGGTTTTCAAGATTCAAACCCTAGATCCATGCTTCTTTAAAGCATCCCAACATATATTTTTGTTAAGCTAAAGTATTAAAATATTACAAGTTAAAATCTTTAAAAAGATTTACATCAAATTCCAACAAGTATTTTATTTTAGCAATTTTGTCATTAATTATATTATTTAATTATTTAATACATTCTGTAAAATAGTATTTATCTCTCTTAAATATTTTTTTCAATATATCTTATTTTTGGGAAATAATTAAAATATTATTTATATCTTGTATATTAAATTTTAGAGATTTCTTTAAATTTGGAGATTTTCTATTTCTCTGTCTTCTTTTCTCTATTTTAACATACATTTTTAACATTATTGTTGGAACACACAAAAAATGTTAAATCTCCAAAATCTTTATTTTAATATAGTTATCGGAGATGCTCTTGTAATATTTCAGATATATGTCATAGTGTCATGCATTGATACTTAATTTATTGGATGTTCCTTAATAAAGATTGAAATAAATTTGGAATGTTTAAGTCATCCTTGATGGAGTCTAATCACTCCACAAGTCACAAATTAACCCTATTAATTAAGCAGCCTTAGTTTAGCTATTCACGTTCTTTGATCGACTTCAATCATGTCAGCCTCATCCTCACATGAACAGACTTCATCTTTCTCTCCATATATATATATATATATATATATATATATATATATATATATATATATATATACCATCGTTAACAATGAGTCTTAAAAAACCCATAATAAACTTAATTATTAGTACCAACTTAATTACAAACATGTAGACCCACCAAGCTAGATGCCAAATCATTTGGACATGATTTGTAAATCAAGATTCTTTCTTCACCACAAAACCCTCATATATATTATAAATGATGAATTTAATTTAAATGATTTTTTAATTCGTAGCTCGTTGCTCTGCACATCCTTGTAGATCTCAATTCCAATATAAAATCCATCACCTTTTACGATTGATTCTTCACCCGACTTTTTTGTAAAAAGATTGAAATTAAAAACAATATATATATATATATATATATATATATATATGTGTATGTGTGTAAAAGACGGTGAAACTTAAAAAACATTCTTCTTTGAATTAATTAAGATTTATTATTTTATATATTTATATTAGAAGTATCATGAAGAGTTAAATTAATGCTGGAATTGAACTTGTTAACAACATACCTAGCTATGGTTATCCCTGCACTATTTTGACTCTGACTAACCTTTTTGTTTATCTACTATTCATTTACCCTCCCACAAATTCCAAAACTCCATTGACCATCTTGATTTTTGGAATGCATAAAAGGCCTACAACTTTTTATTTCTCTTCTTGATTCCCTCAATTTCATTTTCAATTTCATTTATTAATTCTACGTATTTGACTTCAAAAGCATATTTGCAAACACATCTTCTCATGCTCAAATCAACCTCACCTCATATCGCTTTTTTCTTTTTTTTTTTTTTTTATACAGTCAAAAGATAAAAACAAAATATGAACTTTATTATTACTTAATTATATTATTTTTGTTCAATTGTAAACAACATATATTGATCTTTTTATTATTTGGATTTATGTATAACTAAGAATAGGCTAAACATATAGTCCTGTTGGAAAAAAATTTGTTGCTCATTCTTATCCATCTACCGAATTGTCTCCTGATTCTTTGATTAAATGTAAAAGCCGAAAATAACATCAAACATTTAACGGTGCGTTCAGTGCATCAACCGTCATTAAACGATAACAAATTGATATCATGAAAATTAATCTTATGAATCCAATATTTTTTCTCTTGCTTTTTCTAGATTTAAAGTACGGAGCCAAAACTGAGCACATAATCTGTAAAGTTGTGTGTTTGCAAAATGGCCAAAGTGATTGACTTTGCATTAAAATGGGGTATCTTTTGGCAATAATGAATTGGATAGATAGATGCACAATTTGGGGGGACATGTAGCTTTATTTGCATCATTTTCTCTAGTTTTTATATTGGATCATTATTTTATTTTAAAAATGTATAAAACAATAAGTTTATATCATAATTTTCATAGAATAATGCTCATAAATCATAATGCATGATTATAGGTAAATATATATGTATTTAGTTTTGAGCTACATACATACGACTTACCTATACATATGGTATGTATATTTTATCAAACGAATATCTTATAAAGTAGTTGTAAGATTCGTGAGATTTAATGTAAACCAATCATTTGATATAATTAATGTTATTTAATAAATAAAATAAAAGGGTAATTTCGTAATATGCTTTTTTACAACTCGCCAAAATATTTAATTAAGTTTAATTTTCTACTAGAAGCGTACTCGCGCAATGCAGCGAGATACATCACGATTTTAATATTTCATTTTATTTTTTGTTTTTTGTCGATTTATAATACGATTTTAGATGATTTTGAAAAAATGATAATGTTTTTTTTATAATTTTTTTTTAATTTAGGCTTATAATATAATGTTTTTTATAAGTATTTTGTTAGAATTCGATGATTACCTTATATATTTTAATGACATCTAGAAAAATAACCAATTACATATTTAATAATATAATTAAAACAAATTTATATTAATATAATATATTAATTAATAATGATACATGGAAAGATCTGCATAAAAAGAATACTCTGCACATACCAAATTTATGGGTGTTAGAAGCGAGCAGTAGTAATATGTATCTTGTGTTTTGATACTTGTAAATTAAGAGGTTTTTAAAATCTTGCATAAAATGATGATACCTTATACCTAATAATTTGTATTTAAGAGTTTTTATCTGTGCTTTATAATATAGTATAGATTATATTAAGAAACTCATTACTTCCATTATTTTAATAAATCTATTTAATTAAATTTATTTTCTCCTTATATTATGAGTAAACTCCGATTTAATTTGGTCCCTAACGTTAAGTGATTTTTTTGAAATAGGTCCCTATGGTTTCATAATTCAAGTTTACATCCCTAGGGTGTGGATTTTGCTCTAGAAATGGTCCCTGACCCCTAACGACGTCAAAATGGTCCGTTAGTGCCAGGGGCAATTTCGTCCAATCATGTTTTCTTCCCCTTTTTGTAATTCTATTTTATTTTTTCCTTTTTTTGTAAATACAAACAAACCTTAGGACCTATATGTAATTAACTAATATATATATATATATATATATATATATATATGACCGTGTGTAAAACGCAGCAGGCAGGACCATCGCCCTTGCTTCACCGGCGGTGACCAACACCACCGCCATTCACCAACACCACCGTCTGGCACCCCTTTAACCTATCACCTTAAAGGATCAATTACACAGAACGAGATCCCCATCGGCCATCACGAGTTCAACCCCCATTACTCATCACCCTCCAAACCACCGCCACACCACCACCACTTCTCGTTTTCCTCCGTCGTTATCCAGGTTCCTCAGGCCCCGATCCGGCGACGATTTGAAATTAGACGAACGATTTGAAATTAGACGAACTTGGGTCTCCAGCAACACCCTGTTGTGTTAACAAATCTCATCAATGCCTACGCTCTTTCCAAGAACACTGTTTAATCTCGAAATCTTTTTGACTACATCGAAGTCAAGGATGTTTGTTTATGGAACAGTTACATCAATGGTTCGTAAAAATCGATCTTTATTACGAAAGTTTTAGTGTTTTAACAATATATGCCGAACCGCTAATTCTTTCCCTGATGGCTTCACGTTTTCAACTCTGGCTAAATCTTCCGGCGTGATTGGAGATTTGGTCGCCAGAAAATGTGTTCACGGGAAGTCTATAAAACTTGGGTTCTTGTCAGATACTATATTAATCGATTCCTTGATGTCAATGTATTACAAATGTGACAAAATTCTAGAATCCCGTAAACTGTTTGACGAAATGCCGTAAAGAACTGTTTCATGGAACATAATCTTGTCAGGATATGTCAATTGTGAAAACCCCTTTTTGGAATATCAAGTTTGGGAATTTGTAAAGTATATGTTAACAGAAGGATTGAAGCCTAATGAATTCACATTATCCAGTCTGCTTCCATTGTGTGGATTCGACTGCAAAGAAGGGGCCAAGTAGAACCTAATGAGGTTTCCCTTCTAACACTTCTTCCTGCTGGAAACTTAGTTACAGGTTTGTTAGGAGTAATGGAGATTCATGGGTTTTGTGCCAAAAAGGGTTTTATCAATCACACTTCTTTCTGCAACTCTCTAATAGACATGTACTCTAAGAATGGTCTTTTACATGTATGCTTATTGTATATACAAGTTGAAGAAGGGGAGAAAGGGGGTGGTGGTGTGGTTCACCGGAGAAGGTGTGGTTCACCTCTGTGTTTCTTCTTTGTGATTTGAAGTTTATGATTTTATTACCTATGAGAAAAGGTCGATGATTGGGTCCTATAAACCATAGATAGTGGTTTGTGGTTTGGGGAGTACACTTCATATTTAAGGGAATAAAATGGTGTGGGGAGAATTTGGCCGGTGATGTTGCCGGAGATGTCGCCGGAGAAAATGGGGTTATCGTTGCGTCGCCGAAAAAATGAGGAAGGGGTGATTATATTAAATTTACAGAGTTGGTCCCTCAAATTTTTATGGTTTTTAAAAAACAAGAAAAACATAGAAGAGTTGCAAAAGAGGGACAAAAACATGGTTGGACGAAATTGCCCCTGGCAATAACGGACCATTTTGACGTCGTTAGAGGTCAGGGACCATTTCTAGAGCAAAATCCATACCCTACGGATGTAAACTTGAATTATGAAACCATATGGACCTTTTTCAAAGAAATCACTAAACGTCAGGGACCAAAATTGGAGTTTATATTATTGATGTTCTTGTTTATGTTCTTCAAATTTTAATAACGTTCTTGGTATTTTTATATTTTGAATTAAGATTTAGTGGAAAGCAAAAACCTTATGAAATAACAAATTTCAAGATTGAAAAACGAGTTTTCAAGTTTTAGCAATGATATCCGGATATTCATATATACACACACACACTCATATATATATATATATATATATATATATATATTGAAAGGATATTTTGCAACCCTGAAAAAGGTTGCAACCCTTGCAACCCACATCTTAACCATTGGATTCATGATCGACGTTTATTTTATTTTTATTTTTCTGTTTTTTTAATTAAAAGTATTGGGCCCCATATCTATTGTAACCGCCGATCATGAATCCGACGGTTAAGATGTGGGTTGCAAGGTTTGCAACCTTTTTAAGGGTTGCAAATAAAAAAACCCCTATATATATATATTATATATTAGAAGCGTACTCGCGCAATGTTGCAAGATACATCACGATTTTAATGTTTCATTTTATTTTTTGTTTTTTTGTCGATTTACAGTACGATTTTGGATGGTTTTGAGAAAATGATAATGTTTTTTTTTTTTATAAATTTGTTTAATTTAGGCTTAATAATATAATGTTTTTTATATAAAAAAATTAAGTATTTTGTTAGAATTTAATGATTACTTTATATATTTTAATGACATATAGAAAAAATAATCAATTACATATTTAATAATATAATTAAAACATATTTATAGTAATATAATATATTAATTAAATGGTGATACATGGAAATATATGCATAAAAGGAATGTCCTGTACATACCAAATTGGTGGGTGTTAGAAGTCTGCAGCAGTAATATGTATCTTGTGCTTTGATACTTGTAAATTAAGAGGTTTTTAAAATTTTGCATAAAATGATGGTACCTTGTGCCTAATAATTTGTATTTAAAAGTTTTTTATCCGTGCTTTATAATATAGTATATATATATATATATATATATCCATGTGCCATGTGATATCATAGTTCTATCATATATGTTGTTAGCAACCAACACACATACATGCACATATACGTATAAACATATGACATATAGGCACAAATACACACACACACACACACACACATATATATATATATATATAGATATAGATACACACACACACACATATACATTAAGGCCACGGTTATTTTGCAACTCAATAAAAGGTTACAACCCGTGCAACCCTCTTCTAAACAATTCATTTAGCTTATTCATTATGTAGACACTGAATTGCATCTGATTGCGTCGAATTTTTGCAGCAGATGGTGATGCACATAATGGTTCATGCGATGTATCAGATGAAGATGACACTTTCATGAAACAGTATGCATTCCATGTTATTGTATACATTTAATGAAAAACTATGCATTGCAAGTAAGATTATTGCATGAAACCAGTAATCATTGATGCAATCGAGTAATCAATCCCTAATAAATGCGCTAAATGAATGGTTTAGACGAGGGTTGCACAGGGTTGTAAACTTTTACTGGGTTGAAAAATAAACTACACCTATACATTAATATATAAAACATATGTATCATATACATGTATATATATATACATACAAACAATGATCGTGTACATGAGAAGAATAGTAATTAAGGTGAAATGGTAAGAAGGAATCTGAACCCTTGATGACTTTTAATCTCAAACTCACTAATGTAAATATACATATATAGACATGTATACATATATAGACATACACATACACACACACACACACACACATATATATATATATATATATATATATATGCATACGACATATACATATATATACACATATATGCATACATATATTGTACAAATACACATATTGTAACACCCCTAAAAATGGGGATGAATTAAAACCTAGATTTAACGGACCATTAACTACAAAACATAATATCATCAACCAAAAACAGGGAAATTGTAAAAAGCGTTTACAGATAATTACGAATGATAAACGACAACCTACTAATCTCAACTAAACAAGCTAGATTAAGGACAGGTGTCGCTATCATTCCCAAAAGAATGTCATCTCCAAGTATCGTTTGCTAACCAAAACTATCAACTCCAAAAATGCCCCAGAATGCAATTTCACGCTCCCCTCAACCCATGGAAGCCCCACTACCTAAAGAACCTGGATATACATGTCATTTAAGAAAACAAGTGTTAGGCTTTCACCTAGTAGGTTCAAACAATTATAAAATGACGTTTAGAAAGTATTTAATACTAATGCATAGTATTAACCAAAGTTCGTTGACATATTAAAACCTCATTTACCCTTGGAAGGGAGTAAGGTTTCACAAAGTAATGGGGGAGGCCCAATTTACCATTGAGGGTGACGGGTCACAAATTAAAGTAGGTCACATACAATGTTATGGAGCTTCTATTATAGCACCAAAGGTTATTGAGTTCAACCACCCACGGTCTTTAGTTCGAGCTCCCAATGGTCTAAGAAGAGCTCACTTGCTAGAATTTAAGAGTCATGGGTCACAAGGTTATCGTATTCAACCACCCACGATCTATTGCTCGAGTTCCCAACAGTCAATTCCATGTCTAGCCAAAAAAAAAGGACAACACCCCAAATCATATAAAACGACTAGTGCCTATGGATCCATTACTCTATAGTCTCTCAAAGGGCCTTTCCAATAAATATCATAATGCAATTCAATATGTAAGCATTTGCAATGAGGAGAAATCCTCATATTGTCAACAAGTCATAAATATGATCATTTAGTTTTCATTTACCAAAACTCATCAAAATTAAGGACTAGTCATCATTCAAGTATACAAAACTATTTTTCAAAGTCATTTCCTATACCAAACTTGGTCAAAACCCTAACTTTTGACCTAGGTTTTCCAAAATCACCCAATATGAAATTTGTAAGATAAAGACATTTAAGAATCATAGGGAGTTTTTAAAACATGTATATAAAGACTTGGAAACTAAAAGAATGAACTCACTTATTAGGTTTTGGTAAAAACCTAGAAAAGTATAAAGAATACTTGGAAATGAATGTGAGATGAAGGAACCCTAGTCTTGGCTCCCAAACCTAGCTTGGATGATGGAGAATCCTTGAAAAACCCCAACACTAGAAGCCTTTAATGCTGAAAATCGGTATTGAATGCTTAGGGTTTATTTCTGGAGAGAAATAGGAGTATATGTAGAATTAAATGAGAATTAAATGAGAATGACTCCAAAATTGTGCTTTTAATGCATCTAGCACCTGCGCGTGCTAATGACACGACAATTATGCCATTGGCACAATCGCCATGCACAATCGCCTGATTTGTACCGAAAGCAGGGAAGGCGCCGCGACCTTGCCCTGCAATTGTGCCCGAGGTCAATAGTCGCCCAACAGGTATCGAGGTCTCCTCCCCTTCCGCGACAATGCCCTCGGTGATAGTGATATCGTTACAGTCGCTTGGCACTGTCACCCTGGCCGTACCGAGGAAACGGGGACCTAGCTTCCTACATTTTCCGAAACGTATAATGCCCTTCCAAAGTGACATCTTCAACATAACACGATCACCTACCTGAAACTCTATTGGCCTTCTTTTCTTTTCGGCATAACTCTTTTGTCGGTCGTGAGCCGCCTTTAACCGTTCGAGGATTCCTTTCACCTTTGTCGACGGTCTTTGGATGATATCGGGACCGACAAACTGTTTCTCTCCGGCTTCAAGCCAACGCATTGGAGTTCTACATTTCTTCCCATATTAAGCTTTGAACGGTGCTATCCTTATACTGGAGTGGTAACTATTATTGTAGGAAAACTCTACGAGAGGAAGATGAGAGTCCCAACTACCACCAAAGTCGATGACACACGGCCTCAACATGTCTTCCAAAGTTTGAATCATTCATTTGCTTTGGCCATCAGTATGGGGGTGATAGGTTGTACTCAACTTCACCCTCGTACCCAACTCTTTCTGTAAGTCGTCCCAAAAATTAAATGTGAAACGACTGTCTTGGTCGGACACGATCGATAACGGTACCCCATGTCTCGAGATAACTTCGTCGATATACAACTTGGCACGTTTATCCATGGGCAATATCTCACGCATCGCCAAGAAGTGGGCGCTCTTCGTAATTGGTCCACCACTACCCAGATCGTATCATGCCCTCTCAACATCTTTGGCAATTTGGTCACGAAATCCATCGTGATGTGCTCCCATTTCCACTCCAGGATCTCCAAGGATTGAAGGCTCCCGTAGGGTCGTTAATGCTCGGCTTTTACTTGCAAGCATGTCACGCACCTTTCCACGTAGTTCGCCACATCTAACTTCATGATGAGCCACCAATATGTCAATTTCAAATCTATGTACATCTTGGTGCTACCCGGATGGATAGAGTATTTGGATGTGTGTGCATCCTCTAGGAGTAACTCCCGGTTGCCCCCAATCTTGGGCACCCAAATACGATCTTGGTACAATTTCAAGCCACGACCGTCTTCTGTCAGTAGTGATTATTGCTTCACCATTACTTCACTCTTGAGGTTCTCCTCAAGCAAGGCCTCTCTTTGGGACACTTTTATCTGTTCAATGAGGTTGGACACCAAATCTATTCACGCAAGTATAGCCCGAATGCCACCACTATCCTCCTTTCGACTCAAGGTGTCCGCTACTACATTCTCCTTACTCGGGTGGTAGAGTAATTCGCAGTCATAGTCCTTTAGTAGTTCCAAACAGCGTCGTTGTCTCATGTTCAACTCTTTCTGATCAAACACGTAATTTAAACTCTTGTGGCCCATGAACAATGTGCATTTCATGTCGTATAGGTAGTGTCGCCATAGTTTCAAGGCGAACACCACGGCTATGAGCTCCAAGTCATGGGTTGGATAATTCTTCTCGTGCTCCTTGAGTTGTCTTGACGCATAGGCGTGCACCTAGCCTCGTTGCATCAAAATGCAACCCAAACTTAACTTGGATGCATCACTGTAGACCACGAAATCTTCGGATCCCTCTGGCAACGATAGGATTGGAGTTTCACATAGTTTACTTTGAAGAGTTCAAAAGGCTTTCTCTTGAGCTTCTACCTACAAGAACTTCACATTCTTTCGAGTTAAGGCCGTCAAGGAGGAAGCAATTTTGGAGAAATCTTGGATGAACCTCCTATAGTAGCCTGCTAAACCCAAGAAACTTCAGATCATAGACGGGCTCTTGGGTGGATCCCAATTCATCATCGCCTCAATCTTGGACGGGTGTACTTTTACTCCATTGCAGTTGACTACATGGCTTAATAATTGAACTTCCTCTAGCCAAAAGTCACATTTGGAGAATTTTGCGTACAACTTCTCCCTTCTCAAAGCTTCCAAAACCTTCCGAAGGTGTCGTTCATGTTGAGCCTCGTCTTTGGAGTAGACAAGTATATGAAAGATGAATACGATCACCGACTTGTCGAGGAATGGTCGGCATACCCAGTTCATCAAATCCATGAACACCGTCGGTGCGTTGGTTAACCCGAATGGCATTAGTAGGAATTCGTAATGTCCATATCGTATTCTAAAGGCGGTATTCGCCACTTCTTCGTATTTCACCTTCACTTAATGGTACCTCGAACGAAGGTCAATCTTTGATAAGCATCCCGCCCTTTGAAGTTGATCAAATAAATCGTCGATTCTCGGGAGTGGGTACTTGTCATTCATGGTCACCTTGTTCAGTTCTCGGTAATCTATGCACATTCTCATCGTGCCATCCTTCTTCTTTACGAATAGGACCGGAGCTTTCCAAGGTGACGAGCTTAGTCTCATAAATCCCTTCTCCAAGAGGTCTTGTAACTGGGACATTGCATTTTAGAAGGTGCTAACCGGTAAGGCACTCTAGCAATAGGAGCGGCCCCCGAAATTAAGTCTATGAGGAATTCGACTTGCCGGTCGGTTGGTAAACCGGGCAAGTCGTCGGGAAATACATCCGGAAATTCACAAACAACTTTGATGTCTTCGAGCCTCCTCTTTTCCAACATGGCATCTACTACGTATGCTAAGTAGGAAGCACACTTCTTCACCAAACACTTGCGTGATTTCACCATAGAAATGATCACTACGTTCCCTTTCCTTTTTCTCCTTGTACACAAGCACCGTGTCACCTCCCATAAACGAAATTCGAATTAGTTTCTTCGAACAAAGAATTTTGGCTTGATTCTCTCCCAATCAGTCCATCCCGACTGTCAAAAAACCACCGATAGACATTGGGAAGAGCTTTATTGGAAACTTCCTTCCCTCGCTCTCAAGAACACAACCATCAAAGACTTCGCTAACCAGAACACGACTACCATTTGCTATTTCCACCACTAGAGCATCTTCTAATGTACTAGCTGCCATAGACATTTTTGACAGGAAAGGAAATCGATACGAAAGAATAACTTGCACCAGAATCGAAAAGAACATGCGCAGGTACAGAGTTTACAAGGAACGTACCCGAAACCATATCTGTCGACGCTTTATCCTCCTCGGTTGTCATCTGAAAGGCCCTTCCTGGCACCCTTGGTGAGCTCTCCATCTTTCCGGGATTCCCTCCCAACTTGAGTCTTGGATACTCATTGCAGAAGTGGCCCGATTCCTTGCATTCAAAGCATATTGTCCCCTTCACGGGGCAATCTTTTTTAGTGTGGCCAAGCTTACCACATTTTTACAGGAGTCAGGCTTAAAGTGGCACGCGCCCAAATGCTTACTCCTGCACTTCGGGCACCACCTAGCCTCTCTCCTTGAATCATTTATTCGGTTGTTGTTGTTGTTGAACGACTTGAAGGATCCGGAATTTCCATCCCATTTCTTCTTCTCACCAACTATCACCTTTTCTTCCTTCTTCTGAGCATACACGTCCTCCATGAGTTTAGCTTTTTCAATGGTCTCACGGAGTGTAGATGCTTTGGAGTTCCATACCATGGCCATCATATCGGTCGGAAGGCCATTAAGGTAGGCCATGATCTTCTCTTTTTCGCTTGGGGCCACGTACCCCACCAAGTCAAGTTTTATGATGAAGAGGCGAGCATATTCTCTCACCGTCTTATTACCCTTTCGGAGGGCTCGAAACTCCTCTTCAATAAGGTCGACCGCTCGCTCATTACAATATTCTTCCATTACTTTCTTTTTTAACATTGCCCATGACATTTGAGCTAAGATTGTAACATCGCGTGTGGATTTAGTAACGTTCCACCATCGGAGAGTAGGGTCTCTTAACATCTATAACGCCCGTATTTTAGTTAATCCTTTATCTTGCCCTTCATTACCAACTCCTGATCGAATACCATAATTATAAACCCCTTGTGAAGTTAGAAGCTTGGATCGGGGACGTTTCAGGTCGAAAGGTCAACAAATTGGATGTCGGTACGGTTTGGGGCGATTGTGCCCGCGATTGTGACAGGGAGTCACTCTCGCGGGGCACTCTCGCATCCATTGTACCAAGAGTGGGGAGAAGCGGGCAATTGTGCCCGCGATTGTGACAGAGTATCACTCTCGCGGGGCACTCTCGCTGTCGGGGTCCAGACCCCTTTAAACCCTCTTTTTCTCACTTTTCTCATTAATTCCCTTAACCCACTCTCTTCTAAACCCTCTCTCAACCGAACCCCACCCTCTCATATGAACCCAAACCCATTTTTTGGGGGGTTTTCCCCTACAACCTTGTACTCTCTCATCATCTATACTTGTAACATCAACCACTTGAGCAAGATTCAAGTGTTCATCATCATTTCTTGAAGATTTCTAAGTTTTGGGAGTTTTGTTCAAAAACCTAAGTGTAAGTTCATCCCCTCAATTTCTAAGCTTCTTTATGATTTATAATCACTCCATGGATGATTTCCTAGTGCTATATTTCTCTAATTTTCCCTCTGGTTGACTTTGGGAAAGGTTAGGTCAAATTTAGGGTTTTGGCCAAATTTGGGGACTTTGATATAAGATGTTTGGGGACCGATTTTAAATGGTTGGTTATGTATATTTATGGTTGGAACTTGTGAATCTAGGTTTTGAAGATCCGGTTGGTGGATTCAAATTTCTTCAAGGAAACTCATTTGGGGTAAAATCTAGATTTAGCCTAAATCTAGCAAGGTGAGTTCAAGTTGATTTGTGAAAACGGTGTTGATATGCATTGAGAAATCAATGCATTTTCACTCTTTTTCTCTCTTTTAGGATAGTTGTTTTATTTTCAAATCCCTAGTTTGAGTCTTTTTCTATGTTATTTTCCATATTTTTCTTATAAGGCTTAATGTGGTAGTGAAACTTATCTTTATGTTAAATAGTAGCTTATTTTGTGTTTAATGTTTAAATAATGCAGCAGTTAGTCACAGCATTCCCGCAACATTGGATGGCAGCAGGCTTTTGGATGAGCTTCATGGATCCAGCTGTCATGGTTATTGGGCCAGACTTTTGTTGAAGATGTGGGCTGCTGATTTTTGAAGAAATCATCAGATTTCCCACTTTATTGTACTTTTATTTGACTTTTGTGTAATCTTGGGCTCCAAGTTTGTCTTTACCCATTGGACATTACCCAACTTCTTTTATATAAATAGGTGGGTTTAGGTGCTTGTTTAGTGTGCAAGTAAGTAATCTCAAGTAGTGATTATTCTCTCAAACTTCAAGTTAGCAAGTACTCGAAAGTTCCAAGTAGCTAAAAGCTTTTGGTTCTCAAGACCTAATCGGTTTCATAAACCGATTGTTACATTTTCGTAATCATTTTAATATAAGTCTCGTATTTACTTTATTTCTTGCTTTCTTGTATTTATTTATTTATTTACGCTTATCGTGTTTACATTCCGTAATTTATTATTGTCATTTACTTTATGCAATTTACTTTATGTCTTTAATTTCCGCTCTTTATATTTCTTGCAATTTAATTTCCGTCATGAGTAGCTAATTTCATTAGCTTGGGTGTGAGGCAAATGGTGAGTTTTTAAATCAAAAGAAAGTGGACGTCGTTTCTCAATAACGATGTTCCACCATTTCATTCTAAGTTTTATAAATCCAAACGCACTTCTTGACGAATTGATCGCTTTGAAAGTGGTAAAGTGTAGTGGACTCAGAGATGGGTCACATTAATACACGTCAATTCGAATGACATAGGAAGTATACTTGGAAAAGTTGCTTACCAAGAAATTTGGCAACTATGTTTTTCTAATCGATATATTCTCGACGGGTTGATCACGAGTCAAAGTGTTAAAGTGTAGTGGACTCAGAGATGAGCCACTTGGAACACGTCAACTTGGATGATATGGGAATTAACTCGAGAGAGTGATTTTTAATAAACTTGTTTATTTATCCATATACTTTAAGAGCACCGTTCAACACTATCACTGGTTCTGATACTGCATAGAGATGTGCCTGGTTGAAGTTAAATCCAAGTGTTACGGCTGAATCCGAGAGAATCGTTCTTAAAGTAGGTAGTGGAAATAGTTGCTGAGAGACGCAATGCTGTAGCATCCCTACAACATTGGTCCACAGAAACTTGTATTTGATACTCACCACAAGTCTTACACCCTTGATATCTTTATTCTCCGTTATCTTAAGTTAACTGTTAACCAAACCAAACAGAGTCTTCAAATTCGCCATCTGAAATCATCTCTTTCATTACACTTTTATTGCACTTTTACAACAATATCTATGGGACGATATTCGGTATTTTACCACTTTATTACTTGAAAGACGATATTGGGTCTCATTGTATACTTGCTTTGAGATTCAATTAGCACACGTCTATAGGTGTATTCCACGCACTATCAAGTTTTTGGCGCCGTTGCCGGGGATTGGCTCGCTAAAAGTCTGTAAAAGTTTTTTAAAAGATTCGATTTTTCTAACACCGTTTGAATCACCTTATCTTGGTGTATGCCAAGAATACCACTTGGGAATTGTTCGAATTTGACTCAGACATTGAAAGGACGTTTCGTAATAGGAGGAAAGAGCCAAGAATTGTATTGACCATAGATCCTCCCATCATGGAACCACCCCCACCAGGTTTTGAAAATAGGGTACCTAGACTAGAAAATCCACCAAGACAACAACCGATATTCCACGATGCACCACCCATTTTTGGAAATCCACCTGAATTCCCTTTTCAACAAATGCCAAATAACCAAAATCAACATCCTAATGATGATGATGCAGAATCCAATGGTAACAATGAAAATAGGGATCGAGCTCCGAACATTATTAATCTTGCGAATTCCAAAGAGGGAAAAATTATGGACTACGCTATCCCGGATTTTGAGCAATTGAACTCAGGGATAGTTAGACCTCATATGACCGCCCTCCATTTTGAGCTAAAACCCATCATGTTCCACATGTTACAAACCAATGGACAATTTGCCGGAATGCCATAGGAGGATCCTCACTCTCATTTGAAATCTTTTATGGAGATCACCGATGCATTCTTGATCCCTGGGGTATCTAACGATGCCTTGAGACTCACTCTATTTCCATTCTATCTAAGGGATCGGGCAAAGTCATGGTTTAATTCATTGGCACCTGGTTCTGTACCATCATGGAGCAATATGGCTGAAAAGTTTTTGTGAAAGTATTTTCCACCTACCCGTAATGCTAAGTCCAGAAACGAAATTTGCATGTTTAAACAAATAGACGATGAAGCAATTCCCGATGCATGGGAAAGGTTTAAGGAGTTGGTAAGGAAATGACCTCACCATGGCATTCCCTACTGTATTCAACTCGAGACATTTTACAATGGGTTAAACCCCATGGCTAAACAAATGCTCGATGCGACATCAGGAGGGGCCTTTACAGCTATTACCTATAATGACGGGTATGAAATTCTTGAAAAGATTTCAACAAACCATGGACATTGGTCTGATCCACGTGCCCAAACGCAAAAGAGGACTACTGGAATTCATGATATAGACGCATACACCGCATTGACAAGTCAACTTGCTTCCATGACAAATATGCTTAAAAATATAACTTCTGGTCAAGGAGCACAGCCGACTGTAACTACACCTATTCCAACAGTACTTTCGGTACAATGTGTTTGTTGTGTTGGGGAACACTCTTATGAACATTGTCCTCATAATTATGAATCTATAAACTATGTTCATAACAGATCTGGTCCCTACAACAACACTTACAATGCCAGTTGGAAACAACACCCGAACTTTTCTTGGAACAATCCATGTTTAAATCCACCCGCACAAAAACAACAAGGAATTTCAAATTTTCAACCACAACAACATGCAAGTAGTTCTCAAAATCATCACCAAGGTTTTCAAAATACTCAACCATCTTTTCAAAACAACCCACCTCCACAAGCTGATTCATCATCTTCTTTGGAAGCGATGATGAAAGGGTTTATGACCCAAACACAAGCTCTCTTAACCCAACAACAATCCCAAAATCAATCTATGTTTAATCAACACAGTGCAATACTCAGGAATTTGGAAACCCAAGTAAGTCAACTTGCACTCAACCAAAGAAATAGGGACATTGACACTCTACCTAGTGACACGGAAGTCCCAAGAGCCTTAGGAAAGGAACATGTGAAAGCAGTGACCCTTAAAGTGGTAAGAAACTGACAGAGGCCGTGCAAAAAGAAACTGGATCTATAACCAAAGCTGATTTTGAAAAAACCATAAGGTCAGAACCCAATGCTACAACATTTCTCCCTGTTGATGAAATACCAACCAAGCCTCTAGGAGACCAAAAGTCTGATGAAACCAACCCTATCCCTCAAAGGTCTGCCTACCCTGAGTTATTCCCAGAAAAAACCTTAAAGAAAAAGACAGTAGAAAGTAGTGTTCCAACCACACCACAAGAGAGTGCACCAAAAGGCATAAAGGATTCATCTTGCTCAACACATTCAAACAAAGTTGTCATAAAACCAATTCCTCCTTATGTACCTTTTCCCCAAAGGTTAAGGAATCAAAAGGAAGAATTGCAATTTAAAAAATTATTGGATGTGTTTAAAGAGTTGCATATCAACATACCGCTTGTTGAAGCAATTGAGCAGATGCCCAGTTATGCCAAATTCCTCAAAGACATCTTAAGTAAGAAAAAGAAGTTAACTGAATATGAGACTGTTACCCTTATTGAAGGATGTAGTGCTCTCTTGACCAACAGAATACCCCCTAAGCTGAAAGACCCAGGGAGTTTCACCATTCCCTGTTCAATAGGTGGGAAGGAAGTTGGAAAAGCCTTGTGTGATTTGGGAGCCAGTATAAATCTCATGCCATTATTTGTATTTCACAATTTAGGAATAGGAGAGGCCAGACCCACCACAGTCACTCTCCAATTGGCTGATAAGACCATTGCCTACCCGAAAGGAAAAATTGAGGACGTCTTAGTTCAGGTTGACAAGTTCATCTTTCCGGCAGATTTTATTATCTTAGATTTTGAGGCTGATAAGGATATTCCCATCCTTTTGGGAAGACCCTTTCTAGCCACCGGAAGAACTTTGATAGACGTCCAAAAGGGAGAGTTGACCATGAGACTCGAAGACCAAAAAGTCACATTTAATGTTTTCAATTTCCTAAAAATACCCTGATGATGTAGAGGATTGTTCAACATTGAGTGTGATTGAATCAATGTGTCATGAGGAGGGAATGAGAAAAGCAGATGAGTTGGAGGAAGAGAATAATGAGGGCTTGACCATAGAAGAAGAAATTAATGTTGAGGAGTTCGCCTTAAGAGCAGAAAAGACTGTCCCAGTGAATGTTGCAACATTTGAATTGTTGGAAAATAATGAGCAAAAGCCTTTCACATCATCTATTGTTTCACCACCTGACCCGAAGTTAAAGCAACTCCCATCTCATATTAAAAATGTTTTTCTAGGAGAAGAAGGCAAATTGCCTGTCATAATCTCATCCACCCTAGATTTGCATCAAGAAAAGAAATTGGTGGACACGTTGAGAGTAAATACAAAACCCTTAGGACAGACCATCGCTGACCAATTTGTGATGACTATGACACAAGACTTGTTTGTACAAAACAACAGGTACATGAATGGGTTGATTGATCAAAGAAGGAAGTTCATGGATAAAGTAAAGATGAGGAAGGCGGAGTTTGTGGACAAAGGGCAAAAGAAAGTCAGAACAGAAGTAAAAGAACTCAAAGTTGATTTGGAAGCCAACGCACGAAGCAAGTTAAGGATTATGGGAGCCAAGTTAAAGAAGTTGAAGGAAGAAAACTGCAGATTGACCGAGGAGAATGCTAAGTTAAGGGAAGAGTACAACAAGATCAAGGTTGATGTTGCAGTTGCGAATGCTGCAGCATCCGATGGCAGTTATGAGGATTTGGAGCCTACTCCTTCGGAGTAGGGCAGGTTTCTTCTACTACTTTAAGCCTTTTTTTTTCTTTTTGAGTCTAGGGATAGTTTTTATAACTTTTAGGTTTATTTTTACTTAAGATTGCATGTGTTAGAATGTTCCACTTTTGTGTCCATAGCCCAAATAATTCCTTGGTTTAAACACAAACTCACCTAGTAGTTGTTCTTGCTAGAACTAGTTGCATGTTTATGGGACACATAAGATCACACATCACCACAAGGAACGTACCCGACACCATATCTGTCGACGCTTTATCCTCCTCGGCTGTCATCTGAAAGGCCCTTCCTGGCACCCTTGGTGAGCTCTCCATCTTTCCGGGATTCCCTCCCAACTTGAGTCTTGGACACTCATTGCAGAAGTGGCCCGGTTCCTTGCATTCAAAGCATATTGGCCCCTTCAGGGGCAGTCTTTTTTAGTGTGGCCAAGCTTACCACATTTGTACAGGAGTCAGGCTTAAAGTGGCATGGGCCCAAATGCTTACTCCTGCACTTCGGGCACCACCTAGCCTCTCTCCTTGAATCATTTATTCGGTTGTTGTTGTTGTTGAACGACTTGAAGGATCCGGAATTTCCATCCCATTTCTTCTTCTCACCAACTATCACCTTTTCTTCCTTCTTCTGAGCATACACGTCCTCCTTGAGTTTAGCTTTTTCAATGGTCTCATGGAGTGTAGATGCTTTGGAGTTCCAGACCATGGCCATCATATCGGTCGGAAGGCCATTAAGGTAGGCCATGATCTTCTCTTTTTCTCTTGGGGCTACGTACCCCACCAAGTCAAGTTTTATGATGAAGAGGCGAGCATATTCTCTCACCGTCTTATTACCCTTTCGGAGGGCTCGAAACTCCTCTTCAATAAGGTCGACCGCTCACTCATTACAATATTCTTCCATTACTTTCTTTTTTAACATTGCCCATGACAGTTGAGCTAAGATTGTAACATCGTGTGTGGATTTAGTAACGTTCCACCATCGGAGAGTAGGGCCTCTTAACATCTATAACGCCCGTATTTTAGTTAATCCTTTATCTTGCCCTTCATTACCAACTCCTGATCGAATACCATAATTATAAACCCCTTGTGAAGTTAGAAGCTTGGATCGGGGACGTTTCAGGTCGAAAGGTCAACAAATTGGATCTCGGTACGGTTTGGGGCGATTGTGCCCGCGATTGTGACAGGGAGTCACTCTCGCGGGGCATCCTCGTGTCCCTTGTACCAAGAGTGGGGAGAAGCGGGCGATTGTGCCCGCGATTGTCATAGAGTATCACTCTCGCGGGGCACTCTCCCTGTCGGGGTCCAGACCCCTTTAAACCCCCTTTTCTCACTTTTCTCATTAATACCCTTAACCCACACTCTTCTAAACCCTCTCTCAACCGAACCCCACCCTCTCATATGAACCCTAATCCATTTTTGGGGAGGTTTCCCCTACAACCTTGTACTCTCTCATCATCTATACTTGTAACATCAACCTCTTGAGCAAGATTCAAGTCTTCATCATCATTTCTTGAAGATTTCTAAGTTTTGGGAGTTTTGTTCAAAAACCTAAGTGTAAGTTCATCCCCTCAATTTCTAAGCTTCTTTTTTGAGTTATAATCACTCCATGGATGATTTCCTAGTGCTATATTTCTCTAATTTTCGCTCTGGTTGACTTTGGGAAATGTTAGGTCAAATTTAGGGTTTTGGCCAAATTTAGGGACTTTGATATAAGATGTTTGGGGATCGATTTTAAATGGTTGGTTATGTATATTCATGGTTGGAACTTGTGAATCTAGGTTTTGAAGATCCGGTTGGTGGATTCAAATTTCTTCAAGGAAACTCATTTGGGGTAAAATCTAGATTTAGCCTAAATCTAGCAAGGTGAGTTCAAGTTGATTTGTGAAAACGGTGTATATGCCAAAATGTTTATTTTAAAGTGTTTTGTGTTTAAATGAAATTTGTTAACTGCTGATAAGTTTTGGTTATTTGGAAGTGTTTAACTTTATAAACTTATATAACATACATTTTTGGACATTTTGATAAATAAATCATGTTCACATGTGTCCTTGACAATTTTATATAAATAGAGTTTATTTCACGTAATTGTCATTTTTGAGTACTTGATCCTATATATCCGTTTGGGAAAATGCATATCATTGTGTCATGAGGCATTTTGGAAACATAAGGGTACGAGTTCATTTAGAAAAATGGTTTGCCTCAACCAACTTTGTGTTATGGGTTAATCAAACTTTTAGTCGTTGAGTTGCATAACCGTGGGTTAAAAATGTTTCATTGTTTACACCGACATTTATTGTACGATAAAGCGTTTTTTGTTGAGCTCTAGCTCGGTTTGACTAAAATGAGTCTTGGGGACAATTGTTCGGTTTAATAGACCGTCGTGGAGTTGTGAGTATGATTGCGCTTAATGTGTATCATTTGTTAATTACATGTTTTGAGTGTGTTGGTCATTCGATTGGAGTCATGTAATGTTTTAGACTGTAATGCAGTGGATCCATAGGCATACGAGTTGGTCTTTATTATCTAAAGAAAATGGGCTATTATTTATATGTTGGCACCAGAATTAGTCATGGGATTTCGAGGACAATACGGTGAGGGCTCGTGGAGTCCAATACCCGGACCTGCATCCGTGATGTAATTTCTGAGTCTGTTTTTATGGGATGGTCATTTCCCATTTGTTGCTAGTTGAGACTTGGACCCTAGGGTGGCAACCTGATACGGTTATGTAGGACCGGATACTAGCCGTGGGTCGTAAATGTAAATCCTAGCGAATGAGCATGATTAGGAATAATTGGGTGCCCTCCCCCACATCTTAGTACGAGCCGACGTGTTCGTGGCCTTGATCCTATTATGGTGAGCTCAATAACTTGGAATGTGGCCTATTTTTGTGTTCCGCCACTAGCCATGGAATTTGGGTCTCCCCCGTCACCGAAGGGTGTTGTTTTGGGTATTTAGTTTTATCCTTGTTTTCGGTGACGTGTTGAGTTTGTATTATTCTCCAATTGCTAAAATTTTGAGGGATTTGAGTTCACTCACATTTCAAACGTTTGATTTATAAGTCTATTAAAACTTCATTATTTGCGCATTTATCGTTACTCACATTTTGTGTAAGCTTTGGGTTGCATTAATTCACAAAAGAATGTTTTGGCGTTAAGACGTCCATCTATAAAATGCATATTATTGGTAAATGAGTCGTTCTCTTATTATCAAGTAATTCATTTTAAAGGATCATGATTATAAGCTACAATATTTTCGTTTTACGATTTTTTTTATGATCATGATATAAAACTCTTGAACTCACTAGGCGTTAGCCTAACCCTTTTATTTGTCGGCATGTGCATCTGGTTCCATCTCGGGATTATTTCTAGCGATATTGTGCAGGGATGAGTGCTAGTTGTGTGCTCGAAGAAGTGAATAGCTTAGTGAAGTCTTCCACATTTACTTTGGATGTAGCGGCTGTCTTTGGGTTTTAGTAACACCCGACTCTAATTAGTCTTTATGTAAGACTTTATCGATTTTGTTGACGGTTATATCAATAATTGTATTCCTAGTGTGAGCTTGTTATAAGAGATTTTATCCCTCTTTGAGGTATTATTGAAAGTTTTAAATTAGTCGCTCTTTCTAAATTTGAGGGTGTTACAAGTTGGTATCAGAACATAAGTTTGAGAGAATTAGGTATTGATTTTGGATACCTAGACTCAAACTAGCGTTGTTTAGGTGATTGTGAGAGAGAATTGCGCCATTTGGTACCTTAAGATAGGATATTTGGGAGTTGATTGGGTCGCTAGAAACGGGAAACTTGTCGAAGATCGCAAGGATGATCATGTACGGTACGTTCATAATGACACATGGCCAGTGTCATGGTGAACCTACTTGCTACATATGTATACTTGTACTACCTTGGTGGGATGACCATTGGGGTCATAAAGAAGTTTCTAAGCGAGTAGTCTAAGGAAGAGTTGATGTTTATAGCATTGTCACTTTGGAGTGATAGTTAAACGCGACGAATGCATTAAGTTGACCATTTTGGTGTCGGAGTTGTTGGTTGAAATTAGAACCATAGGCTTGATAAAGAGACTCTATTTCAAGAAGAGATTGTAAGTTAATTAGATTGGTGTGATTATTTCTTAGGGATGTTTGATGCATCCGGTTGTCGATAGCGTGACTAGAAAATTGGGAAGCGTGGACCTAGGATGCCGAGAGCCGACCAAAATTCATGGACGAAATTCATTTCTAAAATAAGTTTGCATCGATCGTTTCTCATGTTTTCAAAGTATAAAGTGAGTTGTGTTATGAAGTCTTGGTAAGGCATTTAACACTCATCAGATTTTAAACTGTGAATTTAAGCATGCATGAAATCGTTTTGCTGCACGTGGTTGCAAATTCCCATTGAAAATATCTTCATCCCAGTTCTGGTCTAATGCTACTTATTTTCGGATATTGTAATGTCTGTGTCTTAATGTTATTTGGGGTATTGGGCAAGTAACTGCGAAATTTTAACCTTGACATTGGATCCCCTCCATGTATGTTAAGGTTTTAAAGAAGAAGTTATTCCCACGTTTTTACGTTTGAGTTTATTGGGAATCTTAGTTTGTACGAGTCGTGTTGAATTTTATGGGTATTGTTTTGCGACGTTTTTGGGCACGTGAGTGTACTTTGAGACTCGTGGGTTTTAATTTTATTGCATGTAAATTTACGAGTTTATTAGGCGTCGCGTCTCATGTAAATTTTGTTAAAAAGTGTCACCTTATTCTACTTTGCGATAAAGGAGAAACTCTTAGAATTTTAACATTTTTAGATATATTGTCGTCTTATACTTTTATGTTGGGAAATAGAAATTTTGGCATCGTTTGGTTTTAGCGTTAATGATTTTTATGAAAGTTCAGTTGGGTGTTATGGCATCTTATCTTACGACATTTTGCGTCGCGTAGATAAATTTTGGAACGCTTATAATTGCATTATTGTGTGCATTAACCTATGAGTATTGTTTAATATTTTCGTCTCATGCGGGTTTTGCACATGTCTTTTCGCAACCATGAGGGACGTCTTGAGATTTTGTTATTAAGTGTATCCCGTATGTTATTTTTGGAAGTTTCGATATTGTGTGATTTCTCTTAGTTATATGAATACATCTCGTTACACGTTACTTAAAATTTAAATTAATTCATACTGTTGGTGTTAGTAATCATACGTAAGATTTATATTGTCTTGTGTTGGACTTTTGTCTTGATCATGCTTCAGTCGTTGATTTTACTATTATAAGTTTTCGCAATGCATTAAATGAGTTATCGGTATGCATGTCATGGCAACCACTATTCTAGGGACATAGAACATGTTATTTTGCAGTTTAAGAGATGAAATCGATTTAAATTGCTTTAAGTTTAACCAAATCGTATGCACGTTTTGCCTTGTTAAATTTTCAGAAATAAACTCAGACCTGCGAGTCTTATTGGCTAATTTTCTTCCATGTCATATTGTGGTTAAAAGAAATTTTTAGAGCTTGTCTACGTAGATTTCTTCTTCGGGAGTTTGTCCAAACGCTCGGTTGTACATTGTTTTAATATATAAAATTATTCTTCATACACGACATAACTTGAGGCCTGTTAGGACCATGACAACCCGTTTGAAAATTTTGTTGCGCACCTTTTTGTTATTGTCTTTATTAACGCAAGTATTGATCAGACGGATTTTGAAATAGTTTTATATGCATGACAATGGTGACCATTTTGCACACCTATCGAGCGAACGGTAGTGGATTTCTTTTTACCGCACAATTAATTGTTGTAAAGCTTGCATATTTTAAAGTTTTATAAATTTCAAGTTGGCATACTAGTTGAATAACCTTGAACTCATTAGGGTTATAGATTTAAAACCCTGTCTGGAAAGGAGTTGTAATTAAGGACTAGAGGAGTCCTTGGGGATTTGAAACGACAGATGATCTGACTTGTGGTCCGTCTTGAATTTTGGGTTTCGGTTTTGGATCGATTCACGCATGAGTAATTGAGGTATCAGATTTACATGTTACCCCTATATATAAGAGGTGATCTCTTCGGTAAATCTTTGGGTTGAGCCTTGTGCGATTGCTTGAGTGCGGTTGGTTTTGAATTGATGGGTTGATATTGACAGCATATTATGTGTTGGTAGTGTACTACCTTTATGGGTATTTGGGAATATTAAGGATGTTATAGTTTGTTCGTACACCTGTGTGTTTGAAGTCTCATATCCATTTTAGTTGTCAACTTTAAATCTTTTGGGATCGGCAGTGCTAGCCGACTTGTACTTTGAGGTCGGCGATCGTTGAGTCGTTTGTAAGTGTAACCGTGGGATTGTGAGAAATGCTAGTTCGACGGTGGTAGAACTTAAAGGAAATTAAAGGTCGGTAATTAGGTATGGATCTGCATGATTTTCTGGATGCGGTAAGAATTCAGAATCCTTTGAATGGACGTTGGGCATTAGAATACGGATTCAGGATCGTGTTGAGCTGGAATGAGCAAGTCAATAAGAAGTTGAGGTTTTAAACCGCCCTTGAGGTAGTACGTGTCATCTAAGGTTGGGAGGCAACCGAGGACATAGGGTTGGAAATAATAAGATTCGACATACACCCTAGTACGAGAATGGCGTATTAAGACGAATGTTGAATGTGAGAATCTTCATGAAACTTAGTATGTCAGTTGCGACAGGAGGTCACCGAGTGTCAGCAGAAGGATGAAGTGGATTAGATACAATCCCTTGGAAGAGAGACAGTTGTTTCGGGAGAAGGACAACCTTGAGGTCTTCAATTGGTTCATTATGTTCTTGGGGACGGGGAAATCCCAATAAGTGCTAAGGGTGGTAATGGAATGTCTTGTGTGAGAAATAGATTTCGAGGACGAAATCATTCTAAGGTTGGGAGGATTGAAACGCCCATATTTTAGTTAAGCCTTTATATTTCCCTTCATTACCAACTCCTGGTCGAAAACCATAATTATAAACCCCTTGTGAAGTTAGAAGCTTGGATCGGGGACGCTTCAGGTCGAAAGGTCAACAAATTGGATCTTGGTACGGTTTGGGGCGATTGTGCCCGCGATTGTGACAGGCTGTCACTCTCGCGGCCCTTGTACCGAGAGTGGGGAGAAGCGGGCGTTTGTGCCCGCGATTGTGACAAGTGTCACTCTCGCGAGGCACTCTCGCCGTCGGGGTCCAGACCCCTTTAAACCCCCTTTTCTCACTTTTCTCATTCATTCCCTTAACCCACTCTCTTCTAAACCCTCTCTCAACCGAACCCCACCCTCTCATAAGAACCCTAGCCCATTTTTTTGGGGTTTTTCCCCTACAACCTTGTCCTCTCTCATCATCTATACTTGTAACCTCAACCTCTTGAGCAAGATTCAAGTGTTCATCATCATTTCTTGAAGATTTCTAAGTTTTGGGAGTTTTGCTCAAAAACCTAAGTGTAAGTTCATACCCTCAATTTCTAAGCTTCTTTATGAGTTATAATCACTCCATGGATGATTTCCTAGTGCTATGTTTCTCTAACTTTCGCTTTGGTTGACTTTGGGAAAGGTTAGGTCAAATTTAGGGTTTTGGCCAAATTTGGGGACTTTGATATAAGATGTTTGGGGATCGATTTTAAATGGTTGGTTATCTATATTTATGGTTGGAACTTGTGAATCTAGGTTTTGAAGATCCGGTTGGTGGATTCAAATTTCTTCAAGGAAGCTCATTTGGGGTAAAATCTAGATTTAGCCTAAATCTAGCAATGTGAGTTCATATGGTTATGATAGTATGGGTTAAGGGTCTCCAAAGATCATGGGTGTTACAATCCTCCCAACCTTAAATAGATTTCGTCCTCGAAATCCGGCACCGACCAAATCCCCAACGTCGCATTTACAAGATTGATTATTCCTCTATCCAAAAGGGACCCTTCCACAATACATTGCCTCATATACGAAACCGATTACGTCTCATTTAAGGTTGTCACTGAATTTCTCATAACGAGTCGCCACCAACCCAACCTCAAAGTTCGACATGTCATATTGATGGCGGGATAAACATCGAGTCCTTATTTGATCAATTTCCTATCATACAAATCTCGGTTGCCTCCCAACCTTAGGTTTTACGTAATACCTCAATAGTAACTTACAACCTTGACCAACCATTTCCCCCAAGGATACCCAAAGTGAACTTTACCCTTAAATACTTCTGAATTCGACAAGTCAAGGTCTTCTCAACATTCAATTTCTACTTAAGGTCCACCTGGACGTTCACAACAATTTCTCCAAAAATCATACCATGAAGGATTTATCGTCCTTTCCTTGACGAAATTCTTAACACTAGTTTGGTTCGATTCAACATAACGACAATTATGTTCCTCAAGTTGACACAAGCACAACATCTGTAAGGGTTCTCTAACTTCCCTTAAACAACGCATTGGTTTGGTGTTTCACCCAAAACGTACAATCACATTTTACATATAGACAATTATCCCCAAACTCCAAGGTCACACAACTCCCATAATGCATTCATGCGTCGGTTCGTAAATCAGCGAAAGCCTTTCCACTTACCGGAATACCAATAATCAATCCCCTAATTATCAACGTCTAATCTCCTTAAAGGTACCACTTAAATCGCAACCACACAAGATTCATCGAAAGTACACCGAATCACTCCAACGGTTATTGTCCTAAAAAATGATTGAGAATACCTATCCTCAAAACAACTATCTGCAATTTGGATATACTACCAAATATTCCATTCCCGATTAGCAATGTCGATTCAAAGTTGACACTTACTCCTATCATCCAATCATACAGCCTTACTAGCCAACCAAAAGCTCATCATTATTCACAAATACCCCCTTAAGTTGGTACGCTACAGACACCTAGCATGTTGTCGTACCATTAACCCACAAATTCAAAACCAACCATACATAAGTTGTTAGATCAGAAATATGTTGGATACAAGATCATAGAAGACAGAAGGTGAAAGTCAAACAAGTAAAAGATGAAAGTCAACTCTCAAGCAAAGTCAAAGTCAAATTCAATAAAAGTCAAAGTCTTAGTTTATAAGTTTGTATTTTGTTTTAAGCGTGTAGTTAGTTTTTGTTAGATATATAGCTTGTTAGTGTAGTAGAATTCAGATTGAGGATTTGCTTGTAACAAGTTTCAGATTCGCAGAGAGAGGCTTTTAGAGAGAGAGAAAGAGACTTGTAGAGAGAGAAAGTCATAAACATATTTGTAATCGTTTGTGTTGTGAAATTAAAATTGAAACAGGTAGATTACTAATCTTGTTTGTTTGATTTGTTTGTAATAGAAACTTGAATCAGGGACTATCAATTGGTATCAGAGTAGATCCAGATTGAAATGAAATCAAGAAATGGAGCCGACACTGTGTTCATAGAGTTCAGATTGAAATTTGAGTGTTTGTGCGAATTAGAGTTCGTAATTGATGGAAATGAGTTAGTATATTGTATTCGATTGAGTTTGTATAGTCTGATTTGTGTTTTGCACTGTAATTGATGCTTAATTTTTGAGATTTGTCGAATTAGAGTTCACGAGTTCTATACACACTATTCTATATCGATTTGTAAATCTTTAGTGTTTCTTATCGAATTTCTTTGATAGATTTGAGTTCTAGATGTATTAGGGATTAAATTGTCAAAGTTTGGATTTGTAATTCAAAGTCTAGAATTCGCAAATTTCTTTATGTGAAAAGTTTTGAAAATTTTAAGGATAGAATTCACTGATGGCAATACTACAAATTGCTTAGAATTCGTATCTGTGTGTTTTGCGAAGTGCAAAGGATTCATAGACCAGTGTGTTGCGAATTTCATAGGGTTTGTAAAAGTGTTTTTCAAAATTTACAAGTATAGAATTCGTTAGTGTGAGTATTGCGAAAACATTAGGATTCGTAGGTGTGTGACTTGCGAATTTTGAGTTGTTTACTTACGAATTCGGAGTTACGAATTCTGACTTTGTTCTGAAGTGTTTTCTGTTGCTTGCGAATTCTGTGTGTGATTCTTTGTTTTGCGAATTTCTTTGTGTCTTTGTATAGCTTGCGAATTTTTAACTTGAAGAATTTTTGGAAATTTCATTTCTGATTTTCTTTCAAGAATTCTGCATTTTTACTTGATTTCATTTTTGGACTAACGATCAGTTTCAAGTTTCTTATTGCATATAATTGAAACATGATGACTTCCGGAGACGCTCTCTCAATTGGCATTGATGTCAAACCTCCTGTTCTATTCAAGGGAAAGTACGAACAGTGGAAGGATCGCTTTAGTGATTTTGTTGAACGGTACCCAAATGGAGAGAATATTGGGTTATCAATTACAGAGGGTCAAATGAAAATGCCGACTGATGAGATTCCTGCTGAGGGTTTTGAATCAGATGGAGTTTAGAAGACACAAACTGTTGAAAGACATATTTCTCAATTTATAGACCAACAAAAGAATCGATGCAACTACCAAATCTATGTGGGATCAGTTACAAAAGATGATGTTGGGTTCCAAGGTGGGAAATCAGATGAAAGTGACAAATTGTATAAACAGTTATGAAGAATTTAAGGGTAAGGAAGATGAGAGCCTTGAAGAAATGTATGAGAGATTTGTCCTTCTATTGAATGAGATTTCCAAGAATAAAGTCACAAAGAATCAGATAGAAAACAATGTCAAGTTTCTCAGTGTTCTACAGCCTGAATGGAAGAAACATACTAGAAGGATGAAGCAGATGAAAGATTTAAGTGAGATACCTCTTCATGAAGTGTATGAGACTTTGCGACAGAATGAGGAAGAGGTCGAAGAGAAAAGTGCTGAGAAGAAGAAAACTGAGAAAGTTACTGATCCCATTGCCTTAGTAGCTGGAGAGACAGAGAAGAAAGAGAAAGAGAAGAAAAAGAAGAAAAAGTTTGTGCTTCCAATCTCAGATGATTCCAGTTCTGAATCAGATGGTGATGATGGTGAAAACCTCAAGCAAGCTATGCTTCTACTGACCCGAGCATTCCAGAAGAAATTCTACCAGAAACCGGGTTCAAATACACAGAGGTATTATTCATCAAGTTCAAAGAATCATGAGCACCGAGAGAGGATAGAAGGAAAAAGGTATGAGGAGAATAGATATGTAGAGAAAAGGCTAGAAGAAAGAAAGGAGTTTGTGAATGATTATACTGATGCTGAAAAGAATACAGATGACTTAATCAAATTCTACAACTGTGGCAAATTTGGTCATTATGCTAAAGACTGTCAGAAGCCAAAAGTTCGAAATTCATAATATTACAAAAACAAGATGCTATTAGCCAAGCAACAGGAAGCTGGCAAAGCACTCATGGTTGAAGATGAGTTTTGGTTGGATCATTCAGATGATGATGAAAGAGAAGAATCAGCTCATATGTGTTTCATGGGCAAAGAGGTAAAAGATGCTGATTCTGAAGATGAGACATCTGATGAGGTAATGAACTTATCTAAATCTGATTTTATGGTTAAAATGGAAGCAATGATGGTCCAACTTCAAGTTCTTCAAAACAAACTGAAAAACGAAAAGAGCAGAGTTGAAAAGAAAAATCAAAAGATCTTTGAACTTAACAAGCAAGTTGTTGGGAACAAAGATTTGATTGATTCTCTTCGCAAATCTGTTTCTGGTTTTAAAAATGAAAAAGATCGTTTTGAAAGTAAGATTTCTGATTTTGAATCTAAATTATCTAAGTCTGATTCAGAAAAGCAAGAATGTGTTCTAAAAGCATTTAAACTACAGGTTGAAAACAAGACTTTAGAGAAAAAGGTAAATGGTTTGGAAACCAAATTATATGTTCGAGGCCAAACAGATCAAACAATATTTCTAAACACCCCTAATGAAGAGGCTGATTTTAAAGAGAAATGGGGACTCGGTTATGATAACCCCCATTACTTACATAAATCCATCAGAAAACAACCAGCTTTATATAATGTCAATTTTATGTATGCGGCTGCTAAATATCCTCATTTGAAACCCAAATTTGTCACCAAATCACCGAAGGAGGTTGAGGCAAAAGAAGATGAGGAAAGAATGAATTTAAAGAAAATGCAACTACCATTCTGTTATGAAAGGTTGAATGATAGTTATCTTTCTGAAAAACCGAAATTTCTTTCAAATGATTATTTTGCTAGCTATTCTATTTATGAGTTGGAGGCAAAATCGGTTGAGGCTAAGATTTATGTTCCTCCACTCATATTAGAAAGCAAAATAATTGATCTAGAATGTACTTTATCTGATGAAAGAATTTTGAGTGAATTAACACAAGATGTATTTTCTACTGTTTTAAAGAACACAGTTTTCCAATTTGAATCTAAAGAGTGTTCTCCATCTTCTAAAGCACCTCAAACTTCTGAACCTGATTTTGATGATTTATTTGCGTCTGCAAATGATTTTCTAAATTCTGATGATTGGTGTATAGATGTGATTGATATGTTTGACTTCAATGCTAAACTTCCAGATTATTCTCCTATTGTTATTAATTGTAAAGTTTTACCTAGTGTGCATGAAGTTGGTGAATCATCAACTAAGGTTGGTGAAACAGTTTCTGTGAATGTTGATTATTATGCTAAAGGTAAGAAGGAAAAGAAAAGGCGTTTACAAAAACAGACTAACACTGGTAAGCATTCAAAAAGACAATCTCAGAAATCTAATTTTCCTAACAGATCTAAATATTATGTTTCAGTGAATAATAAAAGATCTGAAGAACGAAAGGAATGGAGACCAAAGAGGAATATCGATGAGAGTTCTGAATCATCTCCTGATATGGATTGTAATAGATATACTAGTAGTTCTTCTGATATAGTTGGTAGTATTGCTTCAAATAAACAAAACCTTGTAATTCCTTATAAGCGATATTCCATTAAGCAATTACTCCGATTGTCTCAATCTACTACTAAGAAATCTACTTATAGATGGAATGATATTGTCTCTCACCGAGATTCTAATGATTGGTTTGGAGATTATCATGTTTGTTCTTATAAGCCATTTGTTTCAAACGTTTTTCAAAAGTTCAGAGGATTCAATTATAAATGGATGCCAAAATCTTGCACTAACCAGCCAGGACCCAAATATAAATGAGTACCAAAACCAAAAGATGGATCTGTGATGCAGGTATCTGATGTTAAGGGGAGTAAAGAGAACAAAGACTTCTGAATAAATCAGTTCAGGACTCGTACTTCAACGGAGTTTGACTTCTAAACACAACAGTTTAGGACTCGCTTTTCAATGATAAAAAGAGATGATACTCCCGGGTTGATAAGAGATTGTACTCAGATACTCAAAAGAGGAAATCAACCTTCAAGGGAGAGTACATATTTTTCTGAAATATGCATTCGAGAGATATGACGATCTACATTCCATGGGGAGTAGTGGATCTCTATCATTTGCTTTTCACTGATAAATTTGCTGATGCATAATTTCAGGTGGAGTAAGAATTATAATTTCTGATTACTTCAGATCAGAACTCGTACATTCAATTTTTTACTGCTTTATGTCTTTTAAATTTTCAATAAAGTTTTGTGAATAAAGTTGCTTTGACGGACTTTTTGATTGATGCAGACTGAGAGGGTGCTTACAAGATCATATTCTTATGACTTTAAGCTTGACTTGATGAGATTAAAGACTGAACGGAAAGGTTTATTTCTTATCTTAATCTCCTGTATGGTTGAAAGAAGGACGACTTTCAATCATCGAAAACATGTTCTTAAATGTTCAAACAACTTCTGATTCTTAAACGATTTCATGAATATAGAAGTGTGATTTTAAATGTTTTCATTTTACTTGTGCTTAAACGTCAACAAACCGTGTGTTTCCAAAGATAAATACTTATGTATTATCTTGTCTATATACTGTCAAGTATTCACACACACCGGTTTAATTTTTGTTGAAATTGTTCTTACCATGTCTCTAAATTGAAACAAATTTTCGATGGTTAGACACCCCAATTGAATTCCAAAGAATTTTGAGCGTGATTTCATTTCGAAACGTTCTTTCAAGACTATCTATATATTGGTTCGTCTAGACAACATCCAATTTTTGTTGCCCTAAGCTATAATAGATAAATCATTCTATCTAATCATTTCATACAATGTCAAATTTTCAAACAAGTTTCTTGCATTCATGTTCATTCATTCAATTTCCTTGTTTGAAATATCTTCAATGTTTACAATGCTCAAATCTTCATGAATATCTTCTGAGCATACCAACATCTGACTTGTATCTTTTGTGCTTTAACTAATAAAGTTAAACCATTTTTGAGCAAAATTGTGCTTTATAGGAAAATATGGGTTCATTGTGTGAGATTTAATGCAACTTCTATGGATTCACGTTAACTAGTGTTTCCTACCCAAGAAGTTAATCCTTAGTGATCGTTTGTGTGAATAGTCAAAAAGAAATGAGTGTGGGATGAGCGATGAGGTAAAATGTAAATGAGAGTTTGGTTAGAAGTGAGCTCAATGTTTTAAAAAGAAAGAGGGTGAGAGATCAGAGTAAAAGAATATCAAACCCTGCACCAACTATTTTCTTAGCAGGGCAGGCACAATTCTAATGATTCACAATTCTTCGTGAACATTATTGAAACAGGCACCTAGCCCATGCCAACTCTTGATAAAAACCCCACCAGCTACTCATTTTCTTCTTAAAAAGAAAATGTTTCATATTTTTCTGGGGACGCAACACATATTCTATCTGATTTTCATTTGGAAAATCTGGATATTGAACAAGAAGGAAGTCTGCCCCACCTTCGCACTTCGATCATGCACATTGAGTCTGTGTTATAATTACTGTTGTCTCAGTGGTTTACACAATGTTGAGCCTTATAAAAAGCAATCATCATATGCTTAATTCTTTCTACACTTGCACGAACACACAAGGAATTTGTTTTCTTGTCATAATGTTCATAGAAATTGACTTTGTGGTGTTTCGATGATTGGATGGAAGCCCTGGGGGAGTGAACATCAAAAAGCTCCTTTCCTATGTGTATCCGTTATACACAGTAACTTTGTGTTACTGACAGAGATATTAACTGATTCATTTGTTGATTCAGGTGTTACATGAAACATCCTAAAAATCAGAGTAATTTAAAACTTCATAATTAAGGCAATATGACATCTGTACTGATATAAACTTCACAAAAAGTGTATCAGTCCTTAAGACTTTACATAAACCTGTACGGATTTAGAATTTATCAACAAACTAATCTAAACATAACTATCTAGATTACATTAGTTGACAATCCAAAATTCATCAAAAGAATGGGACTTAACAATGCCCAACTATCAACACACTATAGTCATCTCAAAAATGCCTCGAGACCAACTCGTCTCTCAAAACCCTGGCAACCCACCGCTAAGGGAAACCTGTTATACACATCATTTGAGAAAAAGTGTCAGACTTAAAGCCTGGTGAGAACATACAGTTCATAAATCTCAAGAGATATAATCAAATGCATCAAAGTAAATCTTTTCAAAGGTTTAGTTATACAAAACACAGTTCTTTGATAATATACGGACAACCGGTTCAAAACACATCTTCCGATGACGGGGATTACCCGATTTACCAAGGATTATAGTGGAACACAAAGTAAGCCACAAATCCGAGTTATGAGCTAAATACATGGAACCATGGCCACGAACGCCTCGGTCTGTACTACGATGTGAGGGAGGCCCCCAAGGAACCAGTCATACTCGTTCGTTAGACTACATTTGACCCATGGCTAGTAACCGGCCTCACATAACCGTACCAAGTTGCCCCCGAAGATCAAATGTATCTAACTACAACAGAAGGGGCATATCCTTCCCAGCCATAAGCCGACTCGATACCTAGGGATCCACTAGTATAGTCATGACTTGTCACAATATTTCATGTGACCAACAAAGCTAGAGAAATAGCTTTCAACACATTTATATTTCAAAATCCCGTTTTCAAGATCAACTGTTGGTAAGAAAGAAAGTCATAAAACCAGTTTATATACATTCTTTCAATAAGCCACAACATGGCAAGTAAAACATCATTTTACTTCTGATAAGGCGGAACCCGTCATTTTAGTCAATACTGATCGGGAACCCCGAAAATCATCAAAAACTTCATTTATATCAAAATGTAGAGAACATAAAATCATACCGTAGAAATACTTCGGATTTCACAAATAAGAGTTTTGACATGTATAAAATTTGTAAAATGGTAGTAGGAACTCACTAGTAGGTTTTAGGATAAAACCCGGAAAACCAGATAACGATCACGATGTAGAGGTGAAGCTTAAAACACCGAAACCTCGGATCGAACACCAAATATTAACCACTAAATTCTAGAGAGAGAGAGAGAGAAACGATTTAGAGAGAGAGAGAAGAGAGAGTTTAGAGATTTGAGAGATATGAGATATTTTTGGAAACTGAACCCTTAAAGTCGTCCAGGCAATTACGCGGGTTATGTCGCGACTTCAACTCGCGGCATAACTCGCCCGTGTCCCAATAAACAGGGAGTTACACGGGTTGTGCCGCGACCTCTTGTCGCGGTGCAACTCGCGAAGTTCCACGAATCTCATATCAAACAGAGGGTTACGCGGGTTGTGCCGCGACTTCTAGTCGCGGTGCAACTCGCGTAGTTCGCTGCTTGTCCCCAAAATTTCACAAAATCCAACTCAATTTCAAACCAAACACGATGCTAACGACAACGGTTAAACACAAGATTAACAACGATATGTATAATGAAAATCCAGGGTGTTACATTACATTCCTAATTTGTCTGGATTTGAAAAGATCTGGATGAATATCTTATTTTGGATCGATGGTGAATCATAGGCTCAGTATGAAAGATCAGTGGTCAGAAAGAGCACGGAGACATTTCTTGTTGAAAGTTTTGATGATTTCATGCTTCTATCATCAAAAAGGGGGAGATGACTCAGTTAAAGAAATGTCTGGAAGAATACTGAAAGAACAGAACAGTTGGGTGAGAAGATCAAGAAATATTTGTGTTCAAGAGTTATTTGCTTGAATTTTGACAAAGACTGAAAACTTAAAGAGAAAAGTTCAAAGTTTTTTTGAAGATATGCTGAATTTTACTGAAATTTTCTTTGAAGATAATTTGTTGACGCAATCTGAGCTAAACCTAAAGATAAATCTTTCTGAAGACTGAAAGAGATTTTGTTACTTTGGAGGAGATTGTTACTACTTTTTCAAAGACATATATCGGAGAGATTACAACAATTTGTTAAAGTTTGACAAAGGAAGAGATTGCCCAGATTGAACTAAAGGGGGAGAATGTTTTGCTAAATCTTTTTGCGATGATCTTGAATCCAAAGGGGAGATTGTTAGATCAGAAATATGTTGGATACAAGATCATAGAAGACAGAAGGTGAAAGTCAAACAAGTAAAAGCTGAAAGTCAACTCTCAAGCAAAGTCAAAGTCAAAATCAATAAAAGTGAAAGTCTTAGTTTGTAAGTTTGTATTTTGTTTTAAGCGTGTAGTTAGTTCTTGTTAGATATATAGCTTGTTAGTGTAGTAGAATTCATATTGAGGATTTTCTTGTAACAAGTTTCAGATTCACAGAGAAAGACTTTTAGAGAGAGAAAGAGACTTGTAGAGAGAGAAAGTCATAAACAGATTTGTAATCGTTTGTGTTGTGAAATTGAAATTGAAACAGGTAGATTACTAATCTTGTTTGTTTGATTTGTTTGTAATAGAAACTTGAATCAGGGACTATCATAAGCAACTGCACAAGGTTCTAACCCAAGGATTTATCGAAACAGAAAGATCATTGCTTAATTGGCTGGGATAATACATAAATCTAATACCTCAATTTTTCATGCGTGAACTGGTTCATAAAACTGACATCCAAAACTCGAAACTGTCCACAAGAAGTCTCATCTAACGCTTCAATTCCCAAGGATGTGTCTAGTCCTTATTAACAAGTCCTTTCACAAAGGGGGTTTAAAATTATGGTTCTAATGAGTTCAAGGGTTTTTCAAGCTAATATGTCAATTTGAAATTTTATATAACTTCTAAATGCAAAAGTTTTATAACAATTAGTCGTACGAATAAAAATCCACTACCGTTTACTCGGTAGGTGTACAAAGTGGTCTCAATTTTGGTCATTACTCACGCTAATAATGACAATAAACAAGGGTACACAACAAACTTTTCAAATGGACCACCATGGTCCTAACATGCATCAATTTGCGCCATGAATGAGAAATAGTTTTACGTACTAAAACAGTGTATGACAAGGCGTTTGTACAAAACTCCCAAAGGGAAGATTCATGTAATATAATTCCAAAAATTTCTCATTTAACCGTATAATGACATGAAATAAAATTTTCAACAAGGCCCACATACGTTAGTTTATTTCTCAAACTAAGTAAAATGATAGGTACATGCGATTTATCAAACGTGGATAAATTTTAAATCGATTTCAAACTTTAGGCCGCGTGAATAAAATGCTCATGACCAAAGAGAGTGGCTACGAATCCATGCATATTGACTAAAATGATGGATTTCAACTTATTTGAAGTAAAAGGATGTTTTACTTGCTGATTATGTAGCTTATGCAAAAGAATGTTTATGAACTCATTTTTATGATGTTCATTCTTACCAGCAGTTGGTCTGGAAAATGGCATTTTGAAATATAAATGTGTTGAAAGTTGTTTATCTAGCTTTGTTGGTCACATGAAATATTGTGACAAGTCATGACTATACTAGTGGATCCCTAGGTATCGAGTCGGCTTCTGGCTGAGAAGGATATGCCCCTTCTGTTGTAGTTAGATACATTTAATCCTCGGGGGAACTTGGTACGGTTCCTTGGGGGCCTCCCTCACATCGTAGTACGGACCAAAGCGTTCGTGGCCATGGTTCCAGTATTTAGCTCATAACTCGGATTGGTGGTCAACTTTGTGTTACACCACAATCCTTGGTAAAATGGTTCTTTTGTCATCGTATGATGAGTTTTGGACCGAAAAGGCCCGGTTGTGGCGAAATGTTATCTTTTATAAATTAAACCTTTACGAAAAGATTTCCTCATGATACTGATGTTTATATTTCGGGAAGTTTATAAAAGAACTACTTGTGCATTAAATTGTGAGGTTCTGGAAAGAAGGTTTATGACCTTATTTTAAATGGATTATGTTCCTATCAATGGAGAACTTGGAAATGCTCGTTTGAAAGATTTCCGTTTGGATGCAAAGGTTTATATCTCTGATTTTGTATAAACTGTATGTTCTCACTAGGATTTATAAGTCTAACACTTTTTCTCAAATGATATGTATTCAGGTTCTCGTTAGCGGCAGGTTGCTAAGGGCTTGAGTGTCGGGATTGATCTCGAGGTTTTTTTTTGAGATTGTTGTAGTATTGGATTGTTGGGCGTTGTTAAGTCCCACATTTTTTGATGATTCTGGATCAACAACTTATGTAATCTAGATAGTATATGTTTAGATTGGTTTGTCGATGAATTCTAAATCCGTTCAGATTTTGTATAGTCTTAAGGACTGATCCCCTTTATGGGAAGTTTATATCAATACATATGTCTTGTTGCCATATTTCAAGGTTTTAATTTACTCTGAATTTTAGAGTGTTACATAAAACCTTGTGTGTGCTAAACATTTTTCAAAGATTTTTCAATATAATCCACATGATGATTTGTAAACATGAGAAATTATTGGTACATATTGATTTTAGAAAAAAAATTCGTGCATGAGTTTGATCGGCACTCAACGTCTCGAAACTACGCTCCCCAGATTCCCGGTCACACTATCATCATCTGGATGCTTAAACATCTTAAAGCAATAATCGAATATTTCATTGATTCACCTTATCATTTATCCTCAAATAAAGTCAATTCCATAAGGCTAAGGTTCTACTACGACCATCAATTTCGAACCGAAACGGTCCACTTAATACAATTACTATTCTTACTGTCACTTCAAGTGACGAACGCTACAATCATCAACTTCTTCTAACGGTTACTTACTTAGAAACTTTTTCACTACCCCAACGGTCGTCACATCAAAGTAGTCCACGCATACACATGTAACTTGTAGGTTCACCATAACACTGGCCAGTTGTAATTATGAACGTACTATACATGATCATTCTTGTTACCTTTGACGTGACTCCCGTTCCTAGGGACTTCATTAGCCTTAAAACATCCAATCTTAAAGTGCCTATTAGAGAAATTCTCTCTCTCGATCACTTAAAAGAACATTAGTTTGAGTCTAGGCATCCCAAATCAACACCTAATTCTCTCAACCTTAAGCTCTGATACCAACTTGTAACACCCTCACATTTGGTAAGAGCAACTAATTTAAATTTTTCGATATAACATCAAGTAGCGAACAAACTTCCTTTTACAAATCAAACTCAGTATGCCTCAAATACAAATTCTACAATTAATTTCAACAATTCCAAAACCCAATAATAAACAAGGACTAAACTAAAGTCAGGTTTTACATAATCCAGATAGAAGTTGCCCTCCCCAACCCAGAGCGGATGGTTTCATCGAGCTATTCACACCTCGGGTACACCACTAGTACTCCTCTCTTTACTGTGTCGCTAGGACTATTCTTAAACGTAGCCTGTTGCACATGTTGACAAATAAAAAGGTCAGGCTAACGCCTAGTGAGTTCAAGAGTTTTCACCATAAGTATATATAAATCGTTAAACTGAAAGAATTCAAACTGAGTCACGATTATTAAAAAAATCTCATACATTAAATATGAAAGTCACTCGCCTCCCAAAACCCACAAGTTTTGTGATTAAAACCCCGATACGAAATATTTCTTTAAAATATAAACTCAAACCCCAACCTCGCCCAAAACGTGCGTCATGATTGAATTCCCAAATACAGAAAACGTGGATTAAGACTTCAATATCCCAAACCTCCGAAAATACTAATAAGATGTGATACACAAACCATAAATCGTGGATAATGATCCATATATAAAACGTCACCAAAATCATGGATAATATGCGACACCCCAAAATAATCAAATTACATATTAACAACATCGAGAGCGTCAAATCGTAGATAATCTTTGTTTCCAAAGAGTATATCTAAAATCCACCATTTGGTGACGGGGGAGACCTGGTTCCATTGACTGTGACGGAACACAAGAGTAGGCTGCATATCTATGTTATATGAGCATCACTTAGGGATAAAACACTCGTTAACATCAATCTTTCCGGGTCTATAGCTAACAAACCAACAAGCTCAACAACTCCATGTCCATTGCTTGGATAATCATCAAGTCTAACCCCTATAGGTCTGTACCTTGGATTTTTCGTGCACTCATCAAGTTCAACCCCTCTGGGTCTATACCTTGGAATTCCAAAACATCCCACGTTCAAAAAAAAATTGCAATTATTGGTCAGAAGACCCCATGCCTATTTCAAGTTACAATACGGGGATATTTATCCCACTCAAACTGACTCTTATGCCTATGGATCCATTGCATTAAAGTCTAAAACATTACATGACTCCAAATGAATGAACTAGTGCATCCAAAACATGTAATTCTCAAATAAGATGCAATGATGCAAATCGTAACCAAAGCTCTACAGTGAGCTATCAAAATCGGACAAATGTCCCCAAGACCCTACAGAGTCAAACCGAGCCATAAGCTCAACCAACCAACTGACCATTTGTAAAAGCCACAAAATACGATAAAGTGTAAATGACCCACGTTTATGCAAAAACATGCTCCACCGACATGGATGACTCAAACAAAACATCATGAGTTGGAATGAATCGTTTTCCAAATGAAACTATACCATTTATATAATAAATCAAATATGGCATTAAATCAAATACACTAAAAATACATTAAATCAAATGACCTATATTTATATAATAAATCATCAAAAGAACATATAAAATATGATTTCCTTACTAAAATGTCCCAAAAACCCAAATATGACATTTTACGATATTTATATAATCAAATGTATCCAAAATGTAATTTCATCAAATAAACAACACATTTGATAACACCACGTAAAACATTTTAATACTTCAAAACAGACATTTTTGGCATATACAACGTTTTCACAAATCAACTTGAACTCACCTTGCTAGATTTAGATAAATCTAGGTTTACCCCAAATACGAGTCTCCTTTTGATGGAGACTTGGAATCTTCAAGGAATCTCTTATAGATGTTAGATCCAACTCTCCCACAAGGTTTCCTTTACCTCAAGCTACCAAAATCATACCAAAGTTGAAGAGTGTAAGGAAGATGATAAAAACACCAAACCCTAGTATCTAAATGAAGAGGTGAGAAAATTAACTTGACCATAAACCCTTAGATCAACCCAAGATCATCAATCCTCTTCTATTTCATCTTGAAAAGCTTCAAAAACGAAACTCTAGGTCCAAGAATCACCCAAATCGGACCTAGGATGAAGGAGATGCAACCAAATTAAGAAAACCCAAAAAATCTCGATTCTTAAATGTCCATACCCTTACCGCGGCTTGGCCCCGCGGCTTGAGGTCACGGGGAAGCCCGCGCATGTTCCCCTTTTGACCACAGCAACTTGTGCGGTTTGTGCCGCGACTTCTAAGCCACACAACAAATCACGGGAATCCATTTCCCCCGGTTTTCTCCCGTTTTCACGCCCGGTTCGATCCCCGATGGCTCCACTACAAAAAGGGAAGTAAAACCTTACTAAACCTCGATCATAATGGTCATACGGTTACGATAGTATGGGTTAAGGGTCTTCAAAAATCACGGGTGTTACAGTTGGATGAAGCTAAGTTTACCCTTGGCCATAGCATGCACGACTCTATCCGCTAGATTCGGATTAGATACACTTACTTATAGGCCATCCGCTTCATTTGTCGGTCTACTTCGTGTATTAACCATATTGGTTGCCACACACAAGAGAAAAGAGGTGCAAAGTAACGTACTACCAAATTCATCAATTATCATGACAATAGTAATCTAAGCATGCTTATGTAACAATACATTCATAGTAGCAGTAGATAATTGAGATTATGAACATACTACACATAAGAATTCTCGTTATTACCATCACAATTCTCAATTCGTGCAATTCTCTCAAATCTAACACTATTTTATCTTAAGAATTCTACCCAAGCTCACCAATCATAGCTTAATTAATTCAGGTTAAGTCTAGGCATCTTACATTCATACCTAGGTCACTTAAACTATTGCCCTGATACCAACTTGTAACACCCCTAAAAATGGGGATAAATTAAAACTTGGATTTAACGGACCAATAACTACAAAACATCATATCATCACCCAAAAAAAGGGAAATTATAAAAAGCGTTTACAGATAATTACGAATGATAAACGACAACCTACTAATCTCAACTAAACAAGCTAGATTAAGGACGAGTGTCGCTATCATTCCCAAAAGAATTTCATCTCAAAGTATCGCTTGCTAACCAAAGCTATCAACTCCAAAAATGCGCAAGAATGCAATTTCACGCTCCCCTCAATCTATGGAAGCCCCACCGCCTAAAAACCTGGATATACATGTCATTTAAGAAAAGAAGTGTTAGGCTTTCACCTAGTGAGTTCAAACAATTATAAAATGACGTTTAGAAAGTATTTAATACTAATGCATGGTATTAACCAAAGTTTGTTGACAGATTCAAACCTCATTTACCCATGAAAGGGAGTAAGGTTTCACAAAGTAACGGGGGAGACCCGATTTACCATTGAGGGTGACAGAACACAAAAGTAGGTCACATACAATGTAATGGAGCTTCTATTATAGCACCAAAGGTTATCAAGTTCAACCACCCACGGTCTTTAGTTCGAGCTCCAAATGGTCTAAGAAGGACCCACTTGCTAGAATTTAAGAGTCATGGGTTACAAGGTTATCGCATTCAACCACCTACGGTCTATAGCTCGAGTTCACAACAGTCAATCCCATGTCTAGCCAAAATGAATAACAACACCCCAATTCATATAAAACGACTAGTGCCTATGGATCTATTACACTATAGTCTCTCAAAGAGCCTTTCCAATAAATATCATAATGCACTTAATATGTAAGCATTTGCATGAATGAGCCTTTGTGGTTCCAGTTTCTAGCAATATATTCAGACATTGATTATCAAGAACAACTTTGTATTAATGTCACAAGATTACAACAATGTCACAGATCTCACTAGTGCCACATATCTAACTTGGATACGATTTCTGTGTTCTCTGAGTATACAAATCTTGTGTTTTCTGAATTGTAAGCATGTCTACAAAATCTAACAAAGAACAAAACTATTTATACTAAGTCAACTTGAGTTGACTTTACAACCAAACCCTTAAACTATACAACAATGACAATACAGACCCTCACTTTTAATCTTGAATACAATATTAATCTAACAATCTCCCCCTTTGGATTCAAGATTAAAAAAACTTTGACGATAATGTTCAGGTCTTCTTATCTTCACAAATATCTTCAGCTTTGAATCTTTTTCAGCTTTTATACCTTGAAAACTTTGACATCTTCAGAAAACTTTGAAACTTTGATTAAGTTATTTCCCCTTTTTTCTGCTTTTCATGACTTTACTTTCTCTTCAAAATATATTTTTGTCTTGAACTCTGAAACTTTAATCTTTTGAATCCTTTGACGGCTTTAGCACAATCCTCATTCTCTTCCTTTGTTTACAACAATCCATTCTCTTTATCACAACAAACTTTGCTAAAAACTTCAAACTTTGACTAACTTCAAAACTTTCAAACTCTGTCTTCACTATTCATTACATCTTCAAAAATCTGACTTTGAAAATCATCTTTCCCCCTTTCTTGATACAAACTTTAATCATCTAAACTTGAACTATGATTTATCTCCCCCTTTTTAATGATTTGTAAGAATCAAAATCATTAAAACTTGTTCAAGTTTTGATCCGTCTTTGGAACATCTCCCCCAAATGAACAATTTAGCATAGGCTTCATGATCTCCCCCTTTGATAAAATGTGAAAAATCTCCCCTTGTGTAGAGAAATTATCAATCTCCCCCAATGAATAATATGAGAGAATTGTTCATCTGATCTGAATAAGCCGTCAATTCAAGAAAGTATTCATCTGAATCTTTTCAAATTCAAACAAATTAGGAGTTGTAACCCTGAATCAACATATGAAACAGTTAGGAATGCTTGTCAGTAGCACAAAGCCACTGTGTACAACAAATGTACAATTTAAGGAGCTTGAAGTGATGTTCACTCCCCAGGACTTCCATTCAATCATTGAAAAACACAAGGTATTTTCTATGAATGTTCTGACAGAAAAACACATTTTCTGTGTGCTCGTGCTTGTGTTACGAAAGAATTAGCACAATGATTGTTGTTTAGGCTCAAAATTATGTAAACCAAAGAGACAACAAAGTTTATACATAGAATCTATGTGCATGTTAAAGGGTCGAAGGTGGGGCAACTTTCCTTCTATTTCAATATCAGTATCTTCCGAGTGAAGAACCAATAGCGTATATGCTGCTTCCCCAGAAAATATGAAACATTCTCTTTTTAAGAAAAGAATGAGTAGCTGGTGGGGTGTAATGCAAGATTTGGCATGAGCTAGGTGCCTTTTTCAATGTCGTTCACGAAGAAATGTGAAACAACAGTAATGTGGTTGCCCAACTTAGAAAGATTTGGTGTAGAGTTTATTATTCTTTTACTCTGATCTCTCACCCTCTTTCTTTTAAACATTGAAGCTCACTTCTAACCAATATCTCTTTTCCATTTTACCTCTTCACGCACCAACACTCAAATCTTTTGACCCCTCTCCCCTCAATCACTCAGGGAATACTTCTTGGGTAGGAAACACTGGTTATCGTGAATCCATGGAAGTTCATTTAAGATCTCACACATTGAATCCCATGTATTTTTCCTAAAAAAATATATTGCCTCAATGATTTTCTTGACATTACAGAACAAGAAATCAATGTCAGTTTATGTATGCTGCACAATATCAATGTGAGAGCTTTTGAACATTTAAGAGTTCTCAAAACCTTTTTTTTATGAAAGAATAGTCATGAAAGAATAAAAATGTTTTGAGAATCTGACAATGATTAAGATCAGATCAAAAATTCATGAAGAAAAATAATAAGGGAAATGAAAGACGTAAGATGTTTATATGAACAAAATATAAACATGTTATCAATGAAAGCACATAAAATGATGAAATGACATTTGATTCAAACAACATTGAATACAATCGGGAGTATTACCATAAAAAGATTTATCATTTGATACATGGTAATAACAAGTTCAAGAAAAATGTATTGAACCGATGTGTGTATGAATACTTGACAAAGTATAAAGATATGACAATTACACAAGTATCTATCATTGGAAACACACGGTCAGATAGTCATCAAAGTATCCAAAATCATTTAAAATCGCACTTCGAAATTCATAAAACATTTGAGAACGCGAAGTGGTTTGAACATTTTTAAAAAATTTGCACAAGTGAAAGTTGTTCTTCTTTCAACAAGTGATAAAGTATAAGGATTAGAAATATATACGTTTAGATCAAAATCCTTAACTCCCCCTCAAATGAATATTATCATTTAAGTATCCTTGATAAAAACTCAGATATCCTCCATCTTGATATCTGTAAAAATTCAAGTTATTAGAAAATTTTAACAATGAAAGTATAACCAACTATTATCTCCTCCCCCTAAAAGATATAGCAGTTAACTCCCCTCAAATCAAAAACTTCTAGAAAATATGTTATCATTTAAGCATCCGTCAGAAGAAAAACATTTGAGATCGGGTTCTGAACTGAGTATTCAGAAGCCATGATTACATATTCTCCGGTGAGAATAGTAATACTCATTTTTACCAATGAAGACCGAGTTCTGATATGATGTAACTAGAAACCATAGTAACTTGAAACATTGAGAAACGGGTCTTGAACTGTTTTATCCAAGAGCAATTATTCTTTGAAGCACGGGTTCTGAACTAATTTATTCAGAAGCCTTGGTTCTTTCTCCCCCTTAAACCTTGGGTGCTGCAACACAGATTTAGCTTTTGGTATCCACTGGTATTTGGATCCAGATTTGTTAGTTGCAGTTTTATTAGAAGAGATATAGTAAGAACCATATCAGCTATTTTCATAATTTTTATTAACAAAATCATTTGAACCGCGGTAGGAACAACTAATTTTCTTTTGTGCTAACCTGATCAATTGACTGATAGTGTAAACCAGATCAGGTTTGCCAAAAGTTTTACCTTTCGAAGCATAGTTCCTTTTTGCATTAGATGCATGCTCAAATGATTTCTCTTCTTTCTTCTTCTCCTCTGAAGATCCTTTAATTCTCCAAAACCACTTTTCATTATCTTTCTAATCTTTCCTTCTCCAAAATCTTTTCTTCTGAGACTTATCCTGCTTGATATTACCTGAACCATCAAAATTTTTATCAAAGAATAGATTAGAAGGATGAATCTGATCATTTGATTTAGAAGTATGACTGTCAGTTGAATCAAATAAAGGATTAATAGAAACATGTGTGAAAATTGAACTTGCAGCTGATTTGAATGAAAATTTGGATGCAGCTGGATCATATCTTGGTGATTGAGCTATTGATTCTGGAGTCTTTGACTCAGTCAGCTTCACCTTGAACATGATCTCTTCAATTTCTTTAACCTTTTTAGACAGATAGTTTCTTTCCTTTGACAGTATGTCAAACTTCTTATGCAATTCAGATTTGGCATTCTTCTCCTTCTGAATATTTGTTGATAATTCAGATATCTTTCCATTCAGCTCTTTTATCTCAACTTCAAATGCTTTATGTTCTTTCTCAAAATCTTTCTTTATACACTTTTGCTCAACTATCTTTTTCTCCTTTTTAAACTTATCTCTCTCCATTATGATTACTTTCTCAAAGTTTGAGACTTGTTGAGAAAGCTTAACACATTTAAGCTCTACTATTTTCTTCTCTTCAAAAGCTTTTCTGGAGAATTCAGAAAATTTCTTTGCAAACTCTTTTCTTTCTTTCTCCATTTTCTTTTCATCTAGAGAGATCTTTTCTTTCAGTTCATTCATCTTCTTCTGAAAATCAGCATTTTCTTTTTCAAAATCTTTTCTCTTTTTATCAATCTTCTTCATCTCCTCTTGTGCTTTTATGTTATCTTTGTCTTGGGTTGCTTTCTCCTTCATCATGTTGATTTCAACCTCAAGACTAAAGACTTTATCTTTTAAAGAATCTCTTTCAACAAATATTTGTATATTTGACTTTCTTATCTCTTCACATGTTTCACTAACAATGTTTGCTCTTCTTCTCAATTCATCCAGCTCTCTTTGCATTGATTCCTTCTTGGACCATGCAGAGTTTGAGTTAAGACTTTCAGGACTTTTCAGTTTTGCTTGTAGATTTGAAATCTCCTTCTCTTTTGGCTCAATGATTCCTGCAAAATCAATTTTAGAGTTAGGGATACATTCAGAGCAAACAAATTCATTCTTTAAAGATTTATCATCTTTCAATTTATTAATCTGTTCAACAAGAGATAAATTATGAATCTTCAGATTCTTGTTCTCAACTTCCAGTACTGGAATCTCTGGCATGTACGCTAAAGCACAATCTCTGTTAGTAAGAACCAGATTTCCTTTCTCATCAGTATAAGGCATCTTTGATAGATCTGTGAAAAATATGCTAGAAATAATCGTTAGCAAAAATCAGAAACTTTAATCACCGTCAGAAATATGTTCCCCTACGCAATCTTAGCACGGGGGTCCCGCTACCCGGTTAGCGGGTGGGGTCAAAGGCAACGCCCTTACGGGGTCTAGGGCAGCGCCCCTAGAAATTTTCTTTTGACAATTAAATCTCATAGGGCAACTTTTATCAAAAATTTGTCTAAGTATAGATTTCACACAAACACATAGAATTCGCAGAACACACAGAATTCGCAGATCACGAGGAATTCGCACAACTGAGAGATGCGAATTCTTAACTTTTCGCACTATAGAGATATGTGAATTCTTAACTTTTCGCACTACAGAGATATGCGAATTCTGAACTTTTCGTACGAAGGCTGATGCGAATTTTGTCCTTAACAAATTTCAAACTTTCTTCACTATGCGAATTCTGTCATCATCATGCGAATTCTTCTTCATACAAGTTCTTCATACGAGTTCTTCATACGAGTTCTTCATTTTCCTTACGAATTCTTTAGATCTCAGTTTCAAAAATCACAAATTTAGCCTAAAATCGATCCACATCTTTGAATTAGGCCTCGGAACTTTATCAATTTGTCCTCGTACACAATCTGAACACTTTCCAGTTGATCGATTACAACCAAATCAACAAAAACCACAAATTGATGTCAAGAACAGTACGTTTACAACTCGAACCAAAAACTCAATAAAATCCTAAATTCACACAAATAGGATGTGAATTTGACGATACAATGCAAATCAATCCTATTTTAAAACATAAAACGAGTACAATACAACGATGAATACATCCAAAACAACATAAAATCAAAAATTCGAATCTTGAATAGTGAACTGCAAGTTCTTGAATTTTGAACTTGATTTCTGATTTTTGTTGGCTCTGATACCAAATGTGGTTCCAGTTTCTAGCAATATATTCAGACACGGATTATCAAGAACAACTTTGTATTAATGTCACAAGATTACAACAATGTCACAGATCTCACTAGTGCCACATATCTAACTTGGAAGCGAGTTATGTGTTCTCTGAGTATACAAATCTTGTGTTCTCTAAATTGTAAGTGTGTCTACAAAATCTAACAAAGAACAAAACTATTTATACTAAGTCAACTTGAGTTGACTTTACAACAAAACCCTTAAACTATACAACAATGACAATACAGACCCTCACTTTTAATCTTGAATACAATATTAATCTAACAGCCTTTAATGAGGATAAATCCTCATATTGTCAACAAGACATAAATATGATCATTTAGTTTTCATTTACCAAAACTCATCAAAGTTAAGGAGTAGCCATCATTCAAGTATACAAAACTATTTTTTCAAAGTCATTTCCTCAAATACCAAACTTAGTCAAAACCCTACTTTTGACCTAGGTTTCCAAAAATCACCCAATATGAAATTTGTAAGATAAAGACATTTGAGAATCATAGGGAGTTTTTATAACATGTATATATAAAGACTTGGAAACTAAAAGAATGCATTCACTTATTAGGTTTTGGTAAAAACCTAGAAAAGTATAAATAATCCTTGGAAATTAAGGTGAGATGAACGAACCCTAGTCTTGGCTCCCAAACCTAGCTTGGATGATGGAGAATCCTTGAAAAATCCCAACACTAGAAGCCTTTAATGCTGAAAATCGGTATTGAATGTTTAGAGTTTGTTTCTAGAGAGAAATAGGAGGAGTAGATGAAGAATTATATAAGAATGGTTCCAAAATTATGGTCTTAATACATCTGGCACCCACGCGCGATAATAACACGACGATTATGCCATTGGCACAATCGGTAGGCATAATCGCCTGATTTGTACTGAAAGTGGGGAAGGCGTCGCTACCTTGCTCTGCGATTGTGCCCGAGGGCACTCTCGCCGGGCATATTCTCCCAACAGGTACCGAGGGCTCCTCCCCCTCCGCGACAATGCCTCGACGATAGTGTCATTGTCACAGTCGTCGGGCACTGTCTCCCTGGCCGTACCGAGCTCCTAAAATCCGACTTTCTCCCTCGCAAAGCTTCCGATGTCCAAAAATATCAATGTTAAGTCATTGGGGTATAAATTTCCCATAATTAAAACACTAAGGTAGGTACACATAGTAAATTGCTTACCAAAATTGCAGGTGTTACACATATATATATACTCGTACTTATAGAGATATCCACATATACATATACAAATACACATATATACCAAATTATACAAAATAGTACCCGTAAAACAGCACACGAGTACAAAAAACTAGGAACAACAAAAAATATACAATTACCATCGATGATCCGTCGCAAATCACCGACGGATAGACTGGATCCTTGGGTGATTTGTGAAGGATCACCGATGGTCACATGAATTCCTGTTTTATAAAAAATAAAATTAAAATAATTATAAATCCGCCGGTAATCCGTCAATATGTGGAATTTTATTTTTAAAAAATTGAAAAACAAAATGATTTTGAGTCCGTTGGTAATCCGTCAGAAATGTGAAATTTCACCGACGAATATTCTATTTGTCGGGAAAAGCTTGATTTCGTCGGAAGGTCGCCGGTGGTCTGTCGGAAATTATTGACGGTTGAATTTCGTCGGTAAATGTCGTCGATGAAAGTCAATTTTCTAGTAGTGACATATCGTTAAATGAATGGTTATTAGAGTGTTCCTCGATTTTTCATTTTTTGTGGTTTTCCCTTGAACCTGAGTCTCTCTCTCTTTCTTCGCCCCGCCTCTCTCTCTCTCTCTCTATATATATATATATATATATAATATGTTTAAGTTAAAATGAGAAAACCACCATTTTACGAAAATGCCAAAAAGACTCATATAATATCTGATAATATAGTTCATCACATGTTACTAATCAAAGACGTGGGCAACCTTCACGACTTATGTCTCGTGGCAAGTCGTTCGCACACCACCAAGTCGCATCGCGTGTATTATCACATATGGTTAGGGATGGGAAAAAAAACCCCGTACCCAACGGAAAACCCAATACCCGAACCCAGTTAATTACTGGGGAATCTCAGAGTTGATCAGGGATGGGGATTCCCCGAATTCGTTAACCGGGGATGGCGATACCTCTCAAACCTGACCCCAACCTCGAGTATTTAATAATAAGTTTTTATATTTAGTATATATATATATAATACAAGAAAAATGGCAAACAAAGATGTCTTATATATATATAGGGTCAGGTTTAGGGGAAAACCACAAAAAAACGGAAAACTGAATAACACCCTGGTAGCCCTTCATTTGGACGGTATGCACTTGTGCATACAAGTAATTTGTAACATGCGCACGTACATATGCACAAGTGCGTAATGCACTTGTGCATAAAAACCAAAAAAATAAGATAATTTACCTGTATGCAAAAGTATATACCGTTCAGATGAAAGGCTGTCAGAGTGTTCTTCAGTTTTCCGTTTCTTTCTCTCTCTCTCTCTCTCTCTCTCTCTATATATATATATATATATATATATATATATATATATCAGATAAGTATAATAAATACAACCAATAGAAAATATCAAAAGATGTTCGTTTAACTGATCAGAGAAACTTTTGGAGTTTTGGTGATATAACAATGTGGATGTATAAAATTTAAATTATTATGTATTGTAACTGATATATTTATTTTTGAATAACTCTTATACAAATGTCATAATTAAAATTTGGTTAATTAAGGTTTTAAAATAATACGTCGTGAAAATGTGAAATTGGCATTTATAAAGATAATATAGAAAAAATTAAATTTTGTAAATGGGGAGAAATCCTCGATTCCCCCGGTGAGATCCCCGTCCTTGCATCAGTTGGGATGGGGAAAAATCTTGTTCCCCGATGGGTCCAGGGATCGGGAGTGGGGAACGGGCCGGGAATGGGGATGGGAATTGCGATCTCCGATATCTCCGACCCCGCTATCATCTCTAAGTGTGGTATATGTGGTTTTTCGTTTTCGTAAAATGGTGGTATTCTCGTTTGAGAACCGTGAAATATTTTACATTATGGTATCGTTTCACAAGATTTTTTTTCTAACCAAGGCAATGTTTTGGAGTTATTGATTAATATATATATATATATATATATATATTTGTGTGTGTATGTGTTGCATATGTATTTGATTTATAACGTGGAACTTTTTACATGCACTTTTTGTTTCACAAACACGTAATAAAATTTTATATTGTACACCAAATACATATAAAACAACCACATTGTGAAGCAAATATATGCTAAATCAATATCTTAAATAAATTCTATCTATATTGAAAAAAATCATATATATATATATATATATAGGTGGTTTATTTTGCAACTCAATAAAATGTTACAATGTAACACCCGGAATTTCAGGTAAGTATAGGGCTTCGCTAATCTTATGTTTATATGCTAAATGATGTAGGACATATATGTTAATTGCTACTCTTGTTTAAAGCCTTTTATTAGCGATGTGTTGGGAACCATAAATCAGCCTTTGAAAACAGTGACTTGTGCGACTTGCAGCGCGGATTGCAAGTCGCGGAACCCTCTGGAGTGCAAGCCTTGGGGCACACGCGCGACTTATGGCGCGGGATCTTAGCCGAGGCACAAGTCGCGGGACTACCTGCAGGTCCCCAAAACCCCCTTTTGGCCGATTTTGAATCAGAATTACATTTATTCTCTTTCAAGCTACGATTTTCTAGGGTTCTTGGGCGATTTTCTTCCTCTTTCTACCTTAGAGCACTTATTGCAAGCCTTGGGTGGGTATACACATTTATTGAGCTTCAACCTACTTCAAGGACCATTTATTTTGGTGATTTCTTCAAGAATCTCAAGACTCCAAGTCTCCATTCCATCTTAACCTATGGTTTCTATTTTCTAGGTTTTAACCAAAACCTAGATTGTGAGTTTACTAAACATTTGTTAAAACTAGGTACACATAATAATCTACTACTTGCTATTATCTTGCATCTCAACTTGAAATGTTCATTCTTAATGCTTATGTTCTTGGGGTTTTCTTTTGAATACATGTTTATATGTAACTTACTATGACTTGATGGAATACATATCTTGTTATTGAGATGATTTCTTACTTGAGACACCATTTGGTGGAATCACAACTACATGGTTAAAATTGTGGTCTTACTAGTCTTGTTATGGGCATTATATTAATTGGGATAGTAATATTGTACCCATGGTTGGTATTGAGAATATTCTTGTTCACAATGTGCCTTACAACTTACTATAAATTATGTTGGACGAACCAAGTCAGTAGACACTAGGAGGATGTAGTCTTGGGTGCCATCGTAATGGTATGTACCTAGACCTCCACCATTCGGGGTAATGCCATGGTTGTGGTCCTCGGATGTGCCGGGCCTTTTGGATGTCACTCGTGGTAGTTGGCATCAAGGTATATCGACTCTTTGGGTGGAACTTGATTGGTGCTATGGGTCTCTCCTATTGACTCCACATTTAATGAACTTTGGTTAATTGCTGATAAGAATTGTAATTGGGTTTACATGTTATTTCTTGTACAAACTCACTAGGCTTTTTGGCCTAACACTTGTTTGGTGTCGATGCGTATCTCAGGTTCTAGTGGTGCCGCTTCTAAGAAGGTATAGTTGCCCGTGGGTGAGAGCTTGGGGAAGGTGCACTTGGACACACTTTTTGTGAAGACGTTTGGGTCTATAGATGACACCCTTTTGGTAATCTTCTTTCTAGTTTAGAAACTAGATTAATTGGTTGTTGTCTATTCCCCGTTATATTACAACTGTAATTAAAAAGGTTTAAATATTTCCCCATTTTTGGGAGGCTCTTGCTATGGCAAATTTATATATCTTATTTCCCTGTTTTGGAAATTTTGTTATCCCTATTTTTAGGGTGTTACAAGTTGGTATCAGAGCTTTAGTTTAAGTGAACTAGGTATTGACCTTAGTATACCTAGAGTTAAGCTTTAAGCATAGAGTTAAGTTATCCACCTTGGGGTAAAAGTCTTAGGTGGGGAGAGTGTTAGGATTCACGGAATTACACTATTTAAGAGTTGTAATGGTGGTGCCAAGAATCCTTGGGTATAATTCGTTCATAATTTCTCTTAGTTACTGCTATTATGAATGCGTTGTTACGTGAGCATGCTTGAATTACTATAATTATGATGATTCGAATGTGTAGTAGTATGTACCATGAGTTTAACTCGCTTAGTCTTTTCTCAACCTCCTTTCTCATGCGTGTGTGGCAGATAACCATGGTAAACACACGGAACAGACAGCAAAACCCGCCGGATGGTCATGTTGAAGACGAGTCTACTGCCGATCAGCTTGCTTTGGTCGTGGCTACTGAAGGGCCACCCGCGGCCAATGTCCTGTTGATCAAGTCATGGAGGAAGTGACTATGGAAACAAGGATAAGGGATAGCATGATGCAAGCCATGAATTCGGCCATGGCACAACAACAAGAGTACTTTATGAAGCTACTGGAGGATATAGATGCTAGTCACCAACAACCTGAGACGATGGCAGAGAATGTCGTGAATGGGTCAGGCGGTGGACCGACCGTTGTGATAACTGAAGATCAATTAGAGAATGGAAGCAAGGGAAAGGTCAAGGTATGCAACTACAAAGATTTTCTGGGATGCAACCCGAAGGAGTTTGCAGGTTCTGCCAATCCGGTTGTTTGTATGTATTGGCTCAAAGAAGTGGAGATGGCTTTTGAGTCTAGTGAATGTGATGTCTCACAATGGGTTAAGTTCACTTCCCAACTACTTAGGGGTGAGGCTTTGATCTGGTGGAATCTCACACGGTCCGTGCTCACTCCTGAAGTTCTGGCTAAGTTAACTTGGTCGGTTTTCAAACAGAAAATCATGGACAAGTATTGTAGTGAGAGATCGTACAAACTGGAAGAGGAATTTAGAGGGTTGAGGAAAGGGACTCTGTCTATCACTGACTACTCCAAGCTTTTCTTGGAAAAGTTAAACTTGGTAGGACACCTGGTCCCTGATGAGAGATCAAAGATCAAGGCTTACCAGTATGGGTTGCCGGACGGAATGAGGACGGTCGTAAGGAATGCTAGAGGGTTGACACTTCAGGATGTAATCGATGAGTCTTTACTGGTAGAAGATGATTTGGTGGCGGAGAAAGAAGAGAGAGGACAAGTGGGGAATAAGCAAAAGTGGGAAGGGCCATCTGGGCCCGTTCGTGAATCTAAGTCGTTTGTAGGTGGAAGAGTTGGAGACAATCGGCATGAAGATCGATGGTGCCACAAGTGCAAGACAAAGCACTCTGGCCCATGCAATCCAAGATCTCACTCGGGTCTCGTTGAATGTGATAAGTATGGAAAGAAGGGTAATGCCATTCGGGAGTGCCCTATCCGGGGGCCGGTATGCTTCGAATGTCGGGAACCGGGACACATAAAGAAGGATTGCCCAAAGCTCATGGGTGGAAACCGTCGAGAGCGCCAAGCCGAGCATTCCGGATGACTACCGAGGAGGTGAAGGAGACCGTCGATGTTGTTTCGTGTACGTTCCTAGTAAACTCCTTGCCCCTCCTGTATTGTTTGATTCGGGTGCTAAGTGTTCCTCTGTATCAGATACTTTCTGTAAACAGTTTGTCACTCCTATTAGTGTCTGTAACACCATAAAATTTAGAGTAATTTAAAAATTCGGAAATTGGCAATATTACTTCTGTATTTGATATAAACCTCCCATAAAGGGGAAAAGTTCTAAGCCTTTACAAAAACCTACGTACGGATATGGAATTCAACAACAAACTAATCTAAACATAAACTATCTAGATTACATCGGTTGTCAATCCAAAATCACCAAAAGATGGGACTTAAACAAATGTCCAACGCCAAATACTAGTCATCTCAAAAATGCCTCGAGACCAAGTTCATCACTCAAGCCCTTGGCAACCCACCGCTAAAGGAACCTGTTATACACATCATTTGAGAAAAGTGTTAGGCTTAAAGCCTAGTGAGAACATACAGTTTATAATTTCAAGAGATATAAACAATTGTATCGAAAGTAAATCTTTTCAAGAAGGTTTAGTTTACGATTGAAATCTTTGTCACATAAGGACCGTTCAGTCCGAAAATTCATCTTACGATGACGGGGGATACCCGATTTACCAAGGATTGTGGCGGAACACAAAAGTAGGACACAATCCGAGTTGTGAGCTAAATACTTGGAATCCATGGCCACGAACAACTTCGGTCCGTACTAAGATGTGAGGGAGGGCCCCCGAGGAAACCAAGTCATACTCGTTCACTAGGACTACATTATGATCCATGGCTAGTAATCGGTCTCACATAACCGTACCAAAGGCCCCTGAGGGTCAAATGCATCCATAGCTACAAAAAGGGGAATAGACATCCCAATAATATAAGCCGACTCAAAACCTAGGGATCCACTAGTAATAGTCTAGACTTGTCACAATTTCATTTGTGACCAACCATAGTTAGTCATATGGTTCCAATAACATTTCATAACTAAAAATGCATTTTCAAGTTCAACTGCTGATACGAATTAAAAATGATAAAATGAGATTATATACTTTCCTTCAAGTAAACCACATAAATGTGAAAGTAAAACTCCATTTTACTTCAAATAAAATGAAACCCTTTATTTTTCTTGAAAATAATTGGGAACCCTAAAATCTCCCAAAACTCAAGTTAGGTCAAAATGTAGAACACTTAAATCCAAAACCAAGGAGATATATAGGAGTTCAAAATGTAATCTTTCACATTTATAAAGTTTAGAAAATGGTAGTAGGAACTCACCAAGTAGGTTTTAGAAGAAAACCCGAAACCCTAGATTGGAACTCTTGGAGAAGATGACAATGGAGGTTGAGACTTAAGCTCCACACTTGAACCCTTAGAAGAAACAACCAACTTCTTGCAATAACAATGATAGATCAAGATGGGGAAACCCTAAATTTCAGATAGAGGAGTAATGAGGGTTGAGAGAGAGTGTAAAGAGGGTAGATGAGAAGTAAATGAGGTGAAATGGGGAATAAACCCGTATTTGGGTGATCAGGGGACCCCCGCGGGATATGTCGCGACATAAGTCACCCGTGTTCCTGAAATGGAAAACAGATAGTGGATCACGCGGCTTCTGCCACGACTTGCAAGTCGCGGTATTACTCGCGTAGTCCACTGTTTCCCAAACTAAGAATCAAGCTTCAACACACGAACTTCGCTAAACACGCGATATGCACAAACAAGGTAAACGCAATATAACTAAGATCTAAAAATACACAAGGCTTGAATTCTTAACGCTAGAATTACACAACGAAAATCGGGGTGTTACAATCCTCCCCAACTTGGAGATGATTTCGTACCCGAAATCCCAACTACTTGAAAAGATGAGGGTATCTTCGCTTCATATCCTCTTCAGATTCCTACGTCACATTGGTCCCCCGATGATGCCTCCACTGCACCTTGACCATAGTGACCTCCTTGTGACGCAATTTCTTACACTTTCTCTCTAAGATAGCGTCGGGTTCTTCTACACACCGATTACCCTCGTCCACTCTTAACTCGGAGAGAGGAATGACGCTATCCTCATCCGCCAAACACTTCCGAAGGTAACAAATGTGGAACGTGTTATGAACTTTAAGCACTGACAAATGTGGCAGTTCCAATTGGTAGGCTTGCAAACCAACCCGCTTAAGCACTTTGAAAGGTCCAAGGAAACAGGGACTCAGCTTCCCACGTTTTCCGAACCTAATGATGCCCTTCCATGGAGATACCTTAAGCATTACTCGGTCGAGCACCTGAAACTCCATCGGCCGTCTCTTCTTATCGGCATAGCTCTTCTGCCGATCCTGATCCGCTTTCAATCTTTCCCGAATGCTTTTGACCTTATCGGTCGTCTCTTGTACGATTTCAGGTCCGGCAAATTGCTTCTCTCCTGCGTCAAGCCAATACACGGGAATTCGGGACTTTCGCCCATATAATGACTCAAATGGTGCCATCCCAATACTCGAGTGGTAGCTATTGTTGTACGCAAACTCCACCAAAGGTAGGTGAGAGTCCCAACTACCCCCGAAATCGATGACACGAGACCTCAACATATCTTCCAGCGTTTGGATCGTTCTCTCGTTCTGAACGTCGGTTTGTGGATGGTAAGCCGTACTCAAATTCACTCGTGTACCTAGCTCGTTCTAAAACCTATCCCAAAAGTTCGAAGTGAACCGACTATCGTGATCCGATACGATCGACAAGGGTACACCATGTCTTGAGACCACTTCGTCGATGTAGAGTTTTGCTAACTTGTCCATCGGCAAGGTCTCGCGAATAGCCAAAAAGTGAGCGCTTTTTGTCAATCTATCGACTATTACCCAAATGGTATCGTGACCTTGAAGAGTTTTAGGCAACTTCGTCATGAAGTCCATGGTAATATGTTCCCACTTCCACTCGGGGATCTCTAAGGACTGAAGACTCCCATACGGTCATTGATGTTCGACCTTTACTTGCAAACACGTCACACAATGCTCCACGTAACATGCCACATCCAGTTTCATTACTGGCCACCAATAATGTAACTTCAAGTCCCGGTACATCTTTGTACTTCCCGGATGAATGGAATACTTGGACTTGTGTGCATCCTCAAGAAGTAGTTCACGGTTACCCCCAACCTTCGGTACCCATACACGACCTGTTGATCCAAACTCTCTCAATGATTTGATAACGACCATTTTCTATACTTAGTGAAAATTACGTTTTATATGTATTAGTGTTTCACCATCAGCGATCAGACTGAGTCTATTCAGTTATTGCTGATAGTCTGTCTTATAAACAATTGATATGTATTAGTGTTTCACTATCATCGATCAGACTGAGTCTGTTCATTTATCGCTGATAGTTTCTGATGTAAATAGTTAACGTAATCCCTGAAGACAAGTCTCGCGTCAACAGATGTTCATAGCTGAATCGAAGACGAAGCCCCTGAACAAAGACAAGTCTACTAGTGACCTGATGCGGATATCAGTGAAGCAAAGACGACTCTACTTATACGCAAAGGAACATGAGGAAAAGCTTTAGCGATAGCTGAACTTCTTTGTATCTCTGAAGGAAGAAATATTCAGCGATCAAAAGATCACGTAGCTTATGCCTCATGTCTCCTTTTGTCTTACCTTGCACAACCAGTACGATGTGTCAAAACGGACACGTCTCTGCCATAAATCGTAAAACAACTCTCTCAACTACACTATTCATTATACGGCCGAAAGCATGTCTCCCAAAGTCAGACTCCCAAAGCAAATCACTGAACGCCACGTGTAAAGTGCCCTGCCATGCATTTAATGCATAGGGTGTAAATAGAAAGATTACCTCTCCATCTGAGAGTGTGCTTACCTCTAGCCTTCATCTTTCTATTTGTTAGAAACCCTTGTTTTCTATACTCTCTAGTCTCTCATTCTCTATATTCTTGTGCAACCACCTTAGTGTTTCTTAAGTTTGTTTAGATTGAGTCTGTCTTAATCTTATTCCGCAACAAACTTGTAAATTGTGTTTCATTTATCAATAAACAATTTATTAAACCTTAAATATTGTGTTTGTATTCAACACCCCCCCCCCTTCTACATACTTGTTAAGCACCTCTGGGACCAACAAGTGGTATCAGAGCAGACTGTTTAATCTGATAAACAAGATCTTGCTTCATTCTCTTCCTTGATATTCTAATATGGCACTAAACACAAACACAAATTATTTTGATAATGGTTCACTATCTAAACCTCCTTGATTTAGTAGAGATAACTTCTCTCTCTGGAAAAATCGAATGATGCTATTTCTTGAAGGTGCAGATCCCACTATACCTGAGTACGTAGCAAACGGACCCTATGAACCTGACCAAATCATAGCTACCGTTCCAGCTACTGCCACCACTCCATTTATTCCTGAACGCTATATTGCTAAGGAAATCAGACAATGGAGTGATGAGGACAAAAAGAAGGTTGGTATCGATGCAAGGGCAAAGACCATTATCTCTATGGCTCTGCCTGATGAAGTTTTCCCTTCCATCATGCATCTTAAAACTTCTAAAGAAATGTGGGAAACCATATGTATTCAATATGAAGGCACCACTGAAATCCAAGAGACTCGAAAGATTAACTTGGTAAGACAGTGTGAAAGTTTCATCGCTGGTAAGAATGAATCTCTCTCTGATGTTCATCAATGGTTTAACTGCTTAATAATTGATCTAAGAACCGTTGGCAGGACCTATTCTAATTCTGAGGTTCTAACAAAATTCTTAGAATGTCTTCCTGAAAGCTGGGACAGTTATTCAATATGTCTCAAGCTAACAAAAGACTTAAATTCTCTTTCTCTCAGCACCTTGTATGGAATATTGCTCAACTATGAGCAATCAAACCTTCTGAAGAAGAATCTTATAAAAGATTCTAAAGACTCCAAAAGCACTCATGTTGCTTTAGTCTCTTAAGAGATAATTCCATCTCGGCGATCTACTCTCACTATCAATGAGTTAGATTATGAATCTGAGGACATATCAAACACTGATCTTTCAGAGTTTGATGAATCCTTAGCACTCTTGACAAACTCTTTTAAGAGATTTTCAAGAAAGAGCAATTTCAAAAGAAATAAACCTCTCTCTATCACTGACAAGCCAAAATCAACCCCTGTTGATAAGGCTTCTGCTACTTGCTATAACTATGAAAATATTGGACACTTTGCAAGTGAGTGCAGGTCAAAGAAAGTCTTCAAACCTTCTACCTCTAGAAGATCCAGCGATGACAAGTACCTAAAGCTGAAAGAGAAATATCAAAAGCTGAAAAGCTACAAGCGAAAAGGTGAAGGTTTCATTGCTGAAGAACATGATTGGGCTGAATCAGAAGAATCAAGTTCTGATGAAGAAGAAGTCGCTAATCTTTGCCTTATGGCTGAGATTAAAGAAGAAGTGGAAGAACCTACTGAAACTTCCATGAGCTATATATCATCTCAGGTATCTATCTCTAATAATCCCTCTCTACCTGAATCAGAGAGAAGTCACGCAGTTGATGTGCTGACGATTGATCTTTACAATGCTCTAAACGGCAAATCTCTAGCTGAAAGCAAAAACAATGACTTATCTTAACAGCTAGAAAAATGCCTTGAAAAGATCAGAGAACTTACTCTTTTAGAGGAAAGTTTGAAAGATCAAGTTGTTGTAAATAAAATCATCAGCATAGAACGCGAACAAGCCATCGCTGCTCTAAAAGCAGAAAAGGGTTGAAAAATGGTGCAATTCTTCAACAAAGATAATTGAGATAATAAATGCTCAAACCACTGGTGGTGATAAAACAGGTCTTGGTTTTTGGAAACCACAGGATGAGCCTAAAGAAAACTGTTCCACGCTTAAGTTTGGAACATTTGTCACTTTTATCTCTGACACTTCTTATAATCAGTTTTATCCTTCTTCTTCTAATTCTATCCCTGAGGAAAAATCCAAAGGCTCTAAGTCTACGGATAAAGGAAAATCCATTCTTCGTCCTCAGAAGGCTTCCAAGAAAGCAAAGCTGAAAGTTCCATCTAAACCTTCAGCGAATCAATCCTCTAGCTCTGTGATAGAAATCTTCGATCTCTGTCCTCCGAAGCTAAAGATTGATCTCAAGCCTAAGAGATCTGAAGAAATCAAAATTCCTCCCAGATCTCATGCTAAAAGCATTCTTGGACCTGGCCCTGCTCATCTTAAATTCTCAAAATCTTTTACTCCTGGTCCTAAAACCACTTTCAAATATATAAAATGCTATCACTGTGGATTTACTGACCATATTGCAAGCAAATGTCCAAATGCCACTAAAGCTGATAAAATAGCTAAAGTGAAGATGAATGCCTCCGAGGCTGAGAAGGTCATCAAAGCTGAAAAAATGACCATGGTGAAGAATACCACTAAGGTTAAGAAATTAACCAAAGTGAAGATTACCACTGAAGCTGAATCTTCATCTTCTGTGAAGATTACTGAACCTTCCATCTCCACTAACTCCAAAAGACCCATTGAAAAGTGGGTACCAAACAACGCTTAATCTTCCTTATGTGTGCAGGGATCAAAGGGCATCTGGTATCTCGATAGTGGATGTTCTCGTCATATGACTGGTCAAAAAGACCTGCTCACTGAATACAAGGAAGAGAAAGGTCCCTCTGTGACCTTTGGTGGAAATGGAAAAGTCTATACCCGAGGGTTTGGTGTCCTCAGCAATGGGACAACTACCTTCAGAAGAGTCGCTTATATAGATGGACTGAAGCATAACCTTCTAAGCATCAGTCAGCTATGTGAGAAAGACTATGAAGTTCGCTTTTCTAAGAAAGCATGTTCAGTGGTGAATGAGAAAGGAAAACTTTCTCTCAGTGGTTATCGCAGAGAAAATGTCTATGTAATAGATATGGACTCTACTACCACTGAAAACTTATGTTTTCTCTCTAAAGCCTCTTCTGATGTCAACTGGCTATGGCACAAAAGGCTCTCTCATCTAAATTTCAAAACCCTGAATTCTCTCTCTTCTAAGGAACTGGTTACTGGTCTTCCTCAGCACTCATATGCTAAAGAATCTCTCTGCTCGGCATGTGAAAAAGGAAAACAGACAAAAGCTAGTTTCAAATCTAAACAAGTTTCCTCAGTGACAAGTTCTCTTCAGCTCTTACATATGGATATGTTTGGCCCTGTCAACATCCAATCTATAGCTGGAAAGAAATACACGCTTGTCATTGTAGATGAATACTCTCGCTACACCTGGTTTATCTTTCTTCGCTGCAAGAGTGATACTCCAGAAGAACTAATATCTTTTGTTAAAAAGATGGAAGTGCTGAATAATCTTACTGTTTGCTCTATAAGAAGTGATCATGGAACTGAATTCAAAAATAGCTCTCTAAACAATTTCTTTGAGAACAAGGGAATTTCTCATAACTTCTCGTCAGTAAGAACACCTCAGCAAAACGGAGTCGCTGAAAGAAGAAACAGAACGATCATTGAAGTTGCTAGATCAATGCTCAGCGATTCTCACCTCCCTACTCAATTTTGGGCGGAAGCTGTAAACACTGCATGTTTTACTCAAAACAGATCGCTGATAGTAAAGCGATTTGGAAAGACAGCTTATGAACTCTTTCATGGAAGGAAGCCTTTTATCAGCTTTCTTCATATCTTTGGTTGTCAGTGCTTTATCTTAAACAACAAAAATCAGCTTGGAAAGTTCGACCCAAAAGCTGATGATGGAATATTTCTAGGATATTCCTCCATCTCTAAAGCCTACAGAGTTTTCAACAAGAGAAGACAATATGTGGAAGAAACAATTCATGTCACGTTTGATGAAACTCGCTCAGCGAACTCTAAACCAATCGCTGACAATGAAGAGTTAAATGCTTGGATGTTTTCTCATTACAGAGAAACAGAACCTTTCTTCTCAAGCCATCAGCATTCTAATCCTCTAGTTGTTGATGATGATCGAAACATCATACCTCCTAATGCTGAATCCAACTCATGGATTTCATCAGAGCCTCTAAACACCTTACTACCATCAGATTTATCTTCATCTGAACTCCTCTCAGAAAACAATGGACTGTCTAATACTCAACAGCTAATCGCTGATGAACCTCAAGCTTCTTCATTAGTGAACATCCCCATTGTTGATTCAATCTCTGAGATGAGCGATCATGCTCCCGCTCAGCGATGGACCAGAGATCACCCCATAGATCAAATTCTTGGTGATCCTTATGCAGGTATTCAGACACGACGAAGTTCAGGTAATATCTGTCTCTTTGTTAACTTTATTTCTTTATTAGAGCCAAAGAAGGCTGATGATGCCCTCAGAGATCCAAACTTGGTCAGCGCTATGCAAGAAGAGCTGACTGGGTTTACTCGTAACAAAGTTTGGAATCTTGTTCCTAGACCGTCTGACAAAACTGTTATAGGCACCAAATGGGTGTTTAGAAACAAGTTAGATGAACATGGAACTGTAACCCGCAACAAGGATCGACTTGTTGCTCAGGGATACAGACAAGAGGAAGGCATAGACTATGATAAAACCTTTGCCCCTGTGGCTAGGCTCGAAGCAATTCGACTATTCTTAGCTTATGCAGTTTACAAAGACTTCATTGTTTATCAAATGGATGTAAAATCAGCGTTCCTAAATGGAAAGCTGAATGAAGAAGTGTATGTAGAACAACCTCCAGGGTTCTATGACCCTAAGTATCCAAATTATGTTTATAAATTGGATAAGGCTCTCTATGGTCTAAAACAAGCCCCTCGTGCTTGGTATGACACTCTCTCATCTTTTCTTATCTCTGAAAATTTTGAACGTGGCAAAATTGACAATACTTTATTTTTCAGAAAGATAAAAGGTCATATTATTCTTGTACAAATATATGTCGATGATATCATATTTGGTTCTACTAATCCATCTCTATGTACTCGTTTCGCTGAAAGAATGAAGAAAGAATACAAAATGAGTATGATGGGTGAGCTGACATATTTTCTTGGTCTTCAAATCAAACAATCTGACAAAGGTACTTTTATCAGCCAAGGTAAGTATGTTAAAGACATGCTGAAGAAGTTTGATTTAACATAAACTTCAGCAATGAAGACCCCTATGGCACCTCCCCTGACACTTAACAAAGATCCATCTGGAAAACCTGTTAATGTCACTGCCTATAGAGGAATGATAGGTTCCCTGCTGTATCTTACAGCGAGCCGACCTGACATTATGTACTCTACTTGTTTATGTGCATGCTATCAATCGGAACCCAAGGAATCCCATCTGATCGTTGTTAAGCGAATTTTCAGATATCTCAAAGGGACTCCTAATCTCGGTCTTTGGTATCCCAAAGACTCAGGGTTCGATCTAACTGGATATTCTGATAGTGATTTTGTAGGTTGTAAACTTGATAGAAAGAGCACCACTGGTGGATGTCAACTCCTAGGAGGAAAGCTGGTAAGTTGGACAAGCAAAAAGCAAAATTCAGTTTCCACTTCCACAGCTGAAGCTGAATACGTAGCCGCTGGAAGTTGTTGCGCTCAATTCTTATGGATGAGAAATCAACTATTGGACTATGACCTTCAGCTATCAAAGATTCCAATCTATTGCGACAGCACTAGTGCTATCGCGATAGCAAATAATCCAGTACTACATTCAAAGACAAAACACATAGAAATCAGATATCATTTTATCAAAGATCATGTGATGAATGGTGATATTGAACTTCATTTCATCCCTACTGACTATCAGCTTGCTGATTTATTCACCAAACCTCTTGATGAGACAAGATTCAACTTTCTCATCAGTGAGCTTGGAATGCTGAATTTCGAGGAGTAAAATCTTCAGAGTTCATGCATTAAGTCAGTGATTATAAGTTCCCCTTTATCATTCAATCTCTAATTAAAACTCTGACTCTCAGGTATGCTCTCTTACTCTTAACCACTGAATCTTCAGTCAGTAAGACATTTTTAAAAACAAACTTTAATCACTGAACTTCTTCTTCAAATGATTAAAAGCTTTTTTGAAAAACTAAATCTATCACTGAGCTTTCTCTTTAGTGATCCTTCTAATATACAAAAATCGGTCTCTGAATTTTCATCAAGGATTCTTTCAAAGGAAAACCTATCTCTGACTTTTCTTCAGAGATAATTTCAAAAAGGAAAAATGAAACTTTTTTCTCTCTCCTATGACGTCATTTGAACCGACAATCCACGACATGCCTTTTTCTGACACGTTCGTCCGTTGCCCTTCTATCCAATCAACTTCGTGGTACGTGTCTATGTCATGATGAACATTTGTTTTCCCGCCTCTCTCTCTCTCCTACTCTCAAACATATATAAAGAACGTTGTTCCATTCTTATCTTTTTACGCTTTCTAAAAATCCTTTCTGAGCAAGAAACTCTCTCAAGAAATTTCAAGCATCTGCATCTTTCTCATTCAAGATTACCAGGTTACTTTAATCTTCTTTCTATTTAAATCTTGTTAACAAAACACCATTTTTCTTCATCATGGGTTTTCTATGAGATTTTTATTCCATAAAATCATTTTTTTGATTTTACTCTTTCAAAACCTTTGGTTTTCTTACTGTTCTTCATCTTTTCCTTAAGAACAATGTCTTAATCTTCAAATATTTTTGTTTTTATACGTTTCTTTCCTCAAATAGAAACTGGTAAAAAATTCTTTATTTTTAGACTCTAATCCTACCCTTCTATTCTCTATTTCTTTCCTTATTCAGCAATGGCACAATCAGCACTTGTTTCCTCCAAGAACGTCAAGTTCGTCATCACTGAATCTGAAGTCCCCAAGAACAACCATCTTGGACGCCTCGACTTCGATGGAATCAAATACCCACACCTGGTGGAAGCTGCCAAATTCCTAAAGCAATCTTGCATTGCTTACGCTCTCACTGTTGATCCAAAACCCTCCAAAACTCTACTTCAACAGTTTTGGTTCACAGCTGAAGAAACGACCATCACCAACAAGAAAGGTGATCAGGTCCCTGCCATTTCTTTCTGCACTGACCTAGGCAAAGGAATGATGACTGCTTTCAACTTAAGGAAGGCTCTTAGGTTTCCTGACAAACCTAAGAGTGGATTTGAAGCTCTACCTACTGACGCTGAACTCATCCGGTTTCTGGATGATATGGAGTACTGCTGGGACAACAAGCCCCGCTCCACAATCCCCAACAAGAAGCTGACACTCATCAAAAAGGCGAACATGCCTTCTCATCTGAACTTTATCTTTTCTCATTTCATTCAATGCATGAGTGGGAAAAGTGGTTCTCTTGATCAGGCAAGCAAGGTACAGCTCCAGATGGCTTACTCGGTCATCGCTGGCAAAAAATTCGACTTTGCCACCGCTATCTTTGACGATCTAAGGTCAAAGATAGAGAAGACGGAGAGGGATCCCAAGATCCCATATGTACGGTTTATCTGTGCAAATATGAAGTTCCTCTACGCCAACACTTACCCTACTACTTCTGATGGCTCCTTCGCCAAAGTGGGTCAGCGTTCTCTAGAGGTCAAACCGCTGGCAAACGAGGTAAGTATCTCTATCCTACGCTCCCGACTCTTTCTCCACACTTCTTCTACTTCAACGGCCACGCAGGAGGTTCATTCTTCTGCTAACCCTGCCGCTACCACTGGTTCCAAACGACCATCTGCTAGTTCCTTTGGTCCTTCGAAGAAGGCCAAAGTTACTAAGGAGACACCAGCCTCTAGCTCAAGGCCTGCGGAAGTTTCTCGACAAACTTCCTTGGCTGATTTCGTGGTCCTCTCCTCCACGTCTGCAGCTATGATCACATCAACCGTGCCAGCGATCTCGGTCGCTATCACAACAACAGTGACTCAACCTGAAATTTCAGTTCTTCAATCAACTAAGATACCTTCTCAACCCCAAACTTCTTCTATCCCCATCTCTAATCCCTCTATTTCTTTGGTCTCTGATCCTCCTCTCATGCAGCAACCGCATATTGCATTTATAGGACCTGAAACTCATCTGCTTGAAAGAGACATGCAATTTTTCAACATGTTTGATCGATCAGGTACACCTAATCCCAATACACCTTCCTTCTCCCCATCTAAGCCTATTACTCAGACACTGACTTTTCTTTCAGGTCCTAGTTTGGCAACTGTTGACGTGAATGTCAACAGTTTAGGTGAAAAGGTGGTTTCTCTCACCGTTGTTGTCAACGACACCACCAACGCAGTCAATACCGCTGGTACTGAACTGAAGACTTTGACAGCTGCCTGCTCAACCAAAGCTGAAGCCTCTCATATCTCTGCTCTTCAAGAAGAGCTTGTCAAAGTAAAGGAGGATACTCAGCGAAAGTTTGACGCTCTATCGTCAAAGGTTGATTCTTGCACAACTCTTCTTCAGCAAGTCCTCGACAAGTTGAATGCACCAGCTCCAACTCCATCACCTTCCTTCACATCGTATGACCGCACCTCACTGAACGTAGCTGTTAAATTCATTCATCAAGCTACTTCAGATCTCCCGGTGATTGAAGGACGACTAGATAGTCTGGAGGCTGAAGTCCGAGAGTTAGCCTCTGCACAACCTTCCTCTTCTACCAAAGATATCTCCATGGCTGATAATGACAAAGAGGGGGAGAAAGCAGCTGAAGAAATTAAAGAAGGGGAAGTTGATGCTGCTGAGGTTCAACATTCAGATCCTCCCTCTCATGTTGAGGGGGAGAAGGTTGCTGACCAAACTCCTCCTTCTTTCAAAGATTTTGTCGAAGAAGAAGAGGAGGATGAAGATGAAAAAGATCTTGATCTTGAAGATCAAGAGGAAGAGCAACCTCATCAATAAGATGATGATGATGACGATGAAGAAGATCAGTCCTTATGGTGTTCTTCTGCAGCCATCAAATCATCAGTGATAGCTTCGAACGAAGTTGTCACAGCAGGGGGGAGTCATGGAACATCCTCAGGAACCCCTTCCCAAAGTAAATCCAAAAGTACGGTTGCTAAGGGAAACCTGAAGACAGTTTCACTATCTGAGGAGAATCCTTCTCAGGTATGCCTCTCACTTGTCCCTGTTTCTTTCTACAAACCCTCTATCTATTTCTAGCCTTTATCTTCTCTCTTCCCAAAAACATACACTAACTCCTTTCTTTCTATTTTTCTGTCCAAACAGTTCTCTCCCCTGCTTAAGGGTAAAGAACTACAAATAATCCCAGCCGATGTAGCTGATGAACAAATAATCCTAATCTCTGTAAGAGAGATTGATGAAGAAGATAAGGAAGAAGAGTCTCTGCAACATCCAGGAAGGCTCTCTAGACCATCTCACTGGTCAGAGGAAGAGATGAAGAGACGAACAGAGATGATTTCTCATCTAGAGAATCAACGACTGAAGATCCCCTCTCAATCAACAGATCTAGAGTTCCTGACTGAAGCTGAAATCGAAGAATCTGTCAGGGCTGAGAAGCTGATAGCTGATTGCCAAAGAGATGCATCTCTTGCTCTCAAGGTTTAGTCATCTCAAATCAAAGACAAGAAGCTGAAAAAGAAACCAGTAGAAGTCCAGGCTGCTCTTTTAAAGGAGATTGAAGAGGAGCGCTCAAAAGCTCTAGCGGTCAGTGATTCCACAGTCGATTGGTGCAAGCATAAAATCGATTATCGCTCTGACCCAATGAAGATTGTTGCAGTCGCTATCTCTGGAAGAAAGAAGAAGGACAAAGTTTCTGTCACTATGGAGATTACCAGAGAGGATGGAAGCTGCAAGGCTATGTTCGTTTCAAAGCTGGAAAGCTTCGACTATATGGAATGGCTTGAGTTCAAAGATGCACTGAAGAAATCAAAGTCAATCTACAGAGGCTATGTTGAAGGGATAAATGATGCTCTCATCAACAGAGTCGCTGCAATCTTAAAGGTGTCGCCTGCTCTTCTTTCTAAGCCAAAGCAATTCAAAAGGAAGCCTGTCTCCTCCTCTTCTGAAAATGTCGTTATGATCAGAAATGAAGCCTCCATCAAGTTCTCAAGAGAAGCTCTGTTCGGTCCTCCTTCTGATCTTTCAGTTCTCGATCTATCTCTTCCCCCTGGTGGACCATATGTTGCAGGGCAAGTACTCAAAGAACCTTTTGGAATCTTCTTCAGAGATGATGAGGAAGAGATCAGATTTCAAACAGTATATGAAATCCCTATTTGTCCCCTCAGTCATCTCAAGGATCTCTTGTGCTTATGGTGTGACTTCTCTTCTACCGCTGATCAGATCAAAGCAATCATCTCTCAAGAATCTTCAGATCGAAGGCAAAAAGGAGAAGAAATACCTGAGTATATGATCAATCCTCCCAAGTCTTCTTTAGATAGCTGATAGATTAGTTTCCTATTTCTTGTAATCTATTAGTTAAACTTACAGTAGTTAGTTCCTCACTTGTACTTATAATTTTCATACCTTGTAATTCTTTTCTTGAATTAATGAAAATTTTAGTGAAGTACTTAACTCTATCAGTACTGTAAAAGATCCCTCAAAATAGTAATTGGGACGTGTATGTTATGAGTCCTGATTATTCCTTATTTTGAACTATAAAGTAATTTTCTTCAGTTACTTTGTCATTATCAAATAGGGGGAGATTGTTGATCCAAACTCTCTCAGTGATTTGATAACGACCCTTTTCTATACTTAGTGAAAATTACATTTTAATATGTATTAGTGTTTCACCATCAGCGATCAGACTGAGTCTGTTCAGTTATCGTTGATAGTCTGTCTTATAAACATTTGATATGTATTATTGTTTCACTATCAGCGATCAGACTGAGTCTGTTCATTTATCGCTGATAGTTTCTGATGTAAACAGTTAATGTAATCCCTGAAGACAAGTCTCACGTCAACAAATGTTCATAGCTGAATCAAAGACGAAGCCACTGAATAAAGACAAGTCTACTAGTGACCTGATGCGGATATCAGTGAAGCAAAGACGACTCTACTTATACGTGAAGGAATATGAGGAAAAGCTTCAGCGATAGCTGAACTTCTTTGTATCTCTGAAGGAAGAAATATTCAGCGATCAAAAGATCACGTAGCTTATGCCTCGAGTCTCCTTTTGTCTTACCTTGCACAACCAGTACGATGTGTCAGAACGGACACATCTCTGCCACAAATCGTACAACAACTCTGTCAACTACACTGTTCATTATACGGCCGAAAGCATGTCTCCCAAAGTCAGACTCCCAAAGCAAATCACTGAACGTCACGTGTAAAGTGCTCTGCCATACATTTAATGCATAGGGTGTAAATAGAATGATTACCTCTCCATCTGAGAGTGTGCTTACCTCTAGCCTTCATCTTTCTATTTGTTAGAAACCCTTGTTTTCTATACTCTCTAATCTCTCATTCTCTATATTCTTGTGCAACCACCTTAGTGTTTCTTAAGTTTGTTTAGATTGAGTCTGTCTTAATCTTATTCCGCAACAAACTTGTAAATTGTGTTTGATTTATCAATAAACAATTTATTAAACCTTTAATACTGTGTTTGTATTCAAACCCCCCCCCCCTTCTACAAACTTGTTAAGCACCTCCGGGACCAACACGGCCGCTGAACAGTTTTACTCCACGGTTATCTTCCGTTAAGAGTAAACGCTGCTTGGTCATGACTTCATCCTTGAGGTTCTCTTCCAACAATGCTTCCATTTGCGATGCCTTGATCTTCTCAACAAGACTTGACACTAACTCGATTCTCGAAAGGGTATCCCGAATACTTCCGATATAGTCCTTCCAACTTAACTCATCGGCCAATACATTCGCCTTTCCGGGATGGTAAAGCAACTCACAATCGTAATCCTTGAGTAACTCGAGCCACCGTCGTTGCCTCATGTTTAACTCTTTTTTATCAAAGACATACTTCAGGCTCTTATGATCCGTGTAGAGTGTACATTTCGTGCCATAGAGGTAATGTCGCCAAAGCTTCAAGGCGAACACCACCGCCGCTAGCTCGAAATCGTGGGTAGGATAGTTCTTCTCGTGAATTTTAAGTTGTCTCGAGGTGTAAGGGATCACTTTGCCTCTTTGCATCAACACGCATCCTAATCCCATTTTCGAAGCGTCGCTATATACCACGAAGTCTTCCGACCCTTCGGGTAGCGACAAGATTGGAGCTTCGCACAACTTCTTTTGTAAAATCCGGAATGCCTTCTCTTGCGTTTCGGTCCACTCGAACTTCACATTCTTCCGAGTTAAAGCCGTCAAGGAAGAAGCGATCTTCGAAAAGTCTTGAATAAATCTCCGGTAGTACCCCGCCAGACCCAAGAAACTTCGGATCTCGATCGGACTCTTGGGAGGCTCCCAATTCATCATGGCGTCAATCTTGGAGGGGTCCACTTTCACTACGGCTCGAGTGACAACGTAACCCAAGAATTGCACCTCTTCAAGCCAAAAATCACACTTGGAGAATTTGGCGTACAGTCTTTCTTTTCTCAACATGTCGAGAACTTCACGAAGGTGTTGCTCGTGCTCTAACTCGCTCTTGGAGTATACGAGTATGTCATCAATAAATACAATGACCGACTTGTCGAGGAATGGGCGTCACACTCTATTCATCAAGTCCATAAACACCGTCGGTGCGTTAGTTAGACCAAATGGCATCACGATAAATTCGTAATGGCCATAACGCGTTCTAAAGGTTGTCTTCGGAAGGTCTTCTATTCTCACCTTCACCTGGTGGTAACCCGAACGTAAGTCGATCTTTGAAAAACACCCCGCTCCTTGGAGTTGATAAAACAAGTCGTCTATCCTTGGGAGCGGATACTTGTTCTTCACCGTTGCTTTATTCAACTCACAGTAGTCGATGCAAATTCTCATTGTGCCATCCTTCTTCTTGACAAACAAGACCGGAGCTCCCCAAGGCGACGAGCTCAGTCTTATGAAACCCTTTTCCGAAAGCTCTTGTAGTTGTGCCATCATCTCTTGCATCTCCGATGGCGCCAACCGGTAAGGAGCTCTAGCAATAGGTGTCGCTCCCGGCACGAGATCAATTCGAAACTCCACTTGACAATCGGGTGCTAACCCGGGCAAGTCATCCAGAAAGACATCGGGATACTCCCACACTATCTTCACATCAACAAGCTTTGACTTCTCTAGTTTGGCGTCGATCACGTAGGCTAGGAAAGACGAGCATCCTTACACCAATCACTTGCGCACCTTTGCCATGATGATTATTGTCACTTCTCCATTCCTCTTCTCACCATAGATCACAACAAAATCACCATTGAGATTGGGAAGTCGAATTAATTTCTTGGAACGTAAGATCTCGGCATGATTGTTCGCTAACCAATCCATGCCAACCACTACATCAAAAACCCCAATAATCATTGGCATCAAATCGATCGGAAAATCACTCCCTTCAATTCCTAGAGTACACCTCCTTAGAACATCGCGGATCAGAACTTGACTACCATCTGCTATCTCTACCACTAACGTATTCTCTAGACTAATAATGGGCATAACAATCTTTTGACGAAACAACTCAGATATAAAAGAGAAACTGGCACCCGTATCGAACATTACACGAGCAGGTACGGAGTTTAGAAGAAACGTACCCGATACCACATCCGCGGATGCCTTGGACTCATCGGCCGTCATCTGAAAACTCGACCCGGAACCCTAGATGGGTTCTCTCTCTTTTCCGGTGTGCTACCCGACTTGAGCTTCGGGCAATCTCTTTTCATATGCCCCGGTGCCTTGCACTCGAAGCAGACCATCCCTGAAATCGCGCAGTCGTGGGCGATGTTTTCATTCTTACCACACTTGCCGCAAAATCGCGGAGTAGGGTTGAAGTTACCATGATGCTTGATTCGGCACCTCTGGCACCACCTAGCTTCTTGGTTGTTGTTGAAGTTTCGGTTCCCGACCAAATATCGAGTGCACTTGGGAGGAGCGGAATTGCTCTCCCACTTTTTCTTTTCCACAACCATCGCAGCTTTCTCCGGTTTACTCTTCGCGTAAACCTCCTCCATAAACTGCGCCTCCTTAATAGTCTCACGAAGGTTGGAAGCCTTCGAATTTCAGACCATGGTCATCATGTCCGACAGTAGACCCTTCAGATAGGCCTTAATCTTCTCCTTCTCTGATGAGGCCACATGCCCCACTAACCCCAGCTTTTCCATGAATTGACGGGTATACTTCCTCACCGTCAAGTTCCCTTTCTCAGGCAACCGAAACTCCGCCTCGATCCGTTCCATAGCCCTCTCGTTGCAGTATTCTTCCAATAACTTCATCTTGAATTCGCCCCAAGTCAGTTGGGCCAAAACAGTAGGAGAGATGGTGGACTAGATAACATTCCACCATGTCAGTGTCGTATCCCTGAGCAGTTGAGTACCGAACTTCACCCTTTGGTCATCTCCGCACTCAGATGAACCAAAGGCTTGTTCGACCGCTCAGATCCACTTCACACGCGCAACCGGGTCTTCGGAACCAGAGAACTCTGGTGGTCCACAACCCAGAAAGGACTTGTAGGAACAACTCTTCCCATTTCTCGGAGCGCCAACTACCCTGTGCTCCTCAGTTCTGATCCCATTACCGGTGCCTCCAGATCCAACCACGATGTTTTCAGCAACCGCCTCATTTCTCTTGAGGCTAGCATCGCGATCCTCTAACAACTTCAAGAATGCCTCTTGCTGCTTCTCCATGGCCGACGACACCATTTGATTGATGCCCGCCATCATGTCAGCTTGAGGGTTTGCCTCTTGAATTACTGGGTTGGTGGAGGCCAACTCCACTCGAGGCACTTGCTCCACTTCCCCAGTGAATATCGGTGGCATACCGGGAGGAACGACAGTCGACACCCTTACCACCGGGTTTCGCTCGGGCGAACTAACATCGCGAAGGTCACTGTCGCCTAACTGACGACTTCGTGTGTTCACCATATTAGAACTAATGGCTGCAACAAAAGCACGAGAACGAGTAAGAGAGATAGAATAAAACACGAAGGAAAACGTACTACCATGACACCAATTGTCATAGTAACGGCATTTCAAGCACATCCACGTAAAACATCCTCATAATAACATTAGCTAAGTGAAATTATGAACATATAATACATAAAGGTTCTCGTTACCATCGCCACAACACTTGATAACCATAATTTCCGTCGACTCTAAGACTAACTCATCTTAAAAGTTCTACCCAAACTCACGAATCAATGCTTAACATACTCAGTCTAAGTCTAGACATCTTACAATCATGCCTAGTTCACTTAAACTAGGGCTCTGATACCAACTTGTAACACTATAAAATTTAGAGTAATTTAAAAATTCGGAAATTGGCAATATGACTTATGTATTTGATATAAACCTCCCATAAAGGGGAAAAGTTCTAAGCCTTTACAAAAACCTGCGTACGGATATGGAATTCAACAACAAACTAATCTAAACATAAACTATCTAGATTACATCGGTTGTCAATCCAAAATCACCAAAAGATGGGACTTAAACAAATGCCCAACGCAAAATACTAGTCATCTCAAAAATGCCTCGAGACCAAGCTCATCACTCAAGCCCTTGGCAACCCACCGCTAAAGGAACCTGTTATACATATCATTTGAGAAAAGTGTTAGGCTTAAAGCCTAGTGAGATCATACAGTTTATAATTTCAAGAGATATAAACAATTGTATCGAAAGTAAATCTTTTCAAGAAGGTTTAGTTTACAATTGAAATCTTTATCACATAAGGATCGTTCGGTCCGAAAATTCATCTTGCGATGACGGGGGATACCCGATTTACCAAGGATTGTGGCGAAACACAAAAGTAGGCCACAATCCGAGTTGTGAGCTAAATATTTGGAATCCATGGCCACGAACAACTTCGGTCCGTACTAAGATGTGAGGGAGGGACCCGAGGAAACCAAGTCATACTCGTTCACTAGGACTACATTATGATTCATGGATAGTAACCGGTCTCACATAACCGTACCAAAGGCCCCCGAGGGTCAAATGCATCCATAGCTACAAAAAGGGGAATAGACATCCCAATAATATAAGTCGACTCAAAACCTAGGGATCCACTAGTAATAGTCTAGACATGTCACAATTTCATTTGTGACCAACCATAGTTAGTCATATGGTTCCAATAACATTTCATAACTAAAAAGGGGACTCCCGCGGGTTATGTCGCGGCATAAGTCGCCCGTGTTCCTGAAATGGAAAACGGACAGTGGATCACGCGGCTTGTGACGTGACTTACAAGTCGCGGTATTACTCGCGTAGTCCACTGTTTCCCAAACTAAGAATCAAGCTTCAACACACGAACTTCGCTAAACACGCGATACGCACAAACAAGGTAAACGCAATATAACTAAGATCTAAAAATACACAAGGCTTGAAGTCTTAACGCTAGAATTACACAACGAAAATCGGAGTGTTACAATCCTCCCCAACTTGGAGATGATTTCGTCCCCGAAATCCCAACTACTTGAAAAGATGAGGGTATCTTTGCTTCATATACTCTTCAGATTCCCACGTCATGCCTCCACTGCACCTTGACCATAGTGACCTCCTTGTGATGCAATTTCTTAGACTTTCTCTCTAAGATAGCGTCGGGTTCTTCTACACACCGATTACCCTCGTCCTTTCTTAACTCGGAGAGAAGAATGACGCTTTCCTCATTCGCCAAACACTTTCAAAGGTAACAAATGTGGAACGTGTTGTGGATTCTACTCAACTCTGGAGGCAGTTCCAATTGGTAGGCTTGCAAACCAACCCGCTTTAGCACTTTGAAAGGTCCAAGGAAACAGGGACTCAGCTTCCCACGTTTTCCGAACCTGGTGATGCCCTTCCATGGCGACACCTTAAGCATTACTCGGTCGCCCACCTGAAACTCCATCGGCCGCCACTTCTTATTGGCATAGCTCTTCTGCCGATCCTGAGCCACTTTCAATATTTCCCGAATGCTTTTGACCTTATCGGCCGTATCTTGTACGATTTCAAGTCTGGCGAATTGCTTCTATATCGCTTCAAGCCAACACACGGGAATTTGACACCTTCGCCCATACAACGCCTCCAATGGTGCCATCCCAATACTCAAGTGGTAGCTATTTTTATACACAAACTCCACCAAAAGTAGGTGAAAGTCCCAACTACCCCCCGAAATCAATGACACAAGACCTCAACATATCTTCCAGCGTTTGGATCGTTCTCTCGCTCTGACCGTCGGTTTGTGGATGGTAAGTCGTACTCAACTTCACTCGTGTACCTAGCTCCTTCTGAAACCCATCCCAAAAGTTCGAAGTGAACAGACTATCGCGATCCGATACGATCGACAAGGGTACACCATGTCTTGAGACCACTTCGTCGATGTAGAGTGTTGCTAACTTGTCCATCGGCATGGTCTCACGCATAGCCAAAAAGTGAGCGCTTTTTGTCAATCTATCGACTTTTACCCAAATGGTATCGTGACCTCGAAGAGTTTTAGGCAATTTCGTCATGAAGTCCATGGTAATATGTTCCCACTTCCACTCGGGGATCTCTAAGGACTGAAGACTCCCATACGATCGTTGATATTCGGCCTTTACTTGCAAACACGTCACACAATGCTCCACGTAACGTGCAACATCCAGTTTCATTACCGGCCACCAATAATGTAACTTCAAGTCCCGGTACATCTTTGTACTTCCCTGATGAATGGAATACTTAGACTTGTGCGCATCCTCAAGAAGTAGTTCACGGTTACCCCCCAACCTTCGGTACCCATACACGACCGCTGAACAGTTTTACTCCACGGCTATCTTCCATTAAGAGTAAACGCTGCTTGGTCATGACTTCATCCTTGAGGTTCTCTTCCAACAATGCTTCCACTTGCGATGCCTTGATCTTCTCAACAAGACTTGACACTAACTCGATTCTCGAAAGGGTAGCCCGAATACTTCCACTATAGTCCTTCCGACTTAACGCATCGGCCACTACATTTTCCTTACCGGGATGGTAAAGCAACTCACAATCATAATCCTTGAGTAACTCGAGCCACCGTCGTTGCCTCATGTTTAACTCTTTTTGATCAAAGACATACTTCAGGCTCTTATGATCCGTGTAGAGTGTACATTTCATGCCATAGAGGTAATGTCGCCAAAGCTTCAAGGCGAACACCACCGCCGCTAGCTCCAAATCGTGGGTAGGATAGTTCTTCTCGTGAATTTTAAGTTGTCTCGAGGCGTAAGGGATCACTTTGCCTCTTTGCATCAACACGCATCCTAATCCCATTTTCGAAGCGTCGCTATATACCAAGAAGTCTTCCGACCCTTTGGGTAGCGACAAGATTGGAGCTTCGCACAACTTCTTTTGTAAAATCCGAAACGCCTTCTCTTGCGTTTCGGTCCACTCGAACTTCACATTCTTCCGAGTTAAAGCCGTCAAGGAAGAAGCGATCTTCGAAAAGTCTTGAATAAATCTCCGGTAGTACCCCGCCAGACCCAAGAAACTTCGGATCTCGGTCGGACTCTTGGGAGGCTCCCAATTCATCATGGCGTCAATCTTGGAGGGGTCCACTTTCACTACGGCTCGAGTGACAACGTGACCCAAGAATTATACCTCTTCAAGCCAAAAATCACACTTGGAGAATTTGGCGTACAGTCTTTCTTTTCTCAACACGTCGAGAACTTCACGAAGGTGTTGCTCGTGCTCTAACTCGCTGTTGGAGTATACGAGTATGTCATCAATAAATACAATGACCGACTTGTTGAGGAATGGGCGGCACACTCTATTCATCAAGTCCATAAACACCACCGGTGCGTTAGTTAGACCAAATGGCATCACGATAAATTCGTAATGGCCATAACGCGTTCTAAAGGTTGTCTTCGGAAGGTCTTCTATTCTCACCTTCACCTGGTGGTAACCCGAACGTAAGTCGATCTTTGAAAAACACCCCGCTCCTTGGAGTTGATTGAACAAGTCGTCTATCCTTGGGATCGGGTACTTGTTCTTCACCGTTGCTTTATTCAACTCACGGTAGTCGATGCACATTCTCATTGTGCCATCCTTCTTCTTGACAAACAAGATCGAAGTTCCCCAAGGCGACGAGCTCGGTCTTATGAAACCCTTTTCCGAAAGCTCTTGGAGTTGTGCCATCATCTCTTGCATCTCCAATGGAGCCAACCGGTAAGGAGCTCTAGCAATAGGTGTCGCTCCCGGCACGAGATCAATCCGAAACTCCACTTGACGATCGGGTGCTAACCCGGGCAAGTCGTCCAGAAAGACATCGGGATACTCCCGCACTATCTTCACATCAACAAGCTTTGACATCTCTAGTTTGGCGTCGATCACGTAGGCTAGGAAAGACGGGCATCCTTTCACCAAGCACTTGCGCGCCTTTGCCATGATGATTATTGTCACTTCTCCTTTCCTCTTCTCACCATAGATCACAACAAAATCACCATTGAGATTGGGAAGTCGAATTAATTTCTTGGAACATACGATCTCGGCATGATTGTTCACTAACCAATCCATGCCGACCACTACATCAAAACCCCCAATAATCATTGGCATCAAATCGATCGGAAAATCACTCACTTCAATTCCGAGAGTACACCTCCTCAGAACATCGCGGATCAGAACTTGACTACCGTCTTCTATCTCTACCACTAACGCATTCTCTAGACTAATAGTGGGCATAGTGGAGTTCCAGATTGACCTCACTCCGGGAGCGGCTCCGATAGCTCATGCACCCTATCGTTTGGCCCCGACAGAAATGCAAGAGATGATGACGCAACTTCAAGAGCTTCTTGAGAAGGGATTCATTCGATCGACCTAGTCACCTTGGGGAACTCCAGTTCTATTCGTGAAGAAGAAGGATGGGTCCATGCGGATGTGCATCGACTATCGGGAATTCAACAAAGTCACGGTAAAGAACAAATACCCTTTACCTCGCATCGACGACCTCTTCGATCAACTCCAAGGCGCGGGATGTTTTTCAAAGATTGACCTTCGGTCCGGTTACCACCAAGTAAGGGTGAAAAAGGAGGACATTCCGAAGACGGTTTTTCGAATGCGATATGGACACTACGAGTTTTTGGTGATGCCCTTTGGCTTGACCAATGCTCCAGCCATATTCATGGACTTGATGAACCGCGTGTGTCACCCATTCCTGGACAAGTCTCTGATTGTCTTCGTCGACGACATCCTGATCTACTCAAAGGATGTGGTCGAGCATGAGAAACATCTACTAGAGGTATTAGAAGTTCTCCGAAGAGAGAAGTTGTACGTGAAGTTCTCAAAGTGCGAGTTTTGGCTCCAAGAAGTGCAATTCTTGGGCCACGTGGTGTCTGAAGACAGGGTGAAGGTAGACCCGACAAAGATAGAGGCGATGATGAGTTGGGAACCGCCAACGAGTCCGACGAAAATCCAAAGTTTCTTGGGGTTGGAGGGTTACTACAGGCGTTTCATTCAAGACTTTTCCAAGATAGCATCGCCTCTCACGTCACTCACAAGAAAGAATGTCAAGTTTCTCTGGACCTATGTGCAAGATCAAGCCTTCCAGACCCTCAAGAAAAGGTTGTGTGAAGCTCCCATTCTATCCCTGCCTGAGGGATCGGATGACTTCATAGTGTATAGTGATGCTTCCAAGATGGGTCTAGGGTGTGTACTAATGCAACGGGGAAAAGTGATAGTTTATGCGTCGCGTCAACTAAAGGACCACAAAAAGAAATACCCGACTCATGACTTGGAATTGACGACGGTGGTCTTTGCTTTGAAATTATGGCGGTACTATTTGTACGGGATGAAGTGTACTCTCTTTATTGATCACAAGAGCCTTAAGTACATCTTCGACCAAAAAGAACTCAATATGCGACAAAGAAGGTGGCTTGAGTTACTAAAGGACTATGATTGTGATTTGCTTTACCATCCCGGTAAGGCCAACGTGGTGGTGGATGCGTTGAGTCGGAGGAGTTATGAAGGCGGTGTTAAGTTGTCCCTCACAAGAATCGACGCCGTATCAAGTTTGTTGGAAAACGTCAAGACGTGTCTAGCGGAGGCGCTTAAGGAAGAAAACCTGAGATCCGAAATTATGGTGAAACAAAGGGAACGTTTGACGAAAGATAGTCGCGGACTTAAACTTTTTCAAGGACGATTATGGGTGCCAAAGTTTGGTGGAAATCGAGAGTTACTTCTAGGAAAAACGCATAAGTTGAAATATTCTATACATCCATGTAGCACCAAGATGTATAGAGACTTAAAGTTGAACTATTGGTGGCCGGTAATGAAACTAAACATGGCCAATTACGTGGAAAGGTGTGTCATGTGTCTTCAAGTCAAAGCGGAACATCAAAGACCGTACGGGAGTTTGCAACCATTGTCCATTCCCGAGTGGAAGTGGGACAACATCACCATGGACTTTGTGACAAAGCTACCAAAGACCTTACGGGGCTATGATACAATATGGGTTATCATGGATCGGCTAACCAAGAGTGCGCATTTCCTTGAAATGCGAGAGACCTTGCCAATGGAGAAATTGGCCAAGCTTTACATTGATGAGGTGGTGTCGAGGCATGGAGTTCCGAAATCTATCGTATCGGATCGGGACAGTCGGTTCACATCGAACTTTTGGGCTAGCTTACAGAAAGAGTTGGGCACCAGATTAAATCTGAGCACGGCATACCATCCTCAAACGGATGGTCAAAGCGAGAGGACGATTCAGACGCTCGAGGACATATTGAGGTCGTGTGTCATAGATTTTGGAGGAAGTTGGGACTCGCACTTACCTTTGGTAGAGTTCTCTTATAATAACAGTTACCATTATAGTATCGGAATGGCACCGTTCGAGGCGTTGTATGGACGGAAGTGTAGAACTCTGGTTTGTTGGCTAGAAGCGGGCGAGAAGCAATTCGTCGGGTCGGAAATAGTTCAAGAGACGACAGGCAAAGTGAAAGAAATTCGAGAAAGATTGAAAGTGGCGCAAGACCGACAGAAAAGTTATGCGGATAAGAAGAGAAGATCGGTCGAATTCCAAGTGGGCGATCGTGTCATGTTGAAAGTGTCTCCCTGGAAAAGGATTATCCGGTTTGGAAAATGCGGGAAACTTAGCCCCCGTTTCCTTGGACCCTTTTCTATCTTAGAGAAGATTGGACTTCAAGCGTACCGGTTGGATTTGCCACCAGAGATTGATGGAATAAATCCTACATTTCACGTGTGTTACCTTCGGAAGTGCTTATCCGAGGAGGAAAGTGTGATTCCCTTGACGGAAATTCGGGTAGATAATGGGAATCGTTGCGTGGAGGAACCGGAGGCAATCTTGGAATCAAAGATGAAAAGACTACGACATAAATATATGGTCATGATCAAGGTGCAATGGAAGCATCATCGTGGTGCTAACGTCACGTGGGAGTCTGAGGAGGACATGAAAAACGTGTTATCCCTGATTGTTTAATTCGGAATGAGATTTCGGGGACGAAATCCAAATTAGGTGGGGAGGATTGTAACACCCGGAATTTCAGGTAAGTATAGGGCTTCGCTAATCTTATGTTTATATGCTAAATGATGTAGGACATATTTGTTAATTGCTACTCTTGTTTAAAGCCTTTTATTAGTGATGTGTTGGGAACCATAAATCAGCCTTTAAAAACAGTGACTTCCACGACTTGTAGCGCGGGTTGCAAGTCGTGGAACCCTCTGGAGTACAAGCCTCGAGGCACATGCGCGACTTATAGCGCGGGCTCTTAGCCGCGGAACAAGTCGCGGGACTACCTGCAGGTCCCCAAAACCCCTTTTTGGTCGATTTTGAATCAGAAATACATTTCTTCTCTTTCAAGCTGCGATTTTCTAGGGTTCTTGGGAGATTTTCTTCCTCTTTCTACCTTAGAGCACTTATTGCAAGCCTTGGGTAGGTATACACATTTATTGAGCTTCAACCTACTTCAAGGACCATTTATTTTGGTGATTTCTTCAAGAATCTCAAGACTCCAAGTCTCCATTCCATCTTAACCTAGGGTTTCTATTTCCTAGGTTTTAACCAAAACCTAGATTGTAAGTTTACTAAACCTTTGTTAAAACTAGATACACATAATAATCTACTACTTGCTATTATCTTGCATCTTAACTTGAAATGTTCATTCTTAATGCTTATGTTCTTGGGGTTTTATTTTGAATACATGTTTATATGTAACTTACTATGACTTGATGGAATACATATCTTGTTATTGAGATGATTTCTTACTTGAGACACCATTTGGTGGAATCATAACTACATGGTTAAAATTGTGGTCTTACTAGTCTTGTTATCAGCATTATATTAATTGGGATAGTAATATTGTACCCATGGTTGGTATTGAGAAAATTCTTGTTCACAATGTGCCTTAAGACTTACTATAAATTATGTTGGACGAACCAAGTCAGTAGACACTAGGAGGATGTAGTCTTGGGTGCCACCATAATGGTATGTACCTAGACCTCCGCCATTCGGGGTAATGCTATGGTTATAGTCTTCGGATGTGTCGGGCCTTTTGGATGTCACTCGTGGTAGTTGGCATCAAGGTATATCGACTCTTTGGGTGGAACTTGATTGGTGCTATGGGTCTCCCCTATTGACTCTACATTTAATGAACTTTGGTTAACTGCTGATAAAAATTGTAATTGGGTTTACATGTTATTTCTTGTACAAACTCACTAGGCTTTTTGTCCTAACACTTGTTTGGTGTCGATACGTATCTCAGGTTCTAGTGGTGCCGCTTCTAAGCAGGTATAGTTGCCCGTGGGTGAGAGCTTGGGGAAGGTGCACTTAGACACACTTTTTGTGAAGACGTTTGGGTCTATAGATGACACCCTTTTTGTAATCTTCATTCTAGTTTAGAAACTAGATTAATTGGTTGTTGTCTATTCCCCGTTATACTACAACTGTAATTAAACAGGTTTAAATATTTTCCCATTTTTGGGAGGCTCTTTCTATGACAAATTTATATACCTTATTTCCCTTTTTTGGAAATTTTGTTATCCCTATTTTTAGGATGTTACATATAATCCCGTGCAATCCTCATCTGAACCATTTTCTCTAAATGAAATGAGCTAAATGAATGGTTTAGATGAGAGGGTTGCACGAGATTGTAATCTTTTACTCCGTTGCAAAATAACCGTGACCTATATATATATATATATATATATATATATAGAGAGAGAGAGAGAGAGAGAGAGATAAAGAGAGAGAGATGGTTTATTATATAACATATCCTATTTGTACAACTATAACAACCCAATTTCAACCGTACATTTAATCTAGTGAATATATGGTTTCATAAATATATGTTGATTGTTTTCCTAATATAAAGTATTGATTTAGGCATTGTTTGGCAAACTAGCTTATAAGCTAGCTGATAGCTGATAAGCTAGCTTTTCAAATCGCTATTATGAGTAGCTTTTAAATAAGTTAGCTTATGGCCATCCAAACATATACCAGGAAAAAAGGCTAACTTATCAGCTAGCTTTTTTTTTGCCAAACATAGCCCTAATTAATGAACTTTAATCATCTTCCATGAATATCGAAATCATAATAATTGAACTCTTATCATTGCTATAAACATCTCAATTGATAATTAATTGGGTTGCATTGGTTGTACAAATGAGATATGTTGCTATGGAAACGTCATATATATGTATATATATATATGTATAGGGGGGAGAGAGAGAAAAAAAAAAAGAGTTTCAGGTTCATATGGGAACAATAACCAAATAAGAAAATAAGAAAATGGTCAAATCAAATTTGAATTTCCACTAAAATCACATGTAATTTAAATCACATATGATTCATGCGACTTTGCACGTGACTTGAGACCACAGGCCACGTCGCCCGCACACTTTTACATTGACCGTTTGTGTAAAATCACATGTGATTTTGCACGTGATTTTCTCGTTTTCGTGTTCTTTAATTTATTTGGTTTTGTTCTCGTTTAAACCTTCCTCCATATATATATATATATACCATTATTTATTTAAGAGCGTTATTTGAACCACATTGTATTAGAAAAATAATTCAATAAATGGTATACCTATTCAGTGTATTTTCCCTTTCATGAAGCGATGCAATTAAATGAGCAAGTGTGAAGCATTCAATTAACCAACTGAAGCTCATCAAGCCTTTTATTTTACTACTTTATATTTATTAATTAAAACGCATTTTCTTTCCCAAAAAAATCTGTTTGAGTATTAAAACAATTTTATTTCCCCTCCCGATCTATCATATCATAACGTAATAATTACAATGTGAAAGTTTTTTTTTTTTTTTGGAAAGGGTATCCTGGGCTTATGGTCCAGACTAATCCCTGGCAATTAGAGCCTTTAGCCCAGCTGCTAAAGCGTGTAGCCCTGAGTTTATCCTCAATGGTCACAAGTGCTGCTAGTGGAGCTCGAACCCGGGTTGAACGCTATGAACTCCCCAAGCCTTTACCAGCACACCACAACCCTTTGTGGTTTACAATGTGAATGTTGTATAATACCGAACTATACATCTATTAGTTTCCTCGACAAATACTATATGGCTATCTTAAAATTAATCCCTTTAATATATATTTACCCAAATATATTTTTAATCGATACAATAAAATAAGCATGTTTAGGTCACCCAAATTGTTTTAATTTACTTAACGGGACTTTTTAAATTATAAGACTAACAATTTTATTGGGCAAAAGATTGATATATACCGTGCTTCTCTAGAAATATGTTACAATGAATTAAGAAACGAAATTAGACAATCTAAATAAGTTTTATACTTATGAGACAAATTATTAATATCTTATTAAATTACATTATAACATGACTCAAAATGTACTTCTATTTTTTGTTATTGGAAATAAAACGAAGTTATACTTCTATTTTATATTTAAAAGATGTGTGTATATATTGGTGTAGGGGTGGTTTAATTTATAAACCATGAAAATCTTACAACCCATGCAACCCACATATTAATCGTTGGATTAATGATCGACGGTTACAATACATGTGGGTCCAATATTTTCAATTAAAAAAATCAAAAAAATAAAAACAAAATAACCGTTTATCATGAATCCAACGGTTAAGATGTGGGTTTCATGGATTGTAAGATTTATATAAGTTGTAAATTATCCTTGGGCCTATTGGTGTATATATATATATATATATATGAATATATTTAATTTGAAGTGGGTTCTATTTAAGAAAACATGAAAACAACAAAGTAAATACAAAATCATATATGATTCATGCGACTTTTCCTGCGACTTTAGGTTGCGTGTCAAGTCGTTTGCGTCCGTTTTTTCGGTGTAATGTAAAATAACATATGATTTTGTGCATTATTTGTTGTTTTCTTATTTTCTTAGATAGTAAGCGTTCTCGTTTGAACTTTCATTTATTTAATTTATATTACTATTATTATGCTATAAAGGATAATATAAAGTTATAAATACAGTAATATATATTAAGCATACACTAGAAATAACAATTTTACAAAAATAAAATATATATATATATATATATATATATATATATATCCAAAGAGAGAAAGGGGGAGAAAAGAATGTGGTTAAATAACTAAATAAAAGAGATGGAATAATTTTGAGTGAAAAGACCACATTGTCCAACGAAATAATACAAAAATTCTCTTTAACAAACTAATTGATAAGTATTTTTTTTAATCGTAGGTTTTTATGTCAGTTTACATGCACCGACTAATTCATTTGGTGACCACGAAACTGGAGTTATCGCGGATGAACCTCCATGGTCACAAGGGCTTTGGCAGTGCTTCGATTCAAATCCGATGAAGATGAGAATTCTACTACATCCTCTTGAGTCTTACTAGTGCGTCATAATCCAAGTGGTTGATAAACTGGTTAATAATGTAATCACGTCTGATAAAACTAATTGATAAGTCAGTTGAAAACGTAAAATGACAAAAAAGAAACACGTTAGCAAATTGGTCATTTTTTAATATTTCATAATATAATTAAACAAATTACTAGTAATATCTATATTATATTATAAAGCACGGATAAAAACTCTTTAAATAGAAATTACTAGGCACAAGGTACCATCATTTTATGCAAGATTTTAAAAATCTTTTAATTTACAAGTATCAAAGTATAAGATACATATTACTACAGCAGACTTCTAACACCCACCAATTTGGTATGTTCAGGGTCTTCCTTTTATGCAGATTTTTCTATGTATCACTATTAATCTATATTATATTATAAAGCACGGATAAAAAACTCTTAAATACAAATTATTAGGCACAAGGTACCATCATTTTATGCAAGATTTTAAAAATCTCTTAATTTACAAGTTTCAAAGCACAAGATACATATTACTACTGCAGGCTTCTAACACCCACCAATTTGGTATGTGCAAGACCTTCCTTTTATGCAGACATTACCATGTATCACTATTAATATATTATATTACTATAAATTTGTTTTAATTATATTATTAAATATGTAATTGGTTATTTTTTCTAGATGTCATTAAAATATATAAGATAATCATTAAATTCTAACAAAATACTTAATTTTTTTTTATATAAAAGACATTATATTATTAAGCCTAAATTAAAAAAATTTATAAAAAAACATTATCACTTTCTCAAAACCATCCAAAATCGTACTGTAAATCAACAAAAAAACAAAAAATAAAATGAAACATTAAAATCGTGATGTATCTCGCTACATTGCGCGAGTACACTTCTATTTATATATATTATATTACTATAAATTTGTTTTAATTATATTATTAAATATGTAATTGGTTATTTTTTTAGATGTCATTAAAATATATAAGATAATCATTGAATTCTAACAAAATGTTTAATTTTTTTATATAAAAAAATCATATTATTAAGCCTAAATTAAACAAATTTAAAAAAAAACATTATCACTTTCTCAAAATCATCCAAAATCGTAATGTAAATCAACAAAAAAAAATGAAACATTAAAATCGTTATGTATCTCGCTGCATTGCACGAGTACGCTTCTAATAATATATTAATTAATAGAAACTATATAATAACAAATTTAAATAATATAATTTGTATTTAATAGTATTTCATTGGCTTCGTATAATCAAATACAAACTTTTGAAAAAAAATTACATTAATTGATAAATTTAAATAATCGTTTCGTATATGAAAATAGTACAAAGAATGTCGACCTTGCTTATCTTTGTTAATTAACGATCCTTTAAAGAAATATATTCAATTTCTTGTTAAAATCATTTATCGAAGTTTTATTGTTTATGAAATATAGTATTAAATATATATATTTAATATTTATATAACTTATAAAAAGTATTTTTAAAATTATTATATATACTTTTTGGCAATTAATAATAATTATTTTTATAAATAACTCATAATTCACAGGATTAGGTAATTTATAGATAATATTAAACAATAATGTACTATCACTACTAATTAATATTCTTTCTATCCAAAATAAGTGTCCACATTTTTATTTATATTTATCCTAAAATAAGTATCCACTTTTAAAACTAGAAAAACTAAATTCTTAAATTTACCGTTAATTTAATAGTTGTAAAGAGAGAGACATTAAATAAAGATGTCATTTGTTTAATAAAAAATTGTAGTAATTATGAATGTCTAAAACCGAATATCATTTTAATTATAAACACTTAAAGCATCTCCAACAACTTCTCTATTTTAGAGAAAATGGGATTTTAATTATAAACCCAAAACTATCTCCAAAATGGAGAAAGTAGGAGAGATAAAAGCTTTTTCTCCAAATATGGAGATCACCCCAAAAATGATTACCAAGTGAGAGGACCAATAGAATACTTTGAAAATAAATATGTAGAAAGAGAAATAATATTTTAATACGTGAATGGAGTATTTTCATATTAAAATCAATGTTTGATTCTCTATAATGGAAAATCTGTTGGAGATAGATGTAATTTTTATAGATATTTTGACTTTTGGTTCTCCATTTTAAATTAATTTTGGGGAAGCTGTTGGAGATGCTCTAAGATTAGAGGACCTCCCACAGCTTATCCATTTTGGAGAAAATGGAGATTTTTGGTCTAAATTGTGCTCCAACAGATTCTCCAAAACTATCTCTAAAATGGAGAAATTAGGAGAGAGAAAGGTTTTTTTCTCCAAATATAGAGATTACCTCATAAGTGAGAGTACCAATAGGAAAGTTTGAAAAAAAATATTATTACTTAATATTTAATATAATTCTAATATACTAGTGTTGGGCCCGTGCATTGCACGGGAGGATAAATTTTTTGTTGGAATATTGAACCGAGTTAAAATGAAACGTAATTTCTCTGTTAACAGTTAATGAAATACAATGTGAAAAACGAATGTATTTTCATAAGTGGTTAACTTGCATATATTCTTAATCGTTTGTTGTTATGAGTTTGTGCAATAATATTAGTAATAGTTTTGTATTATATTATTTAAAACTCAAACGACATGTCTCTCAACATATCACTATTATTGAAATAATTATAAATATGAACATACGTTTTTACAGATTTTGCAATTTTTTCTGAAACCTCCTCGACAACACTTGATAATCACTTTGAACGTATAAATCTGTAGATTAATTAACAACATTCAACCTACATCAAATATGACAAAGAAAATAAATGATTTCTATCTTTTGTAACCGGCAACTCAACTGGTATAGTTCAAATTCACTCAGTACCACTTGAAAATTTATCTGACTATTGACTTCAAGACCTCATAGTATTAGTCAATAAAAATAAAGATATGTATATATAACTTATTCCCCTACTTCGAAAAATATGATTGTGGGTTTTGAAAAATATAAACAAATCCTCAGTAAATAAAATAAAATATAAAAAAGTAGTTTTTCAAAGAAACAAAAATATGGTGGAATACCTTTTGTTCAATTACAGGTTCCGCCATTGACACTCGTCCGTTCATCTTCTTCTTGTACTCGGATGATACATAGATAAGCTATATATATTTATAGTGAATGTAGAAAATATTTTAAAATCTTTTATTTTCATTTTCGATTTTACATTTAAATGTAAATATAGTAAAAATATGGAAGAATATTTTTATATCTACATCGTTTCTATTTTATTTTCTTTACAATTGGTTAATTTGGAAAGTATTGCAGAATATTTAAAGAATACGATAGTTTATTAGTGTATCTCGTTATTTTTTATTTTTAATTCATACCAACCTTCTTTTTTCTTCTTTTAATGTTCCTGAAAAAAAAATATGTGTAGATTTTATATTAGCAAAAAAAATACGTGTAGATTTTATATTATGCTAATATAAAATACGTGTAGATTTTATAAAATAAAATAGATTTTATATTAGTAAAAAAATACGGAAGAAAAAATAGTTTATATTACATCTCATTATGTAAAAAGATTTTATAAAATAAAATATGAAAAAAGATTTTATAAAATAAAATATGGAAAAATCATTATGAGATGTAATATACAAAAATACGGAAGAAAAAAGATTTTATATTACATCTCATTAATATAGATTTAAATGTAAAATCTACATTTAAAATAGATTATGCTAATATAAAATCTATTTTATAAAATCTTCCAACAAAAAAACAAATATTTTTATTAATAAATGAGTATCCATTCCACAAATAAATGATTATTTGAGATACTGTGTTTGGAAAGATTGTACCAAAGCATTAAGAAATTGTAAATTAAGTAATTGACTTTAATTAATTGTAACTTGTGCTTAAAATGTTGTAATTAAGAGTTTTTTATGTCGTTTTTATAATATAGTATAGATTAAAATAAAAATACATAAATCTTAAAATTAAACAACAATTTTATAAATATCAAAATACTAAAAAAAGAACTTTAGGGGGCGTTTGGTTCACAGAATGAAATTTGATGAAATTGGAATCCATTGAAGTAATTTCACTTTGAAAGAATTGGAATGAAATTTGATGGAATTTAACCATGCGTTTGTTTGGTATTAATTCAATTCCTTCACTTAAGCTAAAAAATGATGAATTCCTTAAATTGTGGAATTCAATAGAATTGGAAGGATTCCATTGCTTTCATTATGTGAACTGAACATGGGCTTGAAACTTGGTCAATGGAATTGGTCATTCCAATTTTTTCAAATTCTTTCCAATTCCATAAACCAAACAACCCCTTAATTGTTTATCAATGGATTTTAATCTTAGGGCCTGTTTGTTTTTCAAAATTCAGCTCTTAATTAGGCTTTTTGTCTTAATCGCTTAGACATTCCAAGTTTAAGGGCGTTTGTTTTTTTAAAATAATAAGGGGATCTGATCTCTAAATATGGTCTAAATCAAAAAGTGAAAGGATTACCTCTAAATCGGTTAGAGGTATGCTTCCTAATATTGCTCTCCTCTTCAAATTAACTCCATCTCCTTCTCCATCGACTCCATCAAGGTTCTTCAAATCGATCACGATCAAGTACTCCCTTTGTCTCAGTTTCTTCAATTTTAGGGTTCTCAAGCATGTTATGTTCTTCAAATCCACAGCTGAAGTTCGGCTACTGGACAATATCAAAAGCATGTTGTTGTGTAATCTCCCTGTTTGTTGCTTGTCCACCCAGACCCACCACACACACACACACACACACACACACATATGTCTATGTTGGTTTTTGATCAAAAAACTTAAACCTCTAATGATATTAGACTGTGGAAACATATGCTAGTTGAAAGTTTGATACTTCACTCGATATAGTTTTTTTTTTGGTAAAGGAGTATCCCATACCACTTTGGGCCCGGACTAATCTCCTGGAAAACAAGCCTATGGCCCGCGGGCATTCATCCCGTTGCCACAATGCTGCGAGTGGGGCTCGAACCCGGGCAACAGCTATGAAGTCCCCAGTTTGATACTTCACTCGATATAGTTTCTTCTCTCTAATGGCAACTTCACCCCAGGTGAATCTAAATGATTTAGTTAATGCTAGATTTCGAATTTTAGGTTAAACTTAAACTGTTCACTCATGTCTATATTATCCGTAAGTTTATGTGCATAATTTTGTTTCTCAATGTATGTTCATATATTTTGTTTTGACAATGCTCGTGTCAAGATATCAATGTATAAATTACTTGTTGTTTCTTTTATCCTAGAGGAAGTAATAGTGGATTCCTAGGTTTAATAAGCTAAATTTCATTCTCCATTTAAACAAAATGAAAGTTGATGATGCTATACAATACAATACCATGCCTCAGCTATGCAGTAAGTATTTGCTTAATCATCATATGCTGAGATTTCTTTAGATTGTTAAGTTAATTATGATGCATCAGTTCTGCAAGTCTATTTTGGAACTTATGAATGTAAATAGTACAACAACCAACACCATGCTTCTGAGAAAGGCACCTTTATTATGTTTCCATGACTATTCGTTAATCTGATTCTTTGCCTCCTGCAAGACTTTGCTGTCTGACTCTATGGCAGTGACTAAGCTAAATTTAGCTTAGACAATGCCTTCAATTATGTGAAGAGGGTTGGAAATGAGTATGCTGATCTTTTGTCAAAAAGGTTGGGATAATTAGATTAGTTACATATAAGATTAGAGGTTATATGCTCAATTTGGTGTCTAATATTCTTTGACATTGCTTTTCACCTGATTGTTGTAAACAATGTGTTAAAAATGAATGGTAGTATATAATTTAATTAAAATGAATAAATGTTTTTATAAATTCAACAGTATAACATTCTGAGAGATAAAATATATAATTATACATATTCAGACATTTGTTATCAGACAAAAACAAACAGTCTAACTGATTCAGATTTCAGACTTCAGAATCACCTCTTAAAAATCAGAAGTGAAATCAGACTTCAGCCTTCAACACCTCTTAAAAAACAAACGCCACCTTAGTTGACTTTTGGGCACTTAAAATTAGCAATTACCCATAAGTTTTGTTATTTTAAAAAAAATTATAAGTATTTTATTACAAAAATAAGTTTATTAAAAATGTTACGATTATAAGGAGACATGACTAAATTCCATATGACACATATAAAAGGCCTGACTTCTCAACAGTTTGATTTCTATTTCACCATGACACATCAAATCAAAATAATAAATGTCCCAATGTCTATAGTGTAATATTTGATTTTTAGCTTATTAAATTGATGTTTTTAGTTTTATTTTTATATATATTTTAAAAATGAAAGAACTTCATTTTAAAAATAACACCCAACCCATAATAAAAATCTGTAATATTCATAAAAAATGAATCAAAATTTTCTTATTTTATAAAAGAGTAAACTATATTAAATAAAATTTCCTTCTACACCCAAAATCTTTTTAAAATTTCTTTTTATCTAATTTTTTTTTGTTTTAAATATTTTATTTTAACTATCAAAATAAACTTTTAAAGATAAGGTTTTCAAAATAAAATAAAACTATTTCAACATAATTTACCTCTTATAAAACAATAAATGGTCCAATTGTTGTGTTAGAAAGTCCAAGGGGGGGCCATATAACAGCAAGACATGAACTTTGAGCCCTAGGAAAGGGGCACCCTGAGCATAAAATTTCAGCCCTGGAAAGGGGGTACCCTAAAAACAAACCTTACATAGTGCCATCACAATCATCCCCAAATCATGGACCCATCATTTGCACTCAATTACATATCACAATTTATTTCATTATTGGATCATTTATAATTTCATAAATCTAAAAGTTTTGGATTTAAATCTGTCTAAAAGGTCGTGCTTACCTCAGGATGTAAGGGATTTGTTTGGTTTATATTTAAAACACGGTAAATTTAGGCAAAAAGGAATTAATAGTTGAATCCGACCTTGTACCTTTGCGACAAAAAACATAAGGATGAATCACTACAAGAAAGCATGCCTTCATCGTTGAATTTACCGGTGTTTAAAAATGTGTGTCATGGTGTGCGTCATGGTACACCATGATGTAAGGTACGTCTCCGCCATTACGATAAAGCTCATAACGTTTGTGTAAGGTGTTGCTCATGCCATTGGCCTTAAGGTGTGCCAGTGACGCACGTTTTTTATAAGACGTGATTTTTTTCAATTTTTTTACTTTTTTGTTTTTACACATTTAACTTTAGATTTTATATTTTTACGAACTTAGTTAATCACACCACTCACAGTTTCTTGGATTCACACGTGTCACGGACTCACGGTTAAAACGAAGTTGTAAAACTCTTTCAATTTTATTTTGAATATCCGATTACAAACTTTTTATCTAAAACTAGTTCACTACAAGAAACTCTACTTTTACCGGCGGGTTTGGGAAGTCCGTTGGTCTCAAAGTAACTTTTACCTGTGACTTAAGTGAATGCCTCCGGTAAAAGTTTAACTTTTTGACGGAGGAAAATGCCACCAGCAAAAATTCCCTTTTTTCGACGAATTTCGTATAAGTCGCCGGTAAAAATTACTTTTACCGACGGATTTCTCAAAACGATGGCAAAGGTATCTTTAAAGATTTAAATTACATTTTTTACCAACGAATTTCATTAATTCAACGACAAAAATTAATTTATTATATTTAATAAAATTTTCCACTTGAACATTTGCTGATGGAATTCCCAAACTCGCCCGCAAAATTACCTTTTTATATTATTAATAAAAAACGTTCACTTAAATCTTAACCGACGGACTTTCTAAATCCGTCGATAATTGTATTTTAATTTCATTAATATAATTTATCTGTATTTTTACTGGCTTTTCCCAAACCTGTCGACAAAAGTATTTTTAGAACTATAATGATTTTTAAGGAGATTTTTACCTAGAAAAATATATTAATTTTATTAATATTTTTTATTCACTTACACTTTTGCCAAAGGATTTCCTTTATCTTATTGTAAATCAAATATAAAAAATTAATCAATTTAAGTTCTCCCCAAATAAGAAATCCGAATTTATTGTTCATTAAAATAGAATTTGCAATTGATGAATTACTTTTTTTCAAATACAGATGATGAAGGAGTATTTTGTTAGGGCTCAATGATTATCCTATATTTGAACGTGTTTATAAATGAGTTCTTAGTTAGTTGTATGGAGTTTAAAAAGTTTTAAGAAACTGTACCTATTCAGCAATCATTTGTAAACTTGAATTAAGAGATTATGCGTTATTAATCAGTACATAATGCTTAATAAATTGTTTTAATTTTTTTACATAAATGTTTTAAAATAGAACATAGATTAATACATCACAATAGGTTCCTATTTAACCCAATAAGACTCAACAACATAATATGACTCGTTACCACATCATACGACCAATTACAACCCAATAGGCCCATTACGGGGCATTACTACCCAACACGATGCATTATACCTATAACAATCACTTGTCATTCAATACGACTCATTACAAACTAAGATGTCGAAATACGACCCATTACTACCCATTACAACCCAATACCATTTACATTTTTACCCATCACAACCAGCTATCATCCAAGACTATTCATTACAAACCAATATGACCAAATACGACTAACTAGTACCCATAATCTAATACGATTGTATTATTAACCATCACAACCAACTATCATCCAATGCGATTCATTACAAACCAAGATGACCAAATACGACCCATTACTACCCAATATGACACAATTATGATCCATTACACCCAATAGAACCCAATATAACCTATTACCACCTAATATAATCCAATACTACCCATTACAACGTATAGGACCCAATACGTTCGATTACAACCCAATAACACAATACAAATCATTACAACCCAGTTAAACCTAATATGTCTCACTGTTTTTTTTTTGGGAAGGGTGTCCTAGGCTATGCTTAGACTAATCCCTTGGCAGATTATGACTGTAAGACATCAACCCTGATTAAACCTCAATGACCACAATTGTTATGTATGCTTGGGTTCAAACCCTGGGCAAATGGGATATTCCATCATATCCCCGGGCCTTAACTAGTACGCCACAACCCTTGTGGTTCTCACTGTTAGTTATAACCCAATATGATTTCATGGTACAACCAAAATATAAACCAAAATTACAAACAAATACGACTTGTTATTGTTCAATACGACGGATTACAACCCAAGATGAGGCATTACTACACATGACAACCAACAAAACCGAATATGACACATTACCACCCAATACGACCAACATAACCTAAAACGACCCAACTATAACTCAACATAATCCAATATGTCACTATACGACTCACCATAATCGGTAATTGAACATATCCTTCTAATTTGAATATGTGGTAAAAAAATCATCTATATATATCAATATTCTTCTAAAATTACAAATTATTAAATTATCGTGTTTTTTGTATAAAACTTAATTCATATTTCATTATAATGTAAATATTTAAAATTTTTAAAACTATATACGTGATTTATTTAGTCTTAGTAGTAAAATATATTTCTGTTTTGAATAAAGAAAATATTAGAGCACTTTGTCTTTTTAGTATGAGTCAATGGTTATCATGTATTTAAATGTGTTTATAAGTTGAATTTTAGTTAATTGTTTTATATGTAATATTGATTTGTACTTATTATTTTTAATTATCGTGTTTATGAAAATTAAGATTTTTTAAAAACAATATCATTTAGTATATTTGTCAAAAATATAAAATCTAAGTGAATAAAATAACATAAAATTAGTTATTTGAATTAATACAATATATAAAATTTAAACCTAGATTTTATTTATTTAATTTGTAATATTTTCTATACTATTTTATTATTTATTGTACTTTTAATCCCTTATTTTTTCATTTTTCATTTTAGACTCTTACCATATTAACATAAATAATCGTATATGAATTAAAATACAATAAAAAAATACATTTTTTTACAAATTTATACCATTGTAATCGTTTTGTCAATACATTCGAAATAAGTCCAATATTGAATATTTTTGGATTTAATCAAATTATTAAATATCATGAATATATACGAAGTAATTTGTTTTATATTTCTTATATTTTTATTTTTAATTTTACACTCTTATCATATTAAAAATACACAATCATAAATTAACTAAAATACATTATAAAATGCATTTCCTTTTCTTTCACAAATTATACCATTATAATCATCTCGTCAATATTTTCAACATAAGTTCATTATTGAATATTTTTTAGTTTAATAACAATGATAAATACGTATAGAGATTTTTCAAGAATGATGTATCAAGACCTTTTTAAACTTGTACAATTTACACCATTATCTATATTTATCTATCTAAACTCATTTAAAAACATATATTATGGTTATTCTTGGCATTGTGTGATGGAGAATATAACTAAACATGAAACCAAATTATTTTTTGCCGTTCTCAGCTTTAGATTCGAGATGTTTTGCGCCGCATCGCGCGCAGGTACGAATCTGGTAACTTATAAAAGTTGAATCGCAACAAACCTCATGTGACGCTGCTTGGTTTTGGAAGAAAAAAAGAAGGAAGCCCAATTTGGGTTAGGGTTCTTGAACGACGAGGGAGTAAAAAAACCTAATTTGTGATGAGGCATATTCAACGACAAGGAGAAATTGAGGATACCTTCTGATAATCGTGAGCGAGGAAAGGGGAAGAATTAGTCAAATAGGAAGGAGATGTTGCGTATAAGCATGAGTATATGAATCTTTATAACAACACCCAAAAAAGATATGTCCAACAACTTCCTTTTGACTTTCTTTGTTCATTTCGTCCCTTTAATGTATCCAACATGTATCTACTTCGTTACTCCCAACCAAATACAAAAAAATAAATCTTAGATCATTTAAACATGAAACACTATTTATCTACATTAAAATAACCAAAGGATGAATATATGAATCTTTACAGCAACACCAGAAAAATACCATAAAAGTATCAAAAAATCCATTAAAAACATAGGTTTTTAAAATCCTTATATCAATAATAAAACTCATCTGAACCTTCCAACTGAAATTCATCAAAACTAGATTAAATAACATCCATAGTTGGTGTAACACCCTGAATTTCACCGGTAAGTAACTCAACCTTGTCTTGTCACTCACACTCTAAGCGTTTAGAATTTAGACATTTTCTCATGAAATGACTTTTCGTAAGCTAAGACTAGTTTGGTCATGATATAATTCATTATTTGATCTATTTGAAATCAGTATTTTATGCGTGCTCGCTCCACGTATCTGATTCTTATTAAGTATTTGGGATTTTGTGCATGCGAACGCTCGCACGTGGCCAAGGTCAGATGTTCGTGTCCAACCGGAAGTCCGGATATTTCCGCAGAAGCAACAGAGGTTCTTGGGGATTCTGGTCGAGTTGAGGCCATACGTCCACGTTGTCTTCCAACCAGATGTCCGCATTGACTCTGACGACTTTTGTACTTTTTACCTTTTAAACTCACCTCTCATCTCTCTCCTACTTTAACAAAAACAAAACCAGATCTCCCTCTCCCCCTCACCTGTGATTTTTCCCCGAAAACCCTCAAACCTCTTTCTCTTCCACCTCTCTTTCTTCATTTATTGCTATTTTGAAGTATTAAAGACTCAAAACCTTGAGCATTTAAGTGGTAAATCATCATCAAGCTAAGGTGTGGAAGCTAGGATCAATGGCTCTTCCACTCCACCCATTTCTTCAAGATTTTTACTAAGAGTTTTCTAGGTTTTTTTTAATAAAACCTAATTTGTGAGTTTAACCTGTTGTTCCATATTCAAGCTACTAAACACACATCAAATGTAGAAATCATCTTATATTAATTTGATCTTGGATTACAATGATTCCTATATCAATATTCAAATATCTCACAGTGCCACGTGTCTCACAATTTCTCTCTCTAGAAAACTAACTGTGCGTATGTTCTATTTTTGTTGTTACAAGATTTACAAAGACAACAACTATTTATATGGTCAAACATCTTGACTTTACAACTCAAGCAACTATGTCAAAGTCAAACACTTTGACTTACACATAATTGCAAAATACAACTTTACATAAATGATAACTTTGACCCTTTTAATCTTGAATACAATATTTGACTCAACAATCTCCCCTTTTGGATTCAAGATTAAAAAAAATTTCACACTAAACTTTAGGTCTTCTCTCTCTTGAAAAAATCTTCAACTTTGTGGCTTTCACAACTTGAACCTTTGAGTAAATCTCCTCCTTTGGAATTCTTTTCAACAATGTTACTTCATCTTTCTTCAAAAACATTGTCACATCAAGACTTTAAATCATTTTCAATTTCCTCCTTTGAACAAAGATGTGCACCAATCTTTCAGACTTGTTTCAAACTTTGAAAGTTCTTCATCAAAACACTTGCTTTGAAGATTTCTCCCCGGCCCTTTCAGATCAGAACAACATAACTCTGACTTTGAAATACTTGAAACTTTCACTCTAACTTGAACTTTCTTTGAATTTGAATTTTTGAACTTTCTCCCCCAATTTCTTCCCCGACCCTTTTTGATGAATGATGAGATATCAGAATCATCAAAACTGTAACAATTTCAGCACAGTCTTTGATACAATCTCCCCCTTTAGGATAAGATAACAATTTCTCCTTAAGAATATCTCCATCTGATCTGATCTGAGCATGTATCCATCAATTCATAAAAGGTATTCATTCGAATCTTTTCAAATTCAGACAAATTAGGAATGGTAACCCTGAATCAACAAATGATATAGTTAATTTGCCTGTAAGTAATACGAAGTCACTTAGTAAAACAGATGTACTGTACAAGGAGCTTCAATAATGTTCACTCCTAAGGTCTTCCATTCAATCATCGAATAACACAAGGTAATTCTATGAACGTTCTGACAGAAAAACAAATTTTATGTGTAAATGTGCTTGTGTATGAAAGAATTAAGCATAAAGATTGCTTTTAGTAGGCTCAAAATTATGTAAACCATTGAGACAACAACAGTATGACATGGACTCAATGTGCATGATTGAAGGTCGAAGGTGGGGCAACTTTCCTTCTTTTTCAATATCCAAATCTTCCAAATGAAGATCAGATATATTATGTGTTGCTTCCCCAAAGAAATTTAAAACATCCCTTTGTTAAGAAAAAGATACGTAGCTAGTGGGGTTTATGCAAGAGATGGCATGTGCTAGTGCCTATTTCAATGAAGGTCACCAAAGAATGTGAACCAACAGATTATGTGGCTGCCCGACTCAGAAAAGTTTAGTGCAGAGTTTTGATATTCTTTTAACTTTGATCTCACACCCTCTTTATTTTGAACATTTAAGCTCGTTTCTAACCAATCTCTCTTTTCCATTTTACCTCATCACGCACCCACTCTCTGATTTTGACCCCTCTCCCCTCAATCACTCGAGGATAACTTCTTGGGTAGGAAACACTGGTTATTGTGAATCCATAGAAGTTCTGATAAGCCCTCACATACGATTCCCATGAATTTTGTCCTAAAAGAATAGTGTTGCTCAACAATTTAACATAGACAGGTAAGTACATAATATGAAGTATATATGTAAGATGTATGTAAGCTCCAACAAATATCATTCATGTATGAGCTTTTGAACATTGAATATGTCTAAAAACAAGAATAATGAATGAATGAAATAAAATCAAGAGAATTATTTTGAGAATCTGACAATGTATCAACTGATCAGATATCATGAAATATGAATAACTTAGGGTATCATAGAATTGAAAGGTGTTTATATGAACAAAATATAAACATATTAACAATGAAAGCACAAAATTTAGAAATGATGTCTGATACTCAATCAAGAGTGAAATGCAAACGGGAGTATAACCACCGAAAAATTGTTTCGTTATGAGACGTGGTAATAACAAAGTCAATAAAAAGTACTGAACCGGTGTGTATGAATACTTGACAGTATATAGAAAAGATAATACACAAGTATTAATCTTTGGAAACACACGGTCAGTTTAAACATGAAATACCAAAATGAAAATAATTTAAAATCACACTTCGAAATTCATAAATTTTTTTGAGAACACGAAGTGGTTTGAACATTTAGTAAAACATTTTACATACGTGAAAGTTGTTATTTTTTCAAAGTATGTTGAGATTAAGAATTAGAGTGATATACCTTAAGTATATAATTCGTAACTCCCCCTGAAATGAATATTCTATCTTCCCCTTCAATTAAGAACAGGAAAATAAAATGGCATCTATTAAGCTCGCCCTTGACAAAACCTCAAATATTCTCTCTTCAATACCTATAAAAAGTCAAGCATATTAGCTCACAAAAAAATATTTCTGTATTCTCCCCCTTAAAAATATATCTATTGTAAATCAATCTTTCTATCATTTTAATTTCTCCCCCGAAAACAAACAAATAAAGAAAAACTTCCTGATTAGGATTGATCGTTCAACTTTCAGAAAAGATCAAAAACTTTGAAGTGCGGATTCTGAACTGAATTATCCAGAAGCCATAGTCACATATTCTTTGGTGAGAATAGAAACTCCCCCTAGAAATAACAATCAATTTATCTTTCAATATCCCTCTTCAATTATGATAACTCTGTTAAGCCCCCCCTGAAAAATCAGAAAATTTATCAGTAAAAATACGAAGAATATAAGCTCCCCCTTAAAAATTGCATAATCCTTAATCATTAAAAGGAAGTAATTCAGAACTCGTTTTGTCTTACTCCCCTTGAAAATTTGCATTCACAAATTTATCAGAAGTAATAAAATGTACTCCCCATTGACGATTGATCATCTTTTATGCGTCAGAGTACACAAATTTTTTTATCATTGAAGATCGGATTTTGAACTGTGTTGTCCAAAATCCATTATTCTTGACATTGAAGAACGAGTCCTGAGCTGCTTTACTCATAAGTCAAACTTGATCTTTGAGGTACGGGTTCTAAACTGTAGTGTTTAGAAGTCATTCTTGATCTTTACTCCCCCTAAACTTTAGGTGCCTGCAACACAGATGGAGCTTTTGGTACCCACTGGTATTTGGGTCCTGGTTTGTTAGTTGCAGTTCTATTAGGAGAAATGTAATATGAACCATACCAGTAATTCACATAATTTTTACTAACGAAATCATTTGCACTACAACTGTAAGAACAACTAATTTTCTTTTGTGCTAACTTGATCAATTGATTGACAGTATAAACAAGATCAGGTTCGCCATAAGATTTACCTTTCGGAGCATTGTTCTTCTTTGCATTGGATGTAAGCAAAAATGAGTTTTGATCCTTCTTCTCATCTAAGGATCCTTTTACTTTACAAATCCACTTTCCTTTACCATATGTCTTTTTAGATCTACCTGAACCATCAACACTTCTATCATAGAAAAGGTTAGAAGGACGAATCTAATCTTTAGTAGTTACTGACCTCTTAGAAGAAACATGAGTATGGTATGAACTTGAAGCTATTTTGAATGAGCATTCTGATTCATCTAAACCATCTCTCGGTGATTGAACAATTGTGTAACACCCGTATTTTTGGGTAGACTTTTGCTATTTCGAGTATGTTTTGAGCATTTAAATGATCGTACGTTAATACATCTTTGTTTGGTTTTGATTTATTAAATTGGTCAAGCCCTCTCGTCGAGAATCGGATCAGTCGGGTCGAAGTCGCGCCCAGAGGGCCTGGGTGACTATGCCCGACGACTATGCCACAAGGGGCATAGTCGCATGTCAATGTCGCCAGTTTGGGTTGGTTTTTTGGTCAAAATTAAGCAAAGGGATGTTGGGGTGCGACATTGCCCCGACGACTATGACCAGGGCATTGTCGCCGACGGGGTGCAGGTGGTATAAATTCCTAATTTTCGGGATTTTAAGTAAGAATTGATTAAGGAGCAGATTGAGGAGTTCTTTCCAGCGATTTTTGGTGAGTCTCTAACCCTAGCTTCTATCTCTTCATTGTATGAACTTCTATGAGCATTTATGGAGACTTAATGCATCTCTAGGGTGATTTTGGTGAAGGACCTAGCTTGTAGCAACTCTTAAGTTATTATTTTTCTACCTACCATCTCTAGGGTTTGATTTCTTCTAAGAAATCACCAAGGTGAGTGCATTCTTGTCCATCCTACTCATATACATGTCTAACAAGGTTTTAATCTTTACATATATGTTTTCTTACACATTATTTGGTTGTGTGAAGTTTGACCTAAAATCCAAATGTTGAAGATGTTCTAAAGTGATGAGTTGGGATGGAAGTAATAATCGATATTATAATGTATTGTGAGCTTGCAGGTGAATATAAGGCTTTTTGTTGGTCATAATAGTGCACATTAATAAAGGCTAAAGACCCGGTTTGGGTTGATGTCTCGAATAGGCTAAAGACCCGGTTTGGGTTGATGTCTCGAATGGGCTAAAGATCCGGTTTGGGTTGATGTCTTGTATAGGCTAAAGAACTGATTTGGATTGATGTCTCAAATAGGCTAAAGACCCGATTTGGGTTGATGTCTCAATTAGGCTAAAGACCAGGTTTGGGTTGATGTCTTGAATGGCTAAAGACCCGATTTGGGTTGATGTCATAAATCCAATTGGCTTGAATGGAATTGGGAATATATTGCCAAAGGAAGGGTTGTATGGCATTCCATGTGCGATGACTAGCCGAGCAATTCGGTTGGGAGACTATAAATATATGGATACACATATGTTGTAACTTCATAACATTATTTACATTGTGATTATATGTTCTCATTAGGCTTTAGCCTAACACTTGTTTATTTGGTTGTCATGTATGACAGGGCATACTAGTGGCGGGGATCGTCTGGAATGAGTGGTCGATCGTGTGATCGACAGCGGTCCTTTTGGGAGATTTATAGACCGCTTTATGCAAATTGAGAGATACACATTTTGTAAGAATAGCGACACCCGACCATAATCTATTTGGCAAAATTTAGATTATTAGATTGTCGATTATATTCTTCATTTTATTAAGATTGTAAATACCATACTTTATTCCCCGCTTTGGTACGTTACATTTTGACTTGCTTCGTCTTTACCGTAATGTTCAGGTTTACTCTATATGTAGACGTCATATTGCCGAATTTCGAATTTTTAAATTCACCCTAATTTTTAGGGTGTTACAAGTTGGTATCAGAGCATTAGTTTAAGTGAACTAGGTATGGTGGTAAGATACCTAGACTTAAGCTGAGATTATTAAGTTACGACTTGTGAGATGGGTAGAACTCTTAAGATAGGATGGTCTTAGAGTCGATGGAATCTACACGAATTGAAAGTTGTAGTGATGGTAACGAGAACTCTTACGTATCATGTGTTCATAATTCCACTTAGCTAACGTTATTATGAAGATGTTTTACGTGAGCATACTTGATCTACTGGTCTTATAATAATTGATGAATGTAGTGGTATGTTTCCTTGTGTCATTCTTGTAGCCCATCTCTCATTCTATTTCTTGCATATGTGTGTGGCAGACAAATGGTTTCCACTAGGAACAGGCCGGAAGGTCAAGAAGACACGACATCTACAACTGATCATCCACGGGTAACTGTGGTGGAATAACCTTATCTTTTGGTCAATGTGTTGGGCGGAGGACCCGAACACATTCCCCAACACAATCTGGAAACAGAGGAGCCTATTATGGAAGAGCTTACGACAGAAACCCGAATGATGGACCGGATGATGTTGGCCATGAATAGGGCCATGGCACAGCAACAAGAGCTATTCCTAAAGCTCCTAGAAGATAGAGACACCAACAACCGACGGTCTGAGACGGTCGCCGAGAACATCATTGTGGCGGGATCCGGGGATACCGGACATGAAATTCCCACCGATGGGACCGCGGCCCCGGAAGCAAAGCAAGAGGCGAAAACTTGCACATTCAAAGCCTTGGTTGTCGACCACCGGAATTCAAGGGTTCGGTTGATCCAGTAGCATGTATGAACTGGATTAGGGAAGTCGAGCAGGCCTTCCGATCAAGTGAGTGCGGCGAAGGTCAATAAGCTACTTTTGGTTCTCAAATGCTCAGAGGGGCGGCCCTCACGTGGTGGAACGTTTACTCCGCTTCTATGGAGGCCACGATATTGGTAAATCTGAGTTGGTCGACTTTCAAGAAGTAAGTAATGGAAGAGTTTTGTAACGAGTGAGCCATGGACCGGATAGAGGAGGAATTCCGGAGCTTGAATAAAGGAAACTTATCGGTAAAGGAATACAACCGTCAATTTATGGATAAGTTGGGATTGGTGGGACATCTGGTCCCAACTGAAAGAGAGAATATCAAAGCTTACATCAAAGGTCTTCCATTGGACATGATAAACATGGTCCGCGTGTCCAAGGCCTCTAACCTTCGGGAAGAAATTGAGGAGGTACAATTGGTGGAAGATGCCTACAATTGGGGCAAGGAAGAGAAAGGAGGAGTTTTGGAGAAGAGAAAGTGGGAAGGGAGTTCTACACCCTCAAGGAGGACGAGACCTTTTAACAACAACTACCATGGCAACGATGTTGGACGAGAAGCTAGATGGTGCCCTAAATGCCGGAGCAAGCATGTCAGTCCGTGCGCCTCGGGCGGGACGAAATGCTTCAAATGTGGGAAATCGGGTCATGATCGCCGCGATTGCCCTGTCAGAGGGATCATGTGCTACGAATGTAAGGAACCGGTCCATATCCGAAGTGAATGCCCAAAGTTGAAAACGGGAGGAAGCGGGGCAAACAAGACGGATCCTCCAACAGCAACGGGAAGAGCATTTCAAATGACCACCGAGGAAGCGAAGGCTTCGACTGATGTGGTGTCAGGTACGTTTCTCCTAAACTCCGTACCTACGCGTATATTGTTTGATTATGGCACAAGTTTTTCGTTTGTATCGACTTCCTTCTGTCAAAAGTTAACCATTCCCACTAGTAACTTAGAGGATGATTTAGTGGTAAAGCTAGTAGATGGTGACCAAGTAGTAGTTCGAGATATCCTTAGGGGTTGCAAATTGAAGATCGAAGGGAAAGAATTTCTAGTTGATCTGATGCCGATGGTCATCGGAGGGTTCGATGTTGTCATTGGGATGGATTGGTTAGCGGATAACCATGCCGAAATTCTTTGTGCCAAGAAGATGATTTGAATTCCAATTTCGGATGACGAGTCGGTAACCGTGTATGGAAAAAGACGGAAGGGCGAGGTGGAGATTATCAGTTTGGTGAAGGCGCGAAAGTGTTTATCAAAAGGATTCTCATCCTTTTTGGTGTATGTTATAGACGCCAAGCTCGAGATGAGGAAACTTGATGATGTGCAGGTGGTAATGGAATTCCCTAACGTATTCCCGGACGACTTGCCTGGACTACCACCCAATCGCCAGGTAGAGTTTAAGATTGACCTAACCTCAGGAGCGGCTCCGATAGCTAGAGATCCGTACCGTTTGGCCCTGTCAGAGATGAAGGAGATGATGGGACAACTACAAGACCTTATTGAGAAGGGATTCGTGAGACCAAGCTCGTCATCGTGGGGAGCGCCGGTCTTATTTGTGAAGTAGAAGGATGGCACCATGCAGATGTGCATAGACTATAGGGAGTTGAATAAGGTGACCGTGAAGAATAAGTACCCACTCCCTAGAATCGACGATTTATTCGACCAACTTCAAGGAGCGGAATGTTTTTCAAAGATCGACCTACGTTCGGGCTACCATCAAGTGAAAGTCAAGGGGGACGACATTCCAAAGACCATATTTAGGAAGCGCTACGAGCACTACGAGTTCTTGGTGATGCCTTTTGGCTTGACGAACGCCCCGACAGTGTTCATGGACTTAATGAACCGCGTTTGCCGGCCAATCCTCGACAAGTCGGTCATCGTGTTTATTGACGACATTCTGATTTACTCCAAGAGTGAATCAGATCATGTGCAACACCTTCGCGACGTGTTGGAAGTCTTGAGGAAGGAGAAACTTTATGCAAAATTCTCCAAGTGCGAATTTTGGTTGAAGGAGGTGCAGTTCTTGGGGCATGTAGTCTCGAAATATGGTGTAAAGGTGGACCCTACGAAGATAGAAGCCATGATGAGTTGGGAACCCCCTAAGAGTCCATCCGAGATCAAAAGCTTTTTGGGGTTAGCGGGTTATTACCGAAGATTTATCCAGGATTTCTCCAAGATTGCTTCTTCGTTGACGGATTTGACTAAGAAGAATGTGAAGTTCGTGTGGACTGAGTCTCAAGAGAAGGCATTCTGGACGCTGCAAAAGAATCTTTGTGAAGCTCCGATCTTATCCTTGCCGGAAGGGTCGGAGGATTTTGTGGTATACAACAACGCATCTAAAATGGGTCTTGGGTGCGTACTCATGCAAAGAGGAAAGGTGATTGCCTACACGTCAAGGCAACTAAAAGTGCACGAGAATAATTACCCCACGCATGATTTGGAGCTAGCGGCGGTAGTGTTCGCGTTGAAGTTGTGGCGACATTATATTTACGGCACGAAGTGTACCTTGTACATAGATCATAAAAGTTTGAAATATGTCTTTGATCAAAAGCAGTTAAATATGAGGCAAAGAAGGTGGTTAGAGCTGCTCAAGGACTACGATTGTGAGTTAGTTTACCACCCGGGTAAAGCTAACGTGGTAGTCGATGCCTTAAGTCAGAAAGAATATAGTGGGAGACTTCGAGCCAAGCTTACAAGGATTGAATTGGTGTCAAACCTTATGGAGAAGATCAAAGCGTCACAAGTCGAGGCCTTGTTGGAAGAAAATCTCAAAGATGAAGTGATGACGAAGAAACAACTACTCCTGACCGAGGATAGACGAGGGATCAATTGTTTCAATGGATACGTTTGGGTGCCAAAGATTGGAGGAAACTGAGAACTACTATTGGAAGATGCGCATAAATCCAAATACTCCATCCACCCGGGAAGCACCAAGATGTATAGAGACTTAAAGTTGCACTATTGGTGGCCAGTTATGAAGTTAGATGTGGCACACTATGTAGAGCGGTGTATGACTTGTTCGCAAGTAAAGGCCGAGCACCAACGACCTTATGGGATCTTATAATCGTTGGAGATACCCTAGTGGAAGTGGGACAAGATCACCATGGGCTTCGTGACCAAGCTACCAAAGACGTTGCGGGGCAACGACACCATTTGGGTAATTGTTGATCGTTTGACCAAGAGTGCTCACTTTCTCGCAAAGCGGGAAACCTTACCAATGGATAAACTAACAAAGCTCTATATTGATGAAGTGGTCTCTAGACATGGTATACCTTTGTCTATAGTCTCTGATCGTGATAGCCGTTTTACTTCAAGATTTTAAGGGGCTTTGCATCAAGAATTAGGTACTCGAGTGAATCTGAGTACGACATACCACCCATAGACGAACGGACAAAGTGAAAGGACAATTCAGACCTTGGAAGACATGCTTAGATCGTGCGTGATCGACTTCGGTGGTAATTGGGACACTCATCCACATTTGGTGAAGTTTGCTTACAACAACTGTTACCACTCTAGCCTTAGAGTGGCACCGTTTGAGGCCTTGTACGGGAGGAAGTGTAGAACCCTCATGTGTTGGTTGGAGGAGGGAGAGAAGCAATTTTCCAGACTGGAAATTATACAAGAGACGGCCGACAGAGTCAAAGAAATCCGAGAATGTTTGAAGGCGACACAAGACCGACAAAAGAGCTATGCCGACAAGAAGAGGCGACCCGTGGAATTTCAAGTGGGGGACCGGGTGATGTTGAAAGTGTCCCCTTAGAAGGGTTTTATTCGGTTTGGAAACTGGGGGAAGTTAAGTCTCCGTTTCCTTGGACCCTTTACCATCATTGAACGTATCGGTCTACAAACGTACAAATTAGACTTGCCACCGAAAATGGACGGTATCCACCCTACATTCCATGTATGGTATTTACGAAAATGTTTGGCGGCGGAAGAAAGTGTTATCCCATTGTCGGAGATTCGGGTGGACGACAACCGTTGTATCAAAGAACCCGAGGCCATTTTAGAGAGAGAGACCAAGAGACTTCGACGTAAGGAGGTCACGATGGTCAAAGTACAATGGAGACGCCATCGGGGTGCAAATGTGACTTGGGAAGTAGAGGAGGACATGAAATGTCGATACCATCATTTGTTTTTGTAATTAGGATTTCGGGGACGAAATCATTCCCAAGTTGGGGAGGATTGTAACACCCGGATTTTCGGGTAGACTTTCGCTATTTCGAGTACGTTTTAAGTATTTAAATGATCGTATGTTAATACATCTTTGTTTTGTTTTGATTTACGAAATTGGTCAATCCCTCTCGTCGAGAATCGGATCAATTCGGGTCGAAGTCGCACCTAAAGGGCGTGGGGCGACTATGCCAGGCGATTATGCCACAGGGGCATAGTCGTATGTCAATGTCGCCAGCTTGGGTTGGTTTTCTGGTCAAAATTCAGAAATGGGATGATGGGGTGCGACATTGCCCCGACGACTATGACCAGGGCATTGTCGCCGGTCATAGACGCCGACGGGGTGCAGGTGGTATAAATTCCCAATTTTTGGGATTTTAAGTAAGAATTGATTTGAGGAGCAGATTGGGGAGTTCTTTCCAGCGATTTTTGGTGAGTCTCTAACCCTAGCTTCTATCTCTTCATTGAATGAACTTCTGTGTGCATTTATGGAGACTTAATGCATCTCTAGGGTGATTTTGGTGAAGGACCTAGCTTGTAGAAACTCTCAAGTTCTCATTTCTCTACCTACCATCTCAAGGGTTTGATTTCTTCTAAGAAATCATCAAGGTGAGTGCATTCTTATCCGTCCTACTCATATACATGTCTAACAAGGTTTTAATCTTTACATATATGTTTTCTTACACATTATTTGGTTGTGTGAAGTTTGACCTAAAATCCAAATGTTAAAAATGTTCTAAAGTGATGAGTTGGGTTGGAAGTAATAATTGATATTATAATGTATTGTGAGCTTGTAGGTGATTAGAAGGCTTTTTGTTGGTCATAATAGTGCACATTGATAAAGGCTAAAGACCCAATTTGGGTTGATGTCTCGAATAGGCTAAAGACCCGGTTTGGGTTGATGTCTCGAATGGGCTAAAGACCCGGTTTGGGTTGATGTCTCGAATGGGCTAAAGACCCGGTTTGGGTTGATGTCTCGTATAGGCTAAAGACCCGGTTTGGGTTGATGTCTCAAATAGGATAAAGACCAAGTTTAGGTTAATGTCTCAAATAGGCTAAAGACCCGGTTTGGATTGATGTCTTGAATGGCTAAAGACCCCGTTTGGGTTGATGTCATAAAACCAAATGGCTTGAATGGAATTGGGAGTATATTGCCAAGGGTTGTATGGCATTCCATGTGCGATGACTAGCCGAGCAATTCGGTTGGGAGACTATAAATATATGGATATACATATGTTGTAACTTCATTACATTATTTACATTGTGATTATATGTTCTCATTAGGCTTTAGCCTAACACATGTTTCTTTGGTTGTCATGTATGACAGGGCATCCTAGTGGCAGGGATCGTCGAGAATGAGTGGTCGATCGTGTGGTCGAGAGCGGTCCTTTTGGGAGATCTATAGACCGGTTTATGCAAATTAAGAGATACACATTTTGGAAGAATAGCGACACCCGACCATAATCTATTTGGCAAAATTTAGATTATTAGGTTGTCGATTATATTTTTCATTTTATTGGGATTGTACATACCGTACTTTATTCCCCGCTATGGGACATTACATTTTGACTTGCTTGGTCTTTACCGTAATGTTCAGGTTTACTCTATATGTAGACGTCATATTGCCGGGTTTCGAATTTTTAAACTCACTCTAATTTTTAGGGCATTACAAATTGATTCTTGCGTTTTTTGTTCAGTCAACTTCACCTTGAACATGACTTCTTCAAGTTCAGATATATTTACAGACAAGCTGTTTCTTTCCTTTGAAAGTAGGTCAAACTTTTTATGAAGTTCAGACTTCGTGTTCTTTTCCTTCATTACAGTATTTGACAACTCAGATAGCTTATTTTTAAGCTTATTCATTTCTATCTCAAATACCTTCCTTTGTTCTTTAACATCCTTTTCAACACATTTTCTTTTATCAGATATTTCATTAAACACACCACATTCTTCTGCTTAACTTTCTTCTTCTCTTTCTCAAATTTGTCTCTTTCCATAATAATTACTTTCTCAAAGTCTGACACTTGTTGAGAAAGTTTTGAAGATTTGAGTTCAATGGATTTCTTCTCTTCAAACGACTTTCTTGAGAAATCAGAAAACTTTTGAGGAAAAGTTTTTCTTTCCTTGTCAAAATCTTCTCTTTCTTTAGCAATCTGCTTTTCTAAAACAAATATCTTCTTCTGTAGTTTTGCATTTGCAGATTCTAAACCTTTGACTATATCCTCACTCTTCTTGACTGAATCTTCTTGCTTGGGTTTGACAGTCTTAGCTTCCAAATCCAAAATCTTCTTCTTTAACTCAAAATTTATTCTTTCAAATATCTTTCTGATCTCTTCACTCTTCTTCAACTCATCTTGTACACTGGAGTTGTCTTTCAATTGAGAGGCTTCCACTTTTAGCACATTTACTTCAACTTCGAGGCTAAACACTTTCTCTTTCAATTTGTCTCTTTCAGCTTTAAGATCCGAGCTTTAAGATTTGCTTTTCAGATCTTTTATTTCAGATTCCAAAGAAGAGACTTTATTTTCCGATTCAGCTTTCTCAGCTTTAATCTTTGTATTTTCCCTTGTGCAGTCATTTGCCATTCTGGTATAGATTGACAACTGTCCAGCAAGATGCTTAATTTTGGCTTTAGCTTCGGAGATGTTCATCTGTCCAAATTCATAACTGTAGCCTTGAGACATATTAAGATCTGTAAAATAAATAGCTTGAAATGATCGTTAATCGGATAATCAGAAACCTTGGCTTGAAAACCAACTTTGAAAATTTTTCAGAAAAGTTCCAAAAATTCTCTAAGTATTAGAATTCTCACAGAACTGAGAAAATCCTACAGTTTTCACACCAACAAGACAAATTTCGCACACCAAATAAAAGAATATCCTGCTCTTCGAATGCAACCTGATGCGAATTTCAACTTTTCGCACACTGAAGGATGTGTATTCCAGGATTTTGCACGTCAAAGGGTACGAATTTCCACTTTTCGCACGAAGTTATTTGCGAAATCTGTACTTGTACTCTTCAGGACTTGTGAGCTTTTCGCAGATGGAAATTGTACGAATTCTAGACTTAACCAAATTCAGACTCTTCAACTTTTCGCAAAGGAATATTGTATGAATTTCAGACATAGAAAAAATTTCAAGTCTTCATCATGCGAATTCTACACTTTTCGCATGTAGTGATATGTGAATTCTCACTTTTCGTATCAAGAGGTGTGCGAAAAGTTCCCTTGGCAAATCAAAGAATCCACTTTTCGTATAAGGCTTTGTGCGAAATTCAGCTTTTCGTACACGCCTCTATGCGAATTCCTCTCTTTTCGTACATAGCCTTGTGCGAAATCCTTCCTTAACTTTCTTCAATCAACCAATTCTATGCGAAAACCTCAAGAACATGCGAATTGTTCAGATCTTGCGAAATTTAGATGCTTTCGACTTCAAACTCACTGTGATCACCAAAATTCGAACCATAACTTTGAATTGGATTGTGAAACTTTGTGAATTTATCCACAATGATATCGATAACAAAACCTCAGCAACAATTTGATCAAAACACGATTGAATCCATGTTCTTGATCCAAACTCTGTGCGTGAAACAGTCGACTTAAAAAACTTACAAATTCAAGAAATTGACATTGAAATACAGTGAATTTGTGTATACAAATCAAAAGAAATGTATTCTATATCACTAAACGTAAATAGTGAAATCAAATTCTTTACAATTACAACAATAAATCAGAACAATCAATCTAGAAATAGTGCGTGTGTGTTCTTCATTTTATCGAACATAGAAATGATCTCTGATTGATCTGATTAGGCTCTGATACTAAATGTTGTTCCAGATTCAAGCTACTAAACACACATCAAATGTATAAATCATCTTGTATTGATTTGATCTTGGATTACAATGATTCCTATATCAATATTCAAAGATCTCACAGTGCCACATGTCTCATAATTTCTCTCTCTAGAAAACTAACTGTGCGTGTGTTCTATTTTTGGTGTTACAAGATTTACAATGACAACAACTATTTATATGGTCAAACATCTTGACCTTACAACTTAAGCAACTATGTCAAAGTCAAACACTTTGACTTACACACAATTACAAAATACAACTTTACACAAATGACAACTTTGACCCTTTTAATCTTGAATACAATATTTGAGTCACACACAACCTATCTTTTCTAAACTTTATACATGTCAAAAATTATATTTTGAACTCCTAATCTTCTCCTTGCTACATTTCTTGTTTTGAATCATTTTGACCTATCTTGGGTATTTTGGGTATTTTTAGGGTTTTTTACCATTTTTAGATACGATGAAGAGTATTACATTTGGTGATATAAAATGTGATTATATATGCATATTCATGGTTAAATACTTGAATGAAGCCCTTTTGGTTCTATTTTGGACTTCACTATTTTTGAAGTATACTTGGTGAATGAAATGATTTGTGGAGAAAGAAACAAAGGAATTGTTATTGGTATTAACAATGGTTGTTTTAAAGTATATCACTATTGGAAATCTATTGGTAAACACTTATGTTGGTATGTGAAAAATGGTCATTTGGTCTCCAAAATATGGATTTGGTTCATATAATGGTAACCATACAAGGAAGCTATTTCATGGAAAAGTTGATGTCAAAGCTATATATGTGATTATAGTTTTGTCACAAATGTAATTGTGACAAGCCATTAGACTATTATTATTGGATCCATAGGTATAGAGTCGACTTAATTTTGGGATAATTCCCATTTGTAACTGGTTGAGACATTGGGTCCTCAGAAGGCAACTTGGTATGGATATATGGGACCGGATGCTAGCCACGGACTATAAATGTAATCCTAGTGAATGAATATGATTAGGATCATTGGGTTCTGTCAGGATCGAATTCTCAACAAGAATTATAAATACTCAGAAACTAATATCAAAGGAGTTTGCGGAATAACACTTTGATATTCAATGAAACAGTAAAACAAACAGTAAATATGATGAATAACTTGTAAACTTGTATTGAATGCTTTAAATCACAAGATTACACACACAACCTCAATCTTGAAGAACAGATTCTTTCAAGACGAATTCTACTTCTCTAGAATTAGGAACTATGCCTTGAGGTTGATTCTCTCTCTAAAACAAAAACTTAGAATGAACTATTATATCAACTATTCTAAAACAATTCTATACATATACTGAACAAAAGATAATTACAATTAATAAAATATCTTCAGAATATCTTCCATGAATATCTTCAATCTATCCAGCTGTCATTCTTGTAATTCGAATCTCCATCTCATAAGCAGCACTAATCACCTTGGAAGTATTAACTCAAACTTGGCAGCATTAACTATTAAGCAGTACTAACTTTGTTCAAGCAACACTAACTTTGACTAGCAGCATTAATTCTACTAGAAGCAGTAATACTTAGCAGTATTAAACTTGAATTCCTCTTGCAGTAGTAATTCTGTACTAGCAGCATTAAACACTTAAACTTTTCTTCAGTTCCCAACAGGTTCCCTCCCCCACATCTGAGTACGAGTCGATGAACTCGTGGCCTTGATCCTAGTATTGAGCTTGTAACTTGGAATGTAGCCTACTTACGTGTTCCGCTAAAATCCTTGGAAATCGGGTCTCCCCCGTCATCGTAAGATGCTTTTGGACCTCATGGTTCGTATGTGGTATACATTTAAATCAAAACTATCGCTCTCCTCTAAAAGTTATTTATTGTGTTTTTCCCGTTATCAAATTATATAAAATTTTTGTTCTCACTAGGCGTAAAGCCTAACACTTGTTTTCTTAAATGACATGTATAACCGGTTCCGTTAGCTATGGGGCTTTCAATAAATGAGGGACGAGTGTTGGCCGATAACGACAACTTTTGGAGAGATATTTTTGAGATATTGGCGTATAGAAAGGAATAGACCTTTTGGGAGATTGGGTTGACAACCGTCATAATCTAGACATAAACTATCTAGATTAGTATGTTGTTGACTTTATTGTCCATTTATAGATATTTGTTAATGCTATTACAGTTACCCCTTTTGGGTGATTTCTTCTTATTTAAGGCGTCTTTTATCACATTTATTCAGGTTTAAATTTACCCCTATTTTTAGGGTGTTAAAATTTGGTATCAGAGTTCTAGTTTAAGCAAACTAGGTATGAATGTAAGATGCCTAGACTTAAGATGAGATGTTAAGTTATGATTTGTGAGATTTAGGTAGGACTCCTAAGATAGAATGGTTTGGAGTCGACAGAATTACACTAATTGAGAGTTTTGATAATGGTAACGAGAATTCTCGTGTATAATGTGTTCATAATTTCACTTAGTTAATGCTATTATGAATATGTTGTTAGGTGAGCATACTTGATCTACTATTGTTATGATAATTGATCAATGTAATAGTACGTTTGTTCGTGTTTAAATTCTTATAACCTATTTCTCACCTTCATTCTCGTGTATGTGGCAGACTAAGATGGTTAGCATGCGCAGAAGACCACATAACCGTGTTGATGGACACGAGGCGACCGCTTCAACGACCGACCAACTGGAGAGAATTGAGGCCACAGTAATCCAACCCATGCCACCATTGTTGGGCGGAGGGCCCGAGGTTATACCAAGGGTTGACTTGGCATCATCCAACTCGATCATTCATGATGTGACCCCTCAATCGGAGATGATGGGCGGCATGATGTTGATGATGAACGAAGTTTTGGCCAAGCAGCAAAAAATTCTTTTGAAGGTGATTGAGGACCGAGATGTGAGTAACTGTAAAAATGAAACTATTGTGGAGAACGTGGTGGTGGTTGGATCCGAGGGTACCGGAAATGTGATTCCTATAGAAGATCCTGTACTAGTTGATGCGAGGCAAGGTAAGAGGGATTGCTCCTACAAATCCTTTTTTGTAGCAAGCCACCGGAGTTCACCGGGTCTGACAATCCAGTTGCCTCCATGAACTAGATTCGAGAAATTGAGCAAACTTTCGATGCTTGTGAATGCGAGGAGAACCAGAAAGTGAGGTTCGTCTCCCAAATGCTTAGGGGCCGAATCTTATAAGGTATAACGTCACTACGTCCACCCTCTCAAATACCATTATGGACCGATTGGCTTGGGACGAATTTAAAAAGAAGGTCATGGAAGAGTATTGCAACGAGAGAGTCATGGACCGCATCGAATAAGAGTTCTGAGCTCTTAAGAAGGGAAGCATGTCGATGAGGGAATACACCCATCAATTCATGGAGAAGCTTGGTCTGGCGGGGCATGTGGCCCCAATTGCGAAAGAGAAGATCAAGGCCTACCTCAAGGGCCTACCGGCTTATATGATGTATATGGTCCGCAACTCCAAAGCCTCTATCCTCTAAAAGACTGTAGATGAGGCACATATCATGGAGAATGTCTACGCTCGGGGAAGGGAAGAAAGAGCGATAGTGGGGGAGAATAGAATATGTGAGAGGAATCCCGGGCCACTCAAGAGGTCAAGACCGTTCAATGGAGGAACTTTGATAACCGCCAAGAGGCGAGGTGCCCAAAATGTCGAAGTAAGCACCATGACACTTGTAACTCCAACCCCACCACTTGTTCCAAGTATGGGAAAACTGACCATTCCACAAGGGATTGCCCGGTGATGGGGCTTGTGTGTTTCGAATGAAAGACGCCAGGGATCTTCAGAAAAGATTGCCCGAAGTGGAAGACGGGTAATGCTCCGGAGAAGAAGGAGAACCCCCCGAGTGTTCCGGGTCAAGCCTTTCAGATGACAACCGAAGAGGCTAAGGCATCCACCGAAGTGGTATAGGGTACGTTTCTCCTAAACTCCATACCTGCGCGTTTGACTCGGGTGCCAATTTCTCTTTCGTATCTAATACGTTTTGTCAAGATCTTGTCATGCCCACTAGTAGTTTAGAAGATGTTGTAGTTGTAGAAATAGCGAATGGTGGCCAAGTGTTGATTTGCGAAGTTCTGAAGGGTTGTACTCTCGAAATTGAAGGGAAGGAATTTTCGATAAACTTAATGCCTATGTTGATCGGCAGGTTTGATGTAGTGATTAGAATGGATTGGCTAGCGAAGAACCAAGCCGAGATAGTGTGCTCCAAGAAACTGATCCGACTCCCCATTCGGGTAGTGAGATGGTGGTGGTGTATGGTTCAAGAAAGAAGGATGATGTAGAGATTTTCACCATGGCTAAGGCAAATAAATGCTTGGTAAAGGGATTTTCATCCTTTCTCGCATACGTGATAGATGCTAAGCTTGAAAAGAAGAAACTTGAAGACGTGAAAGTGGTATGGGAGTTTCTCGATGTCTTCCTGGACGATGTGCCGGTTTGCCGCCCGATTGTCAACTAGAGTTTCGGATTGACCTTGTTCCAGGGGCGGCTCCAATTGCTCTATTTCCTTACCGGTAGCTCCATCCGAGATGCAAGAGATGATGACTCAACTTCAAGACCTTCTTGAGAAGGGTTTTGTAAGACCGAGCTCGTCACCTTGGTGAACTCCGGTATTGTTTATCAAGAAGAAGGACGACATGATGCGAATGTGCATCGACTATAGAGTGTTAAAAAAGGTGACAGTGAAGAACAAGTATCTGCTTCCGAGAATCGACGACTTGTTTAACCAACTTCAAGAAGTGGGTTGTTTCTTGAAGATCGACTTATGTTCGGGATATCACCAAGTGAGGGTGAAGGAGGAAGACATCTCGAAGATGGCTTTTAGGATGTGTTACGACCATTATGAGTTTCTAGTGATGTCGTTTTGCCTAACTAACGCTCTAGCGGTGTTCATGGATTTGATGAATAGAGTGTTCCGACCCTTCCTTGACAAGTCGGTCATTGTGTTCATCAATGACATACTCGTGTATTCAAAGAGCGAGACAGAGCACGAGAAACACCTCCGGGAGGTCCTAGAAGTGCGACTTTTGGTTAGAAGAGGTACAATTTTTAGGCCACGTGCTCACTCGAGATGGAGTGAAGGTGAACCTCCCAAGAGTCCGTCCGAGATACGAAGCTTCTTGGGTTTAGCTGACTATTATCGAAGATTTATCCAAGATTGCTTCTGCCTTTACGGCCTCGGAAGAATGTGAAACTTGTTTGGACCGAAGTTCAAGAGAAGGCCTTCCAGACTTGACGAAAGAAGTTTTGTGAAGCTCCGATTCTGTCCCTACCCGAAGGATTGGAGGACTTCGCAGAACTCCCATGTGTTGGCTCGAAGCAGGTGACAAGAAGTTTTTCGGTCCCGAAATTGTACAAGAAATGGCCGATAAGGTGAAAGGCATCCGGGAATGGTTGAAAGAGGCTCAAGACCGACAAAAGAGATATACCGACAAGAAGAGACGGCCGATGGAATTCCAAGTGGGAGATCATGTAATGCTTAAGGTGTCCCCTTGAAAGGGAATAATTCAGTTTGGGAAACGCGGGAAGTTGAGCCCCCATTTCCTTGGAGCATTCACGGTACTCAAGCATGTAGTATTACAAGCGTACCAATTAGAATTCCCACTAGAAATGAGTGGAATCCACAACACCTTCCACATTTGCTATCTCCGTAAGTGTTTAGCGGAGGAGGAGAGCGTTATTCCTCTCTCGGAGATAAGAGTGGACGAGGGTAACCATTGTGTGGAGGAACCCGACGCTATCCTAGAGAGGAAGTCCAAGAAACTTCGCCACAAAGAGGTCACTATGGTCAAAATGCAATGGAAACATCACTGTAGGGCCAATGTGACTTGGGAAGCCGAAGAAGATATGAAACGAAGATAACCCCAACTATTCGTATAACTTAGATTTCGAAGACGAAATCAATTCTAAGTTTGGGAGGATTGTAACACCCCGAATTTCTCTGGTAAGTAACTCAACCTTGTCTTGTCACTCTCACTCTAAGTGTTTAGAATTTAGAAATTTTCTCATGAAAGGACTCTTTGTAAGCTAAGACTAGTTTGGTCATGATAGAATTCATTATTTAATCTATTTGAAATCAATATTTTATGCATGCTCGCTCCACATATCTGATTCTTTTTAAGTATTTGGGATTTTGTCCATGTGGATGTCCGCATGTGGTCAAGGCTGGACGTCTGTGTCTAACCGGATGTATGGATGTTTCCGCGGAAGCAGCAGAGGTTCTTGGGGATTCTGGTCGAGTTGAGGCTGGACGTCCGCGTTGTCTTCCAACCGGACGTCTGCATTTACTCTAACGTATTTTTGTTCTTTTTACCTTTAAGACTTACCTCTCCTCTCTCTCCTACTTCAACAAAAACAAAACCAGATCTCCTTCTCCCCCTACCTGCAATTTTCCCCCCAAACCCCTAAACCCTCAAACCTATTTCTCTTCCCCCTCTCTTTCTTCATTTATTGCTATTTCGAAGCATTAAAGGCTCAAAATCTTGAGAATTTAAGTGGTAAATCATCATCAAGCTATGGTGTGGAAGCTAGGATCAAGGGCTCTTCTTCTCCACCCATTTCTTTAAGATTTTTGCTTAGAGTTTTCTAGGTTTTTCTAATGAAACCTAATTTGTGAGTCCAACCTATCTTTTCTAAACTTTATAGATGTCAAAACTTATATTTTAAACTCCTAATCTTCTCCTTGCTACACTTCTTGTTTTGAATCATTTTGACCTAACTTGGGATTTTGGAGATTTTTAGGATTTTTACCATTTTTAGATATGATGAAGAGTATTATGTTTGGTGATATAAAATGTGATTATATATGCATATTCGTGGTTAAATACTTGAATGAAGACCTTTTGGTTCTATTTTGGACTTCACTATTTTTGAAGTTTACTTGGTGAATGAAATGATTTGTGGTGAAAAAAACAAAGGAATTGTTATTAGTATTAACAATGGTCGTTTTAAAGTATATCACTATTGGAAATCTATCAGAAAACACTAATGTTGGTATGTGAAAAATGGTCATTTGGTTTCCAAAATATGGATTTGGTTCATATAATGGTAACCATACAAGGAAAATATTTTATGGAAAAGTTGATGTGAAAGCTATATGTGTGATTATAGTTTTATCACAAATGTAATTGTGACAAGCCTTTAGGCTATTAATATTGGATCCATAGAAATAGAGTCGGCTTAATTTTGGGATAATTCTCTTTTGTAACTAGTTGAGACGATGGGTCATCGGAAGGTAACTTGGTACGGTTATGTAGGACCGGATGCTACCCATGGACCGTAAATGTAATCCTAGTAAATGAGTATGATTAGGATCATTATGTGCCCTCCCCCACATCTGAGTATGATTCGATGAACTTGTGTCCTTGATCCTAGTATTGAGCTCGTAACTTGGAAAATAGCCTACTTATATGTTCCGCTACAATCCTTGGAAATCGAGTCTCCCCCGTCATCGTAAGATGCTTTTGGACCTCATGGTTCGTATGTGGTATACTTGTAAAGCAAAACTATCTCTCGTCTAAAGGTTATTTATTGTGTTTCACCCGTTATCAAATTATATAAACTGTTTGTTCTCACTACGCGTAAAGCCCAACACTTGTTTTCTTAAATGACATGTATAACAGGTTCCGTTAGAGATGGTGTTATTGTCCCTAATTCAAGTTCTTATTGTAAATCAATCACAGTAACTACAAGATGAGAATAAATCGAAATCACATGTCATTGATTATGAAATCACATATTACAAGATTCACTCTCTCTCACTACAAACTTTCTCTCACTAGAATGATATTACAGTAACCTCTTCTCTAATCTGCTCTGTGTGTTGAATTGTTGTTACCAAAACTTATAAAGGCAAGGCTATTTATACCTACCATCTAAAACAAGGAAACAAAATACAAGAGACTTTGACTTTGACTTTGACATTTATTACAAAGACTTTGACAATCATGCTAGAGAGTTGACTTTGAGCTTTGACTTTCTTGAACTTTGACCTTCAGTATTAATGATCTTGTATCCAACAAATCTGTGCTCTAACATTCTCCCCCTTTGGATCAAGATCATCTGAAAAAGATTTTGCAATTCAATCTTCTCTCTTTAAGCTCAATTTGAATCATCTCCCCCTTTCTGTACAAACATTACAATCTCCCTCTTTGTAGATTAAAATCAGATTAAATTCTCTCTGTTATGCTCAGAACAATCTCCCCTTTCTTTGATAAACTCTGTCTTTAAACTTTCAGCAATCTTCCCGAAGTCTGTTCTTCAAGAATAGTAACATTCTCCCCAAAGGTTATAAACACCACTTTCAGACACAACTCTGATTGCTTCAGTTAATTATCTTCAAATAAAATTTCACTAAAAATCTTCAACAATTCTGAAATCTTTGAACTCTTACAACTTTGAACAAATTTCAATTCTTGATCACTTCTCAAACATTACTTGATCTTCTCTCATAATCATTTCTGAATCAAACATTTCTTGAGCTCTTCTCATAGAACTAATCACAAACTTTTGATTTCAGACATTTCGTAAACTTTATCTTCTCCCCCTTTTTGATGATTGTGGCATCGAGATCATCAAAACTTTCCACAAGAAATGTCTTTGATATTTTGAACTTACCATTGATCTTTTGAACAAGAGCCTCTGATTATCTGTCGATCCAAAGAATATATTCATCCGAATCTTTTCAAATTCAGACAAATTAGAATGTAACACCTGAATCAACAAATGAATCAGTTAGAAGTGCCTGTCAGTAACACAAAGTCACTATGTGTAACGAATACACATTGGAAAGGAGATTTTTGAGGTTCACTCCCCCAGGTCTTCCATTCAATCATCGAAACACCACAAACATATTTCTATGAACGTTATGACAAGAAAACATATTCCTTGTGTGTTTGTGCAAGTGTTAGAAAGAATAAGCACATGATGATTGCTTTTTATATAAGGCTCAAAATTGTGTAAACCATTGAGACAATAGTAATTAAACACAAACTCTATTGTGCATGATCGAAGTGCGAAGGTGGGGAAAACTTCCTTCTTTTTCAATATCCAGATTTTCCAAATGAAAATCAGATAGATTATGTGCTACGTCCCCTTGAAAATATGAAACATTTTCTTGTTGAGAAGAAAATGAGTAGCTGGTGGGGTTTTTTTTATCAAGAGTTGGCATGGGCTAGTTTCCTGTTTCAATAATGTTCATGAAAAATTGTGAAACACTAGAAATGTGGCTGCCCGACTCAGAAAAAGTTGGTGCAGAGTTTGATATTCTTTTACTCTGTTCCCTCACCCTCTTTCTTTTAAAAATTGAGCTCACATCTAACCAAACTCTCTTTTTCCATTTTACCTCATCACCCAACCCACACTCATTTCTTTTTGACTCCTCACACTCGATCTCTCAAGGATTAACTTCTTGGGTAGGAAACACTGGTTAACGTGAATCCATAGAAGTTTCATTTATGCTCAAACAATGAACCCATATATTGTCCTAAAAGAACATGTTGCTCAACTGGTTTAACTTTTCAGTTAAATTACAAAATATATAAGTCAAATGTCTGTATGCTCAATGAGATAATCATGAAGATTTGAGCATTTTAAACATTGAAGACTTTTCAAACAAGATAATTGAAGAAATGAAACGAATACAAGAAACTTGTTTGAAAATCTGACATTGTATGAAAAATGGACAAATTTTATCATTCAGATTTGATCTTTTTCAATCAAGGCTTAGGTCAGCAAAAATCGGATATTGTCTATATGAACCAAAAATATAGACATTCTTGAAAGAACGTTTCGAAATGAAATCACACTCAAAATTTTTGAATAACAATCGGGGTGTCGTACCATCGAAAATATTGTTTCAATTTAGAGACATGGTAAGAACAAATTCAACAAAGATTAAACCGGTGTGTATGAATACTTGAAAGTATATGGAAAAGATAATACACAAGTATTAATCTTTGGAAACACATGATTTATAATCATTTAAGCACAAATAAAATGAAAACATTTAAAATCACACTTCTATATTCATGAAATCGTTTAAGAATCATAAGTGGTTTAAACATTTAAGAACATGTTTTCATATCTGAAAGTTGTCCATCTTTCAGACATGTATGAGATTAAGATTAGAAATAAACCTGTTGTTTCGTCTTAAATCTCATGACGTCAGCTCTAAGTCATATATTATATGATCATTTAAGCTTCCTCTCAATTATGCAAAAATCAAAAGTCGTCAAATTGCAAAGTATTATTCTCAACATTTATTGAAACGTAAATGACAGAAAACAGTAAAACTTTGAATGTACGAGTTATGATTTGAAGTAATCAGAAGTCATCTTTCTTACTCCCCCTGAAATTATGCATCATAAAATATGTCAGTGAAAAAGCACATGATAGAGATCTATAACTCCCCCTGAAGTGTATATCATCATATCTTCTGAATGTATATTTCTAGAAAAATATCTACTCTCCTTTGAAGGTTGATTTCCTCATTCATGTATCGGAGTACATTCTCTTATCATCCTGGGAGTAGCATCTCTTTTGATCATTGAAGAGCGAGTCCTAAACTGTTGTGTTTAGAAGTCAAACTCCGTTGAAGTACGGGTCCTGAACTGATTTATTCAGAAGCCTCGGTTCTCTTACTCCCCCTTGACATTAGGTGCCTGCAACACAAAATCATCCTTTGGCTTTGGTACCCACTGTTATTTGGGTCCATATTTGTGAGTTGCAGTTCTATTAGGAGTAATAGAATAAGAACCATACCAGTAATGATCACTAGACTTATGAACAAAATCATATGTACGACAGTAAGAACAATACCTCTTTTTAGACAACCTGATCAATTGATCTCTCGAGTAAGCAATATCAGGTTTACCTTTCAGCACTTTGTTCTTCTTGACTTTTGATTCACGTACAAATGACTTGTTTCCTTTCTTTTCTTCCTTCTTTCCTTTCTTTTCTCCCTTCTTCTCATCATTCTTTTCTCCATCTACTGGTTTCACTTTCCAGACCAACTTTTCTTCTTCATATCTCCTTCTCCTCCTTCTTTGTGTACATGAACCATCTACATTTCGATCATAGAAAATGTTAGTAGAACGAATCTGATCAAATGATTTAACTGACCTTCTTCTAGAAACAGTTTTCTGATGTGAGCTTGAGGTTGTCATTTGAGAGTCAGCTTGATCATTTCTAGGTGTGTGGATTTTTGACTTTGGAGTCATTTTCTCAGTCACCACCACCTTGGAAACAATCTCTTCAAGCTCTTTTATCTTTGAAAAATAACTGTTCTTTTTTCTTTGATGTGCAGGTCAATCTCTTTCTTGAATTCAGACTTCACTTTTTGATCTTTCAATGCACTTGTAGACGATTCAGATAACTTCTCTGTTAGCTTCTTTATCTCTACTTCAAACATGCTTCTTTCTTCTTCAAAGCCCTTTTCAGCATTTGTTCTTTGACCGGATATCTCTTTGAAGATCCCAACATTCTTTTGTTCTATGATCTTCTTCTCTTTGTCAAACTTTTCCCTTTCTAGAATGATTACTTTCTCAAAATCTGAAATCTGTTGAGAAAGTTTTATACATTTGAGCTCAACCGCTTTCTTCTCTTCAAATGATTTTCTTGAAAACTCAGAGAATTTCTGTGCAAACTGTTTCTTTTCAATCTCAAAATTATCTCTGTCTTTGACTTTCTTCAGCTCCAGATCAGTAATCTTCTTGTCCAGCTCTTCATTAGCATCCTCCAGATTCTTAATCGTCATAACTGTCAACAGAAGATGCTTGCTGGATTTGGACAATATGAATTTCCAAGTCAGAGATTTTTCTTATCAGCTCAGTGTTCTCAGTCATTAATTTCTCAGATTCCAACCATTTATCTTCTTTCAAAGCATGAAGAACTTCTTTTTCAAGTTGAGTTATATGTTCTTTATATGCAGCAAAGAAATCTGAAAATTTTCCCGAACCAGTTGCCTTTTTTAGTAAACCTATATGTACATGCATCCATTCTTTAATACTATTGAAAGTAGCAACTCGGTCACTTTCTTTCTTCTGATAGTATTCAATTTGAACAATCTTTTCTTCGAGAGAAACAATCTTGGCCGTGAGTTTAGCAATTTCTTCTTTTGATGTCATCTTGAGTTTTACACCTGTTATCACAAAAAGAACTTGAATTTGATCGTTAGTCCAAATGAAATCTCAAAAATACAGAAAACTTGAAAGAAAATTAGAAATGAAATTTCCAAAAAAATCTATAAGTATGGAATTCACAAGCTACAATGAAGTATAAGGAATTCGAAAATCACTGTGATACACACATAATTCGCACACAAAATTCGTAAGCAATAAGGATTCGTAAGCAATTAGAATTCGTAAGCAAATAGAATTCGCAAGCAATAAGAATTCGTATGAAGTACTTTTCGCAGAAAACCCTTATACGAATTCTGAACATTGAAATTTTGAGAAACAAGAATTTGTAAGCAACTAACTACGAGAACTTTCACTTTTCGCACAAAGACACCTGCAAATTCTAAATTAATTTGCGAGTTCTTCGTGTAATCCTGCGAGTTCTTGAAGACTTTGTGAGTTCTTCAGATCTCGAATGAAAATAGCCTCTGATCTGCTCAAAAACACATCAAAACTTCGAATTCCAGTCTCAAGCTTTAACAATTCGATCACTTATATTTCTAGAACCTAATTCTACCAACGAATTTCAACAAGATACACTTAGAAGTACAAATCAGTCCAATACAGTGCATAACGAACTCGTGAAACTCGAAAAATCAAAAATTGACAATCAATTATAGTGCAATTCACTATGAGACCTATACAAGATTCATCTAATACATTTTTCGAACACAATCCAATCAATTACAACTCGAATTACCAACAAAAATAGAAAAATCAATCAAGACTCGATAAAAGAGTGCCGAACCCATATTTTTCTTGATTTCAATCGGATTTCTGCTCTGATACCAATTGTTATTTGTTAGCTTAAATTAGCCCCAATTTAATTGAATGTTTTATAAAGAATTGTATTTTGGGATTTTTAATAATTTGTATGGGCTTGAGCCTTTTTATTGTAAATGGGCCCTATTAATAGGTGTCCATGGCTCATTTGGTCATTTAGGTTTTTGGAGAGAACACTTTTCACACACAGATCAGGTGAATTTCATGAGAGTCGCTTAAATGTTTAGTGTGATGTTCTTCCCATTTTCCTCTCCATTGATTATCAATCAAAGCATATGAGATGAGTTCTTGATGAATATTGTTCTTCATTTCTATCTTATATCTTATTTTATATGGAGTTCTTCTTTTGTTGTCTGTATTGGGATCTAACAATTGGTATCAGAGCCAAATGAAGAAACTCTTCTTCATTTCGGTCATCTATGGCAACAATTGAAGATTGGGTGATTATTTTGTTGTTTTGGTGCTTAGATTGATTCAATCACATGAGCCTTGACACAAATATCATTTCTGTGATTTATTCACTGTTTTGTGCTTATTGGAAATCTATTTCTTCATTTAGATGATCTTTGATAGAATATTTGATTGATTTCACACAAAATCTGAATTCTGCACACCACATGTTTGATGAAATGCCTATGTGAATATTTGATTCTATTTAGATCAAATTTGATCAGATTTATTTCATGTGTGTGTTTTGATCCTTCCTACTTTATTGGTCTGATTTGATAAGCACTAAGTAGATGGTTGATCTATGATCCAATCCTTGTGTGTGCTTTAGTCCATTGCTATTTTAGCATCTCGATAGTTAGGTTGTTGATCTTAGATCTGACCTTAATATCATTCGAGATTGGACTCTCTTTGATCCAGATTTTGTTCAAAATTCCGCTGCTCATAATCGATTAAATGAAAGACTTGGTGATGTGTTATATGTTTAAAGTCAGATCTGAAACGAGTTTTAGATCTGTGATTGCTTAAATTCAACTTTCTGAATTGATCAATCAGAAACTTGACTCTTTGCAATCTTTGTTCTATAAGTCTTATAGAGATCGTCTTAATCTTTATAATCAAATTCAATTGGTAAGTATTTGATTAGAATGGAGGATTTCACAGGGAGAATAAGGATTTTGTATTGATGATGAACAACAAGATTTGTTCAAATGCTTCTGTCAATTTGATAATAAAACTAATTACAGATGAAGTTCATCTTTGGGAAGCTTATTCAGTATCTGTTATATGAATATGGATAGAAGTGAACTGAAGTTATGCAACTATGTTGTGATCAATGATGATAATTAACAAGATTCTCCACAAGATTTCAATCTGTGTTTGATTTATGATTGGGAAACAACAAGAATTCGATAAGATCTACAACAAGGCTGTCAATTTGAGGTTGAGACAGCAAGATCTCAGATCCACCCATGCTCAGTTCGAATAGATTAATGTTGCTATGTACAGAAGATCAATGTTCATTCTGAATTTAATTCAAAGTGCAACAGAATTTAATATGTTCATGTGATTAATGTGTTAAAGTGCAGCAGAAGACTATTTTCAGAAGTTCAGAGCTCGACTTTAGAGATACAGAGATATGGATATTCCAGAATTACAAATGTGTTGTCAGAGTTGTGATCAAGTTGTTGTCAAACAAAATGTTTATCTAAAAACATATGGCTACTGTCAATTCATAAGGGGTTGTAACAGGAAGTAACAGAAAACTGTTGTTATCAACATACCAGATTCTGCAGTTGTTTAGCAGATTTTTTTGTTCACGGTACAGATTCCAATCTGTTGCTGTGTTTGAGCAAAACAGAAAATCACTTGCTATTGTTTGAAGATTACAAATGTGTGCAGATTCTGTTCTTGCTAATCGTAGGTCGAAAACAGCAGATGATGTAGATGCTGATCATGTATATGATAAGTGAGTGCAACATAATTTGATCTTTTGCTGTCAAAGAATGTCCCGAATTTTATCGAAGGATATTTAGAGACATGCGTGTGCTTTATCAGGGTTTCATCTAAGGCTGATCAGAGTTGGTTCAAGAGTGATCAGAGTTTTGATCATGTGTGTTCAAAGATCTAATCAAGGCCAATCAGAGTTTACACTTGCCATTTTTGTGTTAAAGTGATTTCTTGACAGCTTTGCACACCTGCTGTATTTTGCTCAGATTTCCCTCCTCGAATCTCCAAATTTGACGAGTCTAGATGCGTTGGATTCCTAATACACAGATGAACATTTTTCATGTTTTGAGATTGGTCTGAATCAGTATGCTAATTGGTCAGAATTTGTGTTAAAGTCGGTATATAGCTGTTGTGTGAAGAGAAGCTGCTGTCAAAACAATGTTTGTTGCTGTGTGGTTCAAAACAGCAAGCTGTCGGGGATGTGATACTGTCCAGATTTTAAAATGTGCAACAACAGTTTAATAGTGCATCCAGAGTTCTAACATTATTGTTCAGAGATGTTTCCAAGGTTGTACAGACATGTCCTAAGAGGAATGGTGACAGCAAGAGAATCTGTAGAAAGCTACAGCAGAAGATGTAGCTTGGAGATATTAAATGCAGATCAAAGCTTTGTTTTTGTTCAAAGATGTTCTCACGCTGTCCTTTCGAAGCGTAGACAAAAGGATGTTGTTCAGAGCCTCTGGAAGACTTTCATTTGTACAGAGTTATGGCAGATTGATTTCGAAGAATGTTGATACAGACTTCAGAGAATGCTGTCAGAGAGTTTAATCGCACAGAGTTGTCCTTGCGTTCTTCCAGATTTGTGCAAATGGAATTTGTTTATGTTGATTAGTCCAGAATTCAACCAAGACTTACTCCAGAAGTTGATTCAAACGAGTTTGTTGTTGTCATGATTTCAGCCCATAATCAGTTTCAAAATCGCAGAGTTGCTGTCAGATTTGCATAGCCGTAGAATTTTGATCATATCTCTCTCATTATCGCTCCAAATTGCATGACTCTAGATGCGTTGGAAACCTAAGACACAGTTGTTCAACTTTGATGTTTTGAGTTGTCCCGAAATAATGCTGCTTATAGGTCAAAAACAGTGTTGAACTCGACAGATTGCTGCTGGACAGAAAGCTACTGTTGTGTGTATTGATCCAGATTTCATTTGTGCAGATCCGCAACGGGGCTGTTAATTTGGCTTTGTGAAAACATGTTTTTCAATCTAAAGAAGCTTGTATGAGTTTGCTGCTGTTTTTTGTTCAAATTATGCAGCAAAAGGTTCAGATTTCGTCCATAGTTCATACCAAAACAGAAAGTTGTTGTCCATTTGAAAGAATAGCGGAAAGTTGTTGTTGTTCGACTTGCAAATTAAGTGCAAATCAGAGTTTTAATCACAGACTGTTCTAACACTTTTCAGAGTTTGAATTTTGTTTGACCAGAGAGATTGATGCAGGTGTACATCCAGAACTTAAACTAAAGGTCGTGTGGTTCCAGAGGTGATCAAACAGAGGCTGCACTGCATAGTTTTGCACAGAAGCTGCAGAAAGCTACTGTTGAGCTGTTGTCCATAACACATTGTTATGCGCAGAGCCTCTGTAAGGCTTTCCAGAAGTAAAGATGTGCAGAGTTAATCGCAGAGATGCTCTTATTCATGCTCAGAGGCACGTGCAGATGTTCAGAGGCAGAAAGTTCACATCAGAGGCTGATGCACAGAGCCTCTGTAGGCTGTCCAGAGGGTGCAGAAGTTGATATTTAGAGATGCTTATGTTGTCCAACTTTAAAGAGGTAAACTACAGAGGCAGATCGCAGAGCCTCTGTAGATTGTCCAGAACCTCAGTAAGGCTGTCCAGAAGGTGCAAAAGTAGTTCAAGCACTGCAGAAAAACACAGAGGCTGCGATAAATTGATCAAAGATGTGCAGATCCTCTGAGGCTGTCCAAATGTATGCGTACAGAAGTTTGAAGTGATGCACAGAACCGAATGCACAAAACCTCTATGCATGCACAGAAGTTAAGAGATTATCCACAGAGGCTCTGACCGAGAGCAACGCATCCACATGCTGAGCTCTGTGGACCAAAAATTTGAAAGAGAAGTTACCAGAGGGGAGGACCAGAGGTAGACCAGAAGTAGATACATCAGAGGTCGATGGTCCAGAGATAGAAATGAGCCAAGAGCCCGAAACCCGAATTTTTCGAATTTTCTGACAGCATTGCGCTGTTTCAGAAACACGCGCACAACTTTTTACTCGAAGCTCCGATTTACATGAGTCCAGTTGCATTGGATTTCTAAAACACATATGTACGACTTTGAGATTTTGAGTTTTCTCAAATTCCATGAGCTGATATGCCAGAATCTGTTTCAAAGTCTGCGTTAGAGTGTTGGACCGAAAGCATCGCATTTCACTCGTACTCTTTCCGCTTTCAAGAATGGTGTTCTCTCAACGTTTCTTCATGGTTTCAATCTAAATATGTGACACATTGTTTGTCACTCCCTCCTCCGTTATTCAAGTTTAAGGCTTGGTGCTGAACGCTTACTCAACGAGATCTTAAGAGTCAAATTTTCTGTTTTGACGACCGTTCTGCACAGCTGTGGGAAAACTTGCACAACTCACTCATTTTTCATCCAAAATGGATGAATCAAAGCTCGTTGGAAAACTAAGAGGCTGGAGTTCAATGTGCGTAATTTATGTTTTCTCTCAAACATGTCCTTGATGGTCAAAAACAGCGGTGAAGTTGAGACATGAAAGCTGGACAAATTGGGGTAATTCGTCTAAGTCTTTCAAGAATATGAGCCTACATTTGAGGGGGAGCTTATGATGCTTAGAAGACTCGAATAACGGCACACCAAAGCTTCTAAAGAAAGCAAGGGGGAGACTATATGATGATGCTTTCTTTATAAAACATTAGGGGGAGATTGTTAGCTTAAATTAGCCCCAATTTAATTGAATGTTTTATAAAGAATTGTATTTTGGGATTTTTAATAAGTTGTATGGGCTTGAGCCTTTTTATTGTAAATGGGCCCTATTAATAGGTGTCCATGGCTCATTTGGTCATTTAGGTTTTTGGAGAGAACACTTTTCACACGCAGATCAGGTGAATTTCATGAGAGTCGCTTAAATGTTTACTGTGATGTTCTTCCCATTTTCCTCTCCATTGATTATCAATCAAAGCATATGAGATGAGTTCTTGATGAATATTGTTCTTCATTTCTATCTTATATCTTATTTTATATGGAGTTCTTCTTTTGTTGTCTGTATTGGGATCTAACATTATTGTCCCTAATTCAAGTTCTTATTGTAAATCAATCACAGTAACTACAAGATGAGAATAAATCGAAATCACATGTCATTGATTATGAAATCACATATTACAAGATTCACTCTCTCTCACTACAAACTTTCTCTCACTAGAATGATATTACAGTAACCTCTTTTCTAATATGCTCTGTGTGTTGAATTGTTGTTACCAAAACTTACAAAGGCAAGGCTATTTATACCTACCATCTAAAACAAGGAAACAATATACAAGAGACTTTGACTTTGACATTTATTACAAAGACTTTGACAATCATGCTAGAGAGTTGACTTTGAGCTTTGACTTTCTTGAACTTTGACCTTTAGTACTAATGATCTTTTATCCAACAAATCTGTGCTCTAACAGATGGGGCTTTCATGAAATGAGGGACGAGTGTTGGCCGATAGCGACAACTTTTGGAGAGATATTTGTGGGATATTGGCGTACAGAAAGGAATAGACACTTCTGGGAGATTGGGTTGACAACTGTTATAATCTAGACATAAACTATCTAGATTAGTATGTTGTCGAATTTATTGTCCATTTATAGATATTTGTAAACTCTATTACAATTTTCCCTTTTGGGTGATTTCTTCTTATTTAAGGTGTCATTTATCGCATTTATTCAGGTTTAAATTTATCCCTATTTTTAGGGTGTTACAGTTGGCCCAACAAAAAATATACTAGATGAAAAAGATGGAATATCACAAATAAACCCCGACTAAACCCAACCATGTTCACATATAATATATGTTATTTTCTTTTATCGAGGATGGCACCTGACCGGAGTTGGATAAGTGCTGCAAATCTCATATCAATTGAATATAGACAGGGTGTTGAGGAGTTTGTTGGAGTTGCTAAAAATCACCTTGATTATTGAGGTCTAAGTCGTTGTCCATGTAAGAAATGTGGGAATGCTAAGTTCCAGATTCTTGACGTAATCAAAATACATTTGTTAGTCACTGGAATCCAGCGGTCCTACCAAGTATGTCATTACCATGGAGAGTCACTACCAAGTTTTCCGAAGGTTTTACCAACCATACCACAGATGAGATGGCAAATGTTCTAAATGATAAATTTGCAGAAGATAACACATACGAAGAGTCGAGTGGCAATGCACCAGGGTCCTTCAATGACCCTCCTCTAGATGATAGCAATAATCAAGGCACGATGTTTCTTTTGTTGAAGGATATGTCATATGAGCTATACCCCGGTTGTAAAGGCTATTCGACTTTGGACTTCTTAGTAAAACTAATGCATTTGAAAGTGATTAATAAATATAGCAACCATTTCTTGGACGGGTTTCTTGAATTATTAGTCAATGCAATGCTAGAGGGAACAATCTTACGTAAGTCTCCCTACGAGGTGAAAGCTAAATTGCGCAACCTTGGATTATGATATGAGACCATCGATGTTTTTAAGGATGATTGTGCACTTTTCTAGAAAGAGAATGTAGATTTGGAATCACGTCCTGTTTGTGGTACATATCGTTGGCAAGATAAAGGTGGAAAAGGAAAAAAAATTGCTCATAAGGTAATGCGTTACTTCCCATTGACCCCGAAACTAAAGAGGATGTATAGCTCTAGATATATTGCAGAAGATATGAGGTGACATTATTCTAAGAGGATAAAAGAAAACGGTGTGATGAGACATCCTGCTGATAGTCTGGCTTGGAAGCACTTTGATGAGATGTACCCATCCTTTGCAATAGAACCCAAAAATGTGAGATTGGGATTGGCTACAGACAGTTTCAATCCATTTGGTAATCAGAGTAACTCTTATAGTATGTGGCATGTTATCTTGGTCCCGTAAAAACTGCCGTCATGGAAATGCATGAAACCAGAGAACTTGATATTGTCTCTTTTGATTCAAGGGCCTTCTTCACCTGGAAAAGATATTGATGTATTTATGAGATCTGTCATTGACGAGTTGAAATATTTGTGGGATAACGGTATCGAGACACGAGATGCATACAACAATTCTTTGTTCACTATGCATGCATCAATCCTCTGGACTATTAATGATTATCCAACTTATGCTATGATGTCTGGATGGAGAACAAAGGGTTATAAGGCATGCCTCACGTGTAATGAGGAAACTCCTTCTGTAGGAATCCGAAGTAAAATTGAATATATTGGGAATAGGCGATTTCTTGTTATGGATCATGAATGGAGGAATAAAGGCTCGTTGTTTTATGGTAAGTAGGAACATAGGGATCCACCGAGAAAATACATGATGATATCTTGAAACAATTGCAGCATCTACACTATCGTCTACCAGGGAAACACATGGAGTCTGGGGGTGTCAAACGCAAACCGTCTCCTGTTGAACTTAACTGGTCTAAGATAAGCATATTTTTGAACTTGAATATTGGAAAAACTTGTCACTTAGGCATAATATGGATGTAATGCATATTGAAAAAAATGTTTGTGATAGTGTGTTAGGTACTTTATTAAGTATCGAAGGCAAATCAAAAGATACAGAGAAGGCAAGACTAGATCTTGCTGATATGAAAATAAGGAAGAAGTTGTATCTTTATCAAGAAGGGAACAAGTGGAAGAAAACCCATGCATCTTACACGCTTAGTGTTGCAGAACGTCGACAATTTTGTAAATTTTGAAGTCGGTGGTTCCAGATGGTTTTGCAGCAAACTTATCAAAAAAACGTGAACATACTTGATGGGAAGATTTCAGCGCTCAAATGCAACGATTCTCATGTGTTGTTTCAACGGTTCTTGCTGACTGCAATAAGGTCGTTGTTGAATACAGAGGTTCGGAAGGTAATTATAGAGTTATGCCTATTTTTTAAGCAATTATGTTCTCGAACTTTAAATGTTACTGATCTTAAGAAGATGTAAAAAGATTATAATTATATTGTACAAGCTAGAAATGATATTCCCTCCTGCATTTTTTTTGATATAATGGTCCACTCATGTCTTCATCTTCCCAATGAGGCAATTCTTGGTGGGCCTGCACACTCAGGTGGGTGTACCCAATTGAACGCTCAACGGTGGTGTATAAACGATATGTCAAAAAGTGGGCACATCCTGAAGGTTCGATTGCTGAAGCTTATGTGGTGAATGAGGCATTAACCTTCTGTTCAATGTATTTTCAAGGTATTGAAATTCGATTCAACCGATCGGAAAGGAATGATGACTGTGTTCACTCTCGTTCCAACCGTGAATATTCAATTTTTAAGGTCGTTGGCCGTCCATTTGGAAAAAGAACAACTTTGGCTTTAGACTCACATTTGAAGCGAAAAGCAGAGTGGTACGTCTTGAATAATTGTTCCGAAATTGAGGACTACATAAATGAGCATATGAATGAGCTGAAAAGACGAGGTGGCCCAAATTTGCAACATGAACAAGAAGTTGAGTTTCCTCAGTGGTTCAGAACTCGGGTGAGTATTTTAATTATTTCCTAAGTGGTAAAAAGTTATGCGTAAAAATTAAAAAAAAAAACTTATGCCAGCAGATTTTTGGGCCGATAAATGTTTGAACAAAAAGTCAAAGAAAACTTTTGCCAACAAAATAATTACACCGGCAAAAACATTTATTCGCTGGGAAGAAAAAATTATACAATTACTTGAAAGACATTTTTGCCGATGACTAAAGTTTTTATCGACGACTATTTTTCTCCGACAAAGGTATCTTTACCGGCAACCCATGTTATTAGCCGATGGAAAAGTTCACCGGCAAAAGGTTTTGACTTTTGAGCTTTTTCCAGTGACTTTCAAAACTTTTGCCGGCGACATTTTCCTCCGACAAAAGTAATTATTTTTGTAGTGTTAATTTATATTAATGTAAAAATTTTAATATCATTATATTATTCAATAATAAATAGAAAACATATGTATATATATAATTATATATATGTTATACAAATTTGTCGCCTTGTCTCACGCCTTAAAAAACGTCGCATCCTTTCTGTAACACCCTAAAAACGGGGATAACAAAAACTTTCCCAAAGAGGAGAAGTGGTATATAAATTGCCTTAGCAAGAGCCTCCCAAAAATGGGGAAAATATATATACCTGTTTAATCACAGTTGTAATTGAACGGACAATAAACAACAACCAACTAATCTAATTTCTACAACTAGAAAAGAGATTACAAAAAGGGTGTCATCTATAAGCCCAAAAGTTTTCTCCAAAATATATGTCCAAGTGCATTTTCCCCAAGCTCTCACTCAAGTAACTACGCCTGCTTGGAAACGGCGCCACTAGAACCTGAGATACACATCGACACCAAACAAGTGTTAGGCCAAAAAGCCTAGTGAGTTGACCAAGAAATAACATATAATAGCATTTACAATTTTATCAACAGTTAACCAAATTTCATCAAATGTGGAGTCAACGGGGGATACCCATAGCACCAATCAAGTTCCACCCAAAGAGCCGATATACCTTGATGCCAACTACTACGAGTGACATCCGAAAGGCCCGACACATCCGAGGACTACTACCATGGCATTACCCCGAATGGTGGAGGTCTAGGCACATACCCACACGGTGGCATCCAAGACTACATCCTTCTAGTGTCTACTGACTTGGTTCCTCCAACATAATTTATTAGTAGGCCTCAAGGCACAATATGACCAAGAATATTTTCCATACCAACCATGGGTACAATAATACAAGCCATTTAATGTGAAGTCCATAACAAGACCAATATAACCACAATTTAATCATGTAGTTTCAAACCCATCAAATGGTGTTCTAACAAGATATCATGTCCATAACAAGATACATATATACATTTCCCAATATGTAGAAGCATGTTACATATAAGCATGTATTCATAAGGAAAAACCCCAAATACTTGCATTTAATATGAACACTTCAAATATGAAGCAAGATAATAACAAGTAATAGATTATGATGTGTATCTAGTTTTAACAAAAGGATTAGTAAACTCACAATCTAGGTTTTTGATTAAAACCTAGAAAAGATGAAACTTTAGAAGTTGGATGAAAGTGATGAAGACTTAAAATCTTGGGATCTTGAGGTAGATGGAAGTCCAATAAATGATTCCACCAACCAAGCTTTTGCAATAAATGATAAGATGGTTTAAAGGAGAAGAAAATCGCCCAAAACCCTAACTTTCTCTATTTAGATCTAATTTTTTTGATAGGAATGAGATGAAAACGGGCAAATGGGGGTTTTGGGGACCTGCAGGTCGCCCCTCGACTTGTGCCGCGACTTGCAACCCGCGGCGTAAGTCGCCCGCTTGCCCTGATAAGTGCACTCGAGTGGGTTATGCGGCTTGTGTCGCAACCTGCAACCCGCGGCGTAAGTCGCGTAACTCACTGTCTTCAAAGGCTGTCCTAAAACTTTCCAAACAAAACCAACAACAAAAATATTTTACCAATTATAGTAATTAAGCATATAAATTCAACTTTGCTAAGCATGAAATCATAAGATTAACAAAACCTTATACTTACCTAAAATTACGGATGTTACACTTTCCAAAACCCACAATTTCATGATGAAAATTCATTAATCAGAACACTCATTTATCATTAGACCAAAACATAATACCTATCCAAACAACAATAAGATTAAATATTCCAATACGGGTAGAAACTCTATTATCCAAAACACCCAAAGAACATGGTAAGGTGCAAAACCCAAATCAACAAAACATGGATAAGTTCCAAGATGTCATGACCATAAAATATGGATACACTCCATACTCAAAACAACATGGATAATACACTATCCATAAATAACACCTTTCTTTGACGGGGGAGACCCGTTTCCATCAAGTGGCGGAACACTAAGTAAGCCACATCGAGATGTTGACGAGCAAATCACCCCAGCATACAAGCCTTGGTAATTACTCTTATTGGGGACAATATAAGAACATAAAAACTCCTTACTTAGTTAGTCCCCAAGTTAAAAGATGAGAACATCAAAATTCCTCACTTGCCTAAAATCAAAGGTTCTTAAGCGAGAACATCAAAACTCCTCACTTTGTCCTAACCATTGATATCAATAAGAGAACCTCAAAACTTCTCTCTTGTCACAAACCAAAAAGGGGCCAAGCTGAGAACATCAAAAATCCTCACTTGACTAAACATATGGCTCCAAGACGAGAACATCAAAACTCCTCGCTTGGCAAAACACGACTGACACATATGCCTATGGATCCAATGCATTGCAATCTAAATTACATGACTCTAAATGAATGGCCAACACACTCAAAACATGTAATTCTTAAATAACAAATTGCAATAGATGCATATCATGTCCCAAGCTCAATATAAGGCAGATAAAAGTGGACAAATGTCCTCAAGACTCATCTGAGTCAAAAACGAGCCAATAACTCTACAATTCAATTGACTATTTTATATAAAACCCTCCCAAAATGAACAAAATCACGTATACTTAATCATGAGATTCAAACCCCAAAATAACATTTTTCTACATAAAACACTCTTTATAACACATTCTTGAAGATTCAACATTTACTAGCAAAAAAGGTTAAATCCCCCTAATCTCCCAAAATGCCCTAAATCGGTCAAAATCCATACAAGTGTAAAATACATCAAGAGGGATGTTATAGGAGACTAAAATGAAGGATTTTGAAAAGAATAAAGGTTTAGAAAGGTTAAGATGAACTTACAAATGGGTTTTTAAGAAAACCCCAAAATCTAGTCAACAATTGTGGAAAGGTTGGTGAGGAAGATGAAGAAGATGAAAATGATTTTGAGCTCTATCACACAAGACTTGAATCTTTAGCTCTAAGACTCTTTAATCCTCATGAAGAAAATTGATTGGGAGAGGTAGAAACTCAAGAACTAAATAAAAGGGAGGAGAAGTGAGCAACTGTAGAAAAAATGAAGAGAAAAGGGATAAAATCCCGTTTTTAAAGAGAAAGAATAGCTAAAAATTCTGCCCATCCTTCACGGGCATGAAGATTTCTCCCCGGGCGTGAAAGTGATCTCCCCGGGAGTGAAACTTCTCCAGAAAAAAAATTACTTGATTTTCACCCCCAAAACATTATACCAACTAAAAATTCATACCAAGAGTTACTCTAAGGTAGAAACATAAATGTGAAGTTCAAAATAAACATACCTAAAATCCGGGTGTTATAATCCTCCCAACGTTAAAGAATATTTCGCCCTAGAAATCTTGCACCAAATCAATCACTCAAATGTCCCACACAAGCGGGCTTACTTAAGGGTTGTTTTTTTTTTGAAAAAACCTCTTAATATGTCTTAAGTCTGAATCGTTCAGACACTTTTTCAATCAAACCATTTTTTTTTTCAAATTTCAGACCCTCTTAACTCTTAAATACATCTAAAACTAGAAGTGGTGACCCTTGGAAACAAAAATCACCTCTTATTAATCAGACGTGAAATAAGACTTCTGACTTCAGACCTCTTAAAAAACAAGCATCACCTTAGTTTTCAAAAAAAAATCGGTCATCTCTAAATAAATTAAACTTCGACCGAAGCGTCCCGACATCGATATCATACATTTACTTTTTCCAAAAAAAACCACACGAACCATGAGGTGCGCATGTGATACTTCAAGAAAGGCACATGACCCGGTGTGCAAGTTTGATAGATGGTTCCCCAATCAACCTTCGCCACATGGATAGCGACCTGAGAATACAAACCTCAAATTACTCTCAATTTCACCAACCAACTAACTCCTCTTCCAAGGGAGTGTCTCAACATAACCGTTCCTCAGAACATGACCTAATTACCTTTTAGTCAACATTACTATACTGATACTCACGATGAATAACAATAACCTCAATATGAACCTTCGATACATAACACCACCATTGGGGTAGACAATGAACCTTATTGGATCGATCTTCAACAACAAGATCTCCGTTACCTCCCAACCTTAGGTGGCTCATACTATTTCAAGGGTTGATTATGACCTCAACTGCTCATCCCTAAATGTTTGCCTAAAGTGAATTAACTCTTAAACTTGTCTAATAACTTTTATCAAGTGATATAGGTTTCTCCTTTGTCTTCAAAACTACGATAATACTTGCCTAAACTGATCCGGACAGAATCAGCCATACTCACTTCAGTTCAAGGCACTTCTTACGATGATTGCCTCTACCCAGCTGGTAAGAAATCCACATAACAATCTCGAACAGTCCAATCATTGCCACTATCGTACTAACACATAGCCCCCCACTGCTATAATCACCTAAATAAAATAAATGAACACTTAAGATCAACTTCAGATATTTCCATTCAACCTTGTCATTTCAAATATCCTAATGCCTAAATAAACAATTCACATAGAAACTTATGGTAGATATGTTCAACCATAACTTCCCTTGAATGGCATCATCGTATAAATCTATCACCATTACTTTGATGAAATTCTTAATGACTAGATCTGTTAGGCTCGACATAATCTCTGAATCTGTATTCCAAACATTCACAATGCACTTTATTCACCAGAATTCCTAAATCTTCCTTAATCGAACCATTTTAAACATTGGCCTAATGTTTCATCCAAAAACATAGCAATGCATTCTACAGAGAGTTGGTTATCCCAAACTCAACTTCCATAATACATTTAAGCATCAAATATACAATCGAAATAATATTTCCCAATCCAGAAAGTATTTAATCATCAATACCTATTTATCAACATCTAATCTTTTAGGGTTACTATATATATTGCTAACACCGTTTGGAATTTAATGGAAGCATGCATGCCAATGGTTATTGGCCTCAAATCAAAAGTTGACACCTAACAAAAAAATGACTATACCACAAACATGGTTATGCCAACAAATATTTCATTCCTGTTTTGCACTGTATCGATTTTGAATATCGACTTAAGGTTGTCGCCTAGTATGAGAACTAGTATCCCAGAACTATACCACTCTAGTGAGCAAACCACAAAGCATTATCCGCATGTAAAAACGTACCAAGATAGTACACTACCAACAAACAATATGATGTCAACAAAACATCCCCAATGGTCAAAAGGATCATAAACAAGTATTCACCTAACACTTCAACTCAAAGATACCAAAATGGAAGGATTTCTACTTTTATAATCGAGATGACACATACATCTAATACCACAAGATTAGGATGGTGCACTAGATTTTCAAGATGACATCCCAAAATCCAAACTGACCCCAAGTTGATCGTCTGATCCAATAGTCTCAACTCTCAAGAACTTTCCTAGTCCTCAAATACAACACCCTCTACAAAAAGGATTTAAATCTATAGGTTAGTGAGTTCAGAGTTTTCAAGTATATTAACTTAACAATTATGCCAATTCGCATTATTCTAAAAGATTTACGACCATAAAATCTTTATAACAATTTCATGCACGCTCAAAAATTTACTACCACCACTACGTAGTCATGCGAAGTGGCCAAACATGCCCCACACTTAAACCAAGCGTGGGACATGTTTGAGGATTTTTGAAGATAAAATGATTAGGTATGAAACGAAAACCTTCATTAGGTGTGAAGTAAACTGCTTGGGAGTCGTTAGCTTGTGATAGGTCATAGGAATTGGTTCCAAATTGTTCTACTTTTGGTAAGGGAGTGGATAATAGTGTTAAGATGAACATTTTGATTGATGTCAACTATGCATATCAGTTTGCTCAACATATTTCAGATGTATGAGATACATGTCCAGTTGTTAGTTTGTATTTTTCACTATATATCCCTCCCTGTTATTAGATATGTTGATATGTCATTATATGTAACACTAGAACTGCTAGCTAAATTTTATGTTCCAACACTATTATGTTATTGTTTCAGTCATCAAGGATGTGAATGTATATGATGGTGAGAAGAATGTGAATGTGCCTGTTCAGCAGACTATATCTGCTAGTAGAGGTAGAGGCCGAGGCAGGGGAATAAGTGAGGGAGTAGCTCCCTCAGTTTAGGCCAACTCAACACCTGTCAGAGGTCGTAGCCGAGGTCGAGGTGAGGGATAGGGGGTGAGCCAGTCACCCGTAATGAGTTACCAGACGAAGTGACCAAGGCACTACAAAACACCCTACCAGCAATTCTAGCAAGTCTAGAAGAAATGAAGAAAAAGAAAGAGCACGAAGATAGATTTAGTGATAAGTCTGATGAAACTCATGGTAATCACGAGAATAGGGACGAGAACCATGCTAGTGGTTCAGGTAAGAGGGGGTGTAGTTATTAGACCTTCTCTAGCACTCATCCTGAGAAGTTTAATGGTGGCGGAGGTCCTTTAGCCCTTATGGATTGGTTCAACAAGATAGGGAGCTGCTTTGAGACGTGTGAGTGTGTACCAGAGCAGAAGGTACATTTTGCTGTAACAACTTTCACTTCTACCGCTTTACATTCCTGGAACACTGAGAAAGCAGTTAGAGGTATCGCTGAGGCGATGTCTATGTCTTTGGATAGTTTGAAGGAACTAATGACAGAGAAGTATTGCTCAAGTACCGATGTGGTCAGACTGGAGACATAATTTTTGAACTTAGTGCATGGATTGGATGCGGTGCAAGAGTATACCGATAAATTCATCGATAAAGCAAGGTTTGCGGCACATCAGGTTATGACAGAGCAGAGGAAAGTTCATCGTTTTGTTGAGGGACTCATAGTGGATATCAAGAGGTATGTTGAGGTGACCACACCTAAGATATTCCTTCAGGCCGTTGAAGTAGCCAAGATAGCAGAGAAGATAAATGATAAACCAACCGAGGTCGGAAGGTATGGTAAGAGAAAGTGGGAATGTAATAGCAAGGAGTCCAAGTCTGCGAAGTTTGGATCAGGTTTGAAACCTAATGTGGGCGAGGTGAACTACTCATAGTGAAGTAAGTGTAACAGACATCATTCTGAAGAATGTAAGATAGGTAGCACATGATGCTACAAAGCAGAAAACTAGGGCATAGTCAGAGAGAGTGCCGAGAAGGTCGCAAGTGCTATGAGTGCGAAATGTTAGGACATATCAAGACGAACTGTCCTAAGTTGTAAAAATGAGAAGAAAAAATCCCAAAGGCTAAGGGCAGGGCTTATGTAATGACTGTCGATGAGGCTAAGGAGACCCTGACGTCGTATCAGGTACATTCCTTGCCAATAATTTCTATGCCTTAGTTTTGTTTGATTCAGGTGCAAATAAAAGTTTTGTTTCCACTAGTTTCCTCTACTACTTGAATAGAAAGACTAAGCAATTAGAAAAGAGCTTTGTAGTTGAGACAACGGACTAAAGTTAGATAGAGATCAATGAGATTATCGAGGATTGCACGATCAGTATAGGTGGTACGGAATTGCCAATTAAGTTGATGCCTATGTATTTAGGTGGATTTGATATAGTTCTGGGAATGGATTGGTTTTCCGAGAATGATGTGTAGATAGTGTGCAATAAGAAGATGATTAAGGTTGAAACTCTAAGTGGAGAGACTGTATGTGTTCATGGAGATAGAATGAAAGACAAGATAGGAATTATCTCAATACTAAAGGCAACAAAATGCATGAAGAAGGGTTGTGTTGCTTATTTAGCCTATGCTTCAGAGGCTAAACGAGAACTCAAGTTAGAGGATATTCCCATAGTAAAAGATTACCCAGAGGTATTCCCGAAGGATTTGCCAGGGATACCACCAGATCGTCAAGTAGAGTTCGAGATAGACTTGGTTCCAGGAGCTACACTGATTTCTAAAATGCCTTATCGTCTGGCTCAAATAGAAATGCAAGAGATGATGAAACAGTTACAACAGTTATTGGACAAGGGTTTTATACGCCCGAGCTCTTCGCCTTCTGGAGCACCAATACTTTTTGTGATGAAGAAGGACGGGATAATGCGGATGTGCATCGATTATCGTGAGTTAAACAAAGTTACAATAACGAATAAGTACCCATTGCCTAGGGTTGATGACTTATTCAATCATCTTCAGGGATCGAACTATTTCTCGAAGATCGATTTTGAGATCCGGGTATCATCAATTGAAAGTGTTAGAAGCCGATGTACCAAAGACAACGTTTATAACGAAGTACGATCACTACGAGTTTTTTGTAATGCCATTTGGGCTTACCAATGCACCAACAACTTTTATTGATTTGATGAATAGAGTGTGTAGACCATATTTGGATAAGTTTGTGATCGTCTTCATAGACGATATTCTCATCTATTCAAAAAGTAGAGAGGAACATGAAGGGCATTTGAGAGTAGTTTTAGTTGTTGAAAAAAGAGAAACTATATGTTAAGTTTTCAAAGTGTGACTTCTGGATTCGAGAAGTGCAGTTTCTGGGTTATGTGGTGAATGCAGATGACATTAAGGTAGATCCGGCTAAGGTAAGAGTAGTAATGGAATGAGAACCTCCGAGGACTGCATCAGAAGTTTGTAGTTTTCTTGGTTTGGTGGGCTATTACAGACGTTTTATTCAAGACTTTTCAAAGATATCTATCTCGTTAACCGTCCTTACGAAGAAGGCTAGTAAGTTTGAGTGGGTCAAAAGCAAGATGAAACATTACAAAAACTTAAGGGAAGATTAAGTAGTGCACTGATATTGTCATTACCGGAGGGAACTGAAGACCTTGTGGATCACAGTGATGCCTTGAAGCAGGGTTTGGTATGTGTCCTTATGCAACGTGGTAAGGTGATAGCATATGCATCATGTCAATTGAAGGAACACGAGAAAAGATAACCTACACATGATATGGAATTGGCAGCTGTAGTGTTCGCATTGAAGATATGGCGACACTACCTATATGGCACTAAATGTACGATATTCACAGATCATAAGAGTCTAGAGTACTTGTTTGATCAGAAAGACCTGAATATGCGACAACAAAGATGGATGGAGTTATTAAAGGGTTACAATTATGAACTACACTACCATCCGGGTAAGGCGAATGTGATAGCTGATGCTTTGCCTAGGAAAGAAAGAGTGGAACCGATTAGGGTTCGTTCCATAAGATTGGAAGTCAAGGTTGACTTGGATGATTGGATAAAAGAGGCACAAAAGAAAGCATTACTTGAAGAAAACGTCAAGGGTGAAAGAATGAATGGTCAGGCCAAGTTGTTGGCAAGTGGTTCCGACGAAATCTTGAGATTTAGAGATAGAGTGTGGATTCCTAAAGTGGGTGATATTAGATACATTATCTTGGATGAAACACATAAGTCTAAGTATATACTATGCACCCAGGTAGTGATAAGATGTATAAAATCTTGAGAGAAAGCTATTCGTGGCCAGGAATGAAAAGATCAGTGGTACAAAATGTTGAGAAATGTTTAACACGCCTGCAGGTGAAAACCGAGCACCAGAAGCCAGCAGCTAGTCTTCAACAGATATAGATCTCGATATGGAAGTGGGATAATGTCACTATGGATTTTGTGACTAAGTTGCCTACAACTTTGAAGGGTCACTATGTCATATGGGTGATAGTCGATCGGTTGATGAAATTGGCCTATTTCTTACCGATCAAAGAGACATATCCGTTAGAAAAGCTAGCTCCGTTGTATGTGAATGAAATAGTAGCGAGACATGGGGTACCTTTGTCGATTATATCAGACAGAGATACCAGATTTACGTCCAGGTTTTGGATTAGTTTTCAGCGAGAGATGGGTACCAAATTATATCTAAGCACAACATATCATCCACGAACGGATGGTTGAAAGAACAATTCAGACACTAGAAGATATGCTCAGGTCATGTGTGCTAGAGTTTGGCGGTAATTGGGATAGTCATTTGCCGTTGATTGAGTTTGCTTACAACAATAGTTACCACTCGAGCATTCAAACAATGCCTTTTGAAGAATTGTATGGTAGAAAATGTCGAACGCCGGCATGTTGGACTGATATTGGCGAGAAACAGTTAGCAGGACCTGAGATTGCTCAACAAACGGCTGATAAGGTTATTAAGATCAGGGATAGACTAAAAGTAGCTCGAGCTAGGCAAAAGAGTTATGTAGACAGAAGAAGACGACCGTTAGAGTTTCTGGTCGGTGATAAAGTAATGCTAAGGATATCTCCACGGAAGGGGATTGTCAGATTTGGTAAAAGGGAGAAACTAAGTCCAAGATATGTTGGACCGTTCTGAATTATAGCTAGAGTTGGTCAAGTAGCTTACCGGTTAGAGTTGCCAGCGAAGTTGCAAGGAATTCATGACACATTCCACGTCTCAAATCTGATAAAGTGTCTAGCAGACGAGTCAACAATAGTAGAGCTAGAAGATGTAACCATTGATGATCGGTTAAGTTACATAGAAGAGCCAATTCAGATACTAGACAAAAAGATGAAGAAATTGAGGAATAAAAGTGTATCTCTTGTGCTAGTTCATTGGAAGTTTCATAAGGGTTCTGAGATGACATGGGAACCTGAAGTAGAAATGAAAAAGAAGTATCGTTTTTTGTTTTAGCCGATAGGAATTTCGAGGACGAAATTCTTATTAAAGGGGGAGAGTTATAATACCAAAATAATAATAATAATAATAAAGAGATTGTAACTTTAGTTCGGTCAGAAATAAATTAAAGTGGAAATTCAAGGGGGTGGAAATATAAAATGCACGACTGTTTTGCCAAAAGGCAAATAGTTTGAAATTTTAAAGTTGCATGAACGTGGGATGGTTTCTTCCTAATTGAGCGGTAGCAATTCTTGGGATGATTTAGCCCCAATTTATAAGCAACTTTTGGTCATAATTTTTATTCCACTAGTTTCGTTATTTTCCCTCGAGAAGATCCGCATTGGTCTTGTGTAAAACGATCGAGAATAAGGAAAGAAATCGACTGACGAAATCTGCGTTTTACACCGAATTGAGGTAAATACTTAACCAATGTTGGTGATTTATGTATGCTTGGATTCGTCATTAGATGATCTTTCGGATGTCTTGAGTTTTGAGGGCCAATTATGGTTGTGTGTTATGGATATCGAGTAGAAAGCCGTTGTGACGACCAAGGGCGGACTTAGAGTGAAAAAGGAGGGGGGAAGGGACCCCACTCAAAAAGTCAAAAATACATTTTTTAAGGTTAAAAACAAATATATATATATATATAGGGGAGCGATCATTAGCAAACCTCCCTTATAGTGCAAACTTTGCAACCCAATTTCAACCAATCAATGAATTTCCTTTGTTTTTTGCTTAATTTTAGTTATAAGGGTATGTTTGTCTTTTTATATTTAATCCGTTTATATATGGTAATTATCTTGTTAAGTTATTTTTGGATATGTTTCAATATTAATAAATTATTTATGATATTCAATTTTTTTATTAACAAATATCCAAATTCAATAAATGAGACGTATGTATGTTTTTTATTATAATGTTTTTTTTATTATAATGTTTTTATTATATGTTTCAATACAATTTTTTTTTTATCAAATTTAGCATAAAAGTAATTTGAATGTATGTTTTTTATTATAATGTATGTTTCATGATTTGTTTTAATGAAACTGTTTTAATGTTTCTTAGTTTTTGTAATTTTCGGTTCATCGTATATTCGTTACGATTCATCGTATATTCATTACAGTTCATTGTATATTCATTACGGGCATCGTATATTCATTACGGTTCATCATATATTCATTATAGTTCATGGTATATTCATTACGGTTCATCGTATTCATTATGGATCATCGTATATTCATTACGGTTCACTATTGATGAAATAAATGACACGTATCATGATCGATTGATGAAATATTTGTAAGTTTTTTTTTGTGAACAAAAAAATATTTTTAAGTTGTTTTCTAAACTTGGTTAACCAATTTAGAAAAATATTTGAGACGTTTCCTTAATAATTGCCATTTGATTTGGTTTCCTAATTTGAATATGGAATTGTAATGGACCATTATGCCCTTGTATCCTATTTTCATTAATTTATTATATTAAATTAATTAATTTATTAACATAAATAACTCAAATGAATCTTGACCCTTGATTGATGATATCTACGGTTTCTAGATTGGTTGCAAAGTTTGCATCATAAAGGTGGTTTGCAAATGAAACCACCTTTCTCTCTCTCTCTCTCTCTCTCTCTCTCTCTCTCTCTATATATATATATATATATATATAATGAGAAACTCCGTTTGATGACGTGGCCTCTCCTTAGCCCAAGAATCCCTTTTTTCTATTTTCTCCATCAACCAAGATTTTCCTAATTTCTCTTCAATTACTTCTCCTCATTCATAACCATCTTCTGCCTTTTCACTTTCTCCTCATCACGTCTACTGCTCACGTCTACCATCGACTGCCTCCATTCTCTAACCCCGATTTCGATGTTGCAGTCCTCCCTAGGTCGCTACTCTCGAGCATACGGCATACCCCTTCTCCCTATCGATCGCTGTTGGGGTTTGAGAAGATGGCCGATCTGGATCTGGATCGCTATTGAGGTTGGAATGGAGTTTCTGCAAAGGGAAGGATACGTTGGTCGTGGTGTGCAGGGGGTGGAGAGGCGAGGTCGGGGTTAGGGTTATGAATCGAGAGGCGAAGTCGGGGTTAGGGTTATGAATCGATTTGTTTCCAACGACACCCAGGGTACTTCTTCCATTACTCCAATTTTGATTCTCGAAACAGAAAGCGATCTTCCTCATTTGTTCTTTGGGCCTTGGGTCCTCTTGGAAGGTAAATTATACCCACCTATTTTCTTGAACTTTCAACATGATTTACAATTGTTTGAATATTTGTCAAACATCTGAAATAATCTAATAACAATGGGAAACATATAATTTAATCTCAAATTTCCGATCAACTCGACCAACCCAACCCGAAAAAACGTAAAAAAACTCAAACCGAGGTAACCTGATACATAATCGATACAAATTTTTCCCAAACCGCATCTATTGGGTTGGAAACGGGTTGAGCCCAAAGTAACCCGACCAACCCGACCAAACTTGTACGTTTTTTTTATTATTAATGATTTTAGACTTTTAGCGTCTTCTTTCTATCAATTCGCAAGTCTTCATATCTTAGTCATAGTTTAGACCATTCTACGCGACCATACCGATTAAAATCGTATGAATCTAACTTTCAAGTCTTCAAAAATCTTTAACATCGATAGAATGAAAATGCAAGAAATATTTTTCTTCTACTATTCTCTTCTCTTATTAGTCTTATTTTTATATTTCCATTTTGATTTTAGTTTTTTTAAACGGATTGACTTAGTTAGATTGTAAAATAATGTATTAAAGTTTCAAACCGACCAACACGACCACCCAACCTAACCTAACCCGCACGGTTTGGGTTGGTTTGGGTTGCACTTTTGATTGGGTTGGGTTGAGATTTTCCAAACCACAAACATTGGGTTGGGTTGTTGAAGTGCCTTCAACCCGACCAACTCAAACCGTGAGCACCCCTACTAATGCTTACATTTATCTTACATTTAATCGTTGTTGGAACATCTTCAACAATCTCAAAATGCTAAAGTAAGTAAGTAAGCATGAAATAACTTGCTAATTTGTTTATTCATCTGATTGTTGATCAGGAGGAAACAAGATACCTCTTGTGGTTTCTTTGTATTTGAAAAATTGATTTGATTTGATACCGTTGTTTGTTTTACATGATGATATTGTGGATTGGAAATAATTTGTGTCATACTTTTATGGAATTTATTGCCAATTACTTCATGCAGATTGTCCATTTGGAGCGCACTGGACATTATTTGACCGTGTTTGTTTTACATGATGATATTGTGGATTGGAAATAACTTGTGTCATACTTTTATGGAATTTATTGCCAATTACTTCATGCAGATTGCCCATTTGGAGCGCACTGGACATTATTTGACCGTGAAAGACAGTCAGGTTTGTTGCTTCTTTCCTCAATTATTTTTAACACGTATTTATATTTTGGTGAAGCTTATGTGGAGATTAAAACTATATTTGCTTTGATGTACCATTGATTCATACTTTGTCTTTGATTTGGCACCCATCAAATTGTTTTAACCATAAGCCCGAATATTTGCAGGTGGTCCATTTGCACCCATCAAATTGTTTGGACCACAAGCCCGAATGGGTTATTTACAACGACTATGTCTTGACAAACAAAAATGTACTCAAATCAGGTAGTTTACCAGAGAGGTCATTATGAGACAGAGCCACATCTGTAAATGTTGTCAATTTGCAAATTGGAAAAGGGAAATGACCCTTTAATCTATTGTTCTTTAAGCTCAAACTGGTAAGGTTTGATAATGAATTAAAACAATCAGGGATGGATTCATTAAAGAAATTTCCATCTAATGACAAAGTATGAAGATTTTTTAATCTTGAAATCTCATTTGGGACAGAACCAGACATGAAATTTGAACTCATGTCCAAGACTTCAAGTGAACTCAGCCTATGGATTTTATCAGGAAGTGGGCCCCAAATTCCTAAAGATACAAGGCTAAGAACCTTGAGTGTAGTCAACCTTGCCAATGTAACAACTAAAGAATCAATAGAGAAAGTGTTAGACAAGGTCTGTGTCGGTCCAACAATACTATCAAGTTTTATAGAATAACAACACAAAATGATTACCAACCTGTATTGATTATAACAAACGAGTTACAAGGTTGATCGATTTTAAGCTTGGATTTGTGTTCTCTGTTTTTCTCTCTTTTACACCTTTAAGTGTGTGTTTGTATGTTTTTTTTTCTCTGATCTATCTGAGAGTGAGATACACAACTAATCTAACTAGTGTGTTGAACACACTTCCTAAGATAATATCTAGATTTAATATCTAGATATTATTTCTAACAACTAAATAACTAAACTAGAAACTAACTTTATCTAACTAAGTTAACTAGATCTAATATCTAATAACTAATATAACTAATAACAATTACATTGAATTACATTGACATTTATTACAAATAAACATAGACTTTAATATCGAGAGTCGACGTTCCGGCTTTAGCTTCAGATTGCGATCTTCAATTTGGATGATCTTGAATCTAATGAGACTGTGGTCTAACAATCTCCCCCTTTGGATCAAGATCATTACGAAAATGATTTTAGCAATTCAGTCTTCTTGTTCAGCTCAGAAGATGCAATCTCTTTCTCTAGCTCTTAAATCAGCATGTCTTTTTCTAACAATACACCAATCTCCCCCTTTGAAGAGTGGACGTGATTCTTGAAACATGTGATCTTTGCCATTTCTTGTGTAGTCATTCTCCCCCTTTTTGATGTTAAGTGCAACGACTTCATCAAAATTATTTGTAAGAAATGTCTATCTTGCAGTTAGAGCCCCTGATCCGTCAATTCAAAAGATATTCATCCAGATCTTTTCAAATCCAGACAAAATAGTCGTGTAACACCTGAATCAACTAATGAATCAGTTAACATGTCTGTCAGTAACACTAAGTCACTGTGTGTAACGAATACACATTGGAAAGGAGCTGTTTGATGTTGACTCCCCCAGGGCTTCCATTTAATCATTGAAACACCACAAAGGTTATTTCTATAAACGTTATGACAAAGAAACTAATTCCTTGTGTGTTCGTGCTTGTGTTAGAAAGAATTAAGCACTTGATGATTGCTTATAGGCTCAAAATTGTGTAAACCACTGAGACAACAGTAAGTTAAACACAGACTCAATGTGCATGATTGAAGTGCGAAGGTGGGGCAGGCTTCCTTTTTTTCAATATCCAGATTTTTCGAATGAAAATCAGATAGCATATGTGTTGCATTCCTTTTGAAAATGTGAAACACTTTCTTGTGAAGAAGAAAATGAGTAGATGGTGAGGTTTGATCAAGAGTTGGCATGGGTTAGTTGCCTGTTTCAATAATGATCACAAAAGAATTGTGAATCACTAGAATTGTGGCTACCCGGCTCAGAAAAAGTTGGTGCAGAGTTGTGATATTCTTTTAGCTCTGTTCTCACACGCTCTTTCTTTTAAACTTTTTGCTTTCTCTAATCACACTCATTTCTTTTCGATTTGCACACTCAATCACTAAGGATTAACTTCTTGGGTAGAAATCACTGGTTAAAGTGATTCCATAGAAGTTGTGTTAATACCTAGCACAATGATTCTTTGTTTTCCTATGATGCACGTGATGCTCAGATTGGTTTAACTATTTCAGTTAAAGCACAATTTAGATCATGAAAACATTTAAAATACACTCCCAAAATATAAAATCTGTTGAAAAATCGGGAAGTAGTTTGAACATTAAAAACAATGTGTTCCAATGATTGAAAGTTGTCCTTGTTTCAACCATATATGAGATTAAGATAAAGGATTATACCTTTACGTTCGATCTTACATCCCATGAAGCTAAGCTTTAAGTCATAAACATATGAACTTTTAAGCTTCTCTCAAAAATTCTGCAAAAGTCTTATGTCAAGTCAAAGTAAAATTTATTCACTTATAATGAAAAGACAAAAAAGCAGTAAAACTTTTTAAAGAACGAGTTCTGATCAGAAATAATCAGAAGTCATATCCGAACTCCCTTTTGACTTGAAGAGCTCCCTCTAAAATCTTGCATTACAAAAAAAATTTGACATTAAAAGGTATATGTACAAATTTTATGAGCTCCCCCTCGAAATAATATTGACCAGATGTCAATTTCTTCTCATTCTCCCCCTTGGATCATGAACATTTGATAGAAGTGCATATATCAATAAGAGTTAAGAATGAAGAAATGATGAAAAAGTATACAATTTAGAGAACTTTTATAGGTAACTACTGATTAGATTTTAAGATTTAACATACCAAGCTTAGAGATAAGAAAGTTGAACCTCTTTTCGTCTAAGGGTTTGGTGAACAAATCGGCAAGTTGATAATCAGTTTTTACAAAGAAAAGTTTAATTGTTCATTTTTCAACATGATCTTTAATAAAGTGATACCTGACGTCTATGTGCTTTGTCTTGGTGTGTTGAACAGGATTCGCTGTAATTGCGATGGCGCTCTTGGAGTCACAGTATATCGGGATCTTGTTGAAGTGGAAACCGTAGTCGCGCAATTGAGTTCGCATCCATAAGACCTGAGAACAGCAGCTAGTAGCAGCTACATATTCTGCTTCGGCCGTGGAGGTTGAAACACAAAGTTGCTTCTTCGATGCCCAACTTACTAGCTTGTCACCGAGGAACTGTACGTGTCCTGACGTGCTCTTCCTGTCTAACATACAACCTGCATGATCTGCATCTGTGTAGGCTATTAGTTCAAAACTAGTATCTTTAGGATACCACAGACCAAGATCTGTAGTGCCCTTTAGATACCTAAATATGCGCTTCACAACAGACATATGGATTTCTTTAGGATTGGCCTGATATCTTGCACATAAGCATGTTGAAAACATTATATCTGGCCTACTCGACGTAAGATACATTAAAGAACCTATCATCCCTCGATAAGTCCTAACATCAACAGCCTTTCCCGAAGGATCGGTGCCAATTTTAGTACCTGGTGCCATTGGGGTACCAATCGGTTTTGAATTTTCCATTTGGAACTTCCGAAGAATATCCCTAATGTATTTTGATTGATTGATAAAAATACCCGATGAAAATTGTTTTACTTGTAAACCGAGAAAGAAATTCATCTCTCCCATCAAGTTCATCTGAAATCTAGACACCATAAGGTTTGCAAAATTCTTACAGTACTTAGTATTTGTAGAACCAAAGATAATATCATCTACATAGATTTGAATTAAAATGATATCGCCTTTTTCCTTTTTGATAAACAAAGTGGTATCCACCGTACCTTTTGAAAACCCAGACTTGACTAGAAAAGTGGAAAGGACATCATACCAGGCTCGAGGTGCTTGTTTCAGACCGTAGAGTGCTTTGTCGAGAATGTAAACGTGATTTGGCTTCTCTTGATTGACAAAACCCTCTGGCTGAGAGACGTAGACTTCCTCCTTCAGAATTCCATTTAGGAATGCTGTCTTCACGTCCATTTTAAAGACCGTGAAGTTCTTGTGGGCTGCGTAGGCTAGAAACATTCTGATTGCCTCTAATCGCGCCACAGGAGCATATGTCTCGTCGTAGTCGATTCCTTCCTCTTGTCTGTATCCTTTGGCTACTAGTCTTGCCTTGTTTCGGATAACGGTACCATCTTCGTCTTTCTTTATCTTGAAAATCCACTTCGTACCTATAATGGTTTTACCTTTAGGCTTTGGTACGAGTCTCCAGACTTGAAGTGCGTCGAACTGATTTAGCTCTTCTTGCATTGAGATCACCCATTCTGGATTAGCAAGTGCTTCTGATACGCGTGATGGCTCGAACTTGCTCAGAAAGGAGTCATGCATGCACATGTTCATTGATGTTGACCTAGTTTGCACCGGTTTTGATGGATCGCCAATTATCTGGCTTATCGGATGCTCTTTGGTCCATTTATGTTCATGAGGCAGTGGATTAGATGATTGTATGTCAGTGGTATCATCTACAAATCCACTTGCACCTTCTTCTGATTGTTCAGGAGGAATGATGGTTTCAGTTGAAGTGGCAGGTTCAGAAAGCTCAGCAGGTACAGCTTGATCTGGCTGTAGATTGATCTGTACAGAATCTCCTACTGTTGCAGCTACTTCTGTCTCTTTATCATTTGACACTTCTTCAATTGTTGTAGTCGGCATTTGAATTGTAATTTCTTGTTGAATCGGGGCGTTTGATTCAATAGAGTCATCTGAACTGGTTGGATGAGTAGTCGTTAAGTCTTCCATCCTGTCAACCACAACAGATTTCTTTACATTAGATCCAAGAAATTCATCATAAAACAATTCAAATAATAAATCTAAATCAGATAAATGGTTAGTTGAAGTTGAAGCTTCGTCTGATTTATTCTGTTGAGACGCAGGTTCTGGACTGAGTTGCCCAGAAGCTAGTACTCCGGTTATAACGGGTTCTAAACGTTGTTGTTCGGAAGCCATTTCTTCATCAAAGGTGACGTTGATGCTTTCAATCACCGTTCTTGACTTATTCAGATAAACTCGGAATGCAGTTGATGTCGAGGAATATCCAATGAAGATCCCTTCATCCGCCTTAGCACTGAACTAATTAAGATTCTCCCTGTCATTAAGAACGAAACACTTACACCCAAATATATGGAAATATTTGATTGTCGGTGTTCGGTTGTTGATTAATGCATAAGGAGTCTTCTTGAATCTTCGATGTATCATGGATCGATTCTGTGTGTAGCACGCGGTCGAAACAGTTTCTGCCCATAAAAATAGAGGTAAGTCAGAGTGACTTAGCATAGTACGAGCAGCCTCGACTAGCGTTCGGTTTTTCTTTCGACCACTCCATTTTGTTGAGGCGTTCGAGCAGCAGAGTATTGATGTGAAATCCCGACAGATTCGAGATATTCTTCAACTTTTTTGTTCTTGAACTCTGTGCCGTTATTTGTTCGTAGAAACTTGACCGGTTTCTGCAGATTCACCTGGGTCGTCTTTAGGAATGTGATGAGAACATCTGGTGTCTCATCCTTTGAACGTAGAAACTTGACCTATGTGTATCGCGAGTAATCGTCCATGATCACGAGTATGTACTTCCTGCCGCCTAAGCTTTGAGTTTGCATCGGACCGCATAAGTCCATATGCAATAACTCTAAAGGAGCATTGGTACTTGGTTCAGGCTTCGGTTTATGAGGTGCCCTCTTCATCTTGCCCTTTTCACAAGCTGCACAAAGATGTTCTCTTTCATATTTCAGCTCTGGAAGTCCTTTGACGAGCTTTCCATTGACCAGATTGTTGATGTACCGAAAGTTGAGGTGAGAGAGCCTTCGATGCCATAACCAACTTTGTTGCATCGATGCTTTCGTCAGTAGACAAACTTTCTTGTCAGTCTGGACATTTGATAAGTTTATTGTGTAGAGGTCTGTTTCTCGAGTACCGACCAAGAGTTCTTCGTCGTCTTCATTGCGAACTGAACATCTCTTGGCTTTGAAGTTGACCTCTAAGTCTTTGTCACAGAACTGGCCTATACTGAACAAGTTGTGTCCTAAGCCTTCTACATAGCTCACCTTCTTGATAGTGATATTGTCATGTTGTACATCACCGTATCCCATGATTGGAGAAAACTGGTCGTTGCCAAATCTTACTGTTCCGCAATATTTGTCTTTAAAATTGGACAGTATCTCTTTTTGCCCTGTCATGTGCTTGGAACATCCGCTGTCCAAGAACCATGTATGACTAGTCTGCATAATAGAAATTACAAATTTAGATATTCATACGACAACATTGGAATTTTCACTTTGATTATCGAAGTGCGGGTCTTGAACTGATTTGTTCAAAAGCCTATTTTGACTTTGATGTTCGGGTTTTGAACTGCATTATCCAAAAACCTATTTTTGACATTGAAGAACGAGTCCTGATCTGTACATAATCAGAAGTCGCTTTCTCTTTAAGCTTTGTGTGCCTGCAACACAGATTTAGCCTTAGGTACCCACTGGAATTTGGGTCTTGCTGTGTTAGCACAAGTTTTTGGTACCCATTTCAAATTGGGTCCTCTTTTCTTTTGAAATGCATGTGAAGAATTAGTATGAGATGTATGCACATGGTAGTTGCCAAACCAATCTCCAGAATCTTGACAAGAAATAGAGACATGTTTATCATAAATAGAAGACTTTCCAGCAGATAAAGATAACTGAAATAATTGCTTCATTGTATATTGTTTCCGAGAAACAACAAGTTTTGGGTTCAAAACAGCAATATCAGCAATCACAACATCTTTAGTAAGCGAAGTCTTATTACAATTAACACTACTAAACGATAAAACGGTCTTGTCAAGCTTCCGTTTGGGTTGCCATTGAGAATTTACGTCTGGCCTTTGCTTGCTCAGATCTGAAACATGTAAAGCTGGTGAGTTAGACCTTTGAGCAACAAGCGATTGCTTCTTCTTCGGATTACCAGTAGTGTTCGGTTTCTGTGAATGCTGATATATTTTCTTACCTTTAGCATGTTTAGCTTTCACAGAGACTGAATTATCAACTTTCGTTGATTTTGCACCGTTCACAGGCATACTGGTTTTTTCTTGAAGGATGAATGGTTAGGAAGTTTTGTATTAAAGTCAAATTGTTCAAAACAACCATCGAAACTACCGTTAGAGTTAAGAAAATTAAGCTCTTTATTTGATGAACCAAACGTATCCTCAGAGTTTGAAGCTTTTGAAATAACAGAATTTGAAAACACAGTTGAAAAAACATTTTGCTCAATATTTATCAAAAGTCTTTCATCTGATAAAGAATTCTCGAGTTCAGAAATTTTACTTTCTAAAACGGGAGGAGGGACATATAGTTTACCTTTAATAGGCTTCGCCTCCATTTCCTTTTCAGAATAACTTGGAAAGAAATCACTTGAAAGAGTTTTCTTCTTTTGATATATTGGATTTTCATTATAACTATTATTCAGTTTCGCATAACAAAATGGAAGATGAACTTTAGCTGATTTCAACCGTTTTTCCGTTTCATTGGCTTCATCCTTTTCCGATAGTTTAGTCCAAAAAGTTTTAAACTCAGGGATTCTGCGAGCTAATAGCATATTAAGATGATCATAAAGTCCTGGCACTTCAGACATCCCTTTTTGTAGACAGTGAGGATTCTTATAACCGATTCCCCAATTGCCTTTGTTTTCTAACGGTTTGTTAAGATGAATGGTTTGTTCACTCTGACCTAATGAGTACAACTTCTTTTCCAAAGCATCTATTTTTGCAATTAATGTTTTGTTTTCTTCAACACATGAAGAATGCAATTTTGTAAACTCATATTTATCAATCTCACATTTTAGCAGTTTAGACTTGAGATCTGAATTCTCTTTAAGAATTAGTCTTTTCCTTAGCGTTGGTGTCATTATCTTTATGTAAAACCTCAACCAATACTTTCTTCTCAGCAATTTCATTGTGAAGTTTCTGTATCAATTGGTTTTTGTCAGTTCTAACACCATTTTCTCGCTCAAGATTAGATTCTAACTCTTTTTGTTTTAAACTCATGGCATGCATTTTATTCATAAACTCTAAATCTGATAGATTACATACCTCTTCTTCTTCATCATCTGAATCAGCATTAGCATCTGATTCTATCTGGCCCATCAAACACATGTTGACGGCTTCATCTTTTTCTTCATCCTCTTCTTCTTCATCTGAGTCATCAAGCCAGTATTCATCCTCAGCCATCAGCGCCTTGCCAGCCTCTTGTTGCTTTGCAAGAAACATCTTGTTCTTGTAGTAGTCGGAGTTTCTGACCTTTGATCTGCGGCAGTCCTTGGCAAAGTGACCGATTTTTCCACAGTTGTAGCACGTTGGTGGTTCTGGCTGACTGGATCCTTCAGCTTTAAACTTTCTCTCTTCCGGTTTCCTCTCCTCTAATCTTTTTCCTTCATACTGATACCTTCTCTCTTCAGGTTTCCTCTCTTCTGTTCTCTTCCTTTCAAATCTCTTTCCTTCATATCTGCTTCCTTCAACCCTTTCCTTGTGGATGTAGTTGTTCGGACCAGATGAGTACCTTTGACTGTTTGATGTTGGCTTTTTGTAGAACCTTTTCTGAAAAGCATTTGTCAGCATCATCATTGCTTGCTTTAGCTGATCATTTTCATCTGTGTCAGAGTTTGCATAAGCTTCATCTTCTTCTGATTCGTACACAATCGTCTTGTTCTTTTTCTTCCTAACTACAAGAGCGACTGTGTCATCAACTGTCTTTCCTCTCTGTCTATTCTCAGTTAGAACTTCATCCACCTCTTCTTCATTCTGACGGAGGGTTTCATACACCTCGTGAAGTGGAATCTCATTCAAGTCTTTTATCTGCTTCATCTGCCTAGCAAATCTTTTCCATTCCGGTTGAAGAATGCTCAGGAATTTGACGTTCAGCTCAATTTGAGATTTGTGAACTTTGTTCTTGCTAAGTTCGTTAAGCAAAGTCACAAACCTGTCATAGGTTTCTTCTAAAGTTTCTCCCACCCTGCCTCTAAATTCTTCATAATTATTTAGGCAGTTGGAGATTTTTAGCTGATTTCCAACCTTTGAGCCCAACATCATCTTTTCAAGCTGATCCCACATTTCTTTACCGGAGGCCTTGTAGCTGTCAATCTTTACGTATATTTCATTTGGGATTCCTTGTAAGATGTATGACTTAGCTAATCTGTCGCCTTTGGCTCTTCTGATTTTATCATCTTGTAGTTCAGGATACTTAAGTTCAACCTGAGTCGGCACATTATCAACTACACGAGTCGTCATTGGTGGTCTCATAACCCCTTCTTCTATAGATGTCCTGATGAAATCACCCAGCTCATGTCTGTCAATGAAGTTCAGAAACCGATCCTTCCACTGTTCGTATTCTCCTTTGAAGAGAACTGGTGGCTTGGTGTCAGTTCCTATTGCAAGGGCTTCTCTGGATGTCATCCTGTATTGATTAGAAAACTTGAATATGATCGTTAACCCAGATAAAATTTGATCACACAAGAAATTTTGTCCCCCTAGGCAGACTTTACGGGTCTAGTGATAAGCGCACACTGAGGTATGCGGGTCTAGTCAGAAGCGAACACTGAGGTATGCGGGTCTAGTGAGAAGCGCACACTGAGGTATGCGGGTCTAGTGAGAAGCGCACACTGAGGTTTGCTGGTCTAGTGAGGAGCGCACAGTTGAGATATGCGGGTCTAAGGTTTGCGTGTCTGACTTGGAACCGAGAAGTGAGCTGATATGTGCTTTGCGGGTGCTTTGGGAGCCGAGAAGTATGCTTTGCGGGTCCTTTGGGACGCGCACAGTAGGACTTTGCGGCTGTTCTTCCTCTGGTATGCGTGTGTTCGTCCTGAACTTCTAAAGATCGACTAAAATCTGTTCCTGAAACGATTTAGCAATACCAAACCCTACCAATGTGTCTAGAAACACTTTTAGAAAAGTATGTAAGCACTCGATCTCTCTAAAACACACTTTTTCGAAATAAAATCGATGGCACAGTGAACTTACCCACTTCGACTTTTTCACATAAAATCCACAAATTGGAACTCGATTTAAGCTTAAAAGTGAAATCAAATATCAACAACTCGATCTAGCATGTAGTACGATCACAACCTGATCGATTCTAACACCTAAAACACTCAAAATCACAAAGTCAATTTTTCTTGAAGAACACAGAGTCGTTTTTCTGAAAACTTGTTTTGATCTTAATCAGGCTCTGATACCAATTGTCGGTCCAACAATACTATCAAGTTTTATAGAATAACAACACAAAATGATTACCAACATGTATTGATTATAACAAACGAGTTACAAGGTTGATCGATTTTAAGCTTGGATTTGTGTTCTCTGTTTTTCTCTCTTTTACACCTTTAAGTGTGTGTTTGTATGTTTTTTTTTCTCTGATCTATCTGAGAGTGAGATACACAACTAATCTAACTAGTGTGTTGAACACACTTCCTAAGATAATATCTAGATTTAATATCTAGATATTATTTCTAACAACTAAATAACTAAACTAGAAACTAACTTTATCTAACTAAGTTAACTAGATCTAATATCTAATAACTAATATAACTAATAACAATTACATTAAATTACATTGACATTTATTACAAATAGACATAGACTTTAATATCGAGAGTCGACGTTCCGGCTTTAGCTTCAGATTGCGATCTTCAGTTTGGATGATCTTAAATCCAATGAGACTGTGGTCTAACAGTCTGATTTGGAATTGGAAAGCCAAGAAACAGACTGCTGACATTAGGAAGCTTATCTCCCATGATTTTGAGCTCAATAACATAATTGTCTTCACATTTGATGGTTACATGAAGGGTGGAAGGCAAGGTACAGAAGTCAGCGTTGTAGTTTTCCTAATTGCTTAACTGAATTGGGTATTCCAAATGCCCCCTGAGCTGGAGAAGAAGTCTTATTTGGGTGGTCTGTAATTCATGGGTGATTGAGATAAAGAAAAGGCATGAAAGAAAGAGTATGTGGTGCCTAATTTCTTGAAGTTTGAACATCTCCTTCAAGTAAGTAAGAAGCTAAAAAACCTATTCAGGAATCTTGAAACTGGACCTTTGGAGTGAACATAAACCCAAGAAGTTTGAATAGGCCACAAAAATGTGCAAAAGATAAAGAAAATGGGAAGATTTATTGAGTGGTAGTTGATATGTTTAGTGAGGAAAGGAACTAAGAGAGTAAGGGAGGGGTAGTTGGATGCAAAGCATTAGTGAAAAGCTGCTGCTACCATGGAAGATGAAAAAGAAGAATTATAGCCATGTCTGCTTTAGTTTCATTCATTTAAGTTAGGACTGGTTTTGTATTAGGATATATATATATATATATATATATATACGATGAAGATGTATGTATGTATGTATAATGATGTGTGTTGTTTGATTGGGAAGTTATGAGGATGATGTTAATTTTGTGATTCATTTTGTGAAGGAAAGAAGAAATGGAAGGAGCTAGGGGTTAAGTTGTAGGCTTCGTGGTCGATGTTCATGGTCAACTGTTAGTCATCTTCACTAAAAATATTTCTTTTTTAAATATTTCATTCGCACCGTTACAGATGTTTGTGGTCAATGGTAAGTCATCTTCACTAAAAATATTTCATTTTTAAATTTTATCTATCTCTTCATTTTTCTCATGGTTGTTGTATCCTTTCATTCTCATATATATGGTACACATACATAAGAAAAAAACAGTGGATTAAATCTTCAATATTATCTAATGTGAAGCTTCATTTTTTTTGGCATCCATGCAAGTCCTGCAGCAGAATACGTGGTTTTTGGAGAAAAGGCTGGTCGCTGCCTTTTCCACCCGGACAGTACATAGTAGAAGCGCCAACCATTTTCAAGTGATCAACCTCGATCATTTATTTGCATCTTTTTTATCGTTTTCTCCTAAACTATTTTAATCTTATACATTTGTTGAAGATAGAGATGGATGATTGGGGATTGAGTGAACGCGGAAGAATGGTTTCAACTACTGCCAAAGTTGAACCTTATGCATAGGGATCTACATAGGCTGTTTTGGTTTATCTTAGTTGTTTCTTTAAATATTTTAATGACTTTGGTTTGGTTATTTTTTGTGGTACGTGTTAGAACATATTTTATGTTCACTTTAGAAGTTTTATAAAGTAATCTACTTAAATGTATTGGTCCTTGTATATGGGTTTGGGCTTATAATGTATACAAGGGCTTGGGGGTATAAATAGGAATCTTGTATCCTAGTTTAGGTTAACCTTCATTTTACAATGTAGCCGTATGATTACAATTGCTCTCTAGTAGTGTAGTTTACATTTTCTGTCTTGAATAAATATACTGATTTATATCCCTTCGATTCCTTGTTATTCTTATCAATCAATACCAATCATGATCTCAAATGGACCTAACAAGTGGTATCAGAGATAAACAGAGAAATTTTTCTTTGACGATCGAGATCTGATTGGTTATTGAATAGAACAGTACTGTTGAAAATTTCAATTTCTGGATTTGTTATTTGATTGATTGTTATGTGTTGATTAATTGATTCAGAGGCTATAGTCTATCACCATTGAATCAATTACTTACATCAATTTCATTCCAGAAAGTCGAATCTGTCGATTTTGAGTATTTACAGTTCGAAAACTTTTAACACTGTGGTTGGATCAAAATGTGTTTTAGAGTCGAATCTGTACAAAATGATCAACTACAAATGTATTCCAAAGTAGTTTTCGAACCTGCTGTCAAAAGAACAACTCAAGATTCGAAGTTTTGAAGATTTTATTGAAGAAATTATGAAAATTGTTCTAGATCTACAAGAATTCGCAGGATCTTGTGAATAACTCGCAGATGTTAAAGAATTCGCAGAATGTTGCTTGAAAGATTCGCAGAAAGAAGAGTTGTTTGCAAGAATTCGCAGAAAGAACATTTGGACACAATAAATTTTTACAAGTATGGAATTCGCAAGTAGTTATATGCGAAAGTTGAAGGATTGGCAGACTATTATGCAATACGTTGTGTATGAATTCTAAGGGATTCGCAGGCCACTTAATACAACATGTCAAGATTTCGCAGATGTTGTCTATGCGAAAAGTGGCCTCTAAATTTGAAAAATGTTCTAAGTAGAGGATTCGTAGGCGAGAGAGCTGAGAGAAGTGAAAGATTCGCAAGCATGTATGTTGCGGTTTCTGAGGATTCGTGAATATTAAGTCTGCGACATGTGAAGGATTCGCAGAATAAGCTCTTGCGAAAAGTAAGGATTCGCATAATAGAGCTTTGCGAATTTTGGAGTTTAGGCTATGCCATCTTGCGAATTGTGCTTCATTGTCAATAGGGATCTGCGAATTGTGGTATTTTGCGAAAGTTTGTGAACTTTTTGAGAATTCTGACTGTTCTAAACCCATTTTAATACAAGTTTGCCCTGTTCCTGAGCTTTATACGCGGAATGCATATGTGACATCACTCATATCTTCTGTTGGTCACATATTCTTAGCAACTGATCTATTCTTACACGAGTGCTCATGTCTGTCAAGATTTTCAGATTCTGGATCTGATGATTTGTTCTCTACTTGGATTGAGTTAGTTGCCTGAGGATCTGCAATCATCAGTCTGGAAAGCTTCTTTTGTGGTTAGACCGTTGAGAGCACTTTATCATTCTTCTGACTTGATCACTCAGTAGTGTGAGCGACTGCATTCATTGTTCTGCTATTTGAGTTATAATTCAGAATCCTGAGTGCCTATAATCATCCAGCTGATTTGTGAAGAAAGGAGTTATGGGTTTGATTTTTCAGTATTCTGGAGAGAAGTCAGTATGAGTATCTTCTATCAGTTGTTGAACATTTGCTTGCCTTCTAACCCTTGCCTTGTAGTGTTGCTACCGGATGCTACCGCCCGTATGCTTATCAGATGAAGTTGTTAAGCTGAATTCTAATTTCAACTCATGGTTCCAAGACAGATCAGATGTTATACACTGAAGATGAACTTTGGGTGTCACTCCATAATCCACACATATCATTCTTGTGGGCGTTAAGGAATGTGTTGGGTTTACTAAAGTCAAAAGTTGTCTTTATGCACACTCAGTCGAGGTTATGGTCTACATCAGATCTGATATTTCAGTTGATACTTCAAGGATAAGAGCTACTTTCTAGGGGGAGCAAGAGGAGCTTTGAAGTTTATGTAACACTAAGTTTTATAAAGAAATCAATGGGAAGAGGAGCTGAAGCTGGAGCTGATCAGAGAATGATTACTTTACAAAACTTAGGGGGAGAATGTTAGAACATATTTTATGTTCACTTTATAAGTTTTATAAAGTAATCTACTTAAATGTATTGGGCCTTGTATATGGGTTTGGGCTTATAATGTATACAAGGGCTTGGGGGTATAAATAGAAATCTTGTATCCTAGTTTAGGTTAACCTTCATTTTACAATGTAGCCGTATGATTACAATTGCTCTCTAGTAGTGTAGTTTACATTTTCTGTCTTGAATAAATATACTGATTTCTACCCCTTCGGTTCCTTATTATTCTTATCAATCAATACCAATCATGATCTCAAATGGACCTAACAGTACGAAGGTTGATTCAGCCACTTCTATTTAGAATATGATTTATTGATTGTAATATTTAATATTTATAACTTTTTTATATGTACAATTTACGAATTAATACCAAAAATCCTTACACTACCGTGAGATCCCATACTAGTTTTTTTTTAAATTTCTACAATAGTTCCCCCACTAATTTTTCGTATGGGACCTCATCAACTAAAAAAAGTACCTCAAAATCAATTAACAAACCAAAAAAAGCACTCGAAATCAATCAAAAAACCGAAAAAGTCACTCGAAATCGCCAAAAAGACGTTGAAATCCCTTGAAATAAACCAATAAAACTTTAAAAATCCCTCGAAACGGTGGAATTAAGCAAAAAATATATGAGACGACTTTATGGTCCTTTAATCTATCGTAAAGGTGCCCCCACCAGGAAAAATATCCTGGATCCGCTACTGGTGACGACAATCCATAACGGGACGAAGTAAAATCCCAAAGTCGAGCGATATAGTTGATGTTAAACGTTGTAAATGATGCCTAAAGATGGTATTAAATGGTACTAAGATTTTTAAGGTAAAAGAAACGAAGTGAAACGGGTGAAAAATGGGTCATTTTGGCCGAAAATGCAAGGGAATTGGAAAGACTGAAAACTGTTAGAATCGGATTGTGGTGGTTACTGCTTCCTTTGAGTTATTACAATTTGTAAGTGTGGGTTGGCAACAATAAGCCTAGAAAATGATACCATGCAATTTATTTATTAATTAATGAATTTAACTTGTTTTACAAATTGATTATTTAATGGTTGATTTAATTATCAATCATATGTAAAGTTTTAAGAATTAGTAAATTATTTCCAAATAATTATTATTTTGGAAGAATGAAGTAATTAAATAGTGATTATTTCTCATCGGATGATTTTTATTTAAATATATAGGATTAATGTAAAGTTTGAAGTTACCCTTTTTAGAACGTTGGGTTTATGTTAGCGATTGGTTGGTATTTATATATATAAATAACACCGAAAAAAAAATGACGTGAAGTGGACGTCAAAAGGCTTAGATGTCTAGAGTTGATCCATAGAGTCGAGTAGAAGTTTAGAAGCTTAATTAACTTTGAGCTTAACGATTAAATTAAATATTTAATCATGAAGAGATACTTAGAAAGATGTTGTGACTTGTGTAGGGTTGGAAGCGATCAAGTGACGTGTAAGCCTACGCTAGTCAAGGTAAGTTTCATGTGATTTGAAACGAGATACATATAATAGTATGATGTTCAGTATTTTCAGCAAGATCAATATGTTTGATGTGAATTTGAGATATATTATGAATTTATGATGTGATCATAATTGTTCAGTATTTATATTCCTAACATGAAAGAGCATGTTATGTGTTTATTCCTTTCAACGCATGCTAAATGTTTTTAGTTTAGTATTGACTTATGCATGTTTAATCGTGTACGTGTGTGTGGTCATAGAAGGTACAAGTACCGCAAGGGTGCCTCTGTACACGGTTCGTCCAGATAGAAGCTACATGTACCGTGAGGGTGCCTCTGTACACGGTTCGTCCAGAAGAGCTTACTATAACCAGTACATACTATGATCACTGTACTCGGTTGAGTCAGATGAGATGGTTGACCCATACACTACACCAGTTCAAGAGATCTCATATGTGTTAATTTGTATTCGTGCAAGATGTTCAAAGATTTCATGCATAAAGTTTCAGTGTTTCTCAGTGCATACTTAATATTATGTGTTTTGAAGTAACATTCATGCATATATTGTTTAGTTTGAAAACCATGAGCTTACATAGCAATAGCTAATATAGTATGTATCTCAGGGAATGAAAAAGCAGGAACAGTAAGGGCAAAGGACTTGCATAATTCCTTCATCTGAAGTTATCCGGTTACGATATGAGTTATCTAGTTCCTATTATTCTTATGTAATAGACTTAGTATCCAATGTTGCAGACTATTTAATTATTTCAGTTTGGTTAGTTTTGTTGGTATTTCTATATGTAAAGACTAACTATGAATTTAAAAATTAAACCTAAAACTAAAATTACCTAATGGATTAAAGAAATATCAAAGCTTCCATAAAAATCGTCTCCTCTCTTCTCTGCAATTTTTTGTACGATTACCCCCTCAAAAAGACGGTTCCATCAATATTTTTACGCCCCTCCAAAAGTCGAATGATGCATGGGAAGGGTTTTTTTTCTGATTTTTGGGCTGCAAAATGAAATGGACAACATGGGCTTGGACCCTCCTCTCTTTACTCTCATGGGCTGCAAGACAACAAACAACAAATTAAGTTTTATTTATTTTTTTCTATTTCTATCTACTCACACACACACTACACAACGTAATTATATAAAAAAAAACTATTTTTTTTCTTTTAGACTAAATAGATAATACAATAAAACTTTGATTTTGTTATTATTATTTTTTTTCTCTTCAGTTCGATTTAATTATAAAGACTAAAAATGCTAAAATTAAGGATATTTTAAACACCTAATAATCATTAATTGTAGGGGATTTGTAACAAAAAAACGTATAAAATTGGTGCTTATCAAATTCCCCCACACTTAGATCATTATCCGTCCCGGCAATGACTTAAGTTAGCACATAGAGATACATAAATGAATCAAACGAGAAGGTCAATACCTATAGCATATCATTAACTTGAGATTTGCAACTTGGCATCAAAAAGTGAGCACACACACACAATCAGTGTAGACACAAGCTAATTTCGAGAACTCTCACAAAAGGGATAATTATAACAACACTCAATTCACTCCATTGGGTTAAAGTGTATCGCTCAAACCGTCATTACACTTGGTACGTACCTACCATAAGCTTGAAAAGTCTTTCACCCTCCACTACTTGGATAAATACATGCAATTAAATCAAAAGGTCTTTTTAAGGGTTGTAATGTAAAACAAGGCTTTTGGTAAGGTAGGGATATCTTTTGGGAAAAGTGACAAAGACCGTACACTAACGGAGAAACCGGTTTACTAACTTGATGCTTTTAGCAAATGGGATTTTGATATACATTCTTTAAACGCGTTCCCATTGGATGATAAGAAGTAGAAATGAAACATGAATATTTAAACTTATCATCGATTTTGTCGTCATACTTTTTTTTTCTTTTTCTACCTTTTCTTGACGACTTATTTTCTCATAGTTTTTTTTTCTTTTCGAATTTTTCTCTATTTTTTTTCATTCAATTTTTTTTCTTCATATTTTTCTTTTCTTTCTCAACACATAAGTTCTACTTTTGAGCTCACAGGGATACCGGTACCACTCCATTGGTGATTGGTCGGGTGAGTCGTGTTTAGAATGGTTCATGACGTGGGTGACAAAGGTAATAGGCTACGGCTCAAAGTGGTGTGCGAAAAGGATAATCATGACATAAGGGTAGGCTTAAGGCTAATAGGTTAACATAAAAATGATCAAACGATGGCCTTTATCATATTTATTAGCATGTAAATATCATATAATCTTAAGGAGAGACATATCAAGTTCTAAAGGCACATATCTAGGAGTGACGTAATCACACAAGAAATGAATTTGAGACTAATATCACGTGTTTAGTCTAATAGGCTCAAAGTCTCACGGTGTTAAAAGGCTAGTTAAAGAAATTAGCAAAAGTCTAACTTCGATCAGTATATTACCACTAACCAACTCTAGGTGCTATCAATCAAGTTCAATCATGCTATACATGCATCCAAACTCATTGTCATAAACAATTTAAGCCTATAAAAACATGCTAACACATTGCCAAAACGGACAACGACCCACATTTAAGCACAAATTTTGAAAAAATTTCACCCCTAAAAGCATTTATAAACCCAAATAATCCCAAATAATGCAAATGACCCCCACCCCCACACTTAATTCATACATTGTCTTCAATGTATGCAATATGATTAGGACACTCGAAAACATTAAAAAGTAAGGAAACAATAAACTCCCCTGATTGGCGAGTGTTCCTCCAATGGATGAACTAGCGAGGTGAGTGCATCCAGTTAAGCTCCATATCGGAAGTAGAAAATCCTGAAAAAATTAGATAAGAGCTTAGACGACGATAGGGAAAATTATAAAAGAAAATAAACAACTAAAAGCAAGTGCAAGAAATTTAAAACCCATGGGTTGCCTCCCATGTAGTGCCTTTCTTTTACGTCTTTGGCTAGACGTCTTCCATACTTCTATCCCATATCTAACAAATCAATGTCCCACACATGCTTCTTCACCGTGTATTGGGCCACTTTGAAGTCCACCGGGCTTCCAAGCATGGGTCCTTTGCTTTCTAGTGATACTTCTCTATGTAGGTCGACAAAGGCATCATCACTCAGGGTCACCTTCTTATCATCAACCATCGGTTCTTCAAGATCCTTGAAGGTTTCCCATGTATATACACCTTTGATGAGATCAACTATTGGCATAATCAAAGGAGGAGGTACCACCACCAATTTTTGCTTTATAGCGTCCTCTCCCTTGTTACTCAGTTGTGAATCAGATGCGATCGTTTCTTCATCCTCTCCATCTATGAAGCCTTGCAATCTTAACTTATTAACCAATCCTTCATTTTCTTCTTTAGCTTCCCACCGACTTTGAGAAGATATGTACTCACTGATCTGCTTCTCTAGGTCCTGAATTTTTAGCCTTTGTTTCCTGTTGGAACTTGAATGCTTCTTGTTGAAATGAATAAAAAGTTGTGTTAAGGGCTATTAGTTGGACCATCTCTTCAAGAGATATACCTGAGTTCTCAGAAGTGTGGTTTGCTGTCGGTGGTGTTTGTTCATAGCTAGAGAATGAATGCTCCCATCCGTACTCGTATTCATTCGGATTTGGATGGTCTTGCCATCCCGGATAGTAAGTGCTCGAGTATGGCTCGAATCCACTTTGGCACGAGCTAGAAAATCCTCTGTAATTGAAGTTTGGCTCGTCGTTGTAGTGGTATGTTGGGCATGTATCCATTGGATGAACATCGTGAGGATATATCCCAAACATCTCCACTTGTGGTGTCTCTCTAATAACCATCTGCTTCACGGTATCAGTTAAATCTGAGATTTTTGACTCAAGGGAGGAAAGACGTACCTCGATTGGATCGTATCCCATGGTGGTGTATCGTGACCCGTAATCATATGGGTTATATGCCATGGTAAATATAAGGAACACTTAAAAACACTCGGTGTTAGGCACACGATTAGCTTACGATAAGAAAATTAAAAATTAAAGACTAAAAAAATAGAAAAATAAATAAAGTGTAAGAACCAACAACAATCAACGTTGCCAATCCCCGACAAAGGCGCCAAAAATTTGACGGGTGTCGAGCCTGACAAATAATAAAATCCTATTTACCTCAAAATACAACCTAAATTGCAATATGTCAGTCCAACAATATTTATATCAAGTTCTATAGAAAACAACAACACAATATGATTACCAACCTGTATTGATTAATAGAAAATGGTTACAAGGTTTGATCTTTGAAGCTCTTGTGTGTTATCTCTAGTTTTACACCTTTTGTGTGTGAGATAAAAGTGATCTGATTATGTTTGAGAGTTGTTGGGATATCAGATATATGATATCTAGCTTCTAAGACACACTTCCTAAAACCACTTGCAACAACAAGTTGCAATATTAAACAATATAAACTAAATAATATCTAATCTAACTTAGATATTATAAAGCTAACTAAACTAACTAACTAAACTAATAACAATAAATATTAATTACTTTGAATACTTTGACAATACAATAACAGTTAATTACTTTGACATTTATTACAAACAAACATAGACTTTAATATCGAGAGTCGACGTTTCGGCTTTAGCTTCAGATTGCGATCTTCAGTTTGGATGATCTTGAATCCAATAGATATGTGACCTAACAATCTCCCCCTTTGGATCAAGATCATTACTAAAAAATATTTTAGCAATTCAGTCTTCTTGTTCAGCTCAGAAGATGCAATCTCTTTCTCTTGCTCTGAAATCAGCATGTCTTCAGGATACTTGCTTTTGAAGATTTCAATCTTGGACGTGATTTTTGAAACATGTGATCTTTGCCATTTCTTGTGTAGTCATTCTCCGCCTTTTTGATGTTAAGTGCAATGACTTCATCAAAACTATTTGTAAGAAATGTCTATCTTTCGGTTAGAGCCCCTGATTCGTCAATTCATAAGATATTCATCTAGATCTTTGCAAATCTAGACAAAATAGTCGTGTAACACCTGAATCAACTAATGAATCAGTTAACATGCCTGTCAGTAACACTAAGTCACTGTGTGTAATGAATACACATTGGAAAGGAGCTGTTTGATGTTGACTCCCCCAAGGCTTCCATTTAATTATCGAAACACCACAAAGGTTATTTCTATAAACGTTATGACAAAGAAACAAATTTTGTGTGTGTGCGTGCTTGTGATAGAAAGAATTAAGCACTTGATGATTGCTTATTTGGCTCAAAATTGTGTAAACCACTGAGACAACAGTAAGTTAAACACAGACTCAATTGTGCATGATTGAAGTGCGAAGGTGGGGCAAACTTCCTTCTTTTCAATATCTAGATTTTCCAAATGAAAAACAGATAGCATATGTGCTGCTTCCCCTTAGAAATTGTGAAACATTTTTTTGTTGAGAAGAAAATGAGTAGATAGTGAGGTTTGATCAAGAGTTGGCATGGGCTAGTTGCCTATTTCAATAATGTTCACCAAAGAATTGTGAAACACTAGTAATGTGGCTACCCGACTCAGAAAAAGTTGGTGCAGAGTTGTTATATTCTTTTAACTCTGTTCTCACACGCTCTTTCTTTTAAACATTTAGCTTACTCTAATCACACTCATTTCTTTTCGACTTCTCACACTCAATCACTATGGATTAACTTCTTGGGTAGAAATAATTGGTTAATGTGATTCCATAGAAGTTTCTTGTAAGTCCTAGCACAAAGAAATTCTTGTTTTCCTATGATGCACGTGATGCTCAGATTGGTTTAACTATTTCAGCTAAAGCACAATGTTGATTTTGAAAACATTTAAAGTCACACTTCCAAATGATGAAATCATTGTAAGATTCGGGAAGTGGTTTGAAATTTTAAGAACAATGTTTTCAAATGATTGAAAGTTATCCTTCTTTCAATCATTTATGAGATGAAGATATAGAATTATACCTTTACGTACGATCTTCCATCTCATGAAGCTAAGCTTAAAGTCATAAACATATGAACTTGTAAGCATCTCTCAAAAATTCTGCAAAAGTCTTATGTCAAGTCAAAGTAAAATTTATTCACTTAAATTGAAAAGACAAAAAGCAGTAAAACTTTTTAAAGTACGAGTTCTGATCAGAAATAATCAGAAGTCATATCCGTACTCCCCTTTTGTCTTGAAGAGCTCCCCCTAAATTCTTGCATTACAAAAAAAAATTGGCATTAAAAGGTACATGCAAAATTTTATGAGCTCCCCCTCGAAGTAATATTGACCACTTGTCAATTTCTTCTCATACTCCCCCTTGGTTCATGAACAGAATAGAGAAGTGCAGATATCAATCAGAGTTAAGAATGAAGAAATGATGAAAAAGTATACAATTTAGAAAACTTTGATAGGTAACTACTGATTAAATCGTTAGATTTAGCATACCAAGCTTAGAGACAAGAAAGGTAAACCTCTTTTCGTCTAAAGGTTTGGTAAACAAATCGGCAAGTTGATAATCAGTTTTTACAAAGAAAAGTTCAATTGTTCCTTTTTCAACATGATCTTTAATAAAATGATACCTGACGTCTATGTGCTTAGTCTTGGTGTGTTGAACAGGATTCGCTGATATTGCGATGACGCTCTTGGAGTCACAGTATATCAGGATCTTATTGAAGTGGAAATCGTAGTCGCACAATTGAGTTCTCATCCATAAGACCTGAGAACAGCAGCTAGCAGCAGCTACATATTCTGCTTCGACTGTGGAGGTTGAAACACAAAGTTGCTTCTTCGATGCCCAACTTACTAGCTTGTCACCAAGGAACTGTACATGTCCCGACGTGCTCTTCCTGTCTAACATACAACCTGCATGATCTGCATCTGTGTAGGCTGTTAGTTCAAAACTAGTATCTTTAGGATACCACAGACCAAGATCTACAGTGCCCTTTAGATACCTAAATATGCGCTTCACAGCAGACATATAGATTTCTTTAGGATTGGCCTGATATCGTGCACATAAGCATGTTGAGAACATTATATCTGGCCTACTAGAAGTAAGATACATTTAAGAACCTATCATCCCTCGATAAGTCCTAACATCAACAGCCTTTTGCCAGTTTTAGTACCTGGTGCCATTGGGGTACCAATCGGTTTTGAATTTTCCATTTGGAACTTCCGAAGAATATCTAAAATGTATTTTGATTGATTGATAAAAATACCCGATGAAATTTTTTTTACTTGTAAACCGAGAAAGAAATTCATCTCTCCTATCAAATTCATCTGAAATCTAGACACCATAAGGTTTGCAAAATTCTTACAGTACTTAGGATTTGTAGAGCCAAAGATAATATCATCTACATAGATTTGAATTAAAATGATATCGGCTTTTTCCTTTTTGATAAACAAAGTGGTATCCACCGTACCTTTTGAAAACCCAGACTTGACTAGAAAAGTGGAAAGGACATCATACCAGGCTCGAGGTGCTTGTTTCAGACCGTAGAGTGCTTTGTCGACAATGTAAACGTGATTCGGCTTCTCTTGATGGACAAAACCTTTTGGCTGAGAGACGTAGACTTCCTCCTTCATAATTCCATTCAGGAATGCTGTTTTCACGTCCATTTGAAAGACCGTGAAGTTCTTGTGGGATGTGTAGGCTAGAAACATTCTGATTTCCTCTAATCGCGCCACAGGAGCATATGTCTCGTCATAGTCAATTCCTTCCTCTTGTCTGTGTCCTTTGGCTACTAGTCTTGCCTTGTTTCGGATAACGGTACCCTCTTCGTCTTTCTTTATCTTGAAAACCCATTTCGTACCTATAATGGTTTTACCTTGAGGCTTTGGTACGAGTCTCCAGACTTGAAGTGCATCGAACTGATATAGCTCTTCTTTCATTGAGATCACCTATTCTGGATCAGCAAGAGCCTCTGATACGCGTGTTGGCTCGAACTTGCTCAGAAAGGAGTCATGCATGCACATATTCATTGATGCTGACCTAGTTTGCACCGGTTTTGATGGATCGCCAATGATCTGGCTTATCAGGTGCTCTTTGGTCCATTTATGTTCATGAGGAAGTGGATTATATGAATGTATGTCAGTTGTATCATCTATAAATCCACTTGTACCTTCTTCAGCTTGTTCTGGAGGAATTATTATTGCAGTTGAAGTGGTAGGTTCAGAAGGCTCAGCAGGTACAGCTTGTTCCGGCTGTGGATGGATCTGTACAGAACATCCTACTGGTTTAGCTACTTTTGTCTCTTCATCACATGGAACTTCTTCAACTGTTGGAGTCGGCATTTGAATTGGAACTTCTTGTTGAATCGGGGCGTTGGATTCAATAGGAACATCTGATCTGGTTGGATGAGTAGTCGTTAAGTCTTCCATCCTGTCAACCATAACAGTTTTCTTTACATTAGATCCAAGAAATTCATCATAAAACAATTCAAATAATAAGTCTAAATCAGATATATTATTAGTTGACGTTGATGCTTCATCTGATTTATTTTGTTGAGACGCAGGTTCTGGACTGAGTTGCCCAGAAGCTAGTATTCCTGTTATAGCAGGTTCTGAACTTTGATGTTCAGAAGCCATCTCTTCATCAAACGTGACGTTGATGCTTTCAATCACCGTCTTTGACTTCTTCAGATAAACACGGAATGCAGTTGATGTCAAGGAATAACCAATGAAGATCCCTTCGTCCGCCTTGGCACTGAACTTGTTGAGACTTTCTCTATCGTTTAGCACGAAACACTTACACCCAAATATATGGAAATATTTGATTGTCGGTGTTCGGTTGTTGATTAAAGCATAAGGAGTCTTCTTGAATCTGCGATGTACCATGGAGCGATTCTGTGTATAGCACGCGGTCGATACAGCTTCAGCCCACAAGAATAGAGGTAAGTCTGATTGACTTAGCATAGTACGAGCAGCTTCGACTATATTCGATTTCTTCTTTCGACCACTCCATTTTTTTGAGGCGTACGAGCAGCAGAGTATTGATGTGAGATCCCAACAGATTCGAGATATTCTTCAACCTTTTGGTTCTTGAACTCTGTGCCGTTGTCTGTTCTTAGAAACTTGACCGGTTTCTACAGATTCACCTGGGTCGTCTTTAGGAATGTGATGAGAACATATGGTGTCTCATCCTTTGAATGTAGAAAATTGACCCATGTGTATCGCGAGTAATCGTCCACGATCACGAGTATGTACTTCTTTCCGCCTAGACTCTGAGTTCGCATCGGACCGCATAAGTCCATATGCAATAACTCTAACGGAGCGCTTGTACTTGGTTCAAGCTTTGGTTTGTGAGATGCCCTCTTCATCTTTCCCTTTTCACATGCTGCACAAAGATGTTCTCTTTCATATTTGAGCACTGGAAGTCCTTTGATGAGCTTTCCTCTGACCAGATTGTTGATGTACCTGAAGTTGAGGTGAGAGAGCCTTCGATGCCATAGCCAACTTTGTTGCTTCGAGGCTTTCGTCAATAGACAAACCTAGTTTTCGTTCTAGATTTTTGATAAGTTAATTGTGTAGAGGTCTGACTTTCTTGTGCCGACCAAGAGTTCTTCGCCTTCTTCAGTGCGAACTGAACACGTCTTGGCTTTGAAATTGACCTCTAAGCTTTTGTCACAGAACTGACCAATACTGAACAGGTTGTGCCGTAAGCCTTCAACATAGCTCACCTTCTTGATTGTGACATTGTTATGTTGTACATCACCATATCCCATGATTGGAGAAAACTGGTCGTTGCCGAATCTGACTGATCCGCAATATTTCTCTTTAAAATTGGACAACATATCTTTTTGTCCAGTCATATGCTTGGAGCATCCGCTATCCAAGTACCACATATGACGGATCTGCATAAGAGAAATAATGAAACAATTGATTTAAAATAGACTTAAAACAAAGATGGAATTAAGACTCTTGAGCATTGAGGAGCGGGTCTTGAACTGATGTATTCAAGAACCTATTTTCTTTGAGGAACGAGTCCTAGACTGTTTTGTCTAGAAGTCATATCTGTAAGCTCCCTTTTTAAACTTGATGTGCCTGCAACACAGATTTAGCCTTAGGTACCCACTGGAATTTGGGTCCTACTGTGTTAGCACAAGATTTTGGTATCCATTTCAAATTGGGTCCTCTTTTCTTTTGAAATGCATTTGAAGAATTAGAATGAAATGAATGCACATGATAATTGCCAAACCAATCTTCAGAATATTGACAAGAGATAGAAACATGTTTATCATAAATAGAAGACTTTCTAGCAGATAAAGATAACTGAAATAATTGCTTCATTGTATATTGTTTACGAGAAACAACAAGTTTTGAGTTCAAAATATCAACATCAGCAATTAAGACATCTTTACTAGGCGAAGTCTTACTACAATTAACACTAGAAAACAATTTAACGGTCTTGTCAAGCTTCTGTTTCGGTTGCCACAGAGATTTAACGTCTGGCCTTTGCTTGCTCAGATCTGAAACATGTGAAACTCTTGAGTTAGACTGTTGAGCAACAAACGAATGCTTCTTCTTCGGATTACCAGTAGTATTCGGTTTCTGTGAATGCTGAGATATATTCTTACCTTTAGCATGTTTAGCTTTCACAGAGACTGAGTTATCAACTTTCGTTGATTTTGCACTATTAACAGGCATACTGGTTTTTCCAAAAGATTTCTTAACAAAAGATGAATGGTTAGGAAGTTTTGCATTAAAGTCAAATTGATTAGAACCATCATCTAAACCACCGTTAGCGTTCAAAAAATCAAACCCTTTATTTGCTAAACCAAACATATCCTCAGAGTATGAAGCCTTAGAAATATAACATTTTTGAACACGGTTGAAAAAACATTTTGTTCAATATTCATCAAAAGTCTTTCTTCTGTTAAAGAATTCTCGAGTTAGAAATTTTACTTTCTAAAACGAGAGGAGGGACATATAGTTTACCTTGAATAGGCTTCGCCTCCATTTCTTTTTCAGAATAACTTTGAAAGAAATCACTTGAAAGAGTTTTCTTCTTTTGATATATTGGATTTTCATTATAACTATTATTCATCTTCGCATAATAAAATGGAAGGTGAACTTTAGATGATTTCAAACGTTTTTCAGTTTCGTTGGCTTCATCCTCTTCTGATAGTTTAGTCCAAAAAGTTTTAAACTCAGGGATTCGTCGAGCTAATTTCATAGAAAGATGATCATAAAGTGCTGGCACTTCAGACATCCCTTTTTCAAGACAGTGAGATTCTTATAACCGATTCCCCATCTCTATATTTCCTCTTTGGGTTTGTTCAGATGAATAGTCTGTTCAGTTTGACCCATTTTGTACAACTTCTCTTCCAAACTTTTTAATTTACCAAGTAAATAAAAGTTTTCTTTGTTACATGAAGAATGCAATTTTGTAAGCTCATATATATCAATCTCACTTTTTGTCAGTTTAGACTTGAGTTCAGAATTCTCTTTAAGAATTATTGTCTTTTCCTTTGCGTTGGTGTCATTATCTCTATGTAAAACCTCAACCAATACTTTCTTCTCAGCAAGTTCATTGCTAAGTTTCTGTATCAGTTGGTTTTTGTCAGTTATAACACCCATTTCTCGCTCAAGATTAGACTCTAACTCTTGTTGTTTTAAAATCATGGCATGCATTTTATTCAAGAAATCTGAATACGATAAATCACATACCTCCTCTTCTTCATCATCTGATTCTTGCTTTCCCATCAAGCACATGTTGACGGCTTCATCTCTTTCTTCTTCCTCTTCTTCCTCGTCTGAATGATCAAGCCAATATTCATCTTTAGCCATCAGTGCCTTACCAGCCTCCTGTTGCTTTGCAAGAAGCATCTTGTTCTTGTAATAATCGGAGTTTCTGACTTTTGGCCTTCGGCAGTCTCTGGCATAGTGACCTGTTTTGCCACAGTTGTAGCACGTTGGTGGTTCTGACTGACTGGATCCTTCAGCTTTAAACTTTCTCTCTTCCGGTTTCTCTCCTCTATTCTCTTTCCTTCAGACTGATATCTTCTCTCTTCAGGTTTCCTCTCCTCTGTTCTTTTCCCTTCAAATATCTTTCCTTCATATCTACTTCCTTCAACCCTTTCCTTGTGGATGTAGTTGTTCGGACCAGAAGAACATCTCTGACTATTTGAACTTGGCTTCGTGTAGAACTTTTTCTGAAAAGCATTTGACAACAGAATCATTGCTTGCTTCAGTTGTTCATTTTCATCCATGTCAGAGTTTGCATAACCTTCATCTTCTTCTGAATCATACACAATCGTCTTGTTCTTCTTCTTCCTGACAACAAGAGCAACTGTGTCTTCAACTGTCTTTCCTTTCTGCCTTTTCTCATCTAGAATTTCATCCACCTCTTATTCATTTTGTCTGAGGGTTTCATACACCTCATGAAGTGGAATCTCATTCAGATCCTTGATCTGCTTCATCTGTCTGGCAAATCTTTTCCATTCCGGTTGTAGAATACTCAGGAATTTGACGTTCAGCTCAATTTGAGATTTGTGGACCTTATTCTTGCTTAGTTCGTTCAGCAAAGTCACAAACCTATCATAGGTTTCTTCTAAAGATTCTCCCACTCTGCCTCTAAATTCTTCATAATTATTTAGGCAGTTGGAGATTTTAAGTTGATTCCCAACCTTTGAACCCAACATCATCTTCTCAAGCTGATCCCACATTTCTTTTCTGGAGGCCTTGTAGCTGTTAATATTTACATATATTTCGTTTGGAATTCCTTGTAGAATGTATGACTTGGCTAATCTGTCGCCTTTAGCTCTTCTGAGGTTATCATCTTCTAGCTCATGATACTTAAGTTCAACCTTAGTCGGCACGGTTCCAACCAAACGAGTCGTCATGACTGGTTTCATAACCCCTTCATCTATAGATTTCCTGATGAATTCACCCACCTCATGTCTGTCAACAAAGTTCAGAAACCGATCCTTCCACTGTTCGTATTCTCCTTTAAAGAGAACTGGTGGCTTGGTGTCAGTTCCGATTGCAAGGGCTTCTCTGGATGTCATTTTGAAGAAAAATCTAAGTCTGGATTGGAGCAAAGAGAGGTTTACGTATCAAGGTTTGCGTGCGCAAATGGAGGTTTGCGTGTCAAGCGGGTTACACAAACTGAGGTTTGCGTATCAAGCGGGTTGTGCAAACTGAGGTTTGCGTATCAAGCGGGTTGTGCAAAGTGAAGTTTTGCGTATCACGTTAAATGCGCAAAGTGAACTTTGCGTTTCGAGAGGGTTGCGCAAACTGGACTTGATCTTTTCGTGAAGAGATTATCACTTGAACTGAGGTTTGTGTGTTTGAGTGAGTTGCGAAAACCGAGCTTTGCGTATCCTTCTTGTTGCGAGAAGTGAAGTTCGAGGTTTGCGCATCAAGAGTGTATCGAGAAGTGGAGTTTGCGTAAGTCGTTGGATGCGTGAAGTGAGCTTTGCGTGTTGCTTGAGATGCGCAAAGTAAGCTTTGCGTATGCAGTTGGTTGCGCAAAGTATGCTTTGCGTGTCCTGTTGGTTGCGCAAAGTGGACTTTGCGTATGACGTTGGTTGCGCAAAGTAGGTTACGCAAAGTGAGATTTGCGTGTGTTCGTCCTCTAGTTTGCGCAAGTTCGACCTGTACTTCGAAAATCAACTAAAAACTTGTTTCTTCGTCGATTAGCAGTACCAAACTCTACCAATATGTCTAAAATCACTTCTAGAACTGATTGTGACCACCCGATCTCGATAAATATCACTTTTTGAAAATAAAATCGATGGTACAGTAACTTTTTGTAACTCGAACTCAGAACACAAAATCACCAAAATGGAACTCGATTAAAGCTTTTTACTGAAATTAAATCAACACAACTCGATCTAGCAACCTAATCGATCACAACCTGATCGATTTTAACACTTAAAACACTCAAAATCTAGAAATCGATTTTCAAACAAGAACACAGAGTCGTTTTCTTTTTAAAAAAACTTGATTTTTGATCTTAATCAGGCTCTGATACCAATTGTCGGTCCAACAATATTTATATCAAGTTCTATAGAAAACAACAACACAATATGATTACCAACCTGTATTGATTAATAGAAAATGGTTACAAGGTTTGATCTTTGAAGCTCTTGTGTGTTCTCTCTAGTTTTACACCTTTTGTGTGTGAGATAAAAGTGATCTGATTATGTTAGAGAGTTGTTGAGATATCAGATATATGATATCTAGCTTCTATGACACACTTCCTAAAACCACTTGCAACAACAAGTTGCAATATTAAACAATATAAACTAAATAATATCTAATCTAACTTAGATATTATAAAGCTAACTAAACTAACTAACTAAACTAATAACAATAAACATTAATTACTTCGATTACTTTGACAATACAATAACAAACAATTACTTTGACATTTATTACAAACAAACATAGACTTTAATATCGAGAGTTGACGTTCCGGCTTTAGCTTCAGATTGCGATCTTCAGTTTGGATGATCTTGAATCCAATAGATATGTGATCTAACACAATAGCGGTAAGTAGGGTCGAATCCACAGGGATTAGCCGTGAGCGATGTCAAACTTCTACGCTTTATTAAAAGGGGGGGGGGGGTGGATTGATAAACTAAACATATAAAATTAAAACGTAAAACAAAGAATTATAAACTAGCAATGAGTTCAAATAATTGACTAGACCGTGTATCATAGGCTTGTCCTTCAAAATATTTTTATCATTTCATTCCAGAATGGGCGAGTATCGATACACATCGATACACCGTTTGTCGAATGTCAATTAGCACGAGAAGCTCAATGACTAATTTCTAACCGGTTAAACTAATCTAGTTACGAACATAGAGTCCAATTACCGGTCGCTTTAAGATTAGACAAACACCATTCCTAGCCAATAGTCGGACGCCGACCATTTAGACTAGATTAAGCAAACCCACGACACTAAAATTAATCAGACACCCAATAAATTGATTTATTGTTTGCTACCAATATAAAACTAAGAACGATTACGTATTCAAAGTTAAATATAGCGTTACACAATTAGGTTAAACAATTTGAGGGTACCTATTCAAACTAATCGACCCAACTATGATAAACGATTAATTCAAGGATTGTACAAATGGAAATCAAACGATATGAAAAGGTTCAACAAGTCTCAACACAATCTAAATCAAATAATTACGAACTCATTGCTAAAATGTAAAGACTAACTATGAATTTAAAAATTAAACCTAAAACTAAAATTACCTAATGGATTAAAGAAATACCAAAGCTTCCATAAAAATCGTCTCCTCTCTTCTCTGCAATTTCTCGTACGATTCCCCCCCTCAAAAAGACGGTTCCATCAATATTTTTACGCCCCTCCAAAAGTCGAATGATGTACTGGAAGGTTTTTTTCTGATTTTTGGGCTGCAAAATGAAATGGACAACATGGGCTTGGACCCTCCTCTCTTTTCTCTCATGGGCTGCAAGACAACAAACAACAAATTAAGTTTTATTTATTTTTTTCTTTTTCTACCTACTCACACACACACACTACACAACATAATTATATAAAAAAAACTATTTTTTTTTCCTTTTAGACTAAATAGATAATACAATAAAACTTTGATTTTGTTATTATTATTTTTTTTCTTTTTAGTTCCATTTAATTATAAAGACTAAAAATGCTAAAATTAAGGATATTTTAAACACCTAATAATCATTAATTGTAGGGGATTTGTAACATAAAAACGTATAAAATTGGTGCTTATGAATTAATAATACATATAATATTACAACGTATATAATTAACTATACAAAATAAACGAAAGATTAATAATAATTCGAATACAAAGAAATTGACGGAATCAACAGATGATAAATATAAACGAATAAACCGAAGATGATTTAAACGGAGCTGAGGCTCGTGTGTAACACGATTCCCTTAAACAGATTCGCCGTCAGTTCCCAGGGTACAACAACCAAAGCAGTAGTACTGCCGGAGATGACCACTTGCTTGGAAAGTCGCCGGAAATTTGTGTATGTAGTTGCTTTTAGAGAGATATGTGTTGAGTTCGGTATTCGGGGTATATGGAATGCAACAGGATTCCATCTTTTATACTTGAGATTGAAACCGACGAACTAATATGTAATTAATCAGTAATTAAACGTAATTATCTGATCATTAAACATATTAATTTTTATATTCAATGAGTATCATTGGGAGTTACAAAAGGAATCAACGACAGTACGCGACGTGGGTAGCCACGCGGGTAAACCCGCGACACAAGCACTGTTTCTCGTCCACAATCCAGTGCACGACGCGGGTAACCGTGCGAGTTAACCCGCGGCATAACCCGCCCGGTGCACTATTTTGACTCCACACTCCAGTGCACGACGCGGGTTGCTGTGTTGTTTAGCCCGCTGCATAACCTGCATGGGCCACTGGATCAAAACAAAAATTCGCAAAAACCAAGTCGTGCGAGCACAAGATTTCGAAACTGCATTCGTGTCCGCAGGTCGCGCCCACGCACAAGTTCGCCGATTTAGCTTACGAAAATCTCAATCGGCACCCCCCCTGCGCGCGGGTAGGAGTTGGAGTAAAACCAATCAATGGATCTTGTAAGCCCCTCCCACATTCATGGTTATAAACCATGTATTTAAAAGTGTCCAAAGTTAGTAAAAAACCATATATTTTACTAACTTTTTCCAACAATTTTTTGTGAAAGTGTTTAAGTCTTCCGATGCGAAGGATTGTAAGATATTTATGGATTCAGTTCTTATTTTGTGATGATTCACAACCAAGGAATTTGGAGTGTGACATGCAATAAAGTAGCTTCATGCCTTTCAAAACTTGAAGTAATTCTTACATGCATCAATTTGCCTCTCAAAACTTGTAACAAAAATGTGCATGCATTTTGGGTAAGAATGAAATGATTCTTATCAGTTTCAAATTTAAACTATATAACAATATGTTCTTCAATAATTTGCAATGCTAGCAAAACAGTATGAGGAAAACTCCCAATAAAAATTGTACGCAAATCTTATATATGCAACCAAAACAATATAGGAATTTATTTTTTTCAAATCGTGAGCTACATGCTTGTATATGCTAAATCATTCTCCATATTTTGTAACACGACAATTACGAGAATTCTGACAAAGCATGGATAATTTATACATATTATTATAGTAATAAGCATCGTGCATGAATTTGGTCGAGACCTGAAATCTTAAACCATGCTCGCCAAATTTATTAGTCACATGATCAACATTGGATAACTCAAATATCTTAAGGCGATAATTCTCAAGTCAATTAGCATTACAAACTTCAATGATGATTCAACAAGCTCATAGTTCAAACATAACCAATATTTCTGACCCACAATAGTCAGCTTAACTTAATCACCATACTTAATTGTCACTGTTGGTCCCGAATGTGCTTAACAAGTTTGTAGAAGGGTGGGGTTGAATACAAACACAAAATCTTAAAGTTTAATAAATTGTTTATTGATAAATCAAAACACAATTTACAAGTTTGTTGCGGAATAAGATTAAGTAAAACCTAATCTAAACAAACTTAAGAAACACTAAGATGGTTGCACTAGAAATAGAGAATAGGAGATTGGGAGAGTATAGAAAACAATGGTTTCTATATATTTAGAAAGATGAAGGCTACACATCAGAGATAGTTTTGATCTTTCTATTTATACCCCATGCATTAAATGCATGGCAGAGTACTTTACACGTGTCCTTCATTGATTGGTTGCATGGGTCTAACTTTAGGAGACATGCTTTCGGCCGTATGATGAACAGTGTAGTTGACAGAGTTGTTGTACGAATTGTAGCAGAGGTATGTCCGTTCTGACACATCGTACTGGGTGTGCAAGGGAAAGACAAAAGAGACTTGAGGAATAAGCTAAGTGATCATCGATCGATGAATATCTTTTCCTTCAGAGATACAAAGAAGTTCAGCTATCGCTGAAGCTTTTCCTCAGGTTTCTTCGCGTGTGTAGACTTGTCTTTGCTTCACTGATATCCGCATCAGGTCATGAGTAGACCTGTCTTTGTTCAACAGCTTTGTCTTCGATTCAGCGGTGAACATCTCTTGTCGCGAAACTTGTCTTCAAGGATTACGTCTAACTATTTACATGAGAAACCATCAGCGATACTGAACATACTCAGTATTTGATCGCTGATAGTGAAACACTAATACATATAAATGTTTACAACAAAGATCATCAGTGATAGTTGAACGGACTTAGCATGATCGCTGATGATGAAACACTAATACATAAGATTAAACGTAATTTTCACTAAGTATAGAAAAGGGTCTTTATCAAATCATTGAGAGAGTATGGATCAACAATCACTCAAATTAACAATGTTACAAACATTAATTCTTCTAGAGATCATTCATTGAGGATTTACTCACTACCCCATCGATCATCACAGAAAAGGAAATTCAAGCACTCACATGTAACTGTAAATTCATAATAACACTGGCCAGTTACAACCATGAACGCACCATACATGAGAATTCTTCCTACCATCAGCAGGATTCTTGATTCTAAAGTCTCTATCAACCTCAAATGTCCTATCTTAAAGTGCCTAATCGTACATTCTCCACTTTCTTTTACTTATAAAAACGCTAGTTTGAGTCTAGGCATCCTAAATAAATACCCAAATCTCTCAAACTTATGTTCTGATACCAACTTGTAACACTCTCAAAATTGGAAAAAGCAACCAATTTAAAGTTTTCGATAATACATCCACTAAGGAATAAACTCCTTTCTAATTGTTAGTACTTGCTTACCTATAAAAGTTATCGAAGGCTTAACATCACGAAATAATAAATCCAAACCTTACACAAAAATCTAGATTAAGGGAGGGTGCTACTAAAACCCAAAAACTGTCGATATCTCCAACTTGTGGAAGACGTCAACCAAATCACTACATCCTTCTCGTGCATCTAACTAGCATTCAAATCTTCATGGTGTCGGTAGTACCATTCCCCAACAAGGACCTGATGCACATGCCGACAAATAAAAATCTTAGGCTTAATGCCTAGTAGTTCAAGCAGTTTTCATCTTTAATATAAAACAGTAAAACTGAAAATTTGTTATTTAAAACACAGTTTCTCAAATGAAATGTATTTAATAGAAAACCAACATCCTTTCCAAATCCCACCGTTTCATGATGAAAATTCATTAATCAGAATACTCATTTATCATTAGACCAAAACACAATACCCATCCAAACAACAATAAGGTTAAATAATCCAATACCGAAAAATACGGGTAGAAACTCTATTATCTAAAACATCCAAAGAACATGGGTAAGGTGCAAAAACCAAAAGAACAAAACATGGATAAGTTCCAAGATGTCATGATCATAAAATATGGATACACTCCATACTCAAAACAACATGGATAATACACTATATAGAAATAACACATTTTGGTGACGGAGGAGACCCGTTTCCATTAAGTGGCGGAACACTAAGTAAGTCACGTCGAGATGTTGACGAGTAAATCACCCCCATCATACAAGGCTTGGTAATTACTCTTATTGGGGCCAAGATAAGAACATCAAAACTCCTTACTTAGTAAGTTCCCAAGTTACAAGATGAGAACATCAAAACTCCTCACTTGTCTAAAATCAAAGGTTCTTAAGCGAGAACATCAAAACTCCTCACTTTGTCCCAACCATTGATATCAAGAAGAGAACCTCAAAAGTTCTCTCTTGTCACAAACTAAAAAGGGGCCAAGCTGAGAACATCAAAAATCCTCACTTGATTAAACCATATGGCTCCAAGACGATAACATCAAAACTCCTCGCTTGGCAAAACACGACTGACACATATGCCTATGGATCTAATGCATTGTAGTCTAAATTACATTTCTCTAAATGAATGGCCAACACACTCAAATCATGTAATTCATAAATAACAAATTTAAATAAATGCATATCATGTCCCAAGCTCAATATAGAGCAGATAAAAGTGGACAAATGTCCTCAAGAATCATCTGAGTCAAAACTGAACCAATAACTCTACAATTCAATTGCTTATTTTATATAAAACCCTCCCAAAATGAACAAAATCACATATACTTAAATCATGAGATTCAAACCCCAAAATAACATTTTTCTACTTAAAACACTTTTCATAACACATTCTTGAAGATTCAACATTTACTAGCAAAAAGGGTTAAAACTCCCAAATCTCCCAAAATGCCCTAAACCAGTCAAAATCCATAGAAATGTAAAATACATCAAGAGGGATGTTATAGGAGACTAAAATGAAGGATTTTGACAAGAATAAAGGTTTAGAAATGTTAAGATGAACTTACAAATGGGTTTTTAAGAAAACCCCAAAACCTAGTCAACAATGGTGGAAAGGTTGGTGGGGAAGATGAAAAAGATGAAGAAGATGAAGATGATTTGGAGCTCTATCACACAAGACTTGAATATCTAGCTCCAAGACTCTTTAATCCTCATGAAGAAAATCGATTGGGAGAGGTAGAAACTCAAGAACTAAATAAGAGGGAGGAGAAGTGTGTAGGTGTAGCAAGAATGAAGAGAAAAGGGAAAAAATCCCGTTTTTAAAGGGAAAGAATAGCTGAAGTTCTGCCTATCCTTCCTGGGCGTAAAGATTCTCCCCAGGCGTGAAGATTTCTCCTTGGGTGTGAAACTTCTCCAGAAAAATAAATCACTTGATTTTCACCCCCAAAACATTATACCAACTCAAAGTTCATACCAAGAGTTACTCTAAGGTAGAAATATAAATGTGGAGTTCGAAATAAACATACCGAAAATCCAGGTGTTACAGAAATATATTTCTTTTACCTTTTGTAACTCCTCTCCCCCCCCCCCCCCCGCGCAAACTACTTCTCAAATAATAATTTTAGTGAACATTGGTGTTTAGGGGTCGATGGTTCATCTATATTCATGTCACACGTTCTATTAATGGCCAAACACCTTATAAGTTTGTATATCATTCATGTTTTAGAAGCCTAATCATTTGTTCGTATATGTTCATATAGAAAGTTGGACCTTATGGTCTTTGGTAATTGCATTTGCATATGTGTTCATGTACATCCAAACATTGTTTCACATGTTTTATTATTGTTCATATGTCTTCATGTCACATGTTTAATTCTTATTCATATATGTTCATGTCACACATTCTATTAATGGTCAAAACGCCTTATAAGTTTGTATATCATTCACGTTTAGATGCTTATTTGTAACATCCAGATTTTCGTTATGTTTATTTTGAGATCCATATTTATATTTTGACCCTAGAATAACCCTTGGTATGTATTTTGAGTTGGTTAATGTTTTGGATAAGAAATAAATTAATTAAATTTTCTGGAGAACTATCACGCCCGGGGAGTCATCCTTCACAGCTGGGGATAAATTTTCATGCCCAAGGAGTTTGGGCAGAAAATTGGAGCTGGAGTGGTGTCCTTTAAATGAGATTTTTCTTCCATTGTTACCTCATTTCTTATCTCCTAACTCATTTCTCTCTCAATCAAACTTTGTCCAAGCATCTTCATTTCACCTAATCGATTTCTTCAAGAGTTTTTGTGAGATCAAGAGCTAGGTATTATGATTAAAGCTTCTCACCCATCTTCATCTTCTCCATTAGTTCTCATACTTACCTCCTAGCTTCTTGATTTGTTGATTAGAAGACTTGAAAGTGTTTTTATTTCTCTCTCCAAGCATTTAAGAGCTCTCAAACATCAAGATTTCAAGTTTATCCAAGATTCAAAGTTCATCTTCCCCAATCGCCATTACCACCATTGTTGACCTAATTTTTGTGTTTCTTCCTAAAAATGATTTGTAAGTCCATCTTAACCTTCTAAACCTTTTCATTTTAATCTCGTAGAGCATTTATTTTGAGGTATCATCCATGTTTTGAAGTTTCTTCCAATTTTGGATATTTTGGATGATTAGAGAATTTGACTAAGGCTTGTTATTAATCTAGTTTGGGGATACTTCTGTTACATCTCTAGGCTTTGGTTGTGACCTAAATAAAGTTTCAAGAGGTGGGTTTTGATGGATCTAAAGCCTTCACCATTTTGGAAGCTAGGGATGGATTTGGAAGCTAGGTTTAACCTAACCTAGCAAGGTGAGTTCAAGTTGCTTTGTGAAAACTATGTAAATGCCAAAAATGTTTATTTTGGAGTCTTAAGATGTTCTCTTGATGTTCATCAAGTTTATTGTTCATTTTATGATATTTGCATTTTGCTTATTTTTGTTCTTATAAATCTTGTTAAATGCCACATTTGGGATTTTTGGATATATTAATAAATGAATCATAAGAATGGGCCTTTTGTGGGTTTACCATATAAATGAACATTATTTGGTGGAAACACACTTTTAGTGTATTTGGTTTTATAAACTACTAGAAAAATGCAAACTTTCTTTTTATGAAGCATTTTGGAAACATAAATAGTAGGAGTTCATTTCGAGGATGCAAATGATAAGTCTTTGGGTCAATCATACATTTGGAGCCTGTGTTTTCACAAACATGGTTTAAGTACATGTTATTGCTTTTGTTGAACTTTGCTGAATAGTCAAATTGTGTTGTTGAGCTTTTGGATCGGTTTTGACTTAGGTGAATCTTGGGAATATATGTCCAGTTTAATTTGCTCATTAATGAGCTCTTGGAGTTATATGCATTTGTGGAATACTTAACTATAAAGTACATATTTCGAGTGCACTGGTCATTCAGTTGGAGTCATGTAATTTTAGACTGTGTGTCCCTGTTATTCACGTTCCAATCAAGCAAAACCAATCAAACAATAATGAAAAAGCAAACCTGATATTGAAATAGCAATCGAATCAAATGGTTACATGGCTTGAATATGAAAACTCAATGAAGCTCTCTTCTATTCTCTCTAGCCGCCGCAGCTCTCTGTGGTTTTCTCTCTATTGAAAATATACGGCGCACACACCAACAACCAAAACAAAAAAAAAACCTAAAAACCTAATTAAACCAAAAACCTATTTTTAAAGGAAAAGGACTAAAAATGAAAATACACAATAAACTTTGACAATTTATTACAAAGGACCTAGACTATTTGTTGAGAGCAGACTTTTCCAGCTTTTGACTTCAGAATTCCATCTTTATAAATTGATGAATATCATTACTAAAGAAAAAGACAAATCTTCTACTTCATCAAGAGTAGAACCTGTTCAACAACAGACTAAGAAATCTGACTCCTACACTGATTCTGATTTTGATCTATTATTTCTTGATGCTTTTAATGATTTATCTGTTGAAGACAATAGACAAGAAAATTTAGAAAATACTAACTCAAACTCTACCAGTGCAGATATATTTGGACCAATTCCAGAAGTTGGTGACGCTTCTACAAACACAACGCAAGAGATCTCTGAAAAAGTTGTTCCAGAAAACACAACATAAATGATCTCATCACAATTTGAAGTGGGATCAACATCAGCAACATCTGAACAACAACATCAGACATAATCCACATTTGCAGAAGCTGAACCTTCTTCTAGTGCACAAAGTCCAACCGCAAGTGCATCTGAACAACATGCAGTAGTTGATGAGTTTGACATGACAAATAATCAAACTGAACGAGATGTTTTGCCAAGTACACATAAATGGACAAAAAGTCATCCCCTTGAAAATATTAACGGAGATCGGAATGCTAAAGTATCCACCAGATCTGCAACTGCTTCTGCATCAGCCAATTTCTGTATGTTCTCAACCTTCCTCAGCAGCATGGAACCCAAAAAGCCGTCTGAAGCTCTCACGGATTCTGATTGGATAAATGCGATGTAAGACGAGCTAAATGAATTTCAAAGAAATGAGGTGTGGAGACTTGTACCAAGACCCAAAGATAAGACCATTGTTGGAACAAAGTGGGTATTTCGAAACAAGAAAGACGAGGTTGGTATTATTGTAAGGAACAAAGCACGGCTTGTAGCGAAAGGTTATAATCAACAAGAAGGGATCGATTATGATGAAACCTACGCTCCCGTGGCAAGGATCGAGGCAATACGGATTTTTCTTGCGTACGCAACACACAAAAACATCAAAGTATATCAAATGGATGTCAAATCGGCTTTCCTGAATGGTATATTACATGAAGAGGTGTACGTGAGTCAACCCGAAGGCTTCGTTGATCCAAAATTTCCAAATCATGTATACGTGCTAGATAAAGCTTTGTATGGATTCAAGCAAGCACCGCGTGCATGGTATGAAACACTTTCAATTTACCTTACCAAGTCAGGTTTCCGAAAAGGTACGATCGATACAACTCTTTTTCTCAAAAAGAAAGGTGAAGATTTGATGCTAGTACAGACCTATGTAGACGATATTATTTTCGGTTCTACAAATAATGAACTTTGTGATGAATTTCAAAACATCATGAAGAAAAGATTTCAAATGTCAATGATGGGTGAATTAAATTTCTTTCTTGGCTTACAAGTTAAACAAACCTCGCAAGGGATTTTTATAAATCAAGCCCAGTACATTAGAGATATGTTAAAGAAATTTGACATGACCTCTTGTACACCAATGAAGACTCCCATGCAAACTGGAAGTTTGTTAGATGCTGATATTTCTGGTAAATCAGTGGATCAACGGACATACAGGAGCATGATTGGATCTCTTCTATACTTGACATCTAGTAGACCAGACATAATGTTTGCTACATGTTTCTGTGCCCGGTATCAAGCTAATCCTAAGGAGTCTCATCTTGCTGCAATTAAGAGAATCTTCAGATATCTCAAAGGCACACCAAATCTGGGTCTTTGGTATCCGAAGGATTCTGGTTTTGAACTAATGGCCTATACAGACGCAGATCATGCAGGCAACAAATTAGACCGGAAGAGTACCTCAGGAGCATGTCAGTATTTAGGTGATAAGCTAGTAAGTTGGTCATCTAAGAAGCAGAATTGTGTCTCAACTTCTACAGCTGAAGCAGAGTATGTAGCAGCTGCTAGTTGTTGTTCACAAGTTCTTTGGATGATGCCACAGCTGAAAGACTATGGATACACATTCAGCAAAGTACCTATCTACTGTGATTCCAAGAGTGCCATTGCCATAACTTCTAATCCGGTACAACATTCTAAGACTAAACACATCGACATCAGGTACCATTTCATAAAGGATCATGTTGAGAAGGGTAATATTGAAATGCATTTTGTGTCTACAGATTTTGAGGTTGCTGACCTTTTTACAAAACCTCTTGATGAAAAGAGATTTACATTTTTAGTCAGCAATCTTGGAATGGTAAACCTTGATGCATAGCAATATTTATTTTCTCTACCTGTTGTTGAGGGGGAGCTAGATGTTTTTTTTTATATATGCTTAAGTGTTTTTGGTCAAAATGAATTTTGGAAAGTTTGATATTCTTAACAATGGTGGACTCATGTTCAATGAGTACCAAAGACTCATTTTGTTTTGCAGTATTATCATACATTTTGGACTATGACTTCTGGTCAACTCAGATCAGGACTCGTACTTCATGATTTGTGCTTCACAGCAAAAATCAAGGGGGAGAAATTAATATGTGTACATACTTCAAGGGGGAGCTTAATGCAAAAGTCTGAAATCAATGGCGGAGGAAAACATTCATGATCAAAGTGTTCAGATGGATGAACATGACCCGAATGTTTCACGGGAGATGCCCATGCCTTCTTCCCGATCCCATTTTTCTGAAGTTGATGCTGATCCTGATCTTCAATTGATCAATCCTCAAGATTATCTCCCTTTGTCGCCAAATAATCATCATGTGATATTTGACAATCTCATGGTCAAGCCATTGATAAAAGAGATACTGAAAAACCATCCAATCTGTACTGCCTTAACTGCAATTGCTACTGTGCCAATGATCTATTTACAACAAGCATGGAGAACTATTGAGCATGTAGTGCAAGGCGACAGAAAGTATTTCACCATTCGCATCGACAACTTTACATCCATTCTGACCTTTCAGAGACTGAGATTGCTTCTTGATCTACCTTTGCCAGATTCAAGAGAAGGAAAGACAACTTTTGATCCTTATCCTACAGATCTCGAAATGTTTTCTGGTATTCGTGCTCTAAGATATGTTGGAAATCTGTCAAAGATGAGTGACTTTCGGAAGTCAAATTTGCCACCATTCTACTATCAGTTTTTCTCAGTGATCAACAAGTGCTTGATTTCACGACACTCTGGGCACGACAATACTAATATTCATACTCTAAGACTGTTCCATGTTATCATCTATGATTTGCATGTTGATTATGCTGTGGCCATCTGGACCGAGCTGTATGAGAAAGTTCTGAGCAAGAGACATTCAAAGAAGCCAAAATATGTGCCTTATCAGAGATTTTTACAACTTATTGTCCGAGGCATTTTGAGATCCAGCTGAGATGTTTCAAAGAGATTACACCATGAATGTGCCCCAGAAAATGAAATGACTCATCTTCAAAAGCAGAAGCAATCCTTCACTTTTGAGATGACAGTTCCTGCTGCACTGCTTGCTTATGCCGATCCGAATGCTCCGAGTGTTAGGAAATATAGGGAGTCCATGGGATTTCCAGAGCCGAAGATCCCTACCCAGGACTCAGAACCAGTTAGTCGAGCAGAGTCAGTGAGGGTTCAACATACTACGGGAGTAGTTGAACGGGAAAGTGAGCAGAGAGAAAATATAGAGAGGGGTTCAGGAGTGGGTCAGCCTTCTGTACTGGAGGGTGTGGGAACACAGGCACAATCTGCCACGCATTTAGTGATTCCTACATCTCAACCTGAGATTGCTATCATACCTCAATTGGGCACTCAGGAAGAGAATCCCAATGAAAGTCAGAACTCTGAGAAAACTATATCGGTTGGTCAAGCAAGCTCTTCTAGTACTTCGGTAGCTTCAGCAACATCAGAACAAGATGCAGCAAATCAAAGAAATGATCAGAATGATAATACTGATGATAACATGGGTCATAGTTTCGGATTTTTGGAAAATGTTTCTTTACACCAAAGTCTTGGTTCTACTGCAAGAGATCTTGACTTGGAAGGTGTTGATTCCACAATCAGGAATATTATTTCTGACTCTGAAGTTATAAGGCAGGAAGATGGAGTATTAGTTGAAAACTCAGAAAATGTGAGGATTAGAGTGAATGAAGAAAAAGAACATGGTGAGCGTGAGTGTATCCAAACCTACCATTCTAGAAGGGCAACCACATCTACTACCTCACCGCATGTGTTGCGAGCAAGAGGTATTGAAACAGACATTAGTCGCCCACTAATGCATATGCACACCTCAGCCAACCATTCTATTGCCTCTCAACAGGCTATAGTCTCATCTTTTCACGGGGATTTAGCACATACTCTATCTGCCTTTCACTCGGAAATGGCAGGTATTGAAACAAGAACTCAGTTGCCCCCGAGTTTGACTTCTTTCAGTGCACCATTGAGTCTAGAACCAATTGTTACATCTATTTTCATTCCTAGGACACAACCAAACATATCTGCTATCATCGGGAGTCTTAGTGCCCCGATCGGAACATCTGTAGTAGATCCGCATTCCGGACTACGAGGATCAGGTGGAAGTCCTGTCATTGCTAACACTATGCCAGCTTTGAGCACAGGCCACACTGTTGTATCTTCAACAGCCGTGTTAACGGGAAGCTTGAGTAGCCCTAGTGTTAGTTTACCCGAATTAAAGGTCGTTGAAAACTCTTTATCGCAGAAATTTCAGTCGGAGATGAGTAAGGCAACTGAAAAGTTTGAGGAGGAGATTGGAAAAGTGATGAGAATGTTGAAAGGAAAAAATCCAGTTGTTGAGGAGCCTGAGCAAACAGTTCCACCACCATCAGTTCCACAACCACCACCAGTTCAATCAGTTTCTGAGCTGAAATCTTTACTTCTAGCCCAGCTGTTATCCGAAGCTCCAGCAGATCAAACCGAAGTAGATCTTATTGGTTTACTGAGGCAACAATCTCAACCAATTGTTCCTCAGGTTCCAGTAGATTATGTCACTCAAAATCAGTTCAACCAGTTCAAAGATTCAGTGGAAAAGCATTTACATGATCTAACCACCGCAGTTCAACTTTCTTGCAAGGCTTAATCTGATGCAGTTTTAAAGAAGAGGGATGATCGTGATTCTGATCAAGATCATGAGGGGGAGATGAATAAGAGACAGAAAACTGCAGAAGATACTGTTATTGTTACTGTTGAGGAGCAGGGGACTGAAGTAACTGAAACTACACATGGAGATCAATCAAAAAAGGAACAGTTGGAAGAGAATGTTCCAGAGGCTGAAGTAGAGTTGATGATCTATGACAATACGGAATCAAGGGTTGAAAAGCCTGCGATTGCCACTGTTGAGGAAGTAATGGAGATGTTGGGAGTTACTGCTGAAAACTTTGTCAACGTAGATGATTATTAAAGTGATGATGATGAACAGGCTGCTGCTAGGTATGACAGTTATTGGAGAGTTAAGCAGGAAGGAATGGATGTTATTGAGCACAATATTCAAAGTGATGGACCAGATCCTGAGAATACAGTTACAGTTGAAGAGTTTGTACATAATAGTATTTCTCAAGGAAATCTGAGTCAGAGTGAAAATGTTCTGGATGATTTGTTTGGAGAAAATTTAGATGAAAATTTTGATGATCTTGAAGGTGAAGATGAAGAGATTGTAGATCTTGATCAAACTTTTCTAATTCAACAAGCCGAAGTTGTGGAGGTTGCACAGATTGCGAGTACAGTTGATTATGCTCCACCAAATTACAGATTGTTTGATGAAGATGAAATCTTGACTATTATTCCGATAGTCTCACCCACAAGAAACTTCTCTGTCCCTGAAAACCTTGATGCTTCTGAACCAAGAGTTGCTCTTCCTTTACCAAAAGATTTTGATTATGAACAACCAGTTGATCAACCCAAGCAGAAACCAAAAGCTGATAAGCCCAGAAAGTCAAAAAGATCAAGAATTCCTACCCCAAAGCCCAAACCAAAAGATCTTGAAGAAGAAAGGCCAATCATTATTGATATCCAAGACTTCAGGAATAAGCTGTACAAAGAAAGAAAACAAAGAGAAAAGGAGGAAAGGCAGATAATCAGGGAAGCAAGAGTTGAATTAAGAAAAGAGGAAGAAGAAGCAGCCAGAGCAAAAGCTAGTGCACTTCCTTACATTCGAAACCCAGATAGTCCAAAGATATTAAGCAAAGCTGAAACCTCTATACAGTTAAAGCCAAATCCTGTTTTTGCTACTCCTATGGAAGTGGAAGAATTCTCAAAAGCTCATGATCCAGAACTTGAATCAATGCAAGCAGAAGAGCTCATCTCTTATGAAATCAGTGATATAGGGAAAGTTACTTTCAAAGGAGATGTTAGAGTTGGTGCTATTCCTTATACAGGATATGATGCTGAGGGAGATTCTTTGAAGTTCATTGAGATCATCAGAAAGTCTCTCAAAGTACCATTCCTGGAAGAGTCAACCAAAATCTTTGTTTCTTCTCTACAGCCGATTGATGAAGCTTGTTTTTATGGTGTTGGAGAGAGAGATAAAGTTTATCAAGCCAATTACATCAAGTTCATGAAGACAATGTGTAGTCTTTCCCTTTATGCCAAAAGAAAAGAGATTCTGCAGGTTCAAAATGTTCATATTTGCAAGATTCTTAATGTCCACTATCCAAAGTTCACAGTTCAAAGAAAAGATATGAAGATCAGTACCTTTACAGAAGCTGATTTTAATAACTTGAACTTCTCAGACATTATGTTCATTGTGAATGAGTTCAGAGACAGGAGAAATAGAAGGAGGTCACAAGCTGTTGCTTATGCTTTGGATGCTATTAAAAGATTCATGACAAGGAGTGTCTACAATGCTTATTCGTTTGATTTTCAGCTTGGCATTGAAACCAATCAGAACAGAGTAAACCTGTTGGCACCAAACTTCAACCATCCTAAGATCAGTGTTCTAGAGCCTTTTCAGATCTCAAAATATCCAGAGTTGGGTGTGATGTATGTAAACACCAAGTCTCATAAGAAGCAGTTCATGAGAGCATCAGAATTGGCTAAGTATTCAGATGGTACTTTGAAGTATGTACGGAAAGTGCTTGAAGATAAATTGTTTCTGTCAGAGCAGGAAAGATTAAGAAAGAATGAAGCTGTAAGAACAGTTGAGTCTCTTAACATGGAAGCTATGCTAGAAGAGATCAACAAGAATATTGATTTCAGGGAGCACATCAGAAGATTTGAAGCACACCTTGGAATCAGAAGAATATGTTTTAGAAAATGGGACCAGAGCAAAATTGTAAAATGATCTAAAAGAGGGAGATTGTTATTGTATTTTAATTTAGATCATTTTATGTTGACTTTTGTTAGTTTACCTTTGTTTCTTGTTTGACCTATAAATAGGTCTTCCTTGCTTTCATTAAGTAGAATTAGCCTGATTGTAAACATTTTGAGAGAATCCTTGAGAGAGAAACCCTTATACCTATCACTTGTGACATCAATACACATGTGATTTCCTCTATGATTCTCATTGTTCTTGATTGTGTTGTTATTATGACTTGATTGGACTTTATCATTTACAAAGTAAATTTCAATTGTTCCTTTTTCTACATTATCTTTTATAAAGTGATACCGGACATCTATGTGTTTGGTCTTAGTATGCTGAACAAGATTAGCTGAAATCACGATAGCGCTCTTCGAGTCACAATATATCGTGATTCTATTGAAATGGAAACCATAGTCTCGCAGTTGTGTTCTCATCCACAAGACCTGAGAACAGCAGCTAGTAGCAACGACATATTCTGCTTCAGCCGTGGAAGTGGATACACATAATTTCTTCTTCGATGCCCAACTGACTAGTTTATCACCGAGGAATTGTATATGACCCGAGGTGCTCTTCCTGTCTAACATGCAACCAACATGATCTACGTCTGAATAAGCTGTTAGTTCAAAGCTTGTATCTTTTGGATACCACATACCATGATCTGCAGTCCCCTTCAGATACCTGAAAATCCACTTAACTGCAGACAAATGGGATTCCTTAGGATTGGCCTGATATCTAGCACATAAGCATGTAGAAAACATTATATCCGGCCTACTGGAAGTAAGATACATTAAAGAACCTATCATCCCTCTATAAGTCCTAACATCAACAGCCTTTCCCGAAGGATCAGTGCCAATCTTAGTACCAGGTGCCATCGGGGTACCAATCGGTTTACAATTTTTCCATTTTGAACTTCCGAAGAATATCAAGAATGTATTTAGATTGATTGGTAAAAATCCCTGTTGAAAATTGTTTGACTTGCAATCCGAGAAAGAAGTTCATCTCTCCTATCATACTCATCTGAAAATGTGACACCATGAGGTTTGCAAAATTCTTACAGTACTTAGGATTTTTAAAGCCTAAAATAATATCATCCACATATATTTGAATAAGAATAATATCGCCTTTTTCCTTTTTAAAGAATAAAGTGGTATCGACCGAACCTTTTGTAAAACCTGACTTGACCAAGAATTGAGATAAGATATCATACCAGGTTCGAGGAGCTTGTTTCAGTCCATAAAGAACTTTATCCAAGATGTAAACATGATTAGGCTTATCTGGATTCACAAATCCTTCTGGCTGCGAGACGTAGACTTCCTCCTTGAGTACACCATTAATAAAAGTTGTTTTCACGTCCATTTGATAGATGGTGAAGTTCTTGTGGGTTGCGTAGGCTAAGAACATCCGAATTGCCTCTATACGCGCCACTGGAGCATAAGTCTCGTCATAGTTTATCCCTTCCTCTTGCCTATATCCCTTGCCAACAAGTTGTTTTTTATTTCTGATAATGGTACCATCTTCATCTTTCTTGTTTTTGAACACCCATTTCGTACCAATGATGGTTTTACCTTCAGGTTTGGGTACGAGTCTCCAGACTTTAAGTGCTTCAAATTGATTAAGCTCATCTTGCATCGCAGTTACCCAATCTGAATCGGCAAGGGCCTCAGATACGCGAGTAGGCTCGATCTTGCTCAGAAAGGAGTCATGCATACATAGATTCAAAGTAGCAGACCTAGTTTGCATCGGTTTGGACGGATCTCCAATAACTTAGCTTATCGGGTGCTCTTTGGTCCACTTGTGTTCATGAGGGAGTGGATTAGATGTAGATTGATCATGCTCAGCATCTAGGAATCCACTGTTATTTCCTTCAGATGGTTTAGAATGAATGGGGGTTTCAGTTGAAGTAGTAGTTGCAGAAGTTGCAGTAGGTACAACTTGGTCAGTCTGTTGATCAGTCCTTACAGTACATCCTACTGAGTCAGCTACTTCTGTCTCATCGGTGTTGGTCACAACTTCAACTGTCGGAGTAGGCATTTGAACTGGAACTTCTTGCCGAATCGGGGAGTTTGATTCAGTGGAGATATCCGAAGTGGTTGGATGAGTAGTCATCGAGTCTTCCATCCTGTCAACCACAACAGATTTAGGCACATTAGATCCAAGAAATTCATCATAAAATAGTTCAAATAGTAAATCCAAATCAGATAATTTAGAAGTAGACGATGAAGCGCCATCTGATTTGTTCTCTTGAGGTGCAGGTCCTGGACTGGTTGGCCCAGAAGCTAGTTCTCCGGTTATTACGGGTTCTGAACTGATGTGCTCAGAAGCCATTTCCTCATCGAATGTAATGTTGACGCTCTCGATCACAGTCTTTGACTTCTTCTTGTAAACACGGTATGCAGTAGATGTAGAGGAATAGCCAACGAAGATGCCCACATCCGCCTTAGCACTGAACTTGTTCAGATTCTCTTTGTCGTTTAGAACATAACACTTACACCCAAATATATGAAAATATTTGATTGTTGGTGTCCGGTTGTTGATTAACGCATACGGAGTCTTCTGAAATCTATGGTGTATCATGGAGCGATTCTGAGTGTGACACGCAGTTGATACAACTTCCGCCCACAGAAATAGAGGTAAGTCAGATTGGTTGAGCATAGTTCGAGCGGCCTCGACAAGTGTACGGTTTCACATTTCGACGACTCCATTCTGTTGAGGCGTACGTGCAGCAGAGTATTGATGTGATATCCCGACCGATTCGAGATATTCTTCAACTATTTTGTTCTTGAACTCTGTGCCGTTGTCAGTTCTGAGAATCTTGACTTGTTTATGCAGATTGACGTGGGTTGTCTTCAAAAATGTAATGAGAACTTCGGGCGTCTCATCCTTAGACCGTAGAAACTTGACCCAAGTGTATCGCGAAAAGTCGTCCACGATAACTAACACGTACTTCTTTCCGCCTAAGCTTTGCGTTCGCATAGGACCGCATAAATCCATATGCAACAACTCTAATGGAGAGTTGGTACTTGGTTCAGGCTTTGGTTTGTGTGAAGCTCTCTTCATCTTTCCCTTTTCACACGCTGCATACAAGTGTTCTTTTTCATACTTCAGCTCAGAAAGTCCTTTCACTAGCTTTCCACTTACCAGTTTGTTGATGTACTGAAAGTTGAGGTGAGAGAGTCGTCGATGTCATAACCAGCTTTGTTGCATCGAGGCCTTTGACAATAGACATATCTGGTTGTCATCCTAGACCTTTGACAAGTTGATGGTGTAGAGGTTTGACTTGCGAGTGCCAACCAAGATTTCTTTCCCGTCTTCAGTGCATACCGAACATGTCTTGGCCTTGAAATTCACCTCTAAGTCTTTGTCGCAGAACTGGCCAATACTGAATAGGTTGTGTCCTAAGCCTTCAACGTAGCTCACCTTCTTAATCGTGACATTTTCGTGTACAACATCACCGTATCCCAGAATTGGTAAAAACTGATCATTTCCAAAACAAACTGTGCCGCAGTGTCTGTATAATTAGACAACATACTCTTATGCCCGGTCATATATGACGGGTTTGCACAAAACAAATCAGAAAATAAGAGGTTTAGGTACCCATTTATAAATGGGACCTACAGTGTCAGTACATGATTTTGGCACCCATTTAAATTTGGGCCCGCTTTGTCTTTGAAAACCATATGAATGATAAGAGGAATGATAACGATAAGAGAAAACATTATATGAGCCATACCAAACATCATAATATTTACGAGAAGCATAATCATATCCATCAAAATTTGAAAACTTTTTATTAGATGGAGCTAACTGGAATAATTGCTTTATGGAATATTTCTTGCGAGAATCAACAAGATTAGATTTAGAAGTAGCAACATTCACAATCAATTCATCTTTACTGGAAGTCTTTTTATTCAAATTAAAACTAGAACTAGATTTAGCAGTCTCATCAATCTCCTGTTTTGGTCGCCACACCAACTTAACTTCATGCCTTTGCATTCTCACATCTGAAACATGTGAAACTTTTGGGTTAGAATTGTGAGATTCAAAAGAATGCTTTTTCTTTGGCCTACCAGTGGTGATCGGTTTCTGTGAATACTGAGATTTTCTTTTCTTACCTTTTGCATTCTTTGATTTTACAGAAACTGATTTATCAACTTTCTTTGATGTTTCACCCTTTTCAAACACACTGGGTAAACCGAAAGAATTAACAACACAAGATGTATGATCAGGAAGTTTGGTAGTAAATTCAAATTGTGAGACACAATCATCTAAAACACCATCAGAGTTTAAGAAATTAAGCTCATTATCAAGTAATCCAAATCTATCATCAGATTTTAAAGCCTTGGAGAATTTAGAAAACTCAGTATTTTTGAACACCGTAGAAAATATAGTTTGTTCTAAGTCCATCAAATTCTTTCTTCTGTAAGAGTATTCTCGAGTTCAGAAATTTTACTTTCCAAAACTAGCGGAGGGACGTAAAGCTTACCTTCGATGGGCATAGCCTCCATTTCTTTTACAGAATAACTATCAAAATAGTCATTTGAATGAAATTTTGATTTATCAGAACTATAACTATTATTCAACCTCTCATAATGAAATGGAAGTTGAACTTTAGCTGTGTTCTTTCTTTTAGCATATTCCTTGGATTTATCCTCTTCAGACAGATTAGTCCAGAAAACTTTGAGTTCAGGGTATTGAGGTGCCAGTCTCATAAATCCAAAATCATAAAGAGCAGGCACTTCAGATATACCCTTTTTGGGGTGGTGTGGGTTCTTGTAACCAAGTCCCCAACACTCAGGTTTCTCTTTAGGTTTGTTCAAATGAATAGTGTGTTCAGTTTGACCTAAAGTATATAATTTCTCTTCCAAAGCATTCACTTTGTCAATTAAAGATTTCTTTTCTTTTGAAGTCGAATAGTACATTTTAAAAAGCTCCTTAGACTTAAACTCACACTCTCTATATTTTGAAACAGTTTCAGATAACTCTTTATGAATTATAGTCTTCTCTTTCGCGCTGGTCTCAATGTTTTTATGCAAAGTTTCAATTAATACATTTTTCTCAACAATATCATTGCTAAATTTATGTATAGATTGATTTTTCTCATTAATGACACCTCTCTCATGCTTAAGTTTAGACTCTAATTCTTGGAGCTTAGACATCATAGCATGCATTTGATCCAGAAAATCAGATTCAGATAAGTCACATACCTCTTCATTATCTCCTTCATCAGAATCAGCTTCAGCTTCTGACTGCTGCTTACCCATCAAGCACAGATGTGTTGTCTCGTCCTTCTCTCCTTCTTCAGAGTCTTGATCCGAATGGTCGAGCCAGTATTCATCCTCGGCCATTAATACCTTTCCAGCCTCCTGTTACTTCGCTAGAAGCATCTTATTCTTGTAGTAGTCGGAGTTACGGACTTTAGGCTTGCTGCAGTTCTTAGCAAAATGACCAAATTTGCCGCAGTTGTAGCACTTTGGAGGTTCTTCCTGCTTGGGCTCTTCGGCTCTATACTTCTTCTTCTCTTCTAGTCTCTTTTCTTCAACTTTTTCCTTGTGTTTGTAGTTATTTGGACTAGACGAGTACCTCTGACTGTTGGAGCTAGGCTTTTTATAGAATTTCTTTTGGAAGGCCTTGGTTAACATTAGCATAACTTCCTTCAGATTTTCACAATCGTCAGAGTCAGAATTCACCTCACTATCAGCCTCTTCTGATTCAGATGCTATCATCTTCTTCTTCTTAGACTTCTTCTTGACTTCAAGTGCAACTGGATCAGCAACTGCTTTGTCAGCCTTTTTCATCTCAGCCTTGATCTCATCTACCTCTTCCTCATTCTGTCTGAGGATTTCATAGACTTCATGAAGTGGAATGTCGTTCAGATCTTTCATTTGCCTCATCTGTCTGGTGAATCGCTTCCACTCAGGCTGCAGGTTGCTGAGAAATTTCACATTCAGCTCAACTTGAGATTTGTTGATCTTGTTCTTGCTTAGCTCATTCAACAATGTCACAAATCTGTCATAGGTGGCTTCTAGTGATTCTCCAACTTTAGCTTTGAATTCTTCATAATTGTTCAGGCAGTTGGATACTTTGAGTTGGTTGCCGACTTTAGATCCGATCATCATCTTCTCCAATTGATCCCACATTTGCTTGTCGGTAGCGTTGTATCTATCAATCTTGACATAAATTTCATTCGGTATGCCTTGGAGAATGAATGATTTTGCCAATTTGTCACCCTTGTGTCTTGGTAGGAGGTGTCATGATTCCTTCTTTTAGGGATTTTCTGATGTAATCTCCCAAATCATTTCGATCAATGAAATCCAAGAATCTGTCCTTCCATTGCTCGTACTCCCCTTTGAAGAGTACCGGTGGCTTCACATAGGTTCCGATAGCAAGAGCTTCCCGAGATGACATCCTTACTGATATTGAATTAAAATATGCAAGAAGAAACTTGAAACAATGATCGTTAGTCCAGATAAAATCAAGTAAATTTAGAATAATAATGAAAAAGAGAAACTGGAGCAAAAGGCAGAAATGTGCCAAAAGGCAGTGGCGCAAAATGGAATTTTGCGTTACAGCAGGTGGCGCGAACCAACACTTTGCGCGAAGATAAGTTGGCGCAAAAGAAACTTTGCGCTAGGTGACCCTTGAGAAACTTTTGCGCGAGTAACGTATAGCGCATACCGCGTTTTATGCGAGAAGAAGGTCGCGAGAGTTGGAGTTTTGCGCGAAGAAATGTTGGAGAGAATCTGATGAGAAAACCTTTGCGTGAAGAGCCTGTAGCGCAAACTGATCTTTGTGCGAGAAAAGGGTCACGCAAATCAAAGACTGCGAGAGGAAGATCGCAAGAAGTGAAACTTTGCGCGAGTAACTTATGGCGAGAAATTGGTGAGTGACTTTGCGCGAAGTCTGTGGCGCAAACTGATCTTTGCGCGTGATGAAGGTCGCGCAAAAGAAACTTCGCGCTAGTAGGCAATGGCACAAAAGTCAACTTTGCGCTAAACACTTGAAGTTCTTGAATCTGGCGAGAAATGCACTATGAACTGGCGCAAAGTATATGAACTGGCGCAAATTTGTTGTTCTTCCCTGTACTTCGAAAAACGACTCTGAAAAATCTAAATACCAATATAGACTTTGATTTACACCATGAAACCTTTTCAATTAACTCGCCTAATCATCTATAGCAGATTTCAATCAAGTAATTTCACAAATAAACGCTCTAAAATTTTTTTGATCTAAGAACCAGTGCACAGACTTGTGAAACCAAAAACAACAAAAAATCATCAAATAGTCAATCGATTAATATGCAATACTCAAATATACCAATACCAATTCAATAGTATAAGAAAATCGACTAAAACTCAATCAAAAACAGCTTGAAAGAACAATCACACAATAAAAATTAAATCTTGACAGATGAAACAGTACCGAAAAGAAAAAAATTTCTTTTTGATTTCAATCTGTTAGGCTCTGATACCAATTGTGTGTCCCTGTGATTCACATTCCAATCAAGCAAAACCAATCAAACAATAATGAAAAAGCAAACCTGATATTGAAATAGCAATCGAATCAAATGGTTACAAGGCTTGAATATGAAAACTCAATGAAGCTCTATTCTATTCTCTCTAGTCGTCGCTGCTCTCTGTGGTTTTCTCTCTGTTGAAAATATACGGCGCACACACCAACAACCAAAATAAAAAAAACAAAACCTAAAAACCTAATTAAACCAAAAACCTATTTTTAAAGGAAAAGGACTAAAAACGAAAATACACAATAAACTTTGACAATTTATTACAAAGGACCTACACTATTTGTTGAGAGCAGACTTTTCCAGCTTTTGACTTCAGAATTCCATCTTCAGAAATTGATGATCTTGAATCCAATAAAATTGTGCTCTAACATAGACTATAATGGATTGGATCCATATGCATTCGAGTCAGTCTTGTGTTGATGGTCGTGTGGGTATATAGGGGTTGGACTCCGAGACCCTTGTTTCATGACCTTAAACTTTTCAAGTAGGCACTAGGAAGGTTGAATCCGGAAGTGACTTCTAGTGATACACCAGGATCTCTGCCGCTTGAGGTGTTACCTTGGAGGTAGACACTAAGTGGGTCGGGAATTGAGGTGGAATTCGCAAGAATGGAAACTAAGGTCAACCGACTCTTGAGGTGAAACTTGTAAAGGAGTCGTAGGGACATTTGGACTTTAAGTCGTGAAGTATTATGCGATTAACGTTGTACGAGGATACACTTATGTGTTCCCGTCACTCTCAATGGATACGGGTCTCACCCATTGTTGTTAAACGTTATTTTCAAATAGTGTAATATCCATGCCTTAATATTATTGGGGTTTTGGAAGAAAGAGTTATTTCCATGTTTAAGTCGTGAAGTGTTATGGAGTTAACGTTATTTGGATCCCCTCTATATATTAAGGTTTTGGATAAAAGAGTTGTGTCCATGTTTTCGGTATTTGGATTTTAATCCTATTTGTACTTCGTGTGAATATTGGGTTTGGTTCCATGATTGTGGGCTACCTTCTATTCAAGTGTTTTATTGCGAAAATGGGGTTTTGGGAGAGATATCACTTTTTATTCTAAACACTTTTCATATAGGAAATTGTTATTTAAATAATATTCTTTCTGTTTTACTATTTTACATTTGAGATTAAAACTCTTGAACTCACTAGGCGTTAAGCCTAACCTTTTTTATTTGTCGGCATGTGCATCAGGTCCTTGTTGGGGGAATGGTACTAGCGACACCGTGAAGAGTTTAGTGCTAGTTAGATGCACATGAAGGATTTAGTAATTCATTGGTGTCTTCCGCATTCGGAGATAGCGACTGTTATGGGGTTTTAGTAATACCCGTACAAATCTAGACTTTGTGCAAGGTTTGGATTACTATTGTTTGATGTCGAATCCTAGATTTTTGTTGTAAGAAACCAACGGTTAACATTTATAAAGGTATTTAATCCTTATTTGATGTTTTATTGAAAATTTGAAGTTAGTCGCTCTTTCCAATTTTGAGGGTGTTACATTATCCATGTGTATGTCCATGTATTTGTTCCTTTTTTATGATTATACTTTCCTTTTCCCTACCATATTAGTATATTTTTGTTATAGAACAAATGATCGAAATATAATATACAAGATGAATCTGACCAAAAGTAAAATAAAAATAAAAATACTAGAGCTAAAATCAAGAAGAATAATTAACTCCTCACTAAAGGGTGTTACAAAAATTAAAAACAAAATTCCATACATACCCCTACACATTAATTGCACATGCATACAAAACAAGGATTAAAGATGCATTCTTATTGGTCAATCAAAGTTAGTAAAATTAACAACAATGCTTAGGTTAACATAATTTCCTCCCTCTATGTGTGTGTGTGTGTGTACGTATACCGTCTATTAGCATTTTAAATCTTGGTTTTTGAACACGACTCCAAAATTTTGAGGCCCAATTTTGTTTATGCTTGGGGCCAGATTTATATATTCCAACTTGTGAACCCACATTAATAAAGACCCATCTAATTTCTTTCAAAATCAAAAGCTGCTATTTTATTTCAAAAAATTTCGATAAAAAACAAAACAACTACTTGACATTCTTCTCACTTTGTCATTTCATACATTTTGTTGTTTTAATTTATAAGATTTTTAAAATGTTATGAATTTCATATTTTATTTTGTTTATTACTCAGTTCATGTGATCTATAGTTTCACTACGCGTGTAGCAAGGCCTCCAAAAAGATTGGGTCGGTTTGTAGTGTATATATATATATTAGTATTATAGGGGCCTAATCAAATGATAACTGTGTAGTTTGTGATAACCGTGAGATCCAATATGAGCCAATCATTTTAGATAATTAATGTTATTTACTAAAATAAAATAAAGGGTAAATTTGTATTTTGTATTTTCTTGACAACTCATACTTAAAACCCAATAATAAAATAAAGGGTAAATTGGCACGGCCATCGCCATCAAGAGGATCCAATATGAAGAGGAGAGGGGAGAGGAGTTCAGGTCAAAAATCGCCGCCCTTTCCAGTGTTCAACACATAAACCTTGTTCATCTCTTTGGTTATTGTATCCATAACAGTTCACATATTCTTGTTTATGAATTCATCCTGAATGGCTCTTTAGCCAATTAGATCTTCTTCACAGGATAGGCGACGACGAGGGGTCTCCGATCTGCTGTCGTGGGGTCTCCGATCTTCTTGTCATGGGGTTTCCGATCTGCTTTTGCACTCGACGTCGCAAAAGTTCTCGCCTACCTACACCATGACCGCCATTCTAGAGTCCTCCACCTCAACATCAAGCCGGAAAACATCCTCCTCGACGAGAACCGCCTTGCGTTGTGTTATGGAACGAATCGAATCTCGAAAAGGAGTCAAAAAGTCAGATGGTTTGGTAGGTTCTTCTTCTAGACGATGAACCAGATGGTTTGAGATGGTATAAGAGGCGGTGATACCACAGTTGGTATCATACCTGTACATCTCTCTCTTCTCAATCACCTCTCTACTCCATAATGGGACTAGTGTAAATATAGCCAACAATGGAAGTTGATGAAGAACCGTAAACGAGCAGGTGGTGGATTTTTTTCTTGATTTGGTCGATGAAGAACCGTAAGCCAACAGTGTTTTCTCACTTTTCAGACTTACCATGACATAACAAAAGAGAAAGAGGGTTGGGAATCTCCGGAGAAAAGGATGGTGATGGAATTGCTATAGAGGGACAAGGAGTTCTCCGAGAGAGGTTTGGCACACGTTTCACGGTTCCAGGTTTTAGACTTTACATTTTATAAAGAAATTCTTTTAGGTTTCACATTTCACGGTTCTATAGGTTTTAGGTTTCACGCAATAATAACTTTTGCAGCTTCCAGGGATGCTATGGCTATCAAAAAAAAAAATTGGTTCTTAGGATGCATCTTATTCTATACTAAAACACTTGGGAGTTTTGTTCACAGTGGTATGATAGTGGGTATCAAATTGGTATCATAGTGTGTATCATAATGGTATCATAGTGGGTATCATACTAGGACACTTGGGAGTGTATACATTCATACTATACATATACTCTATAGACTTACATATATACATACATACATACTACCTATACATGCACACACAAGGGATCCAAGAATTTTACTTAGGATGATCATTTAAAATAAAACAATCAAATATATATACATACATACATACATATATATATATATATATATATATATATATATATATATATATATATATATATATCAGTGTTCAAAAAGGCGTGCAATGGCGTGCGCCATGGCGCGATATGGCGCAAGACGCGTCTCCGCCGTTACTACTGACTCATAACGTTTCTGTAAGGCTTTACTCATGCTATGGCGCCTTAAGGCACGCCATGGCGCGCCGCGACGCGCGTTTTTTGTAAGACGTGATTTTTTTCAATTTTTGTTTTTTTTATCTTTTGTGTTTTTACATTTTTAACTTTAGATTTAACTCTTTTATAGATTTATCTAATCAATCACTCACAGTTTCACGAAATTATAAAGTTATGGACTCACGATTAAAACGATGTTGTAAAATTATCTTTCTAAGTTATATTTTAAATATTCAATCAAAAACTATTTTTATACTATAAATTTATATGATTTTCCTTATTCCAATATGAATGTACATTCTTTAAGATCGTTATTTGATTAGAATAATATATATAAAACATATACGTATATATATAATTTTGAACATGACATACAAATTTGCCGCCTTATGTCATGCCTTGAAAAACGTCGCATCCTCACCATGATGTGTAACGCTTAAGGTTTGACCTAGCCACCACACTACGCCTCACACTATTTTGAACCTTGATATATATATATATATATATATATATATATATTATATTGAATATCAACGTTCAATCAAAAAACAATGCACACTAGTTTACAAAAGTCATAACACTAACCTTTACAGATTCAACAATGACCACAACGCGTTTTCATTTATGAAACATATCAATAATATCTTCATTAGCAACGTCAACAAACACATCTTTTTCAATATAAGCAACCAAGTTGTCGTTCAACAATTGATCTCCCATTCTATTGCACAAGTTTTTCACAATGTTCATAGAAGAAAATGCTTCTCAACTGTTGCAGTTGCAACCGATAATGTCAATGCTAATTTGATAAGCAAGTAAACAAGTGGAAACACCTTATCCCTTCTTGTTTCAACCATTTTCTATGCAATATCACTGATCTCGTTTAGATTTGAAAAGTATGTTGAAGTATGCATATCAAGAATATAAGTCTCAAGTATCATAAGTTCCACCTCAGAAAAATCTTTTGGATAGAAATGAGAAAGACGAATCAATTTTCTTTTATTAAAATATGAAAAAGAGTTGGTTGGATTGAGAAACGACATGAAAATAAGCAACTTGGTGCTAGTCTCACTAAAACAATTTTCCAATTCCATAAGCTGAAGATCAATAATGGAAATAACTCAATATAATAGTAGGGTAAGTTTTTCATTAGTTGAGCTTTCCGACGTGATCGTCTAGGAAGTAAGAATATTTCATCCATGTTACAAACATTAACATCATGTTTTCACAAAACAATGTAACTTGGCTTACCATATAATCCCACCCGTTATCCCTCAAAATTTGTTGTTGTTTCTTGCAAAGTCCAACCAAATTCATTACATTCACAATATCTTGTTCGTTCCTTTGCAATGCTTGGGATAACTCGTTGGTAATACCCAATAAAGTACTCTGAAAGTGCAGAAAAATATGAAATCAAATATCATTAAAATTATTGGCGGCTCACTTCTGGAGGTAATAATTTTGTGAAGATCAGAGATGACACACTTTCCAAAGCTAGTTCTGTTTTTTGTAGATTTGACGATGATATATAGAATCATTTTGTCAAATTATTGTAAGATAATAATCAACTTTTTCAGAATGAGAATTAATTTGTTAGAAAACAGATGAAGTCAATTTTGAATTTATCAATCATCAAAACAACAGGATTGTCAAGGGTTTGTAAGAAATAATAAAATCAGTTTTCATACACTTGCACCAACAAAATGCCTGCGAAGATTTAGATAGCGACATACCTTTACATTTTTGTTATTGGGTTAATCCATATTCTTCTATCATCTCAAGCATATTGATCACACATGAAAACAAGATAGTCATACATACCAAAGTACCATAATGTGATCCCCAATGTGTGTCACATGCGATTGTGCCATAGGGCACAATCGTCCCTTATGTACCGAGGCTTCCCTTTTTTGTGCGATAGTGTCATGCTATAGTGACATTTGTCACAATCGTGGGCACAATCGCCCGGTCGCTCCTAAACCGTTTTCCCAGACGTTCCTCGACCGCTTTCCCGGACGTTCACCGACCGCTTTCCCGGCCGTTCATCGACCGTTTTCCCGGCCGTTCACCGACCGTTTTCCCAACCATTCTCTGAACGTTCACCAACCGTTTTTCCCGGCTGTTTTCCCGGTCTTTTTTCCAGGCCGTTTGTAGAAGATTTGGGGTGTTACAATCCTCCTAACCTTAAAAGAGATTTCGTCCTCGAAATCTAGTTCTTATACGGAACATTTGAGTACCACACTCAACATTTATCAGATTTCCTAGGTTCTTACTTGGAATAGTTAAACCCTGACATAAGAATTCTCGAATACCGGTGTCATGCAATTCTATTTCCTACGGAACACTCAAATGGTGTGAGAGACACAGGACGGTCCCAAAAACACCATGCAACCGAAGCACAAGTTCGACGAATGACTTGTCATTTACCCATCGCAAAGAGGGTAACAATCTATTGATACATGCCTCAAATATCGTTACTTTCATAAAACGACTACATCCCTTTCCAAGGAAGTGCCTCCCACTTAGTTCAACTTCAAGTTTAAATTTGATAACTTCTTTTCAAAACTTCTATGCGATTTTCATGTTGATTTTCACATCTAATATCTACTTCGATATGTTATATTCAAACTAGAGCGAACCTCGAACCATGCCGAAGAAGTCCCAAACCATATGACCTCAGGTGCCTCTGAACCTTAGGTGACCCATATTACCTCAATAGTAGATTACGACATCAACAACTCAATTTCACCACTGTTGCCCAAAATGAATCCACTCTTAAATGTTTCTAATAACCTCTATCAATCGTGATACTTTTCTCCTCTACATTCAACATTTTGATAATTTTCACAAAAGTTTATCCAACCTCAATTAGAAACATTCTTTTCGAGTCAAAGTACTCACTATCACGTCGACTTTACCCCAGGTAGTAAAGGAATCCTGCATAAGAGGTCTTGAATAGTTCACTCATTGCCACCGCTACGCCGATGTTTTAACCTATTCTCAAAGTCTCCTCCATGAAACGGTTCTCACTTAAAGTATGCCTAAAACATTCACAGTGAAATCCTCTGAATCATTACCATAAAAGGTTTATCGCCCTTTCCTTAACCAAATCCTTTAACCAGTAGCTTGGTCCGGTTCAAACACAACTATGAATATATATTTCAACTATCACAAGATACACCACCCCAAAGGATTCTCAAAGTTCCTTAACTACTCAATTGGTCATAGTCATTAATCACTGATCACTAAAAATATAATCTATTCAGAATCACCGTATGTAACTTACGAACACTTCCTCGAACTTAACTGATGTATCCCAAGTACCCAAATGGTTCTTGACCTAAAAATCAAAAGTCGACTCCTAAAGTCGCAACATGACCGTACTACAAAACCTTCTTCATTCATGAAGACCTACCAAAATGTTGCACCACTAACACTCAACATGATGCCACTCAAATAATTCACTAATTCAAATCCAACCATATGCAAACGATTACACAAATATTTAATCTAAGGACTTACCCGAATGGGTATATCACCACTTAAATAACTGGGATAATACATAAATCTAATACCTTAAATAATCAAACGTGAGTCGGCTTTTCAGACTGAAATTCCAACATTAAGAACCGACCCCAAGTCGGATCATCCGACTCTTCAATTCTCGAGGACTCTTCTTGTCCTTAAATACAACTCCTTTCACAGAAGGGTTTGAATCTATGGGACTAATGAGTTCAAGGTTTTCACATACAAAGATTTAACAAATATTCCAATTTACAACTTTAAAGATTTACCAAACATAAAATCTTCATGACTAATCTTATGCACGCATAAAAATTATTAATGTAAATAGGTAGTTGTGCAAAATGGCCACCAACACCACACGTATAAAACTAGTTTGAAATTTGTGTGACTGTTACTCAAATTAATAATAACAACAACGAAAATGTGCTAAAAAGGGCCCTTCAAATATATCGTTATAGTTCAAACGTACACTTACTCACAACTTGTATGTAAGATAAATATTTTTGTACCAAAATAGTGTGCAACATAATACACTTGCACCAAACTTCAATAAGAAATTTACATGCCATTAAACTTCCAAAATTCTCTCTTTTTCCTATAAACGACATGGAATCAAATTCCCCAATAAGACTCGCATGTTTGTTTCTCAAAACTGGTAAAACGAAATATGCATGTGCTTTGGTTAAAACATGAAGCAATTTATGTTGGCCTCAAATTTAAAATTAAGGAGCAATATGTTTTCATCGCTCTAAAATTCTAACTAAAATGCCATAAGAAGTGTTCCAAATAAAATATGTAGACAAATTATATGCAACAAACAAATTGTACAAAACTCAAGGGAAAACTATACAAATGAACGCCATCAAAATCTTCACTTCTGACGACAAAGTCGCATAGAATATAATTCTCAAATAAACATCATAACAATCTCAATAAATGTAAACTCACGCAATAACAAAATAGTATGCATTTCGATTTCACCCTTGAGCCACAAAGGGTGTGAAATAAAATAAATCATATAAAATTTGCAAAAAAACATAGAAGGTAAAGTAGTTTCACGCATTTTAAAAATCAACCTCAAATTACCCATGAATGTCAAATTATACAACAAAATGTGCAATACCACATGCTCTTGCAAAACTCAAAGCAAAGATTGCATAACAATCGTGTTTCCAAAATTCCCAACAAAATTTTGCATTGAATAAAATTCTTGACAAAACTCATAAACCAACACACGCAATAAATCAAGTCTACGCAATTCAAAGTTTCATCCATGTATCACAAAACGACATAAAATAAAACTTCGTACGACTCAACAAAACCTCAATAAAACTCAATGAAATTCAAGGGGCATCCAACAATCATTTGGTGCCAAAGTTCCCGTTTCCAATTACAAATCAAATAAGACAAGGTTATAAATAAACATCATAAATTCCTCACTGAATACAAACTCATGCAATAAATGAAGTTCACGCTTTTTCGAAATTTCACTCTTTGGTCACGAATCAACATGAGATAAAATTTCAACAAGGATTGCAACCATATGCAATAAAACAATTTTATGCGGGTTTAAGATCATGCTTTAAAATCTTATGCGGGCTAAAACGTCTTGCCAAAATTTTGTGACACAACCCGCATGGTGATTTTCGAAAGAGTACGAAACAACTTATGCAATTTATTTTAGAAGCAAATCTCGTGCATGAAATTGGATGAGACTCAAAGTCTTAAAACCACGCTCATCAAGTCCACCGGTCACACTACCGACATCCGAATGCTCAAACATCTTAAGGCAATAATCGGAAACTAAATCGGTTAACCTTACAATTTCGTTTCAAAACAAGGTCGATTCAACAAGCCTATGGTTCTAATTCAACCAATAACTCTGACCCGAAATGGTTAGCTTAATGTACTCATCATGCTTAATTATCACTCAAATTGACAATGCTATAAACATCAACTTCTTCTGATGACTATTCACTAAGAATTTATCCACTACCCCATCAATCATCACATGAAGGCGATTCAAGCATATATATGCAACATGTAACTTCACCATAACACTGGCCAGGTGCAATTATGAACGTACCGTACATGATTATCCTTGCAACCATCATCATGATTCTCAATTTTAGTGACTCTATTGACCTCAAAATATCCTATCTTAAAGTGCCTAATAGTTCTCACTTTCACCCACTTAGAAGAATGCTAGTTTGAGTCTAGGTATCCGAAATCAACACCTAAATCTCTCAAACTTAAGCCCTAATACCAACTTGTAACACACTCAAATTTGGAAAGAGCGACTAAATTAAAATTTTCGATAATACATTAAATAAAGGATAAAATCCCTTTCTACAAATCAATACTTGAAAGACCTCAAATGGAATTTTGGTTTAACCTCAACAAATAATAAACCAAGTCTTATATAAGGACTAAATAAAGGTCGGGTGTTACTACAATCCAATAACAATCGCTATCTCCAAAAGTGGAAGACGTCATCAAATAGATAGAACTTTCTCGTGCATCTAACTAGCTATCTACTCTTCACTGTGTAGCTGGTATCATACCCCCCATCAAGGACCTGATGCACATGCCGACAAATAAAAAGGGTTAGGCTAACGCCTATGGAGTTCAAGAGTTTTCATCGCTATATAATCAATAAAACAGAAATAATATAATTTAAATCACGATTCCCATTATACAAAAATATTTAGAATAAATAGTGATGTCTTTCCTAAAAATCTCATTTTACGTGTTAAAGTGCATAAATAGAAATACCCCGAAAATGTGGAACTAAACCCTTTACTCACGCGAAACATAAATAGGATAAAATTCAAATATCAAATGATGGCAATAATTGTGATTCCCAGATTCAAGCTCTTCAATCATACACACAAATATGTAGAAATCATATTTATTGATTTAACTTTGAAATTGTTGAGGCTAAATGTTGAATTCAAGATTAAAAAGGGTCAAAGTTGTAATTTTGTAATAGTTGGTTTGTAATTGTTTGTAAGTCTTGTTGGAAGTCAATGTATTTGACTTTACATGTGTTAGTTTGAGTTGTAAGGTCAACTAGTTTGACCAAGTATAAATACTCTTTGTGTCTTGTAATCATGAAGACATGCACACATTGAGAGAGCTATTGTTTAGAGAGAGAGTTTTTCAAATAGGTATATGGCACACTAGGTTGAGAGAGAACTCATTGTAATCAAAGTTAAATCAATAAATATGATTTCTACATATTTGTGTGTATGATTGAAGAGCTTGAATCTGGGAATCACATTTGGTATCAGAGCTAATCATATCATTCAGAGATCGATTTCTTGTTCGAAAATGAAGAACTCGCAGACAATCTATGTTTAGATTGATTTTGTGAATTTATATTGTAATTGTCAAATTTTTGATTGCATTGTATGCTTATGATGTATTAGAACATTTTTCATTCAATTTGTAATTGCAATTTCCTTGTAATTCGTACTTGATTTGTCAATTTTGTAAGTTTCAGATTGAAAAAGCTTAGCGTACTGTACTTGAATCGAGATCATGGATTCAGTTGATTTTTGGTGAAATTGTTGTTGAGGTTTTGTTCAAAACATCATCCTGATCGATTTCTCAAAGTTTGGTTGGAATTGAAGAAGTGTAGAATCGAATTTTGATCATTTTTGTGATTTTGGAGTCGAACATCTGAAGAACTCGCAAGATTTGTACTTTTCGCTAGATTCAAGAAATCCGCATTTCTCTTGGTTTTTGAAGTTGGAAATTTTTTCTCAAGTACAGAATTCGCATACGCTTGGTGCGAAAAGTTAAAGAATTCGCACAAAGATTCGTGAGAAAAGTCAATATTTCACAAAGGCCTTGTACGAAAAGTGTAGTTTCTGCAAGACGCGGTGTGCGAAAAGCTAATGTTCATTGTTGTGGCCTGCGAAAATTTTCAGATTTCGCATGATGAAGATCATCTGAATTTTTTTCAAGTTCAGAATTCGCATAACATTCTTCTGCGAAAATTTTGTGTTATTGAATTTTTTCTAAGGGAGGATTTGGCATATCTCTCCATGCGAAAAGTATATAACTTGCATCCCTAACCGTGCGAAAAACTAGGAATTCTCATCCTAAAGCTAGCGAAAAGTTCAGAATTGTCATCTGTAGTCTGCGAATTGTGGTCTTATGCGAAAAGTTCTTTCTGTTGGATGCGAAAAGTGTAGAATTCGCTCAATTTCCTGAGAATTCTTTACTTAGAATATTTTTGGATTTTTTTCTGAAAATTTTCAAGTTTGATTTTCAAGCCATGATTTCTGATTTTTCTGATTAACGATCATTTCAAGTTCTTATTTTACAGATATTAAAATGTTTCAAGGTTACAGTTATGATTTTGGTCAGATGAACATCTCTGAAGCTAAAGCCAATCTGAATCATCTTCCTGGATAGTTGTCAATCTACACCAAGATGGCTAATGAGTGTTCAAGAGAAAATTCAAAGATTAATGCTGAGAAAGTTGAGTTACAAGTTAAAGTATCTGCTCTTGAATCCGAATTAAAAGATCTGAAAATTAAATCTGAAAGCCCAGATCTTAAAGTTGAAAAAGACAGACTGAAAGAGAAAGCCTTTAGCCTTGAAGTGGAGATTAATGTTCTGAAAGAGAAAGCCTCTTAAGTAAAAGACAACTCTAGTGTGCAAGAAGTATTGAAAAAGATTGAAGAGCTTGAATCTGGGAATCACATTTGGTATCAGAGCAAGCAAAAGTCAGAAATCAAATCAAGAAATGGAAATTTGTTGAAATCTTGAAGAACTCGCAGAAGACTCTGTCCATATTTGAATTTCTTTGTTTTCGGTGTTTTCGGTGTTTTTGGATTGGATTTTGGAAGCATTGTGCTCGTTTTGTGTAATAGAACAAGTTTTGTTTAGGTTGATTTGTCCAATTCACAACTGATTGTGTGAATTTTTTATTTTGGATGTATTCTTGTTCGAAACTTAGAACGCACTGTATTTTCATCCAACCTTGTAATTTTGTTGTTGTTTGTCGAAATCATGTATTGAGTTTGTGTTCAGATAGTGTTCGAGGTGTAATCTGCAAAGTTTCTGAAGTTAATTCGAAGATTTGAATGGAATATTGATTGATTCTGTGTTTTTGTGTTCGACATTTGAAGAACTCACAAGATTCAGAGAATTCGTAAGGTTCATAGAGGAATTCGCAAGGCACATAGATTTCATGTTGTTAAAAAAAACAAGTACATAATTCACATAAGCCTTGTGCGAAAAGTACAAGATTTCGCAGGCCCTTATACGACAAGTACAAAATTCGCATAAGCTTTGTGCGAAAAGCTCAGAATTCGCACGCTGAACTCTGGGAAAAGCTATTGTTCATCTGCTTCAGCCTGCAAAAAGCTCCAGAATCCACACGTTGAAGTTTATTGAAATTTTTTTAAGGATAGATTTCACAGAATATTTTGCGAAAAGTGTGTAACTCTCTTTGGAATATTTTTAAGTCTAGAATTCGCAAGCCTCTTCTTGCGAAAAGTACAAAATTCGCAAAACACTACCTGCGAAAAGTAGGAATTCGCAAGCTTCTTTCTGCGAATTCTTGGTGTTCAGTAGTCTGCGAAAACTGGTCAACAGTGGCCTGAGAATTCTATACTTGGTGAAATTTTGACAAGTTGCAATATGAATTTTCAATGTCAAATTTTTTTTCCTGGAACCCCCATGCTAAGTCTGCGGAGGGGGACATATTTCTAAGTGTGATCAAAGTTTCTGATTTTTGTTACGATCATTTCAAGCTTATATTTTACAGATATCAAGATGCCTTACATTGATGAGAAGGGAAATATTCTTCTAACAAAAAGAGACTGTGCTATTGCTTATATGCTTGAAATTTCAGATCTTGAAGCTGAAAATGAAAAATTAAAAAGCAAAATTCATCTCTTCAAGATCAAATCAAGAAACTAAAAGAGAATTCTAATGTTTTAGAGAAAAATTTTTATTTTCTCAGATTGTATTTCTAATTCTAAAATTAATTTTACAGGGATAATTGCTTCAAAAGAGAAAGAGATTTCTAATCTTCAAATCAAATTGAAGAAAACAGAAGAGTTTTGGAAAGAACAAATATTGAATTTAAAAAGAAGATTTTGGAATTGGAAGCTCAAATTGTCAAATTCAAACAAGAAGACTCGGTCAAGAAGAGTGAGGATATAGCCAAGGGTTTAGAATCTACAAGTGCAAAGCTACAAAAGAAGATATCAGTCTTGGAGAAGCAGATTGCAAAAGAAAGAGAAGAATTTGAGAAAGAAAGAAAAATGTTTGCTCAAAAGTTCTCTGATTTTTTAAGAAAATCATTTGAAGAGAAGAAAACTTTTGAACTGAAATGTGCAAAAATTTCTCAACAAGTGACAAACTTTGATAAAGTAATCATTATGGAAAAAGATAAATTTGAGAAAGAAAAGAAGAAAGTTGAACTAAAGACTGTTGGTGTGTTTAAAGAAATATCTGATAAGAGAACTCTGTGGAGAAAGATTTTGAAGATGATTTTTTTTTAGACGAAGATAAAGAAGCTTACAAGAAAATTTATCTAATCTATCAACTACAGCAATGAAGGAAAGAAATAACTTGTCTGCAATGATAACTGAACTTGAAGAAATCATTTTCAAGGTGAATTTGATTGAACAAAAAACGTCAAAATCAATTGTTCAATCACCGGGAGATGATCTAGCTGATTCTGAATGCTCATTCAAGACAGTTTCAAGTTCTTATCATACTCATGTTTCTTTAAAGAGGTCAGTAAATTCCAAAGATCATATTCGTCTTTCTAACCTTTTATACGATAAGAATGTTGATGGTTTCGGAAAATTCAAAAAGACAAATTTTAAAGAAAAGTTAGTTTGGAGAGTGAAAGGATCCTCAGATGAGAAGAAGGATCAAAAATCATTTGTGCATATACCTAATGCCAAGAAGAACAATGCTACGTAAGGTAAATCTTTTGGTAAACCTGATATTGTTTACACTATCAATCAGTTAATCAGGTTAGCTCAAAAGAAAATATCTTGTTCTTACTGTGGTACAAATGATTTTGTAAGTAAAAACTATGTGAATTACTGGTATGGTTCTTATTACATTACTCCTAACAGAACTGCAACTAACAAAACTGGACCCAAATACCAGTGGGTACCAAAATCTCCATCTGTGTTGCAGGAACCTAAAGTCTAGGGGGAGTAAAGAATAATGGCTTCTAAACACTACAGTTTAGAACACGTACCTCAAAGATCAAGTTTGACTTATGAGTAAAGCAACTCAGGACTTGTTCTCCAATGTCAAGAATATTGGCTCTTTAATAATACAGTTCAAGACTCGGTCTTCAATGTTAAGAGTTTTTGTACTCCGACGCATAAAAGATGATCAATCTTCAAGGGGAGTACATATTATTTCTTCTGATAAATTTGTGAATGAAAATTTTCAGGGGGAGTTTGACTTCTGAATTTATTTCAATCGTAGTAATTCAGAACTCAGTTTAATGATTAAGGATTGTGAAAATTTTAAGGGGGAACATATATTATTTATATTTTTGTTAGAGCAGAAATATATTGGATACAAGACCATGAAGACTGAAGGTCAAAATACAAGAAGTCAAAGTTGAGAAAGTCAACTCTCATTAAAAGTCAAAATCTAAATGTAATAAAGTCAAAGTTACTTGTATTTGTTTTTTGTTTCCTTGTTATTAGTAGTAGGTATAAATACTCTTATTTGCTATTTTAATAGATATATGACTAGAAAAGAGAATTCATACGTAGAGAGGGTTTTAGAGAGAGAAACAGAGATCTAGTGAGAGAAAGTGATAAACTGAATTTCTAATAGTTTGATTTTGGATTTGAAATCAATCAGGTAGTTTAATCATCTTGTTTGATTGATTGTTTATGTTTTAGAAACTTGATTTCAGGGAATAACAATTGGTATCAGAACAGATCCAATCAAAATCAATTTTACCAGAAAATGTTCGTTATTGTTCATCGAGTTCATAGATTGAATCTGAGTTTTAATACATTTTTCGAGTTGTAATTGGTCAGGTTTTGTACGTTTAGTGTTATCAATCAATTCTGTATGATTTGATTCATCAATTGCACTGTAATTGATCATCAATTTTGATGAATTTGGTGTTTTAGAGTTCACGAGTTCAAAGCACTGTTTCATAGATCGATTTGTACTTTAAGTGTTTGTTATTGAAATTCAGTGCTAGATTTTGGTTCTAGATGTGTTTGTGGTCGATTTCTCAAAGTTTCGAGTTGTAATTCGAAGTCCAGTTAGGTTTTCAGTTGATTCAGTGATGTGTTCAGTCGTAAGTTTCAAGAACTCGCAACCAATCTGAAGAACTCGCAAGTTCTTCAATAATTCGCAAGGTCATTCAAGAACTCGCAGAGGCTCGAGAAAAGGATTCGTAGATCGATAAGAATTTCTAAAATTCCAAGTGCAGGATTCGTTAATATGTTAATTGAGAATGTTCTAAATTTCGCAGGCTTTTGTGTTGAGAATCCTTAAGGATTCGTATTAGTCTGTCTATTATTCTTCAGGATTCGCAGAGTGCTATATTGCGAATTGTGAATATTTCGTAGGCCTAAGTGTTAAGAATTTCATGTTTTGGCATGAGAATAACTTGCGAAAACTTTAGGATTATTAGGTGTTGCTTGCAAAATCTGAGTTTCTGAAGCTTACGAATTCTATAGGCTTACGAATTTCTGTGTGTTTCAGGGTTATCTGCGAATTCCTTGCTATTCTTTCTATTAGCTTGCGAATTCTGTGTGAACTTCTGTGTTGTTTGCGAATTCCTTACATCTCTTTGGTGTTTGCGAATTCTAGACTTGAGAATTTTGGAAATTTCATTTCTGATTTTCATTTCAATTTTTTCTAAATAGTTTGATTTCATTTGGACTAATGGTCAATTTCAAGTTTCTTATTGCATATTTTTTTTCAATCAGGATGACATCAAGAGAAGCTCTCGCTATAGGAACTAACACAAAGCCACCAGTACTTTTCAAGGGAGAGTACGAGCAATGGAAAGATAGGTTCATGGACTTCATAGATAGACATGTATTGGGTGAACTTATCAAGATATCTTTAGAGGAAGGAGTTATGCCAATTCCAACAACGACCCGTACTGTTGGAAATGAGCAGATAGAATATAAACTTAAGTTTAATGAATTCACTGATGAGGAGAAAGATAGAGCAAGAGCTGATAAATTGGCAAAGTCTTTCACTCTTCAAGGCATACCAAACGAGATATATGTCAAGATTGACAGCTACAATGCTACCGGAAAACAAATGTGGGATCAACTGGAGAAGAAGATGCTTGGATCAAAAGTTGGGAACCAACTCAAAATATCCAACTGCCTCAATAACTATGAAGAGTTCAAGGCTAAGGAGGGTGAATCACTGGAGGATACTTATGACCGATTTTTGACTTTGTTGAATGAACTCAGTAAGAACAAAGTGAATAAGTCACAAATTAAGCTCAGTGTCAAGTTCCTTAGTATCTTGCAGTCTGAGTGGAAGAGATTTACTAGACAAATGAAACAAATGAAGGACTTGAATGAAATACCACTCCATGAAGTCTATGAAACTCTTAGACAAAATGAAGAAGAGGTTGATGAGATTATGGGTGAAAAGAAAAAGGTTGAGAAGGCAGTTGTTGATCTAGTTGCTTTAGTTGTGAAACAGAAGAGTGTGAGCCTTAAGAAGAAAAAGAAAGTCATACTTTCTGAATCAGAAGAGTCAAAGAGTGAAGATAACTTTGATTCAGATGACTGTGAAAGTTTAAAGAAGGCCATGCTGATGCTGACAAAAACTTTTCATAAAAAGTTTTACAAAAAGCCTAGCTCAAACAGTCAAAGGTATTCTTTTGGGTCTAAGAACTTTGAACACAAGGAGAGAATTGAGGGAAATAGAACGGAAGAAAAGAAGCCTGCAAAAGAGAAGAGACAGTCAGAATCCACAAAGTGCTATAACTGTGGCAAACTGGGTCATTTTGCTAAGAACTGCAGAAAGCCCAAAGTCAGAAACTCCGAGTACTACAAAAACAAGATGCTTCTAGCCAAGCAACAGGAGGCTGAAAAAGCATTAATGGCAGAGGATGAATTCTGGCTTGATCATTCAGGCCAGGAAGATAAGACAGAAGGGAAGGAAGAAACAGCACACTTGTGCTTAATGGGTAAGATAGAGTTGGAAGTTGAAGCTGAGACAGATGAAGAAGTAATTGAAGAGGTATGTGATATGACTGAATCGGATTTTATAAATCAAATAAATGTCATGATGATTAGACTTCAAAAGTTAGAGTCAAAGCATAAGCGTGAAAGAGGTATCAATAAAGACAAAAACCAATCAATACAGAAACTTAGCGAGGATATTGCTGAGAAGAAAGTATTGATTGAGACTTTACATAAAAATATTGATACCTGTGCTAAAGAAAAGACTATAATTCTTAAAGAGTTAGCTGAAACAACTTCACAATATAGACCGTGTGAGTTTGATTCAAAAGAACTTACTAAAATGCATTCTTCGCTTTCAAAAGAAAACAAATCTTTACTTGAAAAAGTAAATGCTTTGGAAGGAAAATTATATACATTGGGTCAAACTGAACAAACCATTCATCTAAACAAACCCAAAGAGAACAAAGAATGTTGGGGACTCGGTTATGAGAATCCACATTATCTTAAAAAGGGTATATCTGAAGTGCCTGGACTTTATGATTTTACATTTTTAAGTCTTGCATCAAGATACCCTGATCTTCATGTTCAGTGGACTAAACTATCTAAAGAGGATGAAGCCAAGGAAAATGAGAAAAGACATAACACAACTAAAGTTCAACTTCCATTTCGATATGAGAGGTTGAATAGTAGTTATAGTTCTGATAAATCAAAATTTCTTTCAGATGACTATTTTGAGAGTTATTCCTCAAAAGAGTTGGAGGCGAAGCCTATAGAAGGTAAAATTTATGTTCCTCCTCTCGTTTTAGAAAGTTAAATTTCTGAACTTGAGAATACTCTGACAGAAGAAAGAATTTTGATGGATTTAGAACAAAATATGTTTTTAACTGTGTTGAAAAATTCTGATTTTTCTAATTCTTCTAAAGCTTCAAATTCTGATGATATGTCTAGTTTACTTAATGATGGATTTGATTAGTAGTTATAGTTCTGATAAATCAAAATTTCTTTTAGATGACTATTTTGAGAGTTATTCCTCAAAAGAGTTGGAGGCGAAGCCTATAGAAGGTAAAATTTATGTTCCTCCTCTCGTTTTAGAAAGTAAATTTCTGAACTTGAGAATACTCTGACAGAAGAAAGAATTTTGATGGATTTAGAACAAAATATGTTTTTAACTGTGTTGAAAAATTCTGATTTTTCTAATTCTTCTAAAGCTTCAAATTCTGATGATATGTCTAGTTTACTTACTGATGGATTTGATTTTTTAAACTCTGATGGTGATTTAGATGAATGTATTGCTCAATTTGATTTTAATTCTAAACTTCCTGATCATTCATCTTTTGTTATTAATTCTTTTGGATTACCAAGTGTGTATGAAAAAGGTGAAACATCAACGAAAGTTGATAAATCAGTTCCTATGAAAACCAAAGTTGCCAAAGATAAGAAGAAGAAATTTGGGCATTCACAGAAACAAATTACCACTAGTAAGTCAAAGAAGAAGCATTTATTTGATTCTCATTGGTCTAACTCTGAAGTTTCAAATTTTTTAGATGTGAAAAGGAAAAGGCATGGAGTTAAGTCTGAATGGCAACCAAAGCAGAAGAAAGATGAGAATGCTAAATCATTTTCTAGTGCTGATTGTAGTAAGAATACTACTAGTAAAAATGATATAATTGTGGGTGTTGCTAATTCTAAATCAAAACTTGTAAATTCTTACAAGAAATATTCCAGATAACAATTATTCCAGTTATCTTTGTCTACTTGAAAGTTTTCCAATTATGATAGAAATGATTATGATTCTCGGAAATATTCTGATGTTTGGTTTGGCACATATTTTGTATATTCTTATCGTTCTAATTCTTCATATGGTTTTCAAAGGAAAAGCGGACCCAAGTTTAAATGGGTGTCAAAGTCATGTGCTAACACAGTTGGATCCAAATGCAAATGGGTACCAAAACCAAAAGAGGAATCTGTGACGTAGGTATCTGAAATTAAAGTGGAGTAAGAAAACAATGGCTCTTAAATACAACAGTTCAAGACCCATACTTCAATGATCAAACGACTTTACTCCTAAGTTGAATGATATTGTACTCCTAGATACATATCTGCGAAGATCAACATTCAAGGGGGAGTACATATTTGTCTGAAAGTTATGCTTTTCATAGCTATGGTGATCTATATTTGAGGGGGAGTTAATGCTTATATTTTACACTGATAAATTTTTCTGAAGCATAATTTCAGGGGGAGTAAAAGAATTATGATTTCTGATTATTTCAGATCAGAACTCATTCATTTAATTGTGTTACTACTTTATGTCTTTTAATTTCAGTGAATAAAGTTGCTTTGGCATGACTTTGAGACTTGTGTAGGATGAGAAAAGCTTACAAGATCATATTTTTATGACTTAAGCAAGACTTCATGAGATTTAATATGAAGCGAAAAGGTTAATTTCTTATCTTAATCTCACATATGGTTGAAAGAAGGACAACTTTCAATCATAGAAAATATGTTCTTAAACGTTCAAACCACTTCCCGATTCTTAAACAGATTTCATGAATTGGAAGTGTGATTTTAAATGTTTTCATTTTTATTTGTACTTAAACATTAACAAACCGTGTGTTTCCAAAGATAATACTTGTGTATTGTCTTTTCTATATACTTTCAAGTATTCACACACACCGGTTTGACTTTTTGTTCAAATTGTTCTTACCATGTCTCAAATTTGACACATATTTTTCGATGGTAAGACACCCCGCTTGTACTTCAAAGAATTTTGAGCGTCATTTCATTTCGAAACGTTCATTTCAAGAATGTATGTACTTTGTTTCATATAGACAATATCCATTATTCTTGACCATAAGCTTTGATTGGTACATCATTTTATTTCTGATCATTTTCATACAATGTCATATTTTCAAACAAGTCTCTTGCATTCATATCTATTCATTCAATTTACTTGTTTGAAATATCTTCAATGTTTAAATTGCTCATATCTTCATGATTATATTTTGAGCATACAAACATCTGACTTGTATTTGAGCTTTAACTGTTCAAGTTAAACCATTTTGAGCAACAATATGATTTATAGGACAATATGGGTTCTTTGTGCTAGGACTTAATTGTAACTTCTATGGATTCACGTTAACCAGTGTTTCCTACCCAAGACGTTAATCCATAGTGATTGAGTGTGAGGAGTAAAAAAGAAATGAGTGTGGGTTGTGTGTTGAGGTAAAATGTATAAGAGAGTTTGGTTAGATGTGAGCTTAATGATTAAAAGAAAGAGGGTGTGAGATCAGAGTAAAAGAATATCAAACTCTGCACCAACTACTTTCTGAGTCGGGCAGCCACATTACTAATGATTCACAATTCTTCGTGAACATTATTGAAATAGGCAAATAGCCCATGCCAACTCTTGTATGTAACCCCACCAGCCACTCATTTTCTTCTCAAAAAGAAAATGTTTTATATTTTTAAGGGGACGCAACACATAATCTATCTGGTTTTCATTTCGAAAATCTGGATATTGAAAAAGAAGGAAGTCTGCCCCACCTTCGCACTTCAATCATGCACATTGAGTCTGTGTTTAATTACTGTTGTCTCAGTGGTTTACACAATGTTGAGCCTTTATAAAAGCAATCATCATATGCTTAATTCTTTCTATCACTTGCACGAACACACAAGGAATTTGTTTTCTTGTCATAACATTCATAGAAATTTCCTTCGTGGTGTTTCGATGATTGGATGGAAGCCCTGGGGGAGTGAACATCAAAAAGCTCCTTTCCTATGTGTATCCGTTACACACAGTAACTTTGTGTTACTAACAGGCATATTAACTGATTCATTTGTTGATTCAGGTGTTACATTCCTATTTTCTCTAGATTTGCAAAGATCTGGATGAATATATATTGTTCGAATTGGCAACGAATCAGAGGCTCATTATCAAAGATCAGTGGTCAGATAGAATTTCAGAGACATTTCTTGGAGAAAAGTTTTGATGTTATAGATGCTCTATTCATCAAAAATGGGGAGATGATTTAAATAAATGTCCGGATCAGAAATTTCAAAGATAAAGAGTTGAAGAAGATAAAGTTCAAAGTTTGAAAGGTTGTTCAAGCAAAGTCAAAGATGTTTGAAGATGTGCTGATTTTCTGAAAATTTTCTTTGAAGACTAATTGCTAAATATATCTGAGCTAATTCTGAAGATAATTTCTTTCCAAGGTATGAAAGAGTTTTGAGGCAATTTTGAGAAGATTATTGAAGAAAGTTTCTACCATCTTTGGGAGAGATTGTTGGTATTTCTTGAAGATAAACTTTGGAGAGATTAAAGTAAAAGATCAACCAAAAGAGGAAGTTTGTACTCAGATTGAGCTTAAACGGGAGATTTAAAGTTCTTCATTGCAACTAAAGGGGGAGACTGATTTGATAAATCTTTTTGTGATGATCTTGAATCCAAAGGGGGAGATTGTTAGAGCAGAAATATATTGGATACAAGATCATGAAGACTGAAGGTCAAAATACAAGAAGTCAAAGCTGAATGTAATAAAGTCAAAGTTAGTTGTATTTGTTTTTTATTTCCTTGTTATTTGTAGTAGGTATAAATACTCTTATTTGTTGTTTTAATAGATATATGACTAGAAAAGAGAATTCATACGTAGAGAGCGTTTTAGAGAGAGAAACAGAGATCTAGTGAGAGAAAGTGATAAACTGAATTTGTAATAGTTTGATTTTGGATTTGAAATCAATCAGGTAGTTTAATCATCTTGTTTGATTGATTGTTTATGTTTTAGAAACTTGATTTTAGGGAATAACAATTTTCGACTGATATAATATTCTCTGATCCTTTAGGGGGAGCTTATATGAATTATCATAATTGAAGAGGGAGATTAAAAGATAAATTGATTCTTATTTTTAAGGGGAGTTACTATTCTCACTAGAGAATATGTGACAACGGATTCTGGATACTTTAGTTTAGAACCCGTACTTCAAAGTTTTTGATCTTTGCTATTTGAGCTGACTGGTCAATTTTTATAAGGAAGTTTTTGTTGAATTTTTAAGGGGGAGAAATATATTTTTTTTTGTGATAATATGCTTGACTTTTTACAGGTATTGAAGAGAAAATATATGAGGTTTTGTCAAGGCTGAGCTTATTAGCTTACATTTTATTTTCTTGTTCTTAATTGGAGGGGGAGAAAAAATTTTCTTTTTAAGGGGGAGCTGAGAATCTCAAGCTGATTGTAAGTATTTTTCTTATTCTTAAGATCTACATACTTGAAAGAAGAACAACTTTCAGGTATGAAAATTGTTTTTAAATGTTCAAACCACTTTTTGTTCTTAAAAGATTTCATGAATCTAGAAGTGTGTTTTTAAATGATTTTTGTTTGGAACTTTCATGCTTAACTGACCCTATGTCTCCAAAGATCAATACTTGTGTATTATATTTTCTATATACTGTCAAGTATACACACACACCGGTTCAGTATCTTCTTATTGACTTTGTTATTTCCTTGTCTCTAAAAGAAACAATTTTTCGGTGGTAATACACTCGCTTGTTTTTCAATGTTGTTGAATATCATACATCTTTTCAAAATTTTGTCCGTTCTTTGTCAATATGTTTATATTTGTTCATATAAACAAATCCAATTCTTTGATACTCCAAACTTTTCATATTTTCATGATAATTGATCTGATTGATACAGTGTCAGATTCTCGAAAGAATTCTCTTAATTTCATTTCATTCATTCAATTTCTTTGTTTGAGAGATATTCAATATTCAATAAGCTCATATATGATTGATATTTCTTTGGAGCTTACATTCATTTGACATTGTTATCATATTTTGTGCTTAACTGTTAAAGTTATATTGTTGAGCTACATATTTTTTTAGGATAAAATTACACGGGATTCTTGTGAGTGCTTAACAGAACTTTTATGGATTCACGTTAACTAGTGTTTCCTACCCAAGAAGTTATCCTTGACTGATTGAGGGGTGAGGGGTCATAAATCAAAGAGTAGGGGAGATAACTCAGAGGGTTGAGTTTTTCTTGGTGTGATGAGGTAAAATGGAAAAGAGAGATTGGTTAGAAGTGAGTTTAAATGTTTAAAAGAAAGAGGGTGTGAGATCAGAGTTAAAAGAATATGAAAACTCTACACCAACTTTTTCTGAGCCAAGAAGCCACATCTACTGATTGGTTCACATTCTTTGGTGACTATCATTGAAATAGACACTAGCCCATTGTAGATCCCAGTACAGTGCAATCACGAACAATAATCAACAATGAAGAACAATAATATAGCTACAACCTCTAGTCATATGATTAATATTCAAGAAAGGGTTTAGGTTTACAGAGAGAATATCTGATCAGTAAATGTAAACCTATTGACTAGAGAATTATGAATAATGAGACTAAAAAACTGATAAAAGAACTAAAACTGCCTTTATATATCAGGCTTACAAGCTTAATGGACTTATGGGCTTTAGTCCCAACTAACTAATAAAACTTTAGAATAATTACATTTTGCACCCTGAACTTCTATTTAACATATAAATCACCCTAACAATCTCCCCCTTTAAATAGAAGTTCGAAATCACGCCAGTTTGGAACATATGTCTTTCGAAACCCAAAACTGATCTCGAAATATCGCATTTGCGTTCTGTACTCCAGCAGATCAATGATAACACCTAGTGCTTGAAGAACAAGCTCCTTGTATTTCGGATCCAATGGCTGAACCCCTTTTTCATCTTGATCAACAACACACTTCAACTTGTCTTTAAGCAACATCAAAGTACCATCGCAGAATCTGGCAATCTGACTGAAACGGATAAAACGCATATCACCTTTGTTGTTCGCGTATGTCATGCCGAGTTCTGGAAACTTAAAACTGTGAAGGCTGGTACATTCTGGGCATCAGAAGGAATCCTCAAATCAGGTTTAAGCAGATTGATCTTCGGTTGGTTGCTTTCTAACCCGATCTGAAAATCTTCTACCGAGGCAAGCTTCATTGCACACTTCATGTATCTCTTGACAGTCTCGAGTGCATCTGTAACTTCCCCTGGTCTGATAGTTCTGGTCTTAAAGTCTCTAAGCAGAAATAGCAGATCTTGTGGTTCAAGACGTGGAAAATCAGCTTCAGAAAAATTCCACTTTTCACCATCTTCTCGAGTTACCACAAAGTATGAATACTTTACGCCCATGAAGAAGCAAGCGTGAATTTGATCGACAGATGTAATTCGGAGCTTTGCCTTTATGTACCTGTCTTTAAAGCAGTTATACACAAATATGATCTCATGCTGCTTTTCCTTGCTTTTCATCGACTAGAGACCATGAACCACGACTTCATCATATTCACGAATCCAATTGGCAAAGATCTTCTTCTGGCTTTCTTCCAAAAATGGAACTTTAATTCTGAATCTTTCCCACTTGGATGGCTTAGCTGGTGGAGTACTATTTGTTCTCAAAACTGGTGATGCAAGAGGAGATCTAAGAGGAATATCTGGCTAAGGTAGATCAGGGTGATCTGCAGATGTGTAAGTCAAAAGCGGAACCTCGACAGAAGGTTGTATGACTGACTGATAATATGGAGCCGTAAATTCGGAATTGATAATCTCATCAATCTCGGCTTGAAGGACTACCAGTGCTCTTTCGGTGTTGGCTTGTTCTTCTGTCGGGTCTGAAACAGAATAAGGATCGACGATCAAATCCCAGATTTCAGGATCTATCGGTGAACCTCCATCTTGTTCCTCAGGCTTTTCAACCATTGGAATATCGTATAATACCAAATCCATAGACTGCTCCTGTGCCTATCCTTTCCCTTCGGGTTAAGTACCAGAACCCGAACCCCTTTCCGTTTCCACCTGAACTGTACCCACTGACTGTGTCTCCGGCTCGGATAGTCTTTGGCGCTTCTCACCCTCATGGTGATCAGTATCATCCTGGTCATCATGTCGGCACTTGAGCATCTCTGCCTAGCTCCGGCAGGTGTCTTCCACGGATGATAGTCGTTCAGTCAATACAACTACTGTTTGCTGCAAAGACTGAAGGAGGGCTTGTTGATGCTGGAAGGCTTCTGGAGATATAATGGGTTGGGGGTGGAGTAGGTGTAGATGCTTGGGCACGTAAGAGAGAGAGTAGATCAGCATCTTAAGTAGGTTCGTTTTGAGATTGTGCAAGAAGTTTGGCAAGGAGGATGGACTTGAGGTCATCGATAGACATCTCTGTAGCAATAATAGAGGGTTGTGGTGTAGGAGGTAGTGGTTCAGGCTCAGTCGCAGGACCTTTGCCTTTGATCAGACGTTTCAACGCATCTACCTCCTCCCTCATTTCCACTCGCATGATGGTGTGGACAGCCTTTAGGGCGCCGTCCATGAATTCCCTTGAGACGAACTCTGGGTGAGTAACTCTTGGGTCACTTAGACTTCCAGTTGTGGTTACGACTATAGAAGTCGAACCGCCTATGTTCACAGCTGGCGAGATGATAGTTGTGGTAGGACTTTCACCAATCCTCGTAAACTAACCGAAGGTGGAATTACTATAGTTGTTCCGATCGGGCCACTAAGGCCTCCAGCAGTAGCCGAGAAGGGTACCTGTGTCCTAGGAATAGGAGATATAACATCAAAGGGATCTAGACTCTGTGCACCCAAAGAAGTCGAAGACGGGGGCAGCTGTCCTCTTGTTCCAATACCAGAACTCTCTAAGCGAGAGACCGGTAGCGTTTGTGCTAAATCCCCGTGAGAAATTGAAACCACCATCTGTTGAGAGATGGTGGAGTGGCTCGGGGGGGCGTGCAATTGCGTCGCTAGGTCCACGACGGCTCCTTTAATACCCTGTCTCAACACATGAGACTGGGTAGCAGATGTGGCTACCTGGCTATATGAGGTCAGGGGGAGGTCAACCATAGATGGTTGCCTCATCACTCGTGTACGCTCAGTATCAAATTTGCTCTTCGTTTCCCTCTCTCTGCTCACAATATCCTGTTCAACTGATACTCCCTCCGTTCTCCTTGTCTCTCCAGGTGAGGGCTCATCATCGTCACCATCAGAGTCAGAAGACTCATCACTTGATGTCGATGCTTCGGTGGCGGAATCCGACTGAGTGCCGGATTGATCTGACGTTTCCTCAGATGCGGTGGCAGAAGAGGACTGAACATGTGCGATTTCAGTAGTTGTGTCCTCTTCCACCATTTGAATGGCTGTCGGTGAAGGCGATCGTTGAGAAGTACTGGCCTGGCTTTGTCGAACGGCGCTGCCCACTCCAGATCCCCTCATAATATTTTTGCTCAGCACACCTTGTCCGGGAGCCCCAGTCCTCCGGACTCTACCGCCTCTCGTACGTGGACCCTCCCGCCTCTCGGGTCTCGCTCCCTGGGGAGGTCCTTCCGGTTCTGGATGGACCATAGGAGCTTGTAGGTTGTGTGTGCGTCTATAATCTATTACACTCAGCGCCGTAGGACTAGCGTAGGCCAGTAACCCGTCTGGAATAAGTCTGGCGACTAGTCCTTCTAGATCAGGACAAGTCGGGATTTTATGAGTCTGGTTTTGCGGACACGTCGGGTGCGAAGATCGGTGCACAATGGCAGGATAAAGGACCATGAAGTTGCGGATGATAATCTGGAGAAAACGCATGAACGGAATGAAGTTCCGTCTTTTTTTCGCGTTGTCTTGTACTTTCTGAACTAGCTCGAACCAGAGGATGTCGGCATAGTCGGCATGGCGATGGAATGCCACAGCATAGAATAAGCGTAGGATGTTGATACTCGATTGATCGATGCCTTTCGTGATAGCCGGGAGGCACCGATTTCGGTACGTGAAGAGCGTGTACCAAATGGTGGTAAGATTCTTCCTGTTGAATCCAGATGGAAGGCGTAGAATCGAGCCGTAACGCAGGGACTGGATGTCGGAGCAGAGAGTTGTATCGGACACGATTAGGTCAAAACTGTCTCTCCCCGGAAATGCAGTGGCGGTCAGTAAGTAGAGAAACTGTCGGAAGAGATCGCGGGTGAGAAGTACGGGCGTGTGGTCAATTCGGCCCTCCAACTGGAAGCCATCGTCGGCCTCCAGAGGAGTAAGAGAACGCCAGAATTGTTGCAAGTAAAGGTGGGGGATTTCAGCTATCTCCGTGAGTGCATAAGAGAGAGGATGACCACGGAGGATCTCGATCATCACCTGATATTGGATTGCAGGTTAGGTGACGTCGAGCTGGAAGTTATTGGGCGTGAGTGGAAGGAACTGATCCTCAAGAATCAGTTCGGCATCAACTATGGGGTCAATCGCCTGGTTTGGGTTGTGAGCCATTGTACCTATTAAGAGTAAACATGTTAGAACTTAGGTACATTTAAAAGCATGATATTTTTGGAGTTAAATGATCAATGGGTTAGAAGCCATGACCAATTCAAACTCCAAGACATGGAGCAGTACCAACCCTAATCCGTGAACTAGGGTCAATAACCAAGAAAATGCAACCATTTAAGGTTTCTGAAATCCAACTCTCACTCTCATTCTCACCACATACTCAACAAGTTTAACAAGGAAGCACATATGCAAATCACTATCCACCAAGCATATAAGTAACTTAAAATTCACCATCAAACCAATCGGACCGGTATTGAGCATCGACCGGGGTATGGAATTGACCGGGATCTAGCATAGACCGGGGTCGGGGTGGTCCGGCGACCGGTATGCTCGTCAATCGTGGTCTAAACGACCGGTATGACTCGAACGACCGGTGATACCTAGGTCGACCGGTGTCAACCAATCGACCGGTATTTAAGACGGACCGGTGTTGATGACCGGGGTCACTTATCGACCGGGGTCACAACGATCGGTGTCACCTAGGTCAAATAAATTCAAAAACCCAATAGACCGGTACCACCATGGACCGGTATCAACCAATCGACCGTGGTCTAAACGACCGGTATGACTCGAACGATCGGTGATACCTAGGTCGACCGGAGTCAACCAATCGACCGGTATTTAAGATTGATCGGTGTTGATGACCGGGGTCACTTATCGACCAGGGTTATTTCCATCGACCGGAGTTCGATTGAGTGAAGAACATCGACCGGAGTGATGTAAACACAGAGTACGAGAGAGAGAAGATGCATACCTGGGATCGAAGAGACGACGAGCACGAGTGAAATAGAAGCAGGTCGAGAGCGAGAGAAATTTGAGAGATAGATCGAGAGGCGATTTAGATCGAGAAAGTATGAGGGCGAGAAATCGAGAGAGAGAGAGATAGAAAGTAAGAGGGAAATAAGAGTCCCCGGGGTGATTTAAACCCCCGGGCGAGGATTAGTTGGACCGGTTTGGGACGGGTCAGGGGTCGGCCCGAGAAACAGGTTTGGGCCGGTAACCACTTGGGTCGGTCCAATCAAGTTAAAACAATTAAAAAGAATATAAATGAAACACTAAGACTTAATCCGGCTCCCCCTCAAATTGGGAATCACTTACGCTCAGAAACGAATTCCGCTCCCCCTTGACGATAGCAGGCGGGTAAAGAAATATAAGAATAACTTACCTGCTCCCCCTCGAACGGAGGACTATAGAAAACTTACAGATCGTTATGCGATAGTGCTCCCCATTGACGCATGATCCGCTCGAGAAACTTACCACAAACGAATTACTCTTTGAGAGATTGAACCAATAGACTGCACAAGAAAATGAAAAACACCATGAAGAAAAGGAAACACACGAGAAAAAATAGAAACAAACGAAATCTAATTTATTAATACAGAAGTTTGAAACTTGCACAGAACTTGACGAGTAAAAGTCAAACATCAATGAGTGCAAACATGAACAACCAGAGATAAGTCACTGGGGCACTAAGTCACAGTCACTCGTGATTGAGTGAGACTCGTATAGGTCTGTGAAAGGGTTAAACTTTCAGATTTAGCATACCTAGATTGGACACAAGATAATTAAAACGTTTTTCGTCCAAGGCTTTGGTAAATAGGTCTGCTATCTGATGTTCTGTATTAACAACGTAGAGTTCGATGGTACCTCTTTCCACGTGGTCTTTTATGAAATGATAGCGCACATCAATGTGTTTCATCTTCGTGTGTTGGACGGGATTGTTGGATATTGCAATGGCGCTCTTCGAGTCACAGTAGATGGGGATCTTCGAGTAGTGAAAACATAGTCTTTCAGCTGGGTGCGCATCCAAATGACTTGCGAGAAGCAACTAGCGGCTGCTACGTACTCTGCCTCGGCGGTAGAGGTTGACACGCAGTTTTGCTTCTTGGAAGCCCAGCTAACAAGACGATCACCCAAGAACTGGACATATCCCGACGTGCTTTTCCGGTCCAGCATGTTTCCAGCATGGTCAACGTCTGAATAAGCAGTCAGCTCAAAACCTGTCTCTTTCGGGTACCACAAACCAAGATCAGCAGTACCTTTTAAGTAATGAAAAATACGCTTAACTGCAGCTAGGTGAGACTCTTTAGGTTTTGACTGAAATCTTGCACACAAGAAAGTCGAGAACATAATGTCTGGTCGGCTAGCCGTCAAGTACATCAGAGAACCTATCATTTCTCTATAAGTTGTAGCATTCACATCCTTTCCGTCAGGATCGTAGTGTAGCTTGATACTGGTAGACATTAGGGTTTTCGTAGGTGAAGAATTTTCCATCTGGTATTTTCGAAGAATATCCGAGATGTACTTAGATTGATTAATGAAAATTCCTATTGCTAATTGTTTAACTTGAAGACCCAGGAAAAAATTCATTTGCCCCATCATGCTCATTTGAAAATGTTTACTCATGAGGGCTGAGAAGTTCTGACAATACTTGGGGTTTATGGAGCCAAAGATTATATCATCGACATAGATCTGTACAAGAATAATATCGCGCTTTTCTCTTAATGAAAAGGGTAGTATCTATCTTACCTTTAGAAAAGCCAGATTTAACTAAGAAGGATGAGAGAGTATCATACCAGGCTCGTGGCGCTTGCTTAAGACCGTATAAGGCCTTGTCAAGAAAATAGACGTGATTAGGGTTTTCAGAACTCACGAAGCCTTCGGGTTGCAAGACGTAAACTTCCTCCTTGAGAACGCCATTCAGAAACGCGGATTTCACATCCATTTGAAAGACGATGAAGTTCTTGTGAGCGGCGTAGGCAAGGAACATGCGAATCGCTTCAATGCGGGCAACCGGTGCAAACGTCTCATCGTAATCTATACCTTCTTGCTGGCAATATCCTTTCGCTACCAGACGTGCTTTGTTCCGGACTATTATTCCATTTTCGTCCTTCTTGTTCTTGAAGATCCATTTCGTCCCAATCACCGTCTTATTCTTTAGCCGGGGAACAAGACGTCACACTTTGAGGCTCTCAAATTGGTTGAGTTCCTCTTGCATAGCTATCACCCAATTCAGATCATTCAATGCTTTGGAGACGGTGGAAGGTTCGATACGGCTGAGGAAGAAGAAAATAAGCAGTCATTCGCGGTGGTGGATCGAGTCTGAACAGGTGAATTGGGATCACCGATGATCTGATGTAGGGGATGAGCTCGTGTCCACTTGGTGGCGTGTGGAAGAGGTTGATATGTCTGTTGAGAAGTATCGGAATCCACATAACCACCGGGGGGTAGATCCTGAAATGTTTCGAGGGATGACGGCCTGTGAGGTGGTAGCTCCGGGGCTGGAGTCGGGCGTGAAGTCGAGGACGACTCAGCGGGTGATGAAGCGATGATAGTATCCGGGATTTCCGGAGAGGGAACTTCGGTAGCACCTTCAGCAGGGGTCAGTTCAGGAGTTCCAACTGGTGCTGAAGCGTCAGGAGGAACTTGAGAAGTAGGAGGGGGGTCAGGCGAGGTTGAATCACCTGAATCTGTTGGACCAGTGACCTGGGTCACTTCTGGTGCAAGAGCATCATTCCTGTTACATGATAGAGCATTATGTGTAGAAGGAAAAAAATCATCATAAAAATGCTCAAAAAGTAAATCCAAATCTGAAAGATGTGCTCTTGACGTAGACGCTTGATTTGGATCTACTAGAGATTCTGTAGATCCTGAACGTAATTGTACAGAAGCTAACACACCAGTTAAAGCGGGTTCTGAACTGATGTGTTCAGAAGCCATATCAGCGGCCTCGTCAAAAGTCACGTTTACACTCTCAAAGACGGTCTTTGTCCGTTTGTTGTAGACTCTGTAGGCTTTGGCTTGCTAAGAATAGCCGATGAACACTCCTTCGTTCTCTTTTGGGCTGAATTTGCCGAGATCATCCTTATCATTCAGTACGAAGCACGTGCATCCGAATGCATGGAAATAGTTGATGTTCGGAATGCGTTTGTTGATGATCTCGTATGGAGTCTTGTTGAACCGCTTGTTGATGATAGTACGGTTTTGAGTATAGCATGCGGTAGAAACTGCTTCTGCCCATAATTATAGCGGGAGTTTGGACTGAGATAACATCGTGCGCGCTGCTTCGACAAGAGTTCTATTACGGCACTCTACTACCCCGTTTTGTTGAGGAGTACGAGCAGCTGAGAAAGTGTGAGTAATACCTACTGACGTCAGGTAACTAGTGAGCACTTGATTCTTGAACTCTGTGCCATTATCCGTCCGAATGGTCTGGACCAATTGGTTGAGACTGACTTGAATGCTCTTCAGGAGAGAAATAATCAGTTCGGGGGTTTCATCCTTTGAACGAAGGAATGTAACCCACGTGTAGTGAGAAAAGTCATCAACCATCACCAGGACATTCTTCTTGTGATTGATACTTTGAATGCGCATCGGTCCACACAAATCCATATGAATGAGTTCAAGGGACCGAGAAGTACTAGGAGTGGTTTTAGTCTTGTGAGAAGCCTTCTTCATCTTGCCCATTTCACAGGTGGCACACAAATGATCTTTTTCAAACTTAAGATCTGGCATTCCCCTCACGTGTCCACCGAGCACCAACTTATTGATAGTCTGGAAGTTCATGTGCGAGAGTCTACGATGCCATAACCAGTTTTGTTCGGCTGAGTCTTTTGACATCAAACAAACTTCCTTATCTGCATTCAGGGACGAGAGGTCAATCGTGTAGAGATTGGTGCGACGCGTTCCAGCAAGAATTTCTTTTCCATCTTCAGTCCGAACGCTGCACCTATTGGCTTTGAAGGTGACCTCTAGATTCTTATCGCATAATTGACCGATGTTGAACAAGTTGTGACCAAGACCTTCGATGTAGGACACTTTCTTAATGGTGACATTATCCTTAACGATATCACCATAACCCATAATGGGAGAATAATGATCATTCCCAAATCGCACATTTCCACAAAACTTCTCGGTGAAGTTTGTGAGAAGCTCCTTTCTTCCGGTCATGTGCTTGGAGCAGCCTGAATCTAAATACCACACATGATCGTCCTGCAAAACAAGTTAATGCTTTTTAGGTACCATTTGTAAATGGGTCCTTTGGGGTTAGACTTAACACCCGACTGGGAGGCCCGTTTAGACTTGGGTCTGTTTCTATGGCGGGGAACATCAAGCTTAGAATGAGAATTAGACACATGATAAGAACCAAACCAATCAGATGCAAAACGACGGTCAACAAAATCATTCAATCCACAATAGGAGCAACAAAGACAATCATGAGACAGTTGAAGTAATTACGGAATTGAATAAACTTTTAAAGGTAAAAATCCATTACTTTCAACCAAAGGTTTAGAATTAAATACATCATGATTGTTATTGTTTTTCCTAGAATTTAAAACTGGATTAACTAATTCTGACGTCGTTGTGCTCTCCTTAGACTTCTTAGCTACCCACGCATATTTGACTTCTTTGCGTCGACCAAAAGTATCTGAAATGCCGTTAAACCCATAGTCAGAAGATTTGAATTTTGAAGATTGTTTCTTTTTAGATCGACCGGTCTTTTTCTTCTTTTGTGAACGCTTTTTGGATTTAGAATTTGAAGAATTGTTCACAGAAGAGTTTTGTGGGGCAGATGTGGAACATTCACCCTTGTAAAATTTTACCGGAGGCTCACAAGTAGAATTTAGAAAATCAACGTGACTTGGTAGAGAAGGATTAAAATCAAACTGGTCCAATTGACTATCTAGGCACACCTCAGAATTCAAGAATGCTGAAAATTCCATTTCCTCATCAGAAGGAGCCTTATCACTTGATGAATTCAGGACATCGGAAGGATTTGTTTTAAGCGGATCAAAGGCGGAAGCGGTTTGAAAATCAGAACAATGATCCGGGTGATGCTCTTTTCCTTTGTTTGAAAGAGTTGGTGACGAGTCACCCATAAAGGCTTTACAGGAAGATGTGTCCGAGGGTGGATAGGAATTTTCAGACAGATGAATTTTCTCAACTTGGAGAATTGTAGGCTTAGCTTGAGGCTCAGCCTTATGAAGTCGCTCTTTCATCCGATCTGCTGCCAAAGCAGCCAGTTGTGAATTTAGCTTCTTTATTTATGTCTGAAAGTATTCCTTTTCCTCCTCCGACATAGTTTCCTTTTTATCAGAATTGAGACACTCAATTTGGGATAAAAGCTCTTGTTTTTCCTTTTGAAAAATGTTCCTCTCCTGTTCAAATGACTCTTCTAGCTGAACAATTTTCTTTTCTAAAATCAGGGGTGGAACATAAACTTTATGGTCTAGTGGTTCCTCCTCTGTTGCAACGGTTTTAGCATCTAGTTCAGCTTGAGTGTAACTTTGAAAATAGTTGTTTGACAGGAAACAGGGTTTTTCATCGTTATAAGACGCATTCAAAGAATCATAAACAAAAGGAAGTTGCATTTTGGTAGAGTTCTTCCTTCGCAAATTGTCCTCTTCCATTTCCTCATCATCAAGTGGTTTGGTCCAATTGATTTTGTATTCTGGATAGGTTTTGTCAATTCCAAAAAATTCGAACGCATATAACGTAGGAACTTCGGTTAAGGCCTTTTTCATATAAAATGGGTTATCGTAACCGATACCCGTATCCACATACTTGGGTTCTTTTGGTGCAATTAGATTCAGCGTTTGATGAGATTGACCAATTTTATAAAGTTTCCATTCAAGATCCTTTAATTGATTAGATAACCTTTGATTTTCATTTTTTTAAGCCACGCTCTGAGTCACAATATCAATTTTCTCATTTTCTGACATACGTAGCTCATAGATAAGGTCATCTACTTTGGTCTTTAATGCTTTTTATTCTTTTGAACAACTCTCACACTCTTCTTTTAGAATTGAAATTATGCACAGGTTGCTAGCAATTTCTATGCTTTGATTTTCAATACATTCAGACTGTGCAGAAACTCGTTTTTCCAGATATGAGATGAGTTGTTCATTTTCTTTTATAGTTAGCTTGCAAGAGTCTAATTTGTGCACAGTAATTTGCATCTGTTCAATTAAGGCTTCTAGGTAAGGAGCACATACCTGACATGGAGAATTACGATCATCATCATCAGAATCGGACTGTGCTGAATGCTTGCCCATGAAACATAGATGTGCTTCAGCATCATCATCTTCTTCATCAGATACGTTCAGCCAGTAGTCATCTTCTGCCATAAGAGCCTTACCTGCTTCCTTTTCTTTGTCCAGCAGCATCTTGGCTTTATAGTAATCTGAGTTGCGCACGACAGGCTTGCGACAATCTTTGGCAAAGTGACCCAATCAACCACAGTTATAGCATTTAATTGGCTCCTCTTTTGGCTTCTCTTCATGTATCTTCTCAGGCTTCTTACCTTCATCAGCACGTCTCTTCCCTTCATACTTCTCTTTCTCTTTATGATCACGTCGAATGAGAGGAGTAGTGGAGTATCTTTGCTTGTTCGAAGACTTGTTGAAGAGCTTCCTTTTCTGAAACGCTTGAGTCAAGAACAACACCGCTTCTTTAATCTGAGTGTATTCTGGATCCGAGTCACTGTCAGGATCTTCGGGTTCATAATCACTTTTCACTGGCTCCTTTTCAGACGAGCGGCTGACAGATTTATGTCTTCTTTCTGAGACAAGTGCTAACGGATCAACTATCGGCTTTTCATCTGCTTTCTGATTTCCCATCAGCTCAAGAACTTCTTCTTCATCCTGGAGCATCATTTCATAAAGTTCATGTAGAAGAAGCTTCTTCAGGGTTTGAGTATGACGGATATGAGAGACGAACGGTTTCCATTCAGGCTGGAGGTTGTTCATGAACTTGATGTTGTTCTCGGTGTTCGTCTTCGTGATCTTGTTTTTCTGCAGATCGTTCAGAAGCATGTTGAACCGTTCATAGGTTTCTGTGAACGTCTCGCCTTTTCTAGCTTTGAACCCATCATATCGGGTGATGCAATTTGTCACCTTCAGCTGATTGTTTATGTGGCTCCCCATCATCATTTTCTCAATCTGGTCCCACATTCCTTTTGCAATCCCCTTGTAACTATCGATGCAACCATATATGTCGTTGGGTAGACTTTGTAGAAGATAGGACTTTGCATTTTTTTCATCCTCATACATACTCTTTTCTGGAGGGGTAAACTCACCGAGAGTTTTTCGAACCTCACGGTCTAGTTGACCCTCGGCTCGGTTTCCAGGCAGGACTTTCATCGGCCAGGGTTGCGGCCCCTCCTTCAGACACTTGAGTATATCCTCGTAGTTTGATTTCGCTTCGATAAAGTTCATGAAGCGATCATGCCATTGTAGGTATTCACCCCAATAGAGCACTGGGGGTTTTTGATTTGAACCGATAGCTAAAGCGTCTCTTGAATTCATCTTAACTCTTTAAACTTAAAAAGCACTATAGCGATCGTGAGACAAACAGGATGATCCAAAAACAATATAGGGAGAAGTTCATTTGAGAAATGGTAAATATATGAGAAATAGAGAAGTAATTTTAGCCATTCATCTGGTCAACATTTGCGGCTTTAACCGCGAAGCACCGGATAATTCCTTGTGTAGTCTATAGAAGGTAGAGGGGTAATTTCGTAAAATATATGGGATGAGTTCATATATGAATCTGTATGAATCACAAAGATTCATATATGAATCTGTTAATTAGTTCAAATGATTCATATATGAATCTTTGTGATTCATACAGATTCATATATGAATCATTGTGATTCATACAGGTTCATATATGAATCACAAAGGTTCATATATGAATCAGTTAAAAGAGTTCAGTTGTGAATTGCACTGGTTCATATATGAACATATAGTTCATATGTGAATTATACATGTTCATATATGAACACAGCCCGTGTGTTTTGTAAAATTTACGAAATTATCCTTCTATTTTTGGGATAGCCGCAACTTTTGACCAGTCAAAGCCGCAAGTTTTGACCGGTCAAAGACGTAATATTTGACTAGTCAAATCCGATCTTGACCATATGAATGGCTAGGATTACTTCTCTATTTCTCATATATTTACCATTTCTCAAATGAACCAAACACTATATATATATATAAATAATAAGGAGGACAAGGACCCGGTCGAGTAAGGACCCGATCGAGCAAGGGTCCGGTCGAAGCAAGGACCCGGTCGAGAGACAAGCCCGGTCGACAAGGCACCGGCCGCAAAACACCGGTCAACTGAGTACCGGTTAACTGGGTACCGGTCGAACAAGGTATCGGTCAATAGGGGTCGCTTAGTACCGGTCACTAGAGTACCGGCTGTGTCACGAGCCCGGACAACAAACCACCGGTCGCCAAAGCAATCCGGTCGAATCAAGGTACCGGTCAAAACAGGTACCGATCGATAGGGTCCGGTCGAAATCAAGATAAGCACCAAAAAACGATTGACAACTAATTGACCGATAAAATCGTTGAATCTGGAATCCCAGAAAAATTAATCGAACCCAGATTAATCGAAGTAACCCAGAAACTCAATCGATATGCAGAATTAATCTCAAAAACAATTATGCAGATCGATAAGCAACCAGTTTTCAAGAACACAAAAAGCTCAGACCGATAAACAAATTGATTTTCAAGAACACAGACCGATCAACTACTGTTTTTTTTTCAGAAAAAAATCGATTTAACACATAAAACGATTTCACAGAACTTAAGCACACTTAAATCGACCGATCTTAAAAAATTGAATTTGAAAATCGAAAATGCAGAACTATCACTTGGTTTTCCAGAAAAACAAAAAACAGTCCAGAAAGAAATCGACCGCAGATAATCAGATCAACCAAATCCTAGCAGATCAATTAATCCAGAACACAAACTATAGCAGATAATCAGATAAATACAATTAAAACAAATAATCGATTAAAAGGTCTTAGACAAACCTTTTTGGATCAAACCTTATGTATCTTTGCTCTGATACCAATTGTAGATCCCAGTACAGTGCAATCACGAACAATAATCAACAATGAATAACTATAATATAGCCACAACCTCTAGTCATATGATTAATATTCAAGAAAGGGTTTAGGTTTACAGAGAGAATATCTGATCAGTAAATGTAAACCTATTGACTAGAGAATTATGAATAATGAGACTAAAAACAGATAAAAGAACTAAAACTGCCTTTATATATCAGGCTTACAAGCTTAATGGGCTTTTGGGCTTTAGGCCCAACTAACTAATAAAACTTTAGAATAATTACATTTTTCACCCTGAACTTCTATTTAACATATAAAGCACCCTAACACCCATGCCAACTCTTGCATTAACCCCACCAACCACTCGTTTCTTTCTTAACAAAGAAATGTTTTATTTTCTTTGGGGACACAACTTATATGCTATATGGCCTTCATTTGGAAGCTCTGGATATTGAAAAAGAAGGAAAGTTGTCCCACCTTCGAACCTCTTTCATGCATATTGAGTCCATGGAAAACTTGATGTTGTCTCAACAGTATACACATTTTGAGCCTGTTAAAAGCTTTAGTAGCTTCAATCATTTCTACACATGCACGAGTACACAAGGAATATGTTTTCTTGTCTTAACATTCATAAAAAATCTCTTTATGGTTTTTCGATGATTGAATGGAAGCCCTCGGGGAGTGAACATCAAAAAGCTCATTTCCAATGTACATTCGTTGTACTAAGTGGCTCCGGCTACTTACAGGCATGCTAACTGTATCATATGTTGATTCAGGGTTACCAATTTCTACTTTGTCTGAATTTGAAAAGATTCGAATAAATACATTCTATGAATTGACGGATACTCAGATCAGATAAAGATATTCTCTTAAGGGAGATTATTGTTTATCATTTTGGGGAGATTATCTCTACATCATGACATGCTTTATTATTCAGATATGGTGGAGATTGTATCAAAGATGGTGCTAACATTGAAAGAGTTTTGATGATTCTGATATCTCGTCATTCATCAAAAAGGGGGAGAAATTTCAAGTGTTTCAAAGTCAGATTTATATTCCTTTATCAAAAAGGGGGAGCGAATTCAAAGTTCAATTTTAGAAGAAAGCAAAGTTAAAGTGAAAGTTGAAAAGTGAGAAAGTTTGAAGATTTCAAAGTTATTTCAGAAGATAATTGTGAAGAAGAATATTTTTACCAAAGGGGGAGAAAGTTTTCAAGTTGTTAAAGTATCAAAGTTTGTTCAAAGTGTTAAAGAGTTGAAAGATTCAAAGTTGTGAAAGATATTTTTGCTGAAGATTTTTCAAGGAAAAGAAGACTTGGAGATTCTTGCCAAAAAAATTTAATCTTGAATCCAAAGGGGGAGATTGTTGAGGCTAAATGTTGAATTCAAGATTAAAAATGGTCAAAGTTGTAATTTTGTAATAGTTGGTTTGTAATTGTTTGTAAGTCTTGTTGGAAGTCAATGTATTTGACTTTCAATGTTTAGTTTGAGTTGTAAGGTCAACTAGTTTGACCAAGTATAAATAGTCTTTGTGTCTTGTAATCATGAAGACCCACACACATTCAGAGAGTCGTATTCTTACTATTTAGAAAGAGAGAGTTTTTCAAATAGGTATATGGCACACTAAGTTGAGAGAGAATCATTGTAATCAAAGTTAAATCAATAAATATGATTTCTACATAGTTGTGTGTATGATTGAAGAGTTTGAATATGGGAATCACAATAATTACTTCATGCAAACCTTAATATACGTGGAGGGGTCCAATGTTAAAGTCATCAATTGCAATTACTCGCGAAAGACCCAAACGATATTAAAGCTGGATATTATAGTATCAAAAAATAATGTTTGACAACAACGGGGGAGACTCGTATCCGTTGAGAGTGGAGGAAACACATAAGTATGTCACTCATACAACGTTAATCGCATGACATGTCCTGACATAAAGTCAAAATGTCCCTACGACTCTTCGTCAAGTTTCACCCAAAGAGTCAGTTGACCTTAGTATCTATCCGCATGGATTTTCACCAAAAGGCCCGACAACATTCAATGACTACAACCATGTCATTACCCCGAATGGCGGAGGTACTAGTGCCTACCCACACGGTAGCACCACCCCGGACTCAATCATCCTAGTATCTACTTGAAACGTTAAGGTCATAAAACATGGGTCCCGGAGACCTTGCCCGTAATACCCAATTAACCATCAACAAAGACTGACTTACATGCCTATGGATCCAATGCAACATAGTCTAACCCACATGATTCCAATTGAATGACTAATGCACTCAAACATGTAAATCTCAAATAAGATGCAATAAATGCAAATCATAAACGAAGCTCTACATCGAGCTGTTAAAATCGGATAAATGTCCTTAAGACTCTTTTAAGTCAAAATCGAGCCAAAATGCTCCCAACTCAATTAACCATTTAATAAAGGTCCTCAAATAATAAAACACATGTAACCGACATTTATGCAAACACATACCTCAAGATATGATTAACCCAAAACTCAACATTTATTGGAATAAACGATTTTCCAAATGAACTCATACCCTTTATATTTCCAAAATCCCTCATAATACGATAACGTGCATTTTACAAATGGTTTATAAAATCATATACACCAAAAATGCATAAATCATCGAATAGACTTCATTTGTGCAATAAAGCGCCAAAGGAACACATTTATGATATTTACTCGTCAAAATATCCAAAAACCCAAATATAGAAATTTCATGAGATTTTATCAACCCAAATTTACAAAATATGAAACTTTGTCAAATACTCAACACATTGATAATTACCATGTAAAACACATTTTCACTTCAAAATACACATTTTGGCATGTACATAGTTTTCATAAAGCAACTTGAACTCACCTTGCTAGATTTAGGGTAAATCTAGGGTTTTACCCCAAACTTTGAGTTTTCTTGATGAAAACTTGAATCCACAAGCAACAACTCATAACTTTTAGATCCAACACTTTCCAAGTGTTTCATTCACCTCCAAAGATCTAAAATCTATGACAAAATGGAAAGAAGATGAGAGAAAATGAAGAACGCATCAAACCCTAGCTCAAAATCGAGAGAGATAAGAAGCTTACCACCACAAAATACTCTTGAATCTTCCAATAAACTTCAACACTCATTATATATCCTTGAAGAGCTCTCAAAAACGAAACCATAGCAAAAAGTATCACCAAAATCGGAGCTAAAAAGAGGGAGATATGAACAAATGAAGAAAACCTAAGAAAATCGGGCATTTAACCCTCTGGACCCCGACCGCTTGTGACATGCGATTGTGCCATAGGGCACAATTGTGGGCACAATCTCCCCATATGTACCGAGGCTTCCCTTTTTTGTGCGATAGTGCCATTTGTCACAATTGCTGGCACAATCGCCCGACTGCTCCTTGACCGATTTCCCGGTCGTTCCTTGACCGTTTTCTTAGCCATTCCGACCATTTTTTAGGTTGTTCCTTGGTTGTTTTCACGACCGTTTTCCCGGTCGTTCTCCGACCGTTTGCCTGGCCGTTCCCCGACCGTTCTCCGACCGTCTGCCTGGTCGTTCATCGACCGTTTTCCTGGACATTCTCCGACCGTTCACCGACCATTTTCCCGGCCGTTTTTCCCAACCGTTTGTAGAAGATTTGGGGTGTTACAGTTGGCAAGGTCCTTTTAAGAGACCGGTTCTTCGAACTTTATCTCAAATATTAAGATTGTAATCCAAAATCGTAATATACATTTTAGGATCTAAGGGGAAATAAGGTAAGTTGATTTCAACATGACTTTATTTAGACCTATCGTCGTTAGTCGGCTCTAATAAACAATGATTGATTTTCTCTTTATCGCAAATTTATCCATATCTGTAAAATATCCCAACAATTTCACTACAATATCAAATACCACAATAATTTCAAAATAGAGATACTTAAAATCCTAGGAATAAATTTGTTGGGGTTGGGATTGTTTACAAGCATAACAATAGATAATTTGCAATGGTGAATTAGTTCATATAATAATAGTAAGAGTCCAGTAGAAGAATAAGACTACGACTTTGAAACAAAATTCTCTTGATTTGTAAACTGTAAACTGTAATCAATTTTTAAGGAAGCATCAAAAACTTATACTAACAATTAGATATGGACTTTGGAAATAGAAACTTATACCAACAAATTTGCAACAATTTAAAATTTTCAAATAAATAATATTAAACCCGACAATTCAAGAATCTCATAGTAATTCAATAAACCCTAAAGATTGAGTAATCAATCTCGAAGTTGAAGGGAAAGGGAAAGGGCCAAAGCCCATAGGAATACCGTAGAAGCAACACCGATGCCGATCTAGACCTGAACAAATGGGTAGAGGGTTGGAGGTGTGTTGCTTGTGATGGATTGGACCGTCTTGCAACTTGCAAGAACCAGAAAGGAGAAGGGGCTGAATACTGGTTGGGTTGGATTGTGGGATACTTAAGGCCTCTCAAAACTCAAAAGATGGGCCTCTAATGTGATTACATAATTAAAAAGATTTGGGATCCTTTTTTTTTGAATATGAAGGTGGACTAGTGAGACGTCTGGGCTAGAGTTGGCTTCGCTTGTGTGCATACATACTTACATTTATACATACATGTACACAAATAGACATATACATGTATATATATATACACACATATATATATACATATGCAATGTATGTATATCTTTGTGATATTCTTTTTGGTTTTTACACAACTACCATGGATAATCTATGACAGTTTGATCAGTAGTTTTTTTAGCCAACAAGAGTATTCGGTTCACAATTATCAATTAGGTATGGAATACCTCTGAATTATAACCTATTATGTGTAAATTAAATCCTCTTTTGCTTATATAATAATTAGTGTTATAATGGTCAATGATTAACAATTTGGAATAACATGAGTGAAAATCAAGGTCAAGAGTTGCTTTACAAAATAAGAACACCTTACATGATGGAGTGGTGTCAAAACATACTGGGGGCTCAATTAACATTAGTCAACATATGCACATGATAGTAACATATCTTAAATTTGTCATCATGTTTTGGAAATTATTTCATTTTCTTAACAACCAAGGGATAGTAAAGTCTTTGTGAGTTATGTCATTTTAATCCGCTCGTTACCTTGAGGACAACACAATGGCTGTAATAGTACTGATACATGCTTTTTTCCATTATATTGTGGCTGACATTATTTGCTTCAATACCTGATTGGTTGCCATTGTGATTGCAGTGATAGGTTTATTCTCTTATTAATTAAAAACATGTTCGTGATATGTTCAAATTACAGTCGTTATGCTATCGAAATTATTTTAAAAAAAACTTCGCATGTTTTGTTACCATATATATAGGGTAAATCAAATGAGAACCATAAAAATATTATAAACCCGAGAGAACCAATCTAAAATTATTTTACTACATGATTTTTTTAGGATATAGAATATTGTTTAACATATATTTGTTCCATAATGGGATATTTTCACATGCATTTTGTTTCACAATGTAAAATGTTTTACATGAATTTTTCGTTTAAAAATAACTCATATATATCTATTCACAATGAACACAAACATATGTAAAACAATACTTTAAATCATAGCCTTTGGTGAAAATGATCATATAAAAATATGTTTATATCGGTTCTCACGGGTTTGTAACCTTTTTGTGGTTATCATTTGATTATCCTCATATATGTGTATGTAAGAGTGGTTCAAATAAGAACATGGTCAAAGTAAGAAAACATGAGAATACATATATCATATGTGATTATATATAATAGAGTCGAGTGACCTTGGTCATAGGCGAAGTCGCACGCACACCCGTGGTTTAATCGTATTTCTTAATCACATGTGCTTTGACAATAAATCACATGTGATTTGACAATAAATCACATGTGAGATAGATATCCTTGTGTTTTCTTATTTGAACCATATATATTTTTGTTTACTTGATTACAAACAAACAAATTATATTATGGATTAATATTCTACTTGATGTGTATATATACGAATGACATCTTGAGAATCAGGTAAAAAACCTTGTTTGGTCATATAATACATGATAATCGTCGCCCTCGGCCGTGTAGCTCAGTTGGCAAAGGGGAAGAGCGACTTTGTTCAAATACACAACATGTTCAAGTTTGAATCCTATGGGAGACGGGCTTGAACCCCTCAACTAGCCTCAACCGCTAAATTAGCTCTGAAATGTCTCCTTACATGTGGTTCGATTCCTTGATGGTGGGATTCATGTAAGAGTTGTCGGTAATCAACCTTTTGCTCAAATATAGAAAAATCCTTACTTCGGGGAACATGCCGCATTGACTCGGGATTTATGTCAAAAGACGAAAGTTAAATATTGTATTGGATGTGTGTCGTCGCATGTTCGAAGATCAAATCTAAGGCAAGACAAAGTCGTAATATGAATTCTATGTATTGAGTGATATGTAAATTTAATCTCGGTTTGGATGAATTAATTTTAAAACATCTTCTAAAATTAAATTTCAAAATAATTTTATGATTCTCATCTTATAATATAATTATGAATTTTATATTAAGAGAGTTTTTTTATAAGACGTGGAAAATGTTTATAAAGATGTTAGCTTTTATTAGACTTTTGTAGAAACCCTTATTTGAATTCAAATTTGTTGAACGTTAACAGCATGTTTACGACAGAAGTCAATATTTTGCTTGGATGAGTATTTGTAAGTTAAAAAAGTTTTTGAGTTAAACTTTTTGAAAAGATATTTTGCAAATATAAAAGTCAGAAATCATATTTCTTGGGATTTGGCCTGTTACCTAAAACTGATAAAATAGCATTTATCAAACGTGACTAATAAATACATATACCTCTTTAGGCAAATCGCACATATTACGACCTAGCAAATTATACTAAGGTAGCGTTTGTTTTTTAAAAGGTCTGAAGTCTTATTTCACTTTTGATTAATAAGAAGTGGTGCTGAAGTCTGAAATCTGAATCAATAAGACTGTTTGTTTTTATAACGTTTGGAGGCGTTTTGAGAAAAACTACTATATGTTTATGTATGGTGTGTATTTATATGTATGTATAAGTAGCTACTATATGTTTATGTATGGTGTGTATTTATGATATGAGGGGGTGTTTGGTTGGGGGTATTAAGAGGTAATGAATGGATATTATAATAATTGATGATGTTTGGTTTAAATAAGGGAATGAAAATGGAATGAAAGATGATGTTTGATTTAGATTATATAATCAATGATTATAATAGATTATGGTAAATTTCATTCCTCCCCGAATTGGGGGGAATGAAAGCAATCAAAAAAATCTCTCCAAAAATGACGCCTCAAATTGCAGAGAAGCAAATCAAAACCAAGAACCAATAATGGAGAACATGCTTGGTAGATCAAATTAGCAAAAGCATCTCTGATATGTTCATCAAAAACCGACCTGTTCATCACAAAAACACATCTTCGACCTGTTCAACACCAAAGACCGACATGTTTATCTTCTTCTTCACCTTCGATCTGCAAAGCGTTTTCGATCTGTTTCAAACCAAAAATCGATCTGTTCATCTTCTTCATCTTCGATCTGCAAAGCATCTACGGTCTGTTCATCTTCTTCACCAAAAGCAACTCTGATTTGTTCATCTTCTTCTTCATCTCTATTATTCATCTGTTTTGTTACCAGATTTTGATTTCGAGATGGATTTCCTTCGTCTCTATTCTTCATTTGTTTGATTTTTTGTTAGGGTTAGGAACATCCTTTGTTTCAGATTTTGATTTCGAAATGGATTTTCTTCATCTATGTTCTGTATCCGTGTAATTTTTGTTAGGGTTAAGAACATATTTTGTTCCAGATTTTGATTTTGAAATGGATATTTTTCGTCTCATGTTTTCATCTTGTTCAATTTTTGTTAGGGCTATGGAGGAACAGATTGTTCCATTTGGAGAAGTTCCTTGATTTTTTCATGAAAGAAACAGAGACACCCTTATAACTACTAGACGTTTTTCACTAACCAAACATCAACAATGTAATTCAATGGAATATAATACAATGTATATATTCATTCATTCCCACTCCTTGACATATTCATTCCCATTTTCATTTTCATTTTCATTTTCATTTTCATTCCTTAAAACGAACCAAACGCCCCCTGAATGTTCAAACTATCCAACAATACATGATTATTACATATATACACTATATATTTGTAAGGACATGTTCAAGCCAGAAGACAGTCAATTTATGAGAGGACGAGAAGAAATCACATAATCCGTTAATCAAAAAATACCATAAGTAAAAACTTGTAAAATAATTTTAGAAATTAGGGTAATTTATCATTTTGAATTGGATAAATTCTTAAAAGTATCATTATATCTTTTTAGATTTATTTATTTTTTAATTTTACTTAATTCATAATTTATTTTATCAAATCTTATATAATTTTTTTTCAGATACACTTTTGATAAATAAATAAAAATCACAATTTTCATCAAATATCACATAGTTATCCACCATCAGTTCATATTAATTATAGATATTTTTATTAATCATATATGAATATGCATATTTACATTTATAGATCTTTTTGTGATATACATATTATCACATGTAATAAACTGATAATACGTGTTGATCCAAACTCTCTCAGTGATTTGATAATGACTCGTTGTTATACTTAGTGAAAATTACGTTTAACATATGTATGTATAAGTGTTTCACCATCAGCGATCAAATACTGAGTGTGTTCAGTATCACTAATGATCTCTCTTGTAACTGTTAGACGTAATCCCTGAAGACAAGTTTCGCGACAAAGATGTTCATCACTGAATATAAGATAAAGTTGCTGAACAACTGACATGTCTACTCATGATCTGTTGCGGATATCAGTGAAACCAAGACAAGTGTACCTACACGCGAAGAAACCTGAAGAAAAGCTTCAACAATCACTGAACCTTCTTCTATCTATGTGAAGGAAGAGATATTCAGCGATTGAAGATCACATAGCTTATGCTCCAAGTTTCTTTTGTCTTATCCTTGCACACATAGTACAAATGTCAGAAGAGACATACCTCTTTGACAGATCGTACAACAACTCTGAAGACTACATTGTTCACCATTCGGCCAAAAGCATGTCTCCAAAAGTCAGAGGCATGCAACCAACCATCAAAGGACATGTGTAAAGTACCCTGCCATGCATTTAATGCATAGGGTATAAATAGAAAGATCAAAACTCTATCTAAGAGTGGTCTTCTATCTTTCCTATCATATAGAAACCCTTGCTTTCTATATTCTCTCAATCTCTATTCTCTAATTCTTGTGCAACAATCTGTGTGTTTCTTAAGTTTGTTTAGATTATGTTTTACTTAATCTTACTCCGCAACAAACTGTAAATTGTAATTTGATTCATCAATAAACAATTTATTAAACCATTAAATTTTGTGTTTGTATTCAACCCCCCCCCCCTTCTACAAACTTGGTAAGCACCTTCAGGACCAACAAGTGGTATCAGAGCATATTGTTTAATCTCATAAACAAGATCTTGCTTTATTCTCTTCCTTGCTATTCTCAAACGACACTTATTACAAACACTAACTACTATGATGATGGTTCTCTCTCAAAACCTCCTCGATTTAGCAGAGACAACTTTGCTTTCTGGAAAAATCGAATGATGCTATTTGTAGAAGGCGTAGACCCTACTATACCTGAATATGTAGCAAATGGTCCATATGAACCTTTTATGATCGTAGCTGCAGTACCTGTCACTGCTACCACCCCTGCCATTCCTGAAAGATATGCTCCTAAGGAAATTATACAATGGAGTGATGAAGATAAAAAGAAAGTAGGTTTAGATGCTAAGGCAAAAACCATCATTTCTATGGCCCTGCCTGATGAAGTCTTCCATTCCATCATGCATCTGAACACTGCTAAAGAAATGTGGGACACTATATGTGTTCAGTATGAAGGTACCACTGAAATATATGAAACCAGAAAGATCAATTTGGTAAGATAATACGAAAGTTTTATCTGTGGTAAGAATGAGTCTTTATCTGATGTTCACCAAAGATTTAACTGTTTAATCATTGATCTGAGGACTGTTGGTAGGACATATTCTAATTCTGAGGTCCTAACTAAATTCTTGGAAAGTCTTCCTGAAAGCTGGAACAACTATTCAATGTGTCTTAAGCTGACAAAAGACTTAAATCATCTATCTCTTAGCACTCTATATGGAATATTACTCAACTATGAGCAATCAAATCTCCTAAAGAAGAATCTTGTGAAAGATTCTAAAGACTCCAAGAGCAGTCCTGTTACTTTAGTCTCTTCAGAGATCATTCCATCTCAACGATCTACTCTCACTATCACTGAGTTAGATTCTGACTCTGAGGAATTATCAGACGCTGATCTTTCAGAGATTGATGAATCCTAAGCACTTTTGACAAACATCTTCAAAAGATTTGCAAGAAAGAGCAATTTCAGAAGAAATAAGCCTCTCTCTATATCTGACAAGCCAAAATCAACCCCTGTTGATAAGGCCACTACTACTTGCTATAACTGTGAGAAAGTTGGGCATTTTACCAGCGAATGCAGGTCAAAGAAAGTCTTCAAACCTTCCACATCCAGAAAACCAGCTATAACAAATACCTCAATTTGAAAGAAAAATATCAAAAGCTGAAAGGCTTTAAGTGGAAAGGTAAAGGTCTTATCGCTGAAGAGCATGACTGGACTGAATCAGAAGAATCGGGTTCTGATGAAGAGGAAGTTGTTAATCTCTATCTTATGGCTGAGATTAAAGAAGAAGTGGAAGAACCAACAGGAACTTCTATGAGTTAGATCTCCTCACAGGTATCAATCTCTACTAATCCCTATATATCTGAAGTTGAGAGAAGTCACGCTATAGATGTGCTAACAATAGACTTGTACAATGCACTAAATGGCAAAACTTTAGCCGAATAACAAAAATATTGATTTAACTGGACAGCTAGAAAAATGTCATGAAATGATCAAAGAACTAACTCTTTTAGAGGAAAGTTTAAAAGATCAAGTCATGGTCAATGAAATTATCAGTATTGAACGCGAACAAGTCATCGTTGCTTTAAAAGCAGAAAAGGCAATTGTTGAGGGATGGTGTAAATCTTCAACCAAGATCACTGAAATCATAAGTGCTCAAATCCCTGCTCATGAAAAAACTGGTCTCGGTTATCATCATGAAAAGGATGAACTTAGCAGAGACTGTTCCATGCTTAAGTTTGGAATGTTTGTCTCTTCTATCCCTAACACTTCTTCTAGTCAATGTTCTTTGTCTTCAAATCCTATCCCTGAGGACTAATCAAAGAGCTCCAAGCTCACTGATAAAGGGAAATCCATTTCTTATTATCCTCAAAAGGCTACTAAAATAGCAAAGCTGAAAGTCCGTTCCAAACCTTCAGTAAATCAATCTTCCAGCTCTGGAACAAAAATCACTGATATTTCTCAGAGATCAACTCCAAAGCTGAAAATTGATATTAAGCCTAAGAAATCCGAAGAACTGAAAGTTCCTCCAAGATCTTAAGCCAAGGGCATTTTTGGAGTTGGCCCTGCTCATCTCAAGTTTTCTAACTCAACTGCTCATGGTCTTAAGGCTACTTTCGTCTATAGAAAGTGCTATCACTGTGGACTTACTGACCATATTGTCAGTAAATGTCCTATTGCCACAAAAGCTGATAAGATAGCTAAAGTGACGATGAATGCCTTCAAGGCTGAGAAGGTCACCAAAGCTGAGAAATCTGCCAAGGTGAAAAATGCCACTAAGGTTAAAAAATTAACCACGGTGAAGGTTACCACTGACGCTGAATCTTCATATGCCGTGAAGAGTGTTGAACCTTCCATCTCCACTAACCCTATTGGACCCATTGAAAAGTGGGTACCAATCAAAACTTAATATTCCTTATGTTTGTAGGGATCGAAGGGTATCTGGTATTTAGATAGCGGATGCTCTCGACAAATGACTAAACAAAAATACCTGCTTACTGAATACAAGGAAGAGAAAGGTCCCTCAGTGACCTTTGGTGGAAATGGGAAAGGTTATACCAGAGGATTTGGTGTACTCAGCAATGGGACGACTACCTTTCGAATAGTCACTTACATAGATGGATTAAAGCACAATCTTATTAGCATCAGTCAGCTATGTGACAAAGACTATGAGGTTCGCTTTTGTAAGAAAGCATGTTCAGATCAAGCAATCTGACAAAGGTACATTTATTCATCAGGGTAAGTATGTTAAGGATATGCTGAAAAAGTTTGATCTCACTCAAACCTCAGCGATGAAAACTCATATGGCACCTCCTTTGACATTAAACAAGGATCCAGCAGAAAACCTGTTAATGTCACTGCCTATATAGGAATGATAGGCTCCCTGCTGTATCTAACAACGACCCGATCTGATATCTTGTATTCTACATGTCTGTGTGCACGCTATTAATCAGAACCCAAGGAATCCCATCTGATCGTTGTTAAGTGAATTTTCAAATATCTTAAGAGAACTCCTAACCTCGGTCTTTGGTACCCCTAAAGATTCATGGTTCGATCTAACTGGGTATTCAGATAGTGATTTTGCAGGTTTCAAACTTGATAAAAAAACACCACTGGCGGATGTCAACTCCTAGGTGGAAAACTGGTAAGTTGGGCAAGCAAAAAGCAAAATTCAGTATCCACTTCCACAACTGAAGCTGAGTATGTAGCAGCTGGAAGTTGTTGTGCTCAAGTCTTATGGATGAGAAATCAAGTATTAGACTATGACCTTCAGCTATCCAAGATCCCAATCTTTTGTGACAGCACTAGTGCCATCACTATAGCAAATAATCCAGTACTACACTCAAAGACAAAGCACATAGAGATCATATATTATTTTATCAGAGATCATGTGATGAATGGTGATATAGAACTCCACTTTATCCCTACTGACTATCAGCTCGCTGATCTTTTCACCAAACCACTTAATGAGACAAGATTCAACTTTCTCATCAGTGAGCTTGGAATGCTGAATCTTGAAGATTAACTCTTCAGCTTTCATGCATCATGTCAGTTATATAAGGTTCTACTTATTCTCATAATCTCTGACTAAATATCTCTGACACTCAGGTATGTTCTCTCATTCTCTCTCACTGAATCCTATTCAGTAAGACGTTTTCAAAAAACCAAAACTTTAATCACTGAATTTCTTCAAATGGTTAAAAGCTTTTTGAAAAACAAACCTTATCACTGATATTTCTCATCAGTGATAAGATAGACCTGCGATCAGGCTATCATCAGCTAAAGGTGAGAGAGGAGGATGTACCCAAGACTGCATTTCGTACAAGGTACGGGCATTATGAGTTTTTAGTCATGCCCTTTGGGTTGACTAATGCTCCAGCAGTATTCATGGATCTGATGAATAGAGGGTGTAGTCCACTCTTGGACAAGTGTGTGATCGTCTTTATTGATGATGTATTAATTTACTCTTGATCCATGGGGGAGCATGAGGCACATCTGCGATCAGTGTTAGAGCTGCTTAAGCGTGAGAAGTTGTACGCCAAGTTCTCTAAATGTGAATTTTGGCTGAGAAAGGTGCAATTCTTAGGACACGTAGTGTCAGAAGAGGGAATAAAAGTGGACCCAGCGAAGATCGAGGCCATCAAAGGATGGGAAGCGCCGAAATTGACGTCGGAAGTAAGGAGTTTCCTTGGGTTGGCAGGCTATTATCAGAAGTTCATTCAAGACTTCTCACGGATAGTCGCCCCATTAACTTCCTTAACTAGGAAAAACGTTAACTTCGTGTGGTCGGAGGCTCAAGAAGATGCATTTAGTAAATTGAAGGAAAGTCTGAGTAGTGCACCTATCTTATCCCTACCCAACGGGACTGAAGGATTCGTGATCTTCAGCGACGCTTCAAAGTTGGGTCTGGGGTGCGTGTTAATGCAAGGAGGCAAAGTGATTGCCTACGCGTCTCGTCAGTTGAAAGAGCACGAGAAGAATTACCCGACGCATGATCTGGAGTTGGTCGCGATAGTTTTCGCCCTCAGATCTATACTGACCACAAGAGCCTTCAACATATATTCAATCAGAATGAGCTCAATATGAGACAGCGTAGATGGATGGAACTGTTAAGCGATTATGATTGTGAGATTCTTTACCATCCGGGTAAAGCCAATGTAGTGGTTGACGCCTTAAGTCGGAAAGAACGAGGCGAGGCAGCGAAGATAGTGGCGTATTGGGTAGAGGCAACCTCCACCTCCTTGGAGGAATTCAAGAGTCTACAAAAGGAAGCACTCTTAGAAGAGAACTTGAAGAGTGAAAGATTAGTCGGGAATGTAAATTCGTTAACGGTAGACAGTCGGGGAACGCAATGTTTTGGTGATCGAGTGTGGATCCCAAAATGGGGTGACCTCCGGAAGAAAGTGCTAGAGGAAGCGCATAATTATCGTTATTCTATTCATCTAGGAACCAACAAAATGTATCGAGACTTGAAGCAAAGTTATTGGTGGTCGTGTTTAAATAAAGATATCGCTTACTTCGTAGTGATGCCTGACATGTCTATGGGTGAAAGCGGAGCATCAAAGGCCTTACGGGGAGCTTCAACCGCTGGAAATACCGGTTTTGAAGTGGGATGAAATTGCAATGGACTTTGTCACCGGATTGCCGTGATCACCTAAGGGGCACGATGCCATTTGGGTGATAGTGGATCGACTCACTAAACAGCTCATTTCCTATCGATTAAGGAGATGTATCCGTTGAAGAAATTGTTCAAGTTGTATATAGACGAGATAGTGTCCAGGCATGGGGTACCGTCGTCTATAGTTTCAGATCGGGACGGTCGTTTCACGTCATCTTTCTAGAAGAGTTTGCAAAGAGAGTTAGGTTCACCACTCAAGTTGAGTACCGCCTATCACCCACAATCGGATGGTCAAAGTGAGAGGACTATACAAACACTGGAGGATATGCTTCGAGCATGTGTGATCGACTTCAAGGGGTCATGGGACGTTCACCTTCCATTGATAGAGTTCTCCTATAATAACAGTTATCACGCTAGTATTCAAGCAGCACAATTTGAAGCGTTGTACGGTCGTAAGTGTAGAACACCTTTGTGTTGGAACGAAGTGGGAGAACGACAATTGACAGGTCCGAAGATAGTACAAGTGACGGCTGATAAGGTGAACCAAATTCGTGAAGGGTTGAGGTCGGCGCAAGACCGGAAAAGGATGTATGCGAATAGGCGAAGGAAACCCATCGAATTCCAAGTGGGAGACTTGGTCATGTTAAAAGTTTCGCCTTGGAAGGGAGTAGTTCATTTCGGAAAGAAGGGTAAGTTGCGACCGAGATATGTTGGACCGTTTACGATCCTAGAACGGGTTGTAGAAGTAGCATACAAGTTGGAATTACTCGTGGGGCTGTGAGGAATCCACCCCACATTCCGCGTGTCGAATCTGAAGAAGTGTTTGGCGAAGATCGACGTAGTAATACCGTTAGAGGAAATCCACGTGGATGAGAAGTTGGATCACAAGGTCAAGAAGCTAAGGAGTAAAAAAATTCGATTGGTTAAAGTACAATGGAAGTTCCATAAGGGGCAAGAGTCAACGTGGGAAGTAGAGGCGGACATGAGGTCCCAGTATCCCAGTCTGTTTAACGATGGAATTCCGGGGACGGGATTCTCTTGAGGGGGGGGGGGATATTGTAACATCCGATTTCAAAGTGACTTAGTTTTAGAGTTTGGGAGAAAAAGGGGTCAAGGTCCAAAGTTCAGGGGGTTAAGTGTAAATTGGGATTAAAAAAGGGGTCTAGCCCTAAGGTTTCTCTCATTTCATTGTTGGCGGTTGAAAGAGTTAGAGGAAGGGGAGAAGAACTCAATTTCAATCTTGAGAGGAGGACGCATGAAGTTGGGATTTAGAGGAGAAATCCTTCACAGTCGATCAAGGTAACTTCTATTCTCTCCATACTTGTTCTTGAGATTAGCAGACTCTGTTAGTTGGGTCTTGGCAGGGGGAGAAAGAATCCTCTGATGTTTTACCTAAAATCTTTATAAATAGTTTGATTAAGTATTGGGTTTGGTTAAATGAGGATATTGTTTGTCACTTGGTGTAGTAATCAAGCTTATTGCGTAGTTAAGTCCTACGAGTTCGAAAGGTCGGGGTTGTTCGAAAATCCCTAATTGCCTCTGGGCTCTGGGTGTGGTGCGATTGGAAAGACGGTCGCCCGGTACCTGTCGTTGCCCCGGGCGACGGGTTGGTACCGGGATAACCCGGGAGTAGTAGTCCCCAGGCCGTGACCCCGGGAGTCGGGAGAGCCCGGGAGGGGTGTTCAACTACGAGGCGTGACCCCGGGAGTCGGGGGAGCCCGGGAGGGGTGTTCAACCCCGGGCCGAGACCCCGGGAGGCGGGGGAGCCCGGGGTGGTGTTACCCGGTCGATGTAACCCGGGAGGGGGGGTTATTGTCTGTTGGTTTTTGGGTAGTTGCTGGAAAGTTAAGATCTAGAAAGGGTGAGAAAGAGAGAGAGAGAGAGAGATCGCATTTCATTAGTCTCTTTCCTAAGGGGTGTCTTACCGAATTATCAATGCTATCGTAGGTTGTGAGGCTGCTAGAACACGGAACTAAGCAAGGAGAAATGTGAGTTTTTCTGACCTAAAACCTCTTATGATGAAGAACTGGTGTTTTAAGTACGTGAGTTGTGTTTACAAGTTTTGAAATGATATTGCTTTAATATTTACTTGCGAGAATTGTTCAAATGCTAAAGATGTTTATGTTGTTATTGTTTCAGGGGTGTGTCCCAATAAGGCAGTGTGAGCCACAGACACGTTGTCACCTTAAGGTGGCGGTAGTGTGAACTGAGAAGTTTATTTGAAAGTGTAATTGTTCTCTTTAAAGCTGAAAAGGTTTATTTTATTATAAATTCTTTGAATGTCTGTTGAGTTAAAACTGTTGTTAGAGGGGACTCACTAGACCCTTGGTCTAACCCTCACTCTTTCAAACTAAAATCCTTTTAAGGCAGGAGTGAGGTAGGAAGAGCAGATAAGGGCAAAGAGAAGGTGTAAGCTGGAGTTGGCTAGAAGACTGTCATTTTAGTTTATCTTTCTTCGTAATCTCCGTTGTGTAATAGGTTGCCTTTCCGCAAACGTTAAGACTTATTGTTAGTTTGGGCCGTTTTTGGCGCAAGACTTTTATTATTGTTACTATGCTTGATTGGTAATGTTTGGGTTGTTACACCTAATGGACATGAAAATGGCAGCATACTGTCGGAGCATACGATCATTGCCACCGTTCTCCACTGTTACAGAATCTACCGTCGGTCGCATCCTCGCCACATACCGCCTCCACCCTAGCTGGATGTTAATCGCCGCCCATGTCCTCCAATTTGACGAGTAATATCTCGCCGTACGTTTCAGCCACTCGTTTGCAAATTTGTACCTGAAATGGTTCGTTATGTAGCAAAGATGCTTGGCATCGAGCCCGAACGCTTCCGTGGGTTGCACACACGTAAATGTAGCCGAAGATGAAGGAAACCTGTTTATGATCGGGCTTCAGAGGCACCACGATAGAAGCTCGTCGCCTAAGTAGCCTCCAGGGTACAACATACTCGTAGCCACCACTCCTTTACTCAGATTTTGGCTGCTTTTAACGCTCCCTTGAACAATAAACACCATTCGTTGCACCAGATCTCCTTCTCTAATGATCTATTCATCGGAAAATATATGGCTATCGATATAAACAAAACATAGATTGTAGATCAAGTTTTACAAGTGACCATATATACCTTTTCGTCTTTTGAAAACACGAGCGGCATAACACGATCACAAATGTTATCGATAATGAGATCTTCCAAGTCATGGAACTACCTGATTCATGAACATAGAACAACGATCATTACAATAAAATCAATTTTAAAGAAAGTCATTTTATGTTTTAACTGTCATAATAAGCTGCTCAATAAGGCTTATGTTTATAGAAATAAATAATTGTGAGCATCACACACGACCTTTTGACCCACAAACTATCAACACCGGATTAGTAATGGATCTGAGCATTAGCGACGGATCAACGACGGTTTGGTCCGTCGTTGATAGGGCCCAATTTTGTCGTGAATGATTATCATCCTTTTTGTTAAATCCAGTTCTAATTAGTCATTTTACATTTATCAATTAATTTTATATTTTTAATTTTTGCAAAAGAAAAACATAAATATTAAAACCTCTCTCTCACTCATCTCCTACACCTCCATCTTCTCCAATGACTTGTACAACCAAGCATATTGGAGGTTTGCAATTGGCACTTTTTTTTTCCTGCAATTGGAGCTTTTCACTTGATTTACACACAACCCCTCTCTTATATTTACACTACAAAGAAAAGAAAAAAAAAAGGGAAAGAGACAGAAAAGAAAAGAAAATTATAAGTGTTCATGAGAGTGAATTAATTAAGGGAAAGAAAATAGAGTTTTATGTTCTTGAGAGAAAATAATGAAAATATGTCAATTTTACAAATACAACCTTATTTCTTTTACAATAGGTTGTAATTAATGAGTAAATTAATGTGTAATTTTATAAATTAGTTTTAATTGTTGTTTTGTCTATCATTTCTCTTTCCCAGAGAAAAATAAACCTTATTTTTGTTTTCCTTTTCCTCCTAAGAAAACTCAAGAAACATAAAAAAATTTATTTTCCTTCATAAAAAAGGATTCGACAACACAACCTTGACACCCCCTCCCCCCTCATTAGCCAAATTGATATATGTGTAGAGATGGGCAGAGTTCATCGGTTAATTGGGGGAGGGGATTTGAGGGATTATCATCATATATTAATATAAAATATATCTTTTATTATAAAACAAAAAAGGTAAAATAACTAAAATATTCGTAAGTTAACTTCCATTAATAAAAAAGTTAACACCTAGAGTGAGACGACGAAAACCGAACGACTTTATAAACATCAAAGACAAGAATAACTGAAGATCATGGATGATTTTCGTAATAAGTTACAAACAAAAGGAACTAAATCCAGAATTTATTATAATAAAAAGAGTAAACTCTAATTTTGGTCCTTGACGTTTTTGGATTTCTTTGAAAGTGAAACCTATATTTTCATAATTCAAGTTTTCATTGTCCAGGTTTGGATTTTGCTTTGAAAGTGGGACCTAGTCACTAACTTCATTAAAAATGGCTGGTAGAGCCAGGGGTATTTTCGTCCAACCATGTTTTCTTCCTCCTTTTGTAATTCTTTTTGTTTTTTTCTTATTTTTACAAAAATCTTCAACTTTAAGGACCTGTAATGTAATTAACTCTCAAACCCATATGGACTTCACCGAATCACAGGACCATCTCAAACCCATATCGATTTCATCGAAGTTTACTCACAGGGACCTAATCGTCTTGGACCAAATTACAGGGATCAAATCGTATGGACCAAATTACAGGGACGTTGAGTGGTCCCTCTCAACTCTGACCTTCTTTCCCCGTCGACAGCATCAACAAAGATTTGTATGTACAAAAATGAAGATGACAAAATCAAACTCCAATATGGGTAATCTCGAAGACAGAGATGAAAATCTAAATCAAACCCCGATAAATAAATAAAAACACTATAATTTGGTCCCTACGAGAAACCTTCAATGTGTGACGATGAAAAAACCAATAATCATATATGCCAACCTATGTGAAGAAAATGAAAATCACAGGGACAATGGTAAAAGGTTGTGGTTAGGGTTACAGGATGATATTGCTTCGATCTAGGTTGTGGTTTAGAGGAGAAAATCCTTTTAAGCATAAATCGATCTAAAACCCTTTTGAGCAAAAAATCAATCATTTTGCATCAAGTCTTCCATACATAATGTTCTCGTTTCTTTCCCCTCCAAGTCATAATCAAAAAGATTTGTACCCATATCACTTCATTCCACTAACTATTTTGCCACTGCCCTCCATCAACACCACTTTCTTCATCATCAAAACATGTTTTTACCAGACAAAGTTCGTTTGAGATAATCACCCCAACTTCGTTGAAGGGTTTCAATCAATCTTTTTCATCTGGGTACCAAATCTCATGGATTTCACCTTGTTTTGTTGTCTGAAATCGAGCCCTGGTTTAGGGCTAGAATCAGGTCAAGACTTAGAATGTTGGATTTGGTTTTGGGATTAATATACTTGTTGGTCTGGTTTTGGGTTTAATTTTAATGTTGGATATGGTTTTGGGTTATTTTTATTGTTGATGTTCGGATTAGGCTATGGCTGGAGAAGATGACCGGCAATTTGGCCAGAGAAGATGACAGGAAAGGGTACCGGAAAGAGGTGTAAAATTTACATAGTTGGCCCCTATAATTTGATGGTTTTTACACAAAACAAGAAAAAAAACTGCAAATAGGGAGACAAAACATGGTTAGACAAAAATATCCCTGACTCTAAATAATAGACGAATTAGTGACCAGGTCCCATTTTCAAAACAAAATCCAAACCTCAAAGATGAAAACTTGAGTTATGATAGTATATATGTCCCACTTTCAAAGAAATCCAGAAACGTCAAGGACCAAAATGGAGTTTACTGTGATAAAATTTTAAATAACAATATAAGATTTTAATTATTTGTGCATTAAAAAGCCTTGATGTAATAATTAATATATATCGTTATTTGACTTGATATTATATTGTTATGTGGGATCTGCTCCAACACAACATTATCTATAAAATAATACTTGGATCAAATAATAAATTTATTTAGTCGAATTATTAATTTACCAAGATTATATCATGAACATTATTTTAGTTTTGAGGAGAATATTTGTGACTAACAATGGTGAAGGGAACTAGTTTATTCAAGATGATCATGGGGCCTAATGGACATGAAAATGACAGCATACTGCCGGAGCATACGGTCACTGCCACCGTTTTCCGCCGTTACAGAATCTACCGCCGGTCGCATCCTAGCCACATACCGCCTCCACCCCAGCTGGATGTTAACCGCGGCCCATGTTCTCCAATTGGACGAGTAATATCTCACCGTACGTTTCAGCCTCTCGTTTGCAAATTTGTACCGGAAATGGTCAGTTATGTAGCGAAGATGATTCGCATCGAGCCCGAACGCTTCCGTGGGCTCCACACATGTAAAGGTAGCCGAAGATGAAGGAAGCCGGTTTATGATCGGCCTTCGGAGGCACCACGATAGAAGCTCGTCGCCTAAGTAGCCTCCAGGGTACAACATACTCGTAGCCACCACTCCTTTACTCAGATTTTGGCTGCTTTTTACACTCCCTTGAACAATAAACACCATTCGTTGCACCAGATCGCCTTCTCTAATGATCTATTCATCGGAAAATATATATATGGTTATCGATATAAACAAAACAAAGATTGTAGATTAAGTTTTACGAGTGACCATATATACCTTTTCGTCTTTGGAAAACACAAGCGGCTTAACGCGATCACAAATGTTATCGAGAATGAGATCTTCCAAGTCATGGAACAATGGTACCTGATTCATGAACATAGAACGATGATCAATACAACAAAATCTATTTTAAAGGAAGTCATATTATGTTGAAGTGTCTTAATAAGCTACTTAACAAGACTTATGTTTATAGAAATAAACAATTGTGAGCCAATCTACATGTGTTATAATAAGTTGATATGACGTTTTTTGGCATCCCTTTTGGTAAGTTGTTACCTCACCAACCAATTAATCACATGTGAGCCCCTCGTCAAGCAGATTCCTCAGTTTGGTCCAAATCAAGTTTTTAAGATAATTTTGAAATAAAACGTTTTATTAATCTTTTATATGACATTGTTTAAAAAAATATTATAAAAACAATCGTCTTGGTTTCTGTTGATAAGACATTTTCAAAATTGTACTAAACTTAAAACTTGTTACGATGTCAACATAGCGTCCTACCGTTTAAGTTCTACAAAACAATCTATTAACACATTTAGAGATAGTTGGCGTCTTATAAAGCCGATTTAGTTGTAGTGATTTTGATAGATCTCAAATCATCTTGAAATTAAAAGGCGTAATTAAATTTACCATTCGAATTAGATCGAGACGCAAAAATCGTTTGATATCTAGTCTAAGACCTTCGGGGAAGTCTTTGATCAACTGCATCTCGTCTGCTCCGCCCATCACCGCCCAATTGTGGTGCTCGTAATGGCGGACTCTTTGTCGGAGAATTGATGGCAATTGCCTCCTCTTCATCCACCATTCCATATCTCGGCACCGAAGTTGCATCTTCTTCTTCCTCGCCATAACGGCATGCAAAAACACCTTCATGTACAGTAGATCGAATTAGTAATCATAATCAACAAAACCACCCTCTTTATATATCCAACAATATTGCAATCGTTCTATCACCTGAATATTACCAATCAATAACGTGAAGAGCATCAAGCCGCTAAGCACGATGCAAATACTGAAGATCACTTCTAGCCAATGGCTCGTGGGATCAAGATCGTTCCCGAAAGTGCTGTAATTGAAACATGATTATATCAATGTTCAAGACCACCAACTTTATTTATTTCAAAATCAGCTTTATAGCACGCTAAAAATGCATATATGACATAATATATTGCCTTATTGGACTTAGGTTTGTAAGATCAAACAATTGTGTATCCTATGTAAATGTGTTATAATAGAATGTTAGGACGTACGGAGTTCTAGCTAGTTCGATTTACCTGAGACTCATTAAACCCCAAAAGATGGGATAAAGAATCTTGATAGTTACCGAGTTGCTAGAGATCACCGGAAGTGCCCATTGATAGATACCATAGTCGTACGGTCCATCAGTATCTAAACACAACGGCGTTCTAGCCAAATCCATGGTCGAGTTTCCTGCACAACGACTTCCTGAACCCCCAATCTGCATCAAAAACTCGTAACAAACTTCATCAGAGCAAGAAAGGGTCAGAATGCAGTCGTTTTGGTTCGCACATTGTTTTCTGAGACACAAAATCACTCGTTGTATCGCTAATGCGTACCAACAACCACCGGCTACCTGACTCAACGTAAAAACGATTGGAATTAATATAAATAGATTAAAGATACGGATTTAATAATTGACATTTTGTAAAACTTACATGAGAAGCGATAAAATAGGCAATGAGATTAAGAGCGAAACCCCACCAAATGGTGCCGAAGATGTAGCCGGTAACCTTTGCCATTCGTGTCATTAAGCAGATGGAGTGATAGACTCTCGGGAGGAACTGGAAAACGAAAACGAGTAGAAGCGTTGTCATGATCGTCTTTATCCGCTCTTCTTGGATTAGTCTCGGCACCGGTAACAAGAACACAACCTGAAACCGAATCCAAAATATAAAAGGGTACGTAACACGAGAATCGTGCCAACTTTTCTAAATACATTCAACTTTCTCCTAATTTTTTTTTTGAACGGCAAGTTGACACACACACGTTCCCGGGGTATCCGGGCTCCCACTTAAGGGTGCCACCCGACCAATCCCCGTCAATCACGGCCCAGTCCAATTAAGGAAACACGAGGCCCATTAATTACATCTAGAAAAGCATGTACGATTCTCGTTTGATATATTCTACACTTCTCTAACATAATTAATTAATGTTTTGAGTCTTTGTTCTAACACGCCTCCAGAGCGTATCTCACATCCATCGTGAAAGAGTTAAATCACAATGTTTTAATTAGGACGACATGATAATTTATTTTTACTTTTTTTCGTATTTAATATATATTTTGGGACAAGATGTTGATTTTATTTGAATGAAGAAAGTGGAAAAATGCAAACTTAATAATTTAAGGCAATGACGTGTCAATCCATGATTGGGTGGCTGATCTGGATACCTGAGGAACCGGGAGTATGACGAATGCGTCGTACCAGAACCCATTGAGTGACTTCACATAATGAGATGATATAGAGTGTGGGTCCCACACGAGCTTCCCACATCCAATCACAAGCGACTCACGTGACACATAAGCCACTCGGAACTGCAACCACATATGTACAACATGAAAGCAGTCGATCAACGTCCGCAACACGGCCACAACCACCGCAACACCGCCGTCAATGTACAGACACGGCGTGCCCCCGCGGCCGATCGACAGCGCGTAGAAGAACAAAGGGTCGACGGCCAACGCCATCCCACGTGCCAGCAACACGAACCTGTTCCACCTCTGGATACTTTTGCTCCGTGGATCATACACGCGTCTGAACCGTCCTCCAAACGACGTCGTCCGTCCCAGTTTTCCGACGGACGATCGGTTCTTGACTATCTTGGATCCGGGTCTGTTGCGGATGGAGATGAGGGAAGAGCCGGCGGAGGCTTGCCATTGGGGTTGTTGAGCTTGGTTGTCGCAGCTGGTGGAGTGAAACACCGGAACACCTACTTGAGTGCAGGCGTAACACTCGGTGGTGAATGAGATTGTGTTACTGTTGTCGTCCACTTCGTCACCACCACCGTCGGAGGATTTAGTTCGCCGTCGTCGTAAGATTCCGATGAGTGAAGTCATTTTCTGAAGTGGGTAGCTTCCAAGAAGGAGGAGGAGGAGATCGTTGTATGTATGATTTTGGTGAACTCATATACGTACAGGTACTTATCCGGAAAGATCTGAGAGATATGGGGACGATGATTATGACAGAAAGCGTACCGTTCTCGTGGTTTGTCTTAAGAATTATTAGGGTTTTTGTAGATATTAGTGGATTAAGAACAAAGGTTTTGACCCAGATGGAGATCAAGAAACAAGAAACCATTACAACTAAAGGTGAATAAGTGGAGATTAATGTGAGAAGTCGATTTAAATCCTTCACTTTTAGGCATTGTTTGGCAAACTAGCTTATAAGCTAGCTGGTAGTTAATAAGCTAGTTTTTCAAAACGCTACTATGAGTAGTTTTTCAATAAGCTAACTTATGGTCATCTAAACATGTACCAGAAAAAAAAAATAGTTTTTTTTTTGTCAAACATAGCCTTAATGTCATGTCCTCCCATGAATTGCGGCATCGAAGAGAACTGATTTGGTGTATTTTACCTTGGTGTATCTCATGAGCCTCAATTTCTCATCCAACCGTTGATAACCACTTCTCACGCTCCTCACGTTAACCTCAACTTCTCACCGGAACCAAACCTTACAACTAAAATGGATTTATCGTTAATTTGATTTAGAAAATAGTTCAAGTTTGCCCAAAATTAAGAGGGTTCCTGTAATCAATTGACATGGGTAATTTCTTATGGTCATAATACAGATTAATGTTATCAGTAATTAAATAATGGATGGATGATTGATAGATAGATAGATCATATTTGGGGTTGAATTATATAGATATAAAGACTTGTAGTTTTGTGCTTATCAGGAACAATATCACGATGAATACGCAGAAAAGGAGAAAAAGTTAAACAGATCGATGCACAGGAAGCATGCAAACAAAAACGGAAAAGGAAAACAAAACAAAACAAGGAGTTAACTTAAGGTAAATGACAAGGCAAAAAGGCTATTCATGTACCATCTCCCCACTCTTCGTGTCGAGACGAGAACAACTACATTCATGTTCCCGGATGGTTATATAAGTACGTAGTAGGGTGTTTATTGACATTTTTGAACGTTTTCACAGGTTTTTAGGACAGTTTTCTATAAAAAAAAATCATCGTTTGAGCTAATTTATAGGATATTATTTGAAAATGATTAGGGCTGGCAATGGGTGACGGAGATTCAAGAGAAAACCTCAAAAAAATAGAAAACTAAGGAACACTATTATAGTCTTTCATTTGGATGGTATGCACTTGTGCATATAAGTAAAATAAGTTGTTTTTTTGGTTTTTATGCACTTGTGCATTATGCATTTATGCATATGCACGTGTGCACGGTCCATATGAATGACTATCAGGGTGTTTCTCAGTTTTCCGTTTTTTTGAGGTTTTTCCTTGAACCTGACTCAACAATGGGTAGAGTAAGAGTTATTCCGTACCATATCCATTTAAAATAATGGGTAAAGAGACGGATTATTATTCATCCATAAATCTTATTCATATCCATACCTTACCCATTAAAATATCGGGTAACAAACAAATAACGGATAAAATGGTAAAAGAATTCATTTTCAACTACAAATAATATCGCTAAACCTCAAACTTATAAATAAATCATAAGTTTATAGATATAGTAAACATTGTAATATTATTCTAAATAAAATTATAATATAATATTTCAAAAACAGCGATATAAAAATTGAAAAGCAATATTTTTCCTTATATTTAGATTAAATTACATTTTTAATCCTTGTGGTTGTTACTTATTATCATTTCAGTCTCTCTTTCAAAGTAATTACACTTTTGGTCACTGTAGTTGCCATTTTGTTTCAATTTTGATCCCTCTGACTAATTTTAATTTAAATGGTTAGTTTACTTAGGCTATGTTTGACAAACTAGCTGATAAGCAAGCTGGTGACTGATAAGCTAGCTGATGAAAAAGTCACGTTTGGTAAAAACTAGCTTATAAGCATGAAAAATTACCAAAAATGATATATAGAAAAAATAATCAATTAAAATAATGGATATTAATGAGGGCTTGGAATAATTACAAAAAACTCTTCATAAGCTACTCGAAGTAGTTTATCAAAAAAAGCTAGCTTATATCCATCCAAACATGAACCCAGAAAATAAGCTAGCTTATTTTTGTCAAACTACACCTTAAGGGTATTATAGTCATTTACCTATTTCTTTGTCCTTTTCATTGTTTTTTTACTATATAAACTTAATAAATTTATCGTAATGAAACTTAAATTTAAATTTATCCTTTTTTTTGTCCTTTTCAAAAGATAAACTTAAATTTATCGTAATGAAACTTAAATTTAAATTTATCCTTTTTTTGTCCTTTTCAAAATATAAACTTAAATTATCGTAATAAAAAAGAAATAATCAACTAACTGTTAATGCCAAAAATTACCCAAAGATAACTTAAGGCCGGTGTGGAGCTTTTAACAACCAAAGTTGGGAATCAATCGACAAAATCATGCGACAAGAGAAATAAAAGATAAGACACAAGAAATTTGGTGACGCGGAAAACCCATCGAGGGTAAAAACCGCGGACGATAGCAGAGATCGTCAAGTGCACTATGAACGTCAAACAGGGACGTCGTCTGTTTGGGTCAAAAATCCACGACCACGACAAGAAACATGAAATATACACCTTATGCACGATTAATCTTGTATTAAGATAAAGTCCTGTCGACCAATCATATTTACAACATTCGTCGACACTTTTGTGAACGTCGGTCGAGCGTTAGTCGCACGACCATCGTGAGATCATCCTCGACCATGATTATATTAACGTATGATCAAACGTTCTTCTGTTGTTTATTCAATACAAGTTTAATGCTCTTAAAGACCAATGGCTATAATCGACCAGATGCATTAAGATCATTAAAAGAACTTCGACCGTTACACCAAGATTCAATGACACATTTATGAAGATCAAAGACTATAAATACCCAAGACATACACTTCATTCGGGGACAACTAGAATTCAGAGTGTAAGACCAGAATTGTATTCAAGATTAAAAGTTAGGGTCTATATTGTAATTGTGTATTAGTTCAAGGATTCATATTGTAAAGTCAATGTAAGTTGACTTAGTATAAATACTTAGGTTCCTTTGTAATCTGATAGGTACGAACGCTTACATAGATAGAACACAAGATTGAACTCTTAGTGAGAACACAGAACTTGTAGAAAGTTAGATATATGGCACTTGTGAGATCTGTGATTATGTTGTAATCTTGTGACATTAATACAAAGATGTTCTTGATAATCTGTTGTATGATTTAATGCTAGAATCTGGGATCACAATTGGTATCAGAGCAGATTCAGATTAATCAGAAAAGATACGAAGTTCGTTTTTAGAAAGTCACTGTTGAATTGAAATCAAGATTTTGATTTCATGGTGTTCTTGATGTAAATTTGAGTTTACAGTGTTCGTTTGAAATTGGAGAACAAGTCTTGTATTGATCAAAACTTAATTGGATCAACAAATTGATCAAATTTGATCAATCAGTGTGTTTTTGGAAAGTTTTTCATCGCGACTGTCAAAGATCAATTGTCACGAACATGTTTGATCTTAGTGAAATTCACTTCGTAGGGTTAAGTGGAAATCAGTGAGATTTTAGACGAAAAAGCTTGAGATCTACAAAATTCGCTACAATCATGAAGAACTCGCAAGTAGAACTCGCAAAGTGAAAGAATTCGCAGACTGAAGAATTCGCAGAGAAGAAAAATTGCTAAGGGAGGAATTCGCAAGTGTGGGACTTACGAATTCAGAGGAATTCGCAACTGTGAGAGACACGAATTCTGAAGAATTCGCAACTGTGTCTTATACGAATTCTAAGAACTCGCATAGGCCTTCTTGCAAAAAGTGAAGAACACGCACAAGCCATCTTGCGAAAAGCTCACAATTCGTATCATTACATATGTCCTTCTTACGAATTGCTTGCTTACGATTTCTATACTTGTTAAATTTCTTGTGTGTGTCTTGCAAATTATGCATTGTGTGTACATTACGAATTCTTGCTTGCGAATTTTGTCTTGTGAGTGGCTTACGAATTCTTGACTTGTTTTTTATTTTGAGTGATTTTTCTGAATTTTTACTTCAAATTTTTCTGATTTCTGATTAAAGATCATTTCTAGCATTTTTTTATATCAAGTTGCAATATGATATCAACCGGGTAGCGGGACCCCCGTGCTAAGTCTGCGTAAGGGTACATATTTCTTAGTGTGATTAAAGTTTTTGATTTTTTAGTATTTTTTTCAGATATCATCATGCCTTACACAGATAAAAAGGGAAATCTGGTGCTAACCAACAGAGAGTGTGCTTTAGCGTACATGCCAGAGATTCCAGCACTGGAAGCTGAGAACAAGAATCTGAAGATTCAGAATTCATCTCTTATTGAACAAATTAATAAATTGAAAGATGATAAATTTTTAAAGAAAAATTTTGTTTGCTCTGAATGTATCTCTAACTCTAAAATTGATTTTGCAGGAATCATTGAGTCAAAAGAGAAGGAGATTTCAAATCTGCAAGCCAAGTTGAAAAGGTCTGAAAGTCTTAATTCTAGCTCTACATGGTCAAAGAAGGAGTTGATGGAAAGAGAGTTAGATGAGCTGAGAAGAAGAGCAAACATCCCAAGTGAAACTTGTGAAGAGTTGAGAAAGACAAATTCTCAAATATTTACTGAAAGAGATAAGCTGAAAGATAAAGTCTTTAATTTTGAGGTTGAGATAAATATGATGAAGGAAAAAGCAACCCAAGTCAAAGACAATACAAAAGCTCAAGATGAGATAAAGAAGATTGAGAAGAAGAGAAAGGACTTAGAGAAAGACAATGTTGAGTTGAAGAAGAAAATATCTGAATTGGAAGTTCAAGTTGATAAAGAGAAGAAAGAAAAAGAAGGGTTTGAGAGAGAAAGAAAATCTTTTGCTCAAAAGTTTTCTGAGTTTTCCAGAAAATCTTTTGGAGAGAAGAAAGTTGTGGAGCTTAAATGCATAAAACTTTCTCAACAAGTTTCACACTTCGAGAAAGTTATCATTCTTGAGAGAGAAAAGTTTGAGAAAGAAAAGAAGAAGATAGTTGATCAAAAGAGTGTAAAGAAAGACTTTACTGAAGAAAAGAAAGTATTTGAGTCTGAGATTGCAAAGCTTAACAAGAAACTATCTGAGTTGTCAACAACTATTCTGAAGGAGAAGAATGCAAAGGCTGAGTTGCATAAGAAGTTTGATACACTGTCAAAGGAAAGAAACTGTTTGTCTATAGTGATCAAAGAACTTGAGGAGATCATATTCAAGGTGAAGCTGACTGAGCACAAGTCGCCTGAATCAATAGCTCAATCACCGAGAGATGATCTAGCTGCATCCGAATGCTCATTCAAATCAGCAGCAAGTTCAATTTTCACTAATGTTTCTAATAATCCTTTGTTTGATGCTAATGATAATCATACTTATGAACATAAAGATAAAATTCGTCCTTCTAACCTTTTCTATGATAAAAATGTTGATGATTCAGGTAACATCAAAAAGGACAAGTCTCAGAAGAAAATGTTTTTGGAGAAGGAAAGATGAGAAAGAAAAGTAGATTTGGAAAGTGAAAGGTTCCTTGGAGAAGAAGAAGGAACAAAAATCATTTGTGCATGCATCTAATGCAAAGAGGAACTATGCTTCGAAAGGTAAAACTTTTGGCAAACCTGATCTGGTTTATACTATAAATCAATTGATCAGGTTAGCTCAAAATAAAATTAGTTGTTCCTATTGTGGTTCAAATGATTTTGTTAATAAAAATTTTGAAAATAGCTGGTATGGTTCTTACTACATTTCCTCTAATAGAACTGTTGTTGGATCATAAATTGTATTCAAGATTAAAGTTAAAGTTAAGGGTTTAAATTGCAATTGTGTTAAAGTTAATTAGAGGGTTTGATTTGTATTTAGTTAATAGTTATTAGTTGTTGGGCCCAAGCCCATTAGGCCTTATAAGCCTAAGTATAAATAGATTTTATTAATTAGGTTTTAGGGTTAACTCTGATAAATCTCATAATTATTGTTTAGAGAGGTAGCCGTATTTTCTCTGTAATCCTACATTCAAGGTATCAAGAACACACAAGGTTTTCATGGATTATTCAAAGGATTGGTATGTTATTCTAATCTTTATATCTCTTGATCTATATTGTGTTTATGTGTTAATTTATCAACTAGATTAACTGGGCTAACAAGTGGTATCAGAGCCAAAAGAATCAAAACTATTGGATTATACTGTGTTCATCGATTTTTATCTGTTCATCGACATCATACTGTGCTTTAATCGATTCCTCAAATTTATGTGTTTTTATGCTTAAAGTTGATTTGATTAGATAAGTTTTATGCGATTGAACACTGTCTGATTGGTTAATTCCATTATAAAGCATCAAGTGATTGAATTTATTGAATTTTTGGTTTTCTGGGTTCATGAACTGTCGACGCCTGTGTTCATCAAATTGAGAATTAAAAGTTGTTTTTTAATCGTTGATTTTGTTTGCATTAAGATCGATATATGTTTATGGATACAAAGGTTTGTTTTCTGCATTGAATTTGAGTTCTTGAGTGTTTCTGGGTTGATCTTCGTCGTTCTGGGTCGACCTGTAAGAACATACCGGTCGAACCTTCAAGATAATACCGGTCATTCTTTAATTGCACTTTACCGGTCGACTCTCCCCAGTAAACAAGTTACCGGTTGAGGACACCCCTGTTAATAGACCAGTCTGGTTCAAGTCGTAGTAGTACTCCGGTCGCCCGGTTAACACACATTCCATACCGGTCTCAAGGAATACCGGTCGAATACCCAATATCGGTCCACATCTTATCAGTCGAATTATAATACCGGTCCACACTACCGGTCATAGAACTTCACCGGTCGAAGACTTTACCGGTCGTGCAACTTACCGGTCGGACAAGTTCCTGGTCGAGCAAGGTACCGGTCCAAGCAAGACCCCGGTCGACCACCTTTGCGCCACCCGGGGCTCGCGCAAACCTTATTTTGCGCGACCCACGTCTCACGAGAACCTCATTTTGCGCCAGTGCCTACTCGCGAAAACCGCACTTTGCGCGACCCACAGCTCACGCAAACCTCAGCTTTGCACCAGCGCCAGTTCGCGCAAGTTACTGTTCAGTTTTCGTCAGATTTTCACAGTTTGATTTTTCAGTATTATTTGAAGTTTTATACTGTTTGCGAGTACTGCATTTAATTATTTTTGGAAATTTATTTTTCTGAAATTTTTTTGAGTGTAGTATTTATCCTACTCTTGATTCTAACGATCTCATCTAGTTGATTTAAGTGGTACAGATTTCGTCATGCCGTACATAGACGAGAAGGGAAATATAGTGCTAACCAAGAGAGATTGTGCTTTAGCATATATGCCAGAGATTCTAGCTCTAGAAGCTGAAAATAAAGATCTGAAAATTCAGAACTCATCTCTTCTAGAACAAATAGACAACTTGAAAAAGGATAAGAACTCAGAAAAAGATTTTGTTTGCTCAGAATGTATCTCTAACTCAAAGATTAATTTTGCAGGAATTATTGAGTCAAAAGAGAAAGAAATCTTAAATCTTCAAGCTAAAGTAAAAAGTCTTAACTCAAGCTCTACATGGTCAAAGAATGATTCAATGCAAAGAGAGCTAGATGAGCTTAGAAGAAGAGCCAACATTGCTCGCGAGACATCTGAAGGGCTTAGAAAGACAAATTCTCAAGTCTTTGCGGAAAGAGATAAACTGAAAGATAAAGTCTTCAGTCTTGAGGTTGAGGTTGAGATTAAAACGATGAAAGAAAAGGCAACCCAAGACAGAGACAATGCAATAGCTCAAGATGAAATGTTGAAGATTGAGAAAGAAAGAAAAGAATTTGCTAAGAAATTCTCTGATTTCTCCAGAAAAGCCTTTGAAGAGAAGAAATCATTAGAGCTTAGATGTGTTAAGCTTTCTTAACAAGTTTCAGACTTTGAGAAGGTTATCATTATTGAAAGAGAAAAGGCTGAGAAAGAGAAGAAGACAACTGAGCTGAAGGATGTAAATAAAGACTTTTCTAAAGAAAAGAAAGATCTAGAGACTGAGATAGCTAAGTTGACAGGAAAGCTATCTGAGCTATCAACAAACATCTTGAAGGAGAAGAATGCAAAATCTGAGTTGCATATGAAGTTTAATCTGATTACAAAGGAAAGAAACAGTTTGTCTTCAAAGATAAAGGAACTTGAAGAGATCGTATTCAAGGTGAAGCTGACTGAGCACAAGACGCCAGAGTCAATAGCTCAATCACCGAGAGATGATCAAACTGATTCAGATTGCTCACTCAAAAAGGCTTCAAGTTCACATGTTTCAAATGTTTTCTATAATCCTTTCTGTGATTCAGATGATAGTCTTACTTCTAAATCTACTGATCAGATTCGTCCTTCTAACCTTTTCTTTGATAAAAATGTTGATGGTTCAGGTAACTTCAAGAAGACTAAGTCTCAGAAGAAAAGCTTCTGGAGAAGGGATGATGAGAGAGATAGAGGAAATTGGATCTGGAGAGTTAAAGGATCTTCAGAGAAAAAGAAGAAAGAAGAATCATTTGTGCATACATAAAATGCAAAATGGAACTGTTTGGGTAAAAAATAACAAAGGTCCTTTGTCGTACGACTAGAGATTCCAACACTCCATTAGCCCATAGTCACACGACCAGAGAAATAACTGACGCCCTTCCTTTGAGCGACTTCGACCAAACTATCCACGATGGCTGTCGTACGACATGATTTCGGTTATTAAACTACAACATACTTTATATTATGTTTAATGCAGGATTTCAAAGACGTTTATGATTAGAGATCATAACGGAAGACGTTACCAATAACAACGGCTGTAACGGACGCTATCATCAATATCAAACGGATACTCTATTAAAGATATGCATTCAAGACTTGCTAACGGACAATTGGAGTATAAATATGAAGATTGCACTTCACATTCGAACACCTGATTCTCAGAATTTACAAGCTCACGAATTACGTTCTTAAGCTCACTCAATCTCTCTTGAAGTTCATAAAGCCTTTGCTGTTTGTCGTACGACGCACGATTGAAGTCTAAGTACACACGACGCACGACCGACTTTACTTTATTGTATTGTTTTACATTACATTTCATTTGTAACACTTGTTAACAAGGACGACGTCCCTAATTGACGTCCATAGTGCACGACGACTCATACTCGTCCGCGGTTTTTACCCATTTTAGGGGTTTTCCGCGTCACCAATTCCCTTGTCTCATTTATTTCACTTTTATTATTGTCGTACGATTATTAAAGCTACTTTCTTTGGTTGGATCAAGCTCCACATTTACCTTAAATTTTCCTTGGGAGATTTTTGGCATAAACAGGAACTATGCTTCAAAATTGATTAGGGTCACTATAGGGACGAACCTGGAGTTTTGGAAGCCGTTTCGTTGTGAAGAATCAACAGCATCTCCGTCGTTGTGGAAAGTTGGCATTGGCATCGTGGGGATCGACATCGTAGGTGGCATCGTGAGCATTGGCATTGTTGGATTGAAAAAAGATGGTGGCGGTCTAGCGATCGTCAGCATAGGCTGGCTAGGGACACCAAGGAACATAGGTCTTGGATAATTAGGGAGTGGGGGTCCTGATCAAGGCATGCTGAATGTTCCAAGATCATTTTGTGTCCCCATTGCATTATTCAAGTTCTGGTTTCTCAAGGACGCAATTTCTTCGGCAGCCTTTTTGTTCTGATTAGCCAATTCATCGATGCGAGTGCGCACAACTGTCAATTCCATATTCATTAGAGCTACGATTTGTTCGAGAGTTCCTTGAGGATTAGCCATTGACCTAAAAACAAGGGAAACTCGAAGAGACTATTAGTACGACGCACGTCTGTCGAGGATTTTCTTTAGATGGGGCCCTATAGTGGGCGCCAAATTGTTAATGCCAAAAATCGTCCAAAAGGATAACTTATGGTTGACGTGGAGCTTTTAACAACTAAAGAAAGGAATCGATCGACAAAACATGCGACAAATAAAGAGACAAGGAATTTGGTGACGCAGAAAAACCTCAACGAGGAAAAAACCGCGGACAACAGATAGAGTCGTCGATGCACTATGGTCGGCAAACAGGAGCGATGTCCTTGCGTATTAGACGCCGGGATTACAATGGTTTACAATATAAGCAAAAGTAAACTTAATCGCTAATAACAATCGTATGTCGTGTGTAAAATGATTTAATCATGCGCTTCAATATTGCGTCGAGTATTCTTTTAGAGAGAATAGAAATAGTTTTTGATAGTAAACTGATGTTCTTCTCATTATACGCCCCCTTGAATGAGGCTGGAATCTTTGTATTTATAGTGTTGATCGTCATAAATGTTTCTTTGAATACTTGAGTAATGGGTGGAGATTTTAATGATCCTGATATCTATAGTCGGTTATAGCCGTTGGTTTTTAAGGGCATTGATTCTGCATTAAATAGAGCAAAAAGAAACGCTTTGTCGTACGTTAGTATAGTCGTAATCTTACGACCGTTGTATGATTTTGATAAACACACAATCAAAGGTCGTTACTAAAGTCGACCTATGTTTTCGAAAGTAACGACATGATTTATAAATATATATGGTCGACAAAATCTTATCTTAATACAAAGTTGGTCGCGAGAAATGTATCATCAATGTTCTCTGTCGTAGTCGTGGATTTTGACCCAAACACCATATTCGGCCTGGATTTCGACCCCAAATAGTTCTATATCTTATAAAACTCAAAACATATAAGATATTAATCTCTTTGTTAATTAGATTACCATAGGATTTCGGTTGGCATCATTCTAACACCTGCAACGCCAGGAAATTGTAATATAGTTTTTTTTATATAATTTAATGTAATTAAAACAATGGAAATCGGTTTTTACAATTGCCTAAAGAACGAATGGAAATAGTGGCAATCACACCATATTCTTCAATGTGTTATGCCACTAGTCCACAACTCACATGCACTTTTATATCTCTACTACTATATAAAAAAAATAATACGGTTATTGTACAAACTTTTGTACAATAAAACTTATCATTCTAAACTTTTGTATAAAAACACTTATCATCCTTATAATGTTACATTTACCACCCTTACAATTACTTATTAAATTTATTTTATATCCCTTATTTTTTTCATTTTACAACATTATCATATTAACACAAATAATCGTATATGAACAAAAATGCAACGAAAAAATATGTTTCTTTTTTACAAATTATATCATTATAATCGTCTCGTCAATATCTTCAAAACGAGCCAAATATTGAATATTTTTTAATTTAAATGTACTATTAAATATCATTAATCTATACTACTATATAAAAAAAACTAATACGTACAAACTTTTGTATAATAACACTTATCACCCTAAACTTTTGTACAAAAACACTTATCACCCTTATAATGTTACATTTACCACCCTTACAATTACTTATTTAATTCATTTTATATTCCTTATTTTTTCATTTTTCATTTTACACCATTATCATATTAATACAAATAATCGTATGTGAACAAAAATGCAACGAAAAAATATGTTTCTTTTTTTACAAATTATATCATTATAATCGTCTCGTCAATACCTTCAAAACGAGCTCAATATTGAATATTTTTAATTTAACCGTACTATTAAATATCATGAATATCTACGAACTAATTTGTTTTCTATCCATACGTTTTATTTTTTTTTCCACCGTTAGCACATTAAAAATACATAATCGTAAAATATGTTTCATTTTTATTATAAATTATATCATTATAATTTTTTTGTCAATAATTGTAATATAAAATAATTATTGAATATCTTTATGTGTTTAGGGTTTAGGGTTTCATAAATTGTGATTCTTAGGTCATGGTTGATTGTTGATGACATGTCTATAAGGAAGTAACATTAATTGTTCGTTATTTACTTATATTCCGCTGCATCACGCGGATATATGCCTAGTCAAAAATAATAATGATATAAAACGGGTAAAATACAAGAGTTAATTTAAATAATCGTCTTATTTAAATCATGAATGCTAAATTACTTTGTGTTTGCCAAAAAAACTAATTGCTATTTATTTTTCTACAACTATAACAATGCTTGTCGTCCCTTTGACTTTAGCCTTATGCGGGTGATTAGGTGGGCAACTTTGCAGATCGTTGCCACTCTCCCATAATTGTAAATTTCCAAGATGACATCAATCAGAACTCATGATACATGTCAGAGACTATGTCCTCTCTCGATCGATCCTAGTTACGTTCTAAAATTAATTTGCGAGTAATAAGTTTGTCCAGGTACAAAACCATACGGAACGGCATGGTGTGCAACGACTGCTTCGTTGTTTCGAGAGATGAGCCTCAATGAAAATGGACCACGAAACGATGGGTCAATGTGCACAGTCCAAACTGCACCCCATGTGTTCAACATCCATCTATATTGTTGTGAGCCATATGGTGCTATCTCGACTGAGTTAATACCACCATCTCCTTCGCAAAACTCGATTGCCATCGCAAACCAGTAAGGGTTTGTCATTGCATCAATCTTGAACGCAATAGTTGTAGTACCGTAGTTGCATGCCACCCTAGTCATACACCAGTTTAAATATGGAAAAAAGATCCAAATTGATTAAATGTGTGATATTATAAATCACAAATCACATTACACTACAACAAATCAGTTTTATTGGACGTCAAATATAGAAAGGAGGGTTTAAATGAGAAGCCCCAAAATCCAAAATTTTGAGAAGGTGAGAACATATCTCCAACATTAGATGTGCTTTTTCAATATTCAAGATTTAAGGGGAAAATATGTAAATATAAGCAACATTACGACTAATTTAAAGAACCTAATAAAGTTAAAGCCGCCCGCAGGGGGGGTGTATTTTAAAACGTTTGTATAATTAAATTACTAATCCACTTCTTTTTTAAAGAGTATTTATTGTCTTTTTTTAATAAAAAAATGAATTAACTATTTTCTTTAAAATTAAATTATCTAAAATATAACCAATATTTTATTTTATTAAATTATAGAAAAACGAGAATTTAATTATCTTTAATTTAAAATAAAAAATGAATTAACTATATATTTTCTTTAAAATTAAATTATCTAAAATATAACCAATATTTTATTTTATTAAATGATAAAAAAACGATAATTTAATTATCTTTAATTTAAGATCTATGAGATATATATATATATAGTGTTTGGTTCATTTGAGAAATGGTAAATATATGAGAAATAGAGAAATAATCCTAGTCATTCATATGGTCAAGATCGGATTTGACTAGTCAAATATTGCGGCTTTGACCGGTCAAAAATTGCGGCTTTAACTGGTCAAAAGTTGCAGCTATCCCAAAAATAGAAGAACAATTTCGTAAATTTTACAAAACACACGGGCTGTGTTCATATATGAACATGTATAATTCACATATGAACTATATGTTCATATATGAACCAGTGCAATTCACAACTGAACTCTTTTAACTGATTCATATATGAATCAGTTGAACTAACTAACAGATTCATATATGAACCTTTGTGATTCATATATGAATCAGTTGAACTAATTAACAAATTCATATATGAATCTTTGTGAATCATACAGATTCATATATGAACTCATCTCGTGTATTTTACGAAATTACCACTCTACCTTCTATAGACCACACAAAGAATTATTCGGTGCTTCGCGGTCAAAGCCGCAAATGTTGACCAGATGAATGGCTAAGATTACTTTTCTATTTCTCATATATTTACCATTTCTCAAATGAACCTCTCCCTATATATATATATATATATATATATATATATATATAAAGATTCACATATGAATCTCAATTACAAAATTGTAAATTGATTTACGTACAATTTATAATTAAGACTCACATTGAATCTATATTACGATTTACATGTGAACCTATGTTAAGATTCACATGTCCACGTATGAATCTTAAATTGATTCAGAATGTCGGTTATAAGTTTTAAATTGATTCACAAACAAGTTATGATTAAGATTCATTTGTGAATCTGTATTAGGAATCACATGTGAATCTATGTTAGAATTTTCACATATGAACCAATATACACCTAATTATCTTCATCTGATAATGTATATTTCAAACAACCGATGAAGAACATCGATGTTCATGTTCATATATGAGATTTAATTTGATTTATAGATTGTAAAATGGTCAATGATTTCAAGATAGAAAAGAGGGTAAAAAATCGATGAAGTAAAATATAAAAACTAGGAGATAATATAGGATATTTGATTTAATCATATTTATCTTTAAAAAGTGTGTTAATATGACATATATGAGTTCTTAGAAGTTACCTATAAAAAAGTAATATGACAAGTTTATTTTCAAATATGTTATAAAATCTTGTTAGGATGCTCAATTAAATCATAATATAACAATTGTTTGATTTTATAAATTTAAATGTTATAAATCAGTTTATTAGGGTATTTATACGTATTTGACGTTCTATATAACCATTTTTATTACGGTATTAATTGTAAGTTTTTTGCATATACCTTCGATATTGAACATCTACTTGACCAAGATTACGTAGATTATCAGCTTGTCCTGGACTCGACATTGCACCAAAAGCAATGCCACTTAAATCGAAAGCAAACGGAACCCTGTTGCACACACCCGGGCACTCATCAGTTATGGTCACAGTAATAGGATTCCTCGAGCAATATGGCTCTCGAGTGCATAAAACCTGATTCATTAATCGCGTGATTAAGTAACCATTTAATAAGTCGATTAAAATGAAATAATTAGTTGGAAAGTAATTAACTGTTACTTTCTAATTAAATAGAGCTAGTACCTGATAACAAGTCCCACAGCCTTTGCCACTGAGAAATAAGTTTGCATTACCTGCTGCTATCATGGCTGAGAATGGAGGTTTTTGCACATCATTAGCCCATCCACAAGCTCCTCCTGCATGTACATGTCATCCAAAAATGGAGTTTGTATATATAGTCTCCTTTGATACCATTCATGCATGAAGTTCAACTAATTCATCTAAACTTTATTGAACCTTAGGATCAAGATATATACATGTATATACAGAGACACATATGTTATATAGGTGGGATCATGTGAGACCAAACTATTTCGTGAGACCATATTTTTACACTTGAAACTTCTACTGGTAACGTAACCTTCACAGTGTTGTTTGTTGTGAAGGTTCGGATTTTTTTTTACTTTCACATTATTTTGCTGTCAAGCCTCAAGTATAAAAATGTGGTATCACAAGTCTCACAAAAACAGGTTGGTTTCGCATGAACACAACCCTATGTATATATATAGGTGTGTGTATGTATATGTGTAAACTAAGGTAGCTAGGTTATAAGATAAATACATGATTTCTTACCACTTCCAGCACCATATGGATCTCCATACCATGTTGCTAAAGCTGGAAAAAAACCGGGAACAACGTTGGTTTTGTTACGGAGCTCATGTTCAGAACATGAAGAATATCCATTTACAGATAGAAACATCAAAACCAACATCATAAAACATCTTTCAAAAATTAACGCCATTTTACTTCAATTCCTTCCAAGATTATTTTAGGTGCCCAAAAGATAATAAAATAGAATTAATTATATGGGCTTTGCATACAACATTATTTTCATCAAAACTTGATGGTTATTCTCTTGATCAAACACATACAAATTCGAAGATATATTTAAAAACCATCCAGCGGCTATATATACACGACTCGATTCAGCAAAGTATAGTCTGGAAACAGTAGAGGATTGATAATGGTTTGAAGATCATGAATATATATATATATATATTTATATGAGAATTTTGTTTAAACTATATATATAAGAACAAAGTAAGAAGCATGAAAGATGAGCTAGTGTAATTGATGTTGTTGGTTTTAGTAAAAGGATGGAGATGAAGCTTAAATTTATGTTAGAAATCGGAGTGGTCACCATAATTTGTGGATATCTTTCGAGTCAAACCTGCATCGAGTTGACTTGTTCGATCGATGTTACTCCACATCTTTTACTCAAATGTAAGATAACCAACTACAATGAAGGAGGATCAAGAATGTTTTCGGAACCTGCTGTCTTTTTCTTACATAAAATACAATGTTCTCTTATTTTTAACTAATATTTTGCCAAATTATTCGGTGACTTGATGATCATGTTTCACATTACAATAAAATCATATTTGTACAAAGCAAAAATGTTTTAATAGGCAGTTTTATAGAATTTAAATTAATAGAATCAAACAATAAAACGTCATATTTAAAAGAGTTACAGTAAAGTTTGTCATCATTATAATTATAAAACTACAAAAAGAACGTTCACGGGCTTTTGGTTCATGGAATGGAATTCGATGGAATTGGAGTTTATCAAGGAATTTAACTTTAAAGAAATTGGAATGAAATTTGATAAAATTTGACCATGCATTTTGACCGCGTTTGGGTTGGATGGAATTGGAATGGAATTGGAATGGAATTGTTAAAGGAATTGAAATCTTTTTGTTTGGTTCACGGAATTCAACTTTGGAATTGGAATTGATTTTTTTTAAGAGACTTTAGAATTGGAATTAAATATCAACAAATGACATTTTATGATTTTTCTATAATTTTCTTTAAAATTATAAATATCAGTAAAGTTATCATTCAATATGTTAAATATTTAAATTACCGTTCATCAAATAAAAAAAGAAAATTTTATCATTTAATTAAATAAAATAAACATAAGATTGTGCAAACTAAATAACCATAAACCAAATTAGATTACTAATATCGAAAGTGTTCACTACATACCTTAAATTACTAACATCCGAAACTGTTCACTACATAACATCTAATTATATCTGAAACGTACCTTACTTCCAAAAACCAAATTGAAGTTTTCAAATGATAAACCAAATCAATTTTCCAATATAAACCTCACCCACTCCTCTCGCTCCCTTTCTTCCAAACTCCAAAAGATTAACACGTTATCAAGCTCACTTGTTATCTTTTTGACTGCTATGAACCTTTCCATTCTTGAAAGTGATTGAATTTTGGCAAGTTCAAAATTCACCATTGAAGTCTTTTTTTGTATATCTATTTCCATATCTACCATATTCTTCGTTGTGTTTTCAAGTTTCTCCCCAAGAAGGAGAGCTGCACTATGCATTCTATCAACAAGAGTCTCAACTCGGGTTTTCCTCTTTTTACTACCTCGACTTGAGCCTTCTTCACTTCGCATATTCGTAGCATTATGTACATTGTGGCTACTTTTTGTGTCCTCCAATTGTCGTTCTTGTTCCTCAAGATTTACTTGCTCCTCCATTTCAACAACATCCCTAACTCTATTTCCTTGAGCTCTATCTTTTCCGAAAACAATAGACAAATCTTCAAAATGTGGAAATGTCTTGTTTTTCCATTTCGCCGCCTCTTTATGTACCTATTTCATGCCATAAAAGCTAATTAGCAAGGTAACAAATAATAACTACAAATATAGCATGAAAACTGAAATGGTACCTTCAGGTAAGACTCCCAAACTGGTGCTCCAACAATTACACATTGTTTCACACTGTCATAACCAAACTCACTCGTATTTGTCTCGTTCACCATGCCAAGTACAACTTGCCAATCTTTTTTCATTGTTTTAATTCTTGACTCAATGTGAGGTTTACTCGATATATGAGACTCGGGAACTGAATCTTTCATCACTTGTTCGAGATACTGTAAATATCCAGATTTAAAGTCGTTATCAGCTTTAAATCCTCCGGGTGTTAACCATGTTAATCAAAGACTCCACAAGTTTGGCATCTTCAGTAATTGTCCAATTTCCATAGTTTTTATTACGACTTCGATCCGTCATACCTATTCTTAAATGAATTAAATAATAAACAAATAAAATGTAAACATAAACATGCAAATCATAATGGTATGCAACATAATAAACAAAATCAAGTTGTTGCATTACAAATCATAATGGCATGCAACATAATAAACAAAATCAAGTTGTAGCATTACAAATCATAATGTCATGCAACATAATAAACAAAACAAGTTGTAGCATTACAAATCATAATGGTATGCAACATAGATATCAAATTCATTACAAACCATAAAGATAAATTTATAGCATTACAAATCATAAAAGTCAATGTGTAGCGTTCCAAGCCTCAAACATTTGTTGTGCCAAATTATTTCTAAATGTAGTCCACTCGGTTGATGTCCCAACAGAACTGACATTATCCATGTATTGGTCTCCATCATCTTCGGTTGTTTCGTCCAACCCATCATTCTCAATCAGATCATTTGGCATTTCTCGCCTGATATGATTATGAAGTAGACAACATGCCATTATGATCTTGTTTTTCAGTTCAACGTGATAGTACAAGTTATCTTTTAAAATTCGCCAAAACATCGTTCGATGACATTTCTTGCAGATGAATGTCTCGTGTTAAAAAGTTCTTTTGGCGTGGTTGGCTGGTATCCATCCCGCCAATCATTTAAGTGATATCTCTGACATCTATATGGGGTGAGGAAACCCTCGCCATTTGTGTATCCAACATCTACCAGGTAATATTATGGCTTTGGTACCTTTAACCCATGTGGCCTAAGAAGAACATCTCAAAGTACTCTACCATCGGCCGCTGACCCCTCCCATCTAGGTAACACAAATAAATTGCATATCTTGATAACAGACCCCTAACACGTTTGTGGCAATATCATTCTTTCTTGTTCTATATCGAGCCTTGTCTTCAAGTAGCACTAAACACCTTATGTATGTTCCATCTAAAGTTCCTAGACAATTCTAAAACCAAGAAAATAGAAATGGTCATTACACACTTTAAGTTACTTACATTTGAATACCCAAAAAATTAAATATATTTTGTATACCTTGAACCACTTCCATCTTCCATCGGTAGAATCCTCTCGAACGGTTTCGGGTTTTTTAAGCAAATGTGAATGCAATCTTATCACTTCGTTGCAAACTCGAGTAAATTGTCTACTAATTGTTTCTCCCGAACTATGAAAACGACATGTGATGACTCGAATTTTAACATTATGAGCCATAATGTGAAGAAAAATGGCAACTTGTTCATCAATACCCATATTCCTACTTGCTCGTAATCCTCCTAATGTTTCCAACACATCACATAAATTTTTGAAACACCCTCTGTTCATCCTAAGTTGAGATATGCACATATTGTCACTCTGTTAGAGCACAGATTGTTGTCTTCAAGATCATCTAGATTGAAAATCAAAAGCCCAAGTCAAAGTCAACCTTATTCAACCAAAGTCAACTTTATCAAGCTTGTTAGTTTAGTGTGTGTTCCTTGTAGTTGTTGGTAGTATAAATAGGTTTCCTTGTATTTGTAGTAGAGAGTAGTAGAACTTAATTGTGTGCGTATCTTGAAGAATCATATTGTATATCTAGAGTGAGAAAGTAGAAAGAGAGGTGTTGTAATCTGTAAAGTCCATATCAATGACATATGAGATTTGTGATTGAAACTCATTGTTAATCTTGATAATCTTGCACAAACTGGGAATAACAATTGGTATCAGAGCAAGAAATAGTCAGAAATCAGATCAAGAAATGGAAATTTGTTAAAAATTTGAAGAATTCGCAGATTCATCTGTGAAGAATCGAATTTGATTGTTTTGTGTGTTTTTGAATGTAATTTTTGTTGCACTGTAATCGGTTTGTTGTATAGAACACATTCGATTTGTATCACATTGTCCAATTCACAACTGTTTGTGTGAATTTTGGATTTATTGAAAGTTTTTGTTTGAGTTTGAAAACGCATTGTATTCTTGATCTATTCGAGTTTATTGTTGTTTTTGGTCGAAATTAATTGCTTGTAGTTTGTTCGATTAGAGTCCGTGGACAAATTTCTGAAGTTTCATAGACTAATTCTGAGTTTTAGATCGAATTTGGATCGTTTTTGTGGTTTTTGGGTCGAAGATCTGAAGAACTCGCAAGATCTTCAGATTTCGCATCTCAAGAACTTGCATCTTATAATCGAAGAACTCGTAGAGGGTTGTGTGCGAAAAGTGAAATTTTCGCAAGTCTTTATTTTTGGAAAATTCCAAGGAAGGAATTTGCAAGGGCCTTCATGCGAAAAGTGAGGATTTCGCATTACCTTACTTGCGAAAAGCTGGATTTCGCATAAAGCTACGTGCGAAAGAAACAATTTATCTTCCAAGATAACAGAACTTGAAAAAATTGTCTCTAAGGTGGATTTGACTGAGCAGAAAACTCCAGATTCAATTCTTCAAACACCTAGAGATGATACAACTGATTCTGTATGTCCATTCAAGACAGCAGCAAGTTCACATCATTCAACTGTTTCTACAAAAAGGTCAGTTATCCCAAAAGATCAGATTCGTACAACTAACCTTTTCTATGATAGAAGTGTTGATGGTACATGTACATTTAGAAGAAGAGATGGTAATGAGAAGTTAGTATGGAGAGTGAAAGCATCTTCTGATGAGAAGAATGAGCATAAATCATTTGTGCATACACCCATTGCCAAGAAGAACAATGTGCATCAAGGTAAACCTGATCTTGTTTATACTGTCAATCAATTGATCAAGTAAGCACAAAAGAAAATCAATTGTTTTTACTGTGGTTCAAATGATTTTGTCAGTAAAAGTTATGTGAATTATTGGTATGGTTCTTATTATATTACTCCTAAAAGAACTGCAACTAACAAACCTAGACCCTAATACCAGTGGGTACCAAAGCCAAAAGATCCATCTGTGTTGCAGGCACCTCAAGTCTAGGGGGAGTAAAGGAACCATGGCTCTTGGATAACACAATTCAAGACCCGTTCTTCAATGTTAACAAGTTAGACTTCTGAGTAAATCAGCTCAGGAATCGGACTTCAATGTCAAAGAGTTTGACTTTTAAACACAACAGATTAGGACTCATACTTCAACGATCAAAAGAAAGTGTACTCCGATGCATCAAAATAAATGATCAACCTTCAAGTGGGAATATACATATTACCTCTACTTATAATATTGCGAATGCATATTTTCAGGGGGAGTAAATGACTTATGATTAGTTGAAATCAGAACTCGTGTTTCAAAGTTTTTGACTAAAACTTTGTTGCTTTGACGACTTTTTGATTAATTGCAGATTTTGAGAGGGAGCTTACATAATCATATCAATCATGACTTTGAGGCTTACTTTATGAGATTCAAGCAGAGCGTAAGGAATATTCTAATCTTAATCTCATTGTGTTTGAAAGAAGGACGACTTTCAGACATAAAAACATGTTTCTAAATGTTCAAACCACTTCTCGATTCTTCAACAGATTTCATGAATACAGAAGTGTGATTTTAAATGTTTTCTTTTTATGAGCTTTAATGTTTAACAAACCATGTGTTTCCAAAGATAAATACTTGTGTATTATCTTATCCATATACTGTCAAGTATTCATACACACCGGTTTCGTACTTTTATTGACTATGTTCTTACCATGTCTCAAAAATGAAACTAATTTTCGATGGTAAGACACCCCCTTTGATATTCAAAGTTTGTTGAGCGTTAATTCATTCAAAGTGTTTCTTTTAAGAATTATCTATACTTGTTCATATAGACAACATCCAATTTTTCATGACCTAAGCTTTTATTGATAAATCGTTCATATTTTTCTTTTTCATACATTGTCAGATTCTCAAAACATATCTATTGTTTCACTTCATTCATTTAATTTCCTTGTTTTGAGAAAATCTCCCATGTTTTAAAATGCTCAAATCTTCATGTTTATCTTATTGAGCATAAATTTATCCGACATGTATTTCATACTATTGTGCTTTAACTGTTGCAATTAAACTGTTGACCAACATTCTATATAGGAAAAATCCATGGGAACAATGTGTGAGATTAAAATAACTTCTATGGATTCACGATAACCAGTGTTTCCTACTCAAGAAGTTATCCTGAGTGATCGAGAGGCGAGGGGTCAATATTTGAGTGTGGGTGTGTGATGAGGTAAAATGAAAAGAGGGTTTGGTTAGAAATGAGCTTAAATGTTTAAAAAGAAAGAGGGTGTGAGAACAGAGTTAAAAGAATATGAAAACTTTGTACCAACTTTTTTCTGAGTCGGGCAACCACATAATCTGTTGGTTCACATTCTTTGGTGACCTTCATTGAAACAGACACTAGCTCATGCTAACTCTTGAATTAAACCCCACCAGCTTCTCATTTTTTTCTTAAAAAGAAGATGTTTCAATTAGATTGGGGAATCAACACATAATCTATCTCATTTTCATTTGGAAGATGTAGATATTGAAAAAGAAGGAAAGTTTCCCCACCTTCGCATTTCAATCATGCACAATTGAGTCTGTGTAATACTGTTGTTGTCTCAATGGTTTACACATTTTGAGCCTAATATAAAGCAAAATGTTTAAATTCTTTCATACACAAGCACATACACACAGAAAATTTGTTTTCCTGTCAGAACGTTCATAGAATTAACTTGTGTTATTCGATGATTGAATGGAAGACCTTGGGAGTGAACATCAATAAAACTCCTTGTACAGTACATTCGTTGTACTAAGTAGCTTTGTGCTGCTTATAGGCATTTTAACTGATTCATTTGTTGATTCAGATTGACACTTTCATTTGTCTGAATTTGAAAAGATTCGGATGAATATATTATGAATTGACGGATGTTCAGAGGCTCATATGGAAAGATCAGTGGTCAGAACATGGTTCATTACATTTCTTGAAGAAAGTTTTGATGATTTCTATGCTCTACATCATCAAAAAGGGGGAGAAAGTCAAGAAATGGAAAGCAAGTTATGAGAGAAAGATTCAAGAAATGAGAAAGAAATTGTGAATACAGTTCAAGATTTCAAGAAAGTTCAAGAAATTTTCTTTGAAGATTATTTTGAAAAGAGAAAAGTGAGCTACAACCGAAGATAATTTCTTTGCTAGAGATGATGATGTTTATCAAAGTCTTTGGGGAGAATGTTAAAGTTCACAAGAAGTGGAGATTATCAATATTTCATCTCAATAGGGGGAGAATGTTGATTACTTGAGAAGATCAGTTTTTTTTTGTCACAAAGGGGGAGAGGGTTCTTGAAAGGGGGAGAACAATTTCTTACTTCAAATGAATTTTATAGTTTGTGGAGGAATCTGGGGGTAAAAGCTCTTGAAAGAAAATGGTTGGATCATTATCCGATTCTTCTTTATCTTAACAATAGCGGATTTGGGCCAAAACTATTCAAAGTTTTTGATACTTGGTTGAAAGAATATGGGGTTGAAGATGTGATCAAGGAAGTATGGAATATGGAAGTTGGTTCGAAAATTCCGGATTGTATCTTTAGAGATAAGTTAAAAAATGTGAAAGTGGCTTTGAAGAAAATGAGTGTGGAAAGATTTAAGACTTTGGAGATTGTGTTAGAGAAAAATAAGGAAGAGGCAAAGAAACTAGAAATATTAGCCAAAAATAGGAGCCTTGCCGAGTGTGAACGAAAACGATGGTTAGAGGCGCGTAGCAAGTGGTTGGAAGCGAAAACAAGGAAGATGGATATAGCTCGGGGCAAAAGTTAAATGGATGGAGGAACTAAGTTATTTCATGCGGTTATTAGAAAAGGGAGAGAAGAAACAGAATTCGGGGCGTCAATATTAATGCTCAATGGACGGAAGAACCGGAAAAGATCAAGGAAGGGATTTTTTATTTCTTCAAAAACAAATTATGCTCGGAAAAGAAGGAAAGGCTGAAATTATCGAGTCGAAAGATTAAAAAAATTTCGGTAGAAGAAGCGGAAGGCTTGGAGGAAATGTTCACGGAAGAAGAAATTTGGGAAGCGGTGAAAGCGTGTGGAAGCAATAAATCTCTGGGACCGTATGGGTTTACGATAACATTCAGAAAAAAGTTTTGGGGGGGTAATAAAAGACGATCTTGTAAAGGAAATTGTTAATTTTGGGAAGACGGAAAAAATAAGTGGAGGATGTAACGCCTCTTTTGTAACCCTTATTCCAAAAAATCACAATCCAATTGGGTTTGATCGGGATCTTCTACAAAATTATCGCCAAAATGTTAGCAGAGAGAATTAAAAAGGTTATGGGGGGTTTGATTGGAGATACACAATCGACGTTCATAAAAGGTAGATACATACTTGGTGGAGTTCTCATAGCAAATGAAGTGGCGGACTATATTCGAAGAGAAAAAAACAAAGTGATGGTTTTCAAAGTGGATTTCGAGAAGGCTTACGATAGCGTGGAGTGGAACTTTTTGTTGGACATGTTGGAAAATATGGGTTTCGGGAAAAAAATGGTGTAAATGGATAAGGGCATGTTTGATATCTTCTACCATCTCGGTCTTGGTTGACGGCTCACCAACAAAGGAATTCCAAATGAAAAAAGGGCTTAGACAAGGAGATCCATTGGCACCGTTTTAATTTCTAAGAGCGGCGGAAGGTCTCAATACGATTATGTTGGAAGCAAAAGAGAAAATGTTATTTGAAGGGGTGGAGGTAGGAAAGTGTAACACCCTCAAATTTGGAACTAATTTAAAATTTTCAATAATACCTCAAAGGAGGATAAAATCTCTTACGACAAGCTCACACTTGAAATATGACTTTAGATTTAACCGTCAACAAAATAAATAAAGTCTTACATAAGGACTAATTAAAAGTCGGGTGTTACTAAACCATCAAATATTTCTATCTCCAAATGTGCGGAAGACTTCACCCAAGCTATTCTCTTTCGTGCATATAACTAGCACTCATATCTCCACAAAGTCATTAGTACCATTCCTCGACCGGAACCTGATGCACATGCCAATAAATAAAAAGGTTAGGCTACCGGCTAGTGAGTTCAAGAGCTTTCAACATGAATAAATATATCGTTAAAAGGAAAGAATGCAACTTAAATCATAATCTTTCAAAATGATTTACTTTAAAATGAAAATGACCCATTTTCCAATAACGCACATTTTTAAAGATCAACGCCCAAATACAAAACATTCATTCATGAAGTGATGCAACCCAAAACTCACTCAAAACGTGAATAAGAAATCGAACTCCCAATTTATAAAACGCGGATTAAACTTTATATCCCGAAACACCCAAAACACGGGTGGGGCATAATACTCAACCCATAAATCATGGATAAGAATCCATATATATAAAACGTCACCGAAAACATGGATATGAAAACTCAATACCCAAAACAACACCTTTCGGTGACGGGGAGACCCGATTCCATCGAATGTGGCAGGCACACAAAGTTAAGCCACTAATCAACATTCTCGAGATTCACATAGGGCCATGGATCCCCATATACGACTCAGTCGTATAATATATGGTAAACTCCCTTTTTTGTCTACTCCTCCTCCTGATTTGTGCATTAATCAAGGGAGTTTGGAAAACATTTGCATTTACTTTCTACGTGCTTCCCAAAATATGGTTTTAGGTAATGATTTGGTAAAATGTGTCATGTTCTCCTGACATCTTACTTGATTCACTTGAATCTAGAGGTGAGTTTTCTTATTGTCGATTGTATAAGACTTAAGCAGAATATGTTTTGTGTTATCACCCTTGATGTATCTTATGTTCATTTCTTCGATACATGATGCATTATTTTCATATATGCAAGTAGGATACTGGTTGAACCCAAAATTACTATCTCCTCTAATATATGTGTTATCCCAGATAACAATGCAAATCAACAGATGACAATCTATTCCATTAAATCTCACTTTGATTAATCACAAATCTCAATTACAAACTTTCTCTCAATACACTTGCTCTCACTAACTCTAAAACTCTCACAATGCTCTATGAACTGCTACATGTCTAACACACACACTACACAATTTATACAAACCATGAAACACGCACGATACAAGAACACAGAAACGCGTAGAACACTGTACACGCACAAAACTAGAAAACATAAAATACAAGATTTACTTTGATGTTTGATAGTTGACTTCAGCTTTGACTTCAATCTTCAATGTTCTATGATCTTGTATCCAACATATTTATGCTCTAACAATCTCCCCCTTTGGATTCAAGATCATCTCAAAAAGATTTTGCAATTCAATCTTCTCTCTTTAAGCTCAGTAGAAATAATCTCCCCTTTTTATCAACTTTAGCAATCTTCACAATCTTCAGTATTCTCTCCAAATCTTTCTTCAAACAAAATAACAATCTTCCCCAAAAATGGTAGATATGCTCTTCAATAATCTTCCCAAGTTATCTCAAACCTCTTTCAATCTTCAGAAAGAAATTATCTTCAGAATTTCCTCAGATTGCTTCAGCAAATAATCTTCAAAGAAAATTTCAGTAAAATTCAGCACATCTTCAGAAAACTTTGAATTTTCTCTTTTGAACTTTCAATCTTTACCAAACTTCAAACAAAATATCTCTTGAACACAAATATTTCTTGATCTTCTTCCCCATCTATAACATTCTTGAAACAAACATTTCTTGATTCTGTCTCCCCACAACTAAATTATCTTCACTTTTCCAAGCAACATTTCTTGATTTCTTCTCCCCCTTCTTGATGATTAGAGCATTGAGATCATCAAAACTTTCAACAAGAAATGTCATTATCAATTCTGACCACTGATCTTTTGAACTGAGCCTCCAAGGCTTGCGAGTTTTAGACTTAGAAAATATTTTGATAAGGATACTTCGCGCTAAATGGAAACGCGCAAGATGAACATTTCTCGCAACTTTTACTTCGCGCACGACAAAGGTGATGAACAGTACAAACTCGCACCTAGTGTTGTGCGAGTTCTTGCTTCATGCACACAACAATTTGCGAGTTTTGAACTTCAACCAAATTATAGCCTTTGCGTGTTCTTCAAAAACTTGCGAGTTCTTCGATTAGCGTGTTCTTGGTCCTTGCGAGTTCTTGGTCTGCGAGTTCTTTGGATCTAGCGAGTTCTTGACTTGCAGTTCCAAAAACTCGATTTTACCTCTGATTTCGATTCAAATCACCTTCAATTGATCTGAAATTTTGCACGAATCTTCTTGAGCATGTTTCGAACAGATTACAATCAATGATTTTCGTATTAATACATCAAAAATACGGATTCAATCTAATTACAGTACATTTACAGACTTTGAACCAAAATACAAACAAACTCAAAAATTCGCACCTAAATGATGTGAATTAGGTAACTCAGTACAAAAGAAAGTTATTCTAGATGGCAAAACGAGTCTAAAGATACAAAAATCTGATCCAAAACAACACTAATTCGAAATTCGAATCTCCACAGACCAACTTGCGAGTTCTTAAAAAAACGACCAAAAAATATTGAATTTGATCCTTGTTTCTGAATTTCTCTTTGTTTAGATACCAATTGTTATCCCAGATAACAATGCAAATCAACAGATGACAATCTATTCCATTAAATCTCACTTTGATTAATCACAAATCTCAATTACAAACTTTCTCTCAATACACTTTCTCTCACTAACTCTGAAACTTTCACAATGCTCTATGAACTGCTACATGTCTAACACGCACACTACACAATTTATACAAACCATGAAATACGCACGATACAAGAACACAGAAATGCGCAGAACACTGTACACACACAAAACTAGAAAACATAAAATACAAGATTTGCTTTGATGCTTGATAGTTGACTTCAACTTTGACTTCAATCTTCAATCTTCTATGATCTTGTATCCAACATATTTATGCTCTAACAATATGTAATGATAGTCCTTAATCATATGCATTCTTTAATTATCTCATGGAGAGTAATATTCTTGGATTAGTTCAAGGAGGTAGTTACAAAGGTTTGCCTAGCTTACTTCCAAGCAATCAATATGTTCCTTGTAGTAATTCCTTATCCAGTTTGGGAACAACCTTTGTATGGGTCAGACAGATACCTAATATCAACAAAGACATACCAAGATATTGTTTGGTGTTTTTCTATAAGAGCTAGTACTTTTGTTGCTTACATTCTAAGTAGGTATTGAAATTCCATTATCAATCTCATTTTTATTTCTATAGGGAAAGTATAAGCCCATGTCAATGGTTCCAAAAGATTAACTTGATATCATGCCATTGACGTTGCGTTGGCGCTGAGTAAAATCTAGCTAACAAGTTTACTAGGAAATACAATATGCGATCAAGTGTATTATGCTAAGTACGATAATGCGCATGTTGTACTTATATAGGGAAATCAATCGCGGGCACAGCCGCCCAGGGTGTGCCGAAGGTTAAAATTCCGACTTTTCGACCCGACGTGCTCTCGATCCAAAACCCAAAGTTCACAAGCACAACCCAGGTGAGATTTATAATTATGGATTAACCAGAGAGGTGTAAATTAAGGATTCACCAAAATCACGGGTGTTACAGAAAGGAGAAAGTGGTGGTAACACATTTTCAATACGCCGATGATGTGATCTTCTTTTGAAAGTAGAGCACGAGAAACTTAAAGAACCTTATGTTGGATCAAATAATTGTATTCAAGATTAAAGTTAAAGTTAAGGGTTTAAACTGCAATTATGTTAAAGTTAGTTAGAGGGTCTAATGTGTAATAAGTTGATAGTTTATTATTAGTTGGGCCCAAGCCCATTAGGCCTATTAGGCTTAGGTATTTAATGTTTTAATTATTTCAGTTTTAGGGTTAACCACCAATAATCACAATTATCATAGTAGTGAGTTAGCCGTATTTTCTCTGTATTCAAGGTATCAAGAACACACAAGGTTTTCATTGATTATACAAGGGATTGGTATGTTATTCTAATCTTTATATCTCTTGATCTATATTGTGTTTGTGTGTTAATTATCAACTAGATTAAACTGGGATAACAAGTGGTATCAGAGCCTAAAGAATCAAGTTTTTGTTCGATATTACTATTCATCGATTTACTATTCATCGAGTTACTGTTCATCGATTTATTGATTTTACTGTTCATCGACATCTTACTGTGCAATATTCGATTTCATGAATCTATGTGTTTTTATGCTTAAAATCGAATAGATTAGATGAGTTTTATGCTATTAGACACTATCTGATTGGTTAATTGCATTGAAATTCATCAAGTGATTGAATTTTTGAATTTTTGGTTTTCTGGATTCAAGAACTGTCGACTATAGCATGCTTAAAATTGAATGGTAAAAAGTGGTTTTTAATCAATAATTTTGATTTCACTTTGATCGATACATGATTTTGGGTACATAAGTCTAAGCTTTGCTTTCAATTTGAGTAATTGAATGTTTCTGGGTTGATTTTCTGGGTTCATTATTGTCAATCTGGGCTGGAACTAAGAACGTCCCGGTCGATATTCAAGTCGACAATATCCCGGTCGACCACATCATATCGGTCGCCCGGTTAACACACATTCCATACCGATCACATATCCTATATCGATCAAAACTTATATCGGTCGAATATCCATTATCGGTCCATATCGATACCGGTCCGCACATTAGTCCGGTCGCCCGATAATCACACAGTCCACATCGGTCATTATATTGTATCGGTCCGATTGAATACCGGTCAACATCACTTTATCGGTCCACAACATATCGGTCCATATTCTCTACCGGTCTTCTCTCCGGTCGAATAGAATACCGGTCGACTCTTAAGTCCGGTCGAGCAAGTTACCGGTCCAAGACCAATACCGGTCAAAGAAGTCTCCCGGTCTTGCAGCATCCCGGTCGGAAGAGTTCCCGGTCCAAGCAAGACCCCGGTCGTGCAACTTACCGGTCACTCATACTTTGCACCAGTACTTAGTCGCGCAAACATCACCTTGCTCCACGGCCTGGTCGCGCGAACCTCTGCTTTGCGCGACCCTCATCTAACGAGAACCTCCTCTTTGCGCCACCCACGGCTCGTGCGAACCTCTGCTTTGCGCGACCGTCATCTAGCGAAAACCTCTGTTTGCGCCACCCGTTGCTAGCGAGAACCTATCACTTTGCGCCAGTAAAGCTCCTCTTTGCGTGACCTGCTTCTCACGCAAATCTGTCCTCGTGCGCCAGTCTTAGCTCACTTTTGCGCCAGATTTTATGTGGTTACTCTATTTGTGTATTTTTACTGTGCGTGTACTGCATTTAATTATTTTTGGAAATTTATTTTTCTGAAAATTTTTTAGTGTGGTTTTTATTTTGATTCTAACGATCTCATCTAGTTGATTTAAGTGGTACATATTTCGTCATGCCGTACATAGACGAGAAGGGAAATACAGTGCTAACCAAGAGAGATTGTGCTTTAGCATATATGCCAGAGATTCCAGCTCTAGAAGCTGAAAATAAAGATCTGAAAATTCGGAACTCATCTCTTCTTGATCAAATAAATAAGTTGCAAGATGATAAATGCCTAAAGAGAGACTTTGTTTGCTCTGAATGTATCTCTAACTCAAAGATTAATTTTGCAGGAATTATTGAGTCGAAAGAGAAAGAGATCTTAAATCTTCAAGCTAAAGTAAAAAGTCTTAATTCAAGCTCTACATGGTCAAAGAAGGAACTAATGCAAAAAGAACTTGATGAGCTTAGAAGAAGAGCAAACATTGCTCGCGAGACATCTGAAGAGCTTAGAAAGTCAAACTCTCGAATCTTTGCTGAAATAGACTCTTTAAAAGATAAAGTTCTCAGTCTTGAGGTTGAGATTAAAATGATGAAAGAAAAGGCAACCTAAGATAGAGACAATGCAATAGCTCAAGATGAAATGTTGAAGATTGAGAAAGAAAGAAAAGAATTTGCTAAGAAATTCTCTGATTTCTCCAGAAAAGCCTTTGAAGAGAAGAAATCATTAGAGCTTAGATGTGTTAAGCTTTCTCAACAAGTTTCAGACTTTGAGAAGGTTATCATTATTGAAAGAGAAAAGGCTGAGAAAGAGAAGAAGACAGCTGAGCTGAAGGATGTAAATAAAGACTTTTCTAAAGAAAAGAAAGATCTAGAGACTGAGATAGCTAAGTTGACAGGAAAGCTATCTGAGCTATCAACAAACATCATGAAGGAGAAGAATGCAAAATCTGAGTTGCATAAGAAGTTTGATCTGATTACAAAGGAAAGAAACAGTTTGTCGTCAAAGATAAAGGAACTTGAAGAGATCGTATTCAAGTTGAAGCTGACTGAGCACAAGACGCCAGAATCAATAGCTCAATCACCGAGAGATGATCAAACTGATTCAGATTGCTCACTCAAAAAGGCTTCAAGTTCACATGTTTCAAATGTTTTCTATAATCCTTTCTGTGATTCAGATGATAGTCTTACTTCTAAATCTAGTGATCATATTCGTCCTTCTAACCTTTTCTTTGATAAAAATGTTGATGGTTCAGGTAACTTCAAGAAGACTAAGTCTCAGAAGAAAAGCTTCTGGAGAAGGGATGATGAGAGAGATAGAGGAAATTGGATCTGGAGAGTTAAAGGATCTTCAGAGGAAAAGAGGAAAGAAGAATCATTTGTACATACATCAAATGCTAAATGGAACTATGCCTCAAAAGGTAAAACTTTTGGCAAACCTGATCTGGTTTACACTATTAATCAATTGATCAGGTTAGCACAAAAGAAAATTAGTTGTTCCTACTGTGGCTCAAATGACTTTGTAAGAAAAGATTATGTGAATAACTGGTATGGTTCTTACTTAATATCTCCTACTAGAACTGCAACTAACCAATTAGGACCCAAATACCAGTGGGTACCAAAGGCTAAATCTGTGTTGCAGGCACCCAAGGTTTAAGGGGGAGAAAGAACAACGACTTCTGATTACTACAGATCAGGACTCTTGCCTCATTGTCAAAACGATGACTTCTAAGTATAACAACTTAGGACTCGGACGTCAATGACAAAGCGTTTGATATCTGAATGCATATATTAAGGGGGAGCTTATATGCTTAATATATCTACTGATATATTCTTCTAATTTAACTGACTTTTTACAGGTATCAAGGGGGAGGATATCTGAGTTTTGTCATAGACACTTCATTGAAAATATTAATTTCAGGGGGAGTTAAGGAATTTTCTTTACAGGTATATATTTCTAAACCTTACACTCTATCACTTGTTGAAAGATGAACAACTTTCACTTGTGAAAAATGGTTTCTTAAATGTTCAAACCACTTCATATTCTTCAAAGATTTTCATGAATTGTGAAGTGTGATTTTAAATGATTTTTGATCTTAAATACCAACCTCTTTTAGTTTGAGGGGGAGAATTGCATCGTCAAACACAACTGTTTTGACTTCTCCGAAATTTCTTATTCTTCATGTAACTCTGTGCTTATTTGTGCTTTCATGTACAATAGCCTGTTGAACAACACGTTCTTTTTAGGAAATTACATAGGATTCAGTGTGTGAGCTTAACATAACTTCCATGGATTCACGATAACTAGTGTTTCCTACCCAGGAAGTATTCCCTGAGTGATTGAGGGGAGAGGGGTCAAAAGAATTGAGTGATGGTGTGTGAAGAGGTAAAATGAATAAGAGAGATTGGTTAGAAGTGAGCATTAAAAGAAAGAGGGTGAGAGAACAGAGTAAAAGAATATTAGACTCTGCACCAAACTACTTTCTGAGTCGGGCAGCCACATTATCTGATTGGTTCACATTCATTGGTGACCATCATTGAAATAGGCAACTAGCCCATGCCATCTCTTGAATTAACCCCACCAGCTACTCATTCTTTTCTCAAAAAGAGAATGTTTCACATTTTCTGGGGACGCAACACATATGCTATTGGTTCTTCATTTGGAAGATACTAATATTGAAAAAGAAGGAAAGTTGCCCCACCTTCGAACCCTTTCTTATGCACATTGAGTCTTTGTATAATTTGTTGCTGTCTCAACAAGTTTACATATTTTGAGCCTATATGAAAAAGCAATTATCTATGCTTAATTCTTTCATACACATGCACGAGCACACAGAAATTTATTTTCTGTTAGAACATTCATAGATAATCATGTGTTATTCGATGATTGAATGGAAGACCTGGGGAGCCAACATCAAAACCAGCTCCTTATATAGTAATTTTGTGTTACTCAGTAACTTTGTGTTACTGACATGCATTCCAAACTGAGTCATTTGTTGATTCAGAGTTACAACTCTTAAACTGTTTGAATTTGCAAAGATTTAAACGGTTACTACTGACTATTTGAATCTGAAAATATTGAAATAATCACTTTCTCCATTTGGAGAGACTGCTCTTATTTCACACAAGGCTCGTTACGTGAAGACAGTGCTAAATTGATGACCATATTCAAAGGGGGAGATTGTTTTGCAAAGTTTTGATGATGATGATTCTCACCACTCATCAAAAAGGGGGAGAAGATACCAAAAGGGAGAATAATCAAAGATGAAGACTGTTTCTGAAGTTTTCAAGAGAAAAGTGAAGACCCGTGAAGACCCGAAGACAAATGCAAATTTTTTTTAATCTTGAATCCAAAGGGGGAGATTGTTGGATCAAATAATTGTATTCAAGATTAAAGTTAAAGTAAAGGGTTTAAACTGTAATTATGTTAAAGTTAGTTAGAGGGTCTAATGTGTAATAAGTTGATAGTTTATTATTAGTTGGGCCCAAGCCCATTAGGCCTATTAGGCTTAGGTATTTAATGTTTTAATTATTTCAGTTTTAGGGTTAACCACCAATAATCACAATTATCATAATAGTGAGTTAGCCGTATTTTCTCTGTATTCAAGGTATCAAGAACACACAAGGTTTTCATTGATTATACAAGGGATTGGTATGTTATTCTAATCTTTATATCTCTTGATCTGTATTGTGTTTGTGTGTTAATTATCAACTAGATTAAACTGGGATAACACCTTATGAAGATCCTTAATTGCTTCTTTATGGCATCCGGTTTGAAGATAAACATCGCTAAGAGAAAACTTTATGGAGTGGGAATTGGAGAGGATGAAGTGAATGAATGGGCAAGAGGTATCGATTGTGGACATGGAGCCTTACCGTTTACATATCCCGGGCTTCTGGTGGGAGCAAAAATGAATTAACTAGAAAATTGGAAGCCAGTGGTCCAAAAATTGGAAAACAAGTTGGCGGATTGGAAAGCTCGGTTGATTTCGTTCGAAGGTAGGCTCACGTTGGTTAAATCTGTTCTCGAAAGTTTGTCGTTATACTTCTTTCCGTTTTTTTGTGCCCCGAGAGGAGTGATTAGAGAGCTCGAGAGGGTGAGGAGTTCTTTCTTTTGGGGTGGGGGTAGTGGTAAGGAAAATAATAAAGGGCTTGCTTAGGTAAAATGGGTTAAGGTTCTAAAATACTACAAAAATGGAGGTCTTAATGTGGGAAGCCTTCAAGCTTCAAATTGGGGTTTGTTGGGGAAATGGTGGAGATTTATGTATGAAAAAAGGGCCTTATGGGTGAGAGTGGTGGAAAGCATATACGGGAAGGGGGAAGGACTTAACGATGAGCTAATGAGTGTTCGGGGGGGGGGGGTCGGTATGGTCCAACATTATAAGTATTAAGGATGACTTAAAAAAAGTGGGGATCAATTTTGTGTCTTCTTTTGGAAAAGTTGTTGGGAATGGTAGGGACACAAAGTTTTGGTCGGATAGGTGTATAGGGGGTGAAGAGTTAGGAGAATTTAAGATTCAAAAGATTGTTAAGCTTAGACTCAAACTAAGAAGCTTTAGTAGCATAAAAGGGGGATGGGTGGATAACATTTGGACGTGGTCGTGGTCGTGGAGGAGGGAGCCAAGGGGGAGGGAAGTAGGAGAATTAGAGGTCTTAAATGGTATTTTGCATGATTTGAAACCAAATTCGGATTCTCTGGATAAATATAAATGGCTTCTTGGAAAGGACAGTTCATTTTCGGTTTAAGAGCTTAAGCGCCTAATCGAAGAGGGCTCGTGCTTGAGTGATGAAATTGTGATTGAGACCAAATGGTTAAAGTAGGTTCCAAAGAAAATAAATGTCTTCATGTGGAGGGCTACACTAGAAATACTTCCTTGCAAAGCGACCCTCGATAGGATGGGGATGGATATTCCATCACTCCTATGTCCAAGGTGCGACAATGTAGTAGAGTCGGTTAACCATGCGCTAGTGAGTTGCGAAGAGGTTAGAAAAGTTTGGGAAGGAGTGTGTCGTTGGTGGAAGATTGACAAAGCTCGAATTGAATCGATTGAGGACTTAATCCAGGGGAATCCTCAACCGGAATTTTGGGTAGAAACGGTGTGGAACTTCTTGTATTTAATCTGGAATAATCGCAACCGGGTGGTTTTCAAGGACGAAAAGAAGAAGGTAGCATATCTGTTTTTCGATTTCCAAAGAAGTAGCTTTGAATGGATTGGGAGAAGGATTCAAGGCAGAAAATTAGATTGGATTCGGTGGCTCGAGGATCCCGTCGGGGCGTCGTAAATCCGGATCTGCTGAGGTTCGGCTACTGCTGCGTTTTCACAACTTGGTTCGAGTCTGTCCGGGGGTCTGTCTCGGTTGTTGCTAGAAGAATAGGGTTGTCCAGACTTTGAGGTTTGCTCTTAGCAAACCTCAGTGTCCTTGTTGTTTCCTCTCTTGTTTGGTTCTGGCTTTAGCGGCTCGTCATCGCTTGGTTTTTTCTTGTCGTTTAGTTGGTGTAGGGTTGGTTCTCTGTTTTGTTGAATCTTTGTTTGGTTGGTATAAAATGCTTGCTTTTCAAAACAGAAAGTATTAGGATAATAAGTACCTAAGAAAATATTGAAACATTAAACCACTTGAGACAAAGCAGGACAAAGTCCTTTACTCCATCCACGTAAAACCATTTACATCTCATCTTTGAGACTATTGAGCATGGGGTTGTTACTTATATTTTCCCTTCACTCCCATACCACTCATTTCTTACCTATTATCTTCCTCACATAACCCCTGTAAGAGAAATTATGAATAAAATTCAGCTTTCAGTATCCACCATATTTACTAATATCTCAAAATCAACTATTCTAACTATATGTTTTCAAGAAATTTCTATTAAATGTCATGTTTTCTAGTTAACGTGTAATACTATACTTAGATACCGTTTGTTTTTTAAGAGGTCTAAAGTCTGGAGTCTTAATTTAGTTATGATTAATAAGAGGTGGTGTGTAAAAAAGTCTGAACTATTCAGACATAAGAGTCATTATGAGGTTTTTTTTAAAAAAACAAACAACCCCTTAAAGTAATCACACTCTTGTAAGCACGGACAGATTTAAAGAGGTACTTAGTATAATTTCGTATAGGGTCCTTAACGATGCTACAATTTTGTTTTGATTTAAAATTTTCTTTTCAGATCCGCCTCTACTTGCATGTTGACTATTTCATATAAATAATTAGAGAGGTTAACATCGTCAAGCGCATCTAGTGTAGTGGTATCATAGTACCCTCCCACGGTACTGACCGGGGTTCGATTCCCCGGATGCGCATTTTTTTTTTCATTTTACAAGGCATCATTTTTACATCTTCCCTGCAGTTTCGCGCACAAATTTGGGGGTTTTCTTGTAGTGTTATTTTCCATGTTACTTTTCAGTTTTTGTTTGATTGAGATACAGTTTGTGTTTTGAGACCTTCGATACCGATTTCCAATGAAATGGAGGAATTTAACCTCTCAAGACTCAATCTTGATGGCCCTTTTACACCCACTGCGTTTTCAATCCACCCCTTTGCCATCATCAACTTCATACGCACCCATTTTCCAGTTCTTGACTGGTTTAAACCTCCTCAAATTAGGCCAACAGACCCACGCCCATTTGATTCTTCGTGGACTCAATCCCAACTCCTTCCTCGGCGCAAAGATGGTTGCAATGTATGCTAGCTCAGGTGATATCGACTCCGCCATTGTTTTATTTGATTGCATTCGTCGAAACGCGTCCACCCTTTTGTATAATTCCGTTATCAGAGCCTGTACGCTTTACGGTCTTTCGGAAAGAAGTGTTGGTATTTACTTGGAGATGGATTCGGCTGGGGTTCGTGGTGATTATTTTACGTTTCCTTTTGTGTTAAAGAGTTGTGCGGATTTATGTGATGTTGGTTTTGGTAGATGCGTTCATGGGAAGGGTTTGAGGAGTGGGTTGGAGTTTGATTTTTACGTGGGGGCATCTTTGATTGATTTCTACGTGAAATGTGGTGAACTGGGTGATGCTCGGAAGCTGTTCGATGAAATGCCTCAGAGAGACGTTGCTTCTTGGAACTCGTTGATTGCAGGGCACTTGAAAAACGGGATGGTGCGTGCTGCTGAAGATTTGTTTTCGAGAATGTCGAATAAGAACATTGTATCGTGGACGGCAATGATTTCAGGGTACACGCAAAACGGTTTAGCGGATCGAGCTTTCGAGTTGTTTGACGAGATGACAAACGATTTTTCAAATGTAAAACCGAACTGGGTAACGATAATGAGCATTCTCCCCGCCTGTGCTCAATCGTCGGCACTTGACCGTGGCAGAAAGATTCATGATTACGCTACTAGCATCGGTCTTGACTCAAACACATCTGTGCAAACGGCACTCGCTGCTATGTACGCTAAATGTGGGTCCCTCTCAGACGCCCGCATTTGCTTCGAAAAAATCCCACCAAATCGAAAAAATTTGGTTTCTTGGAACACGATGATCAGCTCATACGCTTCTCACGGCTACGGGCTTCAAGCCGTTTCAACTTTTGATGAAATGATACGAACCCGTGTTCAGCCCGATGCAATCACGTTCACTGGATTGTTATCCGGCTGCAGCCATTCGGGTCTTGTTGATTTTGGTTTAAACTATTTCAACTCCATGAGAATGGAATACAACGTTGCACCAACACACGAACATTATGCTTGTATCGTCGATCTTTTGGGGCGAGCCGGGCGATTAAACGAAGCATACGAACTCACCTCAAAAATGCCGATGTCACCGGGAGCAAGCATATGGGGTGCATTGTTATCCGCTAGCAAAAACCATAGAAATCTCGAGATCGCGGAAATATCCGCTAAAAACTTGTTCGTTTTGGAACCCGAAAACAGCGGGAACTATGTGGTTCTTTCGAACATGTACGCCGAAGCCGGGATGTGGATCGAAGTGAAAAATCTACGAGATTTGTTAAAGACTCGAGGTGTAAAGAAAAACCCAGGTTACAGTTGGATAGAACTCGATGGTAAGTTACATATGTTTCTCGGAGGGGATACTTCTCATTCGATGTCGAACGAAATTTACCAGTTTTTAGCGGCGTTACCGGAGAAGATGAAAGCGTTAGGTTATGTAGTGGAAACGAATTTTGCGTTACATGATGTTAGCGAAGAGGAAAGGGAAGAGAGTTTAGTAAGTCATAGCGAGAAATTGGCGGTCGGTTTCGGGATTCTTAGTACGAGTTCGGGTACGGTCGTTCGGGTCACGAAGAATCTTAGGATTTGCGGGGATTGTCATACGGTGATGAAGTTCGTTTCGAGAATTTACGGACGGGAGATTATCGTGAGAGATGTGAACCGGTTCCATCATTTTAGAGACGGGTTGTGTTCGTGTGGTGATTATTGGTAGAGATGAATAAAACGATCGATTTAATTTAATCGAAACAAACAATTTTATAACGGCTAGTTTGTTATAATTTTGATCTATGAAATTTGAAATCATTTTTCTCATTGAAAATTAAAACAAAATAATAAATATATAATGAGAATGTTATATAAAATCAAGGTTCTAGGGTCAAGCCTCAAACCTTACGAGTTATGGCAACGCCACGACGTTTTTCAAGGCCTGTCCTAATGCAACATATATATATATATATACATATATAAACACACATAAATTTGTGTGTAGTGTTTTGAATGATATTGTAGAATAGATTAAATTCATTTAAAGTAACAAAACTAAAATTGTTGGGTTGAGTATGGGAAAAGAGAAAAGTTTGCTTTTTGGTAGCTTTCACCTTGTCTCACATAGGTGAGAGACTGGAAAATAAATTGGTATATAAGTGGGAGCATTATATATATATATACTAGGCATATACCCGTGCGCGATACGGCGCATACATATCGAATCTAAAATCGAGAACTCGAAAGTGGTTTTAAAGTGTATTCATAATTTAGGTAAGCCATTACTTGCTTTGACGGAGGATTCACGATGAGATCTTGATGAAGCCGCAAACTTGATCAGTCACATACTTTGTTAGATCTCACAAGAGTATGCACTTGAAGCTTACATTTCAAGAAGGATGTTTTATGGATTTTCTTTGAAATCCTAAATGTTATGATATCTTGAAGTTTAATGACCGTGTTGATTATATAATAGAAGATTATAGTGGTACATTTGTCCAAGGGCAGAGCTAGAAATTACTGCCATTGGGAGCATCAATCATAGATAAATAAGTTAAACTAAAATTAAATATTAATTTTCTGAAAATGATAAATCAAAAGATATTATATTGCTAAAGTGATATATTCAAAAATAACATGCAACAACTCGACACAAATGATATTCTTGTTAAAATCGTTTTTTACGATTACAATAACAAAATGAATAAGGTGCTTGGTTAGAGGTACTTGGCAATAATTTGAATTGAGAATAAAAGATATTGTTTGATTTTATATAATATAATGGTTCATTCCCGCATAAGCTCTAATTTTCATTTCTAGTAACCAGGGAAACAAAAATTCATTTTCATTTTAATTCTCAATTATTTTCATTTTCATTCCCTACATAATTATTATATACAACAAGAATAAGGGATCATTTACCAAATGTTTACCCGGGCAAGTGGTTACTTAAAGCTATCACTTACTTACCAGGTAAGATTTTAGTTCATCAAAACGGTATCGTATGCAATAATTTTCCCGGTAAGTGATAACCGTGGTAAAAGTTTTCTCCCTCATTTACCGAGTAAAACTCTCGGTCCTTGACTTAGCTTATACAGGGTAAGATTCTTGGTTCTTACAGTATTTATCCGGTAAGGTAATATGAATTGATAAATGCTTACCTTGGTAAGTGTTCGGGTAATCTTTTAGTAAATGGCCCCCAACAAGATGTTGGACAACAGTTTTTGAGTTATCTGTTAGTTTTCATGATTAATTTGGAAATAGTATTATTAAAAGAAAACTTCATAGGTCTTAAAAGGAGAAAAAGATATATATATGATTATATGTAGGGAACACCGGAAAATCTTGAAGATAAGGGAGCCTAACCCACTAAATAGGCAGACTCTGCACACCATTAGCCCTACTCTTAATTTATAGAACCAAAAAATAAAACGTCTTATCTAAAAGCGTTGTAATAAGTTTATAGGACACCTTTGAGCGTTGTAACAAGCTTTTTAGGACATCTTTTATATTAAAAAAACGTCGTATTATCTATTTTATAATACACTACTTTAAAAATTGTCTTATAAAAGCAAGTATCTTATAAAAAGATAGGTTTATAGTAAAAGTGTCCTATAAAATAGTTAATGTGACATGGTTGACAACGAAGATAATATCGATAGGCACTGAGAACTTGAACGGCTATCGTAAAAACTTCGGCACCGAGGGTGAAAAGAGTAGAATAAGAAGTATATTTGTTGGGGATTTTTTTGGTAATGTTGTCGTAAAGGAAGTCGTCGAAGCAAATCAAAATATAATAAATTTTGGTTTAGTTCTTATTTAGTACATGAAATCATTGGCAATCAAGATTCTAAACAAGGAATTGATGCCAAGATTCAAGAGTATCCACAAGTTATGACTCCTATGAACATCCATACAAACATTACGACCGCTAAAACAATCCTAACTTTGTAAAAAGAGTAATGAACATAAAACATCGAACACCACTTCAAAACATTTCATCTCCGCCTTACAATAATAATAAGACGTTACAGAGAAGTCTTCGATCACTATATATCGATCAATGTGGTTTTACAAAACACCCCAAATCGGGTCTTAATTGAATTTAGAGAACAACCTAATTAATATAACTTACACCACTTTTTTTAACATTGTTACATAGGATTCATTAAACCTATTCTCTTTCTAGCTGCTGCTAACAACATTTGCACTGCAGCTTGCTCCAGGATTCACACTGCATTCCGAACTGCTCTTGCTCACGCTGTAAGGAGCCGAAGCCATCACTCGGTATAATCAAACCAAACCAAACATTTATAAACAACTCGTTCGTATCATTATAAACCAACCTACAAAATAAAAAACAACAAAGGGTACAAAAAAATTAGATTATACCTTTCCTTGCGCTTCTCAAGAAACCGAGCCAAGGATGCTTTGCGTGCCTGAGGAACAGCTGCATACAAAAATTTCACTTTCAACTTCCAAAAATTACAAACTTAAATGTGCGAGAGATTCATATTTTCAAGTAAAAACATGTTACTATAAATAACCTCGAGAGTTATTAACTTTTTCTAAGATCGCTAACTACCTGATTGCATCACTTGCTCGAGTGAATTGATAACTCGCGGAGTATGAACTTTGCTAATTGGGGTTACTGAGCCTCCCACCGTTTTAGCAGTTCCATCTTTGTTAGTGGGTACGCTGGTCGATTGACCAACAGGTGTGAAGACACAGACATTGGACTCGAGAGTGCTGAGCAGGGTTGCGTGTTGATTGGTTGGCTCACGTAAACCGCGTCTCCTGCTCGTGTTCTTGGAACGGGTGCCTGAGCTTGAACCCCCAGCTGAGGCGTGCTCACAGAGGCTCCGTTTCCAGCCAAGAACATGATAGCTTGAGCCTGTACAAAAGATATCAAGATTTGAGCTTTTTTCAACAAGATTTCCGAACTGGTGACACGAAAGATTGGCAGATTGCAAACCTTTTCGGGGGAGATATCATTACACGTTCACCATGCCCCCGTAAAAGATGGTCAGTTGAGCAGGTGCACAAGAAGCCTTTGTATTATACCTTCAATTCAAGAACATAACAAATAAGATGCCATTCACATGTGAATTTTCACCACAAATGCCTCCTAATTCACATCTTTTAAACAACTACCGGATAATAACTCATTTGAAACATACCATGGTTCGGTGGTTCCAGCAAGAAAGGAACCGGTAGACGGAAGAATTGTATGTTGCTTAATGGGAGCACCACCAACTGAGCCTTGAAAAAAGGGCTCATGGCAATAGGAACCGCTTGCTTAGTATCGTTGTGAAGTTGCAATGGAAACGCACACTGTTGCATGGGATAAGCAGCCATTGAAAAATAAGTACCACCTTCCCTGTTAAACGCTTTTCTATATAGTAAAAACGCATCGTAAAAACAATCAATACATTAGTTGCTTACTTCTGAATACCCAAAAAAGAATCGAAAAATAAACAAGTATTAGCATTCGTTCCAATCAACCAAGATAGTTGGCAAAATGCAAAAATGAGCACTCGGGTTTTATAAAGAATATCGAAAGAAACACCCCGTTTGGCTAAAAATAGCAAAAACAACAACCCGCTCCCAATTCGAATGTTCTTTTTGTTATTTTCTGCCAAGTTGAGTGCTTTCTTTGCTTTTCCGTAAATATTTTGGTTTCTTAAGAACTAATAGTCAAGTACAAAGATTCTTGAAGCCTATTAGTCAAATAGAAAACAATTCCAAATTACACCCCAAGATCTTGCATCACTTATTTGGTAATTTCCAAGAAATCATTTTAAGAAACTCATTGAATATGATCATATAAACAAACCTGATTTTCACCAGATTGGCGATTTTTAAAGCCATCATAACCATCTACATAAGATAACATCAACACAATTAGTTTAAATCATTAATAATAATTTTCATTAGCAACCTTAATAAGACATTAAACAATGAAAAGGAAAAGATCTTCATCTGGCAGAGGCCAGTGAACCACAAAGCTCTTTGTAAACACTACACATCAATGAAATACCCAAATTAAATTGAAAAAACTACAAATTAAACCCAAATTACAAAATAAAACCTAATTGGAACCCATTAAAACTTCATCTTGAGTTTAATTAAGAACTAAATACAAAAACTTTACCCATAATTACTAAAAATATCCAGTTCTAAAGATCATGGCATACGTATCAATTCAAACTCCATGTTTTTCTTTTAGAATTATTTTTTTTAATAAAAAGAGGGCAATTCTAATTAGGTAAAGTATTCAATTCTACTTTTTAACAAAAGCTTTCATATGAAGCAACTTCAAACCAACTTAGAACAACACATGCAATAAATTTCCACAAATACCCACATAAAAATCAACCGATTTAATCCCAAAAACAATCAAATAAAGTAGAATTCACAACAAAATTATAGAATCTAAAAGTTCGAAAAAGCAACATAATTGACTTCAGTTAAAAAAGAAAACCCACTCCCAGAAACAAACAAGAATTCCAATCAAGTCAAAATATTGCAGAAAAAAACCCATAAAAATGCACCTGATTCTTTAGCTTCTTCTTTGACCACCACCACTGAATCTTTAGAATTCAAACCCATGAAATCCCTCTCCATTTTTCAACTACCAAAAAATTTAATAAGGGAGACGATGTGGGCCTCAATTGTGGGCTTTCAAAGAAACCGCTTTTTACAAGAAACCGCTTTTTACAAAAAACCGTATTATAATTTTTATAAGATAGTAGAGATAAGCATTTCATTGGGTAACAAAAGGTTCACTATATCACCATCTGTAAAGAAAAATCATATTCTAAACTTCACTTGGGGACCATTTTTGTCCACTGAACCTATAACTAAAAGAGATTAAAAATACATTAGACGTATCTAAATGATATCATCGTGGTAGATAAATAATAAACCAAGACGAAAGAGGGAATATATTCAAGGTTACCTGTTGGAATTATCACATGCATTTCTGTAAATGGTAGATGTCCCAAACCATGTTCAACAACCTTATTAAATGGAGTTAACTTGTCAAACCAAATGATGGTAATCAGGAGCTGCATACACGTAAATCTCTCAATATGTTATGATTTTCATTTTGTATATAATTGAGAATGGGTAAACTGGTAAAGATAGAGTGAATCCATCTTGAGAACTAAAAGCAAATCAACTCACCACTTTTAGAAGATCCAGATGATTTGGTATGCTTGTCCGTGTTCGAGTTGTATGACTTAGAAGGCCTACGAAAATCGTTCTCATTTACAACCTGCAAAAAAAATACACGTGTTTAAGTAAACTTTGAACAAAAGCACTTTCATAATCTATACTTCAATTGCTAAGAAAATGTCAATGTAAACAATTAAAGAAAATCCCATTGCCCCTTTATGATTTTGGTCATCTATTGGCCAAATAAATTCAAGAGATATCACATGTAAGAATTTAAAACCACCTCAAATTTTAACATGGATAACTTAAAGTTCCGAAGCTGCAGTATTGTGAGACATTGGAGTTCTCATTAGATGCATGTTTCTACAAGTGTACACACATAGAAAATTTTAGAATTGAAGCGATAATGTTAACATTTTGATTCATGATACCAACACAAACTAATTAAGATTATAAATGTGTATTATTTACCTGATGTAGGTAAATAATAAATTAAACTATGAAAACCCAACTGAATAAAACAAAAAACTGTAATCTGATGATTATAGTGATTCCGATTAACAAGCTAAGGAAACAAATAGAAGAACCTATGCATCAGATAGGAATTCTTTGAACCACAAACTATCTTTGCAAATATGTAATTAATTAATGAATAAAACAACCCACCAGGAATATACATGTGACTGCAACAATACGAATGGACTATTTGATAAATTGAGCTACACCAACGTCAACTTCTCCATCTTCAGAAATAGCATATCTCCGCACCAGCCAATATCCAAGAGCAGCTCCTAAGATGATGATTCCAAGCACAACAAAAACATAGACCTGCAAGATAAACCCTACAATTCATACATTCAAACCCTACAAGTATAAACCCAAATGAAGGAAAAAGTTAGTCAAAACAAGAGTGTAATAAACTTTAACATTCATCAACATATAAAATAAAGTTCAAATCAATTAAAAAAAGAGAGATTGACGGAAATGGGGTTACCTTGATATCCTTTCTTCTTCTGTGTTACGTTCCAAGAAAGTTTATCCCACAAATATGCTTCGTATCTGCATATTAAACCACAATGATCAAGTTTCTATCAGTGATATAAACCTTTAAGTTTAATATTAATTCAAATTTAATACACAGTGATCAAATTTCTATCAGGGCTAAAACACACATCACAAACTTTTCTACAAAATCATTAACAGATATATTAAATGGTTAATAATTAAACAAAATTTCAGTATTTTTTATTAACCTAATTACACAGCACAAAACAAGCAAAAGATCACCGGTCTTAATCTTTTATCGATGTCAAATCTTCAAAACCTTCAAAAACACACGAACAATACCAAATAGATCAACGCTTCATCACTTCGATATTCATAAATTAGAATAAAATTTAAAAAAAAACGATACCTGAGAGGCAGTAACCGAAGAAGAGTATGAATTTGCCATTTTCAATCGGAAAAAAGCAACCGAGGTTTATTAAACCCCTAAAACCCACAGTAACAGTGTCTAGGGTTTCAGAGCGAACACATGGAAGATAGTATGATTGATTGAGATGATTAGGGTTTGAGAAAGTGTGAAAATGAAGTGAGAATGGTGGAGCTACGGAGGGAAATCTTGCAATGGTGGTCGTGAGTTGCAGAAGTTTAAGAGAGGGAAAAGAGGAGATGCAACCTGTGTTGAGGGAGTGATTGGGAGGAAGTAGACATCGCCATTGCCTCCATCTCCTCAAATACCTTATCAGTTTGGGGAGAAATAGAGGGAGAGGGGTTTGTGAGAAATTGGTGTAGACATGGAGGAGAGGGCCGTGCAGGACGTGGGGGGGAAGAAGACCTACAAAGCTGGGTTTCCAAAAACTGATTTTTTCAATAACTGTAATAGAATTTTCATATAATAGTAGATATATATATATATATATATAGACTTGAGATCATGTGAGACCAAACTATTTTCGTGAGACCCGTGAGACCATAAAAATAACACTAAACCTTCACAGCAAAAGACTGTGAAGGTATTATAAAGGTAAACCTTCACAGTGTTTTTGTTGTGAAGGTTTGCTGTTTTTCGTTCCTTCACAATGAATCGCTGTGAAGTTTTAGTGTTATTTTATGGTCTCACCGGTCTCACGAAAACAGTTTGGTCTCACGTGAACCCAACCCTATATATATATATATATATATATATATATATATATATTAATTTAATATATTGGAAATGGTGGGGGCTCCACAATGGTGCAATTACTCGCCCATGACCATGGGTTTGGGCGCACTTTGCACACGCATCACCGTGAGCAACTTTATTTTTTTACATGTCTAACAGCAACAAAATTTTGGGTTGATATTGAACAAACGCGACGGTACATGTATGGTAGCATGTGTTCGTGAACAGTCGTGATTCAAGGGTTATGACGAACATGTGACGGTCTATAACAACCTTTGGCGACAACTGCCTTTGCATAGTGACTGTTTGAACAATTGCAACAGTTCAAACCATCTTCAATAGTGGAAACTGTCACAAACAGTGAAATTGTGACAGTTCAAAGAGGTGTCATTTCTGCCTATATATACTTTTATAAAACACCAAAATCGAGAACTTCTCTCCACCAGATTTCTAGATATTGTGTTGCTATAGAAACACAATCCCTCTAGCTTTGAAATCTTTGAAACTCAATAGTTTAATCAGGATTATCACCACTTTTGTGGTGTTGATAATTAGTCTACAAACATTGTTTCATTGTATCATGAAAAACAATTCTCCAAAACGTAAAGCACCTCCGGTGGTGTCTAAATTGCTTTAATCGCATTGAAAGCAATAAATAGTAAAAGTATCCTTTCTTTCCTAGCCCAATTTTAGAACCCCAAAATAAAAAAAAAAGAAAAAAGAACCATTGATACAAAATATATATAGCTTATAAAAAATGATATCAATAGTGAAAAAGCGAGATTAAATCTCTTGATTTTCTACTCACTATTTTCTTCAAATTTTCAAAGAATTCAGTTCGGTTTTTCATCAAGGGAAATGAGAGTAGGAATTTACCTGATTAGAGTTTTAGTTTTAAGTTTCCTCTTTATAATTATCATTTATGTAAGTCAAGTGTTAAAGTTGAGCTACATAGATTAACGTGACGGTGAATTCAATCATTGACGTCAAATCGCGTCATAATAAGACCATAACAAGTTATTTAGAATCATGATCAACAAAATGATCTTAAACTATGATTTGTTTTAATTTAATCCAACAATTTTTATAAACATTAGTTTTTGTATAATTTTGATTGTGAAATTTGGAATTTATTTTCCTGGGTGAAAAATAAAATAATATATAAAAATATGGTAAAAAAATAATGAAGAAAAATAATAAAAAATTTATGGGGTGAGAGAGGCTCGAACTCTCGACCTCAGGATTACTCAGAATGCTATGAGACCTACGCGCTAGCCAACTGCGCCACCACCCCATTGATGTTCTACTTCAAGAACTTCACCTTATATACAGAATATCAACATAATAACAAAAAACATATTATTTATTTTTCTATTCAATATATTAAGATTTTATGTTTCAAATATCATAAAAATAAATTCAAGTTACGACTAAAAAAATTAGATATGATTGCAATAATTAAAAGAAAAAAGACATTATATTTATTTTTTTCCAAATATTTTCAGCAATAGAATCTTGTATTTTTAACTTTTGCTAATTAGAAATATTTAGCCAGTTTGATTTTTTTTCTGTCTTTTTAATTGATAGCGGAAAACCGTATAGTTCCACACACTGGTCACAACGTTTCCACAGTGGGGGCGCAAGTATACACCTCAACTATGATCGCTATAAATAATAAAATGGTAAGTATACCGAATATCGTTTCCACAGGGACTGGATTATTGAGAATCAGAGAGTTTCATGAACTTCTTGCACACGTTTTGGTTTGTATGAAAAATTGTCGTTTTTGTGGCAAAATCACTTAAAAATTATGAAATGTAATGATGAGTTAAGGATTGGGTATGGGTGTAAGTTTCCCTTGAGATAATTGTAGTCATAAAATGGTCAAGCGCTTGTGTGCATATGACTGTTTATAAAAATCCCGATCTCTCGAAAACGAATTTTTATAAACTATGCCCACAAGTGCCCACAATTACTGCACTTGAGTTTGCCAATTTATCTAAGTTTGACTCTAAACGGCAAGTTCGTCGAATTAGAGATATACACCCAAATCTCTTTGTGATGTAAATTTCGCCCGTCAATTGAACCTTAGTAAATCATACAAAACCCAGATCTCTGCGTGGTTATCAAAGACTTTCTCAAATTCTTGTGCATCACTTAAGTCATATTTCGGATCCGCCCCTCTCGAGGTCTAAGATCTAATATTAACACTTCAAAGTGATCGGCTTATCCGCATTGAGTTATGTCCCGACTCAAGTGACCAAACTCAAGAACAAGTAATTATGGACACACCCAAATGTATCATACTAGTCTCCAGTTCACTCACATCCACTCCTAAGAAGGTGCTTATCTCATAATTAAAATAAAAAAACATAATAATAAAAGAAGAGAAATAATTAGAACTACTTGCATAAATTTAAATTACGAAAATAAAAATTAAGTACTTGAAATTAAATTACAAGGAAAAGTAAAGTACTAGAAATTTAAAATTACAATCTCCAAGTTAGAAAGTAACTTGAAGATGAACTAAAGCTAGAAAGAATTGATGGTGACTTATTTAGATGGATGATGGATTTATGAAACAAATGCAAGCCATGCCCCTTTATATAGCCCCAAAAAGTGAAACACACCAATGGACATTTCTTTATAAAACACATTGGGCAAAGTCCACATTGCTTTTCCTCCCATGCCAAGAGGATTTTCAAGGATTGAGCAGGTAAGCATGCTTCAAATATTATATTTTAATCTGCTCCCTATTGTCCGGATAAAAGCAGCGCCCGATGGTTTCCTTAAGTGGTTCGTCAGTGCTCACAGTGGGGACATTACCTGCCCATAGTTGCCCACAAGAGTGCAATTTTTCCAAAAAAATAAAGTTTTGGTAACTCATCACCTTTTTATCACATTTTAGACAAAATGAAGGGGATAGAAGCAAAGTGGGTATAAAAACGATAAAAATCCTAGAAAAAGAGTGATAAATAACTCTAAAAACGAGAGTTATCACACCCCCAAACTTGAGGTTTTACTTGTCCTCAAGTAAAAAAATGAAGTAAAAAGAATTTTACGAGGGAAAGAACGAACGAAACTTGCAAAGGAAAAATGCTTGAATGTCTCTTTTAGTCAAAAATTGTACAACTTCCTTGCATGACTTCGTTGGTGTTGAACTTGATCGGTAGGGCTTTTTTCGGGTTAGTGTTTGTGGCTTTTCCAAAAAATTCCCCCTCCCCCAAACTTGAACTAAACTACAAAAGGTTGTAGGATATTTCTTTTCTTGTTCTTCCTTTTGAGTTTCTTTTTCCACAAAACCCAAAAATTTTGTGATTATTCAATTTTTTTCTATGAACCTTGGGTTTCAATTGCCTTCCATTTTTTCGAAGGTTGTCTTCCAATTTTGCGAAGATTTTTTATTTATTTATTTATTTTTGTTTTCTCCACTTTCATATTATTTTTATTTCCCCATCCCCAAACTTTAAAGTGGACAATGTCCTCATTGTCGAGCGTAATGGCTAGGATAGGTAATGGGGGAAAAGGTTTTTAGGCCAACAACAAAAGGGCCTACGTCCTTTCAAATTCTACCATCAAAAAGCCACCCAAAGAATTTGTACCTGGAAAATGATAATCATAAAGGAAACCACACTAACTTCAAGCATAAAATGATAACATAGAAACAAACCCAAATATCACCTGCATATCATACAAAAGGTGGGGAATAGCAAGTTAAGAGTTTAACAGATACCCAAAAGACCTAAACACAATTAATGTTCAAAAGGTGAGTGATGATAAACCAAAAGTTACTCTTTTGGATTCTGCTGCCCAATGTGGGAAGTTGTGGCCACAGTGGGATCAACTACATCATGGGCATTCGGAACAAAAGCTGTGTCGGTGGCATTCCTTCGTCCTTCCAACAGAGATACACGTCCCTCAAGACCAGTAAGAGCAGCAAGAATTTCCTTGAGAGTGAGATTTGTTTACTCTTGCTGCATAGCCAAAGCCGCGAGCCAATCACTTGATCCGTAACCCAAAGATGTAGAAGCAACATCTGGTTGGGGTTGTTTTGGTGCGGGAACAGGCTGGGGCTTGACTAGGGACTGCACCGGGGCTGTACTTGGGGCTCCGAAGGTTCGGCATCATCCTGCAAAATAGTTGGGCGTCTAGAAGAGCGCTTAAGACGCTTAATAGTGCCGTTATCAATGTGTGATTTTCCAAAAACAATTTCATCCGTTTCAAAAGTTGGCACTTTGGCAAAAAGTGCACAACTTTATGATTAACGGCGAAAGATCAATCGCGAGGTGGTCCGTGTGGCGGCCGTTGTAATGGCTCACACGCGATTGGTCCAAGATCGACCGAACACTCCTTCAAAATGCAATAAAGCAACAAACATCGATCCCAAGACAATGTACTATCATGTACTGTGGAGTGTACATTTTGTCGTAAAAATTGAAACCATAAACCACATCCTGCATGAGGTTACCCGCTTGTATCATCAACCTATGATTATCTAATGACCACCCATTTCCCGGTAAAGTCAATAATTTCGCGATTTGTTCATCCGACACCTCTAACAACTTATTGGACATTTGATTGAACGAACAAACAAACGGGACTTGAAGCTTTAAAGTTTTGTTTATCCGGTATCCCGTCCAATCCACCCATTTACCCCTAAAAAACACGGGATTCTTTTTTGTGACGGCGATTGCCGCATAAAACTCCGCGACCCACATGACATTAACTTTGCATGGGATAGAAATCATTTTATCCCAACGCATCGCTACAAGGTGATGTTTGACGTGCAACAATGATGCTACTAACTTTGGGTCAAAAGCACACTCTATAAGGATTTTGTTATGCTTTATAAGTTCATACATTTCCTTGATTTTTGGGTTGTCAACGCTAGGCTCGACCCGTTTTCTTTTTGATGAGCACGTCCTTCCTTCCACCATTTTTCCCTTTCCTAAAAATATCAACCCGTATCTCCTCCTCGTAGTTACTATCCGAATCCGGATTATGCCTCGTACGTTGCCCGGGTGGTGGTGATGGTTTTTTTAGAAGATTTGGAATTAGAAGCATCAGAATACTCTTCAGAAGTAGAGTCAGAGGAGGTTTTGTATCCAATTTTCTCAGGGGTAGAAGTGTCCTTAAACACCTCTGTTTGTTCGATGTTAATAGTGCTATTGGTGCCCACAGTGGGCACAGGTTGCTCACTGTAGGTATCGACAGGGTTAGATTTTGGTGGGGACTGTATGCCGGGTTGTTTCTTGGGACCACTTGGGGTTTCAAAAGGGAACAAACCATCATACTCAGGGTGTTCGCCATCCTCAAAGTCAAACATAAAAGAGTCCTCCAAAGTGTCTTCCTCAAAATCTCGGTTTAGGTCAAAAGTTTGATGAAGTGGGTTTGGTTAGGTTTGAGTGGTGGTTTTGGGTGGAGAATGTGATGGAGAAAATAGGGGATTTAGGAAATCTTTGGTGGGTTCAAGGGTTTTTGTTTTAGGGCTAGATGGGGTTTTGGTTATAGTAATGGAGGGAATGGTGGGTTCAAAAGAGAGGGGTTTTTCAAGAGAGGTTTTTGTGGTAGGGATGGTGGTAAAATCAGTAGGGGGAAAAGTTGAGGGTACCATGGAAGGGTTTTTGAAAAGGAGAAATGGTAGAGAAATAGAAGGAGTAGGAGGATTTTGAGAAGAAGATAAAGGAGGATGGTTTACCATTGTTAGCACTTCATGACTTTCAACCAAATAATGGATGAACACCGGTGATGATGGTGTTGGAGCATCAAAGGATGGAAGCATCGGTGACCCACCAGTGGTATGGATTCCTTGGGTGGAAGAAACCGAAGAGGTCGTCGGTTCCATGGTGGTTTGCGGCGGAGGAGCGGCGACGATGGTGGTCTGGGTAGCGGCGATCGTGCCGGTGGAGGATCAACGACGACGATGGTGGTTTCTAGCGGAGCAGCGGCGTCGGCCATGGGTGCGTCATCGGCCGGTGCTCGATCCGGCAGTGGTGTTCCGACGACGGAGAGATAGACGGGGAGGTTGTGAGGGCCTTGAAACCAAGTGTTTTTGTCTAGCCATGGTGGTTTCTTAGTTTTGAATTAGGAAGAAAGTGAAAGGTTTTCTTTTTGAAAAAAATTAAACCATTCTTACTAATTATCCACAAACCCTCTTTTTTATCCAGTTAAAACCTTGGACCAAAAAATTAGTTTATCAAATAAAAACCTTTGGATAACTAGTTTGTCTAACTTTTTTGTACTTTTTCGAATAAAAAAAATAATAACTTCTTCCCAATGCACCTATTCTCTTTCTTTTGTATTTTTAAAATAATTCTTTTTTTTCTATGCAAAAGGCAGCAATCCAATCAGGCAACGTTTTTCAAGAAAGCCATCATAACACTTCCCGTGCTCATCCTTTTAAAATTTGAATTTCCACAGACCACCCAGTACCCATGGTGACTAAACCGACAATATTTCCTACAAAATAAAATTTAACACACATCAAAATAAAAATATGTACAATATTTACAATGAAAAATTCCAACGTTCACTCTCCATAATTAGTGGGACCGATCACTCCTTTAGGAATAAAGTGTTTGACCCGATGTCCATTAACTCTAAAAGTACTTCCGTCTTGTGGGTTTAATAAATCAACTGTTCCATATTTTCCCACATCCATGATGGTAAAAGGTCCCGACCATCGTGATTTTAACTTTTCCGGAAATAACTTCAATCGTGAATTAAAAAGGAGCACTTGTTGATTTTTTTTTTCAAAAATCCTTTGTTTAATCTTACGGTCATGCCAAATTTTCGTTTTTTCTTTATAAATCTTGGCATTCTCGTAAGCATGGTGCCTTAATTCCTCTAATTCATTTAATTGAAGTTTCCTTTTCTTTCCGGCTTCATCAAAATTCATATTTAATTCTTTTGTCGCCAAAAATGCCTTATATTCAAGTTCCAAAGGCAAGTGACACGCCTTCCTAAAAACCAATTTATATGGTGACATTTCTAACGGAGTTTTGAAAGCTGTTTTGTATGCCCAAAGTGCATCATCCAGTTTAAGAGACCAGTCCTTTCTGTCGGGTTTTACCACTTTCTCTAAAATAGATTTTATTTCACGGTTCGAAAGTTCAGCAAACCCGTTTGTCTGAGGATGGTATGCAGTTGAAACTTTATGCTGGATGTTGTAGCTACTAAGAACAGTGCCTAACATTTTATTAACGAAATGAGTTCCTTCATCACTAATCAAAGCTCGGGGAGTCCCAAAACGAACAAAAATATTTTTTCTAAAGAAAAGCTATCACTATTTTAGCATCATTTCGTGGAAAAGCAATTGCTTCCACCCATTTGGAAACGTAGTCAACGACCAACAATATATATTGATTATGGAAGGATATGGGAAACGGGCCTATGAAATCAATGCCCCAAACGTCAAAAAATTCAACTTCTAAAATGTTGTTTAAAGGTATTTCATTCCGTTGGGACAAATTTTCCGTCCTTTGGCATTGATCACAACTTTTAACAAACTCGAATGAATCTTTGAATAACGTGAGTGTAAGTTTTTATATGCCCACGACACGTGTCACACAGAGATACTGCCAAGGAGTATGTAAACCTATAGGGTCGCACACAAAGAATGCGTTTGGTTCCATTTTAGAAACTCGGATTAAATTAAGTTGATTACGAAAATAATTATTCTTAAAGGATAATTATGAAAATATGTGTTAAACTGTAATTATTACAGGGTGAAAACGTAATTATGTTAATTACGGGGAATTATCTGTAATCATATAATTATATTTTAAAGTTTAAAAGGATAATTACATATATATATATATATATATATATTTGAATTTGAATATTACAGATAATTACTAAACCTTATTTAATCCTCAACTTAATTATAGTCTAACTATAATTCTTCTGGTATAAATAAGGGGTTAGGCTAAATCATTTGATACACAATTGAATTAGAATAGTCTTTCAGAAAATATACAGAAAAGAAACTCTTTTCTTTTCTGTAAAAACACATATAGATCTAGGGTGATTGGGCTAGCACCCGGTGGAATTTCGCGTGTTCGTGTGTGGATAACGCTAGAGGGAACCTCGATTGGTTTCTAAGTGCTCAACTAGTTCAACCACAACAAATCTGAAAGGTACATCTCTAAACACCCTATGGTGTGGTTTTGAATTTTTGATTAAATACATCATTGGATCCGATTGGGTTTTAATTGTTTAGAAATTTTTGGTTGTAACCAAAATTTATTTAAAATTCTGCTGCGTATATCGGTTACAATTCTAAATAAAAAACGCTTCAGTGGTATCAGAGCCACTTTGATGTCATTTAATCAAAAGGGAAACAAAATTATTATAATGGAAAATTAAAATTTAATTGTTAACCTAATTAATTTTAAAAGGAAAAAAAAAGAATTTTTTTTAAGAGGCTACGTCAGCTATCAACTTCAAAGGGTTAAAAACCCTTAAAAATCCATCTTCCCCTTTTCAAAGGGTTAACATCAAAGGGTTTGTTAACCCTTATTATTTCTCCATCGCATCAAAGCCGCTAAGCGACCCTCTCTCCTGCGGTTGTTGCCGCCGGCGGTGACCTGCGGCGGTTGCCGTCGGCTATCCTTCCCTTCCATCACCGGCATGGTCGATCAAGAAATCAACAGAGGACTGTTGTCCTCATCGTTTTTCTTCCGCCGTCATCCATCATCGGTTGTGGTCTCGATTGCATGCTGTTGTGGTCTTGTTGCACGCTACCAGGTAAGTAGAACCGACGATGGCTGTCGCCATCCTCCACTCATCCCACCACCGCTCGCTGCAGTCGGTGGTGTTGGTCACCGCTAGTTGTCGGTTCTCTTTTTGCAGCCTCAAACAGTCGGTTTTATCACCACATGCGACCTATGTCTGATGTAATCGGCGATTAGTTTATCGCTGGTCTTCTGGTAAATCAATTGGTCTTAATGTCGCTGTGTGGCCACCGCCGCTGGGTTTTGAGCCAAGCGGCGGTTCTGTCTTTATTGTCGGCTAAAATTTTTCTGTCGCTTTTCTTTAACGGCTGCTGACGTTTTGTTTATGCCACCGGGGACCTCGCCTCTTTTTCGGCCATGTCAATGTATCTTTGGTGCCGTGTTAACCACCACTCTATGTTTTGGTCGTTTATTGTGGTCTCTTGGTTGGGATAAAAGAGGGGCTGATGTCCTAGTTTTTTTTTTGGGTTAGATCATTTAGTTGGTCAACATGTCTCGGTGTTGCCGATCGTTTTGATTATTGGATTAATAATTTTTTTTTTGGGTTATTGAATTAGGTCAATTAATTTTATTTGCCAAATAATAATTTGTTCCCATTATCTTGGCCGGTTTTTCCTTTTTGCATAATATATGGATTGCCCCAAAAAGACCCGTGGTTGATTTATTTTATTTTGGAAAATTAAAATGTATTAATTGAATGGGATGTAATTTTTAATTTAATTTTCTAGATAGAGACAAATGTAAATAGATAGAATTTGTTGTATTTTTCTATTTTACACGAAGACGGAGTTTCAAGAAATCAAGACGGAGACCCTGGAGTTCACCAAGATGGCGAGGCCAGTGGGAGATTGAAGATGTCCTTAGTATTGACCGTGGTTGTTGTGTTGGCTCACAACACCACATTAGGGGCAAATCCATATATTATCTTGGCTGTTTATTTTGTGTTTGGTTTTATTTATTGCTTTATTATTGTTATGATAATTGCAAACGCTTAAAATAAAAATCAAACGCAAAACAATTTTAAATCGGTAAATAAAATATGATATTTGAATTTGATATGTTTATCAAACTCAAACCGATTTAATAAAATAAACTTTTAAAACAAGATTTTAAAGATAAATTCAAACGTTCTAAAAGAAAAGAGTTATTTAAAATTTAAACATTTCACAAATGTCAACTATGCGCCATCCATTTAAGATACTTGTTAAGCCTACAAGAGTTCGGTATGGTCAGTGCTTAGCCAATCATATCGGATGATTGTAGTGTAAGACAAGGCGCCAGGATAACAAGATTTAAGTGGACAGTTGCTTGGCCATTCACTTAAATAGTCGTATTTTGGATGATTGATCCCAATAAATCCTAAGTTAAGATTTTAGGTGGGATCATGATATCTTAGTATGGTTAGTTTACTTGAAAATATAATAGACAATGCTTGGCCATCTATGAGTACTTTCAAGGCGTTGTAGTGGGATTAAACATGCTTTTAACATATGATATGTTAATAGAAATCTCACAATATCTAAGAGTTATGTTGAACATAATTGGATGATGCCTACCTAAACAACCTAGTTCCATAAACAGTTGATTGGCCATTTATAGAAATAGGTGATATATGGATCTTAACTCAAATTAAATTTTTGAAAGGTTAAATTAATTAATTTGAGATTTTAAAAGAATTACTAAAATTGAACTTATTTTGTAGATGGCCGCTAACGCCTCCAACCAAACTGTATGCACAAACGGCTTATCCCAATTTACATTACGATCAATCCTTGACAAGGATAAACTGAACGGTACGAACTTCGTCGACTGGTTTCGTTTCTTGAGGGGTTGTCCTTAAGCACGAAAAGAAGTTGTACGTTCTCGAAAACCCCCGCCAAACCCTCCTGCTAGAAATGCTTCAGCTGAGGTCAGGGCTGCTTATGATAAGCATCTCAATGACTCACTAGATGTTAGCTGTCTGATGCTAGCATCCATGACTCCCGAGCTACTGATGGAACATGAAGACATGAATGCTTGGGATATGATATCCTCTCTAAAATCCATGTTTCAGTTACAAGCAAGGCAAGAGAGGTTCGATACAGTCAGGGCATTGCATGCCTGTATGATGACTGAGGTTTCATCAGTCAGTACCCACGTTTTAAGAATGAAAGGGTATATTGACCGATTAACCCGTCTTGGTTACCCACTGGGTCAAGAATTGGCAACCGACATGGTTCTCAATTGTTTATCCAAGTCATATGATCAGTTCGTTCTGAACTACAATATGAATGGTTTGGAGAAAACTCTCACAGAGCTTCACGGCATGCTTAAAACTGCTGAGAGAAATATGAAATCCAAGTTGGATTTATCCAAACCAAAACAGGTGTTGATGATCAAACCTAAAGGTGGGATAAACAAGAAGAAAAGGGTGGTTACCAAGGGTAAAAGAAAAGTTGGAAGCTCCAACAAGGAAAAGGGCAAGTGAAAGATTCCTGAGGAAGCAGTTTGCTTCAACTGCAACCAGAAGGGTCACTGGAAGAGAAACTGCCCCGCCCTAATGGCAGAAATGAAGAAGCAGAAGGCTAATGGAGCCGGACCTTCAGGTATGTTTACCATTGATTTATTCACTTCCGACTCTGATTCCTGGGTATTGGATAGTGGGTGTGGTACTCACATTTGTACTACTTTTCAGGGACTAAGAAGTGAAGAGAAAATGAAACCAGGCCAGATGGAGCTTCGAATGGGGAATGGAGCTAAGGTAGCTGCTATTGCTCAAGGGACTTATGACATGAAGCTGCCAAATGGTCTTATTTTAGCACTTAACAAGTGTTTATATATACCTAGCATTACTAGGAATATCGTTTCTTTTTCTCAGTTGCAACAAGCTGGATTTATGTTTACTTTCAGTAATAATTCAATTTCAGCTTATCTTAACAATGTTTTGTATTTTGTGGCCAAACCACACAATGGTATTTATGAAATTGATATGCAAAATAGTTGTAATTATGAATCAATGTATAATGTAAACAATAAACGAATTAATCGAGGCTTAAACCAGACCTATTTGTGGCATTGTCGTCTTGGACACATAAACAAGAAACGCATAGCCAAACTCCAGGCGGACGGAGTGTTGGAATCGTGTGATGATTCATATGATGTATGTGAATCTTGCTTAATGGGCAATATGACAAAAGCGCCTTTTAAAGGCAAACCCGAAAGGGTAACAAAACTATTAGGGATTATACATACTGATATGTGTGGGCCCTTTAGTTTAACCATAAGAAATGGTCATCGCTACTTCATTACCTTTACTGATGACTTCAGTAGATACGGGTATGTTTACCTAATGAAAAACAAATCTGAAAGCTTTGAGTTCTTTAAAGAGTTTCAGAATGAAGTAGAGAATCAACTTGGAAAAAAGATAAAGACACTTCGATCGGACCGGGGTCGAGAATATCTAAGCCAAGAGTTTATTGACCATTTAAGAGATAACGAGATAGTATCCCAATTAATTCCTCCCGGAACACCGCAACATAACGGTGTGTCCGAAAGAAGGAATAGAACCTTGTTGGACATGGTTCGCTCTATGATGAGTCGTACCAATCTGCCTAAAAGTTTATGGGGTTATGCCCTAGAAACAACTGTCAGAATACTAAATAATGCGCCAACCAAAAAGACCGATAAAACCCCTTTCGAACTATGGACTGGGAAGATCCCAAAACTGTCATATATGAGAATATGGGGCTGTGAAGCTTATGTTAAGCGAGAAGCTTCTGGGAATCTTGATTCAAGGTTTGAAAAATGCATCTTTGTAGGATATCCAAAAGAGACAGTTGGACATTATTTCTATAAACCCAGCGAGAACAAAGTTTTTGTTGCGCGCCGCGGTGAGTTCTTAGAAAATGATTTTTTATCAGGAACCATAACGGGGGATACAGTAGATCTTGAAGAAATTCAAGAACCACAAGATGAAACAATGGTTGATACTGACAATCAACATGATGTTGAGCCTCAATAAGTTATTGAAGGTAATGACGAGATACAAACAATCTGAAGATCGAGTAGGAGTCATCAAGAGCCTGATAGATATGGTTATCTCATTAGTAGTGACGATACGGTTCATGACGAACCCGTAACCTACTAGAAAGCCGTATCAGGTTTAGAATCTGATAAATGGCAAGATGCCATGAAGGATGAAATACAATCCATGTCAGATAACCAAGTTTGGAACTTGGTAGATGCACCTACCGGCTGCAAAGTCGTAGGGTGCAAGTGGGTATTCAAAAAGAAAACTGACATGGATGGGATTGTACATACCTATAAGGCTAGGTGGGTAGCTAAAGGTTTCACTTAGACTCATGGAATAGATTATGATGAAACTTTTTCTCCAGTAGCCATGATTAAATCCATCAGGATACTTCTTGCCATAGCTATATTTCATAACTAGGAAATATGGCAAATGGATGTTAAAACCGCGTTTCTTAACGGAACTTTAAGCGAGGGCGTGTAAATGGTACAACCAGAAGGTTTTAAACATCTAAATTTTCCTGAAAAGGTATGTAAATTGCAAAAGTCCATTTATGGACTGAAGCAAGCATCTCGTAGTTGGAATCTTCGTTTTGATGAAAAGATTAAAGAATTTGGTTTCTTAAAGAACAAAGATGAACCTTGTGTATACAAGAAAGTCAGTGGGAGCATAGTAGTATTCTTGATCCTATATTTTGATGATATATTGATCATCGAAAATGACATCCCTACCCTTAAAGGTGTAAAATCTTGGTTAGGGAAGTGTTTCGCGATGAAGAATCTAGGAGAAGCAACTTATATACTTGGTATTAAGATCTATCGTGATAGATCGAAACACTTAATTGGATTAAGCCAAAGTACATATATTGACAAGATCTTAAGACGCTTCAAGATGGAGGGTTCTAAGAGAGGAAACTTGCCAATGGTACATGGTGTACATCTGAGCAAAACTCAGAGTCCTATATTTAAAGAGGACATGAACCGCATGAAGGGTGTTCCCTATGCTTCAGCCATCGGTTCAATTATGTATGCCATGTTATATACTAGACCAGATGTCTTGTATGCCCTAAGCATGACGAGCAAGTATCAGTCAAACCTAGGTGATGCTCACTGGGTAGCAGTAAAGAATATTCTAAAGTATATGAGAAGAACTAAAGAAATGTTCTTACTGTATGGCGGTCAAGAAAGAGATTTGTGTATTCAAGGATACATAGATGCTAGTTTCCAAACCGACCGTGATGACTATAAATCACAGTCGGGATACGTGTTTGTGTTAAACGGGGGTGCTGTGAGCTGGAAGAGCTACAAACAAAGCACAATAGCGGATTCAACTACAGAATCGGAGTACATTGCAGCGTCGGACGCCGCAAAGGAAGCTGTTTGGATGAAGAAATTCATCACAGATCTGGGAGTAGTCCCGAACATATGTGACCCTGTCGAGATTTATTGTGACAATGAGGGTGCCATTGCTCAGGAAAAGGAACCAAGGTCACATCAGCGCTCCAAGCATATCATGAGAAGATATCACCTAATTCGAGAGATTATTGAAAGAGGTGACATAAAGATATGTAAAGTTTGATCAGAAGACAATCCAACAGATCCTCTTACCAAGCCTTTGAGTCAAAGCAAGCATGATGCTCACATTAGCTCAATAGGCTTGAGGTTTTGTAACAATTTAGTCTGATTGGTAAAATTTTAGTAATCTTTTACTTTGTGAACATTAAAACAGTTATGTTTTACAGTTTATGGCATATTGGATATGAGTATTTAATTAAACATCTCTGTGTTCATTTTAGCATGTTTAAGTATTCTTAAATAAATATGATGATCATATTATTTAGAACTGTCCTTGATCACTTATTACTAGGGGACTAGTAATAAATCAAGGTCATTGTGAAGTCTGGTCATAGTCCAAGTTGGAAGTGCACTAGGTGCAACCAGAGTCACATGCACTTGTCGGAGCACAAGGTGTTGGACAAGACCCACGGTCAAGATCACCTCATAGATCGGCGTCATAAGGTGAGTCTTGAAATAATACAACACTATTTAACCTCAGACCTGAGATGTGCATTGGGATCTAATGCACAAGGAGTGTTATAATTTGATATAATCTAACGTTACCCTTGACCGGGTAATCATAAGGGTTATGTTAAGTATAACATGAATTGTGTAGTTAGTTATGTACATGCAATATGGGATTTGCTCCTCTCAAGATGAGAGAGATATTTATGGTCCCCTCGATTACATAGTTTGATTTACATGCATGAACAAGTGGATTAGTTGGACTAATGACACTTGTATGATCAAATATGTTGGGATCGAGAAACATATTCTTGAACTATAAAGGATAAGATGGATCCATGCCTTAAGTTCAAAACAAAATATCGTGAAGCAAAAGGATAATGAATGATTCTACTATATGATTGTTTGGATCAATCAAATTGCTCGAAGGTAAAAGCACATTTACATGGCCTTGGGGGCGGTGACGTGTTGCTAGACGCTTACCATCGTCTGTGTTACTGTGTATCGTGTGCAAGTGGGAGAATGTAAGTTATTATATACCCACGATACGTGTCACACAGAGATACTGCCAAGGAGTATGTAAACCTATAGGGTCGCACACAAAGAATGCGTTTGGTTCCATTTTAGAAACCAAGTTGATTAAGAAAATAGTTATTCTTAAAGGATAATTATGAAAATATATGTTAAACTGTAATTATGATAATTACAGGGTGAAAACGTAATTATGTTAATAACGGGGAATTATCTGTAATCATATAATTATATTTTAAAGTTTAAAAGGATATATATATATATATATATATATTTGAATTTGAATATTACAGATAATTACTAAACCTTATTTAATCCTTAATTGAATTATAGTCTAACTATAATTCTTCTGGTATAAATAAGGGGTTAGGCTAAACCATTTGATACACAATTGAATTAGAATAGCCTTTCAGAAAATATACAGAAAAGAAACCCTTTTCTTTTTTGTAAACACACATATAGATCTAGGGTGATTGGGCTAGCACCCGGTGGAATTTCGCGTGTTCGTGTGTGGATACCGCTAGAGGAAACCTCGATTGGTTTCTAAGTGCTCAACTAGTTCAACCACAACAAATCTGAAAGGTACATCTCTAAACACCCTATGGTGTGGTTTTGAATTTTTGATTAAATACATCATTGGATCCGATTGGGTTTTAATTGTTTAGAAATTTTTTGTTGTAACCAAAATTTATTTAAAATTCCGTTGCGTATATCGGTTACAATTCTAAATAAAAAATCCTTCAGCCAAAATAATCCGCTTTGCAAAATTTTTGGCGCCGTACGTTGACCACCAAAATGGTCTCCGTACAGTGAAGCATGACAGTCCCTCAAAACATCTTTTATTTACATTTCCTCAAAATTTGGTCCGCTCCCAATTTATATAAAAAGGGATCATCCCAAAAATACTGTTTGCAATCATGAAGAAATTTCTTAAATTGTTGACCGTTCATGTGGTATGGATTGATTCCACTTGCAAGATAGTTTGCAATATCCGCATACCAAGGAAGGTCCTTTTCAAAATGATGGATTACCAAAATATTTTCATCCGGGAAAAATTATTTGATCTTGTGACTTCCCCCACTTGACACTTGTTTTTCAATCCTAGAAAGATGGTCCGCAACTTGATTGTCAACCCCCTTTCTATCAATTATCTCAAGGTCGAATTCTTGTAAAAGAAGGACCCACCGAATAAGTCGTGGCTTTGCATCGGTTTTGTTGAAGAGATACTTAATAGTGGAGTGATCCGTGTGAACAAGGACCTTTGTGCCAATGAAGTAGGATCGAAAACGGTCAATGCAAATACTACAACGAATAACTCCTTCTCGGATGTTGTGTAATTTATTTGAGCTTCGATAAGAGTTTTACTTGCGTAGTAAATGGGATGAATTTTTTTTATCTTTGTCCTAACACGGCACCTACGGCCCAATCGCTTGCATCACACATAACCTCAAAAGGCATGGTCCAATTTGGGGCAATCATAATAGGTGTCGTCACAAGAGCGTTCTTGATTGTTTCAAAAGTCTTCTTACAATCGGAAGTGAAATCAAAAGTCTGATCAACATGCAACAAATTACAAAGTGTTTTTGCAATTTTTGAAAAATCTTTTATGAAATGTCTATAAAATCCCGCATGTCCTAAAAAACTTCTAATGCCTTTAACCGAAGTGGGTTTGGGTAATTGCATTAATTAAATCAAGTTTCGCTTTATCCGCTTCCAAACATTTTTTAGAAACTATGTGATCCAAAAGGATTCCTTCTTGTACCATAAAATGACATTTTTTCCAATTTAAAATTAAATTGCGAGTTTCACATCTTTCTAAACTTTTTTCCAAAATTTCAAGACAATTTTCAAATGATGTTCCGATCACCAAAAAATCGTCCATAAAAACTTCCATGGTATCCTCAATCATGTCTGAGAAAATAGACATCATGCACTGTTGAAATGTTGCGGGAGCATTGCATAAACCAAATGGCATCCTTCGGAAAGCAAAAGTACCGAAAGGACAAGTAAAGCTCATTTTTTCTTGATCTTCGGGTGCGATGTGGATTTGATTATAACCCGAATATCCGTCCAAAAAGCAATAAAATTCTTTTCCGGCCAATCGATCTAGCATTTGGTCTATAAATGGCAAAGGGAAGTGGTCCTTTTTGGTGGCAAGATTTAGTTGTTTGTAGTCCATGCAAATTCGCCACCCGGTGACGGTCCTAGTTGGAATAAGTTCGTTTTTCTCATTGGTGACTATCGTGGTACCACCCTTCTTTGTGTGTGTCCCAATAAGTGCACGAATGATCAAGATGAACAACAAATTCAACTCAAGATGTCGTATGATTCCATTTCAATCTTACATATTACAAATTCTTTCTCTCTCAAAATTTCTCTCTCTAAAAGGAAAATTCTATTAAGGTGCCTTAAAGCTTACAAGGAAAAGAAAACTATTTATACCAACAAGTTTACAAAGGAAACTAACAACTAACACAAGACTTTGACTTTATTACGCTTGACTTTGACTTTTGCTAAGAGAAACTTTGACTTGAGCATTGACTTTCAACTTCATGATCTTGGATCCAACATAAATGTGCATTAACAATATCCCCCTTTGGATTCAAGATCATCTTAAAAAAGAATAAGCACTGAAACTTCCCCTTTGGATAAGCAAAAGCAAATTTCAACAATCACTAACAATCTTCTCCTTTGTTTGATTTTTGACAAATTCAATCTCTTCCAAATTTCTTCACCAAGATAAACATTTCATCTCCCTTTTCTTTGAACAAAACAATCAGAGTCAATCTCCCCCTTTCTTCTTTATCTCTCTCTTTATATCTTGACAAACAATCTTCAGAATTACAGTATTCCCCCCAAAGTCTGTGAATGTCTTCTTCAAGAATCTTTAACAATCTCTTCCAAGGTAATAAAACCTTTTTTAGACTTCAGAAAAGAAATTATCTTCAGATTCAACTCACTTTTCTTCAGTAAATAATCTTCAAATAAAAAATTTCAGCAAATTTTCAACCAACTTTCTGAACTTTTGAACTTTCTCTTTCTTTATGAACATTCTCCCCATATTTCTGAAATACACCCTTCAAAACTGTCATCAATTCATCACTCTATCACCAAGATTTTCACAATCTGATCTTTAGACAACATTTGTTGAAATTATTTCTCCCATAACTTCTAATCCATTTCTTGACCACCTCATTTCTTGAAAATATTTCTTCCCCTTTTTGATGATGCAACATAGAAATCATCAAAACTTCTTCAAGAAGTGTCATGAATCTTCTTCTTACCACAGATATTTCAAAAACGAGCCACTGAACATCCGTCAATTCATAATGTATTCATCTGAATCTCTTCAAATTCAGAAAAATAAGAATGTAACCATGAATCAACAAATGAATGAGTTAAAATGTCTGTAACAAACACGAAGCTACGTAGTACAACGAATGTACTGTACAAGGCGTTTAATTGATGTTCACTCCCCAGGTCTTCCATTCAATCATCGAATAACACAAGATTATTCTATGAACGTTCCGACAGAAAAACAAATTTTCCGTGTGTTCGTGCTTGTGTATGAAAGAATTTAAACATGAATATTTTATAAAAGGCTCAAAGTGTGTAAACCATTGAGACAACAACAGTAATATACAGACTCAATTGTGCATGATCGAAGTGCGAAGGTGGGGAAACTTTCTTTCTGTTTCAATATCCAAATATGAAACATTTCTTTGTTGAGAAATAAATGTGTAGCTGGTGGGGTTTAAAGCAAGAGTTGGCATGGCCTAGTTGCCTATTTCAATGATGTTCACGAAAGAATTGTGAAACAACAGTAATGTGGCTGCCCGACTCAGAAAAAATTGGTGCAGAGTTTGATATTCTTTTGCTCTGATCTCTCACCCTCTTTCTTTTTATCATGTAAGCTCACTTCTAACCAATCTCTCTTTTCATTTTATCTCAGCACGCACCCACACTCAAATATTGACCCCTCACCGCTTGATCACTCAAAGATAACTTCATGGGTAGGAAACACTAGTTATCGTGAATCCATAGAAGTTCTATTAAGCTTACACAATTCCCATGTATTTGTCCTAAAAGCACAAGGTTGCTCAAATGGTTTAACTTTTTCAGTTAAAGCACAGTACACATGTCAGAATGTATGTATGTTCATAAGATAATCATGAAGATTTGAGCATTTTAATCATGAAAGATTCCTCAAAACAAGGAAATTGAATGAATGAAATGAATACAAACCGTTTGTTTGAGAATCTGACAATGTATGGAAAAGATCAAATAAGAATGATTTATCATGAAAAGCTTAGGTCATGAAAAATTGGATGTTGTCTATACGAATCAAATATAGACATTCTTGAAAGAAACGCTTTGAATGAAGTAACGCTCAACAAACATTGAATGTACACACGGGGTTTATTACCATCGAAAAATTGTTTCATTTTGAGACATGGTAATAATAAAGTCAACAAAAATACTAAACCGGTGTGTGTGAATACTTGACAGTATATGGAAAAGATAATACACAAGTATTTATCTTTGGAAACACACGGTTAGTTAATCATGAAAGCTCATAACAAGAAAACATTTAAAATCACACTTCTAAATTAATAAAATCTGTTTTTAGAATAAGAAGTGGTTTGAACATTTAAGAACATGTTTTAATGTCCGAAAGTTGTCCTTCTTTCAAACATAATGAGATTAAGATTAGAATATGCCTTACGCTTATCATTAATCTCATAAAGTCAACTCCAAAGTCATGACATATATGATCATGTAAGCTCCCCCTCAAAATCTGCAAATAGTCAAAAAGTTGTCAAAGCAACAAAGTCTTATTTAAACAAAAACATTTATTTAAAAAATTAAATACATAAAAGCAATAAAACGTTTAAGAACGAGTTCTGATCAGATGTAATCAGAAGTCGATGTCCTTACTCCCCCTGAACATATGCATCACAAAATATGTCAGTGAAAAATATATGCAATTATTAATATTTCCCCTCAAATTTAGATTATCTAATCATTGTCTCACTCCCCCTGAAATCATGAACAAACTTTAAGTGCATATATCATTCAGATTAAAAATAAAGAAATGAAGAAAAATAACAAAAATAAATTGTACTAGGTAACTACAGATTATGTCTTGAGGTTCAACATGCCAAGTTTCGAAATGAGAAAATTAAATCACTTTTCGTCCAATGGCTTAGTAAACAAATCAGCTAGTTGATAATCCGTGTTTACAAAGTAAAGTTCAATTGTATCTTTTTCAACATTATCTTTAATAAAGAGATATCTCACATCAATATGCTTGGTTTTTGTGTGTTGGACAGGATTCGCAGATATAGCAATAACGCTCTTGGAATCACAGTAAATCGGAAATTTGTTGTATTGGAAGCCATAATCTCAGAGTTGTGTTCGCATCCACAACACTTGAGAACAGCAGCTAGCCGCAACTACGTACTCTACCTCGGCTGTTGAAGTAGATACGCACAGTTATTTTTTCGAAGTCCAACTCACGAGCTTATCTCCCAAGAATTGTATATGTCTCAAAGTACTCTTCCTGTCTAACATACAACCTGCATGATCTGCGTTTGAATACGCTGTTAGCTCAAAACATGTACCTTTAGGATACCACAAACCAATATCTGCAATTCCCTTCAAATATCAAAATATTCACTTTATAGCTGAGAGATGTGATTCTCTAGGTAAAGCTTGATATCTAGCACAAAAGCATGTAGAGAACATAATATCTGGTCTACTCGCCGTTAAGTACATTAAAGAACCAATCATTCCTTTATAGGTTCTAAGATCAATAGTTTTTTCCAGAAAGGTCAGCTCCAATCTTAGTTCTTGGTGCCATCGGGGTACCAATTGGAGTACAAATTTCCATTTTAAATCTTCTTAAAATATCATAAATGTACTTTGCTTGATTTATGAAAATCCCCGTGGAAAATTGTCTAACTTGTAATCCGAGAAAGAAATTCATCTCTCCCATCATACTCATTTGAAAACGTAACACCATGAGGTTAGAAAGATTCTTACAGTACTTCGGATTAGTTGAACCAAATATTATATCGTCCACATATATTTGAATTAAAATGATATCAACTTTTTTACTTTTTAATAAAAAGAGTAGTATCAATTTTACCTTTTGAAAACCCAGACTTGACTAAAAACTTTGATAGAACATCGTACCAGGCTCGATGTGTTGGGAAATTCAGAAATGCTCAAGTATGGTTAATGCTGCTTCAACATAATTACTATTGCCAGTTGAAGTTAATGCTGCTGATACAACTTAATGCTGCTCATCAAGAATTACTACTGCCAGTACATCATGATTACTACTGCTAGTAGATTTTACTACTGCTAGTAGTTAGTACTGCTGGAGTTAGTACTGCTAGAACAAAGTTACTACTGCTAAGCATGGTTAGTACTGCTCAGAGTATTAATGCTGCTTATATGATGAAGATCAGTATGGCAAGGATGACAGCTGGATTGAAGATATTCATGGAAGCTTAGAGATAATGATGGAAGATTATATTGAAGATCTTTTATTATTTTGTAATTATCTTTATCTTCAGTATATGTATAGAATAGTTTGTTTTTCTTTAAAAGTAACATTCATTCTGAGTTTTTAGTTTTGATAGAGAGAATCAACCTCAAGGTTAGATCCCTAATTCTAGAGAAGTAGAATTCGTATTGGTGAGTCTGTTCATCAATATTGAGGTTGTGTGTAAAAGCTTGTGACTTTCAATCATTAAATAAAGTTTGCAAGTTGTTCATCCGATTTACTGTTTTGTTTACTGTTTTATTGAATATCAAAGTGTTATTCCCCAAACTTCTTTGATATTGTTTTCTGAGAGTTTATTGTTGTTTAGAATTAAGATCCTGACAAGTGGTATCAGAGCCTGTATTCTCAGAAATCTTATTCATCATGGAAAACGCAGTTGAATCAAACAGTACCTTGGTCTCAAAGGTTCCAATGCTCAGACCCAATGAATTCGACATGTGGAAGATCAGAATCAAGCAATACATACTCCTCACTGATTATTCTATGTGGGACATCATTGAGAATGGCTTATCTGAAGCAGGAAAGATTGGTGCTGATGGAAAGAGGACACCTCCAAAAACTGATGCAGAAAGAAAGTCTAGACAGATAGATATGAAAGCCTTGAGCACTTTGCTCTTGGCTATTCCCAATGAATATCAACACCAATTCTGCAATTGCACTGATGCACAGATGCTCTGGAATGCTCTAGAGAAGAGATTCTCTGGTACCAAAAGTACCAAGAGAAATCAGAAGGCCATACTAAAGCAACAGTATGAGAACTTTATGTCAACTAAGAATGAGTCCATGACTCAAACTTTTGACAGGTTCAACAAGCTAATTGGTGAACTAGCTACAGTTGGAGTACAAATTGATCAAGATGATCTAAACAGGAAGTTCTTAAGGTCCCTGGGTGATGAATGGACCATGTATACTGTCTCTTTCAGACAGAATGATCAACTGGAAGAAAAGAAACTTGATGATCTATATAATGATCTAAGAGTCTTTGAATCTGAGGTAGAGGCTAAGAAGAAGCCTTCTGGGTATGTTCACAATGCTGCACTCCTATCAGCATCAATTGATTCTACTTCCAACCCTGAATCAGTTAGTGCTGCTAATGGAACAAATCAAGAGAAAGGCACTGAATCTGTGTTTGAAGTCTTTCTGTCCAGCCATGGAAACTCTTCTCTAATTAATGATGACTTGGAACAACTCCATCCAGATGACCTTGAAGAGATGGACATTAAATGGCAGATGGCCATGCTCTCTATGAGAGTTAAGAAGTTCATCAAGAGAACTGGGAGGAACAACTTCTCCCAAAGAAGAGTAGATGGAGCAGGTTTTGACAAGTCAAAGGTGGAATGCTATAAATGTCACCAGAAGGGACACTTTTCTAGGGAATGCAGAAGTGGAGTGTCTCACAACAATAACCACCAACAAGCACAGTCTGGAAGCTTGAATAATAACAGAAACTCTGCACAAGCTCTAGTCTCTCAACAAGGTATGGGGTTTGATTGGAGTGATCAAGCTGAAGAGGCTATCCAAAACCAAGCTCTAATGGCAGAGGTGTCTGATCTCCCAACAGAGGTAACTTATAATCTTTGTTTTCAAAATTGCATTAACATTGTTAAAAGGTACAGGGATCACAATCAGAACATGAGTGATGACCTTAAAAGATTAGAAAAGGACATAAAAGATTATGTGAGGATTGTTGAGAGGTTTGAAGATCAGATTAAGAGTTTTCAAGCTAATGAGCTTCAACACTCATATGACACAAACTACTGGAAGTGGGAGAAGAATGACCTAGAACTCCAACTGACCAAATCTAAAGAGGAGAATGATAAGTTAAGAGGAGAGTTAGCTAAAGTCAAGCTAGATGTAGAAAAGTTTTCCAATGCTTCTAAAGCAATGGACTCTTTACTACAAACTCAGATTCATGATAGACTGAGAAGAGGAATAGGGTATAATACCACACCACCACCCTACAACAACAACTACATCCCTCCTAGTTCAGACTTGTTAGAGACAAATGATAGGAAGGACCTGCCTGAGGGAGCCACTGAGATAGATCCCTTAGATGAAGTAGTTGTTAAGGATAAAACTGAGAAAGAAACTGTCAAGAATAAGGACAACACTGTGAGTGGTGAGATTCCTATAGAAAATCACATAGTTACCAATGAGGGATGTGGAAAGAATTGGGTCAAGTCCAAGGAGATAGAGAAGACCGAGGGAAAGAATAAGAAGGTTCATTATAAGCAGACCACTATTGTGAACCCTATCCCTTGCAACAAGTGTTCATGCAATAAATTTGAGCCCCAACAACATGATAAAAAGAGGGGTAATAAGAGAAACTGGAATAATATGTGGGCACAAAAACAAGGGATTGATCTGAGTAAAATCAATAGACCAAAACCCTGTTTTATTTGTGGAAAGCTAAACCACATTGCCAAATACTGCTATTTCAATCCTATGAACCAAAGGCTGAATTTTCAGAGACCTACTCAAAAACCCTTTGGTTATAGGAAGAAAGAAAAGAACCATGTGGCTAAGAAAGTTGCTAAATCTAAAACCCACATGAAGAAAAAGAATGTGGAAGACAGTGTCAAGATCTGGATACCTAAAAGCACTAAAGCTGTTAGTACTGCTACCACAAATAGTGCTGCTGACAGTGATAGTGCTGCTAGAAGCAATAATACTGCTAACTCTGTTAGTACTACCAACAAGGTTAATACTGCCAAACCTGTTAGTACTGCTAACCTTGTTAGTACTTCTAAAGATAGTGCTGCTTCTAGTATGAGTGCTTCTAGACCAATAATCTTGACAAAGTACTCAAATAATAAGTGTTCTGATTTTAAAAACCTCATCAAAAAGGAATGTAAGTATTTTGATGAGAAAGGGAGACCCAAGACCACTTTGGCTTGGGTTCCCAATCAATACTAATTGTCTAATATTATGTGCAGGGCAACCAACAGCTCAAAGGGAAGAGCATCTGGCATGTTGATAGTGGTTGCTCTAGGCACATGACAGGGAACATGTCTTGCCTCAAGAACTTCAAGAAGATTGATGGTGGGCATGTTGCTTTTGGGAATACTCCAGATGGAGGTAAAGTCAGTGGTAAAGGTGATGTGACCAAAGGTAAAATGACCTTTGAAGATGTTTTCTATGTTGAACAGTTAAGGTACAACCTGTTAAGTGTATCACAGGTTTGTGACAAACAACATAGTATACTGTTTACAGATTCTGAATGTATTATCCTTGCTCCTGGATTCAAGGTAGTTGATGAAAAAATGATACTACTAAGAACCCCCAGAAAGGACAATGTATATTGTTTAGATATGGAAAGTGTTCCATCTGATTCATCCCTAAATTGTCTTGTTTCAAAAGCTTCTCTGGATGAATCATCACTTTGGCACAGAAGGATGTGTCACATGAACTTCAAAACAATAAATAAGCTGGTTAAAAACAACCTTGTAAGAGGTTTACCTTCTAAAGTCTATTCATGTGATGATCATTGTGTTGCTTGTCTTAAAGGCAAACAACACAAAACTTCTCATAAGTCCAAAGAGGTGAACACAATCTCTAATTCTCTTCATTTATTGCACATGGATCTGTTTGGCCCTACAAATGTTATGAGTATTGGTAAGAAGTCATACTGCCTAGTTATTATTGATGATTACTCTAGATTTACTTGGGTATATTTTCTAAGGACTAAGGATGAGACAAGTGGACTGATCAAATCCTTTGTTCTAAGAATTGAAAACCAAACAAATCAAAAAGTAAAAATCATTAGGTCAGACAATGGTACTGAATTTAAAAATCATGATCTAAACACCTTTTGTGAGGAAAAAGGAATTGAGAGACAATACAGTGCTCCTAGGACTCCACAACAAAATGGTGTTGCTGAGAGAAGGAATAGGACACTGATTGAGGCTGCTAGATCTCTGTTAGCTGACTCTAAACTTCCAATAACTTTCTGGGCAGAAGCAGTTAATACTGCTTGCTATGTCCAAAACAGAGTACTAGTAGTCCAACCTAAGAACAAGACACCTTATGAGCTTTTTAATAAAAGAAAACCCTTCATTGGATTTTTCAAAACTTTTGGGTGTCCTTGTACTATTCTCAATACTAAATCCCACTTAGGAAAGTTTGATAGCAAGGCTGATGATGGTTTTCTTGTTGGTTACTCATCTTAAAGTAAGGCCTACAGAGTTTTTAATACTTCTTCTAGAATAATTGAGGAAAGTGACAATGTCAAATGCAATGAGAATACACCAAATCCTATTGGGTCTGGTCCTCAGTGGCTGTTTGACATTGATTTACTAACTAACTCTTTTGGTTTCAGTAGTGATGATTATGCAGGTTCAGGAAGTGGAGGATCAGGGGCTACACAAGTTCAAAACATTATACCTCAATCTTTGATCTTTCCTATGCCTATAAAAGAACCTGTTGAATTCTGTGAAAAGGAGACTATAACTGAGCCAATACAGAGTGAAGAAGAAAGAAGAGAAGAGGAATCTTCAGTGCATAAAGAGCTAGAAGTAGCTGAGGTGATTCCCTCAGCTGACTTAAATGATTCCAATCTAGAGGAGGGAATCCATGAAGAACCTAGTTTTCAGACTAGAACACAAAAGAATCATCCTCCAGAGTTAGTAATAGGAGACATATCTTCTCCTATGATTACAAGGAATCAAAGCAGACTTCAAGAGCTGCCGGATCAACAACACAGAGTACTCTCCTGCTTTCTATCCCAGATTGAGCCTAAGAAGGCTTATGATGCAATGAAGGATTCAAGTTGGATAGAAGCCATGCAAGAAGAGTTACTGCAATTCAAGCTACAGGATGTTTGGGACTTGGTGGACCTTCCAAAAGGTCATAGAGCTATAGGCACCAAGTGGATTTTCAGGAACAAAAAGGATGAGAGAGGTATTGTGATCAGGAACAAAGCAAGGCTTGTGACACAAGGGTACACTCAAGAAGAGGGCATAGATTATGATGAAGTGTTTGCTCTAGTGGCAAGGGTAGAGGCAATTAGGCTGTTCTTAGCCTATGCCTCATACATGAAGTTCAAGGTCTATCAAATGGATGTAAAGAGTGCCTTTCTATATGGTACAATTGATGAAGAAGTATATGTTTGTCAGCCACCTGGTTTTGAAAATCCTTCATATCCTGACAGAGTATACAAACTGAAGAAAGCACTCTATGGTCTACATCAAGCCCCAAGAGCATGGTATGACACTCTGTCTACCTATCTCTTGGAGAATGGGTTTGAAAGGGGCATCATTGACAAGACCCTTTTCATTAAAAGAAGTACGAAGGACATCCTATTAGTTCAGATATATGTGGATGATATCATATTTGGATCCACAAAAGATCAGATGTGTAGAGACTTTGAAGAGTTGATGCACAAGAGCTTTAAAATGAGTTCAATGGGTGAACTTACCTTCTTCCTTGGGCTTCAGGTGAAACAGCAGTCAGATGGGATATTTATCAGTCAATCAAAGTATGTGCAAGACATCCTGGAGAAATATGGTTTAAAAGACTCAAAGCCAGCAAGCACACCAATGGAAACTCACAAACAGATCACTGCTGATCTTGAGGGGGAGGATGTTGATGTCCATCTATACAAATCAATGATTGGATCTCTCATGTATCTCACAGCCTCAAGACTAGACATCATGTTTCCAGTATGTGTATGTGCCAGATTCCAAGTCAAGCCTAAACAATCACATCTTCAAGCTGTGAAGAGGATTTTCAGATACTTAAGAGGGCAACCTAGATTAGGTCTTTGGTATCCATATGAATCTTCATTTGACTTGATTGCTTATTCAGATAGTGACTTGGGTGGCGCCAACATGGACAAAAAGTCTACTTCAGGGGGATGTCAACTTTTGGGTGCAAGACTAGTATCCTGGCAGTGTAAGAAACAAACCACAGTGTCCTTATCAACAACAGAAGCTGAGTATATTGCTGCTGCAAGTTGCTGCTCTCAGGTTCTATGGATTCAAAATCAGATGCTAGACTATGAAGTAACATTTCTTCACACTCCAATCTTTATTGACAATAGCAGTGCTATAAGCATTGTTAACAATCCAGTCAAGCACTCCAAAACAAAGCACATTGAGATCAGGTATCACTTTATCAGAGATTGCAATGAAAAGAAACTCATTCAAGTTGCCAAAGTTCATACTGACAACCAGTTTGCAGATCTATTCACTAACGATTTTGATGTGGGTAGATTCACTTTCTTGGTCTCAAGTGTGGGCATGATCAACTCTGAATGAGCTCATGTCTTTAAAAGTGTTCCTATACCTGCTATTTGGGTTATTTGTGTGCTGCTAATCATCTTTCACAGGAAGTTATTGCTTTGATCAGACCTTCATAAGCTTCAAAAAGAGTAAGTACAGTTAATACTGCCAGTGCAGTTTTAATACTGCCAGTGCTCAGTTAATACTGCTAGCGGTTAATACTGCTCTCAGTTAATACTGCTAGGTAGTTAATACTGCTCTCAGTTAATACTGCTAGTTAGTTAATACTGCTAGTGGTTAATACTGCTCTCAGTTAATACTGCTAGTTAGTTAATACTGCTAGTGGTTAATACTGCTCTCAGTTCATACTGCTAGTTAGTTAATACTGCTAGTGGTTAATACTGCTCTCAGTTAATACTGCTAGTTGGTTAATACTGCTCTCAGTTAATATTGCTAGTTGGTTAATACTGCTCTCAGTTAATGCTGCTATTAGTTAATACTGCTCTAGGTTAATACTGCTTATGTCCCATACACTATAAATACCCTTTGCCCGCCTAAAAGTTCATAACGACTCTTTGCATACTGTTACACTCTTTCTCTCAAGTACCAAGTCTTTCAGGCAAGAACATTCAAGATCAATGGCATCCATGGCATTCATCGACGAGCACAATGAAATCGCGATGCTACAAAAGCCAAAGCAAGCTGCAGGATTTCATCAGATTGTGGATTTTCTGAAGTCTAGCCACATTGCCCATGCTCTAACTGTGTCGCCAAAAATATACGTAGAGCATCAAAGGAAATTCTGGGCAAATGCCACCATAGTTATAGAGAATGGTGTGCAGATTCTGAAAACAAGGGTGTGTGACAAACCCTTGTCAGTAACTGAAGAGGTGATACACATCTGTCTACGTCTAGACGATGCTGCAGGTATAACCTCTATTCCTAATGAGGACTTGTTCTCAAATCTTACAAGAATGGGGTATGGAGGCCCATTGGGTGTCTTTAAGTTCTCAAAGGCTAAATTTTCACCCCAATGGCGTTTCTTTGTCCATACTCTTATGCACTGCATTTCCAAAAAGACTACTGGATGGAGTGAGTTCAGCAGTACCATTGCCTATGCTTTGGTCTGCTTGGCCACTGCCAGAAAGTACAATTTCTCTAAAATGATTTTCAGTGATCTTGTATCAAACCTGGGAAGCAAAAAGAGCTTTTATATGTACCCCAGGTTTGCACAAGAAGTTATAACACACGAATTGACGGATATGCCTCACTTTGATGAGGTATATGTACCAAAAGTTCCCAAAGGTAAGGTCTTTTCAAACATGAAGAGATCCCCTTTGGACTCGGAAGGAGTTGACACCCCATTGTTCTCTACAATGATGGTGGTGTCCCACACTGAAGAAGGTATGGCAGCAGGGTCAAGGCCCTCATTAGACCATCCCACTGCTAGCCAATCCCAACCTTCCCACTCTATATCAATCCCCCAGTCCCTAATTCATAAGCCAACTTCTCCTATCACCCAAACTTATATCAGGAAAAAGGTAAAGAAGGCTCCTTCTCTTCTTGTACCATCACCCACTGAGCCTTTAATCCCTCTAAGGGAGAATTCTCCTTTAGAGAATATCTACAGGGACACCACAGGGGTGTCTCCCAACCCCAAGGAGGTGCTCACTGAGGAGATGGTTGAGCATATGGGTGAGCAGGTTGCCACTACTCCTGCTAACACAGAGGAGGACAGTGGTAACATAAATAAGACCTCCCCCATGGCAACTTTGAATGAGCAATCATTCAAAGGTCCCAGGTGCCAAGAAACCAAGGGGGTGGATAGTGCTTCTGCTAGGCAGAAGACTTCCACTACTAAAAGATCCAATGATCCTTCAAAAGGGGGTAACACTCCTGGAGAAGGTGAGGACAGATATAACTATCAAGAATTGATGGAAACCATGGGAAACATCAACATGGATGTGATCAAATAGGGCAAAGAGATAGATGAGATGAAAATGGTGATTCTGTCACAACAAGTACAGATTGCAAAGTTGAAGAAAATGGTGACCAGGTTGGTGCAAAAGAAGAGAAGAAAGCAGTTTGTGTTGAAGAAGAGATCAAATGATAAAGATGCTTCCAACAAGGGGGAGAAAGAGGCTGAAACAGAGAAAGAAAGTACAGCTGAGAGGGCATTTGAGGTGGAGGGGGAGCAAGAGGAAGAAATAGAGAAAGTAATAGAATCAATAGCAGCAGAAAAGGAAACAAAATTTGCTCAAGCAACAGAAACTGTTAATGCTGCTGGGGTAAAAGAAGCAGCAGTAACAGGGTTGTCTGTTGAAGAAATGGAGATTGCAGAGACCTTGGTAAAAGCCAAGAATGACACTCCTGAGGCTAGTAAAAAGGCCAAAGGAGTGGTCATCAATGAAGGAGGTCTCTCAAAGAAAAGAAAAGAAACAGGTAAGGCAAGTCTGAAGGATGCTAAGGGAAAAGGAAAGATGGTTGAACCTGAACAACAATCATTAAAGAAGAAAAGTCAGATTGAGCTAGATGAAGAGTTAGCAAAGCAACTTCAAGAACAGATGGAAAAGGAGGAACAAATCCAAACTGAAACAGACAGAGAGCTTGCAAGGATAATGGCCAGAAAACTCAATGCAGAATATCAAAAGAGCTTAACAGCAGCAGCTGAGGCCAAGAAACTTTCAGTCAAAAGAATGCCACTCAAAAAGCAGAAGAGACAACCCTCCAAGACCTTTTTGGCCAATCAGGAAAGAAGAAAAATGATAAATTTCCTGAAAGGTTCAATTGATGTCAAAGGGGAAATGTTTAATAATATGGCATACAGTCAAGTGGAGGAGCTGTATAAGAAAGAGATGGCTAAGCTGCAAGGGGACTCCTCACAAAGGGAAGAGGATGAAAGGAGAATGAAAGAGAGGTATGATCTCAACATTCAACAACCATTCCCTGAGGAAGTCACACCTACAAAAGAACATAAGGAAGACTCAGAGAATGTTAGTATGGAGGTTAAATCTGCAAAGAGGGTGAAGACTATAGCCTCCAAGAATAGAGCAAAAGGCCAAGAGTTGAAGAAAGAGCAGAAACTGCAGCAGAACTGTTGAGGAGAAATCCCAACATTTGCTGGGAATGCCACAAGCATCCAGCGCCCTCACCTTCGACTCGGGAGTACGTAACTGGCCGGGACTAACAGCCTGACCCGCTGGCTCCACGAAAGTGGTGCAGCCCCTCATGTCCGCCTGTCGCTTAGTACGGGGCTTTGCGCTACCATGGTTTAAGGAAATAAAGTTGCGCCTTCACCATCAGCAATTGCTTTTGGTGTAGTGGTAAGCGCTTGATCCTAACAAGTTAAGCGTGCTCGGGCGAGAGCAATCCTAGGATGGGTGACCTCCTGGGAAGCTCAAGCCTTGGGACCTAACAAGTGGTATCAGAGCAAGACTCTCTCAGAAATATCTATTCATTCATCATGGAAAACCTTACAGATTCAAACAGTACTCTGGTCTCTAAGGTACCAATGCTCAAACCTAGTGAGTTTGACATGTGGAAGATCAGAATTAGACAATACATTCTTCTCACTGATTACTCAATGTGGGATATCATTGAGAATGGTCCTTCTGAAGCAGGAAAGATAGGACCAGATGGGAAAAGACCTCCACCAAAGACAGATGGTGAGAGGAAGATAAGACAAACAGAGATGAAGGCCTTGAGCACTTTGCTCTTGGCCATCCCCAATGAATACCAGCATCAATTTTGCAACTGCACTGATGTTCAGATTCTTTGGAATGCTTTAGAGAAAAGATTTGCTGGCACTAAAAGCATCAAAAGAAATCAAAGAGATGTTCTAAAACAGCAGTATGAGAACTTCACTTCTTCAAAGAATGAGTCTATGACTCAAACTTTTGATAGGTTCAACAAACTCATTGGTGAACTGGCTACTGTAGGAGTGAAGATGGAGCAAGATGATATCAACAGAAAGTTCCTCAGATCTCTTGGGGATGAATGGACTATGTATACTGTCTCATATAGACAGAGTGATAATCTGGAAGAGAAGGAACTTGATGATCTATATAATGATCTAAGAGTTTTTGAAACTGAGGTAGAATCCAAGAAAAAGCCCACTGGATATATTCACAATGCTGCACTTCTTTCAACATCTACTGATACTACTACCAACCCTGAAGCAGTTAGTACTGCCAGTGGAGTAAATTCAGAAAAAGGCACTGGAACTATCTTTGAAGCCTTTTTGTCCAGTCATAGCAACAATTCATTGATTAATGATGATCTGGATCAACTTCACCCTGATGACCTGGAGGAGATGGACATTAAATGGCAGATGGCCATGTTATCTATGAGAGTGAAGAAGTTTATTAAAAGAACAGGAAGGAACAACTTCTCTCAAAGAAGAGAAGATGGAGCTGGCTTTGACAAGACTAAGGTGGAGTGCTATAAGTGTCATATGAAAGGACATTTTGCTAGAGAGTGCAGGAGTGCTGGTCCAAACAACAACCACCAACAAACTCAGAATGGAGGCCAACAAGCTCAGAATGGAGGCAACAATCAAAACAAAAATCCTGCTCAAGCCCTTGTTTCTCAACAAGGAATGGGATTTGACTGGAGTGATCAAGCTGAGGAAGCCATTCAGAACCAAGCTCTTATGGCAGAAGTGTCTGATCTCCCCTCTGAGGTAATTTCTAATCTCTGCTCTAAATCTTGCACAGACACTGTCAAAAGATACAGGGATCACAATCAAAGTATGTGTGATGACCTCAAAAGATTGGAAAAGGACAGAAGAGATTATGTGTTAATAGTAGAGAGATTTGAAGAGCAAATCAAAGGCTTTCAAGCTAATGAACTTCAACACTCTTATGACACAAACTATTGGAAGTGGGAAAAGAATGAGTTAGAGACCAAACTGTCTAAGTCCTTAGAAGAGAATGATAGGCTGAAAGAGGAACTGTCTAAAGTTAAGCTTGACATAGAAAAGTTTTCATATGCTTCAAAAGCAATGGATTCTCTTCTAAAGGCTCAGATTCATGATAAGATGAAGCCTGGTATTGGATACAACAATACACCTCCTCCTTACAACAACAACTATATCTCTCCTACTTCAAACTTGTTAGAAACCAAGGAGAAAAAGGACTTGTCTGAGGAAGCTTTTAAGATAGATCCTTTGGATGAGGTAGTAGTAAAGGATTTGACTGAGAAAGAAGCCAGTGAGAATAGGGATAATACTGTGAGTAAAAAGATACCATTAGAAAACAACATTATCACCAATGAGGGATGTGGGAAAATCTGGGTCAAGTCCAAGGAGATAGAGAAGATCAAAGGAGAGGATAACAAGGTCCATTACAAACAAACCACGGTTGTGAATCCTGGATCTTGTAAACAGTGTGCTTGCAATAAAGCTAAGAGCCTAAATTCTGGTATAAAAAGAGGTAATCAAAGAAACTGGAATAATCAATGGGCTCAGAAACAAGGAGTTGATCTGAATAAAATCAATAGACCAAAACCTTGTTTCATATGTGGCAAGTTGAATCATTTGGCTAAATATTGCTTCTTTAACCCTATTAATCAACAGATAAACTTTCAAAGATTGGTGCAAAAACCTGTTGTTTATAGGAAGGCTGGAAAGAAACATGTGATGAAGAAATCTGTTGAAAGTAAAGGCCCTATGAAAAATAAGGTTTTAAAAGAAAGTATTTTACTATAGGTACCTAGAAGTACTAACAGTGTTAGTACTGCTAAAAATATTAGTACTGCTAACACAGTTACTACTGCTAACAGTGTTAGTACTGTTGAAAATATTAATGCTGCTAACACAGTTACTACTGCTAACAAGGTTAGTACTGCTAAGCATGCAAGTGCTGCTAAGGTAGTTAGTACTTCTAAAATCAGTATTGCTTCTAGCAAAAATGTTTCCAAGCCTATTATTGTGACAAAATACTCCAAGCATGAGGAGTCAAAGTTTAAAAATCTTGTCAAGAAAGAATGCAAGTATTTTGATGAGAAAGGGGTACCCAAGACCACTTTGGCTTGGGTTCCTAATTCAAACTAACTGATTTATCCTATGTGCAGGGCAACCAACAGCTCAAGGGAAAGAGCATTTGGCATGTTGATAGTGGTTGCTCTAGGCACATGACAGGTAACATGTCATGCCTTCAGGATTTCAAGCATATCAATGGAGGACATGTTGCTTTTGGAAATGATCTTACTGGAGGTAAAATAAGTGGCAAAGGTAATGTCACAAAAGGTAAGATGACATTCGAGGATGTCTACTATGTTGACCAGTTGAAGTACAACCTGTTAAGTGTATCACAGGTTTGTGACAAACAACATAGTATATTATTTACAAATACTGAGTGTATGATCCTTGCTCCAGGGTTCAAGGTAGTTGATGAAAGCATGATACTACTTAGAACTCCAAGAAAGGACAATGTTTATTGTCTAGATATGGAAAATGTTGATAGTGATTCATCCCTGAACTGTCTTGTTTCAAAAGCTTCTGTGGATGAATCCTCTCTTTGGCACAGAAGGATGTGTCACATGAATTTTAAGACTATGAACAAACTTGTTAAAAACAACCTTGTAAGAGGTTTACCTTCAAAAGTCTTTTCATGTGATGATCATTGTGTGGCTTGTCTTAAAGGCAAACAACACAAAACTTCTCATAAGACCAAAGAATTAAATTCTATTTCTTCTTGTCTCAAGTTATTGCATATGGATCTGTTTGGTCCTACAAATGTTATGAGTATAGGCAAGAAATCTTACTGCTTGGTTATTGTTGATGATTACTCAAGATTTACTTGGGTATATTTTCTAAGGACTAAGGATGAGACAAGTGGACTGCTCAAATCCTTTATCCTAAGAATTGAAAACCAAACTAATCAAAAAGTAAAAGTCATTAGATCAGATAATGGGACTGAATTTAAAAATCTTGATCTAAACACCTTTTGTGAAGAGAAAGGCATTGAGAGACAATATAGTGCCCCTAGGACTCCTCAACAGAATGGAGTTGCTGAGAGGAGAAATAGGACACTAATAGAGGCTGCCAGATCTCTGTTGGCTGATTCAAAATTGCCAATTACCTTCTGGGCTGAAGCAGTTAATACTGCTTGTTATGTCCAAAACAGAGTTCTAGTAGTCAAGCCAAAGAACAAGACCCCATATGAGCTTTTGAATAAAAGAAAACCATTTATTGGATTTTTCAAACCTTTTGGATGTCCTTGTACTATTCTCAATACCAAATCTCACTTAGGTAAGTTTGATAGCAAAGCAGATGATGGTTTTCTTGTTGGTTACTCATCTCAGAGTAAGGCTTACAGAGTCTTTAACTCTTCTTCGAGAATAATTGAAGAAAGTGACAATGTCAAATGCAATGAGAACACACCAAATCCAATTGGGTCTGGTCCTCAGTGGCTATTTGACATTGACTCACTAACTAACTCTTTTGGTTTCAATAGTGATGATTATGCAGGTACAGGGAGTGGAGAATCAGGGACTACACAAGTCTCAGAAAGTATATCTCAATCTGTGATATTTCCAATACCCACAGTGAATCATGTTGAAGACTGTGAAGAGGAACCATCTATTGGACCAAGTCAAGGTGAAGAAGAAAGTAGAGATGAGGAGACTCAAGAAAAGAAAGAATCAGAAGTGGCTACTGAAAACACTTCAGTTGAGTTGAATGACTCTAATCTAGAGTTGGGACTTAATGAAGAACCTAGTCATCACACCAGAATACAAAAGAATCATCCTCCACAACTGGTAATAGGAGATATATCCTCTCCTATGATGACTAGAAATCAAAGCAGGCTACAAGAATTGCAAGATCAACAACATACAGTGCTTTCTTGCTTTTTATCCCAGCTTGAGCCTAAGAAGGCACATGATGCTATGAAAGAATCTAGTTGGATAGAAGCAATGCAAGAAGAGCTATTGCAATTCAAACTGCAAGATGTTTGGGATCTGGTAGACCTTCCTAAAGGCCAAAGAGCAATAGGAACAAAATGGGTCTTCAGGAATAAGAGAGATGAAAGAGGTATTGTGATAAGAAATAAAGCAAGGCTGGTGGCTCAAGGGTATACACAAGAAGAGGGAATAGACTATGAAGAAGTATTTGCACCTGTGGCCAGGATAGAAGCAATTAGATTATTCCTGGCTTATGCTTCCTACATGAAATTCAAAGTCTATCAGATGGATGTGAAAAGTGCATTTCTTTATGGTTCAATTGAAGAAGAAGTATATGTCTGTCAACCACCAGGGTTTGAAAACCCAAGCTATCCAGACAGAGTATACAAATTGAAGAAAGCACTTTATGGACTACATCAAGCTCCAAGAGCATGGTATGACACTCTGTCATCCTATCTCTTGGAAAATGGCTTTGAAAGAGGAGTTATTGATAAGACTCTATTTATCAAGAGAAAGAAGAAGGATATCTTGCTGGTCCAAATCTATGTTGATGATATTATCTTTGGATCAACAAGAGACAACATGTGCAAGGAGTTTGAGGAACTAATGCATCAAAGGTTCAAAATGAGTTCCATGGGGGAACTTACTTTCTTCCTTGGACTCCAAGTTCAACAGAAGACAGATGGAATCTTCATATGTCAGTCCAAGTATGTGCAGGACATTCTAACCAAGTTTGGTTTCTCAGATTCAAAACCTGCTAGCACACCTATGGAGACACACAAGCAGATAACAGCAGATCTTGAGGGGGAGGATATGGATGTTCATCATTATAGATCCATGATTGTCTCTCTCATGTATCTTACAGCCTCTAGGCCAGATATAATGTTTCCAGTCTGTGTGTGTGCAAGATTCCAAGTTAGGCCAAAGCAATCTCACTATCAAGCTGTTAAGAGGATATTCAGATATCTCAAAGGGCAACCCAGATTGGGACTTTGGTATCCTCATGACTCATCCTTTGACCTACTTGCATACTCAGATAGTGATCTAGGTGGAGCAAACTTGGACAGAAAATCTACTTCTGGCGGATGTCAGTTTTTGGGTACAAGACTAGTTTCTTGGCAGTGCAAGAAACAAACCACAGTATCCACATCTACAACAGAGGCAGAGTATATAACAACTGCAAGTTGCTGTTCTCAAGTCTTATGGATTCAAAATCAAATGATGGACTATGGGGTAACCTTTCTACACACTCCAATTTTTATTGATAACAACAGTGCTATTAGCATTGTGAATAATCCTGTCAAGCACTCAAAGACAAATCACATTGAGATCAGGTATCACTTCATAAGAGACTGTAATGAAAAGAAACTTATTCAAGTTGTAAAAGTTCACACTAATAACCAGTTTGCTGATCTATTCACCAAAGCTTTTGATGTGGGTAGATTCACTTTCTTGGTAACAAGTGTGGGAATGATCAACTTTGAATAAGTTCCTTCTCAAAAAGTGGTTCTATACCTGTATATTGTCTATTCTTGGTGTTACTAATCTTCCTTTTCAGGATATGTATCGCAGTACTCAGTGTTTCTAGAGATTAAAGGAGTAAGTACAGTTAATACTGCTTTCAGTTAATACTGCTAGTTAGTTAATACTGCTAGTAGTTAATACTGCTTTCAGTTAATACTGCCAGTTAGTTAATACTGCTAGTAGTTAATACTGCCTTCAGTTAATACTGCAAGTTAGTTAATACTGCTAGTAGTTAATACTGCTTTCAGTTAATACTGCTAGTTAGTTAATACTGCTAGTAGTTAATACTGCTTTCAGTTAATACTGCCAGTTAGTTAATACTGCTAGTAGTTAATACTGCTTTCAGTTAATACTGCTCTCAGTTAATACTGCTCTAGGTTAATACTGCTTATATCCCGAATACTATAAATACTCTTCGCCCGCCTAAAAGTTCATAACGACTCTTTGCATACTGCTCACTTGCGCTCTAAACCCTTTCTCTCTCAAGTTCAAAGCTTTCAGGCAAGATTTTCTCAAAGCTCAATGGCATCAATGGCATTCATAGATGAACACAATGAAATCGCGATGCTACAGAAGCCCAAACAGGCCGTTGGGTTCCACCAGATTGTGGATTTCCTCAAGTCAAGCCATATTGCCCACGCTCTTACTGTATCGCCTCCAATCTATATCGAGCATCAAAGGCAATTCTGGGCAAATGCCACCATTATCACTGAGAATGGTGTGCAAATGATCAAGACAAGGGTGTGTGACAAACCCTTGACAGTTACTGAAGAAGTTATTCGCATCAGTCTACGTCTAGACGATGCCTCTAGTATAACTTCTATCCCAAATAATGAACTGTTCTCTTCTCTTACAAGAATGGGGTATGGAGGCCCATTGGGGGTGTTCAAGTTCTCAAAAGCCAAATTTTCACCCCAATGACGTTTCTTTGTCCATATCCTCATGCACTGTATATCCAAAAAGACTACTGGATGGAGTGAGTTCAGTAGCACCATTGCTTATGCTTTGGTATGCTTAGCCACTGCCAGAAAGTATAATTTTTCACAAATGATTTTTATTGATCTTGTCTCAAACCTGGGAAGTAAAAAGAGCTTTTATATGTACCCCAGGTTTGTCCAAGAAGTTATTAACCATGAATTGACGGATATTCCTTATTCTGATGGAATATATGTACCAAAACCCCCTAAAGGCAAGGTTTTCTCAAATATGAGAAGATCTGCTGGGGACTCGGAAGGAGTAGACACCCCATTGTTCTCTACAATGATGGTGGTGTCCCAAATTAATGAAGGTATGGTAGCAGGGTCAAGGCCCCCATTAGACCAACCCACTGCTAGCCAATCCCAACCTTCCATCTCTCAAATCTTCCCTCAGTACTTTGCTGCTAAACCCACTCCCATAATATCCAAGACCTATGTCAAGAGAAAGGTACACAAGGCTCCTTCCCTTGGTGTACCTACTATTAACCAAGAGCCTCAAAGCCCTCTATTGGAGCATTCTCCAGTAGAGAATATCCAAAGGGAATCCACTAGGGTGTCTCCCAACCCAAAGGATGTGCTCTCTAATGAGGAGGAAGAGCATATGGGAGAGAAGGCTACCACTACTCCTGCTAGCTCAGAGGAGGTCAGTGGTAACATCCATAAGACCTTCCCCATGGCAACTTTGAATGAGCAATCATTCAAAGGTTCCCGGTGCCAAGAAACCAAGGGGGTGGATAGTGCTTCTGCTAGGCAGAAGACTTCCACTACAAAAAGATCCAATGATCCTTCAAAAGAGGGTAACACTTCTGGAGAGGGTGAGGACAGATATTCTTACTATGAATTGATGGAAACAATGGGCAACATCAACCTAGATGTTCTCAAACAAGGAAAAGAACTTGAAGAAATGAAATTGGTAATCTTGTCCCAACAAGTGCAGATTACCAAACTCAAGAAATTGGTGATGAAGCTGGTATAGAAAAAGAAGAAGAGACAATTTGTGCTAAGGAGAAGGAAATCTGGGAATGATGCTCCCAAAAAGGGGGAGATCAACATGGAAGAAGCTACAGAAAAGAGGGAGCTTGATGGGATGAAATATGGTGATGAGGGGGAGAAATTTGATGTTGAGGGGGAGCAGGAAGCAGAAACAGAAAGAGAATCAGTGCAAATAGAAACACAAGAAGCAGCAGTAACAACAGAGCAAGCAGTAGAAACCATTAATACTGCTAGTTCAAGTAAAGCAGCAGAAATGGTTAATACTGCTGAAATTAAACAAGCAGCATAAACAGTGAAAGAAGTATTAACAGATCTTGAGATTGCAGAAACCTTACTTAAAGCCAAGAATGATACTCCCAAGGTCACTTCAAAGACCAAAGGAGTAATCATCAAAGAACAAGGTGAAGTGATCAAGAAAGATAACAGTAAGAAGGCAATGAACAAAGACAAAGGAAAAGCAAAGATGGTGGAATCTGATCAATCAGTCAAGAAGCAAAGGTTGGTTGAATCAGATGAAGCCTTAGCCAGGAAGATGCAGGATGACATTGAAAAGGAAGAAAGAGTTCAGGTTGAAAAGGACAGGGAGATGGCAAAGGCTCTAGCTGCTGAACTAAATGAAGCCTATCAACAAAGCCTGGCAACTGAAATTGCACAGAAGAAAGCTGCAATTCTGAAGAAATCAGTGGTGGTAAAAATAGCTGCAAAGAAGAGAAAACCCTCAAAGACATTCCTAGGTACCCAAGAGAGAAACAAGATGATTATATTTCTCAAAGGTGCTGTAGGAGTCAAAAAGGAGATGTTCTCCAAACTGTCTTTTGAGAAGATTAAAGAGTTGTATGATTCAGAAATGTTAAAGCTTCAGGGGAATGAAACTGCAAGGGTGGAGATGGAGAAGAGGATGAAAGAAAGTAATGACCTTCTGATACAAAAGCCATTTCCAGATTAGCAGGAAACACCATCAAAGAAAGAAGCCACTCTGGGTGAAAGTCTAAGGACTTTAAAGAGAACCAAGATGATGGCAAGGAGAAAGTCAACTAAGAAGCCTAGAGTATCTGAAGGAGAGGATGAGAAAGTTGCTGAAGAAAAAGGAGCACCTGAGTCATCTAAACAGAAAGAGCCATCAAACACAGATGATGTAAATTTGTATATGGTAGTGATGGACAAAGTGCCTGAACCAATTTCAGCAGAACCTGTAGGAGTTAAGCCTCCTGAGGTAATTCTCTGGGATACATTGACAGTGGATGGAAAGGAATACATAAGGCTAAAAAGGAAGGATGAAAAGTATGAGGTGTTCAATACTTGGGCAAAGATTGTAAGAACATGCTCTAGGTCAGATCTTGAAGAGATGTTTGAGATAGGAATGAAATTGCATGCAGATATACTGAAGGCTCCAGAGATGTCAATTACAAAACTGGTAATGGAGTATCTGTGTATGATGTTCAAACCTGAAGAAGTAGAGCATGTGATCAAGAATGTATTCAAGTCAGTCAACAGTTGGACTCTATATGAAACTAGTGGAGTATATACAGTGACTTTGGATTTAAATCACACTGAATACTTTCTAGTGGATAGAGTGTACAATCATAGCAGATTGAAGCTTCATGCCATGCTGAAGAAAAAGCTAGGATGTATTCCAGATTCAGAGATGGCTAAATATTTGATCCAAAGAACCATAAATCAGAGTTTAGGATTGGATGCAAATACTGGAATTTAGGCCATTATGAAGTTTTGGGAGCATCTTGAAGAGCATCTGAAGAACTTGACTTCTTTTCCTAAAAGTCAAGTTAGGGGGAGATTGTTGGGAACTAAATAAAAGCTCAAGTATGGTTAATGCTGCTAGTTCAGAATTACTACTGCTAGAAGACTTCAAAATTAATACTGCTTAGTATTACTACTGCTAGTAGAATTAATACTGCTAGTCAAAGTTAGTGCTGCTTGAACAAAGTTAGTACTGCTTAGCTAGTTAGTACTGCTAGTGGTTAGTGCTGCTTAGAAGTTTATGCTGCTTGAAGAAGTTAATGCTGTTGAGCATAGTTAGTACTGCTTTTGACTTAAAGAATCAGATGGAAAGGATGACAGCTGGAAAGAATCAAAATATTCATGGAAGGCTTGAAGATAATGATGGAAGATATACTGAAGATATTTTATTTATTGTAATTATCTTTTTATTCAGTATATGTACAGATTTGATAGAATTGTTTTAAGATATTAATTTTTTTCATTCTAAGATTAGAAGAGAAAAAATCAACCTCAAGGCATAGATCCTAATTCTAGAGAAGTAGAATTCGTATTGGTGAGTCTGTTCATCAATATTGAGGTTGTGTGTTTAATCTTGTAACTTTAAGCATTCAATACAAGTTTACAAGTTGTTAATCATATACTGTTTGTTTACTGTTATATTGAATATCAAAGTGTTATTCCGCAACTTCTTTGATATTGCTTCTGAGAATTTATTCTTGTTAAGAATTCGATCCTGACAATTGGTATCAGAGCGAGGTCGCGGGTTCGAGTCTCCCAGTGTGCAAATGCTGGGGGGGGGGATTGTTGAGGAGAAATCCCAACATTTGCTGGGAATGCCACAAGCATCCAGCGCCCTCACCTTCGACTCGGGAGTACGTAACTGGCCGGGACTAACAGCCCGACCCGCTGGCTCCATGAAAGTGGTGCAGCCCCTCATGTCCGTCTGTCGCTTAGTACGGGGCTTTGCGCTACCATGGTTTAAGGAAATAAAGTTGCGCCTTCACCATCAGCAATTGCTTTTGGTGTAGTGGTAAGCGCTTGATCCTAACAAGTTAAGCGTGCTCGGGCGAGAGCAATCCTAGGATGGGTGACCTCCTGGGAAGCTCAAGCCTTGGGACCTAACAAGAACCTTCAGTTACTCCTTCAGCTGAAGCTGTGCAGAATCCTGAACAGTCCAATAAGCAATCTCATGTGCATCTTGAGCTTTATATGATCACAACAAATGATGAACCAGTTCAAGCTGATCCCATTTCTATGAAAGCACCAGAAGTCATCTTTTGGGATATTCTGGAAGATTAAAGAAAGAAATACTTCAGGCTTAAGAGAGTGGGAGATGTATATGAAGTGTACTCTACTTGGGGTAGACTCATCAGAAGCTGTTCAAGATCAGATTTATAAGAGATGTTTAAAGTTGGATTGGATTTATATGAAAAGGAGCTGAAAGGAGAAGGAATGAGCTTAATCAGATTAGCCATGGAGTACTTATGCATGATGTTTGATCCTAGCAAAGTTCAATATGTGATCAGAGACTTGCATCTACAGAATAAATTCCAAAGAATAGAAAACTGGATGATATTTGAAAGGTGTGGAGTTTATGTCATCACTGTAGACAGAGCTTATCATGAGTACTACTTGGTTGATAAAATCTATAATCACAGCAAGGCTAAATTACAAGCAATGTTGAATGCCAAGCTTACATGTTCAAAAGATTCAGAAATGGCAAAGATTGTGGTTAGCAGAATCGTTAATCAAAGCTTGGGATTGGATCCTAATCTAGGGGTGTGAACTGAAGTGTTGAAAGCATCTTGAAGACCTTCTGAAGAACTTGACTTCTCTTCCTAAAAGTCAAGTTAGGGGGAGATTGTTGGGAAATTCAGAAATGCTCAAGTATGGTTAATGCTGCTTCAACATAATTACTACTGCCAGTTGAAGTTAATGCTGCTGATACAACTTAATGTTGCTCATCAAGAATTACTACTGCCAGTATATCATGATTACTACTGCTAGTAGATTTTACTACTGCTAGTAGTTAGTACTGCTGGAGTTTGTACTGCTAGAACAAAGTTACTACTGCTAAGCATGGTTAGTACTGCTCAGAGTATTAATGCTGCTTATATGATGAAGATCAGTATGGCAAGGATGACAGCTGGATTGAAGATATTCATGGAAGCTTAGAGATAATGATGGAAAATTATATTGAAGATCTTTTATTATTTTGTAATTATCTTTATCTTCAGTATATGTATAGAATAGTTTGTTTTTCTTTAAAAGTAACATTCATTATGAGTTTTTAGTTTTGATAGAGAGAATCAACCTCAAGGTTAGATCCCTAATTCTAGAGAAGTAGAATTCGTATTGGTGAGTCTGTTCATCAATATTGAGGTTGTGTGTAAAAGCTTGTGACTTTCAATCATTAAATAAAGTTTGCAAGTTGTTCATCCGATTTACAGTTTTGTTTACTGTTTTATTGAATATCAAAGTGTTATTCTGCAAACTTCTTTGATATAGTTTTCTGAGAGTTTATTGTTGTTTAGAATTAAGATCCTGGCACGATGAGCTTGCTTCAAACCATAGAGAGCTTTGTCAAGAATATAGACATAATCTGGTTTTTCAGCATTGACAAACCCTTCTGGTTGTGAGACGTATACCTCCTCTTTCCATATTCCATTTAGAAAGGTAGTCTTCACGTCCATTTGGTAGAAAGTGAAGTTTTTATGTGTAGCGTAGGCTAGAAACATTCTGATTGCCTCTATACGTGCAACTGGAGCGTATGTCTCATCATAATCTATTCCTTCCTCTTTCCAGTATCCTTTAGCAACAAGTCTTGATTTGTTTCTTACCACGATACCATCTTAATCTTTCTTGTTTTTGAATACCCATTTCATACCTATAATTGTTTTGCCTTCCTGTCAAGGTACGAGTCTCCAGACTTTAAGTGATTCGAAATGATTGAGCTCTTCTTGCTTAGTTGTTATCCAATCTGGATCTTTTAGAGCTTCGGATACTCGTGTTGGCTCTATCTTGCTCAGAAAAGAATCAAACATGCATTCGTTAGCAGTTGCAGACCTAGTTTGCACCGGTTTTGATGGATCTCCATTAATTTGATGTACCGTGTGCTCTTTGGTCCACTTATGTACATGAGGGAGTGGATTAGATGTAGACTGATCATGTTAATCATCTAGATATCCTCTATGTTCTTCATGTTGGGGTTCAATTGAAGTAACTGGTGCAGAAGTTTCAGTGGATTGGACATTTGATGTCTGTTGGATAGGCATGACAATACATCCAACTGAATGTGCAACTTCTGGCTCAACAGTTTCATGTGCAACTTCAACTGATTGAGTAGGTGTTTGAACTGGAGTTTCTTCTTGAATCAGAGAATTTGATTCAGTCGAGACATCTGATGTGATTGAATGATGATTACTTGAATCTTCAGATCTGTCAATCACAACAAGTTTAGTTACTTTAGAACCAAGAAACTCATCATAAAATGTTGATCCAAACTCTCTCAGTGATTTGATAACGACCCTCTTCTATACTTAGTGAAAATTACGTTTTAATATTTATTAGTGTTTCACCATCAGCGATCAGACTGAGTCTGTTCAGTTATCGCTGATAGTCTCTCTTGTAAACATTTATATGTATTAGTGTTTCACCATCAGCGATCAGACTGAGTCTGTTCAGTTGTCGCTGATGTTCTCTGATGTAAACGTAATCCCTGAAGAGAAGTTTCGCATCAACAGATGTTCATAGCTGAATCGAAGACGAAGCTGCTGAACAAAGACGACTCTACTCATACGCGAAGAAACCTGAGGAAAAGCTTCAGCGATAGCTGAACTTCTTTATATCTCTGAAGGAATAGATATTCAGCGATCGATGATCACTTATCTTATTCCTCAAGTCTCTATTGTCTTACCTTGTACAACAAGTACGATGTGTCAGAACGGACATACCTCTGCCACAATTCGTACAACAACTCTGTCAACTACACTGTTCATGATACGGCCGAAAGCATGTCTCCCAAAGTCAGACTCTCTCAGCCAATCAATGAAGAACACGTGTAAAGTGCCTTGCCATGCATTTAATGCATAGGGTATAAATTGAAAGATTACCTCTTCATTTTAAGAGTGTGCTCACCTCTAGCCTTCATCTTTCTACATTATAGAAACCTTTGTTTTCTATACTTCTCCAATCCCCATTCTCTATATTCTTGTGCAACCATCTTAGTGTTTTCTTAAGTTTGTTTAGATTGAGTTCTACTTAATCTTATTTCGCAACAGACTTGTAAATTGTATTTGATTTATCAATAAACAATTTATTAAACTTTAATTTCTGTGTTTGTATTCAACCCCCCTTCTACAAACTTTTTAAGCACCTCCGGGACCAATAAGTGGTATCAGAGCAGACTGTTTAATCTGATAAACAAGATCTTGCTTTATTCTCTTCCTTGCTACTCTAAAATGGCACTTAACACAAACACAAACTACTATGATAATGGTTCACTTTCTAAACCTCCTCGATTTAGCAGAGATAACTTCTCTCTCTAGAAGAATTGAATGATGCTATTTCTTGAAGGTGCAGATCCTACTATACCTGAGTACGTAGCAAACGGACCCTATGAACCTGTCCAAATCATAGCTGCCGTTCCAGCTACTTCCACCACTCCATTTATTCCTGAATGCTATTTTGCTAAGGAAATCAGACAATGGAGTGATGAAGACAAGAAGAAGGTTGGTATCGATGCAACGACAAAGAACATTATCTCTATGGCTCTGCCTGATGAAGTTTTCCATTCCATCATGCATCTTAAAATGTCTAAAGAAATGTGGGAAACCATATGTGTTCAATATGAGGTCACCACTGGAATCCAAAAGACTCGAAAGATTAACTTGGTAAGACAATATGAAAGTTTCATCGCTGGTAAGAATGAATCTCTCTATGATGTTCATTAGTGGTTTAACTGCCTAATCATTGATCTAAGAACTGTTGGTAGGACCTATTCTAATTCTGAGGTCCTAACAAAATTCTTGGAATGTCTTCCTGAATGCTGGGACACTTATTCAATATGTCTCAAACTGACAAAAGACTTAAATTCTCTTTCTCTCGGCACCTTGTATGGAATATTGCTTAACAATGAGCAATCAAACCTTTTGAAGAAGAATCTTATAAAAGATTCTAAAGAATCCAAAAGCACTCCTGTTGCTTTAGTCTCTTCAGAGATAATTCCATCTCAGCGATCTACTCTCACCATCACTGAGTTAGATTCTGAATCTGAGGATCTATCAGACACTGATCTTTCAGAGTTTGATGAGTCCTTAGCACTCTTGACAAACTCTTTTAAGAGATTTTCAAGAAAGAGCAATTTCCGAAGAAATAAGCCTCTCTCCCTCACTGACAAGCCAAAATCAACCCCTGTTGATAAGGCTACTGCTACTTTCTTTAACTGTGAAAAGATTGGACACTTTGCAAGTGAGTGCAGGTCAAAGAAAGTCTTCAAACCTTCTATCTCTAGAAGATCCAGCGATGACAAATACCTTAAGCTGAAGGAGAAATATCAAAAGTTGAAAAACTACAAGCGAAAAGGTAAAGGTCTCATCGCTGAAGAACACGACTGGGCTGAATCTGAAGAATCAAGTTCTGATGAAGAAGAAGTTGCTAATCTCTGCCTCATGGCTGAGATTGAGGAAGAAGTGGAAGAACCAACTGAAACTTCTATGAGCTATATATTATCTCGGGTATCTATCTCTACTAATCCCTCTCTACCTGAATCAGAGAGAAGTCGCGCAGTTGATGTGCTGGCGATTGATCTTTGCAATGCTCTTAACGGCAAATCTCTAGCTGAAAGCAAAAACAATGATTTAACTGAACAGCTGGAAAAATGCCATGAAAAGATCAGAGAACTGACTCTTTTAGAGGAAAGTTTGAAAGATCAAGTTGTTGTAAATAAAATTATCAGCATAGAACGCGAACAAGCCATCTCTGCTCTAAAAGCAGAAAAGGCTACTGTTGAAAAATGCTGCAATTCCTCAACTAAGATCACTGAGATAATAAATGCTCAAACTCCTGACGGTGATAAAACCGGTCTTGGTTTTTGGAAACCACCGGATGAGACTAAATAAGACTTTTCCATGCTTAAGTTTGGAACGTTTGTCACTTCTATCTCTGACACTTCTTATACTCAGTTTTATTCTTATTCTTCTAATTCTATCCCTGAGGAAAAATCCAAAGGCTCTAAGTCTGCGGATAAAGGAAAATCCATTTTCCATCCTCAGAAGGCTACCAAGAAAGCAAAGCTGAAAGTTCCTTCTAAACCTTCAGCGAATCAATCATCTAGCTCCGTGATAGAAATCTTTGATCTTTGTCCTCCAAAGCTAAAGATTGATCTTAAGCCTAAGAGATCTGAAGAAATAAAAATTCCTCCCAGATCTCATGAGAAAAGCATTATTGGAGCTGGACCCGCTCATCTTAAATTCTCAAAACCTTCTACTTATGGTCCAAAAACCACATTCAAATATAGAAAATGCTATCACTGTGGATTTACTGACCATATTGCAAGCAAATGTCCAACTGCCACTAAAGCTGATAAAACAGCTAAAGTGAAGATAAATGCCTCTAAGGCTGAGAAGGTTGTCAAAGCTGAAAAATCTACCAAAGTGAAGAATACCACTAAGGTTAAGAAATTAACCAAAGTGAAGATTACCACTGAAGCTGAATCTTCATCTGCTATGAAGATTTCTGAACCTTCCATCTCCACTAACCCCAAAGGACCCAGTGAAAAATGGGTACCAAACAAAGCTTAATCTTCCTTATGTTTGCAGGGATCAAAGGGCATCTGGTATCTCGATAGTGGATGTTCTCGTCATATGACAGGACAAAAAGACATGCTCACTGAATACAAGGAAGAGAAAGGTCCCTCTGTGACCTTCGGTGGAAATGGAAAAAGATATACCCGAGGGTTTGGTGTCCTCAGCAATGGTACAACTACCTTCAGAAGAGTCGCTTATGTAGATGGACTGAAGCACAATCTTCTGAGCATCAGTCAGCTATGTGACAAAGACTATGAAGTTCGATTTTCCAAGAAAGCATGTTCAGTGGTAAATGAGAAAGGAAAACTTTCTCTCAGTGGTTATCGTAGAGAAAATGTCTATGTAATAGATATGGATTCTACTATCATTGAAAACATATGTTTTCTCTCTAAATCCTCTTCTGATGTCAACTGGCTTTGGCACAAAAGGCTCTCTCATCTAAATTTCAAAACCCTGAATTCTCTCTCTTCTAAGGAACTGGTTTCTGGTCTTCCTCAACACTCATATGCTAAAGAATCTCTCTGCTCAGCATGTGAAAAAGGAAAACAGACAAAAGCTAGTTTCAAGTCTAAACAAGTTTCCTCAGTGACAAGTCCTCTTCAGCTCTTACATATGGATCTGTTTGGCCCTACCAACATCCAATAAATAGCTGGAAAGAAATATACGCTTGTCATTGTAGATGAATACTCTCGCTACACCTGGGTTATCTTTCTTCACTACAAGAGTGATACTCTTGAAGAACTAATATCTTTTGTTAAAAAGATGGAAGTGCTGAATAATCTCACTGTTCATTCAATAAGAAGTGATCATGGAACTGAATTCAAAAACAGTTCTCTGAACATTTTCTTTGAGAATAAAGGAATCTCTCATAACTTCTCTTCAGTGAGAACACCTCAGCAAAACGGAGTCGCTAAAAGAAGAAACAGAACAATCATTGAAGCTGCTAGATCAATGCTCAACGATTCTCACCTCCCTACTCAATTTTGGGTTGAAGCTGTAAACACTGCATGTTTTACTCAAAACAGATCGATGATAGTCAAGCGATTTGGAAAGACAGCTTATGAACTTTTTCATGGAAGAAAGCCTTCTACCAGCTTTCTTCATATCATTGGTTGTCAGTGCTTTATTTTAAACAACAAAGATCAGCTTGGAAAGTTCGACTCAAAAGCTGATGATGGAATATTTCTAGGATATTCCTCCATCTCCAAAGCCTACAGAGTTTTCAACAAGAGAAGACAATCTGTGGAAGAAACAATTCATGTCACTTTTGATGAAACTCGCTTAGCGAACTCTAAACCAATCACTGAAAATGAAGAGTTAAATGCTTGGATGTTTTCTCATTACAGAGAAACAGAACCTTTCTTCTCAAACCATCAGCATTCAAATCCTCCAGCTGCTAATGATGATACAAACATCATACCTCCTAACGCTGAATCCAACTCATGGATCTCAGCAGAGCCTCTAAACACCTTACTTCCATTAGATCCATCTTCGCTGAACACCTCTCAGAAAACAATGGTTTGTCTGACACTCAACAACTAATCGCTGATGAACCTCAAGCTTCTTCATCGGTGAACATTCCCATTGTTGATCTAACCTCTGAAATGAGCGATCATGCTCCTGCTCAGCGATGAACCAGAGATCACCCTATAGATCAAATTCTTGGTGATCCCGATGCTGGTATTCAGACACGACGAAGTTCAGGTAATATCTGTCTCTTTGTCAACTTTATTTCTTTAATAGAGCCAAAGAAGACTGATGATGCCCTCAGAGATCAAAACTGGGTCAGTGCTATGCAAGAAGAGCTGAGTGAGTTCTCTCGTAACAAAGTTTGGAATCTCGTTCCTAGACCATCTGATAAAACTGTTATAGGCACCAAATGGGTGTTTAGAAACAAGTTAGATGAACATGGGACTGTAACCCGCAACAAGGATCGACTTGTTGCTCAGGGATACAGACAAGAGGAAGGCATAGACTATGATGAAACCTTTGCCCCTGTGGCTAGGCTCGAAGCAATTCGACTATTCTTAGCCTATGCAGTTTATAAAGACTTCATTGTTTATCAAATGGATGTAAAATCAGCGTTCCTAAATGGAAAGCTGAATGAAGAAGTCTATGTAGAACAACCTCCAGGGTTCTATGACCCTAAGTATCAAAATTATGTTTATAAATTGGATAAAGCTCTCTATGGTCTAAAACAAGCCCCTCGTGCTTGGTATGACACTCTCTCATCTTTTTTTATCTCTGAAAATTTTGAACGTGGCAAAATTGATAATACATTATTTTTCATAAAGATAAAAGGTCATATTATTCTTGTACAAATATATGTCGATGACATCATATTTGGTTCTACTAACCCATCTCTGTGTACTCGCTTCGCTGAAAGAATGAAGAAAGAATACAAAATGAGTATGATGGGTGAGCTGACATATTTTCTTGGCCTTCATATCAAACAATCTGACAAAGGTACTTTTATCAGCCAAGGTAAGTATGTTAAAGACATGCTGAAGAAGTTTGATTTAACACAAACTTCAGCGATGAAGACTCCTATGGCACCTCCTCTAACACTTAACAAAGATCCATCTGAAAACATGTTAATGTCACTGCCTATAGAGGAATGATAGGCTCCCTGCTGTATCTTACAGCGAGCCAACCTGACAGTATATACTCTACTTGTTTATGTGCACGCTATCAATCTGAACCCAAGGAATCCCATATGATCGTTGTTAAGCGAATTTTCAGATATCTGAAAGGAACTCCTAACCTCGGTCTTTGGTATCACAAAGACTCAGGGTTCGATCTTACAGGATATTCCGATAGTGATTTTACAGGTTGTAAACTTGATCGAAAGAGTACCACTGGTGGATGTCAACTCCTAGGAGGAAAGTTGGACGAGCAAAAAGCAAAATTCAGTGTCCACTTCCACAGCTGAAGCTGAATACGTAGCCGCTGGAAGTTGTTGTGCTCAGGTCTTATGGATGAGAAATCAACTATTAGACTATGACCTTCAGCTATCAAAGATTCTGTCAGGATCGAAATTCAAACAAGAATTTAAATAACACACTCAGAAACAATGTTAAAGAAGTTGCGGAAAAACACTTTAACACTAACAATCAATGAAACCGTAGATGCACTTAAATCACAAGTTATATTGATTAAACTTGATGATTACACACAAAACCTCAATCTGTTGAACAGGCTCAACAGACGTTCTATAGTTCTCTATAGAAAGGATCTAAACTAGTCTTGAGGTTAATTCTCTCTAAAACAAAAACTTATGAATAATTGTTTTTCTATCAAAGACTTCTATATTATATATACAAAACTGATTACAAGATAATTATCAAAATAAAATTGATCTTCAGTCCATAATTATCTCCTTTACTTTAGCTTCAATCTATACAACTGTCTTCATTCCCATACGGAGTCTTCATCTCATAAGCAACACTATCTTCATGACCAGTATTAATTATGAACTAGCAGTATTAATCTCAGCAAGCAATATTAATTTTGTCTCAGCAGTATTAACTCCTTCAAGCAGTAGTAATTGTGATCTGGCAGTACTAACTTCCTCAGGCAGTAGTAATAATCATGTCTAGCAGTATTAACCATCCTTAGCATATTTCAGACCCAACAATCTCCCCATAACTTAACTTTTCAAGTTGGGAAGTTAAGTTCTTCAAAAACTGGTCTTCATGATGCTTTCAAAACCTAAGTTTACAACCCTAGATTAGGATCCAAACCCAAGCTTTGATTGATGATCCTGCTAACCACAATCCTTGCCATTTCTGAGCCTTGAGGACAAATTAGTTTGGCTTTCAGCATCCCCTGTAGCTTGGCTAGGCTATGGTCATATATCTTATCCACCAGATAATATTCATGAAAGCTTTTATCTATGGTCAAGATATACACTCCACACCTTTCAATAATCATCCAGTTGTCCACAGACTTGAAAACATCTTTGATGACATGCTTAACAAGATCTGGACTGAACATCATGCATAAATACTCCATTGCTAGTTTCTTGATGTTCATCCCTGGAGTCTCAGCACATCCCCATATAGATTCATTCCCACTTTAAACATTTCTTCCAAGTCTGACCTTGAACAACATCTGACTATCTTCCCCCAAGTAGAATATACTTCAAAATGATCACCCATTCTTTTGATTCTGAAATATTCTTTGCCTTGATCTTCAAGAATATCCCAGTGGATGATTTCAGGGGCTTGAACTGAAATGGGATCTGCCTTCACTGGATCATTATCTGTTACAGTCATGTAAAGTTCAAAATGTACATTAGATTGACTTGGTTGCTGTGCACTTTGACTTGATTGCTCAGCTAGACCTATAATAGATGGTTCTGTATCTTTCTCAGCTTCTGTAACCTTTAGCTTCTTAGACAGTTTCTTGGAAGCTATAGTTTTCACTCTCTTGGCAGATTTGACTTCCACAGCAACATGTTCTTCCTTCTTTTCTTCAGCCTTTTCTTTTGAAGGAGTGGTTTCCTCACTCTCAGGGAAGGGTTGTTGGATATTGAGATCATGTCTCTCTTTCATTTGTCTTTCAAACTCAACCCTTTGAGTGAAGTCCCCTTGAAGTTTTGCCATTTCCCTTTTATATAGCTCTTCAACTCTGCTGTATGATATGTTAGCAAACATCTCTTCTTTTACACCAATTGAACCTTTCAGAAAGTTTATCATTTTTCTCCTTTCTTGATTGGCCAAATAGGTCTTAGAAGGTTGTCTTTTCTGAATCTTTGCTGGCAGTCTGTGCTTGGATGCTTTCACTGTTCTTTTCTTGGCCTCAGCTGTAGCTTTCAAACTCTTTTGATATTCCTCATTCAGCTTAGTGGACAGATCTAGAGCAATCTGCCTATCTTTGGCTTTCTGAGTTTCTTCTTCTTGTTGTAGCTCAGCCTGCAGCTTCTTAGCCAGTTTCTCATCTAGTTCAATCTGTTTTAGCTTCTTTGGTGGCTTTGCAGATTCATCCACCTTTGCCTTTCCTTTCCTCTTCATTTCAGCCTCACTGATTTCTTTCCTTTTTATCTCAGGGCTTCCCTCTTTGATTTCCACTCCCTTGGTCTTTTGAGTGGCTTTGGGAGTGTCTGTTTTGGCCTTTAGAAGGGTTTCTGCTATCTCTATTTCTTCAACAGAAAGCCCTGTTACTGCTGCTGCCTCTGTTACTGCTGCTAAGCCAATTGATGCTGCTTTCTTGAACGTTTCTACTGCTGGCTCTGTTTCTACTACTGTACTGGTTTCTTCTTCTTTGCCCTTCTCCCCCTCAAAAGTAGACTTCATTCCAACAGGACTCTGTTTCTCGGATTCAACTCTATTCTCCCCCTCTTTAGCAGCATCATGAGGGATGCTCCTCTTCTTCACTATGAATTTGGTTCTCTTCTTCTTTTGCACATGCTTGAGGACCATTTTCTTGAGGTTGGAAATAAGGACTTGTTAGGATAAGATCACTTTTTGTAGCTTCTCAATAAGTTTGCCCTGAGATAGGACATCATTATTGATGTTGGCAATAGTTTCCATCAATTCATCGTATGTATATCTATCCTCACCACCTTTAGGTGTGTTTACCACCCTTGGAGGATCACTGGAACTTTTAGTAGGGGTCCTCTGCCTAGCAGAGGCACCTTCTACCCCCTTGGTTTCTTGGAACCGGGGACCTCTGGATGATTGCTCACCCAAAGTTTCCATGGGGAAGGTCTTAGATATGTTCACACTATTCTGCCCTGCACTTTGTGTAAAGTCAGTAGTGTGAGCCTTACAGCCCATATGCTCAACCTGCTCCTTAGTGAGCACCTTCTTGGGGTTGGGAGACACCCCTGTGGTATCCCTATCGATATTCTCTAATGGAGAATGCTCCATTAGAGGGCTTGAAGGCTGTGGGGGTGAAGGTACAAGAAGGGAAGGAACCTTCTTTACCTTTTTCCTTATATATATTTTGGTGATGGGTGAAGTTGGCTTTTTAAGAAGGGACTGAGGGATGGTAATAGAAATGAGTGGTGTTGGTAGGTCATCAGTTTGGTTGTCAGATGAGGGCTTTGACACTGATGCCTCACCATGGGAAGGAGACACACCCATCATTGTAGAGAACAATGGTGTGTCAATAATTGAGGAGTCTTTACTAGTCCTCCTCATATTAGAAAACACCTTTCCTTTTGGGACCTTTGGTACATATACCTCATTAAAATGAGGTAAATCCGTCAATTTCTTATTCAGTATAGCTTGCAAAAACCTGGGATACATATAAAAAGATTTTGTTTTGGTATCCAGGTTTGACAGTAAGTCATTTAAGAACATTTGCGAAAAATTGAACTTCCTGGAGGTTGCTAAGCAGACCATAGCATAAGCAATGGTACTGCTGAACTCACTCCAGCCAGTTGTTTTCTTTGAAATGCAGTGCTGGAGGGTATGAACAAAAAATCTCCACTGAGGAGAAAATTTGTTCTTGAAGAACTTATATACCTCAGTGGGACCTCCATATCCCATTTTGCTTACATTTTCAAAAAGATCTTCCTTGGGTAGAGATGTTATACCTGAGGCATCATCTAAAAGTAGATGAATGCGAATGGTATCCTCCGAGATGGTCAGGGGTTTATCACAAACCCTTGACTTGATAACCTGAGTACCCTCTTCATTATGGATGGTGGCATTTGCCCAGAACTGTCTTTGATGCTCCACATAGATTGTGGGATTGACCGTTAAAGCGTGGGCGATATGTGTAGATTTTAGGAAGTCCACAATCTGATGAAATCCTTCGGCTTGGTTGGGCTTATTCAGCATTGCCAACTCATTGTGGTCATCGACAAATACAAGACCTGCCATTTGAGAGAGATTCGACTGCGAACTAGGGTTAAGAGCTTGAAGATCAAGAACGTTAGTGAGAGCGAGAGAAAAAGAAGATAAATAAGTGCAAGAAACTCAAAGAGCCGTTTTGATTTTTGGCGGACTAAGGGGGTATTTATACAACCAATAAAACAGTTAAGAGCAGTACTAATTTACATTAGCAGTAGTAACTGACCCCCGCAGTAGTAATTCTTTGAAGCAGTAGTAAGTAGACTAGCAGTATTAACTAACTCGCAGTATTAACTCATATTAGCAGTAGTAACACATACTGGCATTACTAACACAGACTAGCAGTATTAACACAGACTAGCAGTATTAACACAGACCAGCAGTAGTAACTTTACACTGGCAGTATAAACCACCTAACAGTCGTAACCATACTTAACCATTTTTGGAAAAAAAAATTCATGAGTAATATGGTGAGCAGTATTAACTGAACTAGAAGTACCAAGTATCCAATCAAAACAACCTGAAACACTTAAACACACAGGGGTTAATAGCACCAATTTAATGAAAGTAAATAAGGAGGAATCTATATAGGTACATAAAGAGAATGAGAATATACTTATTCATTGATCATCATGCCCACACTTGTGACCAAGAATGTGAATCTACCCACATCAAAAGCTTTTTGTGAATAGATCAGCAAACTGGTTACTTGTGTGTACTTTCTGAACCTGAATTAGCTTCTTCTCATTACAGTCTCTGATAAAATGGAACCTTATTTCTATATGCTTTGTTTTTTAATGCTTGACAGGATTATTAACAATGCTAATAGCACTGCTGTTGTCTATGAAAATAGGAGTGTGAAGAAATGTCATACCTTAGTCCATCATTTGATTCTGAATCCATAGCACTTGTGAGCAGCAGCTTGCAACAGCTATCTATTCTGCTTCTGTTGTTGAAGTGGACACTGTGGTTTGCTTCTTACACTGCCATGATACTAGTCTTGCACCCAAAAACTGACATCCTCCAGTTGTAGACTTTCTGTCCAAGTTAGCTCCACCCAAATCACTATCTGAATATGCAAGTAGGTCAAATGGTGAGTCATGAGGATACCAAAGGCCTAATCTGGGTTGACCTTTGAGATATTTGAATATCCTCTTGACTGCTTGAAAATGTGATTGCTTTGGTCTAACTTGAAATCCTGCACACACATAAACAGGGAACATGATATCTGGTCTAGAAGCTGTGAGATACATGAGAGAGCCAATCATGGATCTGTAATAATGAACATCCACATCCTCCCCCTCAAGATCTGCAGTGATCTGTTTGTGTGTCTCCATGGGTGTGCTTGCAAGCTTTGAGTTTGAGAATCCAAACTTATTAAGAATATCCTGCACATACTTGGATTGGCTTATGAAGATTCCATCTTGTTTCTGCTTAACCTATAGCCCAAGGAAGAAAGTAAGTTCACCCATAGAACTCATCTTGAATCTCTTATGCATTAATCCTTCAAAATCTCTACACAGTTGATCTTTTGTGGATCCAAAGATGGTGTCATCCACATAGATTTGCACTAACAGGATGTCCTTCTTCTTCCTTTGAATGAACAGAGTCTTGTCAATGATTCCTCTCTCAAAACCATTTTCCAAGAGATAGGTAGACAATGTGTCATACCAAGCTCTTGGTGCTTGATGTAGTCCATACAGTGCTTTCTTCAATTTGTATACTCTGTCAGGGTACTTGGGATTTTCAAACCCTGGAGGCTGATAGACGTATACTTCTTCTTCAATTTTTCCATATAGAAAAGCACTTTCCACATCCATTTGGTAGACTTTGAACTTCATGAAAGAAGCATAGGCTAAAAACAGCCTAATTGCCTCAATCGTAGTCACTGGAGCAAAAACCTCTTCTTAATCAATTCTTTCTTCTTGAGTGTACCCCTGTGCTACCAATCTAGCCTTGTTCTTGATCACTATCCCTCTCTCATCCTTCTTGTTTCTGAAAATCCATTTTGTCCCTATAGCTCTTTGTCCTTTAGGCAGTTCTACCAAATCCCATACATTTTGCAGTACAAACTGCAGCAGCTCCTCTTGCATTGCTTCTATCCAGCTTGGATCTTTCATTGCATCATGTGCCTTTTTGGGCTCAACCTGAGATAGAAAGCAAGATAGTAAGCTTGATTGTATGTCTTTTAATCCTCCCAATTTACTTTGATTCCTTGTGATGATTGGAGAATTGATGTCTCCAATCACCAACTGAGGAGGATGATCTTTATGCACTTTTGTTTGATGAATAGTCTTTTCATTAATCTCTGCATCCAGATTAGAGTCATTCTTTTCAGGAGATCTGCCACCAAACACTGAGGAGTTCTCATCATCAGTATCATCTTCTGCCAATGCAGGCATCTCAGGTTCTAGATGTTCTGAAGTCAAAAGCTGATCCTCCTTTTCACCCCTCTCCTCTTCATTCTGAGCAGTTTCAGTATCCTTTGAATCTGAAGGATCTTTCTTCTCTTGAACACAGAGTTCAATAGGATCTACTGTAGAGATTGGGAACAACACAAACTCTTGTCTTTTGTTCTGTGCTGATTCTGTCCCTGTTCTTGCATTATTCTCATAACTGAAACCCAAAGAATTAGTTAGTGAATCAATGTCAAAAAGCCAATCAGGGCCTGTACCAAGTTTATTTGGTTAGCTCTCATTGCATTTGACATTGTCACTTTCCTCAATTATTCTAGACGAGGTATTAAATACTCTGTAAGCCTTACTTTGGGATGAGTAACCAACCAGAAATCCATCATCTCCTTTGCTATCAAACTTGCCTAAGTGAGTTTTGGTATTAAGAATTGTGCAAGGACACCCAAATGGTTTGAAAAATCCAATAAAAGGTTTCTTCTTGTTAAAAAGTTCACATGGTGTCTTGCCTTGAGATTTAACTATTAGAACCCTGTTTTGAACATAACAAGCAGTATTAACTGCTTCTGCCCAAAATGTAACTGACAGTTTTGAATCTGCTAACAGGGATCTTGCAGCTTCAATCAGTATCCTATTTCTCCTCTCAGCAACTCCATTCTGTTGAGGAGTCCTAGGAGCACTGTATTGTCTCTCAATACCTTTTTCCTCACAGAAGCTGTTTAGATCATGGTTTTTAAATTCAGTTCTATTATCAGACCTAATGACTTTAACTCTTAGATTTGTTTGGTTTTCAATTCTAAGAACAAAGGATTTGATCAGTCCACTTGTCTCATCCTTAGTCCTCAGAAAATAGACCTAAGTGAATCTAGAGAAATCATCAACAATAACCAAGCAGTAGGATTTCTTACCAATACTCATCACATTTGTAGGGCCAAACAGATCCATATGCAGTAATTGGAGAGTTGTAGAGATTGTATTTATCTCTTTGGACTTATGAGAAGATTTGTGTTGTTTGCCTTTAAGACAAGCAATATAGTGATCATCACATGAAAATACCTTTTGTGGCAAACCTCTTACAAGGTTGTTTTTCACAAGTTTATTCATTGTTTTAAAGTTCATGTGACAAATCCTTCTGTCCCATAGAGATGATTCATCAACAGAAGCTTTTGAAAATAGACAATTAAATGATGAATCATTAGATACATTCTCTAAATCCAAGCAATAAACATTGTCCTTTTTTGGTGTTCTCAGTAGTATCATACTTTCATCAACTACCTTGAACCCTTTAGCAAGGATAATACATTCAGTATCAGTAAACAATGTACTATGTTTTTGTCACAAACCTGTGATACACTTAACAGGTTGTATCTCAATTGCTCAACATAGTAGACATCCTCAAATGTCATCTTACCCTTTGACACAATACCTTTTCCATTAATCTTTCCTCCAGATGGATTATCACCAAATGCAACATGTCCTCCATCAATTCTTTTGAAGTTTTGTAGGCAGGACTTATTGCCTGTCATGTGCCTCGAGCAACCACTATCAACATGCCAAATGCTCTTCCCTTTTAGCTGTTGGTTGCCCTGCACATAAAGTGGAACAATTAGTTTTTAATAGGAACCCAAGCCAAAGTGGTATTGGGTGTCCCATTCTCATCAACATATTCATAATCAGTTTTGATGAGCTTTTCAGACTGGGGAATCTTATGGCTTGACTACTTTGTCAGAATAATAGGTCTTGCATTACTAACACTAGAAGCAGTACTAACTGAATTAGCAGCACTAACATTGGTAGCAGGATTATTTCTGTCAGCAGTACTATTTGAAGTAGCAGAACTAACAGCTTTCTTTATTTTTGGAACCTATACCTGGACAAAGTTGTTTGCTTTCTTCTTTATTAAGTTACTCCATGACTTGTTTGGAGTATTTTTCTTTGATTTTGCAAACTTGTTTTGAACATGAGTTTTTAAAGGAGCTCTTTTTACATTTTCAGCCATATGATTCCTATAACCAATAGGATTTTGTATATGTATTTGAAAATTTATCCTTTGGTTCATAGGATTGAAATAACAGTATTTGGCAATATGATTAAGCTTTCCACAAATAAAACAAGGTTTTGGTCTATTGATTTTACTCAGATCAACCCATTGTTTTTGTGCCCACTGATTATTCCAGTTTCTTTGATTACCCCTTGTTTTATCATGTTTTTGGGGTTGATGCTGTTTACATGTACAGGGATTCACAACTGTGGTCTGCATATAGTGGACTCCCTGTACCTTTCCCTTTTCTCTCTTTGAGCTATCCACCTTTTCACTCTTGATGAATGGTTTACCTCCCCTTCATTGGTAAGAATATGATTTTCTACAGGAATCTCTTCTGCATTCTTACTCTCAGAATTCTCTTCCTCATTCTCTTCTACAACCTCCACACTATCTATAGGATCTACTGCTGTTGCTCTTATAGGTAAGTCCTCCTTATTTTGGTTTTCTAAGAGATCTGAAGAGGGAGGGATGTAGTTATTGTTATAAGGTGGAGGTGTTGCATTGTATCCTATACCACTCTTGATCTTATTATGAACTTGAGCTTTAAGCAAAGAGTCCATTGCTTTGGAAGCATAGGAAAACTTCTCAATGTCAAGCTTAGCTTTCTCATACTCACTCTTTATCTTCTCACCCTCCTCTTTAGACTTTTCTATTTGAATCTCTAATTGATTTTTCTCCCACTTCCAGTAATTTGTGTCATAGTAGTGCTGAAGTTCATTGGCCTTGTAAGCCTTGATTTGATCTTCAAACTTCTCAACAATCACTTTATACTCTCTTATATCTCTCTCTAACCTTTTAAGGTCGTCACACATGCTTTGGTTATGATCCCTGTACTTTTGTACAGTCTGAAGACACTATTTAGTGCACAGTTTAGTTTTTACCTCTGTTGGAATATCTGTGCTTGAAGATTCTGAGACTTCTGCCATCAGGGCTTGATTCTGAACAACTTCTTCTGCTTGATCACTCCAATCAAATCCCATTCCTTCTTGAGAAACAAGAGCTTGAGTGGAGTTTCTGTTGTTTTGGAAGCTTGAGGAATGTGCTTGCTGATGGTTGCTGCCATGTTGTTGAGGAATTCCTCCTCTGCATTCTTTTGCAAAGTCTCCCATTTTGTGACACTTGTAGCACTCCACCTTTGACTTGTCAAAGCCAGCACCATCTTCTCTCCTCTGAGAAAAGTTGTTCCTTCCAGTCCTCTTTATGAATCTCTTGACCCTAATAGTTAGCATAGCCATCTGCCACTTTATATCCATCTCCTCAAGGTCATCTGCATTAATTTTTTCAAGATCAACATTAATTAAACCAGAATTAGCATGACTAGAAAGAAAAGCTTCTAATACAGAGTCATTAGATACATCCTGCTTAGATACATAAGCAGTACTAACTGATTCTGTATTAGCAGCAGAATCAGTAGTAGAAGAAGATGATAAAAGAGCAGCATTATGAGTGTATCCAGATGGTCTCTTATTGGCTTCAACTTCAGCCTCAAACACCCTTAAGTCATTATAAAGATCGTCTAGGTCTTTGTCTTCCAGCTTGTCATTCTGTCTTAAGGAGACAGTATACATGGTCCATTTATCTCCAAGGGACCTTAAGAACTTTCTGTTTATATCATCTTGATCAATCTGCACTCCAACAGTAGCTAGTTCACCAATCAACTTGTTAAACCTATCAAAAGTTTGAGTCATGGACTCATTCTTAGTTGACATGAAGTTTTCATACAGTTGCTTCAATATTGCCTTCTGATTTCTCTTGGTACTTTTGGTACCAGAGAATCTCTTCTCTAGAGCATTCCAAAGCATCTGGGCATCTGGGCAATTGCAGAATTGGTGTTGATACTCATTAGGAATAGCCAAGAGCAGTGTGCTCAAGGCTTTCATCTCTGTCTGCCTTATCTTCCTCTCTCCATCCGTCTTTGGTGGGATTCTTTTTCCATCTTCACCAATCTTTCCTTCATTAGATGGTCCATTCTCAATGATGTCCCACATGGAGTAATCTGTGAGAAGAATGTATTGCCTGATCCTAATCTTCCACATGCCAAACTCATTAGATCTAAGCATTGGAACCTTTGAGACCAGAACGCTATCACTTGAACCGTCCATGATGATTGTTGTTTTTCTGAGTTTAACCTGCTCTGATACCACTTGTCAGGATCGAAATTCAAACAAGAATTTAAATAACACACTCAGAAACAATGTTAAAGAAGTTGTGGAAAAACACTTTAACACTAACAATCAATGAAACAGTATATGCACTTAAATCACAAGTTATATTGATTAAACTTGATGATTACACACAAAACCTCAATCTGTTGAACAGGCTCAACAGATGTTCTATACTTCTCTATAGAAAGGATCTAAACTAGTCTTGAGGTTAATCTCTCTAAAACAAAAACTTATGAATAATTGTTTTTCTATCAAAGACTTCTATACTATATATACAAAACTGATTACAAGATAATTATCAAAATAAAATTGATATTCAGTCCATAATTATCTCCTTTACTTTAACTTCAATCTATACATCTGTCTTCATTCCCATACAGAGTCTTCATCTCATAAGCAGTACTATCTTCATGAGCAGTATTAATTCTGAACTAGCAGTATTAGTCTCAGCAAGCAGTATTAATTTTGTCTCAGCAGTATTAACTCCTTCAAGCAGTAGTAATTGTGATCTGGTAGTACTAACTTCCTCAAGCAGTAGTAATAATCATGTCTAGCAGTATTAACCATCCTTAGCATATTTCAGACCCAACAGATTCCAATCTATTGCGACAGCCCTAGTGCTATCGCTATAGCAAATAATCCAGTGCTACATTCAAAGACGAAACACATAGAGATCAGATATCACTTTATCAGAGATCATGTGATGAATGGTGATATTGAACTTCATTTCATCCCCACTGACTATCAGCTTGCTGATTTATTCACCAAACCTCTTGATGAGACAATGTTTAACTTTCTCATCAGTGAGCTTGAAATGCTGAATCTTGAAGAATAAATCTTCATTGTTCATGCATTCTGTCAGTGATTCAAAGTTCCCCTTTATCAGTTAATCTCTGAATAAATATCTGACTCTGAGGTATGTTATCTCACTCTCTACAACTGAATCTTCATTTAGTTAAGATGTTTTTCAAAATATAAACCTTAATCACTGAATTTTCTTTAAATGATTAAAAGCTTTTTGATAAACAAAATCTATCGCTGATATTTCTCTTCAGTGATCCTTCATACAAATATATCCCTAAATTTCTATCAGGGATACTTTCAAAAAGAAAAATTTATCGCTGACTTTTCTTCAGCGATAATTTCAAAAAGGACAAATGAAACGTTTTTCTCTCTCCTATGACGTCATTTGAACCGACAATCCATGACATGCCTTTTTCTGACACGTTCGTCCGTTGCTCTTCTATCCAATCAACTTCGTGGGACGTGTCTATGTCATGATGAGCATTTGTTTTCCCGCCTCACTCTCTCTCTCCTACTCTCAAACGTATAAAAAGAATGTTTTTTCCATTCTTATCATTTTACGCTTTCTAGAAATCTTTTTGAGCAAGAAATTCTCTCTCAAGAAATTTCAAGCATCTGCATCATCCTCATTCAAGATCACCAGGTTACTTTGATCTTATTCTTATTTCAATCTTGTTAATAAACTCCATTTATGTTCCATCATTATGGGTTTTCTATAAGATTTTTTATCCTATAAAATCATTTTTTTTCTTGATTTTATTCTTTCAAAACCTTTGGTTTTCTCACCATTTTAATCTTCAAATATGTTGGTTTTTCTATGTCTCTTTCCTCAAATAGAAACTGGTAAAACCTTCTTTATTTTTAGACTAAACTTTTCTTCTACTCTTCTTCATTTCCACATTCAGAAAAGGCTCAATCCGCTCTTGTTGCTTCTAAGAACATCAAGTTCGCCATCACTGACTTTGAAGTCCCCAAGAACAACCATCTTGGACGTCTAGACTTCGATGGAATCAAATACCCACACCTTGTGGATGCTGCTAAATTCCTGAAGCAATCTTGCATTGCTTACGTTCTAAATGTGGATCACAAGCCATCCAAAACTCTACTCCAACAGTTTTGGTTCACAGCTGACGAATCCACTATCACCAACAAGAAAGGTGACCAGGTTCCTGCCATTTCTTTCTGCACTAACCTAGGACCAGGAATGATGACCGCTTTCAGCTTGAGGAAGGCTCTCAAGTTTCCTGACAAACCCAAGAGTGGGTTTGACACTCTGCCCACTGATGCTGAACTCATCCAGTTTCTGGATGCTATGGAGTATTGTTGGGACAACAAGCCACGAACAACCATCCCCAACAAGCGGCTGACTCTTATCAAGAAGGCGAACATGCCTTCTCAGCTGAACTTTATCTTTTCTCACTTCATCCAGTGCATGAGTGGGAAAAGTGGTTCACTTGATCAGGCCAGCAAGGTTCAACTCCAGATGGCCTACTCAGTGATCGCTGGTAAGAACTTCGACTTTTCCACCGCTATCTTTGACGATCTTAAGTCAAAGATAGAGAAGATGGAGAGGGATCCCAAGATCCCATATGTACGGTTCATCTGTGCATATTTGAAGTTTCTCTACGCTAACTCTTACCCCACTACTCTTGATGGCTCATTCGCCAAAGTGGGTCAGCGTTTACTAGAGGTCAAACCGCTGGACAACGAGGTATGTATCTCTACCCTACGCTCTCGTCTCTCTCTCCATACTTCTTCTACTTCAGCGGCCACGCAGGAGGTTCGTTCTTCTGCTTGCCCTGCCGCTAAAACCTCTTCTAAACGACCATCTACTAGTCTTTCTGGTACTTCGAAGAAGGCCAAATTAACTAAGGAGACCATTACCCCTAGTTCAATGCCTGAGGTAGTTTCTCGACAAACTTCCTTGGATAATTTTGTGGGTCTCTCCTCCACATCTGCAGCTGTGATCACATCAACCGTGCCAGCGATCTCGGTCGCTGTCACAACAACAGTGACTCAACCTAAAATCTCAGTTCTTCAATCAACTGAGGTACCTTCTCAACCCCAAACTTCTTCTATCCCTGTTACTAGTCCTCCCATCTCTTTGGTCTCTAACCCTTCATCTCACTTGCAGCAACCTCATGTTGGATTTTTAGGACCTGATGCTCAAACCTTTGAAAGAGACATGCAATTTTTCAAGATGTTTGAATCATCAGGTATACCTAAACCGCCTATACCACTCCTATCTCTCCATCTAAACCTGTTACTCAGAAACTAACTTTTATTTCAGGTCGTAGTTTGGAAACTGTTGACTCGAATGCCAACAGTTTGGGTGAAAAGGTGGTTTCTCTCACCACCTCCATCAACGAAACCACTAGCGCCGTCAATACCGCTGGTGAAGAGCTGAAGCACTTGACAGCTACCTGCTCCACCAAAGCTGAAGCCTCACAAATCTTAACTCTTCAGGGGGAGCTCTCCAAAGTCAAGGAGGATACTCAACTTCTTCAGGGACGCTTCGATTCTCTAAACGACAATGTCCAGGGGTTATCTACGAAGATTGATTCCTGCACAACTCTCCTATAGCAAGTCCTTGAAAAGCTGAATGAACTAGCTACGACTCCTTCTCCTTCCTTCACAGAGGCTGATCACACCTCTCTGAACGTAGCTGTTGAATTCATTCATCAAGCTATTTCAGACATCCCTCTGATTGAAGGACGCTTAGAGAGTCTGGAGGCTGAAGTCCGCAAGTTGACTACTGCACAACCTTCCTCTCCACCTAAAGACCTCTCCCTCGCTGATAATGACAAAGAGGGGGAGAAAGTTTCTGAAGAAAATGAGGAAGCTACAGCTGAGGTTCACCCGGAAGAACCTCCCTCTCATGTTGAGGGGGAGAAGGTTGCTGACAAAGCCCCTCCTTCCTTTGAAGCCTTAGTAGAAGATGAAGAAGAAGAGGAGGAGTATGAAGAAGGGGAAGATCTTGATCTTCAAGATTAGGATGAAGAGCAACACCATCAAGATGATGATGATGACTATGAAAAAGACCAATCTTTATGGTTTTCTGCAGCCGCCACATCATCAGTGATAGCTTCAAAAGAAGTTGTCACAGCAGGGGGAGTCATGAAACTTTAGAAGCCCCTTCCTAAAGCAAATCTAAGGATGCAGCTGCTGAGGGAAGCCTGATAAACGTTTCACTATCTGAGGAGAATACTTCTCAGGTATGCCTCTCACTTGTCCCTGTATCTTTCTACAAACCCTCTATCTCTTTCTAGACTTTATCTTTTCTCTTCCCAAAACAAACACTAACTCTTTTTTCTGACCAGACAGTTCTCTCCCCTGCTTAAGGGTAAGGAACTACAAATAATCCCAGCTTCTATAGCTGATGAGTCAATAATCCCAGCTTCTATAGCTGATGAAGAAGATGAAGAAGAAGAAGAAGCCCTACACCATCCAACAAGGCCCTCAAGACCATCTCACTGGTCAGAGGAAGAGATGAAGAAAAGAACAGAGATGATCTCTCAGCTGGAGAGTCAACGGCTAAAGGACCCTCTTCAAACAACTACTACTGAACTAGAGTTCCTGACTGAAGCCGAAATCGAAGAATATGTCAGAGCTGAGAAACTGATAGCTGATTGTCAAAGAGATGCTTGTCTTGCTCTAAAGATTCAGTCCTCTCAAGTCAAAGACAAGAAGCTGAAAAAGAAACTAGTGGAAGTCCAGGCAAATCTATTAAAGGAAATTGAAGAGGAGCGCTCAAAAGAACTAGCGGTCAGCGATAACTCAGTCGAATGGTGCAAACATAAAGTCGACTATCTCTCTGACCCAATGAAGATCGTAGCCGTTGTCATCTCAGGGAGAAATAAGAAGGACCAAACTTTTGTCACAATGGAGATAACCATAGAGGATGGAAGATGCAAGGCTATGTTCGTTTCAAAGCTGGAAAGCTTCGGTTACATGGAATGGCTAGAGTTCAAAGATGCGCTGAAAAAATCCAAGTCAACCTACAGAGGCTTTGTTGAAGGGATAAATGATGCTTTCATCAACAGAGTCGCTGCTATCCTAAAGGTGCCATCTACTCTTCCTTCCAAGCTAAGGCAACTAAAAAGAAAGCCTGTCTCCTCCTCTTCTGAGAATGATGCTGCAATAAGGAACGAAACCTCCATCAAGTTCTCAAAAGAAGCTCTGTTTGGTCCTCCTCCTGATCTCTCAGTTCTAGATCTATCCCTGCCCCCTGGTGGTCCATATATTGCAGGGCAAGTAATTAAAGAACCTTTTGGAATCTTCTTCAAAGATGATGAGGAACAACTCATATTCCAAAGAGTCTCTGAAATTCCTATCTGTCCCCTCAGCCATCTCAAGGATCTCCTATGCTTATGGTGTGACTTCTCTCCTTCTGCTGAACCGATCAAGGCAAGCATCAGTCAAGAACCTTCAGATCGAAGGCAAAGAGGAGAAGAAATACCTAACTATATGATCAATCCTCCTAAGTCTTCTTTAGATAGCTGATAAATTAGTTTCCTATTTCTTGTAATCTATTAGCTTAACTTACAGTAGTTAGTTCCTCACTTGTACTTGTAATTTTCATATCTTGTAATTCTATCTCTGAATTAATGAAAATTTCAGTGATGTACTTAACTCTATCAGTACTGTAAAAGATCCCTCAAAATAGTAATGGGGACATGTATGTTATGAGTCCTAATTATTCCTTTATTTTGAACTATAAAGTAATTTTCTTCAGTTACTTTGTCATTATCAAATAGGGGGAGATTGTTGATCCAAACTCTCTCAGTGATTTGATAACGACCCTCTTCTATACTTGGTGAAAATTACCTTTTAATATGTATTAGTGTTTCACCATCAGCGATCAGACTGAGTCTATTCAGTTATCGCTGATAGTCTCTCTTGTAAACTGTTAGGTCGGAGATCTGGATCATTTCATGTTTGTAACTAAGGTTAGGATAGGAGTAGGCTTATTTGATTTATTGGAAATGAAAATCTAATCTAGAGAGAGAGAGCAAAGTGATTAAGGACTACATCTTTGATTAATTGGAATTATGAAATATTACAACTACAACTCCTATTTATAGTCCAATAACTATCCTCCCTTGTTACAACAATTAAGCCCAAGTCCATCTATAACTAAGCCAATTAGGCCCAAGGCCTTTTTACAAATACAAATCAAATACAATTAAATGTTATTTACTTTCCAACACTTTTATACACTAACATTCTCCCCCTAAAGTTTTGGAAAGTAAATCATCTTCAAGCTTTAATCTTCTCTCCCCCTTGATTTGCTTTGTAAAACTTTGGCACAAGTTGACAATGATTGGCTCAGCTCCCCCTTTAATGTTGCTCTCACTCTTGAATTTTCGATTTTAAAATCGGATCCGAAGTACTCCATAAGCTCGACTAAGTGCACTTCGAAGCATCTTAAAATGTTGAAATCCAACTTGTTACGTTAAGCCCACAAGAATGACAACAAGAGGATTTTACGTGACGAACCGCTGCATACTTAGTGTTTAACAACGAATCCGTCGTTAACCGCGAATCGAATAAGAATTCCGCTTGAGAGTCGTAAACTTGTTGCTTGAAGAGGGAACAAATGATCATGCACCACTCGGTAGGGGTTGAAAAACAATTTTTGGCCGAAATAATGACTTTTAAACCAAAAATGTTAGAAAACTAACTGGACTAACGAGATGTCCGTTAGTTCACTATTCACCTTCTTCTTCACAAAAAAACCCACATAAAATCACTTTTTTTTTTCACTTTGCTTCAAGAAATCATGCTCAAACTAACTTCTTGTTGCATCTAATAGCTTTAATAGACATGAAATAACCTTTTTAGGCAACATGCATCGTGAAAAGCTTGACATTGACAATCCGGCGATGCAACAGATTCATTCCGGTGAGTAACAAACTTTTCCAGCGAACTTTTTCAAACAACCAAAACACTTCGATTTTATGCTGGAAAGTCTTGCAAATCGAACATTGTGAACAACAAATCAGATCTGGATCGATTTTTCTGAAAACTCCGGCCAAACCAAAGATTTTCCGGCAAATTAGTTTTTCCGGCGAGCATTTACAATAGCTCACAAATCGTCTAATTTCTTGATCAATTCATGTAATTACCTTGCAAATATGATTTACATGAACACACAACCAGATTTGGACGAAGAATTTGACAAAATCACAACATATTCACGTTTTTCCGGCGAGTGAATAGTGATTTTTCCGGCAAAAACGTTTTTCCGGCGAGGAGGATTTCAACACATCATATATCTTGATTTGTTGCTCAAAATTGATCAAAAACCTTAGAGAAACATTATAGAACAGATCTGGAAGAGATGTGACAACATCAATGCTCAAAACCTCAAATTCCGGTCAGATTCCGGCGAGATCTAAAAATTCCGGCATAACGACTTAAAATGCTCATAACTCAATCAATTTTCGACAAAATTCAGATCCGAAACTTGTAGATCGCTCGAAATTCAATAAAGAATAGACCTTGACAATTCAAATCGATTCATGCAACGAATTTTCGGATCGATAGATTTGAAGCGAAAAACGATACCGAAAATATCAAAAAATCTCAAAAATTATCGAAATGCGATTCTACGAATTGAGATAGATCTGGAATACGATTAAGAACAATACTTCAAGAGGATTTAGAATTTGGAGGCACTTACATGTAGATCGGGCTAAAAAACACATGAAATGTCGAGATCCGATAATCGTTACGAGAAAAATTTCATCGTTCGGCTCTGATACCACTTGTTAGGCCCGTGATCTGGATCATTTCATGTTTGTAACTAAGGTTAGGATAGGAGTAGGCTTATTTGATTTATTGGAAATGAAAATCTAATCTAGAGAGAGAGAGAGCAAAGTGATTAAGGACTACATCTTTGATTAATTGGAATTATGAAATATTACAACTACAACTCCTATTTATAGTCCAATAACTATCCTCCCTTGTTACAACAATTAAGCCCAAACCCATCTACAACTAAGCCCATTAGGCTCAAGGCCTTTTTACAAATACAAATCAAATACAATTAAATGTTATTTACTTTCCAACACTTTTATACACTAACATAAACATTTATATGTATTAGTGTTTCACTATCAGCGATCAGACTGAGTCTGTTCAGTTATCGCTAATGTTCTCTGATGTAAACGTAATCCTTGAAGACAAGTTTCGTGTCAACAGATGTTCATAGCTGAATCGAAGACGAAGCTGCTGAACAAAGACAAGTCTACTAGTGACCTGATGCGGACATCAGTGAGGCAAAGACGAATCTACTCATACACGAAGAAACCTGAGGAAAAGATTCAGCGATAGCTGAACTTCTTTATATCTCTGAAGGAAGAGATATTCAGTGACCGATGATCACTTATCTTATGCCTCAAGTCTCTATTGTCTTACCTTGCACAACAAGTACGATGTGTCAGAACGGACATACCTCTGCCACAATTCGTACAACAACTCTGTCAACTACACTGTTCATGATACGGCCGAAAGCATGTCTCCCAAAGTCAGACTCTCTCAGCCAATCAATGAAGGACACGTGTAAAGTGCCTTGCCATGCATTTAATGCATAGGGTATAAATAGAAAGATTACCTCTTCATTTTAAGAGTGTGCTCACCTCTAGCCTTCATCTTTCTACATTATAGAAACCTTTGTTTTCTATACTTCTCCAATCCCCATTCTCTATATTCTTGTGCAACCATCTTAGTGTTTTCTTAAGTTCATTTAGATTGAGTTCTAGTTAATCTTATTCCGCAACAGACATGTAAATTGTATTTGATTTATCAATAAACAATTTATTAAACTTTAAATTCTGTGTTTGTATTCAACCCCCCCTTCTACAAACTTGTTAAGCACCTCCGGGACCAACATAAAAATGTTCAAACAATAAATCTAATTCTGTTAAATGAGATGTAGACATTGATTCTTTATCAGAATTAGAAACTTTAACAGCAGGTTCTGGACTGATCTGCCCAAAAGCTAATACTCTTGTTATCACGAGTTCTGAACTGAGTTGATTAGAAGCCATTTCTTCATCAAATGTGACATTGACACTCTCAACAACTATCTTATATTTCTTCATGTAAACTCTGTATGCCGCAGATGTTTGAGATTATCCCATGAAAATGCCTTCATCGGCCTTCGGACTAAACTTGTTCAAGTTTTCCTTATCATTCAGCACAAAACACCTGCATCCAAAGATGTAAAAATGTTTAATGCTAGGTATTCTATTATTTATCAAAACATATGGTGTTTTACCAAACCGACGATGAATGATTGAACAGTTTTGAGTATAATATGCAGTTGAGACAGTTTCGACCCACAAAAATAAAGGTAGATAGGACTGGCTCAACATCATTCGTGTCTCCTCGACAAGAGTCCGATTTCTTCGTTTAACTACCCCATTTTGTTCTGGAGTTCTGGCAGCAGAAAACTGATGAGTTATCCCGACCGATTCGAGATAATCATCAACTGTTTTGTTCTTGAGTTCTAAGAACGTTAACTGTCTTCTGCTAGTTCACTTGAACGGTTTTCATAAATGAGGTGTTGACATCGGGTGTCTCATCTTTTGATCTTAGAAATTTGACCCAAGTGTATCTTGAAAAATCATCCACAATTACCATTAAGTATTTCTTGCCGTTAATGCTTTTTGTTCGTATATGACTACAAAGATCCATATGCAACAACTCTAAAGGAGTACTTGTGCTTGGTTCAGGCTTAGGCTTATGTGAGGCTCCTTTCATTTTTCCCTTATCACACGCGTCACACAGATGTTCCCTTTCATATTTCAGTTCTGGAATTCCTTTCACCAAGTTCCTAGTCACCAACTTCTTAATGTATCTGAAATTGAGGTGAGATAGCCTTCTATGTCATAACCAACTCTGTTGCATAGAGGATTTAGAAAGTAGACACACCGCATTATCAGTCTTGACATTTGACAGATTGATCGTGTAGAGGTTTGACTTTCGAGTCCCGACCAAGAGTTCATTACCGTCTTCCGTTCTAACACAACATCGCTTGGCCTTAAAATTTACCTCTAAATCTTTGTCACAAAACTGACCAATGCTGAATAGATTGTGTCCTAATCCTTCAATATAACTCACCTTCTTTATCGTTACATTTTCTTGCACTACGTCTCCGTATCCCAAGATTGGTGAAAACTGGTCATTTCCAAATCTCACGTTGCCACAGAATTTCTCTGATGTAATTAGATAAAATATCTTTCTGCCCTGTCATATGCTTGGAACATCCTGAATCCAAGTACCACATATGACGGGTCTGCACAAGAGAAATCTGACAACAACAGGTTTAGGTACCCATTTATAGATGGTCCCTTCGTGTTAGCACAAGATTTTGGTACCCATTTGAATTTGGGTCCTCTTTTCTTTTGAAAAACATTTGAAGTATAAACATGATATGATACAAACCAACAATCAGAATATTGGCGAGTTACAAAATCATTTCGATCATATGTAGAATACTGACTAGTAGAACGAGATAATTGGATCAATTGCTTTATTGAATAAGTCTTGTAAGAAGTTACAAGTTTTGTTTTATGGGAAGCAACTTGACCAAGTACATCATAAACACTACCAATATCCCCACTACAATTTGTATCAGAAAATGATTTTGTCAACTCTTCAATCTTCTTCTTAGGTCTTCATTCCAGTCTCACTTTTGACTTTTTCTTTCTCAATTCTGAAACACAAGATTTAGATTTATCAGAAACCTGAGATTTAAGAGTTTGTATTTTCTTGTGCTTACCTGTGTTGGTCCCTTTCTGTGAGCGCCTTTTCTTTTGCTTCTTACCTTTAGAGTAATAGGTACTCACAGGAAGTGAATCATCAACCTTAGTTGATGTTTCACCTTTTTCAAACACACTAGGTAAAGCAACATTATTGATCACAAAAGAAGTATGATTTGGAAGTTTAGCATTGAAATCAAATTTATCAACACTTTCATCCAAACATCCATCATAATTTAAAAAATCATTTTCAACCGCAAATAAGTCATCAACATCATCATCAAATTTTTGTGCCTTGGAAGAATTTGAAAATTTGAAATCATTTGACTTTTGAGAACACTTCTTTTGATAAGACATTTTAGCACAATCTGAAGATTTAGGATTAGTAAAAACATTTCCCATGAAAACTTTACAAGATGATGCATCTGAATCAGTGGAGTTGTTTTCACAAACTCTTTCTGATTCGGATTTATCAGTTGTAACTTCATATTTGAAACTAGTGTTCATCATGACAGTATAAAACACAATCTTCTCAAGATCAACCAAAATTCTTTTTTTCCGCTAAAATGTTTTCAAGCTCAGAAATTTTGCTTTTCAAGACGAGTGGAGGAACATAAATCTTTGCTTTAACTGGTTTTGCCTCCATCTCCTCAGTAGACTAGCTTTGAAAATAATCGGTTGATAGAATTTTGGTTGCACAGAAAGATAACTCTCATTCAGCTTTTTATAGCAGAATGGTAGTTGCATTTTGGTTGTGTTCTTTCTGTTCTCATCTTCCTTAGCCTCAACTTCATCAGATCATTTTATAACAAATTTGGGTTTCAAATGAGGACATTTGTTAGCCACTTGTAAGAAATCAAAGTTATATAAAGCTGGCTGCTTTCTGATTGCTTTCTTCAGATAATGTGGGTTATCGTAACCAATTCCCCAATTATCTTTGAAATTAGTAACTTCCTTTGGTTTGTTTAGATAAATGGTTTGATCAGTTTGACCTCGAGTATAAAGTTTTTCTTCCAAACCATTAATCTTTTTCATCAAAGATTTGTTTTCAAATTGCAATTTATTATAATTGACAACAAACTCTTTCTTCTCAAGTTTAGACTTATTAAATTTAGAAACTGTTTCAGAAATTTGATTTTCAAAACAAGCTTTTTGTTTTTCAAAAACAGTTGCAGATTTGTTCAAAGAGTCAATCAAGTTTTTGTTCCCATCAATTTTCTTGTTGAGATCAAAAATTGTTTGACGCTTTTTCACAACTCAACTTTTCTCCTTTTTGAGCTTAGCTTGTAAGTCTTGAAGCTCGACCATCATGGTTTCCATTTGCTTCAAAAAATCTGTTAGTGCACATAGTTGTTGGATACAAGATCATGATTACTGAAGCTGAAAGTCAACTAAGTCAAATGCTCAAATTCAACTCTCAAGTGAAAGTCAAAGTCAACTTTGTAATAAGTCAAAAGTCAAAGTCTTTTGTTTTGTTTTGTAATGTGTTGTAAGTGTGCACATGTTTATTTTGTAATAGATATATGACTAGCTTAGTAGTGAGAAAAATAGTAGTTAGAAGTATTGTACGCATTCTGTTTAGAGAGAGAAAGTAACAGAGAGAAAGTGTATACGAAATATGTGATTAATTGAAACAGGTAATTTGGTTGAGATTGATTGTGATCATCTTGTTGTTGTTGTAAATTGAAATAGATTAGAACTTGACATAAATGGGAATTAACAATTGGTATCAGAGCAAATCTAAGTTTGAAATCAAGAAAATATGGAGCCGACACTGTATTTTGAGCCGTAGATTGAATTTTGAATCTTTGTGCGAATTTGGAGTTGTAATTGGTCTCATTGAGTTCGTTTTATGTTCTGGATGAATCTTGTATAGGTTTGTTTCAGTATTCTGTTGTAATTCATTGATCGAAATCGTTTCTAGATGTGTTAGTGGTCATTTTGGTGAAGTTACAAATCGAATTTCGAAGATTAGATGGATTTTTGATTGAATCAGAGTGTTTTTGTATCGAAGATCTGAAGAACTCGCAGAATATTCAAGAATTAGCATCATGAACTCCCAGACTCATTGGATTTCGCAGATTCCTTAGATTTCGCATATTTTTTAATTCTGAAAATTTATTAAGTGTAGAATTCGTAGATGGGTGTTGTGCGAATTGCATAGATTTCGTATGTGTGTGTTTTAAGGATTATTCAGAATTCGTACGAACTTACATGCGAATTGTCAGAATTCGCATAAGTCTGTGTGCGAAAAGTGTTTTTGAAAAATATTAAGGATAGATTTCGCACATGTGTCTCGTGCGAAAAGCTAAGAATTCGCTTCAGTGTGTGATACGAATTCTTCAGATTTTGTATAAAATTTTTAAAGTTTCTTCCAAGTTCAGAATTCGTATAATCTTTTTGTGTGAAAAGCTATATACGAAAAGTTGTATGCGAAAAGTTTGATGTTTTCAAAATGTTTCTAAGTCTAGAACTCGCATAGAGTTGTATGCGAATTCCTAGAACTCGTATAACTCTTCATGCGAATTCTTGGCATGCGAATTTGAATTGTTTTGTATCCGAATTCTGAAGTTTGTAGTTGTATGAATTATAAGTGTGCGAATTTTGTGTTGTTTTACTTGTGTGCGAATTCTGCATACGAATTCTTTGTGATTCACTGTATTCTGCGAATTCCATACTTGTGATTTTTGGAAATTTCATTTTCTGAATCTCTTTCTAAGTTTTCTGTATTTTTGGATTTCACTTGGACTAACGATCGTTTGTCAAGTTCTTATTGTAAATTTTTCAAAACAGGATGACTTCCAAGGACGCACTTTCCATTGATACTGATGTAAAGCCCCCAGTTCTATTCAAAGGGGAATATGTGTAGTGGAAGGACCGATTTCTTGATTTTGTTGACCGACACACAAACGGAGAGAACATACTCTTATCCATTACTGAAGGTCCAATGGTACCATCTACCATGGAAATTCCTGATGAAGAGTCATCGGACAGTGAAGATGGAGATGATGATAGAATCCAAAAGACAAAGACTATTCCGAATGACTTTTCTCAGTACACTGACGAGCAGAAGAATCGATACAAAGCTGACAAACAAGCCAAATCTCTACTCTTACAGAACATTCCGAACGAGATCTATATCAAGATCGACAGCTACAAAGCAAATGCAAAGAAAATGAGGGATCAACTCCAGAAAATGATGATGGGATCAAAGGTCGGGAATCAGATGAAAGTAGCAAACTTTATAAACTGCTATGAGGAATTCAAGGCGAAAGAAAATGAGAGCCTTGAGGATACTTATGAAAGATTTGTGCTTCTTCTGAATGAGTTGTCAAAGAACAAAGTTAAGAAGAAGCAAATCGAAAACAATGTCAAATTCCTCAGTATTCTCCAACCAGAATGGAAGAAACGCACCAGGAGAATGAAGCAGATGAAAGACCTGAGTGATATCCCACTTCATGAAGTCTATGAGACTTTAAGTCAGAATGAGGAAGAGGTTGAAGAGAAAAGGAATGAGAAGAAGAAAACTGAGAAAGTAGCTGATTCGATTGCATTGGTAGCTGGTCAGAAAGAGAAAGAGAAGAAAGAAAAGAAAAAGAAGAAGAAAGTAGTTCTCCCAACTTCTGAAAAGTCTGATTCAGATTCTGACAGCGATGACGGGGAGAATCTCAAGCAAGCGATGCTACTGTTAACCCGAGAATTTCAAAAGTAGTTTTACAAGAAGTCGGGTTCAAACTCTCAGAGATACTCGTCAGGCTCAAAGAATCACGAACACAGGGAAAGAGTAGAAGGAAGAAGGTACGAGGAGAATAGGTTTGGAGAAAGAAAGCCCGAAGAGAAAAAGAGGTATGTGAATGACTATGGTAGTGCTGAGAAGAAAAATGAAGAGTTAATCAAGTGCTACAACTGCGGGAAGGTTGGTCACTATGCCAAGGACTGTCGGAATCCAACAGTCAGAAATTCAGACTACTACAAGCAGAAGATGTTGTTGTCTAAACAGAAAGAAGCTGGAAAGACACCAATGGTTGAAGACGAGTTCTGGCTGGACCACTTCGATGAGGACGAAAAGGAAGAGACAACACACATGTGCTTGATGGGCAAAGAGGTAAAGTTTGACGAATCTGATGATGAGACATCTGATGAGGTACATAATTTTTATGAATCTGAATTTCTAACCAAAATGGAAGCCATGATGGTCGAACTTCAAGATCTTTAATCTAAAATGAAAAAGGAAAAGAGCAGAGTTGGAAAGAAAAGTCAAAAGATTTTAGAAGTCAACAAGGAACTTCTTAGGAACAAAAGTCTGATTGATTCTCTAAACAAATCTGGTTCTAATTTTAAATTGCAAAAAGATTGTTTTGAAAGTAACATTTCTGAATTTGTTACTAAGCTTTCAAAGTCTGATCTTGAAAAGAAAGAATGTGTACTAAAAGCTTATAAATTGCAGGTTGAAAACAAGACTTTAGAGAAAAATGTAAATGGTTTGGAAGCCAAGTTATATGCTAGAGGACAAACAGATCAAACCATTTTCTTAAATACACCCAATGAGGAAGTTGATTTTAAAGATAAGTGGGGACTCGGTTATGATAACCCCCACTACTTAAAGAAGGCCATCAAAAAGCAGTCAGCTTTATATAATTTTGATTTTCTATTTGCGTCTGGTAAATATACTCATTTGAAACCCAAATTCGTTACCAAATCACCTGATGAGGTAGAGGCCAAAGAAGATGAAATTAGAAAGAACATAAAGAAAATGCAACTACCATTCTGCTATCAAAAGCTGAATGATAGTTATCTTTCAGAAAAACCAAAGTGTCTTTTAAATGATTATTTTGCAAGTTATTCTATTACTGAGATGGAGGCAAAAACGATTAAAGATAAAATTTATGTCCCTCCACTCATTCTATAAAGCAAAATAGTTGATCTTGAAAATGCTTTATCAGATGAAAGAATTTTGGTTGATATAGAACAAGTTCTGTTTTCAACTGTAATGAAGAACACTGTTTTCTAAGCTGAATCTCAAAAGTGTTCTGTGTGTCCCAATACGTAATCATTCAATCAAGTAAACAAGTAATTGACACAATAATTCAAACCTGATATTGATTAATCAAAGGATGATTACAATTGTTCTTGACTAGAAATCAACCTTTCTCTCTGTTTTTCTTCTGTTCGCGGCGCACCAAACAGCATCAACTCTCTCTCAATATTAATTTCTCTATTAATTTCTCTATTAATCTCCCTTAACCTAATTAACCTAAACAAAACTAATTTATACTTAGGCAAATTAAGCCTATTGGGCTTTGCAAGGCTTGGCTAAGCTTGGGCCCAAAATACAAAACAAACTAAAATAACTAAATATGAAGACTAATAAATAAAATACTTAAACAGACTTTGATTATTTATTACAAAAAGGACCCTAGACTATTTGTTAAGACGACTTTATCAACTTTAACTTCAGATTTCCATCTTCAGATAATTATGATCTTGAATCCAATAAATATGTGCTTTAACAATCTCCCCCTTTGGATCAAGATCATTCTTTAAGCTCAGAAAATGTAATCTTCCTCTTTGTCTTCAGAATATAGCAATCTCCCCAATCGATGAGAATATCTCTTGGAAAGAAATTATCTCCAGTAAAGCATCTTCAAAGAAAATTTCTTCATATCAGCATATCTTCAGAATATCTTCCATTTCTTGATTGACGCTTCTCCCCCTTTTTGATGAAAAGAGCAAAGAGTTCATCAAAACGTGTCTTCAAGAAATATCTTCCACCATTGATCTTGCAAACAGAACCACTGATTATTCGTCAATTCATTAAGATGTTCATCCAGATCTTTGCAAATCTAGACAATTTAGAAAATGAAGTGTAACACCTGAATCAACAAATGAATCAGTTAAAATTGCCTGTCAGTAACACAAAGTCACTGTGTGTAACGAATACACAATATAAAGGAGATTTTATGATGTTCACTCCCCTAGGGCTTCCATTCAATCATCGAAACACCACAAAGGCAATTTCTATGAACGTTATGACAAAGAAACAAATTCTTTGTGTGTTCGTGCAAGTGATAGAAAGAAATAAAGCATATGATGTTTGCTTATAAGGATCAAAAAGTGTAAACCACTAAGACAAGTAGTGAAACACAGACTCAATGTGCATAAACGAAGTGTGAAGGTGGGGCAGACTTCCTTCTTTTCAATATCCAGATTTTCCAAATGAAAATCAGATAGCATATGTGTTGCGTCCCCTTTGAAAATGAAACATTTTCTTGTTGAGAAGAAAATGAGTGGCTGGTGGGGTAAAGTCAAGAGTTGGCATGGGCTAGTTGCCTCTTTCAATAATGTTCACCAAGAATTGTGAAGCATTAGAAATGTGGCTGCCCGACTCAGAAAGTAGTTGGTGCAGAGTTTAAAAATTCTTTTACTCTGATCTCTCACCCTCTTTTTTTTAATCTTTAAGCTCACAGCTAACCAAAACTCTCTTTTAACATTTCACTCATCACACATCCCACACTCATTTCTTTTGACTCCTCACATTCAATCACTAAAGGATTTACTTCTTGGGTAGGAAACACTGGTTATCGTGAATCCATAGAAGTTCAATGAAGTCCTAGCACACTGATCCCATGTTTTCCTATGAAGCATATGTTGCTCAGATGATTTAACTTGATCAGTTAAAGCTTAATGATGAATCAGAAAACATTTAAAATCACACTTCCAATTCAAGAAATCTGTTTGAGAATCGGGAAGTGGTTTGAACATTTAAGAACATGTTTTCTTATTATTGAAAGTTGTCCTTCTTTCAACCATAGATGAGATGAAGATTAAGAATTATACCTTTTGAGTACAGTCTTACATCTCGCGAAGTGAAGCTTAAAGTCATAAAGATATGATCTTTGAAGCATCTCTCAACCTACAAAAGTCTAAAAGTCTAGTCAAAGTAACTTTATTCACTGAAATTGAAATAACATAAAGCAGTAAAACACTTAGTGTACGAGTTCTGATCAGAAGTAATCAGAAGTCATAGCCATACTCTTTACTTGTATGCTCCCCCTAGAATCATGCATCACTAACAATTATCAGTAAGCACAATGCATTGAAATATGCTCCCCCTCAAACTAACATTGACCAACAATGAAATACTTCTCACACTCCCCCTGAGATCATGAACAAACTGTTAAAGAGTAGGTATCATGCGGAAATAATAATAAAGAAATGATAAAGAGATACAATAAGAAACTTTAATAGGTAACTACAGATTAGGTCTTAAGATTTAGCATACCAAGTCTTGAGACAAGAAAATTAAATCTCTTTTCGTCTAAAGGTTTGGTAAACAAATCTGCAAGATGATAATCGGTTTTTACAAAGTAAAGTTCAATTGTCCCCTTTTCTACATTATCTTTTATAAAATGATACCGGACATCTATATGTTTGGTCTTAGTATGCTGAACAGGGTTAGCGGTAATCGCAATAGCGCTCTTCGAATCACAATAGATCGGGATTCTATTGAAATGAAATCCATAGTCTCGCAGTTGTGTTCTCATCCACAGGACCTGAGAACAGCAGCTAGCAGCAGCTACATATTCCGCTTCGGCCGTTGATGTGGAGACACATAATTGCTTCTTCGAAGCCCAACTGACGAGTTTATCTCCGAGGAATTGTATATGACCCGAGGTACTCTTCCTGTCTAACATGCAACCAGCATGATCTGCGTTTGAATAAGATATTAGTTCAAAGCTTGTATCCTTAGGATACCACAGACCAAGATCTGCAGTCTCCTTCAGATACCTGAAGATCCGCTTTACAGCAGACAAATGAGATTCTTTAGGATTGGCCTGATATCTAGCACATAAGCATGTAGAAAACATTATATCCGGCCTACTAGAAGTAAGATACATTAAAGAACCTATCATCCCTCTATAAGTCCTAACATCAACAGCCTTTCCCGAAAGATCGGTGCCAATCTTAGTACCAGGTGCCATTGGGGTACCAATTGGTTTACAATTTTCCATTTTGAATTTCCGAAGAATATCCAGAATGTATTTAGATTGATTGATAAAAATCCCTGTTGAAAATTGTTTGACTTGCAATCCGAGAAAGAAGTTCATCTCTCCCATCATGCTCATCTGAAAACGTGACACCATGAGGTTTGCAAAGTTCTTACAGTACTTAGGATTTGTAGAACCAAAAATAATATCATCCACATATATTTGAATAAGAATGATATCGCCTTTATCCTTTTTAATAAAAAGAGTGGTATCGACCGTACCTTTTGTAAAACCTGACTTGACCAAGAATTGAGATAAGATATCATACCAGGCGTGAGGAGCTTGTTTCAGTCCATAAAGAGCTTTATCCAAGATGTAAACGTGATTAGGATTATCTGGATTCACAAACCCTTCAGGTTGAGAAACGTAGACTTCTTCCTTGAGTACTCCATTCAGAAAAGCTGTCTTCACGTCCATTTGATAGACGGTGAAGTTCTTGTGAGCTGCGTAGGCTAAGAACATCCGAATTGCCTCTATACGCACCACTGGAGCATAAGTCTCATCGTAGTCTATCCCTTCCTCTTGCCTATATCCCTTGGCGACAAGTCGAGCTTTGTTTCGAATAACAGTACCATATTCATCTTTCTTGTTTTTGAACACCCATTTCGTACCAATGATGGATTTACCTTGCGATTTGGGTACGAGTCTCCAGACTTTCAGTGCTTCAAACTGATTCAGCTCATCTTGCATTGCAGTTACCCAATCTGAATCGGCAAGGGCCTCAGATACGCGAGTAGGCTCGATCTTGCTCAGAAAGGATTCATACATACATAGATTTGATGTGGTAGACCTAGGTTGCACCGGTGCAGATGGATCTCCAATAATTTGATGTACCGGGTGCTCTTTGGTCCACTTATGTTCATGAGGGAGTGGATTAGATGCATGTTGATCATTGTCAGCATCTAGGAATCCACTGTTATCGCCTTCAGATGGTTCAGAATCAACGGGGGTTTCAATTGAAAGAGTCGTTGCAGAAGTGGCAGTAGGTACAACTTGGGCAGTCTGTTGATCAGTCCTTACAGTACATCCTACAGAGTCAGCTACTTCTGTCTCATCAGTGTTGGTCACAACTTCAACTGTCGGAGTAGGCTTTTGAACTGGAACTTCTTGCTGAATTGGGGAATTGGATTCAGTAGAGATATCTGAAGTGATTGGATGAATAGTCAACGAGTCTTCCATCCTGTCAACCACAACAGATTTACGCAACTTAGATCCAAGAAATTCATCATAGAACAGTTCAAATAATAAATCCAAATCAGATAATTTAGAAGTAGACGATGAAGCACCATCTGATTTGTTCTCTTGAGGTGCAGGTCCTGGACTGGTTGGTCCAAAAGCTAGTACTCCGGTAATGACGGGTTCTGAACTGATGTGCTCAGAAGCCATCTCCTCATCAAATGTAACATTGACGCTCTCTATCACAGTCTTCGACTTCTTTAAGTAAACCCGATATGCAGTAGATGTAGAGGAATAACCAACGAAGATTCCTTCATCCGCCTTAGCACTGAACTTGTTCAGATTCTCTCTGTCGTTTAGAACAAAACACTTACAACCAAAAACATGAAAATATTTAATGGTTGGTGTTTAATTGTTGATCAACGCATACGGAGTCTTCTGAAATCGGCGGTGTATCATGGAGCGATTCTGAGTGTGACACGCAGTCGATACAACTTCAGCCCACAAAAATAAAGGTAAGTCAGATTGGCTGAGCATTGTTCGAGCGGCCTTGACAAGTGTACGATTTCGCCTTTCGACGACTCCGTTCTGTTGAGGCGTGCGAGCAGCAGAGTATTGATGTGATATCCCGACCGATTCGAGATATTCTTCAACTATCTTGTTCTTGAACTCTGTGCCGTTGTCAGTCCTGAGAATCTTTACTTGTTTTTGCAGATTGACTTGGGTCGTCTTCAGAAACGTAATGAGAACATCGGGAGTCTCATCTTTAGACTGTAGAAACTTAACCCAAGTGTATCGCGTATAGTCGTCCACGATAACTAGCACATACTTCTTTCCTCCTAAGCTTTGCGTTCGCATAGGACCGCATAAGTCCATATGCAACAACTCTAAAGGAGAGTTGGTACTAGGTTCAGGCTTTGGTTTGTGTGGGGATCTCTTCATCTTTCCCTTTTCACACGCTGCAGATAGATGTTCTCTTTCATATTTCAGCTCTGGAAGTCCTTTCACTAGCTTGCCACTGACCAGCTTGTTAATGTATCGAAAGTTGAGGTGAGAAAGTCGTCGATGCCATAACCAGCTTTGTTGCATCGAGGCCTTTGATAGTAGACATACCTGATTGTCAGCCTGGACCTTTGACAAGTTGATGGTGTAGAGGTTTGACTTGCGAGTGCCAACCAAGAGTTCTTTCCCGTCTTCAGTGCGTACTGAACATGTCTTAGCCTTGAAATTAACCTCTAAGTCTTTGTCGCAGAACTGGCCAATGCTGAATAGGTTGTGCCCTAAGCCTTCAACATAGCTCACCTTCTTGATCGTAAGATTTTCATGTACAACATCACCATATCCCAGAATAGGTGAAAACTGATCATTCCCAAAATGAACTGTGCCGCAGTATTTGTCCGTAAAATTAGACAACATACTCTTCTGCCCGGTCATATGCTTGGAACACCCGCTATCCAAGTACCACATATGACGGGTCTGCACAACACAAATCAAGAAAGAAGAGGTTTAGGAACCATTTAAAAATGGGACCTCCACTGTTAGTACTTGATTTTGGCACCCATTTAAATTTGAGTCCGCTTTTTCTTTGAAAACCAGAAGCATGATAATACAAATGATAATGATAAGATGAAACATTATATGAACCATACCAAACATCAGAATATTTACGAGAAGCATAATCACATTCACCATAATTTAAAAACTTTTTATTTGATGGTGCTAACTGGAATAATTGCTTTATAGAGTACTTCTTGCGAGAATCAACAAGATTAGATTTAAAAGTAGCAACATTCACAATCACATCATCTTTACTAGAAGTCTTTTTATTCAAAATAAAACTAGAACTAGATTTAGCTTTCTCGTCTATCTTCTGTTTCGGTATCCATGCAGTCTTAACTCCAACCCTTTGCTTTCTCAAATCTGAAACATGTGAAACTTTAGAGTTAGAATGATGAGAATTAAGAGAATGCTTCTTCTTTGGCTTACCAGTGGGGATCGGTTTCTGTGAAAGCTGAGATTTTTGTTTCTTACCTTTTGCTTTCTTTGATTTCACAGAAACTGATTTATCAACTTTCGTTGATGTTTCACCTTTTTCAAACACACTGGGTAATCCAAAAGAATTAACAACACAAGATGAATGATCAGGAAGTTTAGAGGTAAAATCAAATTGAGCAACACAATCATTCAAAATACCATCAGAGTTTAAGAAATTAAGATCATTCTCAAGTGAACCAGATCTGTCATCAGAATTTAAAGCCTTAGAGAATTTAGAAAAATCAGTATCTTTGAACACTGTTGAAAATACAGTTTGTTCTAAGTCCATCAAAATTCTTTCTTCTGTAAGAGTATTCTCGAGTTCAGAAATTTTACTTTCCAAAACTAGAGGAGGTACGTAAAGCTTACCTTCGATAGGTTTAGCCTCCAACTCTTTTACAGAATAACTCTCAAAATAATCATTTGAAAAAAATTTTGATTTATTAGAACTATAACTGTTATTCAACTTCTCATAGCGAAATGGAAGTTGAACTTTAGCTGTGTTCTTTATTTTATCATATTCCTTGGCTTTATCTTTTTCAGACAGACTAGTCCAAAAGGGTTTGAGTTCCTGATGTTGAGGAGCCAACAACATAAACCCAAAGTCATAAAGTGCAGGCACTTCAGATATACCCTTTTTGAGATGATGTGGGTTCTTGTAACCAAGTCCCCAAGTATCAGGTTTCTCTTTAGGTATGTTCAAATGAATAGTGTGTTCAGTTTGACCTAAAGAATGTAATTTCTCTTCCAAAGCATTTACCTTGTCTATTAAAGAATTCTTTTCTTTTGAAGTAGAAAAATATCTTTTAGAAATCTCTATAGACTTAAACTCACATTCTCTATACTTAGAAACAGTTTCAGACAGCTCTTTATGAATTATAGTCTTTTCTTTAGCGCAGGTGTCTATATTTTTATGCAAAGTTTCAATTAATACATTTTTCTCAGCAATATCATTACTAAGTTTATGTATAGATTGATTTTTCTCATTAATGACACCTTTCTTACGCTTCAGTTTAGACTCTAATTCTTGGAGTTTAGACATCATGGCATGCATTTGGTTTAGAAAATCAGATTCAGTTAAGTTACATACCTCATCATTGTCTCCATCATCAGAATCAACTTCAGCTTCTGACTGGTTTTTCCCCATCAAGCACAGATGTACTGTCCCATCCTTCTCTCCTTCTTCAGACTCTTGATCTGAATGGTCGAGCCAGTATTCATCCTCCGCCATTAATGCTTTTTCAGCCTCTTGTTGCTTGGCTAGAAGCATCTTGTTCTTGTAATATTCGGAGTTTTGGACTTTTGATTTGCGGCAGTCCTTGGCAAAATGACCGAATCTGCCACAGTTGTAGCACTTCATTGGTTCTTCCTTCTTGGGCTCTTCAGCTCCAGCCTTCTTCTTTTCTTCTTGTCTCTTGTCTTCAACTTTCTCCTTATGCTTGTAGTTGTTAGGACCAGACGAGTATCTCTGACTATTAAAGTTTGGCTTTTTATAGAACTTCTTTTGGAATGCCTTGGTTAACATTAGCATGGTTTCCATCAGTTGTTCACAATCGTCAGAGTTAGACTTTGCCTCACTATCCGCTTCTTCAGACTCAGATGCTATCACCTTCTTCTTCTTGGACTTTTTCTTGACAACAAGAGCAACTGGATCAGCAACTTCTTTGTCAGCCTTCTTCATCTCAGCCTTGATTTCATCCACCACTTCGTCATTCTGTTTGAGGATTTCATAAACTTCATGAAGTGGAATGTCGTTCAGATCTTTCAACTGCCTCATCTGTCTTGTGAATCTTTTCCATTCTGGCTGAAGGTTGCTGAGAAATTTCACATTCAGCTCAACCTGAGATTTGTTGATCTTGTTCTTGCTGAGCTCGTTCAGCAATGTGACAAATCTGTCATAAGTGGCTTCGAGTGATTCTCCAGCTTTGGCTTTGAATTCTTCATAGTTATTCAAGCAGTTGGAAACTTTAAGTTGATTGCCGACTTTTGATCCAATCATCATCTTCTCCAATTGATCCCACATTTGCTTGCCGGTAGCATTGTAGCTATCAATTTTGACATATATTTCGTTCGGTATGCCTTGGAGAATAAATGATCTTGCCAGGTTGTCACCCTTGTGTCTCTTCAGCTGATCTTCCGTATATTCACCACTCGATAACTTATACTCAGTCTCTTCTTCTTCACCATTTTCTCCGGCTACAGTGAGAACCTTGGTTGGAGGTGTGATGATTCCTTCTTTCAGAGATTTTCTGATATAATCTCCCAAATCATGTCGATCAATGAAGTCCAAAAATCTATCCTTCCATTGCTTGTACTCCCCCTTGAAGAGTACTGGTGGCTTCACATCTGTTCCAATAGCAAGAGCTTCCCAAGACATCTTTACTTATACGATTAGTATCAAACTTATTTGATATTGAGACAATCAACTGGATGAGATCGTTAGAAATCAAGATAAAATCACACAATACTAAAAATCTTAGAATGAAATTCAGAAAAATCTGATCACGAACAGAACTTTGTCCCCCTTCGCAGACTTATCACGGGGGATGTGCTTCGACCGGGGATGTGCTTCGACCGGTATTGAGTCGACCGGAGACTAAAGACCGGTAGAGAGTTCGACCGGGAACTTGTAAAGACCGGTAGAATGCTTAGACCGATAATGCTTAGACCGATAGTGCTTAGACCGATAGTGCTTAGACCGATAAGGGATAAGACCGATAGAATGCAAAAGCTTCGACCGGTATTGTCTTCGACCGGAACATGGTCTTAGACCGGAATAGGATATGACCGGGATTGTGTATGTACCGGTCGAATGCTATAGACCGATAAAAGGTATTTGACTGGAAGTGTAAGGCCCGATATAGTTTGACCGATAATGTGCTTAGACCGGGGTAACCTATGAGTGTACCGGTCGAATGCTATAGACCGATAAAGAGGTATTCGACCGAAAGTGAAAGACCGATATGTTCTTTAATTCCTTCGACCCAGAAACCAAAATTCAGCCCAGAAAACACACAATATCACGAATTAAAGTACCAAACTTTACCACTACGATCAAATTACCAACTAGAATAGATTCCAATCAATTAATTTCAATAAAAACCACTTTAAGAATAAATCGATTGAAGACACAGTGTTGACTTCGTGAACGAACCCAGAGCAACAAATTCAACAAATTGATAACCAAAATCGATGCAATAATCAAATCAAACAATACCCAATCACTGTAATAGATAAAACAAACACAATCCAATCAATAATAACTTGAATGAACAATCACACAATAAAAATTATGAATCTTTGACAGAAAACAGAACCGAACAAAACTCATTCAATTCAATCTGTAACGTGCTCTGATACCAATTGTGTGTCCCAATACGTAATCATTCAATCAAGCAAACAAGTAATTGACACAATAATTCAAACCTGATATTGATTAATCAAAGGATGATTACAATTGTTCTTGACAAGAAATCAACCTTTCTCTCTGTTTTTCTTCTGTTCGCGGCGCACCAAACAACATCAACTCTCTCTCAATATTAATTTCTCTATTAATCTCCCTTAACCTAATTAACCTAAACAAAACTAATTTATACTTAGGCAAATTAAGCCTATTGGGCTTTGCAATGCTTGGCTAAGCTTGGGCCCAAAATACAAAACAAACTAAAATAACTAAATATAAAGACTAATAAATAAAATACTTAAACAGACATTGACTATTTATTACAAAAAGGACCCTAGACTATTTGTTAAGACGACTTTATCAGCTTTAACTTCAGATTTCCATCTTCAGATAATTATGATCTTGAATCCAATAAATATGTGCTTTAACATGTTCTAACTCTTCTAAGGCACCTCAAACCTTTGAAATTGATTTTGATGACTTATTTGGGTGTGCAAATGATTTTCTCAATTCTGATGAAGGGTGTGTTAATGAGATTGATATGTTTGAATTTAATGCTAAACTTCTAGAGCATTCTACTTTTATTATTAACTCTGAAGCTTTAGAAAGTGTATATGAAGTTGGTGAATCACCGACTAAGGTTGGTGAACCAGTTTCTATGAGTACTGATTACTATCAGAATGGTAAGAAGCAAAAGAAACGGTGCTCACAGAAACGGACTAACACTGGTAAGCTTAAGAAAAGACAATCTCAGAATTCTGATTTTCCTAACAAATCTAAATCTTTTGTTTCAGATTTGAAAAAGAAATGGTCGGAAGAACGAACTGAATGGCGACCAAAACGGAAAATTGATGAGAGTTCAGAATCATGTCCTGACATTGGTTGTAATAGACAGACTTATAGTAGTTCTGATGTAGTTGGTATTATTGCTTCTAATAAACAAAAACTTTTAATTCCTTACAAGAGATATACAATAAAGCAATTACTCCAATTATCTCAGTCTGCTACTAAGTCTCCTAGATATAGACGGACTGATTTTGTTTCTCATCGATATTCTGATGATTGGTTTGGTACTTATCATGTCTATTCTTATAAGTCATATGTTTCAAAGGTTTTCAAAAGTTCAGAGGGTCTATATACAAATGGATGCCAAAACCTTGCACTAATCCGATAGGACCCAAATTTAAATGGGTAGCTAAAGTTGTTGTCCCTTATTTCTACTGTGCAGACCCGTCATATGTGGTACTTGGATTCTGGTTGCTCCAAGCATATGACTGTGCAGAAAGATATTTTGTCTAATTATATAGAGAAATACTGCGGGAACGTGAGATTCGACAATTATCAGTTTTCACCGATTTTGGGCTACGGTGACGTGATACAAGACATTGTGACGATTACGAAGGTGAGCTACGTGGAAGGATTAGGACATAACCTGTTCAACATTGGACAGTTCTATGACAAAGACTTAGAGGTAAATTTCAAGGCCAAGAGGTGTTCTGTTCGTACTGAAGACGGTAAGGAACTCTTGGTCGGCACGAAAAAGTCGAACCTCTGCACGATCAACTTATCAAAATTCCAGACTGACAATGAGGTTTGTCTACTGTCAAAAGCCTTGCTGCAACAAAGCTGGTTATGGCACCAAAGGCTTTCTCACCTGAATTTTCGTTATATCAACAAACTAGTCACAGGAAAGCTAGTCAAAGGACTTCTTGAGCTAAAATACGAGAAAGAACATCTGTGCGCAGCATGCGAGAAAGGTAAGATGAAGAGTGTGTGTCCCAATATGTAATCATTCAATCAAGTAAATCAATAAACAACACAATAATGCAAACCTGATATTGATTAATCAAACGATTCAACAGGTTACAAGCTTGAAATAGAAATCTCTCTGTTTCTCTCTTCTGTGTACGGCGCACCACGACCACAAGCCAGCCTCCAATAATTAATTTTCTAATTAAGATCCCTTAACCTAATTATCACAAAACTAATCTAATTTATATTTAGGCTATATTAGCCTAATGGGCTTTGGCTATGCTTGGCCCAACAACTAAAACAATTATAAACTAAATAATTAAAAACTAATAAATAAAATACGGAAACATACTTTGACTATTTATTACAAAAGGACCCTAGACTATTTGTTGAGACGACTTTATCAGCTTTAACTTCAGTTTTCCATCTTCAGATAATTATGATCTTGAATCCAATAAATATGTGCTTTAACAAAGAGAGCTGCTCATAAGCCAAAACCTGAGCCTAGTACAAGTTCTCCACTTGAGTTGTTGCATATGGATCTCTGCGGTCCTATGCGTACACAAAGCATAAACGGCAAGAAGTATGTGTTAGTTATTGTGGACGACTATTCGCGATACACATTGGTCAAATTTCTGAGATCAAAGGATGAGACTCCCGAAGTCATCATCAGTTTCTTAAAGACTACTCAAGTGAATCTGGAAAAGCCAGTCAAGCTTCTTTGTACAGATAACGACACAAAATTCAAGAATAACACTATTGAAGATTATCTCGAATTGGTCGGGATAACACATCAATATTCTGCTGCCAGAACGCCTGAACAGAACGGAGTAGTAGAGAGACGAAACCGAACGCTAGTCGAGGCCGCTCGAACTATGCTTAGTCAATCGGATGTATCTCTGTTTCTATGGGCCAAAGCTGTATCGACTGCTTGCTACACGCAAAACCGTTCCGTAATACACCGCCGGTTTGGTAAAACTCCTTATGCTTTGATAAATAATCGTACACTTAGCATTAAACACTTCCATATTTTTGGGTGCAGGTGCTTCGTGTTGAACAATAAAGAGAACTTGAACAAGTTTAGTCCCAAAGCTGACGAAGGCATCTTCATTGGATATTCTCAAACGTCTGCTACCTACAGAGTTTATTTGAAGAAGTCAAAGATTGTAGTATAAAACGTAAATGTTACATTCGACGAGGAGTTGGCTTCTGAACAAAGCAGTTCAGAACCCGTACTTACAGGAGTGTTAGTTTATGGACAAATCAGTCCAGAACCTGTGGTTAATGCTACTGATTCTGATAAACCCTCTACATCTACATCTCATTTATCAGAATTAGATTTATTGTTTGAATTCTTTTACGATGAGTTTCTGATAATCCCATTTTTAATCAAGTTCTTATTGTAAAACAATAACAGTAACAAGATGAACACGATTTCCAAATCATATGTCATTGATTCAAACATCAAAGATTACAAATACTCTCTCACTACAACTTTCTCTCTCTACAAAGATATATATATCAGTGACCTCTTCTCTCATATGCTCCGTATAGAATTGTTCTCACACTATCTGATTACAAAGACAAAGACTATTTATACCTACTAACAACAAGGAAATAAAACAAAAAAACACAATTACTTAGACATTGACTTATTACAATGACTTTGATTTTCATGCTTGAGAGTTGACTTTGAGGCTTTGACTTGTTTGACTTTAATCTTCAAAACATTATGATCTTGCATCCAACAAATATGTGCTCTAACATTCTCCCCCTTTGGATCAAAATCATCTCTATAAAGATTTTGCAATCCAATCTTCTCTCTTTAAGCTCAATTTGAATCTTCTCCCCCTTTCTGTACAAACATTACAAACTCCCTCTTTGTAGATTAAAATCAGATTAAATATTCTCTTATATGCTCAGAACAATCTCCCCTTTCTTTGATAAATTATGTCTTTAAACTTTCAAAAATCTTCCCAAATTCTGTTTTCCACGAATAGTATCATTCTCCCCAAAGGTTGTAAAAACCTCTTTCAGAAAAATTATCTCCAAATAAAATTTCAGTAAAATCTGCTTTCTTTCGAAAATTCTTTGAACTTTCACTTTCAGCTTTCAAACTTTCTTTCTCAAACCAACAAATTCTTGAACACTTTCCAATAACTTTCTTGATCTTCTCCCCATCTATAACATTTCTAAATCATACAATTCGTAATATCTTCTCCCATATCTGATACAAACTTTTCTTTCCAGACATTTCTTGAACATAACTTCTCCCCCTTTTTGATGAATGAAGCATGAAATCATCAAAACTTTCAACAAGAAATATCTTTGATAATCTGAACTGACCATTGATCTTTGAACACAAGAGCCTCTGATTCACCGTCGATCCAAAAGATATTTATCCGAATCTTAGCAAATTCAGAAAAATTATGAGTGAAACACCTGAATCAACAAATGAACCATCTACATTCCGATCATAGAAAATGTTAGTAGTATGAATCTGATCAAATGAATTAAGTGACCTTTTTGAAGACACAGTTCTTTGATGTGAGCTTGAGGCTGTCCTTTTAGAGTCAGCTGAATCATTTCTAGATGTATGGATTTTTGACTCTGAAGTCGTTTGCTCAGTCACCACCACCTTAGAAACAATATCTTCAAGCTCTTTTATCTTTGAAGATAAACTGTTCTTTTCTTTGATGTACAGGTCAATTTCTTTCTTGAATTCAGACTTTGCTTTCTGCTCTTTCAGTGTACATTCTGATAGTTCAGATAACTTCTCCGTTAGCTTCTTAATCTCTGCTTGAAATATGTTTCTTTCTTCTTCAAAGTCTTTCTCCACATTCTTTCTCTCTTTGGATATTTCTTTAAAGAATCCAACATTTTTCTGTTCTATGACTTTTCTTTCCTTTGCAAACTTTTCCCTTTCTAGAATGATTACTTTCTCGAAATCTGAAATCTGTTGAGAAAGTTTTGCGCATTTTAGTTCAACTGCTTTCTTCTCTTCAAAACTTTTCCTGGAAAATTCTGAGAACTTCTTTGCAAATTCTTTATTCTCTTTCTCAAAAACTGATCTCTCTTCAACAATTTACAGTTCTAGCTCAGAAATCTTCTTTATCAACTCTTCATTGCATACTCTGTTTGATGAATCTTGACACTTTGATCTTCTAAGTCTAAGATCTTTCTTTTCAGCTTTATATTTTCAGCTTCCAAAATCTTTACTCTTGATGACATCTTTGGTCCTACCATCATCTTCTCAAGTTGTTCCCACAACTGTTTTCCTGTAGCCTTTTCACTTTCTAATTTGATAGAAATCTCTTTTGAAATCTCATCTGAAATTCCTTGCAATATAAAAGATTTGGCTAATCTGTCATCTTCATATCTCCTTTTCTGCTCATCTGTACTTATCAGGTGATATTGGAAACTCTCTTATTTCCATTGATCCATTTTCTCCTGTATAAGCATAAATCCTTGTTGGAGTTTTCATTCTTCCTTCCCTCAGAGATATTCTAATATAATCACCCAAGTCATGTCGGTCAATGAATTCTAGAAAACGGTCCTTCTATTGTTCATATTCTCCTCTAAAAAGCACAGGTGGCTTCACGTCTGTTCCAATCATAAGAGCTTCTTTGGAAGTCATCCTGTTTTCAATAACAACTTGAATTTGATCGTTAGTCCAATTTGAAATCACAAAAATACAGAAAACTTAGAAAGAAAATTCGGAAATGAAATTTCAAAAATTTCACAAGTATGGAATTCGCAAGCTACACAGAAGTGCAAGGAATTCGCAAATCACTGTGATACACACATAATTCGCACACAGAATTCGTAAGCAATAAGGATTCGTAAGCAATTAGAATTCGTAAGCAAACAGAATTCGTAAGCAAACAGAATTCACAAGCAAAAGAAACTCAGAATTCACATACATACATAGAATTCACAAATAATGATGTGTGAGTTCTTAAGAATTCGTAAACAACACAATGTAAATTCTTAATACATCAAGAATTCACAACACACATCTATGAATTTTTTTAATCTTTCGCAAGAAAGACAACTGCGAATTCTATCCTTAACTAATTTTATCAAAATCTTTTTGCATAAAAGACACCTGCGAATCCTAACTTTTCGTAAACAAGAATCTGCGAATTCTGTACAATTCGCAACACACACTGATGCGAATCCTATGAAATTCGTAGATCACACACTTGCGAGTTCTACACTTGTAAAACTTTTCAGAAAAACATAATCTGCGAAATCTAAAGATCTGCGAAATCCTCTATGAATCCTACGAAAACCAATTAATTTGCGAGTTCTTCGTGTAATCCTCGCGAGTTCTTGAGACTTTCTGTGAGTTCTTGACCACTCTGTGAGTTCTTTAGATCTCGAATGAAAATAGCCTCTAATCTGCTTAAAAACACATCAAATCTTCATCTTTCAGACTGAAATTTTGACAATTTGTTCCCTAATACATCTAGAAACAAATTCGATCAACGAGTTTCAACATGAATCACCCAAACTTATACATTGTTTCATTCACAGTGTTCGAACTCGTAGACTCAAAAACTCAACACAATCATCAAATTAATGAAAATTAAAGTGAAATTCTTTTCCAAACCTATACAAGAATGATCTAAACTATAATTCGAACCAACTCTAATCAATTATGTGTGTCCCTGTTTCAAGATTCTAATTCACAAATCAAATAACAAACAAGATTGATTAAACTACCTGTTTGATTTCAATCCAAGAAACAAAGATTTACAAACTGTTTTTTACTTTCTCTCTCTAAACTTCTCTCTCTCTCTCTTTACAACTTTCTCTCTGAATTCAAAATCAATCTCTAGTCATCTATCTATTAACAAAAACAAAGACTATTTATACCTATCAACTAATTACAAGGAAACAAAACAAATACAAAAACTTTGACTTTCCATGAGAGTTTGACTTTCAACTTTTGACTTCTTGTACTTTAACCTCTAGTATTCATGATCTTGTATCCAACATATTTCTGTTCTAACAATCTCCCCCTTTGGATTCAAGATCATCTTTGAAAGATTTAGCAGTTCAGTCTTCTCTTTTAAGCTCAAAAAGTACAATCTCCTTCTTTGCAACAAATTTTCTTCCCAAGTCTGTCTTTGACTAAAATTAATAATCTCCCCAAATATGGTAGAAACGATCTGCAATAATATCTTCAAAATTACCACACAACTCTTTCAGACTTCGAAAAGAAATTATCTTCAGATTTAGCTCGATTTGCCTTAGCAAATAATCTTCAAAGAAAATTTTAGAAAACCAACACATCTTCAAACATCTTTGACTTTGCTTAAACAAACTTTCAAACTTTGAACTTTATCTTCTTCAAATCTTTCACTTTGAAATTTCTGATTCTGACATTTGTTTAAATCATCTTCCCCTTTTTGATGAATAGAGCATCTATAGCATCAAAACTGTCTCCAAGAAATGTCTCTGAAATTCTTTTAGGACCACTGATCTATTATAATGAGCCTCTGATTCGTTGCCAATTCGAACAATGTATTCATCCAGATCTTTTCAAATCTAGACAAAGTAGGAATGTAACACCTGAAGCAACAAATGAATCAGTTAATATGACTGTCAGTAACACGAAGTTACTGTGTGTAACAGATACACATAGGAAAGGAGCTTTTTGATGTTCACTCCCCCAGGGCTTCCATCCAATCATCGAAACACCACAAAGGAAATTTCTATGAATGTTATGATAAGAAAACAAATTTCTTGTGTGTTCGTGCAAGTGTTGAAAGAATTAAGTCATCAAGTGCTTATAAAGGCTCAAAATTGTGTAAACCACTGAGACAACAGTAGATAAACACAGACTCAATGTGCATGATTGAAGTGCGAAGGTGGGGTAGACTTCCTTCTTTTTCAATATCCAGATTTTCCAAATGAAAATCAGATAGATTATATGTTGCGTCCCCAGAAAAATATGAAACACTTTCTTGTTAAGAAGAAAATGAGTGGTTGGTGGGATTTTTAACAAGAGTTGGCATAGGCTATTTGCCTGTTTCAATAATGTTCACGAAGAAATGTGAATCATTAGTAATGTGGCTGTCCGACTCAGAAAGTAGTTGGTGCAGAGTTTGATATTCTTTTACTCTGATCTCACACCCTCTTTCTTTTTAATCATTGAAGCTCACATCTAACCAAACTCTCTTTTTCATTTTACCTCAACACACAATCCACACTCATTTCTTTTCAACTCCTCACACTCAATCACTATGGATTAACTTCTTGGGTAGGAAACACTGGTTATCATGAATCCATAGAAGTTCATTTAAGTCCTAGCACAAAGAACCCATATTTCTATGAAGCATATGTTGCTCAAAAATGGTTTAACTTTATCAGTTAAAGCACAAATATACAAATGTCAGATGTATATATACTCAGAATATAATCATGAAGATTTGAGCATTTTTAAACATTGAAATATTTTCAAACAAGTATATTGAAAGAATAAACATGAATACAAAAGACTTGTTTGAAAATCTGACATTGTATGAAAAATGATCAGAAATGAATGATATAACAATCAAAGTTTATGGCCAAGAAAAATGGATATTGTCTATATGAATCAAAATACAAACATTCTTGAAAGAACGTTTCGAAATGAAATGATGCTAAAAAAATTCATTGAAATACAAGCGGGGTGTCTTACCATTGTAAAATATGTTTCAAATTTGAGACATGGTAAGAACATATTGAATAAAAATTCAAACCGGTGCGTGTGAATACTTGAAAGTATATAGAAAAAACAATACGCAAGTATTTATCTTTGGAAACACACGGTTTATAATCATGTAAGCACAAGTAAAAATGAAAACATTTAAAAATCACACTTCCAATTCATGAAATCTGTTTAAGATTCGGGAAGTGGTTTGAACATTTAAAAACATGTGTTCTATGATTGAAAGTTGTCCTTCTTTCAACCATATATGAGATTAAGATAAGAAATTTAACCTTTATCCTACAGTCTTAAATCTCATGAAGTCAGCTGAAGTCATAAAGATATGATCTTGATAGCTTCTCTCATTCTGCACAAGTCTCAAAGTCATGTCAAAGCAACTTTATTCACAAATTTATTGAAAAATAAAAGACATAAAGCAGTAAAACATTGAAAGTACGAGTTCTGATATGAAATAATCAGAAATCATATCCTTACTCCTTTTATTGTACTTATAGACTCCCCCTAAAATCATGCATCACAAAAATTTAACAGTTAAGTAAATGCAACAAGTCTATAAAATCCTCCTCAGAATAATGTTGATCATCTTAGAATCTTGTCTCACTTCCCCTAAGATCATGAACAACACGTTAAAGTGCAGATATTCTTTCAGAAATAATAACGGGTCATAACAGATTAGCATAAGATTTTGGTATCCATTTGAATATGGATCCTCTTTTCCTTTGAAAACTTTTGAAAACATTTGGTTTAGAAGAATAAACATGATAAGATCCAAACCAATCATTAGAATTATGATGATAAGCAAAATCATTCCACCGATAAGTATAAGATTGAATAGTAGGACGAGATAATTGGAACAATTGCTTTGTTGAATATCGCTTGTAAGGAATTATAAGGTTTTGTTTATTAAAAGCAACTTTACCAACTACATCATTAACACTACTATTAGATCTATCAGTAACTACATCAGGAAGTGATTCTACCTTTTCATCATTCTTCTTCTTAGGTCGCCATTCAGTTCTCTCTTCTGACCTTTTCTTTCTTATATCTGAAACAAAGAATTTAGATTTATTAGGAAAATCAGATTTCTGAGATTGATTTTTCTTGTGTTTACCAGTGTTGATACGTTTTTGTGAGAGTTGTTTCTTATGTTTCTTACCCTTGGCATAGTAGTCAGCATTCACAGAAACTGATTCACCAACCTTAGTTGATGATTCGCCTTTTTCATAAACACTTGGTAAAGCTTCTCCATTAATCACAAAAGTAGAATGATTTGGAAGTGAAGCATTGAAGTCAAACATATCAATTTCATCAATACACCCTTCATCAGAATTTAAGACATTTGCAACACAAATAAGTCATCAAAATTAGGTTCAGAAGTTTGAGGTATTGTAGAAGATGAAGAACACACTTTAGATTTAAAATGAAAATTTGTGTTCTTTAACACTGTAGAAAATACATCTTGTGTTAATTCACACAAAATTCTTTCATCAGATAAAAGATTTTCTAACTCAATTATTTTGCTTTCTAATACGAGTGGAGGAACATAAATTTTAGCTTGAATAGGTTTTGCCTCCAACTCAGTAGAAGAATAACTAGCAAAGTAATCATTTGAAAGAAATTTTGGTGTTTAAGAAAGATAACTATCATTCAGTCTTTCATAACAGAATGGTAGTTGCATTTTCTTTAAATTCATTCTTTTCTCATCTTCTTTTGCCTCAACTTCCTTTGATGATTTGGTGACAAATTTGGGTTTCAAATGAGGATATGTAGCAGTCGCATACATAAAATTGGCATTATATAAATCTGGCTGTTTTCTGATAGCTTTTTCTAGGTAATGAGGATTATCATAACCTAGTCCCCATTTTTCTTTAAAATCAGCTTTTTCAAGAAAATAGTTTGATCTGTTTGGCCTCGAACATATAATTTTGCTTCCAAACCATTTACCTTTTGCTCTAAAGTCTTGTTCTCAACCTGCAATTTAAACGCTTTTAGAACACATTCTTGCTTTTCTGAATCAGACTTAGACAATTTAGTTTCAAACTCACAATTCTTATTTTCAAAACGAATCTTTTCATTTTTAAAATCAGAAACAGATTTGCGAAGAGAATCAATTAAATCTTTGTTCCCAATAACTGATTTATTAAGCTCAAAGATCTGTTGATTTCTCCTAGCAACTCTGTCTTTTTCCTTTTTCAGTTTGGATTGAAGGTCTTGAAGTTCGACCATCATGGCTTCCATTTTGGTCAAGAAATCATTTTCAGTTAAGTTCATTACCTCGTCAGCAGTCTCATCATCAGAATCATCATCTTTCACCTCTTTTCCCATCAAGCATAAGTGGGATGACTCTTCTTGTTCTTCCTCCACATCAGAATGATCCAACCAGAATTCGTCTTCTGCCATTAATGCCTTGCCAGCTTCTTGTTGCTTGGCCAAGAGCATTTTGTTTTTGTAGTATTCCGAGTTGCGAACCTTTGGCTTCCGACAATCTTTTGCGTAATATCCGACCTTGCCACAGTTGTAGCATTTTATCAGATCATCACCTTTCTTTTCAGTACTGTTGTAGTCATTCACATACTTTTTCTTTTCTTTCGGCTTCTTCTCAACAAATCTACTTCCTTCCACTCTTTCTCTGTGCTCGTGGTTCTTTGAGCTTGATGAAGAGTATCTCTGAGAATTAGACCCCGGTTTCTTGTAGAATTTCTTTTGAAAAGCACGGGTCAGTAAAAGCATTGCTTGCTTAAGATTCTCTCCATCATCTCCATCAGATTCAGACTCTGATTAAGAACTGGACAACACTATCTTCTTCTTACTCGTCTTCTCTTTCTTTTCTTTCTCCTTTCTCAGACTTCTTTTTCTCAGCTCTTTTCTCCTCAACCTCTTCCTCATTCTGTCGCAACGTCTCGTCGACCTCATGCAGTGGAATATCACTCAAGTCTTTCATTTGTTTCATTCGACGAGTGTGCTTTTTCCACTCAGGTTGCAAGATGCTGAGGAATTTCACGTTGTTTTCAATCTGTTGCTTCTTGACCTTGTTCTTAGAAAGCTCATTCAGAAGCAAAACAAATCTTTCATATGTGTCCTCCAGACTTTCATTATCCTTTGCTTTAAACTCTTCGTAGCTGTTTATACAGTTATCTACCTTCATCTGGTTTCCAACTTTAGAACCCTACATCATCTTCTGTAGCTGATCCCACATTGACTTGGCAGTTGCATTGTAGTTGTCTATTTTCACATAGATCTCATTTGTAATACTTTGTAAAAGCAAAGATCTGGCCTTTTTATCAGCATCAAACCGACTCTTTTGTGCATCAGTGAATTGAGCATACTCTTTATAAACTCTCTTTGTTTTCGGGGCTCCATCTGAGTCATTACCTTCAACAGGAATCTCATCAGAAATTTTTGGCATTGGACCATCTTCTATTGATGATAAAATATTATTTCCATTTGTTTGCCTTTCAACAAAATCCAGAAATCTATCTTTCCATTGCTCATATTCCCCTTTGAAGAGAACAGGGGGTTTGACATCAGTGCCAATCGAGAGAGCGTCTCTGGAAGTCATCCTGTTTGAAAAAAAAATATGCAATAAGAAACTTGAAATTGACCGTTAGTCCAAATGAAATCACAAAGATACAAAACAAAAATCTTGAAATAAGAATTCAGTAATTTTGATCACAATCAGAACTATGTGATTTGAACTGATCGTTCAAGAAATGCAGATTACACCCGTTGTGTAAAATCCAAAACTGATCAAATTTGAAATAGCTGGCAAAAATTGACTAAGTACTGAAACTCGCAGATCACTAAAGAAGGCTTGAAACTCGCAAATGACTAAATAAGGCTTGAAACTCGCAGATGACTAAAGAAGGCTTGAAACTCACAGATGCATAAACACGCAGATAACTGTTCACTGAGAAACTCGCAAGCAGAGACGCGTGCGTTTGAAGAATCCACAGATGCCTACTTGCGTGTTTTATCAAACTCGCAGACTGAAGAACAAACACGCAACCTTCGATTTGCGCTTTTCTAGAACTCGTAAATAGCACTTTGCGCTTTTCCGGCTAAAATCAATATCTTTCAGTTTGCGTGTTCTTCCAATGAATCTTGCGCGTTATGTAGATCTTGCGTGTTCTTGGGTTTATTTGCGCGTTCTTGTCCTTATCAATCAAAAATCAATTAATTCTTGATTTCTGATTTTGGAACTTGCACAATTCACTCATCTAAACATCTAGAAACTAATTCTAACAATGAATTTCATTTTACAACTCAAACAAGTACAATTCGATGCAAATATAGTGCGAGACTAACTCGTGAACTCCAATCTTGACAAAATCAACAATTCAAGAAAAATTACAGTGCAAATGTTCGAAATACCTATACATACTCGAACTAAAACTCTATTCGCACCTAATCCAATCCATTACAATTCGAAAATCAAACAAAAACTCGAAAATTAATCGAACTTGAAGAACACAGTGTTGACTTTGGATTTTCTTGAAATGATTTCAAATTGGATCTGCTCAGATACCAATTGTGTGTCCCTGTTTCAAGTTTCTAATTCACAAATCAAATAACAAACAAGATTGATTAAACTACCTGTTTGATTTCAATCCAAGAAACATAGATTTACAAACTGTTTTTTACTTTCTCCCTCTAAACTTCTCTCTCTCTTTACAACTGTTAGATCACAGATTTATTGGATTCAAGATCATCAAGATTGAAGAAGAAAGTTTCAAGAAGTCTAAGCTCCAAAGTCATTCTCAACAAATAATCTAGGTCCTTTGTAATAAATAGTTAAGGTTATTTCCTTGTATTTTTGTTATTTTTGTCTTTTCCCTAAATAGGTATAAGGCATTTAGGTGCTAGGGTTGTTGGTGTGTAAGTGAGTGCCAAAATAGAATTAATCAGCCGCCAATATTCTAGAGAGAGAGAGAGAGAGCTTAGAGAGAGAAAATCCTTCAAGAGAAAATTTGTAATCGGTTGATTGAGAAATCAAATCAGGTTTGCTAATCTCTTGTTTGTGATAATATTTGTTTAATGCTATAAGAAACTGAAATTTACAGGGACAATCAACAACTTTCTCTCTGAATTCAAAATCAATCTCTAGTCATCTATCTATTTACAAAAACAAAGACTATTTATACTTATCAACTAATTACAAGGAAACAAAACAAATACAAAAACTTTGACTTTATTAACACAAGACTTTGACTTTCCATGAGAGTTTGACTTTCAGCTTTTGACTTCTTTTACTTTAACCTCTAGTCTTCATGATCTTGTATCCAACATATTTCTGTTCTAACAAATTCAACTCACAAATTTGCACAAAAATTCAAAATTGATCTTCGACTCAAGAACACAGTGCGAACTTCCCACATTTTCTTGATTTCACTTTGGATCTGCTCTGATACCAATTGATAATCCCAGTTTTAATCAAGTTCTCATTGTAAATCAATCACAGTAACAAGATGAACACGATTTCCAAATCAGATGTCATTGATTCAAACATCAAAGATTACAAATACTCTCTCACTACAACTTTCTCTCTCTACAAAGATATATCAGTGACCTCTTCTCTCATATGCTCCGTATAGAATTGTTCTCACACTATCTGATTACAAAGAGAAAGACAAAGACTATTTATACCTACTAACAACAACAAGGAAAAAAAACAAAAAAACACAATTACTTTGACTTTGACTTTCATGCTTGAGAGTTGACTTTGAGGTTTTGATTTGTTTGACTTTAATCTTCAAAACATTATGATCTTGCATCCAACATATATGTGCTCTAACATATTTCTTGGATCTAAATTGCCTAAATTTGTTGTGATTGATAGACCTGAAGAGTCAAGTGGTCATCATCCAGTCACTTCAGATGTATAAACTGAATTCGTTCCCCTGATTCAGCAAGAACCTCCAGTTCAAACAACTACTCCTTCAGTTGAAGTTGTACATGAAAATGTCGAGACAGAAGTTGCTGACTCAGTTGGTTGCACTGTAACGTCTACTCAACAACTAGATATTGTTGTACCAACTGTCAGGATCAAAACTTAAACAAGAATTTAAATAACACACTCAGAAACTTATGTTAAAGAAGTTGCGGAAAAACACTTTAACAGAAAATCAATGGAACAATATATAGAACTTCAAATCATAAGTTTATATTGCATAAAACTTAATGATTACACACAAAACCTCAATCTGTTTAACAGGCTAAACAGACGTTCTATACTTCTCTATAGAAAGGATCTAAACTATTCTTGAGGTTAATTCTCTCTAAACAAAACGTATTAATAATTGTTAATTCTAACAAAGAATTCTATACTATATATACAAGACTGAGTACAAGATAATTAAAAATAAAATTGATCTTCAGCATCAATACCATAATTATCTTCAACCATATCTCCAACTCATCTTTATCTTCAAGTCTTCTTTATCTTTAGAAGTAGCACTAACCTTCTCTTCTTTTAGCAGTATTAATCTTTGAGCAGTATTAACCATGCTTGCAGTAGTAATTTTCAACAGTATTAACTACTAGCAGTACTAACTCTCCAAGCAGTACTAACTATTCAAGTAGCAACACTAACTTTTCAAGCAGTATTAATTCTACTAGCAGTATTAAAATTACAAGCAATAGTAATACCTTTCAACTGGCAGTATTATCCATCCTTAGCATATTCTGACCCAACAATCTCCCCCTAACTTAACTTTTCAGGATGAGAAGTTAAGTTCTTCAACTTAGAGTCTTCATGATGCTTTCAACACTTCAACTTAGTTCCCCAAATTCGGATCCAGACCCAGACTTTGATTAATGATCCTGCTAATCACAATCCTTGCCATTTCTGAACCTTAAGGACAGATTAGTTTGGCTTTCAGCATCCCCTGTAGCTTGGCTAGGCTATGGTCATATATCTTATCCACCAGGTAATATTCATGGAAGCTTTTGTCAATGGTTAAGATATACACCCCACACCTTTCTATGAGCATCCATTTGTCCACAGACTTGAAAACTTCCTTGATTACGTGTTTGACAAGGTCTGGACTGAACATCATGCATAGATACTCCATTGCTAGTTTCTTGATGTTCATCCCTGATGTCTTCAGCACATCCCCATACAGATTCATTCCTACTTTGAACATTTCTTCCAAGTCTGACCTTGAACAACTTCTGACTATCTTGCCCCAAGTAGAATAAACTTGAAAGTGATCACCTATCCTCTTGATTCTGAAATACTCTTTTCCTTGATCTTCTAGAATATCCCAGTAGATGATTTCAGGGGCTTGAGTTGAAATGGGATCTGCTTTTACAGGTTCATCATCTGTTACAGTCATGTAAAGATCAAAATGCACATTAGATTGACTTGGTTGTTGTGCACTTTGACTTGATTGCTGTGTATGACCTGTAACAGATGGTTCTGCCTCTTTTTCTGCTCCTTCAACCCTTGGCTTTTTGGACTGTTTCTTGGAAGCTAAAGTTTTCACTCTCTTGGCAGATTTGACTTCCACATCAATAGGTTCTTCCTTCTTTTCTTCAGCCTTTTCTTTTGAAGGGGTGGTTTCCTCACGCTCAGGGAAGGGTTGTTGGATATTGAGATCATGTCTCTCTTTCATTTGTCTTTCAAACTCAACCTTTTGAGTGAAGTCCCCTTGAAGCTTTGCCATTTCCTTTTTATATAGCTCTTCAACTCTGCTGTATGACATGCTAGCAAACATCTCTTCTTTTACACCAATTGAGCCTTTCAGAAAGTTCATCATTTTTCTCCTTTCTTGATTGGCCAAATAGGTCTTAGAAGGTTGTCTTTTCTGAGTCTTTGCTGGCAGTCTGTGCTTGGATGCTTTCACTGTATTTTTCTTGACCTCAGCTACAACTTTCAAGCTCTTTTGATATTCCTCATTCAGCTTAGTAGACAAATCTATAGCAATCTGCCTATCTTTGGCCTTTTGAGTCTCTTCTTCTTGTTCTAGCTCAACCTGCAGCTTCTTTGCCAATTCCTCATCAATCTCTATTTGTTTTAGCTTCTTGGGAGGTTGTACAGATTCATCCACTTTTGCCTTGCCTTTTATTTTCATTTCTGCCTCACTGATTTCTTTTCTTTTCTGCTCAAGACCTCCTTCTTTAATTTCCACTCCCTTGGCCTTTTGAGTGGCTTTGGGAGTGTCTGTTTTGGCCTTTAGAAGAGTTTCTGCTATTTCTATCTCTTCAACAGATAGCCCTATTACTGTTGCTGGCTCTGTTACTGCTGCTAGCCCAATTTGAGCTGCTTGCTTGAAAGTTTTTGCTGCTGGCCCTATTTCATTACCCTGCTCCCCCTCAACTGTAGACTTAATCCCATCAGGACTTTGCTTGTCAGATCCATCTCTTGACTCCCCCTTATTCTCCCCCTTTTTGGAAGTATCATGAAGGATGCTCCTCTTTTTTAGTATGAATTTGGTTCTTTTCTTCTTTTGCACTTGCTTTAGAACCAATTTCTTGAGATTGCTGATCTGTACCTGTTGGGAGAGGATTATCTGTTTCATCTCCTCTATGAGTTTGCCCTGTGATAGGACATCCTCATTTATATTTTCCAATGTTTCCATCAATTCATCATAGGTATATCTATCCTCACCACCTTTTGGTGTGTTTACCACCCTTGGAGGATCATTGGAACTTTTAGGAGGGGTCCTTTGCCTAGCAGAGGCAGCCTCTACCCCCTTGGTTTCTTGGCACCTGGGACCTTTGGATGATTGCTCACCCAAAGTTGCCGTGGGGAAGGTCTTAAGGATGTTCACACTGTCCTGCTCTGCACTTTGTGCAAAGTCAGTAGTGTGAGCCTCACAGCCCACATGCTCAACCTGCTCCTTAGTGAGCACCTTCTTGGGGTTGGGAGACACCCCTGTGGTTTCCCTATCGATATTCTCTAATGGAGAATGCTCCATTAGAGGGCTTGAAGGCTGTGGGGGTGAAGGTACAAGAAGGGAAGGAACCTTCTTTACCTTTTTCCTTATATATATATATTTTGGAGATAGGGGATGTGGGCTTGTCAATAGGAAACTGAGGAGGATTACTAGAAATGAGTGGTGTGGGTAGGTCATCAGTTTGGTTGTCAGATGAGAGCTTTGACACTTATGCCTCACCATGGGAATGGGACACACCTATCATTGTAGAGAACAATGGGGTGTCTTGGCCAGAAAAATCCTTGGAGGGCCTTTTCATATTTGAGAATACCTTCCCTTTGGGAGGTTTTGGTACATACACCTCTTGAAAAGAGGGTAGATCCGTCAATTCCTTCAGTATAAGCTCTTGTACAAACCTGGGATACATATAAAAGCTTTTGGATTTGGTATCCAGGTTTGACATAAAATCATTGAAAATCATTTGAGAGAAATTGAACTTTCTAGAGGTAGCTAAGCAGACCAAAGCATAAGCTAAGGTACTGCTAAACTCACTTCATCCAGTTGTTTTTCGTGAAATGCAATGTTGTAGGGTATGAACAAAAAATCTCCACTGTGGTGAAAATCTGTTCTTGAAAAACTTGAATACATCAGTGGGACCTTCATACCCCATAAGACTAAGAGTTTGGAAGAGATCTTCCTTAGGTAAAGAGGTTATACCCGAGGCATCATCTAATCGTAGATGGATGCGAATACACTTCTCTGTGATGGTTAGGGGTTTATCACATACCCTTGTTTTGATGACCTGTTTGCCCTCTTCAGATTGAATATCAGCATTGGCCCAGAACTGTCTTTGATGTTCCACATAGATTGTGGGATTGACAGTTAGAGCGTGGGCAATGTGAGAGGATTTGAGGAAATCCACTATGGCATGGAAACCTTCAGCTTGCTTTGGTTTCTGCAACATGGCGAGCTCGTTGTGTTCATCAAAGAATACTCGTCCTACCATCGTTCTGGTTAAATCTAGCGTTCGAATCGTTACTAGGGTTGACACTGATAAGCAAGAAATCGAGAGAGAGAAGAAGAAACAATGGAAGTTCAAAGAGCCGTTTGTATTTTGGCGGTCACAAAGGGTATTTATAGGTGGAGGGTTTCAGTTAGAAGCAGTACTAAGTATCCTAGCAGTATTAACTAACTCGCAGTATTAACTCATATTAGCAGTAGTAACACATACTGGCAGTACTAACATGGACTAGCAGTATTAACACAGACTAGCAGTATTAACACAGACCAGCAGTAGTAACCCTGATTAGTAGTATTAAATAAGTCAAGCAGTAGTAACTTTGCACTGGCAGTATAAACCACCTAGCAGTAGTAACCATACTTGACCATATTTTAAAAAAAAAATTCATGAGTAATATAGCGAGCAGTATTAACTGATTTAGAAGTACCTAGTATTCATTTGAAGCAATCTGAAACACTGAAACACACAAGGTTAGTAGCACCATGCACAATACAATATGAGAAAGTGGGCAGGAAGGAATCTATACAGGTACATAAGACACAAGACAATAGGCTTATTCAGAGTTTATCATGCCCACACTTGTGACCAAAAATGTAAATCTACCCACATCAAAAGCTTTAGTGAATAGATCAGCAAATTGGTTACTTGTATGAACTTTCACAACCTGAATTAGCTTCTTTTCATTACAGTCTCTGATAAAATGATACCTGATTTCTATATGCTTTGTTTTGGAGTGCTTGACTGGATTATTAACAATGCTAATAGCACTGTTGTTATCTATGAAGATTGGAGTGTGAAGAAAGGTCATACCATAGTCCAACATTTGATTCTGAATCCAGAGTACTTGAGAACAGCAGCTTGCAGCAACTATGTACTCTGCTTCTGTTGTAGATGTGGAAACTGTGGTTTGTTTCTTGCACTGCCATGATACTAGTCTTGCACCCAAAAACTGACATCCCCCTGAAGTTGACTTTCTATCCAAATTTGCACCACCCAAGTCACTGTCTGAGTAAGAAAGTTGGTCAAATGGTGAGTCATGAGGACACCAAAGACCTAATCTAGGTTGGCCTTTGAGATATCTGAATATCCTCTTGACTTCTTGAAAGTGTGACTGCTTAGGCCTTACTTGAAATCTTGCACACACACAAACAGGAAACATGATATCTGGTCTTTTATCAGTGAGATACATGAGGGTGCCAATCACGGATCTGTAGTGATGAACATCCACATCCTCCCCCTCAAGATCTGCAGTGATCTGTTTGTGTGTCTCCATGGGTGTGCTTGCAGGCTTTGAGTATGAGAAACCAAACTTATTAAGAATGTCCTGCACATATTTGGATTGATTTATAAATATTCCATCTTTCTTCTGTTTAACTTGAAGCCCTAGGAAGAAGGTAAGTTCATCCATAGAACTCATCTTGAATCTCTTGTGCATCAAATCTTCAAAACCTCTGCACATTTGATCTTTTGTGGATCCAAAGATAATATCATCCACATAGATTTGCACTATTAGGATTTCCTTCTTCTTTCTCTGAATGAACAAAGTCTTGTCTACGATTCCTCTTTGAAAACCATTTTCCAAGAGATAGGTAGACAGAGTGTCATACCATGCCCTTGGTGCTTGATGTAGCCCATAGAGTGCCTTCTTCAATTTGTATACTCTGTCAGGATAATTTGGATTCTCAAATCCTGGAGGCTGACAGACATACACTTCTTCTTCAATTTTTCCATACAGAAAAGCACTCTTTACATCCATCTGGTAGACTTTGAACTTCATGAAAGAAACATAGGCTAAAAATAGCCTGATTGCCTCTATCCTGGCCACTGGTGCAAATACTTATTCATAATCAATACCCTCTTCTTGAGTATACCCTTGTGCCACTAGTCTGGCTTTGTTCTTTATTACTATTCCTCTCTCATCTTTCTTGTTCCTGAAGATCCATCTTATGCCAATTGCTCTGTGGCCTTTTGGAAGATCCACCAGATCCCTCTATCTTGCTTTGTTGCCTTGTGATCATTGGAGAATTGATGTCACCAATCACTAATTGAGGAGGATGATTCTTCTGAGTTCTTGTAGCATTGACAGCCTCTTCATGAAGATTGACTTCAAGATTGGTGTCATTCTTTTCTGGAGAGCTTCCACCATACACTGAAGAATCATCATCTGTGTCTTCCTCTTCCAAAACTGGCATCTCAGGACCTTTGATTCCTAAGTCTGAGGGCTGATTTTCCTTTTCACCTCTGTCCTATTCATTCTGAGTTGGTTCAGTGTCCTTTGAATCTGAATTATCTTTCTTATCTTGGTCACAGAATTCAACAGGATCAGCAGTAGGTGTTGGGAACAGCACAAACTCTTGTCTTTGTTCTTGTGCCTGTTCTATCCCTGTTCCTGCATTATGCTCATTACTGAAACCCAAAGAATTAGTCAGTGAATCAATGTCAAATAGGCAATCAGGACCTGAACCAAGTTGAGTTGGTGTGTTCTCATTGCATTTGACATTGTCACTTTCCTTAATAATCCTATAAGAGGTGTTAAAAACTCTGTAGGCCTTACTTTGAGATGAATAACCAACAAGAAACCCATCCTCAGCTTTGCTATCAAACTTGCCTAGGTGAGTTTTGTTATTGAGAATTGTTAGATCCCATTTACAGACAACAATTGAAGAACTCCATAAAATATACGTATAAGAGAGAAATAAAGAAGAAGAATCATCATAAACTCATCTCATATGCTTTGATTGATGACCAATGGAGGGGAAAATGGGAAGAACACCACATTAAACTTGAAGGCGACTCTCATAAGAATTAGTCAGTGTGTGTAAATTGTGTTCTCTCCAAAAACCTAATGAGAAAATGAGCCACGGGCACCTATTAATAGGGACCATTTACAAAACAAATAACCAAAGCCCACACAACTATTTAAAAAGCCCAAAATACAATTCTTTATAAAACATTCAATTAAATTAAGGGCTAATTTAATCTAACAATCTCCCCCTAATGTTTTATAAAGAAAGCATCATCATATAGTCTCTCCCTTGCTTTCTTTAGAAGCTTTGGTGTGCCGTTCATCGAGTCTTCAAAGCATCACAAGCTCCCCCTCAAATGTAGGCTCATATTCTTGAAAGACCGGGACAACTTACCCTTCTTTTGTCCAGCTTTCATGACTCAACTTCACCGCTGTTTTTGACCATCAAGGAACCTAATTGAGAGAAAACATAACACAATAACATTTAACTCCAACCTCTTAGGTTTCCAAAGAGCTTTGATTCATCCATTTTGGATGAAAAATGAGTGAGTTGTACAAGTTTTCCCACAGCTGCGCATAACGGTCGTCAAAACAGAAAATTTGACTCTTAAGATCCTGTTGAGTAAGCGTTCAGCACCGAGCCTTAAACTTGAATAATGGAGGAGGGAGTGACAAAAAATTTATCACTTGTGTAGATTGAAACCATGAAGAACCGACGAGAGAACACCGTTCTTTAAAGCGGAAAGAGCACGAGTGAAATGCAATGCTTTCAGTCCAGCACTCTAACGCGGACTTTGAAAAAGATTATGGCATATTAGCTTACGGAATTTGAGAAAACTCAAAACATCAAAGTCGTACGTCTATGTTTTAGCAATCCAACGCAACTGGACTCATGTAAATCGGAGCTTCGAGTAAAACGTTGTACGCATGTTTCTGAAATAGCGCAATGCTGTCAGAAAATTCGAAAATTTTGTGCTTCGGGCTCTTGGCTCATTTCGACCTCTGATGTATCTACTTCTTGTCTACCTCTGGTCCTCCCCTCTGGTAACTTCTTTTTCAAGATTTTTGGTCCACGGAGCTCAGCATGTGGCTGCGTTGCTCTCGGTCAGAGCCTCTGTGGATAATCTCTTAACTTCTGTACATGCATAGAGGCTCTGTGCATTCGGTTCTGTGCATCACTTCAAACTTCTGTACGCATACATCTGGACAACCTCAGAGGCTCTATAGGCCCTCTGATATGAACTTTCAGCCTCTGAACTTCTGCCCTACCTCTGAGCATAATAAGAGCATCTTTGACTGCCTATGCATCATCTTTTTACTTCTGTACATGAATTCTGGATAGCCTCTGTAGAGTTTGGACAACATTTGCGCCTAACTCTGGACAGCCACAGAGGCTCTGAGCACCAACCTCAGAGGCTCTGCAATCTGCCTCTGATGTTAACATGAATTTCTGCATGTGCACAAAGCTTCTGGATCAGCTTCTGGATGGGCACAGAGCTCTGCACAGATCTGCAACAGCAACTTGTTTTTATCAGAGGTTCTGATCGTTTTCTGGACAGCTTTACAGAGGCTATGGGTAATCTTCAGAGGATCTGTGATCTGCCTCTGCAACCTGCCTCTGCAACCTGCCTCTGGTGTATTTTCAGCCTCTAATCTTCTGCACGTGCACAACGGTTCTGTGCATGCCTCTATGCATAACCTCTACACATCTTTGATCAATCTCTGGACACTTCTGGATTGTTACTTATGGACTCTCTCTGGACAACTTCTGTATGGCAGCCTCTGCATGTTTCTTGGATGACCTATGTGCTCTGCACATAAACACAACAGTAGCTTCTGTGATATGCTTCTGATTATGGACAACATGAACTTCTGCACCAGTAAAGTCGAGCTCTGTACTCTCCTGAATCTGGACAGCAGCTTCTGTTCACACAGCAGCTATATACTGACTTTAACGCAGATTCTAGCCAATTATCACACTAATTTAGAACAAACTCAAAACATGAAAAATGTTCATATGTGTCTTAGTAATCTAACGCATCTGATCTCGTCAAATATGGAGCTTCGAGGAGGGAGATATGAGTAAAATTCGACAGATGCGCAAAGCTGTCAAGTATTTCTGAAAAAATCGACTTTGCTATGAAATAGGCTAAGTGTAAACTCTGATTAGCTTTAATGTCTGAACATTCATGATCAAACTCTGAATACACTTCAAAACAGCAGCCTCTCTACCATTGGATCCGGCTAGTGCTGCACATAATAAACTGAACAACAGCAAGTTTGTGCCTGACAGCAACAAACAACAACAAATAGCCTTTTGTCCAGCAACTATCACTCGACTTCAACACAGTTTTTGACATATAAGAATCTTTATTTTGAGAAAACCCAAAACATGAAAGTTGTAAAACTATGTCTTAGGTTTCCAACGCATCCAGAATCATGCAATTTGGAGCTGTATTGAGAGAGATATGATCAAAGTTCTACATTTGTGCAAATCTGACAGCAACTTGCTATTTTGAACAACTCAACAACACCTTTCTGTTTGGGACATCAACAAATCTGCACAAATTTAATTCTGCACATATGCAAGACAGGAAAACAACATTTTCAAATACCCAAATGAATTAGTCTTTCATTGAATCAATTATGAGCAGCGGAATTTTAAACAAAATATGGATCAAAGACAATCCAATCTCGAATGATATCAAGGTCAGATCTAAGATTTAACTATCGAGATGCTAAAATAGCAATGGACTAAAGCACACACAAGGATGAGATCATAGATCAATCATCTACTTAGTACTTATCAAGTGTAGACCAATGAATGAGAAAGATCAAGAACACACACATGTAATAAAACTGATCAGATTTAACCATAATGAAATTAAATCTTCTCATAGGCATTTCATCAAACATGTTGTGTGCAGAAATCAGATTTGGTGTAGAAATCAATAAAATCTTCCATCAAAGATTATCCAAATCTCATCTATACACTAGAACAGATTTCCAATAAGCACAAAACAGAGAAAAAATCACAGAATGATATTTGTGTCAAGGCTCATGTGATTTAACCAATCAAAGCACCAAAACAACAAAATAATCATTCAATCTTCCATTGTTGCCATAGATGACCGAAATGAAGAAGAGTTTCTTCATTTGGCTATGATAACAATTGTTAGATCCCATTTACAGACAACAATTGAAGAACTCCATAAAATATACATATAAGAGAGAAATAAAGAAGAAGAATCATCATAAACTCATCTCATATGTTTTGATTGATGACCAATGGAGGGGAAAATGGGAAGAACACCACATTAAACTTGAAGGCGACTCTCATAAGAATTAGTCAGTGTGTGTAAATTGTGTTCTCTCTAAAAACCTAATGAGAAAATGAGCCATGGGCACCTATTAATAGGGACCATTTACAAAACAAATAACCAAAGCCCACACAACTATTTAAAAATCCCAAAATACAATTCTTTATAAAACATTCAATTAAATTAGGGGCTAATTTAATCTTACAAGAATTGTGCAAGGACACCTAAATGGTTTGAAAAATCCAATAAAAGGTTTCTTCTTTTTTAAAAGATCATAGGGTGTCTTGCCTTGAGATTTTACTACTAGAACTCTGTTTTGAACATAGCAGGCAGTATTAACTGCTTATGCCCAAAAAGATATTGGAAGTTTTGAATCAGCCAACATATATCTAGCAGCTTCTATCAGAGTCCTATTTCTCCTTTCAGCAACACCATTCTGTTGAGGAGTCCTAGGAGCACTGTATTGTTTCTCAATGCCTTTTTCCTCACAGAAGCTGTTTAGGTCATTATTTTTAAATTCAGTTCCATTATCAGACCTAATGACTTTAACTCTTAGATTTGTTTGGTTTTCAACTCGAAGAACAAAGGATTTGATCAGTCCACTTGTCTCATCCTTAGTCCTCAGAAAATAGACCCAAGTGAATCTAGAGAAATCATCAACAATAACTAAACAGTAGGATTTCTTACCAATACTCATCACATTTGTAGGGCCAAACAGATCCATATGCAGTGAATTAAGAGGTGAAGAGATTGTATTTATCTCTTTGGACTTATGAGAAGTTTTGTGCTGCTTGCCTTTAAGACATGCAACACAATGATCATCACATGAAAATACCTTTTGTGGCAAACCTCTTACAAGGTTGTTTTTCACAAGTTTATTCATTGTTTTAAAGTTCATGTGACACATCCTTCTGTGCTAAAGAGATGATTCATCTACTGAAGCTTTTGAAAATAAACAATTTAGAGATGAATCAGAAACTACACTCTCCAAGTCTAAGCAATAAACATTGTCCTTTCTAGGAGTTCTTAGTAGTATCATGCTTTCATCAACTACCTTGAACCCTGGAGCAAGGATAATACATTCAGTATCAGTGAATAATATGCTATGTTTCTTGTCACAGACCTGTGATACACTTAACAGGTTGTATCTCAATTGCTCAACATAGTATACATCCTCAAAGATCATCTTACCTTTTGACACATTACCTTTTCCACTTATCTTACCACCTGCTGGATTATCACCAAAAGCAACATGTCCTCCATCAATTCTTTTGAAGTTTTGAAGGCAGGCCGTGTTACCTATCATGTGCCTGGAACAACCACTATCAACATGCAATATGCTCCTTCCCTTGAGTTGTTGGTTGCCCTGCATACTTAATAAATCAGTTAGTTTTTAATAGGAACCCAAGCCAAAGTGGTCTTGGGTTTTCCATTCTCATCAACATATTCATATTCAGATTGGATGAGATTATCACACTGAGAAATCTTATTGCTTGAATACTTTGTCACAATAATGGGTCTGTTACTGGAAGCAGTACTAACTTGATTGGCAGTACTAACTTTGTTAGCAGTACTAACATCATTAGCAGTACTAAATGGGTTAGCAGTACTAACTTTGTTAGCAGTACTATCTGGGTTAGCAGTAGTATTGCTTGCAGCAACATTATTTCTGTCAGCAGTACTATTTGAAGTAGCAGTACTAACAGATTTCTTTACTTTTGGAACCCAAACCTGGACAAAGTTGTTTGTTGTCTTTTTCTTTAAGTTACTCCTTGGCTTATTTGGAGTATTTTTCTTAGAATTAGTAAACTTATTCTGAGCATGAGATTTTATATGTGCCCTTCTCACATTCTCAGCCATATTATTTCTTATTTGCTTCCTATAACCAACAGGATTTTGTACATTTCTTTGAAAACTGATCCTTTGGTTAATAGGACTGAAATAACAGTGCTTGGCTAGATGATTTAACTTGCCACAGATAAAACAAGGCTTTGGTCTGTTAATTTTTCTCAGATCAATTCCTTATTTTAAAGCCCACTGATTATTTCTATTTCTTTGATTTCCCCTTGTTTTATCATGTTTTTGGACTGATTCTGTTTACAAGTACAGGGATTAACAACAGTAGTTTGCATGTAATGAACTCCCTGTGCCTTTCCCTTCCCTCTCTTAGAGGTCTCAGCTTTTACATTCTTAACTATCTCTTCCCCAGACTTTACTTTCTCACTCTTGACAAAAGGTTTACCCCCTCTTTCATTTGTCAGAATGTGGTTTTCTAGGGGAATATCTTTTTGGTCTTTCTCATTCTTACTCTCAGAATCCTCTTCTTCAGAATCTCCCTCAACCACTACTTTGTCTAAAGGATCCACTTCAGTGGCTCCTTCAGGTAATTCCTTCTTGTCCTGTCTTTCTAAGAGGTCTGAGGTGGGAAGAATGTAGTTATTGTTGTATGGTGGAGGGGTGGTGTTGTAGCTTATCCCTCTTCTAAGTTTGTCATGGACTTGAGTTTTTAAAAGAGAGTCCATTGCTTTAGAAGCATTGGAATATTTCTCAATGTCCAGCTTTGCTTTTCAAACTCACTCCTTATCTTCTCACATTCCTCTTCAGACTTTTTAAGCTTAACCTCTAACTGATTTTTCTCCCACTTCCAGTAGTTTGTATCATAGGAATGTTGAAGTTCATTATCCTGGTAAGACTTAATTTGTTCTTCAAACCTCTCAACAATCAGAACATACTCTCTTCTATCTTTCTCTAACCTTTTAAGGTCATCACACATACTCTGATTGTGATCCCTGTACTTTTTAACAGTTTCAATACAGGTTTTAGAGCAAAGATTAGAAGTTAACTCTGTGGGAATATCAGTGCTTGCTGACTCTGAAACTTTAGCCATTAAAGCATAATTCTGAACTGCTTCTTCTGCTTGGTCACTCCAATCAAATCCCATTCCTTCTTGGGAAACAATAGCTTGAGAAGAGTTCCTACTGTTGAAGCTAGTGGACTGTGATGGTTGATGGTTGCTAGTATGCTGTTGAGGCATTCCACTTCTGCATTCTCTTGCAAAGTGCCCCAACTTGTGACACTTGTAACATTCAACCTTGGATTTATCAAATCCAACCCCATCTTCTCTTTTCTGAGCAAAGTTGTTCCTTCCAGTCCTTTTATGAATCATTTTACTCTCATAGTCAGCATAGCCATCTGCCACTTGATATCCATCTCCTCCAGATCATTAGCATTTATCTGTTCTAAGTCATCATTAATTAGAGTGGAATTAGCATGACAGGCTAGAAAAGCTTCTAAAACTGAGTCATTAGATCCATCTTGCTTTGATCCATGGGCAGCATTAACTGATTCTGTGTTAGCAGCAGAATCAGTAGAGGATGATAAAAGAGCAGCATCGTATGAGTATCCAGATGGCCTCTTCTTTGCTTCTACCTCTGCTTCAAATACTCTAAGGTCATTATAGAGGTCATCTAATTCCTTGTCCTCCAATTGGTCATTCTGTCTGAATGAGACAGTGTACATAGTCCATTCATCACCAAGAGATCTTAGAAATTTTCTGTTAACATCATCTTGATCTATCTGGATACCAACAGTAACCAACTCACCAATTAGCTTATTAAATCTATCAAAAGTTTGAGTCATGGACTCATTCTTTGTAGACATGAAGTTTTCATACTGCTGCTTTAGGATGGCCTTCTGATTTCTCTTGGTACTTTTGGTACCATAAAATCTTTTCTCCAGAGAATTCCAAAGAATTTGTGCATCAGAACAGTTACAGAATTGATGTTGGTACTTATTAGGTATAGCCAAAATCAAAGTGCTCAAGGCTTTCATCTCTGTCTGCCTCAATTTCCTCTCTCCATCTGTCTTTGGTGGAGGTCTCTTTCCTTCTGCATCCATCTTTCCTCCATCAGAAGGACCATTCTCAATGATGTCCCACATTGAGAAGTTTGTGAGAAGAATGTACTGCTTGATTCTGATCTTCCACATGTCAAACTCATTGGGTTTGAGCATGGGAACCTTTGATACCAAAACACTATCGCTTGAACTGTCCATGATTAAAGTTTTCTGAATTTTCTGGCTCTGATACCACTTGTCAGGATCAAAACTTAAACAAGAATTTAAATAACACACTCAGAAACTTATGTTAAAGAAGTTGCGGAAAAACACTTTAACAGAAAATCAATGGAACAGTATATAGAACTTCAAATCATAAGTTTATATTGCATAAAACTTAATGATTACACACAAAACCTCAATCTGTTTAACAGGCTAAACAGACGTTCTATACTTCTCTATAGAAAGGATCTAAACTATTCTTGAGGTTAATTCTCTCTAAACAAAACGTATTAATAATTGTTAATTCTAACAAAGACTTCTATACTATATATACAAGACTGAGTACAAGATAATTAAAAATAAAATTGATCTTCAGCATCAATACCATAATTATCTTCAACCATATCTCCAACTCATCTTTATCTCTAACTCATCTTTATCTTCAAGTCTTCTTTATCTTTAGAAGTAGCACTAACCTTCTCTTCTTTTAGCAGTATTAATCTTTGAGCAATATTAACCATGCTTGCAGTAGTAATTTTCAACAGTATTAACTACTAGCAATACTAACTCTCCAAGCAGTACTAACTATTCAAGTAGCAGCACTAACTTTTCAAGCAGTATTAATTCTACTAGCAGTATTAAAATTACAAGAAGTAGTAATACCTTTCAACTTGCAGTATTATCCATCCTTAGCATATTCTGACCCAACACCAACTGATGCTTCTGCATCAAATACTTCAACCGAACCACTCCCTGAACAAGAAGAAACTGAAAGTGGATACTTAGATGAGAATCATGATCAATCTACATCAAATCCACTCCCTCATGAACATAAGTGGACCAAAGAGCACCCGATAAGCCAGATCATTGGAGATCCATCTAAACCGGTGCAAACTAGGTCTGCTACATTAAACATGTGTATGCATGACTCATTTCTTTGTAAGATAGAGACAACTCGAGTATCTGAAGCTCTAGCCGACTCAGATTGGATAACTGCGATGCAAGATGAGTTGAATCAGTTCAAAGCATTAAAAGTCTGGAGACTTGTGCCTAAGCTAGAAGGTAAACCCATTATTGGCACGAAATGGGTATTCAAAAACAAAAAGGACGAAGATGGAATCGTGATCAGAAATAAATCAAGACTAGTGGCTAAGGGATATAGGCAAGAGGAAGGTATTGACTATGACGAGACTTATGATCCAGTGGCACGCATCGAAGCTATTAGAATGTTTCTTGCATATGCCGCTCACAAGAACTTCACTGTGTATCAAATGGACATGAAGACAACATTTCTAAATGGCATTCTAAAGGAGGAAGTCTACATCTCACAGCCTGAAGGCTTTGTCAATCCAGAGAAAACGAACCATGTATACATTCTGGACAAATCTCTTTATGCACTAAAGTAAGCACCTCGAGCCTGGTATGAAGTCTTATCAAATTCCTAGTCAAGTCTGGCTTCTCTAAAGGTAAGATCGATACTACTTTGTTTATCAAAAAGAAAAAAGCCGATATCATATTAATTCAGATTTATGTGGATGACATCATATTTGGCTCAACAAATACAAAATACTGTAAGAATTTTTCTAACCTCATGGTGTCCAGATTTTAGATGAGTATGATGGGAGAGATGAATTTCTTTCTCGGATTACAAGTCAAACAATTTTGAACGGGGATCTTTATTAATCAATCAAAGTACATTTTTGATATTCATAGAAAATTCAAAATGGAAAATTGTACACCTATTGGAACCCCGATGGCACCAAGAACTAAGATTGGCACTGATCCTTTGGGAAAAGTTGTCGATGTTAGAACCTACAGAGAGATGATTGGTTCTTTGATGTATTTAACTTCTAGTAGGTCAGATATAATGTTCTCTATATGTCTATGTGCTCGATATCACGATAATCCAAAAGAATCCTATTTATCTGCGGTCAATTTTTTTTTTAAATATCTGAAGGGCACTGCAGATCTTGGTCTGTGGTATCCTAAGGATACACGTTTTGAACTGACAGCATATTCAGATGCAGACCATGCATGTTGTATGCTTGACAGGAAAAGTACGTCGGGTCACATACAATTTTTGGGCGATAAACTCGTGAATTGGGCTTCAAAGAAACAACTATGTGTTTCTACATCAACAGCCGAGGCATTGTACGTCGCTGCGGCGTGCTGCTGTTCTCAAGTGTTGTGGATGAGAACACAACTCCGAGATTATGGCTTCACATACAAAAAAATCCCGATATACTGTGATTCGAAGAGCGCCATTGCCATATCTGCGAATCCTGTTCAACATACCAAGACCAAACACATTGATGTATGATATCATTTTATCAAATATAATGTATAAAAAGGTACAATCGAACTTTATTTTGTAAACACTGATTACCAACTTACAGATTTATTTACCAAGCCTCTCGACGAAAAGAGATTTAATTTTCTCGTTTCTAAACTTGGTATGTTTAATCTCAAGACTTAATTTGTGATTACCTACTAAAGTTTTTGATACTGTTATTTTTCTTCATTTCATTATTTTTAATCTGAAAGTTATCTGCACTTAAGTTTGTTCATGATCTCAGGGGGAGTGTGTGAAGATGAAAAGATGATCTACATACATTTGAGGGGGAGTTCATATTATTGTATTTGTTTATCACTGATAAATTTTCTAATGCATAATTGCAGAGGGGGTAAGAGTAAGAAGTACTGAATATGACTTCTTATTACATCTGATCAAAACTCGTACATTCAAAGTTTTACTTGATAGGTCATGAATTCACAATTAATCAATGCATGAAAGATTGAACAAGAGGTAGATTGGGTTGGAAATGTTGTATTATTCACAACCTAGAGAGAAAAAGAGTTTCTCTCTAGAAACACTTACAAGACATGAAAGTCTACATTGTGAAAATAGAAGTTACAAACAAACTACAAACACCTCCTATTTATACCCCAATCACCCATGTTACACAATATAGCCCAACCCATTATGCTAATAACAAAGCCTATTGCACAAATGATGACTTTACAAACCTTTCTAAATACAGTACATTAACATTCTCCCCCTAAAGTTTTGTAAAGGAATCATCTCTTATCAGCTTCAACTCTTCTCCCCCTTGATTTCTTTAAAAAACTTTAGCGTTGCTTAAACTTCAAAACAACTCTGGCTCCCCATTGAAAGTAGCTCTTATCCTTTGAAATATCAACAAAAATATCAAACCTGATGTGGATAGTAACCTCGACTGAGTGCATATAAAGACAACTTTTAACTTTAGTAAACCCAACACATTCCTTAACGCCTAGAATAATGATATGTGTGGATTATGACATGACACCCAAAGTGCATCTTCAGTATATAACATCAAATCTGTCTTTGACCGCGAGTTGAATAGGAATTCTGCTTAAGAACTTAATCTGGTATGCTTGTCGGAGGATGCAACTTGTAGCAAACACTACTAGGTAGGGTAGAAGATTTATCTGAGGAAAAATTTGACAGTTAAATCTCACAAGGCAACTTGTCGCAAAAATGGGTGTGAATAGTAACTTGTCGCAAAAGCTCAGAACTCACAGAACAAGTAAACTCTCAAAACAAATAACTTGCAAAGAACTATTCATGTTCTTTCGCGCTAAACATGATGTGTGTGTTATTGAAACTCGCAGGCCTCTTCATGCGCGTTTTGAAAACTCGCAGGCCTTGACTTGCGCGTTTTATGACTTAGGAAAAATTTGACAATATCAAAACTCGCTAAGTATGAAACTCGCATACTGAAGGAAATTAATCGCCCAAACTCTCAAGCTTCGTCTTGCGCGTTTCCCAAACTTGCACGCTTCATCTTGCGCGTTTACTCAAACTCGCAAGCTTGATTTGCGCGTTTTAGGACTTAGAAGAATTTGACAATATCAAAACTCGTAGACGACATTTGCGCATTTCTCTCTATCCATGCGCGTTCTTCAGCTTGCGCGTTCTTCAGCTTGCGCATTCTTGCGATGAACTTGCGCGTTTCACAGATCTTGCACGAAGTCGAGTCAGAAAACTTGAAAACACCAAATCTTTCACATTTGTGAGCATGTTCGAAAACACTTATTAACAACTTTGTAGTTGAAGATCTTGTCTAAAAACATCTCATTGACAGAATTCGATCTCAACTCAGTAAAAAAAAATTCGATCAAAAAAAATCTCAAAATCGACTAATTCTTCTAAATTAATTGAAATCACACAATGTGATTGATTACAAATGATTCGACTCTAATCAAATAATCAATCTAGCATCAAATCTTGATCAATTAAGCTCCAAAAAGAAGAATTTGAAATCCACAGTTACTATTCATGCGACCACATTACTGTTCCATTGAAAAAATGCGAATTCGATCGTTTCGATGAATAATTTCTTCGATTAGGCTCTGGACATGATAGGTCATGAATTCACAATTAATCAATGCATGAAAGATTGAACAAGAGGTAGATTGGGTTGGAAATGTTGTATTATTCACAACCTAGAGAGAGAAAGAGTTTCTCTCTCAAGAAACACTTACAAGACATGAAAGGCTACATTGTGAAAATAGAAGTTACAAACAAACTACAAAAACCTCCTATTTATACCCCATCACCCATGTTACACAATTTAGCCCAACCTATTATGCTAATAACAAAGCCTATTGCACTAATGATGACTTTACAAAACTTTCTAAATACAATACATTAACATTACTGCTTTCTGTCATTTACTTTTCAATAAATTTTGTGAATAAAGCTTTGTACTTTGACGACTTTTGATTTTTTGTAGAATTAAGAGAGAGCTTAAATGATCATATCATATATGACTTAGAACTGACTTGATGAGATTTAAGATTGAGCAAAAGGTTTATTTCTAATCTTAATCTCATACGTATCTGAAAGAAGGACAACTTTCAGATATGAAAATATGTTCTTAAATGTTCAAACCACTTCTGATTCTTAAACAAATTTCATGAATATAGAAGTGTGATTTTAAATGCTTTCATTTTATATGTGCTTTCATGATTAAGAAACCGTGTGTTTCCAAAGATAAATACATGTGTTTTATCTTTTCCCTATACTTTCAAGTATTTACATACACCGGTTTAACTTTTTGTTGAACATGTTATCACCATGTCTCAAATTGCACAAAATTTTTTGATGGTGATACACCCCGATTGAAATTCAAAGTTTGAGCGTTGATTTCATTTCGAAACATTTCTTTCAAGAGTGTCTATATTTTGATTCGTATAGACAATATCCAATTTTTGCTGACCTAAGCCTTAATTGATAAATCATTCTGATTTTGATATTTTTCATACAATGTTAGATTTTCAAACAAGTTTATTGTATTCATTTCTTTAATTCAATGTACTTGTTTTGAAATATCTTCAATGCTTAAAATGCTCAAAATCTTCATGATTACATCCATGAGCATACAGACATCTGACATGTATTGTTTGTGCTTTAACTGCAAAGTTTAACCATGTTGAGCAACTTGTACTTTTAGGATTACATGGGTTCATTGTGTGAGAACTTAACTGAACATCTATGGATTCACGTTAACCTGTATTTCTTAACCAAGAAGTTAATCCTTGAGTGATCGAAGAGTGAGGAGTCAAAATAACTGAGTGTGGGTTGTGCCATGAGGTAAAATGAAAAAGAGAGTTTGGTTAGAAGTGAGCTCAATGATTAAAAAGAAAGAGGGTATGAGATCAGGGTAAAAGAATATCAAACTCTTCTCCAACTTTTTCTGAGTCGGGCAGACACATTGTTGGTGTTTCACAATTCTTTGGTGAACATCATTGAAACAGGCAACTAGCCCATGCCAACTCTTGATAAAAACCCCACCAACTACTCATTTTCTTCTCAACAAAAAGATGTTTCAATTTTTAAAAGGGGACGCAACACATAATCTATCTGATTTTCATTTGGAAAATCTGGATATTGAAAAGGAAGGAAGTCTGCCCCACCTTCGCACTTCGATCATGCACAATTGAGTCTGTGTTTAACTGTTATTGTCTCAATGTTTTACACAATTTTGAGCCTTATAAAAGCAATCATAATTTTTTCAAACACAAGCACGTACACACAGAGAATTTTTTTTTCTGTCCAAATGTTCATAGTTTAACCTTATGTTATTCGATGATTGAATGGAAGACCTGGGGGAGTGAACATCACAAAAGCTCCTTTCCATTGTGTATTCGTTACACATAGTGACTTCGTGTTACTGACAGACATTTTAACTGATTCATTTATTGATTCTGGTGTTACATTCACAATTTGTCTGAATTTGCAAGGATTCAGATCAATATCTTTTTGGATCAATCGATGGTCAGAGGCTCGTTTAAAAGATCAGTGGTTAGAACAAATTAAAGACATTTCTTGTAAAGAGTTTTGATGATCTCATGCTCCAATCATCAAAATGGGGGAGAAAGAATCAAGAAATGTTATAGATAGGAGACAAAATCAAGAAATGTTTGTGAAGTGATCAAGAAAATTTTGTCAAAACAGTTGATTTTGAAGAAAGTTTTTTGAAAGCTGAAAGAGCAAATTCAAATAATTCTGAAGACGAGCTGATTTTACTGAAATTTTCTTTGAAGACAATTTGCTAAAGCAATCCGAGCTAAACCTGAAGATAATTTCTTTTCGATGTCTGAAAAGAGAATTTTCAAAGAAAGGGGAGATTGTTCTGAGCATAAAAAAGGGGAGATTACACTTCAATTATTATGTTGATTTCTGAAGATATTCTGAGTTGACAAGAAGTCTACAAAGAAAACACAAGCTGATAAAATTCTTCATTGCAACAAAGGGGGAGATTGAATTGCAAAATCTTCTAGAGATGATCTTGAATGCAAAGGGAGAGATTGTTAGTGCACATAGTTTTTGGATACAAGATCATGATTACTGAAGCTGAAAGTCAACCAAGTCAAATGCTCAAAGTCAACTCTCAAGTGAAAGTCAAAGTCAACATTGTAATAAGTCAAAAGTCAAAGTCTTTTGTTTTGTTTTGTTTTGTAATGTGTTGTAAGTGTGCGCGTGTTTCTTTTGTAATAGATATATAACTAGCTTAGTAGTGAGAAAAATAGTAATTAGAAGTGTTGTATGCATTCTGTTTAGAGAGAGAAAGTAATAGAAAGAAAGTGTATACGAAATCTGTGATTAGTTGAAACAGGTAATTTGGTTAAGATTGATTGTGATCATCTTGTTGTTGTTGTAAATTGAAATAGATTAGAACTTGACATAACTGGGAATTAACAAAATCAGATTCAGAAAAGTTATTTACCTCTTCGGAAGTCTCCTCATCAGATTCATCGTATTTGACTTCCTTTCCCATTAATCACATGTGAAACGTCTCTTCTTTATCCTCCTCATAATCTGAATGATCTAGCCAGTAATCATCCTCAGCCATTAGTGCTTTGCTTGCCTCTTTTTGCTTGTCCAGAAGCATCTTATTCTTGTAGTTCTCAGAATTTCTAACAATCGTGTTCCTGAAGTCCTTTTCAAAGTGGCCTATCTTGCCATAGTTGTAGCACTTGACTGGCTCCTCAGATTTCTTCTCTCCATACTGGTTCACATACTTTCTCACTTCTGGCTTCCTATCCACAAAACTTTTTCCTTCAGATCTTCTATCATCAAACCTTCTTCCTTCAACTTTTTCCTTATGTTCGTAGTTCTTGATCCTGAAGAGTACCTCTGACTATTTGAACCCGTCTTCTTATAAAATTTATTCTGAAAGGATTGGGTGATCAAAATCATGGCTTGCTTCAGGTTCTCTCCATCATCAAAATTTGAATTGTCACTGTCAGAGTTACCAGAACTAGAGACCACAATTTTCTTCTTCTTTTTCTGATCTTTCTTTTCTTTCTCTTTCTTCCTATCAACCACCAAAGTTACTGAATCATCAACTTTCTTTTCACTTTTCTTTTTCTCTTCTCTTTCTTCTTCTACTTCCTCTTCATTCTGCCTCAAGGTTTCATAAACTTCATGTAAGGGAATCTCACTCAGATCTTTCATCTATTTCATCCTCCTTGTATGCCTTTTCCACTCAGGTTGCAACACACTCAAAAACTTAACATTGTTCTCAATATGTTTCTTCTTCACTTTGTTCTTTGCTAACTCATTTAACAAAGAAACAAACCTTTCATAGGTTTCCTCAAGATTTTCTCCAGCTTTGGCTTTAAATTCCTCATAGTTGTTTATGCAGTTAGCCACTTTCATCTGGTTTCCAATCTTTAATCCCATCATCATCTTTTCCAACTGATCCCACATCTTCTTAGAAGTTGCCTTGTATCTATCAATCTTAATATAAATTTCATTTGGAATGCTCTGAAGAAGTAAAGATCCGGCTTGCTTGTCTGCCTTGTATCTCCTCTTTTGCTCAGGTGTATAGCTTGAAAAATCCACCACAATCTCTTTAGTCTTTATAGCTTCGTTCTATGTACCATCTTCACTATCTGAACTTTCATTGTCCTCATCAGAAACAACAACAATTACTGGTTTCATCAGACCCTTATCAATTGATTGTTTGATATATTCACCATTCTCATGTTAGTCTATGAAATCCAGGAATCTGTCCTTTCATTGTTTATATTCACCTTTGAATAGAACTGGTGGTTTAACATCTGTACCTATAGCAAGAGCATCATTTGAAGTCATCTTGAACTGAGCATTGATCTTTAAACACAAAAAACAGAAACTTTTCAAAAATTCTGAAAATAGCCAAAAATTGACTAAGTACTGAAGTCGCAAAGCACTAAAGAGTACTTGTCGCAAAACACTAAGAACCCACTTGTCGCAGACCAAATGATCTAAGAAATGAGGAACTCGCATAATGAAGCGTGCAAGTTCTCACTTGTCGCAGACTGAAGGTTGGGACTTCTGGAGTTGTCGCAGATAGCTGTTTGCGAGTTCTTACTTGACGTAGATAGAGGTCTGCGAGTTCTGAAACTTACTTGTCGCAATGCATCTGCGAGTTATCTTAATTAGAAAAAAATTCAATGATTAACTTGTCGCAATGCGTCTGCGAGTTCTATACTTAGAAAAAATTTCAAACAATTAACTTGTCGCAGAAAGGAGCTTATTGCAGATCACTTGTCGCAAAGCAAACAGAACAAACACCAAGAAGTCGCAGACAACGTCCTGCGAGTTCTTTCTTGTCGCGAAACAAAAAAAGCAAACAAAAGCTTGTCGCAGATCACACTCTGCGAGTTCTTGCCCTCTGCGAGTTCTTCAAGTATGAATCTTGCGAGTTCTTTGGATCTTACGAGTTCTTCAGACGTTCGAACTTAGAACATCAATTTCAGCCATAAGTCGATCGATTCTGTGAATTTGGAGATGAAACTTTGCAGGATTACTCACAATATCATTCTGAGCCGATTACAAGCAAACAATTTCAAAGAAAAACAACAAAAGAATACAATTCGATCTAGACACAGTGCGTTTACAGTGCGAACCAAAACACAATAAAAAAACCAAATTCACACAAAACTGTTGTGAATTAGACTAAGCAATACAAAAAAAAATTTGTTCTAGAATAAAAATCGAGTACAATACTATCAATCTCCAATCCAAAACACTACTAAATCACAAAATTCGATTCTTGAACAGATGCCTCTGCGAGTTCTTAAAAAACGACCACAAATCATAGATTCTTGACAATAATTCTGAATTGTGCTTGCTCTGATACCAATTGTGTGTCCCAATAAGTTGAAGAATGATCAAGATGAACAACAAATTCAACTCAAGATGTCTTATGATTCAATTTCAATCTTACATATTACAAACTCTTTCCCTCTCAAAATTTCTCTCTCTAAAATGCAAGTTCTATTAAGGTGCCTTAAAGCTTACAAGGAAAAGAAAACTATTTATACCAACAAGTTTACAAAGGAAACTAACAACTAACACTAGACTTTGACTTTATTATGCTTGACTTTGACTTTTTCTAAGAGAGGCTTTGACTTGAGCAATGACTTTCAACTTTGTGATCTTGGATCCAACATAAATGTGCATTAACACTTTGGGACACATTGCACCGGGATCACCCAACCACTACTTGAAACGGGGTAAATAATACCCGCATCAAGCCATTTTAAAATCTCTTTCTTAATGACCTCTTTCATGATGGGGTTAAGTTGTCTTTGTGGTTGTACTTTACCAACGCTATTTTCTTCCAAGATTATCTTATGTTGGCAAAGCGAAGGACTAACTCCCTTGATGTCGGCTAAGGTCCAACCTATGGCTTTCTTGTGATTTCTCAACAATTCTATCAACCTCACTTCTTGATCATAACTTAAGTTGGAAGAAATAATTACGGGTAATTTTTCCTCTTCCATGAGATAAGCATACTTAAGGTGATTGGAAAGTGGTTTTAAGTCTAAATCTAGTGCTTTTATCATAACAAAGTGATTTTTCCTATCCGAAAAATCAAGCTGCTCAAATGCATCTATAACCTCAATCAAGTCATCTTCCGAAATATCCTCGTCAGTGCCCACAATCTGCTCACTGTGGGTGCATTTTATCAAACTTAACTCAAAATCATCACTTATAGTTCCAAGGGTAGAACAATCCTCTACTTCACCATTAAACTTAAGAGACTTGAAAACATTAAAAGTCACTTGTTGGTCGTTCACTCTCATGGTCAACTCTCCTTTTTGTACGTCTATCAATGTTCGGCCGGTCGCAAGGAAAGGTCTTCCTAGAATAATGGGAACATTTTTATCCGCCTCATAGTCCAAAACTAGAAAATCTGCCGGAAAAATAAAGTTATCAACTTTGACCAAAATGTCCTCGATTTTTCCTTTCAGATATGCCAAAGATCTATCTGCGAGTTGCAAAGTGACGGTGGTTGGTCGGACTTCTCCAATTCCCCATTTTTCAAAAATGGATATAGGCATGAGGTTTATGCTTGCTCCCAAGTCACATAGTGCATGTCCTACTTCTTGTCCTCCTATGGAGCACGTGATGGTGAAACTCCCCGGATCCTTTAATTTTGGCGGGATTTTGAAAGTAAGAATTGCACTACATTCCTTAGTTAGTGCAACGGTTTCAAATTCTTCAAGCCTTTTTTTTATTGAGAATGTATTTTAAAAATTTAACATAAATTAGTATTGGCTCGAGAGCTTCAACCAAAGGAATGTTAATGTGGAGTTGCTTGAAAATATCCAAAAACTTTTTAAACTGAGCATCGACATGTTTTGATTTTAATATATCAGGAAAAGGCAACTCATCCAGATCTGGTTTCGATGCTTTTTTACCAGGTGTGGGCACAGTCTGCCCACAGTGGGTAAACTGTGCAAAATTTTTGCAAGAACTGGATGGATCTGCTGTTTTAGACACATAATTTGAGTTTTGTGTTTTCTCAACAGAAGGGAACAGTCAAGGAAAAATTTCGTTATCAAAGAGATGTGAATCTTTTTGCAAAATAGGCACGTGAGATGATTTTGTGTTTTGGCACGAGTCATCTCCACTCTTAATTTCTCTTACACTTACGACCTTGACATGTTCCTTATGATTTACCTTAGGGTTCTCGGTGTCACTCGACAACATCCCTTGTGGTCTATTTTTTAGCTCGACAGCAAATTGCCCGAGTTGGGTTTCGAAACCCCTCAAGGTTGCATTGGTTTGGTTTATAAAACCTGTTAGAGCATAAATATGTTGGATACAAGATCATAGAAGACTGAAGACTGAAGGTCAAAGCTAAAGTCAACTCAAAGTATCAAAGTCAAAGTCTAGTGTAATAAAAGTCAAAGTCAACAGTGTATATTTTCTGTTTTATGTTGTTTGCGCGTTTTAGTTGTATGCGTGAATAGTATTTAGCGCGTTTCTAGTCTTTGTATATATAGTGAGTTGTGCGTGTTTTAGATAGATGACAATTCAGTGTGTATGTTGTGAGTGTTCTTGAGATATAGAGAGAAACAAGTGTACGTTGAATTCAAATCAATACAAGAGTGTTTTAATTGGAAATTTCATGTTATAATCTTGATCTATATTGATTGTGGGACACACAATTGGTATCAGAGCCGACTAATTCAAAAAGATTGAATCAAATTTTAAGATTTTGGATCGTATTTTTGAATGAAACCGAAAATGAACTGTGTTACTTGATTTCATCGATTTTATGTTGTTTTGAATGTAAATTTGCTTGTAATAGATTCGTTTTGATGCATAGAATTGATTGTGTTTGATTCACTTAGGCTAATTCACAAAGAATTAGGGTGAATTTTGGATTTTTGTACGATTTTTTGAACTTGAGTCTGTACGTACTGTCATAAGATCAAAGTTGTATAATTGTTGTTTTTGTTTGAAATTCAAGTATTGTAATATGTTCTAACATCGAAATCGAGGATCTCTGCAAAATTTCAAGCCAATTGAAGATGATTTGAATCGAATCAGGTTGAAATATCGAAATTGTGAACAGTACAAGCCAAGAACTCGCTATATTTGAGAAACTCGCTAAGGAAGAACTCGCAAGCATCAAGAACTCACAGAAGGAACAACTCGCAAGCCTCAAAGAACTCGTAGAGAACTATTTTGAATTTGAAGTGAGGAACTCGCTAATGGGGTCGTGCGAGAAGCTAAAACTCGCACATAACTAGGTGCGAGTTTCTACTGTTCAATTTGTTTGTGGTGTGCGAAGTTTTGTCTGCGAGAAGTAGTGTTGTGTGCATTTGGTGTTTGCACAAAGTATCCTTGCGTTATTTTTTACTAAGTCTAAAACTCGCAAGATTTGAATCTTGCGCGTTTACATTTAGCGCGAAGTTGGTTTTCGAAAATATTCTAAGTGTCTAACTCGCAAAGGTCTTGCAAGAAGTTTCAAAACTCGCACATTGTGGTGTGCGAGAAGTAGAAACTCGCAGAGTACATTGTGCGCGAACCTTGGTTCACGCAAGTAGTGTCGTGCGCGAAGCACAAACTAGCACATCATTGTGTGCGAGAAGTGACTTCACGCAACCTTCATTGTGCGCGTTTCTCAAACTCCCAAGAAGGCATTTGTGCGTTTTGTTTAGGTTTATTTGGTATGCGAGTTTCATACTTAGAAAATTTTTCTGAATTTTTTTTTGTTGAAATTTAACTAAGTTTGATTTTTGTAGATCCACTTTATTTCTGAATTTTGACGATCAGTAAGCAGTATAGATTCAAGATGACTTCAAAAGATGCTCTTTCCATCGGTACGGATGTCAAGCCCCTGGTTCTGTTCAAAGGGGAATATGAACAATGGAAAGACAAATTCCTGGATTTCATTGATCGACATACAAATGGAGAGAACATACTTCTATCTATCAAGGAAGTTCCCATGGTATTACCCACTGTCGAAATACCAGATGACGAATCGTCTGATAGTGAGGACAGTGACGAGGACAGAGTACAGAAGATGACAACTGTTCCAAAGGAATATGCTCAGTATTCTGATGAGCAAAAGAACAGATTCAAATACGACAAACAAGCGAGATCTCTTCTTCTTCAAAGTATCCTTAATGAGATATACATCAAGATTGATAGTTATAAAGCAATGCCAAGAAGATGTGGGATCAGCTGCAAAAGATGATGTTGGGATCCAAGGTCGGGAATCAAATGAAAGTGGCTAACTGCATTAACTACTATGAGGAATTCAAAGCAAAAGAAAACTAGAGCCTTGAAGACACTTATGAGAGATTTGTACTGCTTCTTAATGAACTTTCAAAGAATAAGGTCAAGAAGAAGCAGATTGAAAACAATGTGAAATTCCTCAGCATTCTCCAACCCGAATGGAAGAAACATACACGGAGAATGAAACAGATGAAAGATTTTAGTGACATCCCACTTCATGAGGTTTATGAAACATTGCGGCAGAACGAAGAAGAAGTTGAAGAGAAAAGAAGTGAAAAGAAGAAGAAAGCTGAGAAAGTTTCTGATCCAATAGCTTTAGTAGCTGGAGAGAAAGAGAAAGAGAAGAAAGAAAAGAAGAAAAAGAAGAAAGTTGTGATTCCCAGTTCTGATTCAGATTCAGATTCAGATTCATATAGTGATGATGGAGAAAACCTCAAGCAAGCTATGACTTTACTGACCCGAGCATTCCAGAAGAAATTCTACAAGAAACCAGGTTCAAATACACAAAGATATTATTCATCAAGTTCAAAGAATCATGAACATCGGGAAAGAGTTGAAGGAAAGAGATATGAGGAGAACCGGTATGTAGAGAGAAAGTCGGATGAAAAGAAGAAGTATCTGAATGACTATGCTGGTGCTGAGAAGAAAGCTGATGATCTGATCAAATGCTACAACTGTGGCAAGGTTGGACATTATGCAAAAGATTGTCGGAAGCCGAAGGTTTGGAATTCAGAATATTACAAGAACAAAATGCTCTTGGCCAAGCAACAGGAAGCTGGCAAGGCATTGATGGCTGAAGACGAGTATTGGCTAGATCATTTAGATGAAGAGGAGAACGAAGAATCAACTCACATGTGTTTGATGGGCGACACTGTGAAGTATGATGATTCTGATGAAGAATCAGCTGATGAGGTACTTAATCTGTCTAAATCTGATTTTATGGTTAAAATGGAAGTTATGATGATCGAACTTCATGATCTTCAAAACAATCTGAAAAAGGAAAAGAGCAGAGCTGAAAAGAAAAATCAAAAGATCTTTGAACTTAACAAGCAAGTTGTTAGGAACAAAGATTTAATTGATTCTCTTCACAAATCTGTTTCTGATTTTAAACTGGAAAAAGATTGTTTTGAAAATAAGATTTCTGATTTTGAATCTAAATTGTCTAAGTCTGTTTCTAAAAGGCAAGAATATGTTTTAAATGCTTATAAATTGCAGGTTGAAAACAAGAGCTTAGCAAAGAAGGTAAATGGTTTGGAAGCCAAACTGTATACACGAGGTCAAGCAGATCAAACTATTTTTCTTAACACCCTGAGTGAGGAAGCTGATGTTAGAGAGAAGTGGGGTATCGGTTACGAAAACCCACACTATCTAAAGAAAGCTATCAGAAAACAACCAGCTTTGTATAATTTTGATTATCTTTTTGTGGCTGGAAAATATCCTCATTTGAAACCCAAATTTATTACCAAAATCATCTGACGAAGTAGAAGCTAAAGAGGATGAGAAAAGAAAGAACTTAAAGAAAATGCAACTACCATTCTGCTATCAAAAGCTGAATGATAGTTACATTTCAGATCAGTCAAAATGTCTTTCAAATGATTATTTTGAAAGTTATTCGTCAAAGGAGTTAGAGGCAAAACCTGTTGAAGCTAAAATTTATGTTCCTCCACTTATTTTAGAAAGCAAAATAATCGAGCTTGAAAATATTTTATCTGATGAAAGAATATTGGCTGACATTGAAAAAGTTGTATTCTCAACAGTTATAAAGAACACAATTTTTAAAGTTGAATCTAAAGAGTGTTCTATATCCTCTAAAGCACCTCATACTTCTGAATCTGATTTTGATGATTTATTTGAGTCTGCAAATGATTTCTTAAATTCTGATGAAGGGTGTGTGAATGAGATTGATATGTTTGATTTCAATGCTAACCTTCGAGATCATTCTACTTTTGTTGTTAATGGTCAAGTTTTACCTAGTGTGCATGAGAAAAGCGAATCATCAACTAAGGTTGGTGAATCAGTTTCTGTGAATGCTGATTACAATGCTAAGGGTAAGAAACATAAGAAACATCGCTCACAGAAATGGATCAACACTGGTAAACACAAGAAAAATCAATCTCAGAAATCTGATTTTCCTAATAAATCTAAATTCTTTGTTTCAGATATAAGAAAGAAAAGATCAGAAGAAAGAACTGAATGGCGACCTAAAAGGAAGACTGATTAGAAGGCGGAATCAATTCCTGATGTAGTTACTGATAGATGTGATAGTAGTGTTAATGATGTAGTTGGTAAAGTTGCTTTTAATAAACAAAACCTTGTAATTCCTTACAAGCGATATTCAATAAAGCAATTGTTCCAATTATCTCGTCCTACTACTCAATCTTATACTTATCGGTGGAATGATTTTGCTTGTTATCGTTATTCTAATGATTGGTTTGGATCTTATCATGTTTATTCTTCTAAACCAAATGTTTTCAAAAAATTTCAAAGGAAAAGAGGATCCATATTTAAATGGATACCAAAATCATGTGCTAATCTGTTAGGACTCGTTTTTAAATGGGTACCTAAATCTGTTGTTCCCTGATTTCTCTTGCAGACCCGGCATATGTGGTACTTAGATAGCGACTGTTCCAAGCATATGACCGGGAAGAAAGCTTTATTGTTTAATTATACAGAGAAATTCAGCGGAAATGTACGTTTTGGAAACAATCAGTTCTCACCAATTCTGGGCTATGGTGATGTGGTACACGACAAAGTAACGATAACGAAGGTGAGCTATGTCGAAGGATTAGGGCACAACCTATTCAATATTGGCCAGTTCTGCGACAAAGGATTAGAGGTAAATTTCAAGGCTAAGAGTTGCTCAGTGTGTACTGAAGACGAAAAAGAACTCTTAGTTGGTACTAGCAAGTCAAACCTCTACACCATCAATCTTGCAAAGGTCCAGAATGACAATCAGGTTTGCTTACTGACAAAAGCTTCGATGCAGCAAAGTTGGCTTTGGCACCGACGGCTATCACACCTGAATTTTCGTTATATCAATAAATTGGTCAAAGGCAGATTGGTGAATGGACTTCCTGGGTTGAGATATGAAAAGGAACACTTGTGTGCAGCGTGTGAAAAAGGGAAGATGAAGAGAGCTCCACATAAACCGAAGACTGAACCTAGTACCAATTCTCCATTAGAGTTGTTGCATATGGATCTTTGTGGTCCGATGCGAACGCAAAACTTAGGCGGGAAGAAATATGTTCTAGTTATTGTGGACGATTATGCGCGATACACGTGGGTCAAATTTCTACGATCAAAAGATGAGACGCCCAAAGTACTCATTACTTTTCTAAAGACGACCCAGGTGAATTTGCAGAAACCAGTCAAGCTTCTCAGAACTAATAATGGCACAGAGTTCAAAAACATAATTGTTGAAGAGTATCTCGAATCGGTCGGGATATCACATCAATACTCTGTTGTTCGTACGCCCGAACAAAATGGAGTAGTCGAAAGGCGAAATCGAACGATAGTCGAGGCCGCTCGCACTATGCTCAACCAATCAGACCTTCCTTTGTTTCTATGGGCAGAAGCTATTTCGACTGCGTACTACACTCAAAACCGTTCCATGATACACCGTAGATTTCAAAAGACTCCGTATGCGTTGATCAACAACCGAACAGCAACCATAAAATATTTTCATATTTTTGTTTGTAAGTGTTTTGTGCTAAACGACAGAGAGAATCTCACCAAGTTCAGTGCTAAGGTAGATGAGGGCATCTTCATTGGATATTCTTCTACATCTGCTACATATCGACTTTACTTGAAGAAGTCAAAGACTGTTGTCGAGAGCGTAAACGTCACATTCAATGAGAAAATGGCTTTTGAACAAGTCAGTTCAGAACCCGTGATAACCAGAGTGTTAGCTTCTGGACAACTCAGTTCAGAACCTGTATCTGAAAAGAACAAATCAGATGAAGCATCAACGTCTACTAATCATTTATCTGATTTAGATCTTTTATTTGAACTGTTTATGATGAATATCTTGGGTCTAATGTGTATAAACTTGTTGTGGTTGACAGGATGGAAGATTCAACAGCTAATCATCCAACCACTTCAGAAGTTTCTACTGAATCAAATTCCCAGATTCAGCAAGATATTTCAGTTCAAATGCCTACTCCAATAGTTGAAGGTGTATCTACTAATGATGAGCCAGAAGTTGCTGAGTCAGTAGGATGTGCTGTAAGGACAGATCAACAGACTGAACAAGTTGTACCTACTGAAACTTCTGCACCAGTTACTTCAACTGAATCCCTCCCTCATATTGTTCAACCTGAAGAAGTTGATAGTGGATTTTTGGATGATAATCATGATCAATCTTCATCTAATCCACTCCCTCACGAACATCGCTGGACCAAAGAGCACCCTCTACACCAAGTAATTGGAGATCTCAACAAACCGGTGCAAACTAGGCCAGCAACTTTGAATCAATGTATGCATGACTCATTCCTCAGCAAAATAGAACCTACTCGAGTATCAAAAGCTCTTGCTGATTCGGATCGGGTGTCTGCTATGCAAGAAGAGTTAAATCAGTTCGAAGCCCTGAAGGTTTGGAGGCTAGTGCCAAAACCAGAAGGAAAGACCGTGATAGGCACTAAGTGGGTATTCAAAAACAAGAAGGATGAAGATGGTATTGTCATTCGAAATAAAGCAAGACTTGTTGCCAAAGGTTACCGGCAAGAGGAAGGCATAGATTATGACGAGACTTATGCTCCAGTAGCACGTATAGAGGAAATCCACATGTTTCTATCATACGCAGCTCACAAGAACTTCACAGTCTATCAAATGGATGTAAAGACTGCCTTTCTAAATGGCATTCTTAAGAAGGAAGTCTACGTATCGCAACCAGAAGGCTTTGTGAATCCAGATAAACCAGATCATGTCTACATCTTGGATAAAGCACTTTATGGGTTAAAACAAGCGCCTCGAGCCTGGTATGAGGTATTATCAAAATTCTTGGTCAAGTCAGGTTTTTCGAAAGGTAAAGTTGATACCACTTTATTCATTAAAAAGGAAAATCCGATATCATTCTTATTCAAATATATGTTGATGATATAATATTTGGCTCTACAAATCCTAAATACTGTAAGAACTTTTCAAATCTAATGGTGTCAAGATTTCAAATGAGTATGATGGGAGAGATGAATTTCTTTCTCGGATTACAAGTAAAACAATTTTCAACGGGGATTTTCATTAATCAGTCTAAGTACATTTTTGATATTCTTCGGAAATTCAAAATGGAAAATTGCAAACCAATTGGAACCCCAATGGCACTAGGTACTAAGATCGACACTGATACTTCGGGTAAAAGTGTTGATGTTAGGACTTATAGAGGAATGATAGGTTCCTTAATGTATCTTACTTCAAGTAGGCCAGATATAATGTTTTCAACATGTTTATGTGCAAGATATCAGGCTGATCCTAAAGAATCCCATTTGGCTACTGTTAAACGGATTTTTCGATATCTGAAGGCGACTGCAGATCTTGGTTTGTGGTATCCTAAAGATACATGATTTGAACTGACTGCTTATTCAGACGCAGATCATGCTGGATGTATGTTAGACAGGAATAGCACATCGGGTCATATTCAATTCCTTGGAGACAAGCTCGTTAGTTGGGCGTCAAAGAAACAACTTTGTGTTTCCACTTCAACTGTAGAAGCAGAGTATGTAGTTGCTGCAAGTTGCTGCTCTCAGGTCTTGTGGATGAGGACACAACTTCGAGACTATGGATTCAAGTTTGACAAAATACCGATCTATTGTGACTCGAAAAGCGCTATCGCAATATCCGCTAATCCTGTGTAGCATACTAAAACAAAACACATTGATGTCAGGTATCATTTTATAAATGATAATGTAGAAAGAGGTACAATAGAACTTTACTTTGTAAAAACTGATTATCAACTTGCAGATTTGTTTACCAAAGCTTTAGATGAAAAGAGATTCAATTTTCTTGTGTCTAAGCTTGGTATGCTAAATCTCAAGATCTAATCAGTAATTACCTATTAAAGTTTCTTTTATTGTAATTTTTCATCATTTCTTTATTATTATTTCTGAAAGGATATCTGCACTTTAACATTTTGTTCATGATCTCAAGGTAGTGAGACAAGATTCTAAGTTGATCATCATTATTCTGAGGGGGAGTTTATAGACTTGTTGCATTTACTTAATTGTTAAATTTTTGTGATGCATGACTTTAGGGGGAGTCTATGAGTACAACAAAAGGAGTAAGGATATGATTTCTGATTATTTCAGATCAGAACTCGTACATTCACCGTTTTATTGCTTTATGTCATTTACATTTGAATAAATTTTGTGAATAAAGTTGTTTTGACATGACTTTGAGACTTGTGCAGAATGAGAGAAGCTTTCAAGATCATATTTTTATGACTTCAGTTGACTTCCATTGATTTAAGATTGTACGATAAAGGTTAATTTCTTATCTTAATCTCATATATGGTTGAAAGAAGGACAATTTCAATCATAGAAAACATGTTCTTAAATGTTCAAACCACTTACCGATTCTTAAACATATTTAATGAATTGGAAGTGTGATTTTAAATGTTTACATTTTATTTTGAGTTTGAGTGTTCTATAAACCGTTTGTTTCCAAAGATAAATACTTGTGTATTGTCTTTTCTATATACTTTCAAGTATTCACACACACCGGTTTGACTTATTGTTCAAAACGTTCTTACCATGTCTCAAATTTGAAACATATTTTTCGATGGTAAGACACCCCGCTTGCACTTCAATGAATTTTGAGCGTTATTTCATTTCGAAGCGTTTCATTCAAGGATGTCTATATTTTGATTCATATGGACAATATCCATTATTTTTTACCATAAACCTTGATTGTTATATCATTTCTTATCTGATCATTTTTCATACAATGTCAGTTTTTCAAACAAGTCTCTTGCATTCATATTCATTCATTCAATATACTTGTTTGAAATATCTTCATTGTTTAAAAATGCTCATATCTTCATGATTATATTCTGAGCATGTATACATCTGACATTTGTATATTTGTGCTTTAACTGATAAAGTTAAACCAATTTTGAGAAACATATGCTTCATAGGAATATGGGTTCTTTATGCTAGGACTTGTGTTTCTTTCGAGTGTTTATGTGGAGTTCGGGGTTTAATCTTGTATTGATTTATAACATGAAATTTCCAATTAAAGGTGTTCTCATATATTGATTGTGGAAATTTCATGTTTAATTGGAAGATTAAACCCCGAACTTCGCTAAAAGGTGTTCTCATAGTGGAGTTCGGGGTTTAATCTTCAGCTTTTAGCGGAGCTTCTGTTTCTTTCGAGTGTTTATGTGGCCATTTTTTGTGAACTTTGTTTCCCGTTAGCTTTTTGTTGTTCTGCTGTGGTCTATTGTTTTTTCTGCAGCTTGCCGAAAATCTGTGAATTTTGTTTTATTTCTTTCTTTCTTAATAAGATTCTGTTGCCTTTCAAAAAAAGTTGATTCATCCATTTCTCTCTCATCCCATTTTTTCAAATTATGTAAACTAGTGGGTGCACTGCGTGTTGCGCGGTTACGAATTATTGTTGTCAAAAAATACGTAATTATATTAGCGGCAAATGTAATTGATTAGTTGTTAGAGATGCTCTAATACGATGAATGTATCAGTGGTATTTTAGATGCAAATTATTTTTGTATACTAATGCAATGAATGTCTCTGGAGTATTATTGATGTAAAATATTTTAGTACATACTTAGTAAATTAAATAATCTTGCAGCCTAATTAAGTTTAAGGACCTAAAACATTTGACACCCACCACATCAAATAAAGAAGAGTTACGAATTTATATAATGCAACGAAACATTCTCCTAAATTTCAAGAATTCTTGAACTCAAAACTCTATGGCCAATAAATTAGCATACCGAAAGTAAAAATACATTTGTTTATGCCTCTTCTAATAACACAGAACAATAAAATAAAAAAATTACCTTAGTTACCCATATTGATTGATCTCTGATCATCTTGAGAACGATCTTGTAAGTGAAATTGGTGACTGGGTGTGACGCTTCTGGAAATGAAGCCGGTGACCAGGTGTGATGCTTGGAGAGGAGAGAAGAATTAATTTATCAGTCATGAGTTAAGCCGATGGACACTTCGAGAGGAAATAACAGAGACTATGAAAGGATGTGAAACATATGCTTTTAGGGAGTCTAAAATATAAGAAATTTGACATCTTCAAGCAATTACTCCTTTTACCTTCTCAACCTCTCATCAACTTAAATCAACGATAGATAAATCAAAATACAATGATTATCAAGAACCTTATCCTTCTAAAGATGCTTTTGATGGTAATCTCATGTACCCGATAACATTGACAGTGAAGAAATTTATTTTTTACTTCAAAACCTATAAGAAACTGATTTATCCAACAAAAGAAATTGAGAAATTTAGAGATAGTGAAGAAGTGAGGAAGCAGAGAAGGCGCTACGGTAGATCAAAAGTTTGGAGTTACAGTATAAATTGTTCAATAAAAATTACCAACAAGCCTCCCTCACCATGAGACATACATTTTTTCTAGGGGTAGAAAAGTCATTTAATGTATTAAACATTTTACAAAAAATCCAAAAAACTGTGAAAATTTCTACCAACAATCCTGGCTTTACCATGATGCCGCGTCAATGGCTTGTAGTACTACACTATTGTCCCACATCATTGGATGTGATTGTTTCTTTAATAAATATAATAATATAGATATAGATGTTCGGCTGTTAACTGACTGGTCGTAGGTTCAAATCCTACTTGGGGAGAATTTAGAGTTCTCGCTTTTCTGACCTAGCGCCCCCTGTCCTATTAGTTTCTAAACTAGCAGAATCGCTAGACATCAAAAGTAGGAAGTTTCTTGTTGGTTTATCTTCCTCACCCTCGAATAGGTGAACTTGGTTCGTTCAATTCTTAGGGAGAAGAAGGATGGAAATGAATGGGAAGAATGGAGTAGTCTCTTCATTAGATGGAAGGAATTATTCTCCATTAGCCTCATTCGAAGAACGAACAAGAAAAGGCTTACTGTTTAGGTAGGATAGATCGATGTGGTCCAATGGCTAAAGCTCTGCCAGCTTCTTGTAGACTTACTTCTATTTAGTCTCCGAGTTCTTTTATTTATTTATGGTGAAATTCTTCTTCGCCACTAGTGGCAAAGAAGTTCTTGGTAATTAGCAAGGGGGAAGGAAGATCTCCACTCATTTCATTCATTCAGTGCCTGCGGTGAGGCGCTACCCACAACAAACGAAGGGGGAAAGCTTGCTTTGCTTGCTGTAGACCTATTTTTAGGCTTGGTAAATGTAAGCTATTGTTGTAGGCTCGAGAAGGGGAGGCTCGCAGAAAATACCATCAAACAGAATAAAAGTAACACCTTTAAACAGGAAAATCAAGAAGAAATCGAAGAAGAATATGGAAATCGCAAGCAAGGGTTTAAGGGTTCGTGTGCTCTCAAAGAATCCGTATACTCAAGAAAACTTACGAAAAGTGAGGGTTTCGTAGACAACCAATTTATATATACTCTGGAATGATTATGACACGTGGCACGAATTCATTGGACCACCCACTTTTCGTAGATGACACATATACGAATTGTCTATGAAGGATTAGACAATGTGTGTGGGAATTTGCATGACTCGATATGCGAATTCTGTGTGAAACAAGAATTCGTATGACAGTGTGATGCGAATTATTCACTTTTCACATATAGGAACATGCGAAAAGTTAGATTTCGTATAACTCTGTTATGCAAATTCCAACAATTTGTGTAACACACATGCGAATTCTTGAGATTTCGCATGATAGTGTTATGCGAATTCTGGCCTTAGCAACTTTTTCATCTTTTTGAAAAATATTCTAAACTTGGAAAGTTGCTATTTTAGGAAACTTTTCAAAACTTGCCAAAAATAGAAACTTTCCTTACATGAAAATTTTCCAAAAATGACATTTTTAACTGTTTTTAAGTTTCAAAAACATTTACACACACTTTCACACTTACAACCCTTTTAAGATTTGTCAGTATTGAGCTCCCCCTTAACTTGATATCTGTCTCTTCTGACGGTTGACATGATCTTCCTCCTTCTTGATGTATTTTTATGTATTTCCTTTGTTAGCCCCAAATCTTCTGTTTGTTAAAGTGTTGAAAATACCCAAGTCCTATTTCAGAGGACTTACAAAGATAGACCTTAGAGGGCATAGACTTCAAAGGACGAAGACTTCAGAGGACAAACCTGCCTCTGAAGTACTTATCAGAGATTGCAACTTTCAGCATAAGACATTAGAGATGGCTTCATCAGAGGCTCTGAAGACAACATCAGAGCTCTGAAGACATTCTCTCTGAAGATGGCGCTGAAGACTTTCCTGAAGTATCAGAACAGATAACCAATCACTTAGTGATAAGATTTACTTTATAGAGTAGGTTACTAGTCAAGCATGTCTTGAGCTTACCTATTAGGTAAGACACTGTTCAAGCATGCTTCTATTTGTCAGAATAGTACACTGTTTATTTTATGGTCCTATAAATAGGACCATCACTCCTTTGACAAAAGTGTGCTTTTTGATATCTTGTACAAGAAGAATCAATTGAATATATCTCACGAAGATCTTGTTCTTTCTACTTGCTTTATATATGAACTGTGATATTTGAATCTGCTTTTGATATTAAACTATATTGCTTTCGCTGTTTATACTCTTGTTGTTTATGTCATTATTGTTATAAGATTAAATCTGGGATCCAACAATTGGTATCAGAGCCTCCTTTGTTTTCTAAAACAAAGAAAGATCATATGTGCATACTCGGATAGATTTAATTCTTACTAATTCAAGCTTTTATTATCTGTTCATGTTTATGTAAACCCTGGTTTATTAAACTTCATATGCTCCAGATTTAAAAGTAAATAACAGTTACATCATTTAATAGAAAGATCTTCATAGAAAAGCATCAGTTCTTCAAATCTTCATCTTTTCTTCATAAAAATGGCAAACTCAAGCATAAGTGCCATTTATACAGCCGGATCATTAACCAAACCTCCTACACTTCTAAGGGATGAATATCCTCAATGGACGATAACGATGGTAAATTTCTTAGAAGGCATGGACAGGGATCTGTTAAGATCAGTGAACGATGGACCACACCAACCAATGGTGTTGGTACCAAGAGTTCCAGCAACAGCAGATACTGCTGAAATCCCTGCTTACTATGAAAAGAAAACTTCAAACTTTACGGATGAAGAAACTAACAAGATGGATAATGATTCAAAAGCTGTTATATTACTTATAATGGCTATTCCCAATGATATCTTCCAAGAACTTGATTCTTGTGTAACTGCAAAAGAGATATGGGATCAGTTGTTAAATCAACTTGAAGGAGGCCTACAAACTCAAAAGAGTAGGAGAAATCTTTGTATCAATGAATATCATGATTTTCATGCATTACCCGAAGAAACCTTACATCAAACATACTCAAGGTTTAACATCCTCATCAACAAATGTAGAAAATTTGGGGTCATGAGAACAAAAGAAGAAAACAATGTTCTCTTTCTTAAAAGTCTAAATGAAGAATGGTCACAACTGTCAATGTCGATACAAGCCAATCAAAATCTTGAATCATGGTCATTGACTGACATTTATGGTACCTTGGTAGCACAGGAAAAAGAAGTTGTTAAACAAAAATCAAAAATCTCTTTAGGTGGTCCACTTGCACTCATGTCAAAACAGAAGGGTGTATCACAAGAATGCAGAAATGCAGAAAAAGACAATTGTTCAAAAAGGGAATCTAAAAGAAAATCCAAGAAGGTTCTGATGTCTGAAGAAGTTGAACACTCAGATTCTGACTCAGATGACGACATCAATGCCTTTCCCAAATCTCTTGCATTAATCACCCATCAATTTAACAAGAAATTTGGCAAGAATGTCTTTGAAGAAAGAAGAGATAATGAAGAAAGAAGAGGAAATCCAGAAAGAAAATTTCAGAAAACTGAATATCAACAAGAGCCCAGATCTACTCTACATAGTGATCAAAAGGGCGTTCATTTCACCACTCATGATTCTACTCAACAATCAAGATCTCAACAATCATTTCAGCCAAGGTATCCTCAACCTCAGAGGTACTTCAAGCCACAACCACAAGTACAAGCACAAAAGACAGAATCAGACACTGCTCTTCCATCAAACCAAAATGATGGAAGATGTTTTAGATGTGGAAAGCCAGGCCATTACTCCGCCAACTGCAGAGGTAGACTCATCAAGGATGAAGACTACTACAAAAACAAGTACAAGTACAATGTCAAAGAAAGAGTACTTGTAGAAGAGATGGAAGACTGGTTGTCAGACTCAACAACCGATGGAGAGGAAGAACCCACCAATCTCTGTGGTATGGCGTTCACAGATGATCAAAGTGACGGATCATCAGAAGACTACTCTGAAAAGGTAAACTCTCCTTCCACCTCTGAAAGTGATCTTGAATTGGATGTTATTAAACTAACAGATGATTTCAAATCCTAAAGCAAAAACTTGTTGAGGAAAAAGAAAAATCAAAACAAATGAAAAAAGATCTTAATTTTTACAAAAGGGAAAAAGATCTTTTTGAATCAGAAAAGAGAGATATTTTTGTTGAAAAATCTGATCTTGAAAAAGCTCAAAAACAAAAGGAAAAATCATTTTCAGAAAAATTCAAAGAACTTGAGAAAGTTTTAAAAGTTAAAGAAGAAGAAGTAAAAAAATCTGAGTATGAAAGACTCAATTCTGTTGCCTTAACCAATTTTTTCCAAAAAGAAAGAGAAATCCTACATCAATCTCTGGAAAGGAAAGAACTTCAAATCAAAAATTATCTTGATGCTCAGGATGTTCATATAAAGATAAACTCTCAAATGGATACTCAATGGCTTGGATTCAATGAATTGGATCCATTCACTGGATTGAAGAAAACTTCACTTTCTTCCACTTTCTGTAAAGGAAAGGTCCAGAGCTCTGACTGTCCATCACTAAACAATTTCAAGAGAATAAAAACCTCAGAGAGATAAAAAATAAGGGCTCTGAACTTTAAAAATGTAGCATACTCTGAAGTACAAAGCTTTCCAAATTCCATCTTAAAATAGAAAAGGAAACTTCAGAGGTATTTTTCACAAAACCTCAGAGCAATGATCCTAAAGAGATTTTTAAGTTTAATGCATTCATCAAAGATGAATCAGAGACATCTGAACAAAGTACCTCTGAAGCAAGTACTTCTGAAGATGAACCTCAGAGTTCACTTAATCCAGATGCCCCTCTGTATTCATCAATCTCTGATGAATGCATCAGAACTACATTTGAGGATGACATCAAGAAAATATCATAGCTGATTTAGAGAAGAAAGAAAGCATGAAAAGAATCATCAAAGTCTCAAGACCTATGAAAATTGAGAAACCATCAGAGGTAGTTATCTCTGGTAAGACTGAACGAGACTTTCTTGACTCTGATTCTGAATCTGATCTAGAGGTAGATGAACAGATTTTCTACAAACCAGAGAAAGTAATTCATAAAAAGATAGATACTGTTGGTTCTGGAATTTTGAACATTCCTATTTCTATTTTAAAAAATAAACCCAAAATACCAATATGCTCTGACTTTGCATAAATGTGTCTTCAAGCAAAAACTTCTCTGGAACTTGAAAAAGAATTACAAGAAAAGGCAAAGAATAAAACTATCACTTCTCAACTCTACACTTATAAACCAATCAAGTTTACTCCTGGACAAAAAGGAAAATGGCAAGAAATTAACCATTCTGATCCTGTTTGTGCAGTGAGCAACAAAGAGAAGAGGATGTTTCTAAACAAGAGAAGGCAACTTGAAAAGAAGGTTGTCTCTCAAGCTAAAAGAAAAGATGTAGTTAGGAATACTTGTAATATTCCTAGTACTAATTCAAAAAGGAATCATAATGTATCAAATGCATTTAATAAAATGAAATCCTTTGCTTCTACTTCTTCTTGTTCTGTAAAGTGCAATTGCATCCAACTCTTGATGAAACTAAAAAATCACTTCAAAGGTTCTCACTATTTTCTTAATCAATCTATGAATAAAAATTCAGAGACAAAGCCTCAAAAGAAAAAGGACAATTCTGCCAAAACATCAAAATATAAGAAGGCAAAATTTCAAAGAGATAATCAGAAGTCTAACAAAATAGGACCCATAATGAGATGGGTACCTAAGAAAATCTAATATGTCTTGCAGAAACAGTCTATGCCGATCTGGTACTTAGATTCTGGATGTTCAAGGCATATAATTGGAGATAAAAAGTTACTATCCTCTTTCAAAGTTAAATCTGGGGGAGCAGTAACTTTTGGAGACAATATGCAAGGACAAATTAAGGGTTATGGTGAGCTTACAAGAGGTAATGTTTCAGTATCAAAGGTTGCTTATGTTGATGGGTTAAAACATAACTTGATCAGCATAAGTCAACTTTGTGACCATGGTTTTGATGTGAAATATCAAGAAAAACATTGTTCACTACTTCACTAAAAAACAGGTCAAGAAATGCTCAGAGCTGACAGAAAGGGAAATTTATACAGAATGAATTTTTCCAAACACATAAAAACTGACTCAGAGAAACTCTGTCTAGTATCTCTGAACAGTAAAGATATTTGGCTCTGGCATAAAAAGTTCTCACATCTGAACTTTTCTTCACTTGATAAATTGGTCAAACTAAATCTGGTTAAGGGATTACCATCTCTGAAGTTTAACAAAGATCATCTTTGTTCTGCTTGTGAAATGGGAAAAATGAAAAGATCTTCCCACAAGACCAAAAGTGATAATAATTGTCCAAAACCTCTGCATATGCTTCATGTGGACCTTTGTGGTCCTATCTCTGTACAGAGCTTGTCAGGTAAAAAGTATATCCTCGTTTTGATTGATGAATACTCTAGATATACTTGGATAGAATTCATCAGAGCCAAGTCTGATGTCCCTGATATTTTAATAAGATTGTTAAAAAGATTGCAGGTTCTGTTTGATACCAAAGTTCAGAAGCTGAAAAGTGATAATGGAACAGAGTTCAGAAATGAAAAAATCAACTCATATCTTTCAGAGGAAGGCATAACTCCGAACTTCTCTGCATCTAGAACCCCTCAACAAAATGGTGTTGTTGAAAGGAAAACAGAACACTAGTTGAAGTTGCAAGAACTATGCTTGCAGGATCAGATCTTCCCACAAACTTTTGGGCAGAGGCAGTGGCAACAGCCTGTTTCACGCAAAACAGAGCTACAATTGTCAAAAGATTCAAGAAAACATCTTATGAACTCATTAACAATAGGAAACCTAATGTTAAATATTTCCATGTTTTTGGATGTAGATGTTTTATTCTAAATGATAGAGTGTCTCTTGGAAAGTTTGACAAGAAAGCAGATGAAGGAAAATTCATTGGCTATTCATTAGCCTCAAAAGCTTTCAGAGTGTTCAATCAAAGAACCAGAACAATCCGAGAGAGTATCAATGTGTCTTTTGATGATGACAAAAGTCTGGCCAACAAAGATATCAATCAAATTGCCAAAAATATCTCTGAATCATCAAAGATAAGATAATCTGAACTCAACAAAATATTCGAAGATTTCTTTGATGATGAAAACTCGGAGTTTTTATTCAGAGATATTCATAGAGCAACTTCAGAGGAACCACAAACGTCAGGTACAAATCTCTCTGGTCCCTCTGAAGTTACAACTTCTGCTTCCTTGAATGCAGGTCCAAGAAATGAATCAACTTCAGAGCCTCTGGAATCAACGTCAGAGCCTCTGGTATCAACTTCAGAGCCTCTGGAATCAACTTCAGAGCCTCTGGAATCAACAACAGAGATGTCTCCAACTATCATCTCTAAAGCTCAAACTCCACCTCATGTTTATGATCCACTCACAAGATGGACAAAGGATCATCCCCATGATCAGATCATTGGTTCACCTTCAGAGGGTGTCAAAACCAGATCAACCACAATCAATGAATGCTTTTTTGTAAATTTTTTAAGCATCATTGAACCAAAGAAGGTAAATGAAGCTCTTGAAGATCCTCATTGGATCTCTGCAATGCAGAATGAGCTTCGGGAATTTAAAAGAAACAAAGTCTGGACCTTAGTTCCCCTTCCTAAAGGAAAATTTGCAATTGGAACTAAATGGGTCTTCAGAAATAAAAAGGATGAGGATGGCATTATAATCAGAAACAAAGCTAGGTTGGTTGCTAAGGGATATTGCCAAGAAGAGGGCATTGATTATGATGAAACCTTTGCACCTGTGGCTAGGCTAGAAGCAATTAGAATCTTCTTAGCCTATGTTGCACACAAAGGGTTCAAAGTATATCAGATGGATGTTAAATCTGCCTTTCTGAATGGTAAATTAAATGAAGAGGTTTATGTCCAGCAACCACCTGGTTTTGAGAATACAGAGTTTCCAAACCATGTTTATTATCTTGATAAAACTCTATACGGACTTAAACAAGCTCCAAGAGCATGGTATGCTACTCTGTCCACATTTATGATAAATAATGGTTTTGAAAAAGGAACAATAGATACAACCTTGTTCCTAAAAAGGTACAAAAATGAGATGCTTTTAGTACAGATATATGTTGATGACATTATATTTGGCTCTACAAATCAAAAGTATTGTGATAAGTTTTCAGAGTTTATGAAGAGTAAATTTGAGATGAGTCTTATGGGAGAATTAACATTCTTTCTAGGCTTACAAGTAAAGCAAACATTAGAGGGTACTTTTATAACTCAATCTAAGTATGTCTCTGACATTTTAAAAAATACAGACTCAATGATTCAACCTCTATGAAAACCCCTATTGCCACAGGAGTCAAGCTTGACTCTGATCTTTCGGGAAAATATGTAGATGTCAAAACCTACAGAGGAATGATAGGTTCACTATTATACTTAACTGCAAGTAGGCCTGACATAATGTTTGCAACATGTCTTTGTGCTAGATATCAAGCAAATCCAAAAGAATCTCATTTATCTGCTGTCAAAAGAATTTTCAGATACCTGAGAGGGTCACCCTCATTAGGCCTCTGGTATCCAAAACTTTCTAGTTTTGATTTAACAGCTTACACTGATGCAGATCATGCAGGATGCAAGCTTGACAGAAAAAGTACCTCTGGGTGCTGTCAGTTATTGGGCAATAAGCTGGTAAGCTGGACATCCAAGAAGCAAAATTGTGTTTCAACTTCCACAGGAGAGGCAGAATATGTTGCTGCTGCTAGTTGTTGCTCTCAAGTCATATGGATGCAAACTCAGCTCCAAGACTATGGCTAACAATATGACAGAATTCCAATTTTGTGTGATTCAAAAAGTGCCATAGCCATCTCTGCCAATCCAGTACAACACTCCAAAACAAAGCACATTGATGTAAGGTACCACTTTCTGAAAGATCATGTTGAAAAGGGAACAATAGAGATGTATTTTGTACCAACTGAACTTCAACTTGCTGATATTTTCACAAAATCTTTAGATGAACGAAGGTTCAATTTCTTAATTAGCAAGTTGGGTATGTTGAACATGTCTGCCTAACACAGGAAAACATCAGAGTCTCTGATCCATTCATCAGAGCCTCTGACATGCGTAGCATGTTAAACCAGAACTTCTGAAACTAATTTCAGAGCCTCTGGACTTTTTCACAAATGGTAAAAATCATTCTTTTGTATCTCCAAGCATGTGTCAAGGGGGAGAAGATAAAGACATTATTCTTTGGTCAAGGGGGAGACAAAGAACCTTTCATCTTTCAAGGGGGAGAAAGTGAGCTTCTATGATATTTATATCTGAGCCTCTGATCTTGTCTCTGATATTTATATCAGAGCCTCTGATCTGGTCTTTGATATTTATATCAGAGCCTCTGATCTTGTCTTCGATATTTATATCAAAGACCCTGATCTTTTCTCATTAAACGAATATTCCAGGAAATTCTTTTAATAATAAATCTTTTGGATAACCATTCGTTTTTTTAAAACCCAACGGGCGGTTTTCTGACACCAAGCGGCTCTCCCCTACACACCTCAACGTGTCACCTATTAATTAGGGGATGATGGAACGTCCTTTCTGACATTGGAACTCTCAATCGCCGTTTCCATAACCTCTCCCTCTACCTTTTTTTTTCTTTCCATAAAAACCCCTTTTTCTCTTCTCATTATTCTTTACGCTCTCAGAATCCAATCTCTCTTTCTAAGCTCTCATCTTTCTCAAAAACCTGCAAGAATGGCGGCTCATTCCCAAACCTCAGATAACTCCAGCAAACTTGTTCCAAGCTTGAATATGGCACAGTTTGATGTTCCAGTAAAAGGTAACAACTACTTTCTGGACGTCACCCCTACCAAATACGATGAGCAGTTTCGCCCAATACTAGATTTTTTGACCAACTACGAACTCAACGATGTCCTCACCAAACATGCTTCAGATATTCCTCTACGCTTTGTCCAACAATGGTGGTATTCAAGTGAATACGATGATGAAAAGGAAGGACTGGTTGGTACATTGACCTAGGTGAACAAAGCATGAACATAAGAATCACCCCACAAACCCTAACTCGCCGATTCAACCTGCTCACAAAAACTGATCTTCAAATAGAAACCTTTGAGAAACTACCAACTCAAGAAGTTCTTCTTCAGTTCCTCCACCACTTAGGCTACAACAGGGAGATCACACGCCTAAGTCAATTCAGACGTCAGTACCTGCCTCCCAAGTAGAACATTATGTTTAGTGTTCTCAACCGAACAATTACCTGCAAGATTGGAAGCCAGGATCAGACCCATGCAGCGATTCTAGCCATAATGTATGCTCTCTTCTTCAACAGGAGCATAAATATGGCTCACGTTCCATTCTGTGAGATGCTGACGGCGGTGGACAAGAAGAACAAAGACTTGGCCAAAGGAAAACAACCAATTTCGGTACTGTTTCCCAGATTCATCTCTGTGGTCATTCAACGAGCAATGGATAAATTCTCCATCACTGAGGAGGGCCCAAGGACACCTCTATTTATGATGAACTCGTTCAAAGCTACAGAGGTTCCTCCTTATCCAAATGACCGACGTTTCCCACACACCATGATTGAGGTAATTCCTGCTGACTCTACTACCCACCTCCTACTTAGTCGTGTTGCCCAATCATCAGAACCGATGATGGAATCCCCAACACACTTAGGTTCTGAGCCTGAGCCTGAATCAGAGAGTGATATATCTGATACTGCTCAAAATGTTAACAGAGCGCAACCAGTGGGTGGCTCTGAGAGAGTAAGGAAGAGAAAACAAGAGAACCCTCCCTCTGACGAAGAGAATAACTCTGTCAGAGCAGAGGAAGGTGAAGAAGAGAGAATTCCAGAGGGTGAGTTTCTAAACTTAGAATCCGAGGGCGGCGAGGTAGAAAAATATGTCCTTGTTGGCACACATGAGCGATTCCAAAGCCCAAATCCCTGTGCAAACACATCTACTATCCAAGGTGGTCCAGCATCAGTGGACATTGAAACAGAGGTGCACACCTCGAACCCTTCCCATCCTAGCCGCTCAGAGGCATCTACTTCTGTATCTAAAGCACGCACCAAAGGGGAAACCTCTGATACGACTAAGTCCTCCCAACAGGACTTAGACCAAGATAAAAATACTCATTCACCCCAGAGTATGTCACCTCCTCACACACATGATGCCTTTGTGGCTCATAAAAAGATGGACCGTCCCTTAGATCAGGAGAGTCCTAAGATCTCTCGTAAAGATTGCCTGTCAGAAAAAGAATGGCATGACCTTCTTGCACATGGACTCCTTAGCTTGGACAACAAGGTTTCCACCCACATTCGTTTCTCATCATCAAATTCTGACTCTGATGATCAGAGACAAATCAGAACCATTATAGGGAAATCCTTGAAAAAGGGTCCCCAAGGATTAATGGGAAGTCCTTCCAGAGTCAATATCAAGCCAACTCCGACAGAAGGCCTCTCTGAACTCGAGGGAAACTTAGAATCATGTGTTGATCCTAAGGTCACCCCCTTCTGATTACGTTACCAAAGAGGAGTTCACAATCTTTGGTGATGAAATCAGAGAATCTCTGAAGGAGATTAAACTTCAAATAGAGAAGACCTGGATGTTCTGGAAAGCCTGGTCATCAAAAATGACTCTGTTCTATCTAGAGAAATTCAGAACTCAACCACAGAGCTCCTCAAGGTAATTCCAACTCCATCTTCCCCCACTCCAACACATGCAGACTTTTCTCAATTCAAAGAGGAAGTCTTGCGTTCTTTGGCAGAGGTGATTGCAAAGATCCCTACCTCCTCTGCTGCTGCTCCTACTACATCCGAATTTGTTACAAAGGTTGACCTCACCAACTTCTCCAAGAAGATCACCAGCAATGTAATGAATATCTCCAGCAAGTTTGTCTCCAAGACCACTCAGCAGAACAAAAAGATTGAAGACCTTCTGCAGAATATCAAATCTTCAGAGGGATCATTGAAGCGGAAGGAACCAGAGGTCGCATGCTCTGAGGAAACCCGAAAGAGGGCCAGGTATGAAGACTCTGATGACCATGATGACCAACCTCAGGGGTCATCCGATCTTCATAAGGGGGATAAGACTCCTATACCAAAAACTGTTGAAACACAAAAGGAGTCCACTCCCTCTGAATCAAACCAAAGCAAGGAAAAAGGAACAGAGAGACGTTCAACCTCAACCTCTGCTGAAGATAACCAGGCCACTCTAAAGTCGCCAGTACCTGTTATCTTTCTAGCACCATCTACTTCGAATGCTCCAATAGTTCCAATAATAGCTGTAACTCCAGAAACTATTAGAGCTCTGGAAGAAGATGAAGACGAACAACTAGTAGACTTCTCTACATCAGAAGATGCATTCTCATCACCAGAAAGACCAACTTATGTGATGAGAGATGCTTACGAATCAGAGGCTGAAAGAGCAGAACCAAAATCTGAAAAAGAAGAAAAATCAGATTCTGAAAAAGAAGCTGCTGAAAAACAGATTGAAGTAATTGATGTTGAAGAGTATGTATTCAAGAATGCTCAACCACATCATACTTCAACAACAACAGGGCTGAAGGATTCACCAGAGATAGATGGCTACATCTCTGAACCTACAACAGAAGATCCTCCACAGACAAAGGAACCAGAGACCATGGTTGCTGATGAACAGGCTCCTTCAGAGAATTCTGTTCAGAAGGAAAGCATTGGTTTACCAGCCAAAGTGTTTACTCAACCTCCTACATTCCTTGCATCCAATCCCGAAGCTTCCATAGAAGACCACTTCAGATACATCTACTGTGAGTTCAATATGGCAGACACTCTAGTCATTCCTCTGAATCCAGGGATCAAAGAGAACATGCCGGACTATGAGCGAAGATTTGTCAGAGATAAAACCTCACCCAGAGTACAAGTCCTCCTTGATGATCCAATCATCAAAATCAACAAAATCTCAGAGAAGACCTTTGCTTACAACAAGATCATCTATAGGGATTATGTGGTAACTCGATCTGATAAGAAGATTTATGAGTTCAATGATAATGATCTCGTAAATCTAAATCCATATGATTTACCTCATTTGTATGCCTATTGCTCTACCATATATGATCAAGGAAGAAGGGAAATCAGGATGGGCATGGTTGAAGTCATACGGGCAATGGAGGCCTATGTCAAACACAGAGCAAAACGTGACTTCCAAATTGTTCTGAACCTGGGGGAAGAAAAGCTGGAGGTAACTGAACCTGTGGAGTCGATCCTTAATCTTGAGGCAAAGAAGACTGGATCAATCATTGCAGAACCTCTGGGTTTCGTCTACAAATTAAACCAAGTAAAGAAGATCTTTCTCGCTTCGTAAGTTTCGAAGTACTTTGATGAAACCTTGAGAGGTATAAAGAAAATGATCCATGTGAAGGAAGAAAGGCACAGAGCAGATTTACTTGCAAAGCTTGACTTAGAGATTGACTCGATGATCAACTTCAGAGCTCTGATCATAAAGTTCCATGGAATCTGTTAAAGTGACAAATTTTAGTTTGTTTCTTTATTTTTGAATATTACTTTCTCTGTATTAAACTTCAAAATGTTTAAGAAGTAATATTTAAGAGGATGATTTTCTCCTCTACGCTTTCTAGTTTAAATCTTCTATTCTCTGCTATTATTATATCTTTTATTTTCAACACTTAGGGGGAGATTGTTAGCCCCAAATCTTCTGTTTGTTAAAGTGTTGAAAATACCCAAGTCCTATTTCAGAGGACTTCCAAAGATAGACCTCAGAGGGCATAGACTTCAAAGGACGAAGACTTCAGAGGACAAAGCTGCCTCTGAAGTACTTATCAGAGATTGTAACTTTCAGCGGAAGACATCAGAGATGGCTTCATCAGAGGCTCTGAAGACAACGTCAGAGCTCTGAAGACATTCTCTCTGAAGATGGCGCTGAAGACTTTCCTGAAGTATCAGAACAGATAACCAATCACTTAGTGATAAGATTTACTTTATAGAGTAGGTTACTGTTCAAGCATGTCTTGAGCTTACCTATTAGGTAAGACACTGTTCAAGCATGCTTCTATTTGTCAGAATAGTACACTGTTTACTTTATGGTCCTATAAATAGGATCATCACTCCTTTGACAAAAGTGTGCTTTTTGATATCTTGTACAAGAAGAATCAATTGAATATATCTCAGGAAGATCTTGTTCTTTCTACTTGCTTTATATATGAACTGTGATATTTAAATCTGCTTTTGATATTAAACTATATTGCTTCCGTTGTTTATACTCTTGTTGTTTATATCATTATTGTTATAAGATTAAATCTGGGATCCAAAATCCTTGCTGGCTACCCCTTGACATGATGTGGATCTTTCTTGATGTATGGATATGCTCCCCCTTCATATATACATACATGTACAAATATAACAATCAATTTCCCCTATTTTTAAACATTCTCACCCTTTTTAAGATAAACAATCAATAACAATTGATGTTTAGAAAAACTCCCTGTTTATGATTTGACATTCAAAGATCATCACTTGTATTTTGATGATATAATATAGATAAAACCTCACCCAGAGTACAAGTCCTCTTTGATGATCCAATCATCAAAATCAACAAAATCTCAGAGAAGACCTTTGCTTACAACAAGATCATCTATAGGGATTATGTGGTAACTCGATCTGATAAGAAGATTTACGAGTTCAATGATAATGATCTCGTAAATCTAAATCCATATGATTTACCTCATTTGTATGCCTATTGCTCTGCCATATATGATCAGGGAAGAAGGGAAATCAGGATGGGCATGGTTGAAGTCAGACGGGCAATGGAGGCCTATGTCAAACACAGAGCAAAACGTGACTTCCAAATTGCTCTGAACCTGGGGGAAGAAAAGCTGGAGGTAACTGAACCTGTGGAGTCGATCCTTAATCTTGAGGCAAAGAAGACTGGATCAATCATTGCAGAACCTCTGGGTTTCGTCTACAGAGTAAACCAAGTAAAGAAGATCTTTCTCGCTTCGTAAGTTTCGAAGTACTCTGATGAAACCTTGAGAGGTATAAAAAAAATGATCCATGTGAAGGAAGAAAGGCACAGAGCAGATTTACTTGCAAAGCTTGACTTAGAGATTGACTCGATGATCAACTTCAGAGCTCTGATCATAAAGTTCCATGGAATCTGTTAAAGTGACAAATTTTAGTTTGTTTCTTTATTTTTGAATATTACTTTCTCTGTATTAAACTTCAAAATGTTTAAGAAGTAATATTTAAGAGGATGATTTTCTCCTCTACGCTTTCTAGTTTAAATCTTCTATTCTCTGCTATTATTGTATCTTTTATTTTCAACACTTAGGGGGAGATTGTTAGCCCCAAATCTTCTGTTTGTTAAAGTGTTGAAAATACCCAAGTCCTATTTCAGAGGACTTCTAAAGATAGACCTCAGAGGGCATAGACTTCAAAGGACGAAGACTTCAGAGGACAAACCTGCCTCTGAAGTACTTATCAGAGATTGTAACTTTCAGCGGAAGACATCAGAGATGGCTTCATCAGAGGCTCTGAAGACAACGTCAGAGCTCTGAAGACATTCTCTCTGAAGATGGCGCTGAAGACTTTCCTGAAGTATCAGAACAGATAACCAATCACTTAGTGATAAGATTTACTTTATAGAGTAGGTTACTGTTCAAGCATGTCTTGAGCTTACCTATTAGGTAAGACACTGTTCAAGCATGCTTCTATTTGTCAGAATAGTACACTGTTTACTTTATGGTCCTATAAATAGGATCATCACTCCTTTGACAAAAGTGTGCTTTTTGATATCTTGTACAAGAAGAATCAATTGAATATATCTCACGAAGATCTTGTTCTTTCTACTTGCTTTATATATGAACTATGATATTTAAATCTGCTTTTGATATTAAACTATATTGCTTCCGTTGTTTATACTCTTGTTGTTTATATCATTATTGTCATAAGATTAAATCTGGGATCCAAAATCCTTGTTGGCTACCCCTTGACATGATGTGGATCTTTCTTGATGTATGGATATGCTCCCCCTTCATATATACATACATGTACAAATATAACAATCAATTTCCCCTATTTTTAAACATTTTCACCCTTTTTAAGATAAACAATCAATAACAATTGATGGTTATAAAAACTCCCTGTTTATGATTTGACATTCAAAGATCGTCACTTGTATTTTGATGATATAATATAGATAAAACCTCACCCAGAGTACAAGTCCTCTTTGATGATCCAATCATCAAAATCAACAAAATCTCATAGAAGACCTTTGCTTACAACAAGATCATCTATAGGGATTATGTGGTAACTCGATCTGATAAGAAGATTTACGAGTTCAATGATAATGATCTCGTAAATCTAAATCCATATGATTTACCTCATTTGTATGCCTATTGCTCTGCCATATATGATCAGGGAAGAAGGGAAATCAGGATGGGCATGGTTGAAGTCAGACGGGCAATGCAGGCCTATGTCAAACACAGAGCAAAACGTGACTTCCAAATTGCTCTGAACCTGGGGGAAGAAAAGCTGGAGGTAACTGAACCTGTGGATTCGATCCTTAATCTTGAGGCAAAGAAGACTGGATCAATCATTGCAGAACCTCTGGGTTTCGTCTACAGAGTAAACCAAGTAAAGAAGATCTTTCTCGCTTCGTAAGTTTCGAAGTACTCTGATGAAACCTTGAGAGGTATAAAGAAAATGATCCATGTGAAGGAAGAAAGGGACAGAGCAGATTTACTTGCAAAGCTTGACTTAGAGATTGACTCGATGATCAACTTCAGAGCTCTGATCATAAAGTTCCATGGAATCTGTTCAAGTGACAAATTTTAGTTTGTTTCTTTATTTTTGAATATTACTTTCTCTGTATTAAACTTCAAAATGTTTAAGAAGTAATATTTAAGAGGATGATTTTCTCCTCTACGCTTTCTAGTTTAAATCTTCTATTCTCTGCTATTATTGTATCTTTTATTTTCAACACTTAGGGGGAGATTGTTAGCCCCAAATCTTCTGTTTGTTAAAGTGTTGAAAATACCCAAGTCCTATTTCAGAGGACTTCTAAAGATAGACCTCAGAGGGCATAGACTTCAAAGGACGAAGACTTCAGAGGACAAAGCTGCCTCTGAAGTACTTATCAGAGATTGTAACTTTCAGCGGAAGACATCAGAGATGGCTTCATCAGAGGCTCTGAAGACAACGTCAGAGCTCTGAAGACATTCTCTCTGAAGATGGCGCTGAAGACTTTCCTGAAGTATCAGAACAGATAACCAATCACTTAGTGATAAGATTTACTTTATAGAGTAGGTTACTGTTCAAGCATGTCTTGAGCTTACCTATTAGGTAAGACACTGTTCAAGCATGCTTCTATTTGTCAGAATAGTACACTGTTTACTTTATGGTCCTATAAATAGGATCATCACTCCTTTGACAAAAGTGTGCTTTTTGATATCTTGTACAAGAAGAATCAATTGAATATATCTCACGAAGATCTTGTTCTTTCTACTTGTTTTATATATGAACTATGATATTTAAATCTGCTTTTGATATTAAACTATATTGCTTCCGTTGTTTATACTCTTGTTGTTTATATCATTATTGTTATAAGATTAAATCTGGGATCCAAAATCCTTGTTGGCTACCCCTTGACATGATGTGGATCTTTCTTGATGTATGGATATGCTCCCCCTTCATATATACATACATGTACAAATATAACAATCAATTTCCCCTATTTTTAAACATTCTCACCCTTTTTAAGATAAACAATCAATAACAATTGATGGTTATAAAAACTCCCTGTTTATGATTTGACATTCAAAGATCATCACTTGTATTTTGATGATATAATATAGATAAAACCTCACCCAGAGTACAAGTCCTCTTTGATGATCTAATCATCAAAATCAACAAAATCTCAGAGAAGACCTTTGCTTACAACAAGATCATCTATAGGGATTATGTGGTAACTAAATCTGATAAGAAGATTTACGAGTTCAATGATAATGATCTCGTAAATCTAAATCCATATGATTTACCTCATTTGTATGCCTATTGCTCTGCCATATATGATCAGGGAAGAAGGGAAATCAGGATGGGCATGGTTGAAGTCAGACGGGCAATGCAGGCCTATGTCAAACACAGAGCAAAACGTGACTTCCAAATTGCTCTGAACCTGGGGGAAGAAAAGCTGGAGGTAACTGAACCTGTGGATTCGATCCTTAATCTTGAGGCAAAGAAGACTGGATCAATCATTGCAGAACCTCTGGGTTTCTTCTACAGAGTAAACCAAGTAAAGAAGATCTTTCTCGCTTCGTAAGTTTCGAAGTACTCTGATGAAACCTTGAGAGGTATAAAGAAAATGATCCATGTGAAGGAAGAAAGGGACAGAGCAGATTTACTTGCAAAGCTTGACTTAGAGATTGACTCGATGATCAACTTCAGAGCTCTGATCATAAAGTTCCATGGAATCTGTTCAAGTGACAAATTTTAGTTTGTTTCTTTATTTTTGAATATTACTTTCTCTGTATTAAACTTCAAAATGTTTAAGAAGTAATATTTAAGAGGATGATTTTCTCCTCTACGCTTTCTAGTTTAAATCTTCTATTCTCTGCTATTATTGTATCTTTTATTTTCAACACTTAGGGGGAGATTGTTAGCCCCAAATCTTCTGTTTGTTAAAGTGTTGAAAATACCCAAGTCCTATTTCAGAGGACTTCTAAAGATAGACCTCAGAGGGCATAGACTTCAAAGGACGAAGACTTCAGAGGACAAAGCTGCCTCTGAAGTACTTATCAGAGATTGTAACTTTCAGCGGAAGACATCAGAGATGGCTTCATCAGAGGCTCTGAAGACAACGTCAGAGCTCTGAAGACATTCTCTCTGAAGATGGCGCTGAAGACTTTCCTGAAGTATCAGAACAGATAACCAATCACTTAGTGATAAGATTTACTTTATAGAGTAGGTTACTGTTCAAGCATGTCTTGAGCTTACCTATTAGGTAAGAAACTGTTCAAGCATGCTTCTATTTGTCAGAATAGTACACTGTTTACTTTATGGTCCTATAAATAGGATCATCACTCCTTTGACAAAAGTGTGCTTTTCGATATCTTGTACAAGAAGAATCAATTGAATATATCTCACGAAGATCTTGTTCTTTCTACTTGCTTTATATATGAACTATGATATTTAAATCTGCTTTTGATATTAAACTATATTGCTTCCGTTGTTTATACTCTTGTTGTTTATATCATTATTGTTATAAGATTAAATCTAGGATCCAAAATCCTTGTTGGCTACCCCTTGACATGATGTGGATCTTTCTTGATGTATGGATATGCTCCCCCTTCATATATACATACATGTACAAATATAACAATCAATTTCCCCTATTTTTAAACATTCTCACCCTTTTTAAGATAAACAATCAATAACAATTGATGGTTATAAAAACTCCCTGTTTATGATTTGACATTCAAAGATCATCACTTGTATTTTGATGATATAATATAGATAAAACCTCACCCAGAGTACAAGTCCTCTTTAATGATCTAATCATCAAAATCAACAAAATCTCAGAGAAGACCTTTGCTTACAACAAGATCATCTATAGGGATTATGTGGTAACTCAATCTGATAAGAAGATTTACTAGTTCAATGATAATGATCTCGTAAATCTAAATCCATATGATTTACCTCATTTGTATGCCTATTGCTCTGCCATATATGATCAATGAAGAAGGGAAATCAGGATGGGCATGGTTGAAGTCAGACGGGCAATGCAGGCCTATGTCAAACACAGAGCAAAACGTGACTTCCAAATTGCTCTGAACCTGGGGGAAGAAAAGTTGGAGGTAACTGAACCTGTGGATTCGATCCTTAATCTTGAGGCAAAGAAGACTGGATGAATCATTGCAGAACCTCTGGGTTTCTTCTACAGAGTAAACCAAGTAAAGAAGATCTTTCTCGCTTCGTAAGTTTTGAAGTACTCTGATAAAAGCTTGAGAGGTATAAAGAAAATGATCCATGTGAAGGAAGAAAGGGACAGAGCAGATTTACTTGCAAAGCTTGACTTAGAGATTGACTCGATGATCAACTTCAGAGCTCTGATCATAAAGTTCCATGGAATCTGTTCAAGTGACAAATTTTAGTTTGTTTCTTTATTTTTGAATATTACTTTCTCTGTATTAAACTTCAAAATGTTTAAGAAGTAATATTTAAGAGGATGATTTTCTCCTCTACGCTTTCTAGTTTAAATCTTCTATTCTCTGCTATTATTGTATCTTTTATTTTCAACACTTAGGGGGAGATTGTTAGCCCCAAATCTTCTGTTTGTTAAAGTGTTGAAAATACCCAAGTCCTATTTCAGAGGACTTCTAAAGATAGACCTCAGAGGGCATAGACTTCAAAGGACGAAGACTTCAGAGGACAAAGCTGCCTCTGAAGTACTTATCAGAGATTGTAACTTTCAGCGGAAGACATCAGAGATGGCTTCATCAGAGGCTCTGAAGACAACGTCAGAGCTCTGAAGACATTCTCTCTGAAGATGGCGCTGAAGACTTTCCTGAAGTATCAGAACAGATAACCAATCACTTAGTGATAAGATTTACTTTATAGAGTAGGTTACTGTTCAAGCATGTCTTGAGCTTACCTATTAGGTAAGACACTGTTCAAGCATGCTTCTATTTGTCAGAATAGTACACTGTTTACTTTATGGTCCTATAAATAGGATCATCACTCCTTTGACAAAAGTGTGCTTTTTGATATCTTGTACAAGAAGAATCAATTGAATATATCTCACGAAGATCTTGTTCTTTCTACTTGCTTTATATATGAACTATGATATTTAAATCTGCTTTTGATATTAAACTATATTGCTTCCGTTGTTTATACTCTTGTTGTTTATATCATTATTGTTATAAGATTAAATCTGGGATCCAAAATCCTTGTTGGCTACCCCTTGACATGATGTGGATCTTTCTTGATGTATGGATATGCTCCCCCTTCATATATACATACATGTACAAATATAACAATCAATTTCCCCTATTTTTAAACATTCTCACCCTTTTTAAGATAAACAATCAATAACAATTGATGGTTAGAAAAACTCCCTGTTTATGATTTGACATTCAAAGATCATCACTTGTATTTTGATGATATAATATAGATAAAACCTCACCCAGAGTACAAGTCCTCTTTGATGATCCAATCATCAAAATCAACAAAATCTCAGAGAAGACCTTTGCTTACAACAAGATCATCTATAGGGATTATGTGGTAACTCGATCTGATAAGAAGATTTACGAGTTCAATGATAATGATCTCGTAAATCTAAATCCATATGATTTACCTCATTTGTATGCCTATTGCTCTGCCATATATGATCAGGGAAGAAGGGAAATCAGGATGGGCATGGTTGAAGTCAGACGGGCAATGGAGGCCTATGTCAAACACAGAGCAAAACGTGACTTCCTAATTGCTCTGAACCTGGGGGAAGAAAAGCTGGAGGTAACTGAACCTGTGGAGTCGATCCTTAATCTTGAGTTAAAGAAGACTGGATCAATCATTGCAGAACCTCTGGGTTTCGTCTACAGAGTAAACCAAGTAAAGAAGATCTTTCTCGCTTCGTAAGTTTCGAAGTACTCTGATGAAACCTTGAGAGGTATAAAGAAAATGATCCATGTGAAGGAAGAAAGGGACAGAGCAGATTTACTTGCAAAGCTTGACTTAGAGATTGACTCGATGATCAACTTCAGAGCTCTGATCATAAAGTTCCATGGAATCTGTTCAAGTGACAAATTTTAGTTTGTTTCTATATTTTTGAATATTACTTTCTCTATATTAAACTTCAAAATGTTTAAGAAGTAATATTTAAGAGGATGATTTTCTCCTCTACGCTTTCTACTTTAAATCTTCTATTCTCTGCTATTATTGTATATTTTATTTTCAACACTTAGGGGGAGATTGTTAGCCCCAAATCTTATGTTTGTTAAAGTGTTGAAAATACCCAAGTCCTATTTCAGAGGACTTCCAAAGATAGACCTCAGAGGGCATAGACTTCAAAGGACGAAGACTTCAGAGGATAAACCTGCCTCTGAAGTACTTATCAGAGATTGTAACTTTCAGCGGAAGACATCAGAGATGGCTTCATCAGAGGCTCTGAAGACAACTTTAGAGCTCTGAAGACATTCTCTCTGAAGATGGCGCTGAAGACTTTCCTGAAGTATCAGAACAGATAATCAATCACTTAGTGATAAGATTTACTTTATAGAGTAGGTTACTGTTCAAGCATGTCTTGAACTTACCTATTAGGTAAGACACTGTTCAAGCATGCTTCTATTTGTCAGAATAGTACACTGTTTACTTTATGGTCCTATAAATAGGATCATCACTCCTTTGACAAAAGTGTGCTTTTTGATATCTTGTACAAGAAGAATCAATTGAATATATCTCACGAAGATCTTGTTCTTTCTACTTGCTTTATATATGAACTGTGATATTTAAATCTGCTTTTGATATTAAACTATATTAATTCTGTTGTTTATACTCTTGTTGTTTATATCATTATTGTTATAAGATTAAATCTGGGATCCAAAATCCTTGCTGGCTACCCCTTGACATGATGTGGATCTTTCTTGATGTATGGATATGCTCCCCCTTCATATATACATACATGTACAAATATAACAATCAATTTCCCCTATTTTTAAACATTCTCACCCTTTTTAAGATAAACAATCAATAACAATTGATGGTTAGAAAAACTCCCTGTTTATGATTTGACATTCAAAGATCATCATTTGTATATTGAAGAATGAGTTCTAAGTTGTTGTACTTAAAAGTCATAATCTTTAACAATGAGGTAAGAGTCCTAGACTTTTGTCTAGAAGTCATAGCCCTTCTTACTTCTTCTTGAGTACTGGTTCCTACATCACAGGTTTAACTGGTTTTGGTACCCAGATGAATTTGTGTCCATTCTGGTTAGTATGTGAAAACTTTTTTGAGTGGTTTTCACCTCTGTGAAATGAAGTATCATAATAGTTTTTTTAGAATAATATCTTTTATTGATGTGTGCTATGTGTATAAAAATCATCATTGCAACAGTAAGAACATTAGAGTTTGCTTTTAGCTAACCTGATCAGATGCTTAGTAGACTTGACAACATCAGGAGTAAAAGTTTTACCTTTTGCAATTCTGTTCTTATATCTCTTTGTAGCTTGTGCAAATGATTTCTGGTATTTCACTGATTCAGGAGATCCCTTTACAACCCAAATTATCTTCTCTTTCTTGAAAGCTTTAGAACCAGATTTTGAAAAATGAGCATGAGTATCAACATATTTGACATAAAATGAACTAGAAGGTTTAATCTGATCTGTTTTCAAAATTTCAGATTTGACATTCTTTTTCTTGAAAACCATCTTTTGAAATAAGCTAGATACTGATTGAAATGAACAAACTTATTCAACTTAATCATCATCATAAGAAGATAAGACAGGTGTTTCAGATGCTATCTTGTTAGACAAATCAGAATTAGCTTTCTCAAGTTGTTTGATCTTGTCATTCAACTTGGTTTTCTCATTGTAAAGTTTATCAAATTTGCTCTACATATCAGATTTACTCTTCTGTCCCTTCTGTATATCTGAAGATAAGGTAGCCAACTTGTTAGCAAGTTTAGAAATCTTAGCTTCAAAAAATTTTCTCTCGGTTTCAAACTCCTTTTCCATGTTCTGATTTTTCTTAGAAATCTCTTTGAAAAGTAAAGTATTTTTCTTTTCGGTATTTTACTTCTCTTTATCAAATATATCTCTTTCAGAAATGACAATTTTCTCAAATTCAGAAACTTGTTTGGATAGTTTGGCACATCTGATTTCTAATTCTTTCTTTTCTGTTTTTGCTTTTCTAGAAAGATCAGAAAGATCAGATAATTTCTAATTCTTTCTTTTCTTTTCTGTTTCTGCTTTTTTTGTTTGGATAGTTTGGCACATCTCATATTCAGCTTGTAACTCAGTTTTTGTCAGTTTGACATTCAAAGCATCTATTTTCAGCTTTCAGCTTTGAGTTCTGAATTTTGAGCTTTTCATTCTCAGCTTCAATCTTGGGTATCTCAGGCATATATGACAGTGCACGATCCATGTTTGTGAGAAACATATTTCCTTTCTCATCTGTATAAGGCATGATTAGTGTTTATCTGAAAATATAGCTTGAAAAGATCGTTAGTCAGATAATCAGAAAAATCAGCAGTAAAAATCACAGAAAATCACTCAAAAATGATCACAAGTACAGAATTCGTATACACTCACAAAGAACAATTCGCATGCACTAACAATTCGTATAGAAAACACAATTCGCATAGAAAAGGATGGGAATACTTCACTTTTCACATGAGCTTATGTACGAATTCTGAGCATTTCGCATATAACTATGTGCGAATTCTTAATTTCTCGCATAAAATTATGTGCGAATTCTGAGCATTTCGCATATAACTATGTGCGAATTCTAAGCTTTTCGCATATAACTATGTGCGAATTCTGCACATTTCGCATAAGGTAGGATGCGATTTCTGATCTTCTCGTATGAACTTGTATGTGAACTCCTCCCTTGGAATTTTTCTTTGACTCAGATGCGAATTCCACCTTTTCGTATGATGCTCTGTGTGAAATCTTCACTTCTCGTATATACTCTAGTGCGAATTCTATCCTTAGAATCAATAAAATGAACTAATCTTCGAATTCTTCAGCCCTGTGAGTTCTTCGTGCGAGTTCTTCATTGCTCGTGCAAATTCCTTGGATCTTGAACATTTTTCCATAAAATCCCACTAATTTCCACTCAAATCTTCAAGTTTGACTATGAAATTTTGTAGAATCAATCACTTTGACATCGAGAAGAACCATGTGAAGTGAATTTTGCTAAAGATAACCATGATAGTGGGAAATTAATCTTTACATTCCGCGATTAGTAATTTTCCAAGAATGGAAAGATTGATCAAATTCATCCAATCTGTTGGTCAAATTGATTTCCAATCCAAACAATAATTGTTCTACTTCAATGGATGATCATAGTGTGATGAATTTTACACTTAATCAATCATGATTTCACAATCTTGATTTCAATGCAACAGTAACGTTTCTAATTCTGGAAATTCATAATTTTCTGCTCAAATCACTTGATGTTGATTAATCCGATTGAATCTGATATAGCTCTGATACAAATTGTGATCCCATATTTCAAGAAATCAATCAAATCAAATAATAATCAAAGAAAGAATCTAGAGAGAACCTAACGATACATCCAATACCAATGATCTGTGCTTAGAAAGCGTTGCTAGATCTCTACTCTAGAAAGCTATACAGGCAAGACCGAGCACGGGTTGACCCGGGGCTTACCTTTAATTATTTTTTTCACGACGATAGAACCGCGTCCGCATCAATCGAAGTGGTGGAAGGCGCCCTAAGTTAAAGGGAGAGCTTCTACGCCTATTTCCAAGAGATACGATTCAGCATCTGAATCGGCGGAAGGAGAGTGAGAGTTCGAAGTTGCCGGTAGGTCAATATCCGGGGGTTGATTTTCCTATGTCATAGTCCTTATTTGAAATACGAGGCCCAGAACCCTATACGGGGCAGTGAGAGGAGCTTCTTCTTCTATTTATACTTGCCCATCAGGACCCTTGCCCTATGATAGCCAGTTTCAACTCTGGACCATACCGCAGCAGCGGTTGCCGCTCGATCGATATGGGTCTAATTTTGATATGGGTATTGGCGCCTTTGATTAAAGAATGTTCTCCGCCTTCTTCCCCCACCTACCGGGCTAGGTAATTGTTGGAATGTGTTTCATTGGAACGTAGCTAATCGTCCTTGCTTTTAGAGAATTGTTGGCTCTGCCTCGGCCTTTTTGCCTATAGTCTAAGGAACCTATTATAGCAAGAGAGCTCTAAGAAGTAGGGGCGACCTCGTAGTTTTATAATGATTCTTTCACTCCTATCCCCTCATAAGAGGAGGATGCCAAGAGTTTCGCTCAACGTCCTAAGGACTACCTGACCTGTTGACCTTCCTGCAATTCAATTCCCTAATGAAATCAACTATCTGTCTAAGTGCACTAGCTGACTTCTCTGTTGCATAACGCTTCTCACCTGACTTCATAATCACATCTAAACTGCCTACTGTGAGGATCTATCTGTTGCTTCATGCTCACATTCCTTCACAAGAATAGGCTAGGATTAGTCCGGATCTAGCCTTAGTGTAGTAAATACCATCAATAGGATGAACTATATTTGAAGGAAGGCATCTATGAAAGTCTTTACTGAATTCGATATGCGTAGATTCAATTCGGAGAAGAGATTCTTTCTTGTAAGAACATGGCAAGCTAACTGAAGTCATTCAGAACTGGCAAGCACCCGGAAGCACTAGACCAACAAGCTAGATCTCCCTACGGGGCATTGCACATTTAGCCAAACTGCTCCGCTCGTGCTTCTCCTTACGTCTTACACTAGAACAGGGAAATCGCTACTAAATCACTTTCTCTCATGAATTGAAAGAGTTCTATCTCATATAGGGTCAAAATTCTACGACTTGCTTATACTAATGAACGCAAGGCAAGAAACGATTATCTTAACCGGCATACCCGAGGAATCAAAAAATCTATAATAAGGCAATCCATGGGCATGGAACCCCGAAATAGCCAATCTACAATCAAACTTTTAATCAGGTCGAAAAATTCTTGCCGGTGGGTAGAACCAAGACTCATTTTAGCCAGGAGCTTACTTTAACTACTTATTTAGCTACTTTAGGTCGTTGTAGTCCATAAATAAGAATAAAACTCTATCAAATCATGCATTCGATGCCGTTCATTCAATTTCTTCACCACCGGTAGCAATAAATTCTAAAAAGAAGCTTCCTTCGCAGGAAAGATATTCTTGTAAATAGAAAACTCGCCCTTCATTCATGAACTGTCTTTCCCGTGCCATCAAGAGCTACAACTATATCTCTTAAAGGTGTCTTAGCTCCATCGATAGGAACTACCCACCTATCCTGGTAACCTCACCCGTGAACCACGAACTACACTTACAGACAACCTAAGAAGAAACGGAGTATCACCCAGTATTTCATAAGCATAAGAAACACAAACTAGAAGAATAAACAAGAGATAACATGCATACAAAGAGGATTCTTAACTGTTTGTAAAGAGAAGATAGTTGTTTTAGGCAAGGAAAAAAACCAACCATAGCAGAACGCTATCAAAGCTTTCATCCTTGGCTGCTCCTTCAACTGATTTCATTCATTCATAAACTCGCTTGAACGTGTCATCAGGAGCTCCAGCTAAAAAAGGATAGGATCTTTACGATGGGCATGAAAGCTGCATTGATTGATTTATTTGGTTCTGCTATTGAAGCAAAAAACCCCAAGAAAACTTTAGAAATTCTCATTCTTCTTTGGCGACAAGGAAGGCTACCACTAGATAAAAGTACTAATCCGTCTATCTACTTACTACCTAACTAAGAGAATGGTATTTACTGAGAGAAGTAGTACAAGGAGCTAGATTGTTGTTGTCTTCTTTTTGGCAGTGGGATAGGGGAACTATGAGGACTGAACTTTCACTTTCTTACTTGAACTCATAGCTCTTTCTATTTTTATCTTTTGAGAGTTGTATGTAACTACAATTCTTTATGGGTTGGGGAAATCTCCTAAATTACATGAGATGAAGATAGAGTTAGCATTGATTGGGAAGGAAGGAACTAGTAATCCATTTAAGAGGACTTTACCCTAGAAAAAGTAAATGGGGGGGAAGGAACTGACTTTTTCTAACTCGGAGTGAATTGGAAGTGCGAGATGCACTAATCGGATAGAGACTCTCTTTTGACCTGACTTTCCCTATTGGCTTTGACTGCGGTAAGTAATTCATTCAAATAGATTCCATTTATTTAGAGGGTGGGAAAACTATTTTTTTATTAGGATTAAAGGCTTAGCCACCTGACTCACTCTGGATAGAAAGATTGAGGGGGTCAGACACGACGGAGACTTTCATTGAATATGGGATTGAGACTACGACTAGAATGGAATTGCTCCATTGATAGATCCAGATTCGCATTTGCCCATCTAAGAATTTCTTCTTTCCGGGTCGTGAGCTATGTAAAACGATAAAAAATATGGGTTCTATTGGGCTTTCACCTGCACTGCCTTCGCCTAGGACATTACAAAGGGCGAGAAAGGGCTTACTGCTGGTTCGGAACTCCCCTATCAATTTGAATTGATTTACAACCCCTATTTTCAAGCTTATAAAAGGAATTGCTTCTATTAACTTTAAAGAGTGTCTCTCCTGTTCGGATCGATATGAACAAGGTAGGTTGATAGGTGGGTAGGCTTCTCTCCGACTAGTAGGACATGCAGTTCTCCCCTTAGCCTTAGGGCAGGCACGAAATCAATTAACAGCTTCTAACGAAAAGAGGATGACTTACGACAGCAAGAACGACCAAAATAAGTAAGTCACTTGCAATCCTAGGAAGAATTAAAAGAAATCGATGAATGTGTCCCGACCAAGCAACGAAGAAGCACTAGCAGATGAGATTGGACTTATATAGACTAGGAAACACATGGAAAGACAGTCTTGGGGGTGCCCAAAACAGAGTGAGAACTAGCCCTTTGAGGAGCTCTCTAAGCTGTCTAACTCTCTATTACCATATGTAGAGGGAAACCAGGTTCAATAGCCGGATAGAGTAAGAAAACAACTAAAAAGAAATGAGTACTTGCTACGGGTGAAGGAGTAAAGAGTTTCAAGAAAAAATCTCCTTAATGCGACTGCGGGAAGGCTGTTCTTGCCACATTTTGCTGGGGAAGAAAGAAGGAATTGAGTCCTTTCACATTTTCACGGAAAAAGGGGAGTGCCTATTAGTAAATTTTGACTGGAAAAAGACCCTGAACCCCATACCATCTCTTTTACTTATTATAGGCCGAGGAGCGTAGATTCATCTTACTTTTTATAAATTGAAAAAGAGACATAAGTCATGCATTCGAGCAAGAGCCTTTGCCTTTCTTTGTTATGTAAATAGAGGGCCGGAGGAAGAAGTGCTAAAACCTCAACAAAAGAATTAAGGTGATAAAGTCTTACAGGAGACGCTAGTCTTCTGAATTGAATGGAACGATTCCTCTCCCTTGGTTGCCTTCACTGCCCGTGAATCCCTTCTATTTTTCTATTCCAGTAGTCTTATGTGGTTTGGTCTGTTCATTAGTTGCTTAACTCATAGTAGTTAGGAGGTTGTTGTCCTAATAAGTGTAGCGGAGTGCTCCCTGTCCTATTACTCATATATAGGGCTATCACCCTAGCTTTCCCTGTCTCTGCCTTTCTTTCCTAGTCCTAAGTTTTTCTTCTAGACTATTTCTTGGGATTGGTTTTGACACTATTCAATACTAGATATCTACTCGTGGAGGGAGGGGAGGCAATAGATTCATCTTAGGCGGTAAGTGAAGGAGCTGTAGGGCTTAGGGCAGCGAGTGAGCCTCAGATTTTTCTTCAATAGGCTCTAGAGGAGGTGAGAAGAGAGCCAATAACTATTATAGAAAGACTTAACAATTCATGGCAAGAATTAGAGTTGAAGGAAGAAAGACATGAAATGCTAGAAGGATGGAATCTATGAATGAGCTCTTTCGTCTAAGCCTAGAACTAGGCAAGAGCAAGGAATGGACTTTAAGTGAGTTAAAACCGGAAGGAGGGAACAAAGGTCAGTTCTATAAGGCAAGAAATCAAGATCAGAAGAAGGAGCAATGCAGAATAACTAAGCATGACAAGAAGAGGATAGCTAGACTTTCAAAGACAGTAGCAATGTCAAGGAGACTAATCCCGATATTCTTTCCCTAGCAATTGGAGGATTTTATTGATCCAAGACCCGTTTGTAGACATGGGCCTCCCCCGCTGTCATTTAAGGACAGAAAGAATTATCTTACCTTTCTCTTCTGTCAGTCTTTGAAGTTTCATTTCTTTGAAAACCAAGGATGAAGCTAGAATGTGGAGTATGGAGTTATCATGCTTCCGAATTCCACTAGCATAAAAGAGTTTATTCAACTCCTGAGAGATTCTATAGTTCCTGAGCTACCCTAATTTGATGAGAATGAGGAAAGAATTCCTTAGCTATTCCTTTGGTCTATAATGAGAAAGGTCCATCAAGACTCAGAAATCACCCTCGATCTTTTCAATCCCTCTAGTAGAGAATTCTTAGCCTTCGTCTTAGAAACTGATCTCTCACAAAGCAAGTCATTACTTATTGTTTACACACACTTTCTATTTTACTTAGCCTACTTCTTTATCATTAGATCAATTAGGCAGGGGAAGACTTTGTGTACTAACTTTCTCTTCTTTCTTCTTCTTTGAAATCCCTTGCCACTTCCCTTCTTTGCTAGCACGTACCTGTCTTTGCTTTGCACAAGAGATCCCCTTACTCTTCACACCCCTCTAGTTTTGATCTTGATTATGCATTAATTAGGAAGGATTGCCCTATCCCTTTGTTGGGGGCTTTGGCTACCCTACCTCATTCCCTTCACAAGCCAAGGACAACATGAATCTATTGCCCTGCTTCCAAGAGAAGAAATGGCACCAATCGGCCAGTTGAGAGTGTAGCTCTATACCACTGAAAGGAGCCTAGATTGAGCCCAACGTCCTCAAATCATTCAATGTCATCAGCTAAGAATGTAGATCAATCATCAATAAGTAAGGATCAGAGAGCAAACTTACATTCATTGCCATGTTCGATTTGAGTACAATCGAATTCCTAAGTTACAGCTACTCCTAGTGCGAAGAAAAAAAAAGAAAAAAAGGGACAACAGTGTGTTGTGGTCGCGTATCCCTTCCCAGTGTTCTCTTCTGAGATTTAGACTTTCACTACCTCTGCCACCATTCAGTAGGCTTGACTTTATAGCTTTTTCTTGCTTAAGTTGAGCACGTAAGCCAAGCGCCCTTCCTTCTTCAACTTGAAAGACATCTCAGGAAAGAGCTACTTCAACTGAAGAATTTTCTTTAGTAGCGAGAACCCTTCTTACTCGAGAATAAGGTCAGGAAGTGAAGCGTTTTTTCAGTTTTTCTTTAAAAGTCTAGTAAGTGTTATGCGGGGTGGGGATTCAGACTGATGAGGGATGTAGGAATTGCCCTTAACTGTCCGGAAGGCTGAAATAGCTTTCTCAGGAGCCTTTGGGAGGTCGGGGTATTCAATCCCATGATACTCAAGGAGCAGGGTGTCGTATCCCTGGGATTATACTAATACATCGTATAGCGGATCTTGGCTTGAAGTTATACCAAAAATGGAATGGGACAGTCATTCGAAAATGAGAAAATAAGGGTGTCAAGACATCTATATGACCAAGATTGCCATCTCATGAATTGGATTCGAACCAATATAAAGCTACTTTCTTTTAGTAGATCTGTCATCCCCCTCATTATAGTCCTCCAAGAATCAATAGCATTTCGTCGGAATACATCTTGTCTTTTCACCTTAGTAGTCCTATGCATAATCAGTACTATAGCCCCAATCATGGCTACTAATAAAATCAGACTATGAACCAAAAACCAGACGGAATAGTAGGTATAAAGTAAATTGCCCAATGTTTCCAAATTAGTCCAACTTGTACCTTTCCGGCATAAACCATATATCTCAGAAAGGTCGTGTTTCTTTGGGTTGGTAGTAATGGAATGCTTTCATTATCTAAAATGAAGAACATTTCCCACCAAAAGATCAGTCCAATAATACCACTCACTGGTAAATAGCTCAATACTTCTTCGTGAATCTCCGCTATTTGAATATGGAACATCATAACAACGAATAGGAATGAAACGACTATAACTCTTATATGAACTACTAGGAATATCGTAGATAAAAAAGTTGAGACTTAACAAAAGAAGTAACCCTGAAGTGTTTCGAAAGACTGGGATGGGAAACAAAATGGAATGTACCGGATTTTTCGCAAATACAACCATCAAACCAGAGACCAAAGCAAGGCTCGACAAAACATAAAGTATCATAGTACGTCGTCCTTCCCTAAAATGAAACTTTCATGCTGGAGCAAGAACTAGCATGAAATTCGATCTATTACAACCAGCGTGGTTGTTCGTATTTCATTTTCTTTTTCCAAGCCCTTCTTTCTTAGAAAGGCCTCACTGAGTTATTTACGGAATCTAAAATCTTGAGGCTGATTATGGCCCCTTTGATGAAAGGTAAGAACTTTGGCTGGCTACCTATAATATAAATATCCTTCACTGCACACTTTAGATATATGTTTCCATCCAATCAAAGATGGCGAAGCGCCTCTAATCTAAAGGCCAAACAGTGTTCTTTGCGCTACTACGCATCCTTACTCATAGTATAGTGCAAGTTAGGTTTGGGTATAGCAGGACTTGAACCTGCGACCATTAGGTTAAAAGCCCAATGCTCTACCAACTGAGATATACACCCCAAAAAAGATAGAGTAGTAAATAAGGATTGGTGAGGAAAATAAAAAAGGGCGGCCCCTCTTCATCATATCATATTAGGCGCGCTTTGTATGAGGCTCGTACTGCAGAGCAAACGAAGAAAACGTAAGGGTGCACGCTAGTCCAGTCTTACAACCCTTCGCAGGTTGGTAAGAAGTCAGTCTCAACTGTTCGAGCTCATTGTAGTGGTATTTGTACCGGTTCGACAAAGGTAGAATGCCTGGTCGAAGGTCTAGTACAGTAGGTAGTAGGCGTGTTCGTTTTGGCTCCCGAGCGAGAACGAGAAATAGGCGATACACCAACCTTGTTGCTACGTACGTTGACCTTGACTTGACAGATTCATCCAATTGAACCCAAACTTAAAGGATGACTACAAGCTCGAGGCTCGACAAAAGAGAAAGTCTTGGCATTAAGAAAATGGGATAGCTGTGAAAGAAAGAACCCGACATTCATTTTTGAATGAATATTCTTAGTTGAGTCTACTAAAAGAGGGATCAACTCATCGTAGTGATTAGAGGACACCTCTGATCGTTCACCTCTAATGTGATACATTCCTTCCCAGTTTGATCAATGGGATCAGTCGGCTAGAGATCGGGGCTATTCTTCTTCCGAGGAGACAAAGTAGTATCTTGTACACCGAACCCTCAGTTCGGAGGTCTTCGTCAACATGTTACGAAGCTCTAGTCTGGCGGTCAACTTGATGCGGGAGAGGCATGAGTGCAGTTAGATCTTATGGTGTATTCCTTTGTAGTGATTAGGGCCTCTTTCTCGTTGATAAGTTTGCCTCCTCTCGATTGAAAGGTCTCCATTCCTACGGCGGTTTTGTCAATGAACCCATGGATACGTAGGCCTTTCTTGCAGACCGATCTTCTGCCGAGTTCCTTCCTTCGTAGTCAAATTTGATGATATGCTTTGGCGATGTTACCTACCAAATAAAGGCCTGCTAGGTGATCGAAATCGCTCAGGGAAGATCATCCTCTTATTGTTTATGTCAATACTGAACTTCGTCAGTCTGGTTGAACAGCCTCCCAATGAGAGCGAGGTAAGACTTTGCTTGCTGTTTGTGTTTGTCCGCCATGACTACTCAACCAACTGCTAAATCATGAGTTTGAATCCCATTTCCTCCGGAAACAACCCTTGGCAATCCGATATTTAAGGAAGCACAACTAACCTAAGCGGGGGCAGAATCAATGACCCAAGGTTTGGGAGTCAAGGAACTTGAAGACAGACACGCGGTGGACTGACCTCTTTAGGCAAGAGAGGTAGTAGGAAGAGAGCCATTAGAAAGAAATTCAAAATGTTCTTGATGGAGCCATTGGTAGCTAAATTTTCTGCACTTTGATTCCCTTCCCTATAGATATGAGACATGGACATGGAAGGAAGTAAGAAAGTTTTGAAAGATCTGATCATATAAGGGACTGCATCTCCACAGATGCTATCAAAAATGATTTTTTTTCACTCTCCACTGCTACATTGGATTAGCCTAATTTCCAGCTTGGGACTTAGAGTAAGCAGGAAGCGTACTTGTTAAGAGTAGGGGCGCTATTTTTCCCGCTTTCACCTTCGATTGCGAAGGACTTTTAACCCGACATTTCTGACGAAGGGAAAGAAATGAGATAAGGGTTGACCTTTAAAACAAGGACACTGAACAACAACCCGACATTGATGAACGAAGGGAGATCAATGAGATAAGGTTTGAACTTTAAACGAAACAAAAGCCAAACAAAGCATCATACCAAAAAGGGGAGCTCTGGCTTCTACAAATGTGTTGGTACCTGGGCCATAAAAGGTAGAAAAAGCAACCAAAGCGGAGCCCTTATAGTACTTAATAATGCCACCACCTGTTGCCATACCATTCCTTGAAGAACCATTATGTTCAACTTCAAAATACCAAAAGGAGGAGAAGCTCATTTGATCCATTTTCCTTTAGGAATATTAGGGGAGACCATAGGGATATGTATTACTTGGAAACAAATAGAATCATGAAAACCAGAAGAATGAGTGGGATAATCAAGCTGCAATAAATCCTTACACCAATGCTTGACTTTATTGATAATAGATGAAGAACACATAGCAACTGAATCATGAACAAATGCATTTCTAGCAAGCCAAATCTCCCAGCAACCAGAAAAGATAAAACTACCCTAAAAATCCCATTTTAGATTTCATAGAACTGCCTTGCAACCAGGTCTTAGTGAAAGCAGACATACTATCTTGAACAAAACTAGCATTAAGAACACCTTTCAAATAAGACCAAACCTGAGAGGCAGTTTCACCTTGACAAAACAAATGAAGTAAAAAATCTTGTTGACTTCTAATGTAGAAATTCAATTTATAAGGCATTTGAAAGCCCATGTATCTGAGCCTGTCATCCATAGGAAGAGCATTCCTGAGGAATCTCCAGAAGAAGAGAATAAACCCATCTTAAGAGGAAGCCACTGGTTCCATAATAGAGACCACCAAGGACTTTTCTAGCCATGAATTCTAGAAAAATGCCAATAGGAAGCAGAGGAGAAAAGACCTGAAGGGGAATGATGCCAAACTAGTCTATCTGGGATGTTAGAATCTAGAGAGATATCTTATAAAATAGATTGAGCCTTTGTAGATAAGCTAGGCAGAACTAAGGTAGAAAAATCAGCAGATTGAATAACTTCTCTAAAAGGAGTATTAAGATCCACATTTTGCACAGAAAAAGCACCAACACCCCAGTTAGCCATGCTAAAGCTGATGTTACCAGCACCTACCACCCAATAAGAGTTTCTCATAATGGTACTAACATGAGGGAAAACATTCCTCCAAACATGAGAGCTTAAAGCAGAAAGAAATAGGCTTAGACACCACATCCAATGGATGACCCTATTTAGAGAAACTAACCAACAACATAAGCTCCCACAAGTTTCGCATGCAAAGCTTTCCTGTCTAATTACCAATCCATCCTCCTTCATGAATTTACAAATGTTGTCCCAAGAAATCCAGTGGTGCCTGTGCTCACCATTGTAATCCCATAATAAATTAGCCATAACACCTTTCATCTTAGAAATCTCGGTCTTAGGATAGGGGAAAGGACTGATTTTAAGATAGTGAGCTTACCACCAAAGAGAGAAACCTGGCCTTCCATCCATCAATCCTTTTTCTGATATTCATTTCTAAATCATTAAAATATGATGTTTTTCTTCTGCGTTTGAAGATAGGGGCATCAAAATACACAATAGAGGACTCTTGAACTGAAAACCAGTCCAATGATGAATTATAGTAAAGACCCGATATTTGTGTTTTTTGAAGAGCAGAGATAGCGAACTTCTTTTGAATCAAATTAAAGCATATAAGAAGTGGCTTGGAGAACACCTTTTGTATTTTTTATAATTTGAAAGGCAACTAGTGCTATTTAAGGATAAGGGCTTTGGCTTGTTGTCGAATGAGATGGAGGCTTTTTTCCTTCTTAGTAACGGTCTTACTCTATCAAATGACTTTTTGAATAAGCTATTAAGGTTAGGAATCGATGAATAGGTTCTAAAAGTGAATCAGTTATGGGCTGTTCGGGGGAGTTGTGCAAGAGGGAGTTGCTGCCCTAGACGAAACTTTAAGCATAGTAAAGAAGTAGACATGGTACGAATGGGATTGAGAAGGAGCTCTTCCCTTTTTGGGGTGCATTATAGCACAGTCCGTGATTACGTTTTTCCGTTGGTTGATGTTGTGTATTGCACACTTGTTATATTTGTTTATTTAGTGTTAGTTCTATAACGAATTTCAAGCGCCTATGAATTAGTTCTAAGAAAGCGGTCGTTCACGTCAGCAATCAAGATTGTTGATGTATTCGCTATTCTTTCTTTTTTCGTCTCGATTGGGTTGGTGTTCAGTGTACCGCTATGTGGGTAGAAGATCGAAAAGAATGCATTGGATGGATGCCCGGGCATTAAGAAGGAAGGACGCTTTCACAAGCGAAAGGCCTTAGGGACATATTGTCTATGATCCATGGATCTCCGATCGAGAAACTGTATCCAAGCTCCATGGCTAGTCTGCACTCTTTGGACTTCTCAAACTTAGCAAACTAAAACATCTGAGTAGCTAAAGGAAGGGAAATCAACTGAGACCCTGTTAGTAGCGGCGAGCAAGAGAGGATTGGGGCTTTGAAGAAAAACAAAGACGAAGCTTCGTTCCTCAACAAATTGTTCATTTCTTTTTTTGCCAGGTTTCATTCTCTTTCTTTTTTGATTGGATGATAGAAAAACCAGCAAGCTACGGCTTGAAAGCTTACCTTCTTCTCTTCTGGAGAAAGGGATTTCTTTATAGATGAAGACGTTGAGTAAGGGGGCGGAGCTTGAAGAGCGAACTGAGCTGCGCTAGCCTATTACGTTTTTCAATAGTAAGTTACGGTCTAACGCTTGCCTCCGGTGGCTAACCTAGGTTGGGGAGAAAACTTCAAAACTAGGGTTCCAAGTCCCTTGACTTTCTATTAGATTAGTTTAGTCAAGGGCGTTGTGAACTGTAATTGTGAAAAGGTTGGAAGATCTGGCCAAAGAAGGTGACAACCCTGTAGATTCATTCGCATGGTTCGATCCTTCCCATTGAAACATGGCATGTTCGAATTCTGATCGCTTTTACGCGAGAAAGGGGGACCACCCTCTAAGCCTAAGTATTCCTTAATGACTGATAGCGTACAAGTACCGTGAGGGAAAGGTGAAAAGAACCCTATTTAGGGAGTGCAATAGAGAACTTGAGATCCGATGCGAACAATCATTCGAAGGAGCGGAGCTTAGAGCCTTGACTTTCTATTTTAGTCAAGCACACTCACTCTAACGGCGTACCTTTTGCTTGATGGGTCAGCGAGGAAATGGGAACAGCGTCTTAAGCCATTAGGTGTAGGTGCTTTCCAGAGGTGGAATCTTCTAGTTCTTCCTATTTGACCCAAAACCGATCGATCTAGCCATGAGCAGGTTGAAGAGAGCTCTAACAGGCCTTGTTTGATCGAACCCACATATGTGGCAAAATATGGGGATGACTTGTGGCTAGGGGTGAAAGGCCAAACAAGAATGGATATAGTTGGTTTTCCGCGAAATCTATTTAAGTAGAGCGTATGATGTCGATGGCCCGAGGTAGAGCACTCAATGGGCTAGGGTGGCCCCATTTCGCCTTACCAACCCCAAGGAAACTCCGAATACAGGCCTAGATCGTTTATATAGATAGACTTTTTGGGTGCTAAGATCCAAAGTCGAGAGGGAAACAGTCCAGATCGTACGCTAAGGTCTCTAAGCAGTCACTTAGTGGAAAAGAAAGTGATTGAGCGATGACAACCAGGAGGTGGGATTGGAAGCAGCCATCCTTAGAAGAAAGCGTAATAGCTCACAGGTCTAGATACATGGCACTAAAAATGTATCAGGGCTCAAGTGATTCACCGAAGCGACGAGACCTTGAAAGCATCTTTTTCATGTGTCAGTAGCGGAATGTTCTGTCAATCGGGGAAGGTTTTTGGTGACAAGACCTGGAGATATCATAAGTGAGAATGCTGACATGAGTAACAATAAATCCTGTGAAAAACACGATCACCTGCCAGTGGAAGGCTTTCTGCGTTCAGTCAATCTACGCATAGTGAATCAGTCCCTAAGGAACCCCCGAAAGGGCTACCGTCTGATGGGTACACGAAAGTCCGATGGGTGCTTTGACTACAGAACCATGCCTGTCTGTTAGAGCGAATTGGATGATTGGGCCAAGGGTTGCCCCCTCTTACCCTCACTCTCCTTTCCCTAATATGAACCTTGAGTCATCAAAGCCTTTCTGACTCAGCCTGGCCTGATCGCCCTACACGACTGGCGCTTTAAAAGGCGAAACTCTCGTCATAGTTTAGCGACCTAAGGGGCGGACACTTTTTGTTATCTAAAGGCGAAGACTATGAAGTGGGCGAACACTCGGCCCAGCGGGCGAACATGCCGGGCTCCGGCTCCGCGCACCTGCTGACACCTTTTGAAGCACTTTCTAGTGTTCGCTTTAGTTTTTGAATGTCTCATTCAGTATCACGATTCTACAAGCCTTTCTCATTTCAGTGTTCGCTCTTTGAATCTTCAGTAGGGGCCTTTAGTCTTTTAATTAGAGTAGGGGTCGCGAGAGAGTAGAGCATACCGACCTGCCATAGTCGCGAGTCTGTTTTTAGTCGCGACTGTTGTCATAGTCAAAAAGGTTGAAACTTCTAGGAAAAAACTTCGAATTGGGAGGGCGATCCTCCTGGTGAACTGACCATACCCCAAACCGACATAGGTGAACAAGTAGAGTATACTAGGGCGCTTGAGAGAACCATGTCGAAGGAACTCGGCAAAATGACCCCGTAACTTCGGGAGAAGGGGTGCTCTCCTATATTTTGATTAGAAAAGCGGAGCATACCAAGGGGTAGCGACTGTTTATTAAAAACACAGGACTCTGCTAAGTGGTAACACGATGTATAGAGTCTGACACCTGCCCGGTGCTGGAAAGTCGGAAGGAGTAGTGTTATAAGCTTTGAATGGAAACCTCGGTAAACGGAGACAGTAACTCTAACTGTCCTAAGGTAGCGAAATTCCTTGTCGCATAAGTAGCGACCTGCTGTCTCCGACATGGACCCGGTGAAATTGAATTCTCCGTGAAGATGTGGAGTACCAACCGCTAGACGGTAAGACCTCAAGCACCTTTACTACAGCTTCGCAGTGACAACCTTGATCGAATGTGTAGGATAGGTGGGAGGTGGTGACACACAACGACCAATCCTGAAAGACCACTCTTTTGTCTAAGGATGCCTAACTGCCGCACCGATCATTCGAGGTGGGCGGACACTGCGAGGTAGGTAGTTTATCTGGGGAGGAGGCCTCCTAAAGAGTAAGGGAGGTATGCGAAGGTATGCTCAAGTTAAGATGAGACCGACTAGTCGAACGGAGACGAAAGTCGACCATAGTGATTCGGGAGTCCCGTGTGGAAGGGCTCTCTCTCAACGGATCAAAGGTACGCCGGGGATAACAGGCCGATGACTCCCAAGAGCTCTTATTGATGGAGTCGTTTGGCACCTCGATGTCAACTCATCACATCCTGGAGTTTAAGAAGGTCCAAAGGGTTCGGTTGTTCGCCAATTCAAGTGGTACGTGAATCTATTGATTTAATGTAAGAATTGCTCTTTCAAAGTGACTTGGGTGTTCGAAGACTTTGATGCCTTCTATTCCGGTCAATGAGCCGATATTGTGAGGGAGCAGCTAACCAATCTCATTTCTCAGAGAAGTCCATCGGTTTAGAGATTAGTTCATGCTCTTTCATCCCCTCGTTCAAGGAGTCAGAGATGCCTTGGCAGCAAGCGTAGTGGCAGGCATGCACTAGGATGTTAGCAGGATAGGCTTACTAAAGCTCGTGTAAACAATATTTTTAGGAGAGAAGATGGGGTGAGTTCTCCATCTCTCTTAGGAAGGTCCTCTGTCTTTTTTAAATTAAATATATTTTTTATGTTCGAGATCGCCTCCGTGTGCTTCAAGCTTTTGTCTCTTGGAATCGTATCATCCATGGCGAGGGTATCGTATAATAAGAGAATGGTTGCTTTTAGGAGTGATCTGTTCATCTAAGTAGAAATCTAATAAGAGAAGAAAGAGCAAGTAAAGTAAAATAGTACTCCCGGTTCACCAGGTTCTACCACTGTAGGGCCCAATCATAGTCAAAAAAGAAGAGTTTGATCCTGGCTCAGAAGGAACGCTAGCTATATGCTTAATACATGCAAGTCGAATGTTGTTTTATCGGAGAGATTTTAGATTCTAAAGTGACTCAGTTGGGTTCAATTCCCAACAACTCCCATGCATTCCGTTGGTCAACAACCAACCATATACACCTCCAAAGAAGTCTGGCGTAAAACAAGACTTCTCAAGTCCTGCTTACCATAAAAAAGTGAGTAAAAGCAGGTGGAGTAAAATCTATAAAAAAATACCAAATGTAACCACTCTTGTCATTCAATATCTACTTGAACTTGCTACTACCTATATGATCCCCTCGACTATTTGGATCGTTTCAACCTGGGCACTTTCCAGACGACTGCGAAACTTCACTCCAGAGAATTACCAGGCACAAGTACGTGAGACTCTGGAAACAAATATCATTGAGAAATTGAGTGATCTCCTTGATAGTCTTTATTGGGAGTATGGTATGACCCCACCTACCCGTTCCGCCCCCTTTCCAAGGGTCATTCGGCACTTGCTTGACGAGAACCCGAATGAAGACAGGTTTACTTTATTAACTTTTATGTATAATAGCTTGCTCGAAAATGGGCAAGAAAGCGGGGTCTTCAGTGAAGTAGTTCACGCTAACTCTTTTGGGTGGCGGATGAGTAGGCCAGCATTAAAGTTCCATTTCAGGGAAAAGGACGACGTACTATGATACTTTCTATTTTTTCGAGAGGAAAAGGGGATCCAAATGCCCCATCAATAAAGTGAGGGCTTTTCTGACCTTCCCCACCCCTCACTCCCCCTTTTTCATAAGGAATCCCCGCTCAACAAGGGGCCCCTCTCTGATAAGGAAGAAAACGAAAGAATCTCAGCTCATGCCCTGGTTTAGAATTTATCTCTTTCCCTTTATTTTTAGTTATTTTTTGAAACTTGTTCTAATCAAACTGTTTTCCACTACGGGGCCTTTGTTTGATCCCCCCCTTATGTATATGGATTCTATCGCTCCTAATCTCTCTTCCCCCTTCCCAAGAAGACCTCTTTAAAGAATTGGATGAGGAAGGGCAACAGCAAGAAGATCCGAGTACACCGAACTCCGATTTGTTCGACCTAGGGAAGGAGGGTGATAGAATAACCTTTTTAGAGGATGAGATTTGCGATCTCTTCCATGAATTAAGAGAAAAAAGACCCCTCGAAAACGAGTCCCATCGTATCCACCGGTCTATTGATCGAGTCCGAGAAAATTTGAGTGCTCCCGACAAAAAAGAAAGTGAGAATCTTGAAGTAATCGCAAAGGAGATAAAAGAAAATCTTCTTACTAGTATAGCCTATTTTTATTTCAATTTATACCTAGACTTAGACGTAAAAGATAATGTTACGGGAATTTCCGAAAATGAACTAAAAAGGGACCATGAGGGAGGAAGTTAAATTTAATTGAGAGTTTGTTGCTTCAGAGAACCGAGATTAAGTTGGTGTTAAGTTTACTAAGGTACAAGATTGAAAAGAATGCTTTTGCATTCCAAGTGCAAGTAAAAATCCCATGCTTTTCTTGGTTAACCACCAAGCTACCCTCATTAAGTACGATTGTTGGTCTTGCTAAAGAAAAGAGTTTTTAAGCTACCTAAACAAAGATAACCTAAAGTGGAGCAAAACAACGAAAGAATCTCAATTTTATGACAAATCCGGTCTGATGGTTGTTCTCCACTAACCACAAGGATATAGAGACTCTATTTCATCTTTGGTGCCATCGCTGGAGTGATGGGCACACGTTTTTCAGTACTGATTCGTATGGAATTAGCACGACTCGGCGACCAAATTCTTGGTGGAAATCATCAAATTTATAATGTTTTAATAACGGCTCACGCTTTTTTAATGGTCTTTTTTATGGTTATGTCTGTGATGATAGGTGGATTTGGGAATTGGTTTGTTCCAATTCTGATATGTGCACCTGATATGACATTTCGACGATTAAATAATATTTCATTCTGGTTGTTACCCCCAAGTCTCTTGCTCTTATTAAGCTCGGCCTTAGTAGAAGTAGGTAGCGGGACTGGGTGGACGGTCTATCCGCCCTTAAGTGGTATTACCACCCATTCTGGAGGAGCAGTTGATTCAGCAATTTCTAGTCCTCATCTATCAGGTATTTCATCCATTTTACGTTCTATCAATTTTATAACAACTATCTCCAACATGCATGGACCTGGAATGACTATGCATAGATCACCCCTACATGTGTGGTCCGTTCTAGTGACAGTATTCCCACTTTTATTATCACTTCCGGTACTAGCAGCGGCAATTACCATGTTATTAATCGATCAAAACTTTAACACAACCTTTTCTGATCCCAGTGGAGGGGGAGACCCCATATTATACCAGCATCTCTTTCGGTTCTTCAGTCATCCAGAGGTGTATATTCCCATTCTGCCTGAATCCGGTATCATAAGTCATATCGTTTCTACTTTTTCGGGAAAACCGATCTTCGAGTATCTAGGCATGGTTTATTCCATGATCAGTATAGGTGTTCCTCGATCTCTTGTTTGGGCTCATCATATGTTTACTGTGGGCTTAGACGTTGATACTCGTGCCTACTTCACCGTAGCTACCATTATCATAGTTGTCCCCATTGGAATCAAAATCTTTAGTTGGATCGCTACAGGTGTTCGATACAATACAAAACACCCATGTTATTTGCTGTAGGGTTCATCTTTTTGTTCACCATAGGAGGACTCACTGGAATAGTCCTGGCTAATTCTGGGCTAGACATTGCTCTACATGACACTTATTATGTGGTTGCACATTTCCATTATGTACTTTCTATGGGAGTCGTTTTTGCTTTTTTTGCAGGATTTCACTATTGGGTAGGTAAAATCTTTGGTCGAACATATCCTCAAACTTTAGGTCAAATCCATTTTTGGATCACTTTTTTCGGGGTTAATCCGACCTTCTTTCCCATGCATTTCTTAGGGCTTTCGGATATGCCGTGTTGCATTCCAGATTATCCAGATGCTTACGCTGGATGGAATACCCTTAGCAGTTCTGACTCTTATATATCTATAGTTGGGATTTGTTGTTTTTTCGTGGTCGTATCAATCACTTTAAGCAGTGGATAGAACAAAAGATGTGCTCTAAGTCCTTGGGATGTTGAACAGAATACAACCACACACCGGAATGGATGGTACAAAGTCCTCCAGCTTTTCATACTTTTAGAGAACTTCCAACTATCAAGGAGATGAAAAGCTCTGTGAAGTAAAATAAAAAGAAGGTCGTTGATTTCTACTAAGAACCTAATAGAACTTTTCAAAATTGAAAATGTATCAGTCGACCTGTCTACGAATCTATTCTAACTATCAACGAATTCTTCAAATTTTAGGCGGGATGGGGATTGTAATTTTTTATACTTCTCGAGGTATAATGACAGACCAGGAGGCTAGATTCGAAGGAATCGGCGGATAAATTTTGTGTTATATATGAGAATCCTTCTGATATCCGAATTAGATCCTAAATTTACTATTTATGAAAAAAAGGTCGGGTTGTATAATCTCACTCCTCCCCTATTAGTTGATACTTCAAGGAGGTTTTACCCGGAATTACAGAAAAATAAATAAACTAGTTCTCATAAGAATGGACGTCTTGGTTCATGCAAGAGTGCACGTAGAATACCAAAAGGACTTATTCATGTTCAAGCAATCTTCAACAATATCATTCTGACTGTTACAGATGTAAGGGGTTGGGTGGTTTATTGGACCTCCACCGGTACTTGTGGATTATGGGGTACAAGAAGAGGGACACCATTTGCTACTCAAACTGCAGTAGAAAATGCTATTCATACAGTAGTGGAGCAAGGTATGCAACAAACGGAAGTTATGAGGTCCTGGTCTCGGAATCCCATCTTCCAAGGTCAGGAGCCACGGAGCCAGAAGTCCGTTCGACGATCCTACTTCTGATGTCATCCCCTTCTGTTCCCTCGCTGTTGAATATCCCAACTATTCTCTATCCAATTCCAGAATGGATCATGAAAGATTTTTTCTTGAGATGCCGATAAGGAATAGCCAGGTATAGAAGTGGGTGGCAGGGAACGAAAGCACTCTCCCGCTATCAAAGTAGAGATATTATTTAGAGCTAGGGACAGGCCATCTATTCTTGCTTGGATTTATTCAAGATACGAAATGAACAGCCATTTTTCGTGACATCATATAACTATTTGGCAAGTCAACCCCGCTTACCGGCTCAATATATCTCTCAATAGACAGTCAAGAAGAGAAGGGATTTGGATAGACAGTCCTCTTTCGCCATGTTCGTCGCCCTACCCTAGATTTCCCTTCATTCTATTGATTGATTCTAGCTCAAAAGAACATATACATGGAGCTATGTCGACTTACGTACGTCTCGTTGACTAAACGATCAGGTATACCACGCCACGTATCATCCTTCTTTCTTTCCATAGAGGAGAGATAAAGAAAAAGAAAAGATAGAGTGATTGTGCTGTAAGACCTTGTTCCTTTCTACTTGACTAAGTAATATTCCACTCGTGCAGTGGGTGTAGGGGCTAGCCTATGGTGTGGTCAGCTATGATATGCTCAATTTTGTCTTTAGTAGGTTCATCTACAACATCTAGTGGTGCCCTCGTGGGCACGTTCCTCTCTGGGTCGGTCTAGTCTAATCGAAGTCAACTAACTCACATGAAATACGGGGTGAGTTTTCACCGAGCTCGTCGCTTGAGTCTATAGGCTACCCCTTCTATCTGCTTTTCTACAAGGTTCAATTTCTTCTTCCTTCAGACCGTTCCAAGCCTTTAGGTTGTTTAAGTAGGTTTGGGCTAGGTCGTTGCGCTTCTGCCACCTCTTGGCAAAGTAGGCTGCTGGGAAATCCCCCTCTTGTCGCATTGGTCTGGGGCGTCATATGCTATTGCCCCGTGGCCAACTCGAAGGGGATGAAGTTCGACGCAGAGATTTTTGGTTGTTAAGTTATAGCAGCACTCAACAACATCCAACAACTCCAGTCCTTCTGGTTTGCACTAATGTGTCTTAAGTAGCCCTCAAGGAATCCGTTTATTCTCTCCGTCTGAGCTTTCAAAGATATACTGACCTTAGGTATCTGACCATAAATATAAACCTTCTAACATTACCAACCTTGAAATCTCGGGTTTTCAAATTGATTCAGATAAAAAAAGCTCTTTTCATCATCAGAAACAACCTGATTTCCAACCTCTTGCATTGCATTACCGTAACAAAAAGAGAAAATCATTCAAAAAAAAGAGAGATTGGTCTTGAGACTCGGAATGAACCTTTCTCGTGGAGGAAAGGAATAGCGATGGATTCCTATGGAGCATCCAGGAACAAGAAGATTCAATCGGACGATGAATTCTTACGTGGAAAAAGGAAATAAAAGGTCCGCTTCCACAATTTCATCTATATTTAATCTCTTAAGAATAGCTTATATATTCATGATTCAATTCATATCCACTAACTTTTGATTTCTTTCTCATTTTTCGGATCTGATTGGAACAGTTGAGAAGTAGGAAGACTTTGGTGATTCATATCATAATAGGCTATCTAGAATATTTATGTCCCAGCACATAAAATATGAATAATGAAACATGAGGAAGAGTATACCCTATACTGACATAGCAGTTCTCCTAATCGACTACTTATCATAATGAACATTCCAAAACTAAAAAAAACCTTTCTCGGATTTTAAGCGATGACTTAAGCCTCTTTCTTAGCTTAGGGTCTTTAAAGTGAAAGAGCGTGACTCTAAAATAAAACCATTTGATTCAATTCATGAATTAGCCCACTATGAATCTACTTTACTGCATTTAAAAATATATATAATTATTAGAACATAATATAGTATATCATTCGTGTTTCTGTTACAATACGGCGAAGTCAATAGTTCGAATGAAGAGAAAAAAAATAAATTGGATGTTGTACCTCATTTTCCTGTGATTGTAGTTCAATCGGTGAGAGCACTTCCCTGGAAAGGTGGATGTTGAGGGTTCGAGCCCCATCAGTCCCGATCTAGAATCCGATAAATCGATCAATTCATCTCTCCATTTTCTGTGAAAAAGGGGGCAGAGAGCGGAATATCATTCCTAACCTAACGGGGGATCTTTGATTTTTTTCGTTTCGCATTTCTCATCAAATAAATAGGGGAATTATCATTACTACAACTAGTACCAGGAGAGAGACATATGTGGATTAGTACAATTATTGGCATATTCAGGAGAGACTGAAGGCATACATAGAAGGCAGATGAGAGAAAGCGCTCGATGATCGATGATTGAAGATTGCAGCATCTTTTTGATAAAGAAAGCATTAGACCTGTACAATTTTTTAAGTAGAATTCGGCCAGTGCATCGACCTGGTACAAAATGGACATCTTTCTGAATCCCAAAAGTTGACTACGACAAAAACGTAGTTATTCCCCCTTGTATTTAAGAGATAGGGCAATCGTCCTACGAAATCTATGGTTATGCTTTTCTCATGGCCAGGATGTGTAAAGGGCGCCGGTAAGCACTTCAGTCGCATACAGGGTGAAGGACAATGTCGAATCGATAAAAAGGGTCGGGAACCTAAGAGTTAGATTGTGACCTTTGGTGGAGGCGCGGATCAAAAGAATGTGCATGGCATGTCAAATGGACCTTGTGTCAGTAGCGAAGATGAAGTCTAGTGGTCAAAGGACTATGGCATTTTCCCTCAATGGATGAGGTGTGCGTTGGCCCTGTCTTACCTCCAGATGTTAGGCGTTGAAAGTGATGTGTTGTTAGCCACGTTGGGCATGGATATATGTCACAGAGTGAAGCATTTGTTGGTGGCATGAGTTGTTATGCTAATATGGTGAAGTGTTGTAGCTTATGGACGACTAGGCTAGCAGGTGCGTGAGACGGTTGCTGAAGTCTTTGGCTTTGTGCTTGGACACGGTACGAAGAGATGGCTCGATGATCCGTGACAGACTCTACCTAAATTCTGGCGTACAGGTGGAAGCCCAAGAATCCGGTGTCAATGGTTCTGCCACTCATGAATCAGACGATGTCTCCTAAGCCTTTCAGTCCATTACCATTGAACAAGAGTGAGCAGAGATGACGGTCTCATTGGTTTTTCATTTCCTTCCCTAGTCCTGTAAGAAATGCCGCTAGTATTGTATTGAAATCCTTCATTTAAGTTAAGGAAGACTGATATAGAGGCTTTTCCCTCTATAAGAAATAGATGGAGTACGAAGTGGATATCTTTTGACTCAAAAGGGGTTGCAACCTATGAATGTGCAGCCTAGTCTAGAACAGTAAGAGCTCCGTCTGTGGCATTTTCCCTGAGAACAATCTTCATTCTGTCTTGAACCTCCCACCAGCATTGGACTCATTCTTTTCTTACCTTAGAGATTCCCAATAGCTCTTCTTCGGCTTAGGAGAGCATATAATATGTTGGTTCTTTCCTTTCTTATAATCGATGTACATGAAAAAGAAATGAAATTGATAGAGTCTGATTAAAAAATAATAGGCTCACAGCTGTTACGAGCGCTTATTCACTCACCAACACGAGCGTATTCAATAGCAGCATTCGATGCCTACTCTTTATTATGTGATTTGCTTCCTCACTTTCCTTTGTAGCCTTTCTTTTTTTCCTTCCCCAGCTTGAAGTTCAGTTACTTGCCTTAGGGCAATCGGAGTTCAGTGAGCTTGCTTGAAGCTCTTTCAAAGAAGCCATTCTTATTAACTCAAATAATCCTCCCTAACAGCCTATTCGATAGCACTTTTGTGCCTCTTATTAGACTATTACCTCCTCGTGGCTATCTTACTCAAGTCATTGACGCAAAGAAAAGAGACTACTCTTTCAAAGAGCTTCTTCTCGAACGGTTGATTCTTTGCCTGAATGTCCAGTTTCTTCTTTCAATCATGTCTTCGATTCTTTACCTGTGTAAGCTAGCAGTCTCATTCTCTTGCACTCGCATTTGTCCTTCCTACTAGTCATCAGTGAGCCTAAAGACATGGAATTCTGAATTAGTTTGATTTATTTGCCATTTAGTGTTCACAACTGGCAGATTTAAAAGTTGTTCGATAGTAACCTGGTCGGAAAGCGCCACGGTATAATACCATTTCTTGTATTTCAACCATTGGCGTACCCACGAACGGGACATGGAGTATTCAAGAAAATTCTTGACCTTCTCTTCTTCTGGAACTCTATACCACCGGAATAACAAAAGAAGAAAAGGATCTGAAAAAGTTCAATTTGATCCTTCTAGTAATCATCCACGATAGGTGGTCAAGTCGACCTACTAACCCGATGCATAATGACCTACTCATTGGACCTACCTATTCGCTATGGGTGCTCCATGGTTTTCCTAGTGTACTATTGTCAAGAAAAATCTCGCCTCTCCATAGTTGTATCTGCACTTTTCGCAGTTTATCAAAAAATTTAAAAATGAAAGGTCCGCCCCCAACAGATGAAAAGCACTAGCCCGATTCTCCATCTCCGGGAGTCGATCCTACTTCTATCGCCACCTCGCACCTATGGAGCATGAGTCTCAGCATTGTAGAATGACTACTTCTAATTTCATATGCTAGATAATGCCCGCATCATCGGTGGGGCCAGTCGGTGAATAGCGAACGATAGGTAAGATACAGTGTCAAGAAGACTTTTTCCCTCCAGATCGAGATGGTTTGATTCACAAAAGGCAAATAGATTAAAAGGTATCAAATTATGTCCGTCCATTCGAATAAGGTCTTCTACCATTGCATTCCTACCAAGCCATCAATAACTGGCTGGAGAGGAGATACAAGTGAGTTGTCCGACTATGGGGTACAAACAAAGATTGTTGAATACGATGGTGGCCTTCCCCACCATGAAATAAATGGAGCATAGGAGTACCAGATACGAGATTCCATGTTCTGCTTGTGGGTTCCCCCGATTTGGCTTTTGATAATCGATGAAATCCCAAAATATTAAAGGTAAACATACTAATTTGGAAACATTGAGCAATTTACTTTATACCTACTATTTCGTCAGTTCCAAGTCTGATTTTATTTGTTTTTTTAATGAGGATGAGGTTTTTGAACAGAATACTTAAGGGCTGGAGTGAAGAACCACAAAAGCACCTGTATAAAAATGACCAAGAACTACATATGGTCTGAGAGTCACTTCCTTGAAAAGAGGGTGTGTGTCCCAAATTATTCAGATTAGATCAAGATGAGAACAACAATTCAATCCAAATGCTCCATATTCATTAGATTCAAATCAAACGTATAAACTCTTTCTCTCTCAATATCTCTCTCTCAATATTTCTCTCTCAATATTTCTCTCTCTAGAATATTTGCAAATAATATTCCTTGTAACAAATTACAAGAAGGAAACTATTTATACCTACAACTTATACAAAGGAAACAACAACAAGCTAAACTAACAACACTTTGACTTTGTTGACCTTCCACTTTAAGAAGCTTGACTTTGACTTTACAATGAGAGACTTTGACTTGAGTTTTTGACTTTGATCTTAATTATCTTGGATCCAACATTTATGCACTAACAATCTCCACATTTGGATTCAAGATCATCTTCAAAAATAAATTTAGCATTAACAAGCAATCTCCTCCTTTATCTGAATGTTAATAAATTCAATCTCCTCCTTTAGCATGAATACAGGAAATCTTCTTCTTTGTAAAACAACCTCCCCTCTTTAAGTTTGAAATGTCTTCATAAATCACAATCTCCCCCAAAGTCTATGATAATGCTCTTCAAGAACTTTAACAATCTCCCCCAAGGTTATAAAAACCTCTTTCAGACTTCAGAAAAAAAAAATTATCTCCAGATTTAGCTCACTTTGCTTCAGCAAATAATCTTCAAATAAATTTTCTGTAAACTTCAACAAACTTTCTGAATTCGTTGAACTTTCTCTTTCAATCTGTATTTTCTCCCCCATAATCCATTTCTTGACTTTCTCATTTCTTGAATCTCTCCCATAACTTCTTATCCATTTCTTTACTTTCTCCCCTAACTTGTTTTCCATTTCTTGACTTTCTCTCCCTTTTTGATGATGTAGAGAATAGAAATCATCAAAACTGTCTCCAAGAAATGTCATGTATGCAATCTGTGACCTCTTTCAGTATCTGATCTTTCCAAACAAACATCTGAACCATCCGTCAATTGTATTAATCCAAATCTTTTCAAATTCAGAGAAATTAGAGTGAAAACATGAATCAACAAATGAATCAGTTAAGATGCCTGTAAGCAGACGAAGCTACTTAGTACAACGAATGTACTGTACAAGGAGTTTTATTGATGATCACTCCCTAGGTCTTCCATTCAATCATTGAATAACACAAGGTAATTCTATGAACGTTCCAACAGAAACACAAATTTTCTGTATGTACGTGCTTGTGTATGAAAGAATTTAAACTTGAATGCTTTATAAGGCTCAAAATGTGTAAACCATTGAGACAACAACGGTATTACATGGACTCAATTGTGCATGATCGAAGGTCGAAGGTGGGGCAGACTTCCTTCTTTTTCAATATCCACATCTTCCAAATGAAGACGAGATAGATTATATGTTGCTTCCCCAATAAAATTTGAAACATTTTTTTGTTGAGAAAGAAATGAGTAGTTGGTGGGGTTAAAGAAAGAGTTGGCATGGTCTAGTGCATGTTTCAATGATGTTCACAAAAGAATTGTGAAACAATAGTAATATGGTTGCACGGCTTAGAAAGTGGTTGGTGTAGAGTTCTGATATTCTTTTAACTATGTTCTCACACCTTCTTTCTTTTTATCATTATGCTCACTTCTAACCAAACTATCTTTTCCATTTTTACCTCAACACAGACCCACAATCTTTGATTTTAACACCTCACCTCTCGATCACTCAGGATAACCTCTTGGGTACGAAACACTGATTAACGTTAATCCATAGAAGTTCTTTTAAGTTCTCACATTGATCCCATGTATTTGTCCTAAAAACATAAAGTTGCTCAACAATTAAAGCACAGTATATATGTCAGATGTATGTATGCGCAATAAGATAATCATGAAGATTTGAGCATTTTAAACATGGAAGATTTTCTCATAACAAGTATATTTTGAATTAATGAAATGAATACAAAAGACTTATTTGAGAATCTGACAATGTATGGAAAAGATCAAATATGAATGATAATTATTTCAAGCTTAGGTCATGAAAAATTGGATGTTGTCTATATGAACAAGTATAGACATTCTTGAAAGAAACGCTTTGAATGAAATGAACTAATGCTCAAATATAAATTAAGTACAAAATGGGGCATCTTACCATCGAAAAATAGTTCCATTTTGGACATGGTAAGAACATATACAATAAAAGTACTAAACCGGTGTGTGTGAATACTTGACAGTATATGGAAAAGATAATACACAAGTATTAGTCTTTGGAAACACACGGTTAGTTAAACATTAAAGCTCATAACAAGAAAACATTTAAAATCACACTTCTAATATACATGGAATCCTTTTAAGAATAAGAAGTGGTTTGAACATTTAGAAACATGTTTTCATGTCTAAAAGTTGTCCATCTTTCAAACACTGTGAGATTAAGGTTAGAATTATCCTTACGCTCATCTTTAATCTCAGAAAGTCAGCTCCAAAGTCATGATTGATATGATCATGTAAGCTCCCCCTCAAAATCTGCAAGTAGTCAAAAAGTCGTCAAAGCAACAAAGTCTTATTGAAAAGTAAAGACATGAAAGCAGTAAAACATTTAAGAACGAGTTCTGATCTGATTTAATCAGAAGTCATTGTCCTTACTCCCCCTGAATATATGCATCACAAAATATGTCATTGTAAAATATATGCAAAAGTCTATAACTCCCCCAGAATGTAGATCATCTAAACTTTGTCTCACATTCCCTCTAAAATGATGAACAGAACCTTCCAATGTAGATATCATTCAGATTAAAAATAAAGAAATGAGGAAAAATTAAAAATTAAACTGTACTAGGTAAAACGGATTATGTTTTAAGATTCAACATACCTAATTTCGAAATGAGAAAGTTAAATATCTTTTTGTCTAAAGGTTTGGTGAATAAATCATCTAATTGGTAATCAGTGTTTACAAAGTAAAGTTCAATTGTACATTTTTCTACATTATATTTGATAAAGTGATATCACACATCTATGTGCTTGGTTTTCGTGTGCTGAACAGGATTAGCTGATATGGCTATGGCACTTTTCGAATCACAATATATTGGAATTTTGTTGAAATGGAATCCATAATCTTGAAGTTGTGTCCTCATCCATAATACTTGAGAGTAGCATCTTGCAACATCTACATACTTTGATTCAGTGGTTGATATGGAAACGCATAGTTGTTTCTTTGACGCCCAACTTATGAGCTTATCTCCAAGAAATTGAATGTGACCCGATGTGCTTTTCCTGTCTAGCATACAACCTGCATGATCTGCGACTGAATACACTAATAGCTCGAAATCAGTATCTTTAGGATACCACAGACCAAGATCTGCAGTTCCCTTTAGATATCTAACTATCCGCTTAACTGCCGAAAGATGGGATTCTTTGAGCGAAACTTGATATCTAGCACATAAGCATGTAAAAACATAATATTTGGCCAACTAGCCGCCAAGTACATTAATGAACCTATCATGCCTCTATAAGTCCTAAGATCAACAGTTGTTCCCAAAAGATCAGTTCCGATTTTAGTACCTGGTGCCATCGGGGTTGAAATAGGAGTACAATTGGACATATTAAATTTCTTTAAAATGTCAGCAATATACTTTGATTGATTTATGAAAATCCCCATTGAAAATTGTCTTACTTGTAATCCGAGAAAGAAATTCATCTCTCCCATCATACTCATTTCAAATCTTGACACCATGAGTGCAGAAAAGTTCTTACAGTACTTTGGGTATGTAGAACCAAAAATTATATCGTCCACATATATTAGAATTAAAATGATATCAGTCTTTTCCCTTTTAATGAATAAGGTCATACCATGCACGAGGGGATTGTTTTAAACCGTAAAGATCCTTGTCAAGGATATATACATGATTTGGTTTATCCACATTGACAAAACCTTCAGGCTGCGAGATGTAGACCTCCTCCTTAAGAATGTCATTAAAGAAAGCAGTCTTCACGTCCATTTGGTAGACGGTGAAGTTCTTGTGTGCAGCGTAGGCTAGAAACATCTTGATTGCCTCAATACGCGCAACTAGATCATATGTCTCATCATAATCTATGCCTTCTTCTTCCTGATATCCTTTAGCAACAAGTATTGCCTTGTTTCTTACAACGATACCATCCTCATCCTTCTTGTTCTTGAATTTCCATTTCGTGCCAATAATAGTATTTCCTTCCGGTCGGAGCACGAGTCTCCAAACTTTAAGCGCATCAAATTGGTTGAGCTCTTCTTGCATGGTTGTAATCCAATCTGGATCACGAAGAGCTTCGAAAACTTTTTTCGGTTCAATCTTACTAAGAAATGAATCAAACATGCATTCATTTACTATTGCAGACCTAGTTTGCACTGGTTTTGACGGATCTCCAATAATTTGATGAAGTGGGTGCTCTTTGGTCCACTTTTTTATGTGAGGGAGTGGATTAGATGTAGACTGATCATGTTGATCATCTAAATATCCAGTATATTCTTCTTGTTGCGGTTCAGTTGAAGTAACTTGTGCAGAAGTCTCAGTTGGTTGGACATTTGATGTATGTTGAGTAGCCATGACAGTGCATCCAACTGAATTTGCAGCTTCTGGCATCTTCAGTATCATGTGCAACTTCAACTGATTGAGTAGGTGTTTGAACTTGAGTTTCATTCTGAATCGGGGAATTTGATTCAGTTGAGACATCTTATATGATTTGGTGATTTGCATGTAAGTCTTCAGATCTATCAATCACAACAGGTTTAGTCACTTTAGATCCTAGAAACTCATCGTAAAAATGTTCAAACAGTAAATCTAATTTTGTTAAATGTGATGTAGATGTAGAAGCTTTATCAGAATTAGTAACACTAGAAATAGGTTCTGGACTGATTTATCTAGAAGCTAAAACTCCTGTTATAACGGGTTTCTGAACTGATGTGCTCAGAAGCCAATTCCATAGCTTCAACGAATTTGACGTTTACACTCTCCACAACGATCTTCATAGCTTCATCGAATTTGACGTTTACGCTCTCCACAACGATCTTCGACTTCTTCATGTTGACTCTGTATGTCGCAGATGTCTGAGAGTAGTCAATGAAAATGCCATTATCAGCCTTGGGACTGAACTTGTTCAACTTTTCCTTATCGTTCAGCACAAAACACCTGCGTCCAAATATGTGAAAATGTTTAATGCTAGGTATCTTATTGTTAATTAAAGCATACGGTATTTTACCAAACCGGCGATGGATGATGGATCTGTTTTGAGTATAACAAGCAGTAGACACAGCTTCAGCCCACAGAAATAAGGGTAAGTCGGACTGGCTTAGAATCGTTCGTGCAGCCTCGACTAAAGTTATGTTCCTTCTTTCAACTATCCCATTATGTTCCGGCGTTCTGGAAACAGAAAACTGATGAGTTATCCGACCGATTCGAGATAATCTTCAACAGTTTTGTTCTTAAATTATGTGCCATTATCAGTTCTGAGCAGCTTAACTGTCTTCTACAAGTTCACTTGGATGGTCTTCAAAAATGAGATGATGACATCGGGAGTCTCATCTTTTGTTCTCAGAAAGTTGACCCAAGTGTATCTTGAATAATCATCCACGATCACTAGAACGTACTTCTTGTCGTTTATGCTTTGTGTTCGCATGGGACCATAGAGATCCATATGCAACAACTCTAATGGAACACTTGTACTAGGTTCAGGATTAGGCTTATGAGAAGCTCTTTTCATTTTGCCTTTCTCACACGCGTCACACAGATGTTCTTTTTCATACTTAAGCTCTGGAAGTCCTTTCACCAAATTCCCAGTTACCAACTTGTTAATGTAGCGAAAGTTGAGGTGAGATAGCCTTCGACAGTAGACACACAACATTATCTGGTTTAACATTGGACAGATTAATTGTGTAGAGATTTGACTTTCGTGTGCCGACCAAGAGTTCTTTGTCATCTTCAGTTCTAACACAACACCTCTTGGCCTTGAAATTTACCTCCAAGTCTTTGTCGCAAAACTGACCAATGTTGAACAGATTGTGTCCTAATCCTTCAACATAGCTCACCTTCTTAATCGTTATGTTCTCTTGCATGACATCTCCGTATCCAAGTAATGGTGAAAACTGGTCATTACCAAATCTGACATTGTCGCAAAATTTCTTTGTATAATTAGATAAAATATCTTTCTGCCTTGTCATATGCTTGGAACAACTTGAATCCAAGTACCACAATGATGGGTCTGCATATGAGAAATCAGATAACAACAGGTTTAGGTACCCATTTATAGATGGGTCCTTTCAAGTTAGCACAAGATTTTGGCACCCATTTGAATTTGGGTCCTCCTTTTCTTTGAAAAACATTTGAGTTGTGTATATAATAAGAACCAACCCAACAATCAGAATTTTGTCGAGTAACAAAATCATTTTGATGAAAAATGGAAGACTGAATAGTGTACGGAGATAATTTGATCAATTGCTTTATTGTATAAGTATTGTAAGAAGTTATAAGGTTTGATTTATGAGAAGCAACGTCACCAAGTACATCAGGAACACTAACAGTAAACCTATTACAATCTCTATCAGAAAATGATTTTGTCAACTCTTCAATCTTCTTTTTAGGTCGCCATTCAATCTTTGCCTCAGACCTTTTACTTTTCAAATCTGAAACATAAGAGTTAGACTTGTTAGAACCATGAGATTTAAGAGATTGTGCTTTCTTATGCTTACCCTTGTTGGTCCGTTTCTATGAGCGCCTTTTCTTTTGCTTCTTACCTTTAGCATAATCGGTACTCACAGGAACTGATTCATTAACCTTAGTTGATGATTCACCTTTCTCAAATACACTTGATAAACCATTAGTATTGATAACAAAATCAGAATGATCTGGAAGTTTAGCATCGAAGTCAAAGTTGTTAACACATCCATCATCACAATCATCGGAATTTAAAAAATCAAATCCATCCTCAAAGAAGTCTACACCATCATCATCAAATTTAGGAGCTTTAGAAGATTTTAAATATGTATTGAAAACCACAGTGGAAAACACAATCTTTTCTAAATCAGCCAAAATTCTCTCATCCACTAAGGTATTCTCAAGCTCAGAAATTTTACTTTCCAAGATGAGTGGAGGTACATACATTTTAACTTCAACAGGTTTAGCCTCCAATTCCTCAGTATAATAACTTTGGAAATGGTCATTTGAAAGAAATTTAGGTTGTTCAGTTAGATAACTATCATTCAGCTTATCATAGCAGAATGGTAGTTACATTTTTGTTGTGTTTTTCCTATTTTCATCTTCCTTGGCTTCCACCACATCAGATGATTTAGTGACAAATTTGGGTTTTAAATGAGGTTTTTATCAGACACTTGTAATAAGTCAAAATTATGTAAAGCTTGATGTTTTCTAATGGCTTTCTTTAGATAATGTGGATTATCATATCCAATACCCCAATTATCCTTAAAAGTTGTAAATTCCTTTGGTTTGTTTAAATGAATGGTTTGATCTGTTTGACCTCTACTGTAAAACTTAGCTTCTAAACCATTTATCTTTTTAAGCAAAGTTTTTGTTTTTAAACTGTAACTTGTTATATTTCACAACAAACTCTTGTTTCTCAAGTTCACACTTATTGAACTTGGAAACTGCTTCAGAAATTTGAATTTCAAAACAAGCTTTTTGTTTTTTAAAATCAATAGCATCTTGTTTAAAGAATCAATCAAGTTTTTGTTCCCAACAATTTCCTTATTGAGATCAAAAATTGTTTGACGCTTTTTTGCAACTCTGCCTGTTTTCTTTTTAAGCTTAGTTTGTAAGTCTTGAAGCTCAACCATCATGGTTTCCATTTTCGTTAAAAATTCAAATTCATAAAAATTGTTTACCTCTTCAGAAGTCTCCTCATCCGATTCATCATACTTGTCTTCCTTGCCCATTAAGCACATGTGGGTTGTTTCTTCTCTTTCGCTTTCCGTTTCAGAAAAATCCAACCAGTGGTCATCTTCGGCCATTAAAGCTTTGCCTGCTTCTTTCTGCTTGGCCAGAAGCATCTTGTTCTTGTAGTATTCTGAGTTGCGAACTTTGGGCTTCCGATACTCTTTGGCAAAATGACCGACTTTCCCACAGTTGAAGCATTTTATTGGTTCTTCCACCTTCTTCTCATAGCTGTTGATATACTTCTTCTCTTCTGACTTTCTTTCCTCATACCTCCTTCCATCAAACTTTCTTTCATCATATCTCTTTCCTTCTATCCTCTCCTTGTGTTCGTAATTCCGCGATCCTGAAGGGTACCTCTGACTGTTAGAACCCGACTTCTTATAGAACTTCTTCTGGAAGGCTCGGGTAAGCAATATCATAGCTTACTTCAGATTTTCTCCATCACCAGAATTTGAGTCATCACTGTTACTCTCCTCAGAATCAGTCAACACAATTTTCTTTTTCTTTTTATTGTCCTTCTTCTTTTTCTCTTTCTCTTTCTTCTTGTCCACCACAAGAGCAATTGGATCAGCTACTAACTTTTCACTTTTATTTTTCTCTTCTCTTTCTTCTTCTACTTCCTCCTCATTCTGACGGAGTGTTTCATAAACTTCGTGTAGAGGGATTTCACTCAGATCTTTCATTTGTTTCATTCTTCGTGTATGTTTCTTCCATTCTTGTTGCAACACACTTAGAAACTTCACATTGTTCTCTATCTGGTTCTTCTTTACCATATTCTTGGCCAGTTCATTCAGAAGTGAAACAAATCTTTCATAAGTTTCCTCTAAACTTTCACCAGTTTTGGCTTTAAACTCTTCATAATTATTGATACAGTTTGCCACTTTCATCTGGTTTCCAATCTTTAAACCCATCATCATCTTCTTCAATTGATCCCACATTTTCTTGGTTGTCGCTTTGTAGCTATCAATCTTGATGTAGATGTCATTCAGCATGCTCTGAAGAAGTAGATATCTAGCCTGTTTGTCTACCTTGTATCTCTTCTTTTGCTCAGTAGAATAACTTGAGAAATCAACAACAATCTCTTTTGTCTTGGGCTCTTGGGGATCAGTACCATCTTCGCTGGCAGAACTCTCATTTTTCTCATCTGGAAAAATAGTTGTGACTGGTTTCATAGGACCCTCATCAATAGACTGTTTGATGAATTTTCCATTGTCGTGTCGATCTCTGAAATCCAAAAATCTATCCTTCCACTGCTCATACTCACCCTTGAAGAGAACGGGTGGTTTCACATCTATTCCGATAGCAAGAGAATCTCTAGAAGTCATCTTGATGAAAGCACACATCTTTATACACAAAATCAGAAAATATGAAAAATTCATGAAAACTCAGTAAAAAAAATGACTAAGTATAGAATTCTCACACCACATAAGTCACTTTTCGCACATAAGACACAATTCGCACACCAAGTAACTATCACCTTCACTTTTCGCACATAAAGGGATGCGAGAAGTCACAATTCGCACGTCGTTGGATGCGAGTTTGAACTTTTCGCACGTAATACGATGCGAATTATGTACTTAGCACTTTTCCAACTTGAACTTTTCGCACACTGAGATGATGCAAATTTCTCACTTAGCAAAATCCAGTCCTCTCAACTTCACGAATCGAAGCGAAATCCACACTTAGAAAATTTTCAAACTTCTAGATGCGAATTCCTCAAATTTTGCACACAAGGGGATGCGAATTTCAGCTTTTCGCACACTGTACTATGCGAATTTCACCCTTAGTAATTCCAACAAAACACTTTCCGTAAACCACACTGTGCGGATTCCTGCTTTTCGTATCTAATGCGATGCGAAATCCTTTCTTCCTGTACATAATCTCGTGCGAAATCTGTACTTAATCTTTCTTTTAAACACAGTACTATGTGAGTTCTTCCCAGATTCATGCGAGTTCTTCACTATCGATGCGAATTGTTCAGATCTCGACCCAAAAACGCTGTAATTAGCCCAAAAACGATCCAAACTCTTGAATTAGGTTCTAAAACTTCATTAATTTACCCTCGTACACTATTAGAACTGATTACAAAAGATCAATATCAACAAAAATTACAAACTCGATGTCAAGAACAGTACATACAGACTTCGAACAAAAATTTCAATACAAATTCAAATTCACACAAAACAGTTGTGAATTGAACAATCTGATCAACAGAAAACTTGTTCTATATCTGAATGCGATTACAAAACAATCAATTACAACTCAAAAACATCACAAAACAAAGAAATTGATCCATGAACAGTGTGTGAGCGAGTTCTTGAAATTTTCGATCAAATTCTCATATTTTGAACATGATTCTGATTTTTGTGCTTGCTATGATCCCAATTGTGTGTCCCAAATTGTGCAGATTAGATCAAAATGACAACAACAATTCAATCCAAATGCTCCATATTCATTAGATTTAAATCAAACGTACAAACTCTTTCTCTCTCAATATTTCTCTCTATAGAATATTTTCAATTAAGATTCCTTGTAACAAATTACAAGAAGGAAACTATTTATACCTACAACTTATACAAAGGAAACAACAACAAGCTAAACTAACAACACTTTGGCTTTGTTGACCTTCCACTTTAAGAAACTTGACTTTGACTTTTCAATGAGAGACTTTGACTTGAGCTTTTGACTTTGATCTCAATGATCTTGGATCCAACATTTATGCACTAACAAAGGGAGAAAGAGTAATGTAGGCAGCGGTCGTTCAAGAAATGTAGCGGTTGTCCGACCTCATAGGGTAAAAAAAATGAAGAGTACCTAAATGGAAGAAGTGAAGCACAATGCACTGAAAGGGATCCAAATACATGACAGGGGAGGTCAGGTGATTGAATAGGACTTGCTAACTGATCATACTATTCATTAAGTCGCTCTTTCCGCATCTCTACTTTCAATAAGAAGTGTTCATTTGTCGAAAAGGGGTTCCAATACCAATAGATGTTTCCATAAGAGAGAATATAGTGATATTTCTAAAAGACGAATAAGATCAGAAAGGCAAACAAATAGGGCAATGGCTTCGGTTAGAGCAGCTTTTTGATCTTCTCAATTCTTAAAAAGTATTTACTCGCGATCAGGAACATGTTATGGATTAAGGCAAAGGAACATCCAAAAAAGAAATATGACCCGGAAAGCATTGGTTTTTGTAAAGGGTATATATTTCCATTGCTTTCCCAGGGCTCTTGTGTTCATACCTTTTTTAGAAGGGGTCTCGGCTTAGAAGAGTATATGGCTCTTTTGATTGATTCGATCTGGTTGTTTCAGCCGTGGCTTTATGGCTAGTCTCTCTTAACAAGTAGTCGTCGTACCATAGCCCAACCACTTACTACCTCAGCTAGGTAGTCTCCTAACTATGAGACTGTGCCCAATAGAAAAACTTGTGGTCAACTGGTAGGGACTGTCAGGATCGAAATTCGAAACAAGAATTAAACTTAAACACTCAGAAACTATGTTAAAGAAGTTTGTGGAATAACACTTTAACAGTAAATCAATGAAACAGTGTATGACTGCAAATCACAAGTTATATTGAATAAACTTAATGATTACAACCAAAGCCTCAATCTGTTGAACAGGCTCAACAGACGTTCAATACTTCTCTAAAGAAAGGATTACTAACAATCTTAAGGCTAATTCTCTCTAAAACAAAACAATACGTATTCTCTATGTGTATTCTGTATATATCCTATAATCTAAGACTTCTATACTATATATACAAAACAGATTACAAGATAATTATTAAATTAAAGAAGATCTTCAGCATCCAGTCCATAATTATCTTCAATCTCCTTGTCTTTCGCTTTAAGCAACCAATCCATCTTTATCTTCATAAGCAGCATTAATCTTCATAGTAGTATCTTCATCCTCAGCAGTATTAACCATCTTGCAGTAGTAACTTCCAACTTGCAGTATTAACTCTTCAAGCAGTACTAACTACTAGCAGTAGTAATACCTCTAGCAGTAGTATTCTTCAAGTAGCAGTACTAAAGTCTTCAGCAGTAGTAATCTTCAACACTTAGCAGTACTAACTGGACTTAGCACATTTTAGACCCAACAATCTCCCCCTAACTTAACTTTTCAATTAAAGAAGTTAAGTTCTTCAGAATTTGGTCTTCATGATGCTTTCAAAATAACTTCTTAATTCCCCATATTAGGATCCAATCCTACATTTTGATTGATGGTTCTTCTGATCACAATTCTTGCCATTTTTGAACCTTTAGGGCAGACCAACTTTGCTTTCAGCATCCTCTCCAACTTTACTTTGTTGTGGTCATACACATTATTAACCAAGTAGTATTCATGGAAACTTTTGTCAATGGTTACGTCATAAACTCCAGATCTTTCAAACAGCATCCAGTTGTCAATACTTTTGAATCCATTTTCATGATGCACATCTTTGATAATATGTTCAACCTTAACAGGGTCAAACATCATGTATAAATACTCCATGGCCATCTTTATTAGACTCATTCCTGCTCCTTTCAGTAAGTCACCATATAAGTTCAGACCAACTTTATACATCTCTTCTAGATCAGCTCTGGTGCATCTTCTGATTATCTTACCCCAAGTTGAATATACCTCATATTTGTCACCCATTCTCTTTATTCTGAAGTATTCTGTCCTTTTATCCAACAGAGTATCCCAATGAATGATTTCTGGAGCATTCACTGAGATAGGATCAACTTTCAGAGGTTCTTCATCAGTCACTGTCATGTACAAATCAAACTGCTCAGGTTGTCTTGGTTGTGCTTGACTCTTCTCTTGATTTTCAACCTGCTCAGCTTGTTTCTGCTGCTCTACATGAGGTGCAGCAATAGATCTTGATGATTTGGCTTCCATGCTTTCACTTTCCTTCTCTTTCTCAACTTCCTCAATCCTTGGCCTTTTTGCCTGTTTCTTTGAATCAATAGACTTCATTCTCTTGACAGCTCTGATCTTCTGGGCTAAGGTTTCTTCTTTCTTTACTTCTGCCTTTTCTTTTGTAGGAGTGCCTTCTTCACTGTCAGGGAAAGGTTGTTGAATGTTCAGATCATGTCTTTCTTTCATCTTCCTTTCAAACTCAACCCTCTAACTGAAGTCTCCTTGAAGTTTGGCCATCTCCTTCTTGTATAATTCCTCTATTCTGCCAAAAGACATGTTGGTAAACATCCCTTCAGGAACTCCAATGGATCCTTTTAGGAAGTTTATCATTTTTCTTCTTTCCTGATTGGCTAGGAAGGTCTGTGAAGGCTGTCTTTTCTTTGAAGACTGTATTTTCTTTGAAGCTTTCATAGTTACCTTCTTTGCAGCCAATTTCAAGCTCTTCTGATATTCTTCATTAAGCCTTTTTGCCAAATATAAGGCAAGCTTTCTGTCTTTGGCAGTTTGAATCTCATTCTCCTTTTCAAGCTCTTCTTGCATCTTCTTTGCCAATTCTTCATCCAGTTCTATTTGTTGTTGTTTCTTTGATGCTTTCACAGGCTCTACCATCTTTTCTTTTCCTTTCTTATTGACCTTTGTCATGCTTATCTTTTTCCTTTTCTTCTCTGTGCCTCCTTCTTTGATTACCACTCCCTTAGCCTTTTGAGTAGCCTTGGGAGTGTCATGTTTTGCCTTAACCAATGTCTCAGCAATCTCTATTTCTTCCATTGACATTCCAGTTTCTGCTGCTGGTTTATCTGTTTCTACTGCTGGTTCAGTTACTACTTCTTTTTCATTTGTTACTGTTGCTTCCACTCTTTCTGCTACTTTCACAGTTTCTGCTACTGCAACCTTCTTTTCAGCTTTACTATTAAACTCCCCCTCAACTTGAAATTCCATAGCCTTTGAACTCTCCCCATTTTTGGAAGCATCATGTGCACTTCCCCTTTTCTTCAAGACAAACTGGGTTCTCTTCTTTTTGTGCACTAATTTCAACACCAGCTTCTTGAGTTTGGCTATCTGCTCCTGTTGAGAAATTATCATCTTTTGCATTGCCTTTATCTCTGAACCCTGTTTGAGTACATCCAGGTTGACATTGCCGATTGTTTCCATCAATTCATCATAGTTATATCTGTCCTCACCTCCTTTAGGTGTGTTGACCACCCTTGAAGGATCCTTGGATCTTTTAGTAGAGGTCTTCTGCCTAGCAGAAGCACCTGCTACCCCCTTGGTTTCTTGGCACCTAGGACCCTTAGATGATTTCTCATCCAAAGTTGCCGTGGGCAAGGTCTTAGAGATGTTCACACTGTCCTGATCCACACCTTGTGCAGAATCAGTAGTGTGAGCCTTACTGCCCACATGCTCATCCTTCTCCTTAGAGAGCACCTTCTTGGGGTTGGGAGACACCCCTGTGGTTTCCCTTTGGATATTCTCTAATGGAGAATGCTCCATCAGAGGGCTTGCAGGCTTTTGGGGTGAAAATACAAGAAGGGAAGGAACCTTCTGTACCTTTTTCCTTACATATGTTTTAGTGATGGGGGAAATTGGCTTCACAATAGGGATCTGAGGAGGATCATTTCAAATGAATGGTGTGGGTAGGTCATCAGTGGGTTGGTCAGATGTGGGCTGTGACCCTGATGCCTCACCATGGGAATTAGACACAACTATAATTGTAGAGAACAATGGTGTGTCTTTTCCAGAAAAGTCCTTACTAGGCCTTTTCATGTTGGAAAACACCTTCCCTTTGGAAGGTTTAGGTACATAAGCCTCTTGAAAAGAGGGTAAATCCGTCAATTCCTTGTTAAGTACTTCTTGTACAAACCTTGGATACATATAAAATATTTTAGTTTTGGTTTTGGTATCCAGGTTTGACAGCAAATCATTTAAAATCATTTGTGAAAAAATAAACTTTCTGGAGGTAGCTAAGCAGACAAGAGCATAAGCTATAGTACTGCTGAACTCACTCCATCCAGTTGTTTTGCGAGAAATACAATGTTGAAGAGTATGAACAAAGAATCTCCACTGAGGTGAAAATTTGCTCTTGAAGAACTTATAAACCTCAGTAGGACCTTCATACCCCATTCGACCAATTTCTTGGAAGAGATCATCCTTAGGAAGAGTAGTAATACCTGAGGCATCATCTAGACGTAGATGAGTGCGAATGCAGCCTTCTAAGACTGTGATAGGTTTATCACAGACCCTTGATTGGATGACCTGATTTCCATCAATAGTCTGTATGGAGGCATTGGCCCAGAACTGTTGCATATGAGTCACATAGATGGTGGGATTTACCTTTAGCGCATACGCAATGTGTGATTGTGATAGAAAATCCACAATTTCATGGAAACCCTCAGCTTGTTTGAGTTTCTGCAGCATTGCAAGCTCATTATGATCGTCAACAAACTCCAGTCCTGCCATCGTTCTTGGGTTCGAATCAACACTAGAGTTTACGCACTGGGAAGCAAGAAATCGAGAGAGAGAGAGAGAGAGAGGATTAACACTCGTACGAAATTCAAAGAGCCGTTTGGATTTTGGCGGTCAGAGAGGGTATTTATAGGTGGAGGGTTTCAGTTAGAAGTAGTACTAAGTACCCTAGTAGCATTAACAAGCCCGCAGTACTAACACATATAAGCAGTAGTAACACATACCGGCAGCATTAACACAAACTAGCAGTATTAACACATACCAGCAGCATTAACACTGTCTGGCAGTAGAAATAAGGTAAGCAGTAGTAACTTTGCACTGGCAGTATAAACCACCAAGCAGTATTAACCATACTTAACTATATTTGAATGTCAGCAGGATTAATAGTGAGAGCAGAATTAACTTAACCAGAAGTACAAAGTTTCTAATCAGCAAGGTAATCTGAAACACTTAAACACACATAGTTAGCAGCACCATGCACAATACAATATGAGAAAGTAAGCATGAAGGAATCTATACAGAAATGGTACATAAAGAAAATCAAAAGAGGCTTATTCAGTGTTTATCATGCCTACACTTGTGACCAAGAATGTGAATGTGCCCACATCAAAAGCTTTGGTGAATAGATCAGCAAATTGGTTACTTGTGTGTACTTTCAAAACCTGAATTAACTTCTTTTCATTGCAATCTCTAATAAAATGGTACCTTATTTCTATATGCTTGGTTTTAGAGTGTTTGATTGGATTATTAACAATGCTTATAGCACTATTGTTATCAATGAAGATTGGAGTGTGAAGAAAAGTAACACCATAGTCCAACATCTGATTCTGAATCCATAGCACTTGTGAGCAGCAGCTTGCATCAGCTATATACTCTGCTTCTGTTATAGAGGTGGACACTGTGGTTTGCTTTTTACACTGCATGAAACTAGTCTTGCACCCAAAAACTGACATCCTCCTGATGTAGACTTTCTATCCAAGTTTGCACCACCCAAATCACTATCTGAATATGCAATTAGATCAAATGGTGAGTCATGAGGATACCAAAGACCCAACCTAGGTTGTCCTTTGAGATATCTGAATATCCTTTTGACTGCTTGAAAGTGAGACTGCTTAGGCCTCACTTGAAATCTTGCACAGACACATACAGCAAACATAATATCTGGCCTTGAAGCTGTTAGATAAATGAGGGAGCCTATCATTGATCTATAATGATGAACATCCACATCCTCCCCCTCAAGATCTGCAGTGATCTGTTTGTGTATTTCCATATGTGTGCTTGCAGGCTTTGAATCTGAAAATCCAAACTTTGTAAGGATATCCTGCACATACTTGGATTGACTTATGAAGATGCCATCTTTCTTCTGTTTAACCTATAGCCCAAGGAAGAATGTAAGTTCACCTATAGAGCTCATCTTGAATCTTTTGTGCATCAGCTCCTCAAATTCCTTGCACATATAATCTTTTGTAGATCCAAAGATGATATCATCCACATAGATTTAAACAAGCAGGAAGTCCTTCTTCTTCCTTTTAATGAACAGAGTCTTGTCAATGATTCCCCTTTCAAAACCATTTTCCAAGAGATAGGTAGCCAGAGTGTCATACCATGCTCTTGGTGCTTGATGTAGCCCATAGAGTGTCTTCTTTAGTTTGTATACTTTGTCAGGAAAGTTAGGATTCGCAAACCCTGGAGGCTGACAAACATACACTTCTTCATCAATTTTCCCATATAGAAATGCACTCTTAACATCCATATGAAAGACTCTGAACTGCATGAAAGAAGCATAGACTAGAAACAGCCTAATTGCCTCAATTCTGGCTACTGGTGGAAATACTTCTTCATAATCTATCCCCTCTTCTTGTGTATACCCTTGTGCCACAAGCCTGGCCTTATTCTTTATTACAATTCCTCTCTCATATTTCTTGTTCCTGAAAACCCATTTAGTTCCAATTGCTCTTTGTCCTTGTGGAAGGTCAACTAGATCCCACACATCTTGCAACACAAACTACAGCAGCTCCTCTTGCATTGCTTCTATCCAGCTTGGGTCTTTCATTGCATCATAAGCCTTCTCGGGTTCAATCTGAGATAGAAAACAGGATAACAAACCTGACTGTAAGTCTTTCAATCCTCCTAACTTACTTTGTTGCCTTGTGATCATGGGAGAATTGATATCACCAATCACCAACTGAGGAGGATGATTCTTCTGAGTTCTTATATGATAGACAGCCTCCTCATTAATACTTGCATCAAGATTGGTGTCATTCTTTTCTGGAGTGTTTCCCCCAAACACTGAAGAATTTTCATCATCAGTGTCATCTTCTGTCAGTATGAGCCTTTCAGGACCTGAGTTTCTTGGACTTGAAGGATGAGTGTTCTCTTTATCCCCTTTATCCTCTTCATCACCTTTAGCATCTAGATTCTGATCTGGTTCAGAATCCTTTGTTTCTGGATCATCTTTCTTTTCTTGTTGGCAGGATCAACTGTAGGTATTGGGAACAGCACAAACTCTAGTTTCTGTGCTTGTACCTATTCTGAACTTGTTCCTGCAATTTGCACATGACTAAAACTCAAAGAATTAGTTAGTGAGTCAATGTCAAACAACCAATCAGGACCTCTACCAATCTGATTTGGTGTGTTCTCATTGCACTTGACATTGTCACTTTCCTCGTAGAACTATTGAAAACTCTATATGCCTTACTCTGAGAGGAATATCCAACAAGAAATCCATCCTCAGCTTTGCTTTCAAACTTGCCTAAGTGAGATTTGGTGTTGAGAATTGTGCAAGGACACCCAAAAGGTTTGAAAAATACAATAAAAGGTTTCTTCTTTTTGAAAAGTTCATAAGGTGTCTTTCCTTGGGATTTGACTACTAGAACTCTGTTATGGACATAACAAGCAGTATTAACTGCTTCTACTAGAACTCTGTTTTGAACTATTGAAAGCGAAAGGTATGCATATTAACGATCTAATGTATAAACAGGTTGGAGATGTCAAAGATACTTCCTTTTGGAACGAAAATTGGACCGGGGAGGGTAGATTAAAATATAGTCATCCCATACTTTTTGAGTTAGATCATAGCAGGTGCGTGATGGTGGCGGACAGAATTGGAAATGGCGTTTTTACATGGAAGTGGCAAAGAGATATCCAAGAACCACTAGGTCTTTGGTCTAGTGGCCACCTCTCTTCCGTAAACGCTTCTACCTAGGGTTCCCGTACTAGGGTTCGAATCCGGGGGAAGACAGGATGTCTTTTCCGGTGCAGGCTTATAGAGGTAGGGCCTGTAGGGTCCACAAAAGTGGGCCACGGGGCCTCGGGTCCCCGCCAATAAACCTTAAAGAGATATCCAAGGTGGGAGAGAATCTCAAGACCTTTTCCCTTAATTCCTTGACCGATAGATGGAGATGGCGGCTCTGTATCGACGGAGACTTTTCCGTTAAAAATGCTAGAGATAAAATTGAGCATGTTATGTTCGGGAATTAAAATTTTTCTACTAGTTGGAATATTATTCCTTCTAAAATCAACATTTTCTATTGGAAGGCAATGCAAGTTCAAATTCCAGTCAAGGAAAGGATTGCTAACATGGGTATCGACATAGACAACATCATTTGTTGTCGAAACGGTTGAGCATGTCTTATTATCTTGTGAAGTGTCTGTGGCTTTGGAAGGTTTTAGGAGGTCTCATTCATCCCCTTTGTGGAGGCTATTTTTTTGCGGTTTGCTACTCGATTTGGTGTTTGTGTAACAGAACGGTGTTTGAGAAAACAACACCTAATAGGAGAGATCTATTTGACGGTATTATTGATAGTACGTTTAGGTGGATGGTGTCTAGGCATAATGAGAGTGTGAAAAATGTTGTTGGTCGGAGAATTTCTCCCTTTTGTTGTTTCGGGACTTCGTAATTTCTTTTTTTTTCACTAGTCTCTGGCTAGCTTGTTAATGTATTGTCGTTTCCAAAAAAAACTACTGAAATGAAAATATGCCTGTATAAGTGAAACTATAAAGCTTAAACAGAAATAAACCAATAAGAATGCATCAAGTCTTATCACTCTTATTCCTTTTTGGGTTTTGAAACTCATCCTTTAAATTTTATTCTAAGGCAATAATCTTTTTGTAGCAACTTAATTTAAAATTTCTATAAAATTATTGAAATATGAATGTAATGATGAACTATTTTTAGTAAATATGAAAAAAAAAAAGATGAGTAAAAGTAATTGCAATTAGAATATTGAATAATTAATTCACATTTCCTTTGAAAAAACTCCATCAAAAGTTCACAATTTAAAATTACTCAAAATGAGAAACTTCAATAACAATAAGTTTACTTACCAAATATTCAGAATTAACAATTAACAATAAATTATTAATAATAACATGGTCATGGAAATTACCGGTATAAATAGTTGCACAACCTAAAGTGCTTATCCACCATATCCCATTATCCATCTAAAATGGCTTTTAATCTTGAAAACCCTACTTCAATCTTCGTTTTTGTATCTCTAGTTTCATCTCTTTTCATAAGCCATTCTTCATGTTTAAACCCTAAACTCCTTACTAATAATACTCATGTCGGTGATGGGTTTTTGTCTGCTTTAGGAACATGGTATGGAAAACCAAGAGGCGCCGGAAGTGGTAATTATATATATATATATATATATATATATATATATATATATATATATATATATATATATATATATATATATATATATATATATATATATATATATATATATATATCAGTGATATTAATATTTATATAATTTTGGAAAAATGGTTATTAATTATCCTAGAAATCTTTTAATCATTTTGTTGTTATATACATTCCTAATTTTCTTTCATTTTCTTATTTGATTATGTACAGGAGGAGCTTGTGGATGAGGTGATGATGTGAAGTCACCTCCCTTCTCAGCCATGATAGCAGCCGGAAATGCTAAGATTTATTTGCATGGTAAAGGATGTGGCGATTGTTATCGGGTGTTAAAACTAGTTCTTTGCAATTAAAAAGTTAATTAATTATGTTTTATGTAATTAATTAACGTATTGAGTTGGTGTTTTTCAGATTAAATGTAATCGAAGACCCTATTGTTCTGGAAAACCTATTACTGTGACGATAACCGATGAGTGCCCGGGTGCATGTAACGATGTCCCATTCCATTTTGACCTAAGCGGAACTGCTTTTGGTGCGATGGCAAGTCCGGGCCAAGAGGAAAATCTTCGTGACCTTGGCCAAGTCGATATTCAATATCAAAGGTTCATAAATCATACATAGAATTTAGTTAAATAGAAACACTACTTATATCACTAAAAATGAGTTATTTAGAATCCATAAAGTCCTTGGGCAACCTAAATAAAGTATTCACTTGGAATACAAGTTTATAGCACCAACAATGTCCGTATAGTATAACGGTAAGTTGTAAGACGAAAGTAAACGATCTAACAAGTTTTATGATCGAAGTCAGACAACCTACCAAGAGCCGAAAAGTAAATTGTCTATGAGTTAGTCTTTTCATAGGACGCTTTTGAAAAATATGTGATTACATTTTTGTAGGACTTGTTATGCATGCTACTTTTCAAATGTGCCATGTAAAAAGGTTAATATTATGACTTATTTCTTATGTACTATCACGTTGCAAGTTAACTTCATCGATAAAATTTATTTGTTGGTCTATCTGGGTCCTAATGAATTATTATAAGACCACTGTGTATGAAGTATAATTGTTTGTCTTATTAACTTAAATTCCCACTAAGTACTCAATTATATGTCTCCAACGTCCAAAAAAGCCTATTTTTTATTGTTTGCTTAAATCCTAACTTAGATATTATTTATTTTGTTATCGTTACTTGTATTGTAGATTTTGAATGCCTAAAAGTGTCATTAATGAGGCAAATAAACTTGCATGTTCAATTCAGGGTGCAATGCAACTATGGTAGCACAAAGATTGCAGAAAAGACAAACCCTTACTGGTTCGCGACTGCAATAGAATTTGTAGATGGAAGTTCAGCCTGTGAAGATAGCACAGGATGGTTCAAAGAACTTTGTTCCAATGCGTTTAAATTGGGGTGCAGTTTGGGAAGCCAACATTGACCCATAAAGCAATTATTGCTTACAACGTGGTTCCATCCAATTTTGGTTCCATCCAATTTTGTTCCAGGACAAACTTACCACTCTAATGTAAACTTTTAGTGATTGATTAATCATTATCAGTTGAGTTATAGAATAGAGTAAACTTATCATCTTTTGAATAGTCTTTATTCAATTTCTATATTGCAATAGATGAAGAGTGTGATAAATAATGGATTAATATATTTTAGAATGATTTGGGAAATTATGCTCAAAGAATTAAAATTTTGTGGTTTGCCATTAACATGTGAGTAAATTACACTAATTGCCCTGTCGTTTCCTCGAAATTCACCTATTGTCATTAAATAGGGTATCACGGGCGGTTATTGTCCGTCGGTAATTAATGATGAACTAGTGTTTGGCACCATGCGTTGCGTGGTAGCTATAAATTTATTTAGGAAATTTTGAAATTAAATGGGCTGATTATCACATATCATATATTAAACTAATAATAACTGATATTGCACTTGATTTGAATTAAAACTGTCTCATCATCCTTAATTGTTTCTTTTGATATATATAATTAAGTAATAACTAATAAGTTATATGTCATCAAACTTTGTAATTGACTCACAATGATTAAAGAAAATGCGTGAGACTATTGATTATAATAATGAGGTGTATAATGAGTATTATTTTGTCATAACTCATAATATATCGATTTATCCCCAACATATATTCCCATAAAATATTTATATTCACCATACAACAAAAGTATTGCTACTTAGTTCTATATAATTGCGAGACATTTTGGTAATTTGCTTACATTTGTTGTAATATACTCATTTGTAATTTTGGCTAAAAACCCTCCTCGAAACCCTTTCCCAACCTACAGTTGGACGAAGAGTAACAATAGTCGCAAGTATTGTGACCACTTTGACTATAGGCGTCCGATTGAATTGTTAATTTTTTCGTGTTCGATTTTTTTCGATCTGCTTGAGACTGTTTCTTCATAACTTAGTTTATTGATAAAGAGTATTGAAAAAAGAGGTTTTATTCATATTATGTAAAATGGTATTACATCGATTCTAATTTCATTTATACATAGTTGATTTCAATTTAAATTATATTGAAATAGTCATATATTGATGATTGTAGTAAGTTATTATTTCCAATTTTATATATTTTGTTATTCTAATTTAATTTATATATATATATATATATATATGTTTCTATCATTTTTATACATACTGCTATTGCTATATTGTTTCTAATAAGTTTTAGTTTTGATTATAATGTTGATTCTAATAATTTTTTTATTTTATGTATTGATTTTAATTAGTGATGTTAAATGTAATAAGTATGTGTGTTATTTATTATATGAGAGAGTTAGCAATAGGTATTTAATTATATATTAATTTTATTTAGTGATATTAAATGTAATAAGTATTTCATTTATTAATAAAGTTAGTGATGTTGAATAATGTAATAAGTATTTAATTATATATTTATTCTAATTTTATAAATATATATCGGTTGTAAATTTTAATAATATTTTAAATGATAATATTTTTTTAGTTTTATATATTGATTCAAACTTTTAATATTAATTCAAACTTTAGATATGTACCTTTATTTGAAAATAATACATATCAATATATATTATTTGCATAATATATAATGATTATAAGGCGTTATATATATATTGACGTAATTTATTGTCATCTTCATTTATTTATATTACTTATAATCATTTTATTATTATATAAATAAAAATACACATATTATTATATTCATGTGTCATGCATGTAAATAAAAATACACATATTGATCGTAATTTCATTTATATAATGAGTTCTTCAGTATGTTGATTATATATATTCATTAAATGTTATGTGAATAAAAAATTAGAATACTTGTGAAATAAAAGAAATAAAGAAACTTAGGTGTAAACAAAGAAGACAAATAGTTTAATTAATTAAGCATTTTGTTAATAACTACATCAACAAAGACAGAATTTGAGGGAAAAATGAGGAAAAGAAGAAACAACAATAAAATATACAAAACATAATAAAACATAATATAGAACATAAATGTTGTTAATTCCATTTTGATAGAGTATTAGGTTGTAGCTAATAAATGATTTTATTGTGGGTATCCTTTAATTAATAGATAGGGTGATGAAGATATTAAAATCACTGTCTCTATGAAGTTATGTAGTTTGGAAGTTAAAGCTAATTAAATTGGAAATCAAATTACTAAAGAAGCCTTCGTATAATGAAATACACATTTTTTATTTAGGGGCAGAATAATATATATATATATATATATATATACATACTGAATATTGATTGATGATTGATTTTTTTATCATTTAAGTTTTATTTTTGGAGTTATTCTATTCATTTATGTATCATTGTAGATACAACATTTTCTACTCTAACGAATTTTAGTACATACCTCTGACTTTTTTTATCTGAAAAGTATTAATTATAAGTGATTCAACTTCACATGGCTCCATACTTTAGCTTCAAACTTCCTCACCACATGCAAAATTATCATCTCATTACCACATCTAATTCACGTAATAATGATGATTAAAACATGTTATATTATAATAGCAAGACAATTTTTCACTACTCAAATAGGGGTCCTAGTAATCATCGACCAACCTTTAAGTAACTCAAGAAGGAGATAGTTTGCAACATCTTTCCAAACCCCATATACCAATTAACCATTCAAAGGTCGAACACAATGAATATATCATCTCATACATGCATTAAGCTACCAAATTTAAAAAAAAACTAAATATAAAATAAGAAAAAAAGATTTACAGCATCAACCATTACTTTTGAATATCAAGAAACCTTATTACTACAATTATCTTACATTTTACAGAAGAGGACAATGAGATGTAAAGATCCCAAATGAAATATATACTTCCATCTTTGAATTGCTACATAAAAGTTTTTAAAAATTCCAGCCAAGTCTACATGTTGAGATAATACTAACAATATATGGAATAAAATGCGGATATATCATAAAGTTGTGAAGGCCTATAATTTAAACTAAAATCTACTTTAGAAAATTGTAATATCATGGATTCAAGATCGAGCATAAAACAAACCATAAGACCTATAAAACCTAAGAATAACATATCAAGAGTTAGGGATGGGTGAAGAAGAAGCCTGCAAAAAATCCCTAAAACCTACAAAACCATATAAATCATATTTAAAAATCCCCTAAAATTCAAAACAGAAATACAAAAAAAAACGCAAGATTTAAGGAGTGAAGAACAGATCGAGCTTCTCTTCATGGGCACTTCAATTGCCGCCAAATCAACGTCCATTCCCCCCCCCCCCCCCCCCCTACAACAGAAAAATTGAAAACACAAGTACAAAATCGAAAAACAAAGTGAGTTCTTATCTTCAATAGAAATTAAGGGCATTTGGCAAAACTGAAAACTAAACCAAAAACCATGAACATGGTTGAATGCTTTGTGCAATACATGTAAGAGATTGAAAACTAAACCAAAAACCAAGAACATGACAAAATGCTTTGTAAGATTGAAAAAATTGCCAACAGGAGTAAGGATAAGTAAACATATCAAATTAGACGAACAATTTGACAGAGATGATGTTGAATAACGATTTATGATGTTGAATTTGATGTAGAACAAATTTCCCTATTATGATGGCTCTCTCATTCTACTCATGTAGAATAATATTGATTTATTATGGAGATTGCCTCTAACCAATAAATTAATGAAAGAATAATTAATAATTAATTATGATGGAGATGAAGGGGAAGGGGAAGGGAAGAGTATGTGAGAAGTCTATCTAGTTGGAGGTCATCCAAATTGCAAATATGTAAAATTATCAAAAAAAAAAAAACTTTATGGATAATGAAATATACATCCTATATATGAGGGTAGAAAAGTATTTACAATATAAAATATTTTTAAAAAATCAAAAATCTAGAAAAACAGAAAAATAAGAACCTTGATATTAGAAGATGTCACCTCATCACTCTTGGGTTTTCCTTTAATATATATACTAGTTTTTTTTATCGTGTGTTGCGCGGTGATCGCAATCTACTTTAGAATGTAGTATTGACAATGATGAGATTGGATACAAAAAAGATTATCATTTCAGCTTATAAAGATTAGTTTCAAAACTATTTGATTATAAGATTGTGGAACATGTTGGATATGCACATTCCAAACAATACATCTTATTTGATCTTTTCGTCGAAGGATGAGAGCAACATTTATTATCCTCATATGGATCCCTTACTGATCCATAATATGTTCAATTAATTAACATATATGGTATATTGTCATATGCCTTGAAAAGTTACATGTAACATTTGATATAAAGAGATTTTTTATAAATATATGAACATATATACAAAATAGCACGCATCATACTCAATTACTTTCAAAGAATCGCCTTTTAACATATTCAGAGGAGTGAACGCAAGTTATTCGAACCAATATAGTTTTAAACATGATTCAAGATCACAGTTACATTTTCTTAAAACCTTGATTTTTTAAATGAAACACTTAAAACATTTATTTAGTAGATACAAATCAAGAATCGAAACTAAAAATTGTGGATTTTACAATCCCTTTAGCGAGTAATAATGTTATATTATAATAAATGATACCGAAATGTTTTTTTTAATGTTGTGGATGACTTGTGTGAAAGAAATACTTGTAAAAAATCGAAATGAAAATTAAATTGAGATTGGAGTAATATATAGAATGACTTGTATGCAATAATATAGGGTTGAGTTCTTTTGTTAACCTTGATATTCTTGTTAACTTTATGAACTCATCCAATCCATCCATCTTGATGATGGATGGTTGAGATTAATATTGAATTTTAATTTAAAAAAATGTATCATTTATTGATAATTAAGGTGAACAATTCTGATAAGGGTATTATGGGTACAAAAAAACTAACCCCAAATGAAACGCCTAATTCTACATTAATTAAATATAATAGAAACGGTTGATATTCTTATTGTGAAATCGTCGTCGGATCTCCGGCAAATCGTTCATCCCTGTGTTCCCCCCCCCCCCCCCCCATATCATCTCACGTGAAATCCGGTGAAAAATATACAGTTGCTTTTAGGAATGGATGATTTGAGAAAACAATATGTTGATTGGCCAAGACGTAATCTTTTCCATAAACTAGGTTTTTTTTCCTATTCCAATATCAAAACAGTATATAACAACTTGTGATTTCATTGTTCAGGAAGGAGAAAGAGTGCAAGAATAGCAGTTCGAACATCATTCTCAAATTTTACAATTACAATGGAAAATCCGGTTGATGTGGATGCTGAAGCAGTGCTGGTGGAACAAAGGATCGATTCTAAAGCTAATATGAGGGTCAAGCTGAAGATTCCATACCGGGATGGAAAAGCGGACAAAGCGAACAGTAAAAAAACCCTTACCCCATTGATTTAACTGGACGATAACTATGTGTGCCCTGTTTAGTGTTCGTAGTTGTTCGGTTACATCCGTATTGGTTTATTGAGTTCATATAAGTAAGTTTTCATTATCAATACCTTGTTGTATTGTTCATACATGTTAAAAATTGTTAACACGAATACTATTTCAGTTTTTTAACCTAGCTGTTAAAAATTGTTAACACGAATTTGAAGTTAATTGTTAGTATATTATGTATATGACTGTGTGGACACTGGGAATACTCGGTGGTTATGGGGTGAATACGGGTTCTCATATGATCAACGATGCAAATATCTAATCGTTTGTTGGTGTGCATGTATTCATCATTGTTCATATGTGGATTTGAAACATATGAACTATATTTAACAATTTTCAACTACGCCGCTAAACATGGATAACCCACAATTTTTCAACTGTGTTCAAACTGTGCATTGTATTCATATGTTTCAACTATGAACTATGTTCATATGTGGGTATACGAGTTAACCTATTTTTCGATGTTAAAAATTGTTATCATGAATGTGTATTTAGGTATACGAGTTAACCTATTTCAGTTTTTTAACCTAGCTGTTAAAAATTGTTAACACGAATTTGAAGTTAATTGTTAGTATATTATGTATATGACTGTGTGGACATTGGGAAAACTCAGTGGTTATGGGGTGAATACGGGTTCGCATATGATCAACGATGCAAATGTGTAATCGTTTGTTGGTGCGCATGTATTCATCATTGTTCATATGTGGATTTGAAACATATGAATTGTATTCCAACTGTGTTTCAACTACGCCGCTAAACATGGATAACCCACAATTTTTCAACTGTGTTCAAACTGTGCACTGTATTCATATGTTTCAACTATGAACTGTGTTCATATGGGGGTATACGAGTTAACCTATTTTTAGATGTTAAAAATTGTTATCATGAATGTGTATTTAGGTATACGAGTTAACCTATTTTAGTTTTTTAACCTATCTGTTAAAAATTGTTAACACGAATTTGAACTTAATTGTTAGTATATTATGTATATGACTGTGTGGACATTGGGAAAACTCAGTGGTTATGGGGTGAATACGGGTTCGCATATGATCAATGATGCAAGTGTGAAATCGTTTGTTGGTGTACATGTATTCATCATTGTTCACATGTGGAGTTGGTTTAATCCCCCCCCCCCCCCATTGATTTAATTGGTCGATAACTATGTGTGCCCTGTTTAGTGATCATAGTTGTTCAGTTACATCCGTATTCATCATTGTTCATATGTTTTCAAATGTGTTTTCAACTGTGCATTGTATTCATATGTTTTCAATTGTGAGTTGTTGTTCATATGGGGTTATACGAGTTAAACCGTTGCTAGTTGTTAAAAATTGTTAACATGAATTTGAAGTTAAATGGTAGTATATTATGTATATGACCGTGTGGACACTGGGAAAACTCAGAGGTTATGGGGTGAATACGGGTGCACATGTGATCAAAGATGTAAATATGTAATCGTTTGTTGGTCTGTATTTATTCATCATTGTTCATATGCGGATTTGAAACATATGCCCTGTATTTCAACTGTGTTTCAAATGCGTCGAAAAACAGTTTTGTAAGCAGTGTTCATATCTGTGTAGTTCGATCAGCATTGTTCACTCTACGTGAATACAATGAACAAACATTATTATAAACACTGATTATAAACGTCAACCATACTCAACAAAACGAAACATGTTTTTACTAAATCAAACCTGTCACATAACAATGTTTTTAAGTTGATCATCTGTGTTCATGGATAAGCATCCATATATGACTTCATTGTAATCCAATATATGAACATGAACAGAGATGGACAGTATCAAATATACGGGCATGAACAGTAACAATACATGAACCATTAATGTACACAGATCGAAAAAGATTTTAATTCAACTAAACAGCTGTATCTTCCTTGGATGTCGGGAAACGATCCACGGTGGATATTCCGGTGACCACATTTTCGATCCCCTCGTTTACTAATTGACCTTGATTTCCTCCATCGATATTATGAGGTTCCGGTATCGACAAGATTCCACCAATCGCACTACTATCGATGTCGTTATGAGTGATTGAATACATATCGTTTGATGACATTCCAGAAAATTTTCTAGCATACAACGACTACACTCTTTTTGACAAACAAATGAACCGAAAATCTATAATACTAATGACTTGATTTGAAAAAAAATGATGAAAATAGAAAAAATACTACAATCGTAACCGACAAACTATTATGGAAACTTGAATATTGTAACTTACCAATAAAATAAATGAAAATTGGTTAATTATAAATTGACATTTATACCCTTTTCTATTTAATATACAAACATATCAAACATCACCTAATCTTGCAATCCTATTGGTTGAGCAAGGTTCATAAAGTTAACAAGAATTGGTTGGTTAACAAATGATCCTTGCTCTATATATATCTATATATATATATATATAGATAGATAGATATATATATAGATATATATATAGATATATAGGGTTGAGATCTTTTGTTAACCTTGTATTTCTTGTTAACTATGTGAACTAATCCAAGTCATCCATCTATAGATTGAATGGTTGAGATTAAATGTAATTTTTTTTAATAAAAAAAACGTTTCATTAAATACAATTGTAAGTGAACATGAATGAAAAAAAGGGTATTTTGGGGAAAAAACACTCTAAACATTAAACCCTTGGAAACGCTTTAAACACATTTATTACACTAAATTAGAAACTGATGATATGTAACCGACATATTATGCAACTAATACACATTTATACCATGAACATATATGTTATCATATTATGCAACTATAATGATTATGTTAACATATTCAATTTCTCACGATATGAACAATCATTGACTGCTAAAGATGATATCCAAATTGAAATTTGAATTATATGTTAACAAATGTGAACATATATGCATAACATGAACACATTTGTTAACATGGATGCATATGAACACTACTGTTAACGTACTTAACGATGAATAGATATGAATAACAGATTTGAATGCATATGGTTAACTATGAACATATATGAATAACATGAACTCATACGTTAGCATAAATACATATGAACGGTTATGTTGACATTTTTACTTAAACAATATTGAAATGATTCAAAAAAATATGAAAAAGGATAAAAATGAACCTACACAACAATTTTGGAATCTTCATTTTTGTAACTCTCATACAATTAATTACAAAAGATTACATGTCAAAATGACGTTAATACCCTTTTGTATTAAATAAATAAATGAATAAAACATCAACTAACCTTGCAATCCTATTGGTTGATCAAGGTTCACATAGTTAGCAATAAAATACAAGGTTAACAAATGATCCTCCCTCTATATATGTATGTATATATAATTTGATACTAATTTCATTTATAAAAAATTAAAAAAACACAAAAACGAAAGGTTTAGTAATAAATGTGATGATTTTGTACTAAAAATAAGAGTAAACTAAAATAAAAGGAAAAATAATAAAACGATTGAAAGTTTCTCTTTAAGCCATGCTTTAGTTTTTACTTTATTATATATAATATATGTATTGACGTTTTTCTTTAAAAATTACGTAACTAATTTGAGATGAAATGGAACTTGTCAATTAAATAACCATTAAGAAAATACAATGTACCACAATAAACATATTTTAGCGTATTATAGATGTAAATTAATTTTATTTATATTGTTTCTATAAAGAGAATTTCAAACATGTTCTTATATTTTATCAACAAATTAATTTCAAACATGCGATCTCGCTTTCCTTAAGTGATATCACGAAATTCACTCGAGGATAATCTCAATTCACCGTTATCGATTTAGGCAGAAATCGATCATATTTAAACACCTTGAGAATCGTAACCGACCCTATATTAATAATGTTGGTCCCTAATAAGCAAAACAAGTATTGTAGAAGGGGGGGTTGAATACAATACACAAAATTTTACTTAATTTTAATTCTTTATTGATATGAATATCAAGAATTACACATAGAAAATAAAGATTGTTGTGGAAAAGAACAGTTAAAAACTATTCTAACAATCTAACACAAAGAAGACTTTTTATCACAAAGACAAAATTCTTAGAAAGAAAAAGCTTGCTAACAACTTGCTGAAATTTTGCACTTGAGAAAACTTGAGTTGAAAGCGTGGTTTGCATGGAGAGACCTTCACCTTTTATATACTACCCCATGTATTAAATGCAAAGGACACTTGTCAAATGTTGGATGGGTAGTTGAGATATCTTCAATAAATTATAAGATATTTGAAGTGACTTATCAAAATACAAAAGGTAACTTTTGTACTATGATTAGACAATATCTTAATAAAATATTCCTGGTACAAATCTTTTTGAGATCTTTTAAAAAGAAAGTCTCAATCAGATCAGAACTCAAGTGAATATCCTCTGAGCAATAGAAGTTTCCATCCCTTTTGTCAGAAGAACATTGGGAATGAGGAAGTATAGTCAAATCATGAGGATTTGCTATAAGGATGTTGTCGAGTTAGAGAATGATTTGGCAATGGGTTTATATGTCGAATCTTTGGTAGGAGACTGCCGAATATAGAGGAATCAAAAGAGATGTCTTCTGCCGAATAGAGGAGGAATCGACAGAGGAAAGGCCTGCCGAAGATGTAGCTTAGTTTTTGTGAAGTTCATCTTGATCTGCATCAGTAGACTTACTTCATGTTGAATTCGGTTGGTCTTCGATTCACCAATCTCTTAAAGCACAATTAAACTTTTACAAAGAACCATGATATTTCCAAGATGTACAGTCATTTACAGAAGAGTAGACACAAACTAAAGGAGAGGTCATCTTCAAATCTTAGATGACCCAACAATCTCCCCTTATTTGATGATGACATCTCATACTTGGGTAAAAGAGTTAAAAACATGAATAATTCATTTTGACCCTTGTTCATACTCTTTTGGATTCTTTTTCACATAGACCATTCTTTTTGTTTCTTTTTGGGATTTTTAGAGTATCCAACATTTATAAGTATAAAAGAATGAAAGAATAAAAATTTACAAGGTATTTACTTCAAACTAAAGTTGCATGTTGTATTAATCTATGAAGAAGATTACAATACAAGATCAACAAAAAGAAATTACAAAAGATTAACTAACTAAGGGGCAACACTTCTTCTCTTCATTTCTTCGATTACTGCCACATACATATCCTTTGCTGAGATAGGAATTATTTGAGCAATTCCTTCAAGAAAGGTGAGATCGGCATTGGGTATGTATCTTGATCTGAAGAAGCGGATTTGACCGAAGGCATCATTGAAGAAGATTCCTTCGATCGACTCACTTAGAACTGTAGTGGAGGAATGATGAACCAGAGTTGGTACTGATAGATCAAGGTTGGAAACATCTGCAACTTTTCCTTCTCTGGCCATCTGTACAAACACATATTCCTTTTTGGATATTGACTTCGGTTTAGAATGAGAAAGACCATATTTTAGATTATTGATCAACTCTTCGTGTGTGCACAATTTTTTAAGACTTTCGGTAGGACCTGATATTAGTTTGGAGATCGGTAAGAAATTTATCAACAACAGGATTTAGAGCATTTTTGCTATTCTCCAAATAGATAGCAATCTCCATCCATTCAGATACACCAAACCGAACAAGAGAGTCCAGCCTATCAACTGATCTTCCAACATCATCCCTTGTTATAGTTAATCGAATATCCTTGCAGCTGGAAGAAGGTTTGATGATTTTTACATCAATGATTTTGGAGAAGCTTTGGTGGTTGTTGAGGACTTTGTGATACCAATCAATACACATAGTCTTGATTTCCTCACTCTTCTTAGCTGATTCCTCCAAGGCACTTAGTTGGGCATTAATAGCATCAGTAGAAGTTTTGTTAATTTCAGCCTCTTCCTCGGCTATCTTCAAAGCTAGCTCATAATCTTTATCGCGAGCTATCAGAGCTATTTTTGCAGCTTTAATTTCCTCTTCAGAAATGCCCAGGTCTGGAGAGGTAATCTTCGGGGGAGGAGGAAGATGAATTCCGCCACTGTCGGCAACCTTCTTTATGTTAGCATCTTTAAGACGCTTCCCTTCGAAAACTACTTCATCCGGTGTCAGTTTCCTTTTGCCCTTGTCTTTCTTCGGTACTGGTTCCCCTTTTGATTCTTCGACCACTTTAGAGTGGTCGGTGCCCTCACCTTCGGCAGATACCAATCCCTTTGCTTTTTCAGCTTCGGCGGAAACTTCTGTAATTGTATCGGTGGAAGAAGAAGAAGTGGGATCATCGGAAATTTTTACTTCCGAATCTTTTCCCTTTGAGGCAGCATCGGTGGAGGTTTCTTCCCGACGCGTACTGGTAATATTGATTTAAGGGGTAAGATGATCCCGCTCAGTTGGTTTCTCCCCCTCAGTACGTGCCGGGGAAGAAAGACCAGCCTTAGCCGACACACGGCCAAGATGACAATCTACCCGGTCGAGAGTTCGGCGATCATCAAGAGTGAAGGCCGATTCGGTGATGTTAATGTCTAGTGACCCAGCACAGTACTGAGCAACATCAGAGGGCAAGGAATCAAGCTTGGCATTGATCTTCTGAAGAGAATCCAGAAGCTGAGAATTAATAGCATCTATCTGCCCGTTGCCGAAGCCGAATGAGATCCTGATCCCGAGCATCAGAGGTGGCTTTCAGAGCCACCATAGAGAGATTCTAGGAAGAGTTGTTATCAAGCAACTCGATAACCTTCCTGAGAACGGCATCAAGAGCATCGCCGAGAGGGGAACGAAGATCATTGATTTCATGATGCATGACATCCAAGCACCGAAAAATGTCTCTGTTCAGATCCACACATTCAGAATTTTGCTCCTTGATAAGCTGAAGAAGACCTGTAAGATGAACATTTTGTTCGGCAAGCGAAGCCGAGATTTCTGGATACCTCATGGTTTGTCTTAGCAACTCATATTGAGTTCCAAGAAAGCGTACCTGCCGATTTGTATCTAGAATGTCGGCAAGGACATCAGGGGAGATCAGGATCGGTCGCTGAGGAGGGGGAGGTGCCGAAGGTCCAGCCCTGTCGGCAGTAGGGGAAGGAGGATCATGAGGCAAGGTTCGGTGAGCTGGTGGGGATTGCCTCTTCGGTAGAAAATCAGGATGGAAATCATCCAAAGAGGAATCTGAGGAAGAGGGTGAGTGTTTGGGAGATGGGGATTTCTTTGGTGAGGGTTTGGGTGAGTGGTTGGGAGATGGAGAATTCTTTAGAGAGGGTTTCGGTGAGGGTGATATTTTGTCGTTTTGAATGGGGCTTGCCGAAAGACCGTGAGGTGGAGATGATGGCAAACCTTCCCCTACATCAGAAAATAAGAGATCAAATAGATCATAGGTATTTCTACCGATATGTGCAATATCATCGGGTGTGACCCCGGGTGTCAGGATGTGCGGTGTGGAAGAGGGACGTTGGTCCGGAGAGGAAACCAACCCATCTTCGTCTCTCAATTTAAATTGAGGAGAAGGAATAACAAGGGTCTCCGATTGTACAACCAAACCCTTTTGGGAAAATTTGGAAGAGGTAGGTTTGGGTTCAACAGATCCCCTCGGCCCAACAGGGGGAATTTCAACTTCATCCGATTTTTGAGAATCGGTAGAAGGAGAGTGGGGTTCAGCCATAGGTTTCCTAAGCCTCTTAGAACGAGACTTAGGTGGGGATTTTGAGGAGCCCCGTCGCTTTTGAGAAAAGGGAGTGATGACTTGGGTAGCTACCGAAGGTTGTTTCGGTGGCATAGTCATAGAAGCGAGGGCGACGTTACCGGTGGCCTTTTTCTTTTTAATAGACACCAATTTGGCTCGAGAAGATTTGGGGGAGTGGGGACCACCGATTTTGAAGGACCTGGAGAAAGTGGGGGCCTTTCGGAACCACTTTCCACAAGAGTACCCCAAATCAGATTGGGAGATGAGAGGAAAGAAATCATACCTGGAGTGAGGGAGGCGTCGGTTGGCTTCACCGGTTTGTAAATGGTTTGTTTGCTGATTTGAGAGGTAGACAAGTCATACACCACCGTTGGCTCAGGCAGATTGGCATCGGCACGTAGTTGTCCAGAGAGTTTCTCGTTGATAATGAGAGAGAGAAATCTTGGGAGGGCCACGTTGTGAGTTCGAGGTGGCGTGATGGCGGTGACGAGAGAGTCAAAAATCACTTGAGTAAAATCAATGTGCCTCATAAAGATGAGGGCATGTGCCAACCTAGTGATAAAGGTCGGTGATTGATCCCACCCAGAAGTCTTGTGGGAAATGCAGTAGATCAAATGGGAGAAGAATAAGTTCCAGACAGCACCCATGTTCTTGCGAAGAAGAGTGCCGGAACCCTTGGTTTTTCCTTCGTGGATGTAGTGGAAAGTAGCCAACACCTCATCATGCTCCCGACCAACGGGAAAAGGAGCATAGGACTCAAACTCGGGAATCCGAAGAATCGAGCGGATATTCTCGACCCCAAAAGTAAGGTCGGGATGTTCCTTAGAAGAAAGAATGGAGGCAGATACCTGATGAATTTTAGAGTCGTACTTACAAGTGAGCCAAAAGCTACCAAGAAGTATTTTGCTCATCTTGGTAGAAGCAGTGAGCGCATGTTGGAGAGGAGTTTTCTGGAGAAAGAGTGAAACCCGATTGAACTTTGGATGATCAATGTCTGTATAAAGACAAGCGATATGGTTGCATGCGGGGAATGCAAGAGATTCCCGAGTGAGTGGCGTGGTCTTGGAAATCTTGGAAGATTTGGAGGTTTCCATTGAATAGGAAGCTTTGAAAGAGAAGTTGTGGGTTTAGAGAGAGAAATAAATCGAGAAAGAGAATGGTGGGAATCACAAAGGATGAATGTATATATATATATATATGGTAGGAAACTTGGGGGGAAAGGTGGATTTCAAAAATATATTTAATAATATTTGAGAGTGATGATGGTTGGGGAAATATGGGGAAGTGGAATGGCCGAAAACGACTTATGTCAGAATCGTGGGAGTGTCAAACGTCCCATCTTCTGACCCACAAACCCTGAGATGCCAAGTGTCATGATCTGAGAGGATAAATGAGAGGTGCCGAAAAGGATTTCGGCAAGAAAGATGTGGATAAGTATGACACGTGGGCAGAGGATTTAGGTAGTGAAGACTAAATTTTGGTATCCATGAGGGCTATTGAAAGGTGAAAAGAGAATTCGGTATGTGTGAGCTTTAGTAGAGGAAGGTTCAGTAATCGTGAGGTTTACCGAAATATGAAAGATCCGAAGATAGTGGTACCGAAATAGTGAAGAACATTGTCTTCGGTATGAAAGAGTTCGGTAGGCGGGAGGCTAACTGAAGTGTGAGAGATCCGAAGATGGAGGTACCGAAAGTGAAAAAAAAATTGTACAAGGCCTTTGTGCCGAAAACCTTTCGGTAGAGAAGGATGAAATTTTTTTTTTACTCAAAATTTAACATACCTAAGGATCCAACTAGGAAGTTGAATCTGGCCTCATCCAGTGGTTTAGTGAAGAGGTATGCAAGATAAAGATCTGTAGGAATGAAATGAAGCTCAATATCACCTTTAGAGACATGATCTTTTATAAAGTGATATCGAATATCAATATGTTTTGATCTGGAGTGCAGCACCGGATTGTTAGCAATTGTTATGGCACTAGGGTTGTCACATAGGATAGGTATTTGAGAGTAGAACTTGTCATAATCTTGCAGTTGATTTTTCATCCACAAGATCTGAGCACAGCAACTGCCAGCTGCAACATATTCAGCTTCAGCAATAGATGTAGATACAGAATGTTGTTTGTTGCTGGACCAGCTGATCAAATTTCCATCGAGTAATTGAAAACTTCCAGTTGTACTTTTCCTGTCTACCTTAGACCCTGCAAAGTCAGAATCTGAATAGCCAATGAGATCAAAACCTGAGTCTTTGGGATACCAAAGGCCTAGATTCATAGTACCCTTTATGTACCGAAAAATGCGTTTTACAGCCGCCAAGTGAGATTCCTTGGGATTGGCTTGATAACGCGTACACAGACACGTAGCATACATAATATCACGTCTACTAGCAGTAAGATAAAGAAGAGACCCAATCATTCCTCTAAAATTCGTGATATCAACTGGCTTACCAGCTGGATCAACATGAATTTTTAGAGGTGGTGCCATGGGAGTTTTCATGGGAGAGAAATTTTCGAAATTAAACTTCTTTAGGAGATCACGAATATACTTGCTTTGGTTTATAAAGATTCCTTCAGAAGTTTGATTGATTTGAAGACTAAGAAAGAAATTTAGCTCACCCATCATGCTCATCTCATATTTGTTTTGCATGAGAGAGGCAAACTCCTGACAAAGAGATTCATCAGTAGCACCAAAAATGATGTCATCCACATAGATTTGGACAAGAATAATGTTACCTCTGGTTTTCTTGAAAAAGAGAGTATTGTCAATTTTACCTCGGGTATATCGGTTAGAGAGAAGAAAATATAATAGAGTGTTATACCAGGCACGAGGAGCTTGTTTCAGACCATAAAGAGCTTTGTCTAATATGAACACATAGTCGGGATGAGCTGGATCTTCAAAACCTGGAGGTTGTTTCACATAGACTTCTTCAGCGAGTTCTCCATTGAGAAATGCACTTTTAACATCCATTTGAAAGACCCAGAAGTTTTTGTGAGAACATGAGCGAGAAAGATTCTTATTGCTTCAAGTCTAACAACAGGAGCAAAGGTTTCATCATAGTTAATGCCTTACTCCTGTCTATATCCTTAAGCAACAAGCCTGGATTTATTCCTGATAACAGTGCCTTCTTCATCCATCTTATTTCGGAAGACCCACTTAGTGCCGATAATGGTCTTACCAGAAGGACGAGAAACAAGTCTCCATACTTTGTTTCTTTCGAATTGAGACAGCTCCTCTTGCATGGCAGTGATCCAACAAGGATATGCCAAAGCCTCTTCAATTTTCTTGGGCTCTATGATAGAGAGAAAATTCACATAGAGGCAAATGTTTCCAACACCTCTTCTAGTTTGGACACCTGCTTGCTGATCACCGATAATTTGTTCAATTGGATGATCCTTGGTCCATTTTAGAGCTGGAGGAAGAGGTGCATGAAATAGGCTAGGAGAATATGAGGATGATGGATTGGTAGGAATGGGGTGAGAAGGATGAAGAGGAGTAGATTGAAAAGTAGGTTCGACAGATGCAGTAGGTTCGACAGAAGGTAAGAGCTCTGCCGAACTATGGTTAAAAGAAGTGGAATCTACCGAAAATGGAACATAGGAAGGTCCTACAGACAAAAGATTTAGGGAATCTTCTCTTACACACGAAGAGATCCACTCATAAAGTTCATTATCATCACATGTTAAGGAAGATGTCTTATAATCGTCGAACTTCACATGTATTGATTCGTCAATACATTTTCTTCTAAGATTGTACTCTCTATAGGATTTAGAGGATAGAGAATAGCCTATAAAGATACCTTCATCAGCCTTGGGATCGAATTTCCCTAGATGTTCTTGATCATTTAAGATGAAACACAAACAGCCGAACATATGAAGAAAATTGATATTTGGTTTTCGGCCATAGAAGACTTCATAGGAAGTCTTTTTGTGTCTTTTCACAATGATAGATCGGTTTTGAGTAAAGCAAGTTGTATTGACAGCCTCAGCCCAGAAATATGTGGGAAGGTTCGATTCACTCAGCATAGATCTTGCAGCTTCACATAGAGTACGATTCTTTCTTTGCACAACACCATTTTGTTACGGAGTTCTGACTGCTGCAAAGTTTTGAGAAATACCTTTGTCATTGAAAAAGGCATCTAAGGTAGCATTTCTGAATTCAGTCCCGTTGTCACTTCTAATAGATCTGACTAGTTGACCATTGAGAACTTCAGATTTCTTGATGAAATTAATGGTTTCTTCAGATGTATCACTTTTGTATCTGAGAAAGAATACCCAAGTGTAACGTGTGTATTCATCAATAATGACAAGAATGTACCTTTTTCCACCAAGACTAGGTGTGCTGATTGGCCCACAAAGATCCATGTGTAGCATCTGAAGAGGGGTAGTGATAGATAAACACTACTTTGATTTGAAGGAGGATTTTATCAGCTTCCCTTTCTCACATGCAGCACATAGCTTCTCTTTAGAAAAGGATATTTTCGGCAATCCGACAACTAGCTCTTTGTTAGAGAGAGCATTTAACGTCTTAAAATTAAGATGGGAGAGACGTTTATGCCAGAGCCAGTTCTTCTTTTCTGAATCTTCAGAAATGAAGCAGATGTTTCCTTCACCTTGATTAGATTTGTTTCCCATGTTGATCACATAGACGTTATCTTTTCTAAAACCAGAGAGAACAATATGAAAGTTTTTGTCTGTGATGAGACAATCTTCCATTCTAAATATCACATAGAAACCTATATCATAGAGTTGACTTATGCTTAAAAGATTATGCATGAGTCCTTCCACATAGGCGACTTTGTTGAAAGTGATGGAACCATTAGAAAGAGTCCCATAACCTTTAGTAGAACCACGAGAGTTGTCACCAATGGTTACGGTCGGTCCTTTTTCTTTCACAAAGTTTAAGAGAAGAGATTTGTTCCCTATCATGGGTCGTGAGCACCCACTATCAATATACCATGTATGATGATGCCCAAAGACCTGCAGATATAAACAAATTAGTCCTTTGGAACCTGTTTTGAGGTGAGTCCTTTAGGGTTAGAAGTAGAAGAGGAAGAAGGATCATTTTAACCGTATCTGTCGATACGTTCTTTTGGATAATCCTTGGCCAGATGAAAGGTATCACCACAGTTATATCATTTTATGTAGATGAACTTTTTCTTAGGTTCTTGAGTGGAAGCTTTGACTTTTCCTTGGGGTTTTGACTTGAGGGGTTTGGAAGTGTGAGGAAGAACGGGAGAGTTGAAAGGAATAGGAAGGGTTTGAGGCATTGGTCCAAGGATTCCTTTTTCTGAAGAAGGATGAGAACGGATTGAGATTCCTTTAGATTTATTTAATTTCAATGCTCTAGGAATGAATTATGTTTTCCTTTATTAAGAAGAGGATCTTTCTTTGGGGGAGGAGAAGAGGATGAAGAAGAAGTAGAAGAATCTTCTTCTTTTAGATTCAACGTTTTGAGAAGATCATTAACAGGTTTGACAAAATCATTAGAATCTTGATCTTCTTTAAGAGTGGGTTTAGACTATTTGGAAGACACAAAGATTCTAAACTTCCTGGAATCTCAAAGATCCATGGAGTAGACAGAGTTAGAATCTCCTGAGTCGGTATCAGTCCACTTAGGAGAATAAGAGGGAAGCTTAGAAAAAGAAGGAGGTTTTTGAGAAGGGGAAGGAATGTCTTCGGAAGGAGTACAGTCAGCATCCTCTTTCCAATAGCCAAGTCCAAATTTATCATCACCAATGACTTGGTCTTTGAAAATCTTTTCAAGGTTCTTGGAGCATGTGTTCCACTTATTTACAATCTCTTGTTCCTTTTGAAGACGCTTGATTAGTTTATTCTTTTCTTTAGCCAAAACAAGATTTATTGTTTTTAAATCTTCCAGCTCAGCTTTTATTTTGTCAAAGTGGTTTAGTTGAGAGAGAGAAGCTTGAAGTTGGGAAGAGAGAGATTTGATTTGATCATTAGCTCTCTTCTTAGCATCTTTTTCGTTATGAAAAAGTACAGTTAAAGAGTCATAAGCTTCAATCTTTTCTTCATTGGTGAGAGAGTAGAAGTGATGTACCTGAGATGAGTAGGAGGAGCATTCAGTTGAAAAGTCCATCTTAGAGGTGGAATCTTTGACTTCTTCATCAAGTTTTTCCATAATGAATTTACTTGAAACTTCTTTCTCACTGTCAGAGGTAGGCTCATCAGCCCAGTCAAGAGTCTCAGCCATCAAACCTTTTCCTTTTCGATGAGAGTTAAAGTTTCTCTCTTTTTCTCTCTTGTACTTAGCTTTGTATTTTTCAGCTTTGTCAGAGAGATCTTTGAAGGATGAGGAAGGGGAAGATTTTCGAGGATGAGACGTACCAGTAGAGATAGATCTGAACTTTCTTCCCTTAGAAGAATTTGAAGATTTGGACTTGGAAATCCTAGGAGGATTGCTTCTACAATCAGATGCGAAATGGCCATTCTTACCACACGCATAGCATTCTCCTTTGATTTTGTCTACAGAGTTTTTAGAGGAAGAAGAAAATTTTCTGTTGACTTTGAACCGATTGGAAGAAGAGTCGTTTCTGAATTTTGAGAAGTTGGCAAGCATGCCCATTTCCTCCGTCATTTGATCGACAGAGGCATCTTCGCCTTCATCATCAGCTTCACTTAGATAAGCCTCCGAAAGGTGATCTGAGTCATTATGACTCTCTCTGTCCGAATCATCAGAACGATAAGTGATATGGGGAATGCACACAGTCTTTTTAGAACCATCACTGATAAGAGCCATTGAAGGGGCTTTTATCTCTTTGATAATGGATTTTCTTTGAATACGAGTTTGTTCATAATTATAAAGAGTACCATAAAGAGAGGTGAGAGGCATATGATCAAGATCCTTGGTTGTTTTTATGCAGGTGGAATTGTTCTCCCAGAAATCTGGAAGTCCATCCATAAATTTACATAAAACTTCCTCAGTGTCATAAAGTTTGCCGAGAAGTTTAAGATCGTTGAGAAGACTATTAAATCTGTTATAATAGTAAGAGAGGGATTCTCCTTTTTCATGGGATAAGAGTTCGTATTTGCGAACAAGAGAATTTTTCCTGCTTTTCTTGACCTCTTCTGTACCTTCATACAGAACACATAGAGTTGTCCACATTTCTTTGGCAGTAGGAAAGTTAACCAGAGAATGATACACCTCATCCGGAATAGCCTGAGCAATAATTGCTCTAACTTTGGAGTCAAGCCCAATAATGTGCTTGTCTTCCTCAGTGTATTCTTTTTCAGTTTTCAGAATATAACGACCAGTGGCAGAGTTACGTTCCTCGTCATATGAGTCATCGGAAACTTGGAAAATAGATTCTTTTCTTTATCTTTCTTCGTAGAGGTTTTGATAAATTTTTCCCAGACTTTAGGAACAAAAGGACCTTCACGAAGAACGGTCAGATAGCGACTGTCAGCCCCCTCTAAGAATAGCATCATTCGACTTTTCTAGAGTGAAAAGTTGTTCGCATTAAACTTAGGAGGTTTGACCGTAGAGACGTTATCAGTTTGAAAAGCATTTTGAGGAGCAGAAGAAAAATCAACTTTGTCTTTGGAAGATGATGCCATCGCGGATCTGATTTATTGAGTTAAATCAACCGCTCTGATACCACTTGTTGGTCCCTAATAAGCAAACAAGTATTGTAGAAGGGGGGGTGAATACAATACACAAAATTTTACTTAATTTTAATTCTTTATTGATATGAATATCAAGAATTACACATAAAAAATAAAGATTGTTGCGAAAAAGAACAGTTAAAAACTATTCTAACAATCTAACACAAAGAAGATTTTTTATCACAAAGACAAAATTCTTAGAAAGAAAAAGCTTGCTAACAACTTGCTGAAATTTTGCACTTGAGAAAACTTGAGCTGAAAGCGTGGTTTGCATGGAGAGACCTTCACCCTTTATATACTACCCCATGCATTAAATGCAAAGGACACTTGTCAAATGTTGGATGGGTAGTTGAGATATCTTCAATAAATTATAAGATATTTGAAGTGACTTATCAAAATACAAAAGGTAACTTTTGTATTATGATTAGACAATATCTTAATAAAATATTTCTGGTACAAATATTTTTGAGATCTTTTAAGAAGAAAGTCTCAATCAGATCAGAACTCAAGTGAATATTGTCTGAGCAATAGAAGTTTCCATCCCTTTTGTCAGAAGAACATTGGGAATGAGGAAGTATAGTAAAATCATGAGGATTTGCTATAAGGATGTTGTCGAGTTAGAGAATGATTAGACAATGGGTTTATCTGTCGAATCTTTGGTAGGAGACTGTTGAATATAGAGGAATCGGCAGGGATGTCTTCTGCCAAATAGAGGAGGAATCGGCAGAGGAAAGGCTTGTCGAAGATGTTTCATATCTTTTGGCAGATGTAGCTTAGTTTTCGTGAAGTTCATCTTGATCCGCATCAGTAGACTTACTTCATGTTGAATTCGGTTGGTCTTCGATTCACCGATCTCTTAAAGCACAACTAAGCTATTACAAAGAACCATGATATTTCCAAGATGTACAGTCATTTACAGAAGAGCAGACACAAACTAAAGGAGAGGTCATCTTCAAATCTTAGATGACCCAAAAAATAATGATAATAATTTCTCATTAAATGAGATTGATTGTGGACATTAATGTTGGCGATTACAAAATGATTTCATAAAAGGGGGGTTACAAAATAAAATCAGTTACAGTGCACCATGCGGGTTTCGCCATGGGTTAACCCGCGTGGCAAACCGTACGGGTCACTGTTTCATCCCCACATTCCAGTGCACCGTGCGGATAGCCGCACGGGTTAACCCGTGACACAACCCGCCCGCATTGCAAGAAATGGATACCAGTTACAGAACTGATAAAACCGCCAAACATGATCATCCAACAATCTCGGGTCATAGTTAGCTTACATGAGTGTGCACTCCACACCTCCTAACTCGTGTTATAGCTTAGCTACCAACCCCATTATTATATTGTGAATCCAATTACATAAAATAAACCGATGATTTCACTAAAATCACTAACATATATATATATATAGCAACATGGATTCCAAAATATGTCAAGAGATGGCAAATGATTCTTTCCTTTATTTGTAATTGTGTCATTTTTATTTGTAGCTTACTATATTCGAGGTAAAAAATAACAAGTTTTGGTTGAAATTTCAATAAGGTCATCTAAAATTACTCCAAATCCCATTTAACAACAAAAATAGAAAATGTTGGAAACTGAAACCCAATGGCCCGTAAATTTTGACTAAGAAGTTGCACCCTGATTGTTCTCTGAAGGGAAAGTCAGATCAGAATTGTTCAAATGCAAGGTAATTGGGAACTTAATTATTACCTTATGTTTCTATTACATACTCCAGTCTTCTTTTAGTTCAAAAAGTGCTAGTATGAAGTTTTTATATCCTTTTGAAGTTGGTATTTGTTTTGTAGATTACTTGGAATCGTTGATCAATATTAACCACTAAAAATTAAGACAGGTATTCTGTTCATAGCGGTGGTGAATGTGTATATCTAATTGTATCTAGTTTAGATGCAATCAATGATCTGAAATTTAAGTGATTGACTAAATGATTTAGATATCATTGTCTAAATTACATAATTTTTATAATTATCAGAAAATTATATATACATAAATTTAATGATTTTATTTTGTGATTCACCCTCGTAATTACAAAGGAAGAAAAATGACTTTGAAGCGCAAAATAAAATCATTGAATCAGAGTCAATTTTTATTGTGGCTTTCTTGTAGACAAGATCGTGGAAGAAATGGTGCAACATGACAATTTATTGGCTGCTTGGACAGGTGAGTTATCTTTGACGAAATAACTTTATGTTCTAATAAAAAGTATTTGATCTAACAACATTTTTAGTGGTTACCAAAGATGGATAAAAATCGTTTTGTTCAAATTGAAACTTAGTAGAGCTCAAAACGGACAAGTGAAACCCATTTAGAACTCTAGCATTACTATTTATACTTAAACATATAAGATTTGAATTTTTGGGGGTTGTCAAAACAAATCAGATTCTTCATCGTTTTAATGTGCATGCCCAAATTTGGTTTTTGGGGGATTGTGAGTTCTCTTTAACTCGACTATATTTCTATTGTCTATAATTTTTTTTTTATGTTCTCTGGTATAATATCCCCAATGGATGGCGACAGAAATCCTAAATGATGAACCATCAGATGTAAAATCAAATATACATAGATTTGGGTTATTTTGTGGGAGCCGATTACTGAGCCGGTTATTTTGCAGGAGCCATGGAGTAATCTAAATGCTCATCAGGTTTGTGTCTTTATTTACTCTTTGATTTGTTGAAAACTAGATACTATATTTATTCGTGCTCTGTATAGCGAGCATTAGGGGTGCTCACGGGTTGGGTTGAGGGCGTTTCAACAACCCAACTCAATGTTGGCGGTTTGAGAATTTTCAACCCAACCCAACCCGTTCAGGTTGATCGGTTTGGTCGGGTTGTGTTTAAACAAAGTAAAAATAATATTGAAAACACAAAAATAAGGAAATTTTTCTTTAAAATACGATTCATCATTCAAAATAATATACAAGTTCATGAAATATTTATTATTACATAAACTTTCCAATAATGTTCTCTTATGAGTTCAATTGCTCGTTATTGCCAAGTTGTTTTTGGTAACGTATACATATTAAATGGAAATATAAATAATTTTAGACAAGTCGCTAAAACGTTTATCGGGTTATCGGGTTGGTAGGGCTACTTTGAGCCTAACCCAATATCAACCCAATAGATTCGGGTTGTCCTAATTTTGTATCGATTATATGTCGGTTTACCTCGGGTTGATTTTTTTTCGGGTTTGTCGGGTTGGGTTGATCGGGTTGGTCGGTTTTTTGAGCACCCCTAGCGAGCATTCATTTAATTTAATAATGAAGAATTTAAAGTTGTCTGTTATTTTTATGGACATGAAGTGTTCTGTTCAATCTGTATTTGATTTAGCTTTTGCCAAGATATTCAGCTTTATGATACTTGTGCTTCTTATGTCACTAGTAATTCAAACAGTGGGTGATTTTGGAATTAAGGGCATTCCGTACTACTACAGGTTTTTGTATTGTTCTGTTTGTTGTCTCCTTAGCCAATTGATTCAACCGACTCAAACATCTCGGATGACGTTTGGCATACACAGTGAAATTTCCTGGTGTTCGAAGAAGTTTCACGTAAGTACATTTTTTTAGAGTTTTACCAATTGCAATCTTTCGATTCTGTTTCATGGTTCTTGAACATTATTTTGTTTTGGTTATTGGAATTGATCTCTTCACTCATTCTCATGTTGGTTGTTTCTGCATGTTATTGGAATTGATCTTTTGTCTCAATCTTTACTACCACCGATTGTTGAACTTGCAGATGACAGACATCTTTTCGTATTTTCCTCTAGCGTCATCCAGTGAACTTTGTTTACGACAATACTGGAAACATCATTCACACATGGTATAATAATTTATTCAAAATAAGGATAAACGATTACATTGTTGCAATTAAACTGTATGAAATTTTTTTCTTTAGAGTTCAACTGTGCATTTCATATTGAATTGGACTAATTTTTTATAAACTTAAAATGTAGGCGTTTCTTTCATGTCTGCATTGCATGTTTGTTGAATCCCCGCTCCATTGAATGGACTGCAACTTCTAACCTTGAAGATGTAAGTGCCAAATAGGTATGAAGCCCTATTACTTCAATCAACAATCAGCCTAGATACTTCTATTTAATCCGTACTTAAGTATTTACTTCTATTTGTATTTTTTTTGCAGACGAGCTTCGTCGTCTGTGCAAAGTAACAAACGTGATTATACTCCAATATAAAAAAGTTAGAAAATAGACGGGAGGTGATAGGTTGAGTATTAAGTTTTGCTAGGAGTTTAGGGAGGATGTTAGAAAATGAATGTATGGATTGATTGAAAAATTCTTGTCTTTTATTATGATACATGTATGAAAATTTATTGTTTTGAGATTTTTATGTTATTTATGTTGATTAATATTATTATTTATAATATATAATTATATATTAATATAGAGCTAAAATATGGATGAAAAATATAATACGTTCTTTAGAGAAGAAATTGATCTTTTAAAAGTGAATCTAAAGATAACCTTTAGAGAAGGTTTTGATTATTTGTATCTATAGATAACCTTTAGAGAAGGTTTGTGAAGTGTAACTAAAGAACATCTTTAGAGAAGGTTTAGGTAAAATGTAACTAAAGACAATATGTAACACCCTAAAATTTAGAGTAAATTTAAAATTCGAAAATTCGGCAATATGACGTCTTTAAATGGAGTTAACCACCCAAATGGGTAAATGTGCAAAAGCGTTTACAAAACCTGTGGAAGAAAATTAAAATTGACAACAAACTAATCTTAACAAATTACATCTAGATTATATAGGTTGTCAACCCAAATTCCAAAATGCTATGATCTTTTGTACGCCAAGACTCCCAAAAGTATCTATCGTCCAAAAATTGCCTCAATGACCCGCGCTCATCCCTCAAACCTTGGGCGACCCACCGCTAAGGGAACCTGTTATACACGTCATTTGAGAAAAAGTGTTAGGCTTAACGCCTAGTGAGAACAAACAATTTATAACAATAATTTGGAAAAGAATTTAAATATAAATAACAACCGTTTATTTAGTTTGCATTTATAATGAGTAATGACATTCACACAAGGACCTTGCGGTCCAAAACATCTTGCGATGATGGGGGAGACCCGATTTCCAAGGATTGTGGCGGAACACAAAAGTAAGCCACTCTCCGAGTTGTGAGCTCAATACTTGGACCCATGCCCACAAACAACGTCGGCTCATACTCAGATATGGGGGAGGGCACCCGAGGATCCAAGTCATACTCATTCACTAGGATTACATTTACTGTCCATGGCTAGTATCCGGTCCCACATAACCATACCAAGTTGCCTCCGAGGACCCAATATCTCAACTAGTTACAAGGGGGAAAACATCCTAAAATAAGTCGACTCAATATCTAATGGATCCACTAGTAATAGTCTAGGACTTGTCACATTTATATTAGTGTAAAACTTTAATCACATTTATAGGTTCTCATATTCATTTCCATGAAAGCAAACATTTATATAAAATACTACCATATGGAACCAAGTCCATAAGAAGGCCAACATGGACCATTACCATTTTCAAATGTAAATCATTTCCCAAACGTATAATTTTCCCATGTCATAAAAATTCTACATTGCTCATTGTCAATAGAAACATAAAACCTAAGTATCTCACCTTCCAAAAATCCATTTTAACAAGTAAATCCCCAAAATGGTGTGAAATCCACATATAACCAAGAGGGCTTCATTTCAAGTAAATTAGCCATCAACATACAAGGTTTAACACATTTTATATCACAACATATGAAGCTCTTTAACATATCTCAAAATGGTAAAAGCCCTAAAATCTCCAAAAATATCCAAGTTAGGTCAAATGCTTCAAATCAAGAAAATATAGTAAATGGGAGATCAAGAGTTCCAAAATATAAGTTTTGACATATATAAAGTTTAGAAAAAGTAGATTGAACTCACAATATGGGATTTTGATCAAAACCCTAGAAACCTCAAACTTGGGAGGAAGATGGAGATGATGAGATGGTGACTTCTTGGACTCTAGACTTCACAACCCTAGTTGATGATGATGAAATCCTTGAAGAATGGAAGAAATGAAGCAATCAATGCCCTAAAATCGAATTTAATGAGGTGGGAATTGGAGAGATTAAACCTAGAAATGTTGGTGGAATAATGAATGAGATTGCAAATGAAAAGGGAGAAAAATTCGGGTTTTAATGAGGTTGGGCCCCGATCGCGACAGTGACATGCTACAGTGCCAGATGTCACTGTCGCGGGCACTGTATCACCAAGTGTACCGAGACTTCAATCTTTGGTGCTATTGTGACATGCTATAGTGCCAGATGTCTGTGCCATATGTCACTCTATCGGACACTGTAGCGCCAATTGTATCGAAGGTTCACTCTTTGGTGCTATTGTAACATGCTATAGTGCCAGATGTCACTGTAGCGGGCACTGTAGCGCCAAGTGTACCGTGGCCAAAATTTCGCATTCATAATTTTGGGTTTTCGTGCCTCGTACGATGTTCTATTATAAACCAAACTTAACGCACTAGGCTAAAATTTAAAAGCATTAATGGGGACGAAATAAGATAAATATGAAATTCTTCTTACCCAAAAATCCGGGTGTTACACCAATACCTTTAGAGAAGCTTTTTGTAAACCTTCTCTGAAGGTACTTTTTAGAGACGTTTCTAAAGCGTCATAAATAATTGAAAAGCGTCACTAATAAATGTTTTTAGAGAAGCTTTTTGAAAAAAAAATTTGATTAACCTTTAGAGAAGCTAGTGTATCTAAAGCCCCAAAAAAGTGTATCTAAAAGCTAACAAAAACATACCCTCCGAAAACCTTCCCTAAAACTTTTAGCTACCCTTATATAGAGAAACTTCATGACATAATTGAAAAGCTTCTCTAAATCCTTTAGAGAAGTTTTTAATACTTTTAAGTTCAAATCAAAACCTTCTCTAAAACCCTTTTTTCTTGTAGTGAATGTCTATAACTAATTATCCCAAAAACTTACAAGGTTCGAGTACTAAAAGATGCTTACGAGCGAATAATATTAGAGGGTTCTCTAAGACAAGTGAAACTTTATAATAATGGATATCCGATATTTTGATAGGAATTAATTATTTGTATGTTTGGGTTTAACACAAAGTATCAAAAGTTTTATAAAATCTAAAATTTGTGATAGCTACAAAAGGTTATCAGATTTATGAAAATCAATATCTATTAATTATTTTTAAGACACCAGGGTTGGGTTCGTGAGAAGGGAAATTATGGTGTGAATAGTAAGAAGGGATCTCTATTCTTGGATCAATCCTAATTGAAGATCAACACTAATGAGATGCATCGAGAAACATCTTATCAATTTTCGTGAGAAATACAATTCATGGGGTAAGGTATAGATTAAAAGTGGTCAAGGGTTCAGATCTCCTTCTTACGCTTCTCATCTTAACTGTACAATATTGCATAATTATTTTCTCTCTACCTGATGTCTTGATTGCTTTTTAAGACAATTTTTCCATATGTCAAACTGACAAACAATAAATATATAATTAGGGTGTTGTTTATTACACCTATTATTACATGGTTTGACAAACAAATCTTTGTAGTAAAAATATTATACAAAGTTTCAAATCCAGATAATAAAGTTTGTTAGGGTCAACAAGGTTGTGAGAGCCCAACCATAATGCTTAATACTATTTATGAATTTGCGTCTTACTTTTTATAAGTTCAAATTTAACATCGAAACATTATTATAATTTTCATTTAAAGTACACGTAATACATTTATTGTATTACATTGCATTTTAATACGTTCTATTTTAATCTAGGTATGTACTTTTTAACAAACAAAAAAAATCCCATTTTGCCTATATATTTTTTTTCCTCCCATTTTTGATTTATTTTTAAATGGTTTCAATACATTAAATGCTATAACTTTTCATTTTTCTTTTCATTTAGATCAAAATAAAAATCATCAATATAATTAAAAATATTATTTTATTTACTTTACATTTTAATTAGTTTTGTTTTATTATTTTAAATATATTATTTTAAATGTTTTTTCTTTTTATTTACATGTATTTTTTTGTAAGCTAACAATCAATATATATATATATATATATATAAGAAGACTTAGGAGAGAGAAGCAAGGAGAAACCATTTTGCCTATTTATTTTTTTCTCCCATTTTGATTTATTTTTAAATGCTTTCAGTACATTAAATGCTATAACTTTTCATTTTTCTATTCATTTATATCAAAATAAAAAACATCAATATAATTAAAAATTTATTTTATTTACATTACATTTTAATTAGTTTTTTTTATTATTTTAAATATATTTTTGTTTTCAAATGGTTTTTCTTTTTATTTACATTTTTTTTATAAGCTAACAATCAATATATATATATATATATATATATAAAAGAATACTTAGGAGAGAAAATCAAGGAGATACCATTTTGCCTATTTTTTTCTCCCATTTTTTATTTATTTTTAAATGGTTTCAATACATTAAATGTTATAACTTTTTATTTTTCTTTTCATTTAAATCAAAATAAGAATAATCAATATAATTAAAAATCTTATTTTATTTACATTACATTTTAATTAGTTTTGTTTTATTATTTTAAATATATTTTTGTTTTCAAATGTTTTTTTCTCTTTATTTACTTGTATTTTTTTTTGTAAGCTAACAATCAAAATATATATATATATATATATATATATATATATAAAAGAGAATCAAGGAGAAATCATTTTGCCTATTATTTTTTTCTCTCATTTTTGATTTATTTTCAAATAGTTTCAATACATTAAATGCTGTAATTTTTCATTTTTATTTTCATTTAAATCAAAATAAAAATCATTAATATAATTAAAAATATTATTTTATTTACTTTACATTTTAATTAGTTTTGTTTTATTATTTTAAAAATATTTTTGTTTTCAAATGTTTTTTCTCTTTATTTACATGTTTTTTTTTGTAAGCTAACAATCAATATATAAATATATATATATATATATATATATATATATATATATATATTAAAGTAAAACTCAACCAACAATGAGGTGACATTCTCTAAGTATCCAAATCCTATTTATCTTTTTTCTCAATTTTTAAATTTTTTTATTGATGTAATTATTAGCAACATTTAATTAGTTAGACTTTACATATTATTTGGTTACACATATTTGTTTTTTCTTCCTTTTACTCTAGATTTTAATTTACATAACAATTAGCGAAATATAATCAGTATATTAAAAAACTCATTATATAAATGAAATTACAATCAATATTTTTATTTTTATTTACATGACACTTGAATGTAATATATGTATATTTTTAATAATAAATTGACTATAATGAATATAAATAAATAAAATGAGATAACGATGACGATAAATCACGTCAATCTAATAGATTTTAGTTTACATGTAAAAAACTTTATTGCAATCAATAGATAAAATAATATATTAGTTTACATGTAAAAAAACCTTATTGCAATTAATAGATAAAATAACATATAAGTTTACATGTAAAAAAACTTATTGGAATTAATATATAAAATAACATATTTACTATAATCAATAAATATTATTAAAACTAGAATCAATCTATATCTATTTATCTATCTATCTATCTATCTATATCTATCTATCTATATATATATATATATATATATATATATATATATAAAAGCAAAATCCAAATGTGATGATGTGGCATCCTCATGGCTTAGAAATTGCTATAAGAAAATTTTATCAATTTTTTGATTTCCTTAATTGTTTAATTTGTTAAAGATTTTTTTGTCCCTATATGAAAGATGAAAGTTTTATTATGAATAAGGTTTTCTTGGTAATTTTATGTTACTCCAACCTATTCATCTCCTCTATAATAATTGCTATTTTAATCTCACAATTATTCCTCTCTATTTGGTTATAATTTTTTAACTTCTCCTCATGGTACACCTCTCTAATAATCACTCTCTTAATCTCTCAATTCTACCTCTCCATGTGGTTATAATTTTGTGGAGGCGATTTGCATTTTTGTTGATTTGAGGTGTAACACCCGTTATCTCGGTGTTTAACTCTAAAATAAGTCAAGGGGTGTCATTTGTTGGAAATAAGAAAGTAGAGGGGGTACTTTGTAAATTATATGCCTAAAAGACCTAAACCCTATGAGATATTTCCCATTTTAGGTAAGTCTGATATTTTGTGCGGCGTTAGAAAGAAAGGAGGAAGAAATTTGATTCTTCAAGCAAAGGAAGGGAAGAAGCAAATTTTTGGGGATTCGTTTGTAAGCAATCGATCAGACCACAAGGGTTGTCTCTTGAGAAGGTGAGCATCTCTTTAATCTTGTCTTGTGTTAATCAATTTGAGAAGTTTTGTTTTTTTCCTTATGAATGTGATGTAGAAATCAATTATAAGGAAATCAGGATAGGATCATTTATGATTTCAAGGTTTCCTTATGCTGGATTGTCCTTAGTTGAATCTAGGCTCGATTTGGGAATGTTTCTTTGGTAGAAATCGATAAGGGATTTTATCCCAAAATCGTCGTCGCCGCAAACCAAAGTTTGGGGAAAACGCCTTCAACCCTAGACCTGTTTCTCGATCGAAAGCGTGTCTCGTTCGTCGCCCAAGCCATGGTGTGGCTGAAACCTGGTTATCGCCTAAGCCATGTTGTCTCGAAGCCATGTTGTCCCGAAGCCATGTTGTCCCGAAGCCATGTTGCTCCTCAAGTCATGTTGTCCCTCAAGCCATGTTGTCCCTTAAGCCCTGTTGTTCCTCAAACCATGTTGTCTCTCAGACCCGGTTGTCTCTCAAACCCGGGTGTCCTTCAAAACCGAGTGCCCCTCGAGCCGGGCTTGAGTAGGTGTTGGGCGACCGTATGGATGATTTCTGTTAAGTCAGATTTTATAGTAATCATTGTATTTATAGACTTGGTCTAATAATGTGTTTAGAGTGTTATACTGTATAGTATTGGTCAAGGGTATTTAAGTCCCTTTGGTCTTTGTTGTTTGTAAGGAACTCACGCATATTCAATACACATCTTACTTTGCGCTTTCAATCTCTCTCTCTACTTTCTCTCTCTAAGATTTAGTGATTTTGGGAATATCAATTGGTATCAAAGTTGTTCTAAATCTGAGAGAATTGAGAGAAACTTGTTTTGAATCTGAATTTGTGTTTGAATCAGAATATTTGATCGATTTTCTTGAATTTTTCAAGAAAATCTCATATTTTGATTTTTCATCAAACTTGGACTGGTTTGTGATCGAATTTCTTTGTAAATTGATTTGTTGGATCCGTTTTTTATTGTAAAACATTTTTGTTTCACATCGATTTGCAAGAAATTCACTTTTTGGTGTTTAATTTCAAGAATTTTAGATTTTCTGGAAAAACCGTTTTTGCATATTGTTCAAAGTTCAAATTCTTAATTTTGTGGTTTTTGATCGATTTGCTTGTTTGAAAGTTGTTAGAAACTTGTTTTCAAGCAATTCTGTGAAAGAGAATTTCATTAAAATCGATATATAATTGTTTTTAAAAGATTTCTGACTGTTCTTCACGTTTTGCGCTAGATCTGATATTTGCGCGAGTTTGTCCGTGGTTTGCGCGAGTTCATCATCTTTGTGCCAGTTTATCCGGATTCTCAAGCTTGCGCCAAGTATAAGAACCAAGTGCTTCAGAAAAGTTCTGTTTTTCGTCATAAGTGCTTCGCGCAAAATTACTTTTGCGTCACTTACTTGTCACGCAAAGAAATGTTTGCGTCACCTTTGTTTAGTGCAAGTCAAGTTTGCGCCAAGGACATATCGCGCAAGTTAAACTTTGCGCCACATCTTCCTCGCGCTAATCAAGTTTGCGCCACAATCGCTTCACGCAAAGTTTGTTTCGCGCAAATATAGTTTGCGTCTTCATTGCTTCACGCAAAGTCAGATTCTTGACATCTTCTACTCACACAAAAGAAAGTTTGCGCCATTCCCTGTTCATGCAAATCTCAAGTTTACGCCATATCTTCTACTTTCAGACTTAGCTTTTTCTGAAGTTGTTCATTTATGGATTCTGCAAAGTTTGCGTTTTAAGCTCAGTTCTACAAGAATGATCTTATGATGCAATTGGGAACAGATACTCGTCCACCCGTTTTAATCAATGAAAATGAGTTCACACAGTGGCAAGATCGGTTCATTAACTTCATTGAGCGTCAAGCTAACGGAGAGAATATGATGAAGTCATTTTCTGAAGGACCATTCATCAGACCTAAAAATGACACTCCCTTGACTACTGAAGAGGTTAAACGCGAAAAAGCCGATCGAGAAGCAAAGTCCAATTTGATGCTAGCACTACCTAACTCCATTTACAATCGAATTGATTGTTTCAAGCATGATCCAAAGATGATGTGGACTCAAATAGAAAAGATCATGCTTGGGTCATCAGTTGCTACACAAATACGCCAGACACGCTTCATGAATAATTTTGAGGAATTTAAGGCAAAGGACGATGAGTCTATGAAGGTTATCTTTGACAGGTTTTGCACTGTGCTGAATGATCTACACAAGATAAAAGTGGAAAAGACTGAGCTGGAGACAAATCTGAAATTCCTCAATGCACTTCAACCGGAATGGAACAAATCTTGTCATCGACTGAGGAATGATGTCAGGATATCTTCGATGCAAATCCAAGAGCTTTATGAGATTCTGATGACAGATGAGTGCATTGTCACAGAGAAAAAGGCTAAACTTGATAAGAAGAATAAGAAAACAGTGGACCCGGTTGCTCTTCTAACGAGCCGACTGGTTGATCAAGCATTGTCTGATAATGCTTATGACGGGGCCACTGAAGATGATGGTGAGGCACTTCAGAAAGCAATGATTCTTCTCTCTCAACACTATCAGAAGAAGTTCCAACCTCGTTCGAGTTCCAACACTATTCGTTTCACTTCTGGGTCCAAGAATGTTCAAGTGCCCGAGGCTAAGAAATATGATGCATGCTTCAACTGTGGAAAGTCGGGTCACATTGCTAAAGAGTGTCGAGTGAAGAAGGTTCGGGATCGGCATATTATCGGAAGAAATTAGAACTGGCCGAAAAAAGAGAGAATGGAACCGCTCTTCTTGCTGAAGAAGAATTTTGGCTCGATCACTCTGATGATGAAGCTGATAATATCGAGACTGCTCATATGTGCTTCATCGTAGATGATCAAAGTGATGAAGATTCAACAGATGATGAGGTACCTTCTATTTCTGATTTCAAATTCATTTCTTCTCAGATGAACATTATTATAACTGCTTTACATGATTTACGCTTGAAGTTATTATCTAAAAAACAATTAAATTCAGAAAAGTCAAATTTGATTGATAAATTACAAATTTCTTTGAAAGATGAAAAATCTATTTTAGATCATACAACAGACATCTTTCAAAAGAAATTGGATGATTTAGAAAAATCAAATATGACTTATCTTGAGTCTTTGACTGAAATGACCAATTTAAAAGATAATTTTTCGGATAAAATAAATGAGTTGGAAGAAAAATTATATCGAAGAAATCAATCTGAACAAACTATTTATTTGAACAAACCGCGGAGTTATGAGTTTATAAAAGAAAAATGGGGACCTGGTTTTGAAAATCCTCATTGTTTAAACAGTGCTATTGAAAAATCCCCTACTTTATATAAATACGATTATCTAACTCTTGCTAAATATGCTCCACAATTTAAAATTGTTTGGATGAACGAAAAGCAAGTGTTAGAAATCGAAAATGAGAAAAGGATGAATAATAAGAAAAATGAAATTTCTTTTGTATACACGAGTGAAAATGCCAAATATTTTCTTGACAAATCAAAGAAAGGCAGAAAAAGTTTAAATGAAATATCTCCCATTAAGTCTTCAGTGTCTGATGATTATGTTGATATATATGCCACTAAAACTGATAAGGAAAATATCTCTCCAATCTTTTATGATTCTAAAAGATATACTCCTCCATTAGTATTAGAAGGCAAAATCATTGACCTTGAAGATAAAATGGAAGATCAAAATATTTAAAAAGAAATTGAATCTGATGTTATTCTTTCTTTCATTACGTCAAGTCTTGAAGAAAAGTTATTTTTTTCAAAACAAGATTCTATTTCTGGCCTTTCTTCTGATTTTCATGTAAACAAAAAGGAATTTCTAAAATCTGAAATCTTTTCTCAAAATTTTTCTGAATCCGAGGTAAATTTAGATTTATTGGTTGATCATTTGGGTCTCTTAGGTAAAATTGCTTCTTCTGATTCAAATCTTAAATCTAAAATTCTTGATGAATCTTTTACGCTAAATGATGATTATTATAAACCAAAGCGTAAAAGAAAAAGGTCAAAGAAGTCAAAGAAGCAAGCTAAAGTCATTTCTGACATATCTAATTCTTGTGATTCAAAATTTTCAGATAGGACTTTGAGCACACATTCAAGGCAGATATGGAGAGTCAAACGGACATCGGATGATTCTACGACTAATGAAGATAGATATGTAGACAAACACTATAAAAGTGATTCATTTGCTTCTTGTAATAAATTTTCAAAATACTCAATAAAGCAAATGATTCAAATTTCAAAAGATGTCTCATATTCTTCTTCTGATTCTAGTTCAGATGATTATGCTTTTTCTTCTATTGATTCTTATGTTCATCATTCTGATAATTTTTCTCGTGTCTTTTATGTCAAATCTAACAAGTTTATCCCCACAAGAACTGCAACTAACTTTCATGGATCCAAATACAAGTGGGTACCAAAATCACAGATTGATTCTAAGTTGCAGTCATCTAATGTCAAGGGGGAGTAAGAGAAAGTTGGCTTCTAAGTACTTCAGCTTAGAACCCGTACTTCAATAGACTTCGACTTCTAAACATGTCAGTTTAGGACTCGTTCTTCAAAGCATTTAGCTTCTGACTAATGAGAAACTGTGAGTGCATTTACTTAATTCCGTTGCATTTATCTCTGTATATGATGTTATTCCAGTTTTCTCATTGATTGTTTTAAGAATCTGAGCAAGTTCAACTAACTCTTGAATTTGTACAACCCATATATTTCATTTGAGACACATTTTTTTTACATTATGTGGAAGATAATACTATTGAATTATATTTTGTTCCAACTGAATATCAACTTGCCGATATTTTTACAAACGGTTTAGATGAAAAACGTTTTAATTTTCAGCTTTCAAAACTCGGCATGTTGAATTTAAAAGTTTAAATCTTTAACAAATTTTATTCTATAAAGTAAAAGCTTTACACGTTTTCTTTCTTTTGAATAAAATGTGTGTCAAGGATAAATTTTCAAGTTGCTTTGTTTATATTGAAGTTTTATATGTTCAACTTTCAAGTCTTACTAAAGTCGAAAGGTCAGCAACATATTTGAAGCTTTTGCATTCTGCTTTAAAGATATGTGATTCGGAATATTTATAGTTTACAATGCTTGGAAATCCTAAAAAGTCTGAATTATGGATTGTAATGAAAATATGGGCTAAGCACTTAGATGTAGAACTGAGTAATTGAGATGCATTATATATATATATAAAATACAGAAATCTCTAAGTTTAAAAGTTTGTACCTGTGACCTTTCTGGTTTGGGAAAGTAAGTTTCGTAGGATGCTTGTCATCTGGTCCCCTAAGGTCAATTGGTCTGGGAGTGATCGAACCCAAATCCTTCTATAGAACCAGATCGAAAGTCATGTTCTACTGGTATGAATGGGTTTAGGATGTGTCAATGTAGCCTTTCTGATCTGGGAGAGTAAGTTCCAAGGGGTGCTTGACACCTAGTCCCCTAAGGCCAACTGGTCGGGGAGCGGCTGACCCAAATCCTACAATAGGGTCAGATAGAAAGTTATGTTTACGACATGTTCTTTACTTAACAAACTTTTTGATTAAAAAGATGCCAAAGTGCACAAGCTTAAAAGATGCCAAACAGCACACTCATGTGAAGATGCTAATGTGCACAATGCTAAAAGATGCCAATGAGCACACATCTCATGATACTTGGTGATATGTTTGAGTTGCGATAAACCTATAGATTTGTGAAAATCTTAAATTTTGATGGATTAGTGTGAGTACATGCAAAGTTTTCTATTATATTTTTAGAATTACATTTTCTTGAAGCTAATCGAAGTTCACATGCAAGCACACTTAATAGATTGATGAAAGTTTTTGAAACTGAACATGTCTTAACTTGATATGCAATGAAACTTGTTTATGTATCCAACAACATACAATTGATTTCATCTGATGGATTAATCTGTGATATTTTACTGAGTGGAATTTAATTTGTTTAGTGTTTAAAATTTTATATATTTAGTTGTTTCAAAATACATATTCAGTATATTTTTCTTTCTACTTTGATGTTTCAATTCTTGTGTTCTCATATATCTGTTTTAAATGGGTCTGTGCATTATTCAAGGGGGGAGTGAATAAGGAGAATTTTCTAAAAGATCATATTTGTTTTCGAGGGGTAGTATCTGATTCTCTATATGAATACTAACTTGAATTGTCATATTTAGTGCATTTGTGTAGGGGGAGTCAAAGAGCTTATCAGGTAAAAATTTTCTGAGTTTGTCATATTTGCGCCAACAGTTGGTAGAGCAAGACTTAGATTTGCGCCAACAGTTTCTAGCGCAAAACAAGCTTTGCGCATCCTTCAGCTAGCGCAAAACTAAGTTTGCGCCACAAACAGTTAGCGCAAATCTCTCCTCTTTCTCCTTAAATCTGATTTTGCAGATCTTAAGTTGTCTCGTCTCCAACATTTGCATGACCAAGTTGATCCAGATCATCAAGGTCATGAGGGGGATAAGTTAAGGAGAAGTTAAAGAGACAAAGAGTTCAAACGTTTATCTGCTAATCAAGATTCGCTCAAGATTCTATTCTCTCAGCTACTAATTCTTTTGATGTTCCAGCTCCGATCACCACAGTTCATTCAAGTACATTTTTGAAAAAGGTGTGTCGTCTAGAGCACAAGCTGATGAACCGATTGTTCTTTCAAGTTTATTGCAAACAGGTCCAAACTTGTCAAGGCAGCAAAGGCAACATAGACTGAAAGAAGATGTGAAGAATTTTTTTTTTAAAGTCAAGAAGCTTCTTCGCTAAGTCGCTTAGATGGTCCAAGTTGATTTAGAAGATGAATATTGAAGACCACAACGCCAATGATTACTAAGGGGGAGATTGTTAAGTCAGATTTTATAGTAATCATTGTATTTATAGACTTGGTCTAATACTGTGTTTAGAGTGTTATACTGTGTAGTATTGGCCAAGGGTATTTAAGTCCCTTTGGTCTTTGTTGTTTGTAAGGAACTCACGCATATTCAATACACATCTTACTTTGCGCTTTCAATCTCTCTCTCTACTTTCTCTCTCTAAGATTTAGTGATTTTGGGAATATCAATTTCCCATGCTGGACCGGTTTGCGTTTGGGCCGAGACTCACTTTATGTTGGGATTTCGATTATCAATAAGTTTAGACTCGATTGTAACTAGAGAGGGTGAGAGTTAGAATCTTCTTATGGGATATAAACCAATGTATTAATCAGCAAGTCCCATCGAAATTGTAGGAGCCTGAGCTTCGGGATTTGTTTCCATACGGGTGTATCAAGTGTTCCTTTCCATCAGTTCCTTTTTCTTGTTTACTCAAATCTCTTCTAAAGCTGGAAATGGCCTATGTAATAATGATTTATATGTTGTTGTTTATTCTGTAAAAATGGATTTGCGCATTAAATTAATTTGTAAAACTATGATTATCAATGAGTTTGGGTTGATTATTTGTGAAAGCCTGATATTGTATACATTGGGCGCCATGGCTTACCCTTCACCATCGGGGATGGTTGAACCGCATGTATAGAATCCGTTTCCCTACACACGGGTACGACATCGACTTGGGGGCCAATTGGGGATCGACTGGGGGCCCCGGAGACGTAGGATTCGTCATTTTTGTAAAGGATAAGTAACAAAGGGAAATGAGATTAATAAGTATTGTTTATCTTGATTAGTTGTCTTTTTGGTCGTTCTTGGGAATTCACTAGACCCTCCCGGTCTAACCCTCGCTTTCAAACTCTTCTTAAAACCATTTTCAGGTAAGAAAGCAAGTGATGGTTCGTTCAAAGGAAAGGAGAAGTGTTGAGTCTAGGGATGTGAAGTGCGTTTGCCTTAGTGCGGAATAGTTGCATTGGTTTAGATTCTAGGTTGTATTAGTTCTTTATTTACGTTGAACCATTGTTAATTTTTCTTCTAATTCACATTATTGTTGGGACCCGTTTGGGAATTAAATATGATATTATTATGCTATGGTTTGTCTTGGTTTTGTGGTGTTACAAATTGGTATCAGAGATATAGTTTAAGGGATTTAGGTGACCATTTAGACCTAAACTTAAACTGTAGGTGGGACACAACCGATAAGTATGACGTCCTAGTGTTACCGCAATATGAGTGTATGTAATGAGAGATAGGGACTAACATGTAAGGTAAATTTGGAATTACACCTGGTCAGTGTAATTGTAAATTTACAGGTACATATACGAGTCTATGTATCTTATTGCATACAGGATTGGTTGAATTAAAGATTATTCATGTGTTGTTTCAACAGTGGTCATGTTTGAGCGAGTGTTGAGGAATAGGTCAGTGCGAGTAAAGGAGATCACGCCAGAGAATGAGGTTCTCGTTGAGGAACCAGTGGGTGAGACTGAGCCAAGGGTAGCCCGGGGAGGGGGCCAAGGTCGTGGACGGGGTCGAGGACGGACAACCCGGAAAGCTACGACACAAGTCAGAGAAAATAATGTCGGGAAGCGAGGGAAGGCAAAAACTCGAGTCACTCGTAGGGCGAGAAGTGTTGAAATTCCAGAGGAGCGAGAAACCTCTCATCAGGAGAGTTCAACAACTGTGAGAGGGCGGGGAAACGCAAGGGCTCATGGTCGGGGCCGAAATCAGGCCTTTGCGACTCATGAAACCTTTGCCGCTGAAATGGGGAAGCTTCAAGAGACCTTGCAAACGTTATTGGCTCATCAGGAGAAAACAACCTCGGGGAGAAGAAGCAAGAGTGAGAACAAGGAGACTACAGAACTGTCGAGTCCACCTGTGACGGAAGTGGGAGGTCATTCTCCATATGTGACTTTAGTGGCAAACAAAGCGACAACAAAGGGATGTAGCTACAAGGAGTTTATCGCATGCAAACTTCCTACTTATAAAGGCGAGTGTGACCCAATTCTGGTAATGAAATGGGTTAAAGATATGGAGCTGGTGTTTGCTACCGGTAAATGTGCTGAAGAGGACAAGGTGACTTATGCCCTGTCCATGTTGAGGTCTGAAGCCTACTTATGGTGGGACGCAGAAACGGGCGGACAAGGAGCGTCAACAGCAGGGGGCATGTCATGGGGGACTTTTGTTGGGAAGTTCAAGGCTCAATTCTGCCCTCTGGCAGCAGTGAAAAAGTTGCAAGAATAATTTTTGAGTCTGGAGCAAAGGGAGATGACAGTGGAAGAGTATACATCTAAATTTATTGAGAAGTCCCGATTTACCGGAGCATATCTACCAGATGAGGAGAGTCGGGTGTAACACCCGTTATCTCGGTGTTTAACTCTAAAATAAGTCAAGGGGTGTTGGGAACTGAAGAATTCATCAAGTATGGTTAATACTGCTGAGTGTTACTACTGCTAGTAGTAGTTAATACTGCTAGTCAAAGTTAGTGCTGCTTAAACAAAGTTAGTACTGCTTAGCTAGTTAGTACTGCTAGTGGTTAGTACTGCTTAGTAGTTAATACTGCTAGAAGGAAGTTAATGCTGCTGAAGATTAATACTGCTTATATGATGAAGATTCGTCTGAAAGGATATACATGGAAGCTTAGAGATATACATAGAAGATATACTGAAGATATTTTATTTATTGTAATTATCTTTGTATTCAGTATATATATTGAATTGTTTAGAATAGTTAGATAATTTTTAGTTTTTCATTCTTTTAGAGAAAAACAACCTCAAGGCATAGATCCTAATTCTAGAGAAGTAGAATTCGTATTGGTGAGCCTGTTCATCAATATTGAGGTTGAGTAAGTAATCTTGTAACTTCAAAGCATCAAATAAAAGCTTACAGTTTGTTATTCATATTTTCTGTGTTGATTTACTGTTTCATTGAATATCAAAGTGTTATTCCGCAAACTTCTTTGATATTGTTTCTGAGAATTAATTCTTGTTGAGAATTCGATCCTGACAAGTGGTATCAGAGCCTGATTTCTCAGAAACAACTATTCATCATGGAAAATCTTGCAGAATCAAGCAGTACGTTGGTCTCAAAGGTTCCAATGCTTAGACCCAATGAATTTGATATGTGGAAGATCAGAATCAAGCAGTACATACTCCTCACTGACTATTCTATGTGGGACATCATAGAGAATGGTCCTTCTGAAGCAGGAAAGATTGATGCAGATGGAAAGAGAACTCCACCAAAAACTGATGCAGAAAGAAAGATCAGACAGACAGAGATGAAAGCCTTGAGCACCTTGCTCTTGGCTATTCCCAATGAATATCAACATCAGTTCTGTAACTGCACTGATGCAGAGATGCTCTGGAATGCTCTGGAGAAGAGATTCTCTGGTACCAAAAGTACCAAGAGAAATCAGAAAGCCATTCTGAAACAACAATATGAGAACTTTATGTCAACCAAGAATGAGTCCATGACTCAAACTTTTGACAGGTTCAACAAACTTATTGGTGAACTAGCTACAGTGGGAGTACAAATTGATCAAGATGATCTGAACAGAAAGTTTCTAAGGTCCTTGAGTGATGAATGGACCATGTATACTGTGTCTTTCAGACAGAATGATCAATTGGAAGAAAAGGAACTTGATGATCTTTATAATGATCTAAGAGTTTTTGAATCTGAGATAGAGGCTAAAAAGAGGTCTTCTGGGTATGTTCACAATGCTGCACTCCTTTCAGCATCAACTGATTCTACTTCCAACCTTGAATCAGTTAGTCCTGCCAATGGAACAAACCAAGAGAAAGGCACTGAAACTGTGTTTGAGGCCTTTCTGGCAAGTCATGGAAACTCTTCTCTCATTAATGATGACTTGGAACAACTCAATCCAGATGATCTTGAAGAGATGGATATTAAATGGCAGATGGCCATGCTCTCCATGAGAGTTAAAAAGTTCATCAAAAGAACTGGGAGGAACAACTTCTCCCAAAGAAGAGAAGATGGAGCAGGATTTGACAAGTCCAAGGTGGAATGTTACAAATGCCATCAAAATGGACACTTTGCTAGAGAATGCAGAAGTGGAATGTCTCAGAATAACAACCACCAACAAGCTCAATCTGGAAGCTTCAACAGAAACTCTGCACAAGCCCTTGTCTCTCAACAAGGTATGGGGTTTGATTGGAGTGATCAAGCTGAAGAGGCTATTCAGAATCAAGCTCTTATGGCTAAAGTATCTGATCTCCCATCTGAGGTAAGTTCTAATCTCTGTTCTAAAACTTGCATAGACACTGTTAAAAGGTACAGGGATCACAATCAGAAGATGAGTGATGACCTTAAGAGATTAGAAAAAGATATAAAAGACTATGTAAGGATTGTAGAGAGATTTGAAGATCAGATCAAAGGTTTTCAAGCCAATGAACTACAACACTCATATGACACCAATTACTGGCAGTGGGAGAAAAAGGATTTAGAACTTAAACTGACCAAATCTAAAGAGGAGAGTGAAAAACTGAAAGAGGAACTAACCAAGGTTAAGCTTGATGTAGAAAAGTTTTCCAATGCTTCTAAAGCAATGGACTCTTTACTACAAAATCAGATTCATGATAAGCTGAGAAGAGGAATTGGGTACAATGCAACACCTCCACCATATAACAACAATTACATTCCTCCTACTTCAGACCTGTTAGACACCAAAGATAGGAAGGACTTGCCTGAGGGAGCCTCTGAGATAGATCCCTTAGATGAGGTAGATGTTGAGGATAAGACTGAGAAAGAGGTTGGCAAGAGTAAGGAGAACAAGGTGAGTGATGAGATTCCTCTAAAGAATAACATTATCACCAATGATGATTGTGGAAGGGCTTGGATCAAATCCAAGGACATAGAGAAGACAGAGGGAAAGTCTGGTAAGGTCCATTACAAACAGACCACAGTTGTGAATCCAGGTCCTTGCAAACAGTGTGCATGTAAGAAGAATGAGCCCCAAAAACAGGACAAAAAGAGGGGAAATCAAAGAAACTGGAATAATCAGTGGGCACAAAAACAAGGGGTTGATCTGAGTAAAATCAATAGACCAAAACCTTGTTTTATCTGTGGCAAATTGAATCATCTTGCAAAATTCTGTTATTTCAATCCTATGAAACAAAGGATGAATTTCCAAAGATCTATGCAAAAACCCTTTGGTTATAAGAAAGTTGAAAAGAATCATGTGGCTAAGAAAACTGTTAAAACTAAAAGCCACATGAAGAAAAAGTCTGTTAAAGAAAGTGTCAATATGTGGATTCCTAAAAGCACTAAAACTGTTAGTACTGCTACCACAAATAGTGTTGCTGACAATGATAGTGCTGCTAGAAGTAATACTACTGCTAACAATGTTAATGCTGCTAACAAGGTTAGTACTGCTAAACCTGTTAGTACTGCTAAACCTGTTAGTACTGCTAACTCTGTTAGTACTTCTAAGGTTAGTACTGCTTCTAGTGTTGGTTCTGCTAAGCCAATCATATTGACAAAGTACTCCAATAAAGAGTGCTCTGAGTTTAAAAACCTCATTAAAAAGGAATGTAAATACTTTGATGAGAAAGGGAGACCCAAGACCACTTTTGCTTGGGTCCCCAAATCATACTAATTGATTTATTTAATGTGCAGGGCAACCAACAGCTCAAGGGAAAGAGCATATGGCATGTTGATAGTGGTTGCTCTAGGCACATGACTGGCAACATGTCATGCCTTCAGGATTTCAGGCATATTAATGGAGGACATGTTGCATTTGGAGACAATCTTACTGGTGGTAAGATAAGTGGAAAAGGTAATGTCACCAAAGGTAAGATGACATTTGAGGATGTCTACTATGTTGATCAATTAAAGTACAACCTGTTAAGTGTATCACAGGTTTGTGACAAACAACATAGTATATTATTTACTAATACTGAGTGTATGATTCTTGCTCCAGGGGTCAAGGTAGTTGATGAAAGCATGATACTACTTAGAACTCCAAGGAAGGACAATGTTTACTGTCTTGATATGGACAATGTTGATAGTGATTCATCTCTAAATTGTCTTGTTTCAAAAGCTTCTGTAGATGAATCCTCTCTATGGCACAGAAGGATGTGTCACATGAATTTCAAGACTATGAACAATCTTGTTAAAAATAACCTTGTAAGAGGGTTACCTTCAAAAGTCTTTTCATGTGATGATCATTGTGTTGCTTGTCTTAAAGGCAAACAACACAAAACTTCTCATAAGACCAAAGAGTTAAATTCTGTTTCTACTTGTCTCCAGTTATTGCATATGGATCTGTTTGGTCCTACAAACGTTATGAGTATAGGCAAGAAATCTTACTGCTTGGTTATTGTTGATGATTACTCCAGATTTACTTGGGTATATTTTCTAAGGACTAAGGATGAAACAAGTGGTATTATCAAATCCTTTATTCTAAGAATTGAAAACCAAACTAATCAAAGAGTAAAAGTCATTAGATCAGATAATGGAACTGAGTTTAAAAATCATGATCTAAACACCTTTTGTGAAGAAAAAGGTATTGAGAGACAATATAGTGCTCCTAGGACTCCTCAACAGAATGGTGTTGCTGAAAGGAGAAATAGGACACTAATAGAGGCTGCTAGATCTCTGTTGGCTGATTCAAAATTGCCAATTACCTTCTGGGCTGAAGCAGTTAATACTGCTTGTTATGTCCAAAACAGAGTTCTAATGGTCAAGCAAAAGAACAAGACCCCATATGAGCTTTTAAATAAAAGAAAACCTTTTATTGGTTTCTTTAAACCTTTTGGGTGTCCTTGTACAATTTTAAATACCAAATCTCACTTAGGTAAGTTTGATAGCAAAGCAGATGATGGATTTCTTGTTGGATATTCATCTCAGAGTAAGGCCTACAGAGTATTTAACTCTTCTTCTAGAATAATTGAAGAAAGTGACAATGTCAAATGCAATGAGAACACACCAAATCCTGTTGGGTCTGGACCTCAGTGGCTATTTGACATTGATTCACTAACTAACTCTTTTGGTTTCAGTAATGAGTATACAGGAACAGGTAGTGGAGAATCAGAGATCACACAAGTTCAAGAAAGTATATCTAAATCTGTGATTTTTCCCATACCCACAGTAAATTCAGTTGAAGACTGTGAAAAGGAATCATTTAATGAACCAAGTCAGAGTGAAGAAGACACTAGAGATGAGGAGACTCAAGAAAACAATGAAGTGGCATCTGAAAACACTTCAGTTGAGTTGCATGAATCTAATCTTGAGGCTGGATTACATGAAGAACCTAGTTACAACACCAGAGTTCAAAAGAATCATCCTCCACAGTTGGTAATAGGAGATATCTCTTCTCCTATGATGACTAGACTTCAAAGCAGACTTCAGGAAATGCAAGATCAACAGCATACAGTGCTTTCTTGTTTTCTATCACAGCTTGAGCCTAAAAAGGCACATGATGCTATGAAAGAATCCAGCTGGATAGAAGCAATGCAAGAGGAACTGTTACAGTTCAAGCTACAAGATGTGTGGGATCTAGTAGACCTTCCTAAAGGTCACAGAGCAATTGGCACAAAATGGATCTTCAGAAACAAGAGAGATGAAAGAGGTATTGTTATAAGAAACAAAGCAAGGCTGGTGGCTCAAGGCTATACTCAAGAAGAGGGTATAGATTATGAAGAAGTTTTTGCACCTGTAGCTAGGATAGAAGCAATCAGACTATTCCTAGCCTATGCTTCTTATATGAACTTCAAAGTCTACCAAATGGATGTAAAAAGTGCTTTTCTCTATGGATCAATTGAAGAAGAAGTATATGTCTGTCAACCACCAGGGTTTGAAAACCCAAGCTATCCCGACAGGGTATACAAATTAAAGAAAGCACTTTATGGACTACATCAAGCCCCAAGAGCATGGTATGACACTCTGTCATCCTATCTCTTGGAAAATGACTTTGAAAGAGGAGTCATTGATAAGACTTTATTTATCAAAAGAAAGAAGAAGGATATCTTGCTGGTCCAAATCTATGTTGATGACATTATCTTTGGATCTACAAGAAACAACATGTGCAAGGAGTTTGAGGATTTAATGCATCAAAGGTTCAAAATGAGTTCCATGGGGGAACTTACTTTCTTCCTTGGACTCCAAGTTCAACAGAAGTCAAATGGCATTTTCATATGTCAATCCAAGTATGTGCAGGATATTCTAACCAAGTTTGGTTTCTCAGAATCAAAAACTGCCAGCACACCTATGGAAACACACAAGCAGATCACAGCAGATCTTGAGGGGGAGGACATGGATGTGCATTATTATAGATCCATGATTGGCTCTCTCATGTATCTCACAGCATCAAAGCCAGATATAATGTTTCTAGTCTGTGTATGTGCAAGATTTCAAGTTAGGCCAAAGCAATCTCACTTTCAAGCTGTTAAGAGGATATTCAGATATCTCAAAGGGTAACCCAGATTGGGACTTTGGTATCCTCATAACTCACCTTTTGACCTAATAGCATACTCATACAGTGATCTAGGTGGGGCAAACTTGGACAGAAAATCTACTTCTGGAGGATGTCAGTTTTTGGGTGCTAGACTAGTCTCATGGCAGTGCAAGAAACAAACCACAGTATCCACATCTACAACAGAGGCAGAGTACATAGCAGCTGCAAGTTGCTGTTCTCAAGTCTTATGGATTCAGAATCAAATGTTGGATTATGGGGTAACCTTTCTACACACCCCAATCTTTATTGACAACAGCAGTGCTATTAGCATTGTAAATAATCCAGTCAAGCACTCAAAGACAAAGCACATTGAGATCAGGTATCACTTCATAAGAGACTGTAATGAAAAGAAAATTATTCAAGTTGTAAAAGTTCACACTGATAATCAATTTGCTGATTTATTCACTAAAGCTTTTGATGTGGGTAGATTCACTTTCTTGGTAACAAGTGTGGGAATGATCAACTCTGAATAATCTCCTTCTCAAAAAGTGGTTTTATACCTGTATATTTTTATTCTTGGTGTTACTAATCTTCTTTTTCAGGATATGCATAGCAGTACTCAGTGTTTAGCAAGTTTAAAAGGAGTAAGTTCAGTTAATACTGCTAGTAGTTAATACTGCTAGTGGTTAATACTGCTAGTGGTTAATACTGCTAGTGGTTAATACTGCTAGTGGTTAATACTGCTAGTGGTTAATACTGCTAGTGGTTAATACTGCTAGTCGTTAATACTGCTTTCAGTTAATACTGCTAGTAGTTAATACTGCTAGTAGTTAATACTGCTAGTGGTTAATACTGCTAGTAGTTAATACTGCTTTCAGTTAATACTGCTAGTAGTTAATACTGCTAGTGGTTAATACTGCTAGTGGTTAATACTGCTAGTGGTTAATACTGCTAGTGGTTAATACTGCTAGTGGTTAATACTGCTAGTAGTTAATACTGCTTTCAGTTAATACTGCTAGTAGTTAGTACTGCTTTCAGTTAATACTGCTAGTAGTTAATACTGCTCTAGGTTAATACTGCTTATATTCCGAATACTATAAATACTTTTTGCCCGCCTAAAAGTTCATAACGACTCTTTGCATACTGTTCTCTTGCGCTCAAAACCTTTTCTCTCTCAAGTTCGAAGTTTTCAGGCACGCTTTCCACTAAGATCAATGGCGTCCATGACTTTCATCGACGAGCACAACGAGATTGCGATGCTACAAAAGCCAAAGCAAGCTTCAGGATTTCATCAGATTGTGGATTTCCTCAAGACAAGCCACATTGCTCATGCTCTTATTGTATCACCTACAATCTACATTGAGCATCAAAGGCAGTTCTGGGCTAATGCAACCATTGTTGTGGAAAATGGTGTGCACATGATCAAGACAATAATCTGTGATCAATCACTAACAGTTACTGAAGAGGTTATTCGCATCAGTCTACGTCTAGACGATGCCTCTGGTATAACTTCTATCCCAAATGATGAACTGTTTACAACTCTTACAAGAATGGGGTATGGAGGCCCATTGGGTGTTTTCAAATTTTCTAAAGCAAAATTCTCACCCCAATGGCGTTTCTTTGTCCATACTCTTATGCATTGTATATCCAAAAAGACTACTGGATGGAGTGAGTTCAGCAGCACTATTGCTTATGCTTTGGTGTGCTTGGCCACTGCCAGAAAGTACAATTTTTCTAAAATGATTTTCAATGATCTTGTCTCAAACATGGGAAACAAAAAGAGCTTCTTTATGTATCCCAGGTTTGTTCAAGAAGTTATTACTAATCAATTGACGGATATACCTCAACCTGTTGGGGTATATGTACCTAAACCCCCCAAAGGCAAGGTTTTCTCAAATATGAGAAGATCTGCTGGGGACTCTGAAGGAGTTGACACCCCATTGTTCTCTACAATGATGGTGGTGTCCCAAACCAATGAAGGTATGGCAGCAGGGTCAAGGCCCCCATTAGACCAACCCACTGCTAGCCAAGCCCAACCTTCCCTCTCAAAATCAATTCCCCAGTCCCTTCTTGAAAAACCAAACTCTCCCATCACCCAAACTTACAAGAGAAAACAGGTAAAGAAGGCTCCTTCCCTTCTTGTACCATTACCCACTAAGCCTATAAGCCCTCTAAGGGAGAATTCTCCCCTAGAGAATATCCAAAGGGAAACCACAAGGGTGTCTCCCAACCCAAAGGAGGTGCTCTCTGAGGAGGAGGTAGAGCATATGGGTGATGAGGCTGCCACTACTCCTGCTAGTACAGAGGAGGAAAGTGGTAACATCAATAAGACCTCCCCCATGGCAACTTTGGGTGAGCAATCATCCAAAGGTCCCAGGTGCCAAGAACCCAAGGGGTGGATAGTGCTTCTGCTAGGCAGAAGACTTCCACTACAAAAAGATCCAATGATCCTTCAAAAGAGGGTAACACTTCTGGAGAAGGTGAGGACAGATATAACTATTATGAATTGATGGAAACCATGGGCAACATCAACATGGATGTACTCAAACAGGGCAAAGATATAGAAGAGCTTAAACTCATAGTTCTGTCACAACAAGAACAAATCATCAAATTGAAGCAAATGGTAAGGAAACTGATTCTGCAAAGGAAGAAGAAACAATTTGTGCTCAGAAGGAGGAAACCAGTGACTGATGCTCCCAAAAAGGGGGAGTCAGAAGCTGATGCCAAAGCTAAGGGGGAGCAAGAGGAAAAACATGATGTTGAGGGGGAGAATGAGCAAGCAGCAGAAACAGAGCCAGCAGCAGAAACCATTAATACTGCCAGTTCAAGTAAAGCAGCAGAAATGGTTAATACTGCTGAGCTGAAAGAAGCAGCAGAAACAGTAAAAGAGGTCCTTACAGAGCTTGAGATTGCAGAAACACTCATCAAAGCCAAACATGATACTCCCAAGGTCACCTCAAAGGCCAAAGGAGTTGTCATAAAAGAAAGAGGTGATGCAGCAAAGAACTCTAGCATTGAGAAGGTGATGGGTAAAGAGAAAGGTAAGGCAAAGCTAGTTGAATCTGATAAACCAATGAAAAAGCAGAAGCTGATTGAATCAGATGAAGCTCTAGCTAGGAAGATACAGGCTGAACTTGAAGAAGCAGAAACCATGCAAGTGCAAAAGGATAGAGAGATAGCTAAAGCAATGGCTGCAGAGTTAAACAAAGCCTATCAACAAAGCTTAGCAACAGAACAAGCCAAGAAGAAAGCCACATCTTTGAGGAAGCCTGCTAAGATCAAAATGGCTGCAAGGAAAAGACAACCTTCAAAGACATACCTGGGTGCTCAAGAGAGAAAGAAAATGATTACTTTCCTCAAGGGTGCAGTAGGTGTCAAGGTAGAGATGTTTTCAAAGATGTCTTTTGAGAAGCTCAAGAAGATGTATGATGCTGAGATGATAAAGCTTCAAGGGGATGATCTTGCAAGGGTTGAAATGGAGAAAAGAATGAAAGAAAGCAATGATTTCTTACAAAAACCATTCCCTGATGAGCAAGAAACTCCAGAGAAGGAAACAACAATTGGTGAAAGTCTAAGGACTTTAAAAAGAACAAAGATGATTGCCAGGAGAAAGCCTACAAAGAAGCCTAGATTAGTGGAAGAAGAGGCTGAAAAGGTTGCTGAAGAAGAAGAGGCACCTGAGTCATCTACAATGAAAGAACCTGCAAGTACTGAGGATGTCAAGATGTACATGGTTGTGATGGACAAAGTGCCTGAACCAATTGCAGCAGAACCTGTAGGAGTTAAACCTCCTGAAGTCATTCACTGGGATGTTTTGGAAGTAGATGGCAAGAAGTATATCAGACTGAAGAGAAAAGATGAAAAGTATGAAGTCTACAGTACTTGGGCTAAAATTGTCAGAACATGCTCAAGGTCTGATATTGAAGAAATGTTTGATATAGGGATGAAGTTGTATGCAGATCAGTTGAAAGCTCCAGGGATTTCAATTACAAAACTGGTGATGGAGTATCTGTGTATGATGTTCAAACCTGATGAAGTGGAGGAGATCACAAGGAGCGTTTTTCAAGCAGTTACCAATTGGACTTTGTATGAAACTAGTGGCGTATATTCTGTGACTTTGGATAGAAATCACATTGAATACTTCCTAGTGGATAAAGTATACAACCATAGCAGATTGAAACTTCATTTAATGTTGAAGAAGAAGCTTGGATGTGGTGAAAATTCAGAAATGGCTAAATATTTGATCCAAAGAACAATCAATCAGAGTTTGGGATTGGATGCAAACACAGGAATTTAGACCATAATAGAGTTTTGGGAGCATCTTGAAGAAAATTTGAAGAACTTGACTTCTCTTCCTAAAAGTCAAGTTAGGGGGAGATTGTTGGGAACTGAAGAATTCATCAAGTATGGTTAATACTGCTGAGTGTTACTACTGCTAGTAGTAGTTAATACTGTTAGTCAAAGTTAGTGCAGCTTAAACAAAGTTAGTACTGCTTAGCTAGTTAGTACTGCTAGTGGTTAGTACTGCTTAGTAGTTAATACTGCTAGAAGGAAGTTAATGCTGCTGAAGATTAATACTGCTTTTATGATGAAGATTCGTCTGAAAGGATATACATGGAAGCTTAGAGATATACATAGAAGATATACTGAAGATATTTTATTTATTGTAATTATCTTTGTATTCAGTATATATATTGAATTGTTTAGAATAGTTAGATAATTTTTAGTTTTTCATTCTTTTAGAGAAAAACAACCTCAAGGCATAGATCCTAATTCTAGAGAAGTAGAATTCGTATTGGTGAGCCTGTTCATCAATATTGAGGTTGAGTAAGTAATCTTGTAACTTCAAAGCATCAAATAAAAGCTTACAGTTTGTTATTCATATTTTCTGTGTTGATTTACTGTTTCATTGAATATCAAAGTGTTATTCCGCAAACTTCTTTGATATTGTTTCTGAGAATTAATTCTTGTTGAGAATTCGATCCTGACAAGGGGTGTTATTTGTTGGAAATAAGAAAGTAGAGGGGGTACTTTGTAAATTATATGCCTAAAAGACATAAACCCTATGAGATATTTCCCATTTTGGGTAAGTCTGATATTTTGTGCGGTGCTAGAAAGAAAGGAGGAAGAAAGTTGATTCTTCAAGCAAAGGAAGGGAAGAAGCAAATTTTGGGGGAATCGTTTGTAAGCAATCGATCAGACCACAAGGGTTGTCTCTTAAGAAGGTGAGCATCTCTTTAATCTTGTCTTGTGTTAATCAATTTGAGAAGTTTTGTTTTTTTCCTTATGAATATGATGTAGAAATCAATTATGGGGAAATCAGGATAGGATCATTTATGATTTCAAGGTTTCCTTATGCTAGATTGTCCTTAGTTGAATCTAGGCTCGATTTGGGAATATTTCTTTGGTAGAAATCGATAAGGGATTTTATCCCCAAATCGCCGCCACCGCAAACCAAGGTTTGGGGAAAACGCCTTCAACCCTAGACCTGCTTCTCGATTGAAAATGTGTCCCGATCGTCACCCAAGCCATGGTGTGGCTGAAACCTGGTTATCGCCCAAGCCATGTTGTCTCGAAGCCATGTTGTCCCGAAGCCATGTTTCTCCTCAAGCCATGTTGTCCCTCAAGCCTTGTTGTTCCTCAAGCATGTTATCCCGAAGCCATGTTGTCCCGAAGCCATGTTGTCCCGAGGCCATGTTGCTCCTCAAGCCATGTTGTCCCTCAAGCCATGTTGTCCCTCAAGCCCTGTTGTTCCTCCATCCATGTTGTCTCTCAGGCCCAGTTGTCTCTCAAACCCGGGTGTCCTTCAAAACCGAGTGCCCCTCGAGCCGGGCTTGGGTAGGTGTTGGACGACCGTATGGACGATTTCCCATGCTGGACTGGTTTGCGTTTGGGCCGAGACTCACTTTATGTTGGGATTTCGATTATCTGTAAGTTTACACTCGACAACTAGAGAGGGTGAGAGTTAGAATATTCTTATGGGATATAAACCAATGTATTAATCGGCAAGTCCCATCGAAATTTTAGGAGCCTGAGCTTTGGGATTTGTTTCCGTGCGGGTGTATCAAGTGTTCCTTTCCATCAGGTGAGTTCCTTTTTCTTGTTTACTCAAATCTCTTCTAAAGCTGGAAATAATCTATGTAATAATGATTTATATGTTGTCGTTTATTCGATAAAAATGGATTTGCGCATTGAATTAATTTGTAAAGCTATGCTTATCAATGAGTTTGGGTTGATTTTTTGTGAAAGCCTGATACTGTATACTTCAGGCGCCATGGCTTACCCTTCACCATCGGGGATGGTTGAACCGCATGTATGGAATCTGTTTCCCTACACGCGGGTACGACATCGACTTGGGGGCCGATTGTAGATCGACTGGGGGCCCGGAGACGTAGGATTCGTCATTTTTGTAAAGGATAAGTAACAAAGGGAAATGAGTTTAATAAGTACTTTTTATCTTGATTAGTTGTCTTTTTGGTCGTTCTTGGGAATTCACTAGACCCTCCCGGTCTAATCCTCGCTTTCAAACTCTTCTTAAAACCATTTTCAGGTAAGAAAGCAAGTGATGGTTCGTTCAAAGGAAAGGGGAAGTGTTGAGTCTAGGGATGTGAAGTGCGTTTGCCTTAGTGCGGAATAGTTGCATTGGTTTAGATTCTCGGTTGTATTAGTTCTTTATTTACGTTGAACCATTGTTAATTTTTCTTCTAATTCACATTATTGTTGGACCCGTTTGGGAATTAAATATGATATTATTATGCTATGGTTTGTCTTGCTTTTGTGGTGTTACATGAGGCATCATTCAAGAAGACAAATATGGTATGAGTTTTTACTAATGTAAGTATATTATTTCATTTTTATATCCTTTCTAAACAACTTATCCTCCCTTCTTGAAATCAAAAGAATTTCAATTGGGGACATTCACATTAAAGTTGGAATCATGCAGACATATGAATTTTTTTTTTGTGGATTAAGTGGCGTATAAACTCTTGATGAAAACATATATATGTTTAACATAATAAGGTAACATTTTTAAGCATATGTAGAACATAAAATTGTAATTATCTTTTTGTTTATTTATACATAAACTTGATAAACGTTATTGTTAGAATTCTCCTGCATTGATGCTAGAAAAGTGTATCAAGATACATGGATTTTAATTTTTTTTATATTGGTAATTTTCCATATAGTTTTCAAGATATCGATGTTCATTGGTATGTTAGGATTTTTTCATTTATTCAACACTGGGCTTGAATATTGAATTTTATTTGTCTTTAATTTTTAATCTTAATCTCTATTAGTTTTTTTGTAAGGAGTGTATTACAAGTGGAAAGGGAAAAACTATTTTATGTTTGTTAGAGATTTTAGTTTTTCCATCATCTATAAGTAGATTAGCAAAACATTGTACATACCGTAGATTATTAATTACTGAATTTTTTATATTATTTCACTGGTTTTCGGGATAAAGTTTGTTAAAAAAATGTTTATACTTGGGGTTATGTGTATTCTTGATAAATAATCAATTATTCTTGATTTGTTTTAATTTAGTGTTATATTTACTATAAGAGTTAGTTTATGTTGGTATGGTTATTTTTAGTAAAAAAAATGGCTCCAAAATGTTATTGGCTTGACCCATGGTTTGTAAAATGTTTTGGCTTAGACCTAGGCTTGCTAAAAAGATCAATTTCTTATTAAAAATGGTATGTACTGATTAATAATAAACAATTAACAAATTAACATTGAGTAATTAACACTTTATAGTTAATTATGAATAATTAATAAAAACTAACTATTAGCATTTAATAATTAAAAATTAATCGCTAATGATTAAATATTAATAATAAAGAATTAACTATATAAAATTAATTATTAGCAACTAAATTAATAATTAACAATTAAAAGTTAATAATTAGTCATTTATGATTAACTTTCAATACTTAAAAGCTATTAATAAACAGTTAACTATTAACTATTAATAATTAATAATTACTATTAAACAATTAACAATTAATCAGTTATTATCAATTTTTTAATAATTAATTAAAATATTATCTATTTATAAACATTTAATAATTAATAAGATATTATCTATATATTAATAATTAACAATGATTTTGTTAATATTTAATAACTACTTTCACTATGATCGGAAGAACAACTCTTCTTTTTCAAAAATAAATCACAGACAATTCTTTTTCCTATATACTTCTCATGTATGTGAATATGAATCTGGCTTCATCTTTCTTCGTAACCAATCTTCTCACTTACGATCAACATCTTCTGGAGCCCTTCTTGAACGAATATATTTCTATGGAAAAATGAAGCATCTTGCAGAAGTCTTTGCCAGGGCTTTTCAAGCTAATTTATGGTTGTTCAAAGATCCTTTCATGCATTATGTTAGGTATCAAGGAAAATCAATTCTTGCTTCAAAAGGGACGTTTCTTTTGATGAATAAATGAAAATATTACTTTGTCAATTTCTGGAAATCTTATTTTTACTTGTGGTCTGAACCAGGAAGGATTTATATAAAGCAATTATCCAATCATTCCCTTGACTTTCTGGGTTATCGTTCAAGTGTGCGGATAAAGCGTTCAATGGTCCGCAGTCAAATGCTAGAAAATGCATTTCTAATTGATAATGCTATTAAGAAATTTGATACTATTGTTCCAATTATGCCTCTGATTGGATCCTTGGCTAAATCTAAATTTTGTAACGCATTGGGGCATCCTATTGGTAAGGTGATTGGGGCAAATTTATCAGATTCTGATATTATTGATCGCTTTGGGCATATATACAGAAACCTTTCTCATTATCATAGTGGATCTTAAAAAAAAGAGTTTGTATCGAGTAAAGTATATACTTCGACTTTCTTGTGCTAGAACTTTAGCTTGTAAGCATAAAAATACTGTACGTGCTTTTTTGAAAAGATTCGGCTCGGAATTATTGGAAGAATTCTTTACGGAAGAAGAACAAGTTTTTTCCTTGACCTTTCCAAAAGTTTCTTCTATTTCGCGAAGGTTATCTAGAAGGCGTATTTGGTATTTAGATATTATTTGTATCAATGATTTGGCCAATCAGGAATTATTTGTTATGAAACGTTGTAAATAAAAAATTGATCACTAAATAATCTAATAAATAATGAAGAACTAAAAATGAAAAAGAAAATTATTTATTTATATTTTGAAATGTTGATGTAGTATGTAGTAAGGATTAAATCAACTGACTATTCAACCTTTTCTTGTCTAATGAAGGAACTGAGTTTTAGATGTATACAGAGGGAAAGCCGTGTGCAATGAAAAATGCAAGCTATAAGCATCTTAGACTATTCCATTCCATTTTTCAGCTGGACAGAAAAGTGGAAACTTTCTGCAGGATCCTCTTTCTGCGGGATGCTCTTTTGCGCTACGATGGACTGTTTTACTCTTTAAGTGGCTTGATGAGGATAACTAAGATGACATCTCGGAGTTGGCTGCTGGCACAACAGTGTGGTGCCTTACTGCATCGCGGGCAGACGCGCGGTAGCGTTCGTGGTGGTGCTTTAGGATTCCAATGTACTACGTCCAAGATCAGAACGAGCTTGCCGACGGACCACTGCCATCCCATTCTTGAGTGAGTTGGAGCGCAACCATCTTATCCACTGAACTAGCTAGAAGCTATCGCTTCAGGTCGAAGCACTAAAAGAAAAGGTACGGGAAAGGCGGCGACATATGTAACACCCGTAAAATGGACGAGATGTTTGAGTATTTGTAAAAGAATTAGTGTTGGGGAGTAACAAAGGAAATTGAGGGACCATGGTGTAAATTAGCCAAAATAGGCCCAAAAAGGGGAGTCTAAAACCCTAGGCCGAGTCATTTTGTTCTTTCTCTTGGCATCTGTTGTGTGCGTGTGTGTGCGGAGACCCAGGGAGAGCAACAAGGATCGATCGAAGTGAAGAATTGGTGATCAAGAGCAGAACCGTGTGGGATTTATCTTTTGGAGGTATGTATCAAATTCAAATCCTTGTTTCTTCTTATCGTTTTGTGTTAAGAGGATTTGGGCGACCTGGGGTTTGGTTCGACTCTGGGATTGGGTGTAAGGGTTTAGAGTGTTATCTAAAGATTTGATTTATTTATGAAAATCTAATCTAGATAGGTAGAAATCGATTGGATGTTTGGGTTCTATGGGATTAATGAATCGATTAAGATAAGAAGTAAATAGGAATTTAAGGTGGAAAAGATGATCGAGGGATTTGAGTGTAATCGTCGTTGCTGTGTTGTATGGCCCTCGACCGGAGTCTCGACATCCGGGGATCGGGGTATGGGAGTGGAGGCCGGGGCGCCCGGTGTCCCATTGACCGAGGTCTCCTACGGACCGGTGCCCCACTCGACCGGTGTCCACGGACCGGGGTCTCCCACGGACCGGGGCCCCACTCGACCGGTGTCCCATGGAATGGTGTGTCATCGACCGGTGTTTTCATAGGGGGAGTTCTGTTTGGCAGTAACCTGGGAAAACTCTTAAAATTTTATCAAGTTACAATTTGATAAATTATTACATCTGGATTGTAGGAGTAGATATATCGGGGAATAGGATCCGTGTGTGAGCCGAGTTATCTCATCAGGTGAGTTCCCTCATTTTCAACTATATCCATGTATTTACTAACTGAAATGGGTTTATGTTCTATCTCTTGCCATGTTATCTTAATCAGTTGGATAAATTACATTTTTGGATATTGACATATAACGTGGTTGTGTAAATGTTCTTGTGTGAAAACTTGGTTATATTTCATACTTTATAATCTCACATCCATATTGACTTGAGGTTCGAATGAGTTTGGCCAAGGATATAATTATATAACCATCGGGGATGGTAAAACCGTGTGTTTGGAATTCGTTTCCCTACACACGGAAATGGCATCGACTAGGGGGTCGTATGGGGATCTACTGGGGGGCCCCGAGGACGAGTAGTCCTTACGTTTGTGGAAGAGTTTCGGCATGGTTTGGGCACTCCTTGTGTCACGAATACTGTGAGATAGTTATTGTTTAATAATTATGCATTATTGTTCGTTTTAAACTGAACGAGGTTGGGAATTCACTAGACCATTCGGTCTAATCCTCGCTTCCTATTTTCTTAAAACCCCATTTTCAGGTATCAGGATTTCTCCAAGGGTCTTTTAAAGAGAAGAAGAAATGCTAGGAGTTAGCACGCTGGAGAGCGGGCCTTAGTAGCGGCATAGATGCTTTTATTATAGTTCTCGGTTGTAATAGGCTTATTATCCGACTATGTAAATCCTTAATGATCATTTTTTTTGTATTGGGACCCGAGTTTGGGCATTTCATGCATATTTTATTGCTGTAGATTTTTGGGTTGTTACAACATAGGAACCACGAGACCCCTACTAGTAAAGGGAAAACGGAAGTGCGCTACTGCGCACCAGCTGAAAAAATAAAAATAAGGTAAGATTCATAGCTCTAATCTAGTAAAGGGGCTTTGATGGATGCCCTTTGTATAGGTTGGGTTGTTGGATACGGGATCCTCGTAGTAGGCTGGACCAACATCCAGCCGAGAGAGGGCAGTCTTTAGAAGCAACAGGTTGGGAAACCAAGAGAACGTTTGGCCTTTTCTTATCTTCTTCCCGCCCTAGGAGTAGGAGTAGCACAAAAAGAGGGATTAGCATTATGGACCATAAACCACTAACGCCTTCCTCGTTGGGGCTCCGTGCAATGGGAAAAGGCTCTAGCGACGGGAAACCGGCCACTAGTTACAAAGCTCCAATAAGGTATCGATAGGGCTATCACAGTCGGGTACGAAGTAATTTGCTCTATTTGTAAAGTAGCTCTATTCCTATTTAGGGAGTGAAGGCTAAAAATGGCTTGATGAACCGTTTCGTTCGCCACGCTCTGGCCCCATTCACTTGCTTATCGTAGAGGCTGTAAGTACACAGTGCCCCACAACTATGAATAGTATAGTGGGGTTGAAAGACAAGAGTGCCCGCCCCTTCTTTCTCAAGTAGGCTAATTTTTCCGGAACACAGTCCGAGATAACTGTAACCATGTATATATATATAAATATATCTTCAATGCGGTCTATCCGCTTCAACCGCTCTTTCACCTCCTAAAGAGCAAAGTTGGCTTGATGAGCGCAGATGAGGAAGTGGGAGCAAGAAAACCAACAATATATTTCTTGTCCTTCTACTTAAGGGGCAAAGAGAAGCGCTTTTGCTACTGAGAAAGTGAACGGTCAATACGAAGATTCAAGACTTAGCCGAACGTTAGTGAAGCTAGATTCTCATAGCGAGGCGCTTCGAGTTAGCGAAGCGCTGTAGTAGAGCCAAAGCCTTACTAAGAAGGGTTATAATGTTGAGCCAAGGATGCTCCGCCTTATCTATAGAAGCAGTCAACTAACTTCTGAACGAATTTACTCCTTGGTTTGGTAATGGCTTAATCTATAGATAGAAATCTCTATGATGGGAAACTAACATGTTAGGTTTGGAGAGAGATAGGATCGATTATATAATAGGGGGAGCTTGAAGCACCTAAAGGAGAATTTGCTGTCTTTCTGGTCAGTAATGGAAGTAATCGTCCCTACCGTCGTAAAAGAAGAGCACCTGGCTCCGCCCATTCACAAGGACTCGATTCTATGTCCAAACATCACATGCCAGCAAATGTGGTCACCATCATAGGTACTCAAGATATTGTGTCTAGAGAGGTGGATAGATAGGACTAAGGGTGTGTTTGGTACGCAGACAGGACAGGACAAGATGGAACAGGACAGGATGGAACAGAACAAGACAGATGTCCAATGATTGGCAAAACATGACAGAACTGGACAGAATAGGACTAGACCGGTTAATTGACGAATTTACCCCTGATGAAAAATCATAGATTACATCACATAAAACTAATTTACATCACTAATACACAGTGCAATGGATTATCAAAAACATAAAACTAATTTATCACGATCGGATTTTGGATATGGAAATCAAAACCCAAATTTTAAGTTTTGGATTTTATTTTATTTTATTTTAATTTTTTTGGGTAACCGTGGGTTTTCGGGCCAGCTTACGCGCACCGACTAATCCTCGGGCGACCACGAATGGCCTGGAGTCATCGCAGGTGAACCTCCATGGTTGTTTCGGGTTTGGGTTGGTCGGGTTTCAGATTGATATCGGTCAGGTTCGGGTATTATATAATGCAAAAGTTATATATAAATTCAATCGTTTTCTAGGATGAATACAATCGATTGAAAGATTGATGAAATCGATAGCAAGTTTAAAATTTAGAAAATATTTCAACAGACTATAATTTACGATTTTCAAAAAATAATTAGATAAATAAATAAATATATATAGTATTTAAAATATAGATTTATGTTATTTCGGGTTTTCGGACGGGTTGGGTGGCCAACGATCAAACCCAATCCGAACCCGGATATATTCCTAAATGTTGGGTTTCGGATTATCGGATTTCGGGGTATTTGTGTTTTGCAAAAACACCTTATTTTCGGTTCGGATGCGGATTCAGATTTCAGACTATTCGGGTTTTGTACACCCTAGCTTGGAGGCGTGGATGATGAGAAGACATGTTTTATGTTTTTAACAAAGGGTATATTAGTCAAAGTATTGTTGTTCTACTTAGTTCCAGGGGGTTGGAGTGGGACAAGTGTATCCCATGCTTGTTCCACTTAGTTCTAGCGTGTCCCACATATGGTCACGCCAAACATGGGACAAGCTTGTTCTGTTCTGTCTTGTTCCACTCTGTTCTGCATACCAAATGCAAAGGGAATAATCTTGTTTGGTTCGGTAATGGAATCAATAGCTTTCCCGAACAGGACCCTAGCTTTATTGCGAGCCAAAAATCTTGAGGGATTTCCCTTCCATAGGGGTCGTTGTGGCATGAACTCATTTCTGCCTTTCCTCACCCCCACCCTACCTTGTAACGGAGACTAATGGGTTGAAGGTGGTGAGGCATGGTCAGAGTGTAGGTTTGAATCCCACCACCTTTCTTGTGGATCATCCTGAAACCACTGGATGGTGGGAATAACAAACCAGAAATTTTGAAATGAGCATGTCAATATATGAATTGTTTCATTATTCGTTATTTATGGGTCTTTTCGTTGCATTCACTTACAACAAGTAAGAACCACCAGTGTTTGGTGCAGCACCTGCATTGCATTTTGGTGCATTCTTCTTTCTTTCCTTGGTCTTCCGTTCCATCATATTCCTAATAGCTTATCCAATGACAACAAATTAACCGCAAATGCACCTTTCTTTTATCAAATCTCATGGACATGGTCTAATCATGAGGGTAGTATTTTATCATGGTGTCGGATCCTAAGTTTTTATGGATTCCTTCTTTGTTACCGGGGTCGACCTCAAAGCCATAATGTCTCAAAACGAGGAGGCCATAGAGAAAGTCTTTTTTATTCCTTTGTCTCGAACTTCGTGAAGAACTCCATTCTATCTCTCCCTAGTTACGAACAAAAAACTGGGGCTACGACCTAATTGTACACTCCCTTCGTTCATCGAACCCTTGTTGATTATGAACTTCGTTCACGAAGGCACCGGGCTTTTGATGGGCCAACCCTTTTTTATGCGTCGTTTTCCCAAATAAGCTTTGCTCCTCTGGGTGCTAGGCGCTTCCGTGGTTCGCGAGAAGGAAAAAGGACTCATCTTATGTTGCATCTGGCGCGAGATGATAAAGAGGGAGCTTCTTCTATCGATGAACAGCGGATTGACGGAGCTCTTGGCATTGCTTTGTTTTTCTCTCCTTTCCTATCGGCGAGTTCCAACCCTTTTGTTCGAAATTTCTTCGTTCGTACCGAACCGCTTGCAGAATCAAATCATGTTCCACAAGATCCTATATCAGCTATACATCCTCCTTGCATTTATGCCGGAGACGTCACCAGCGCAATGGTCTTTGGCTTACGTAGATCAAAAATGATGAATGGGATTGTGGCACTCCACTCGCCGCCAATGCGGAAGGATGCCGCCGAAAAGAATGGAAGGCTCTTTCGCTCTACTGGATGCGTCGGATCCCGTAGAACAATTTTAGAACTCATTAAAGCCCGATTCGCATCATTATGCTCGATAAAAGGAATGAGGGAAGCTCCAATAGAAAAATATTGGAAGGAAAAAATACTTCGAAGATGAACCTGTTCCCATGCAATAGTCAGGAATTCTTGACGATATCGAGCTGGAACAACCTGTTTACGAATTAATTTAATAGGTCAGATAGTTTTATTCATGATATTGATTCGATTCAAGATCATCGATAGGGAATGCATTCATTGAATTGACAGGTGAGAGATTTATCATCTCTATGGGATTAAATCCCGAGTTATTGTGAAATAAAAAAATGAGATTATGGAAGTAAATATTCTTGCATTTATTGCTACTGCACTGTTCATTTTAGTTCCCACTGCTTTTCTACTTATAATTTACGTAAAAACAGTCAATCAAAATGATTAATTACTTTAGTTGAAGAAATCAAATGAAAAGGATTCTATTTTTGCGTCTTAAATGAAATCAACGGGCTATAATCGGCGGTATTCTATGAGATCTGAGAGTATGAATTTATTTCTTACCATACTCTCTATTAGTGTTATTGTAGTGTATAAAGTTGTACTTGACTTTCTAATAAAGTTGGTACTATATTAGCTTTTATCTTCAATATCTGTAGTTATTAATCCACATATGGAATTGACCTAGGACCCAATTCTATTTCTTTGATACATCTATTTATTCTGATCAATCTGAAATAATCGTTTTACTGTTATAGAATACATTTCTCCACTAGAATCCAATGGAATTTCGAAATGAAGATATTTTTATTTGAAAATTATTTCAATTTCAATTCAAATAAAAAAAATGTGTTGCAGAACGATCTATAAAACAATTGATACCGTTTCATTCCTCAACTAAATTAGGAGTGCTTCTAAAGTCCACTTCTTCCCCATACTACTATAGGGAAAATGTAAAGACCTCAATTTTTTAATTTTTTTATTGATGTAATTATTAGTAACATTTAATTAGGTGGACTTTACATATTATTCTTTGGTTACACATATTTGTTTCTTCTTCCTATTACTCTAGATTTTAATTTACATAACAATTAGTGAAATATAATCAATATATTAAAAAAACTTATTATATAAATGAAATGACAATCAATATTTATATTTTTATTTACATGACACTTGAATGTAATATATGTATATTTTTAATAATAAATTGACTATAATGAATATAAATAAATAAATTGAGATGATGATGACGATGACGATGAGTCACGTCAATCTAATACATTTTAGTTTACATGTAAAAAACGTTATTGCAATCAATATATAAAATAACATATTAGTTTACATGTAAAAAAAAACTTATTGCAATTAATATATAAAATAACATATTTACTATAATCAATAAATATTATTAAAACTAGAATCAATCTATATCTATCTATCTATCTATCTATCTATATATATATATATATATTAAAGGAAATCATGGAAAGATGATGTGGCCTCTTGAGATGCCTTGATTCATAGTTTTCTATTTTTTTATGTTTTTGAACTATTTTTTAAATAAAAATTGTTATTAAATGAAAAAACCTTTCATTTTCTCTTTAGGTTTTGAATATTTTTGAATATTAAATGATAACACTTTTATTCATTAACTATTAAATGATAACACTTTTATTCATTAATAAATTTTATTTATGAAAACTAAAGAGAAAGTGAGGAATCTTTCATTATTTTCTTATTTATATACATAAATATATAACTAAATAAAATTGTGAATTTATAAAGATATAGAAAGTTTATTAAAATCGATAAATCGATATCTATTTATATCTATATTTTATATCTATATGTAAAAAGAGAAACATAGAGAGATGAGGTTATAAGTTATTAGAGTAAGAGATATGTTTTCCAATTTTCTCAACTTTTTTGATTTTTTAAATGTTTAATATGTTAAAGACTTTTATACCCCTATATGAAAAATGTGTAGATTCACTATTAGCTTGGGTTTTTTTTATGTATAAATTTGCATGTATGAGTTTAACCCACAACTCTTGATTTGATTCTTCATTTATTTTTATTTATTTCTCAATTAATTTGGCTTTTAAAGTTGCAATAATAAATAAAATGAAAAATTTGAAGTTCATTTGATAGATGAAAGTTTCTGTACAAGTTGTAGAATTATGTTCTTCAAAAAAGGTGATTTGTTATTATAATATTCGTTTTTTTCCATATTGTTAGATTTGTTGTTATAATAGTACATGATTGTCTTCATGATTGAATCATATATATTCAAAATAAATTTTGGTATTTTGTGATTACAAGATTTGATAAAAATTCTTTTAACAATAATCGTTTATACATGATTGATACATCGCATCAAGTTTTCACTACTTCAAGTAGCATAGATTTTTTCTATTGACATTAACGTTGTCATTGCTATGATAATTTACAGTGTCTATGAATTTATCCTCAAGAAATCATGCTCAAATCTTAGCAGAAAAGTTCAACTCATTACAAGGATTTGATGTTAGGGATCATTTCTTTGGCTTTTGATGTTGCACACTCAAAGTCTATGATACAAGTTTGTATATTCATCATAGGTGGGTCTTATGAGAAAGTACAATTCCTTTTAATTATCAAACGTCGAAATATATATATTTTGTTGAAAATGTTCGAGATTTGTTTTGTAGGGGCTAAAAGTTTTTCTTATTTCTAGATTTTCATTTTAACTTGTATGTTGTTTATTTACATGTGTTCTAAAACTTAGCTTTATATTTTATTTTTTCAAAAGATGGTAACATCTTCAGGAAGCTTAAATATTACTTTCTATTTATCTAAAATTAAAATTAAAAATTAAAAAATTATATTAAAGGAAAATAATGGAGAGATGATGTGGCCTCTTGAGAAGCCTTGATTCATAGTTTTCTACTTTTTCATATTTTTGAATTATTTTTAAATAAAAATTAATTGAACAAGCTTTTCATTTTCTCTTTAGGTTTTGAATAATTTTAATATTAATGATAATACTTTTATTCATTAACTATTAAATGATAGCACTTTTATTCATTAATAAATTTTATTTATGAAAACTAAAGAGAAAATGAGGAAGTCTTTCATTTTTTTCTTATTTATATACATAAATACATAACTAAATAAAATTGGGAATTTATAAACATATAGAGAGTTTATTAAAATTGATATATCGATATCTATTTATATCTATATTCTATATCTATATGTAAAAAAGAGAAACACAGAGAGATGTGGTGATAAGTTGCTAGAGTAAGAGATATGTTTTCCAATTTTCTTAACTTTTTGATTTTTTAAATGTTTAATATGTTAAAGACTTTTATACCCCTATATGAAAAATGTGTAAATTCATTATTAACTTGGGTTTTTTTTTTTTTTTTTATAAATTTGCATGTATGAGTTTAACCCCCCAACTCTTGATTTGCTTCTTCATTTACTTTATTTTATTTCTCAATTGATTTGACTTTTAAAGTTGCAATAATAAATAAAATGAAATTTTTGAAGTTCATTTGATGGATAATGAATAGGATGAAGGTTTGAAGACATGAAAGTTTAAGTACAAGTATGTAGAAGAATGTTCTTCAAAAAAGGTGATTTGTTATTATATTTTTCGTTTTTCCCATATTGTTAGACTAAAAAATATTACAATTAATATCACTAATTATGTTCAATACATAAAATAAAATAAAAAATCTAGAATTAATATATATAATAAAATTATAATCACATCCAAAACTTATTAGAATCAATATGTATAAAAGAAAACGAGAAAAATAATATATAAAGATTAATTTAGAATAACCAAATATATAAAATTAGAAATAATAGCTTACTACAATTATAATATATAAATTATTTTGGTTTCATTTTCTTAATTTAAATTGAAATCAAACTATATATATATATATATATATATATATATATATATATATCAAGAAACCAAACTATGAAGAAACAATGTTAAGCAGATCGAAAAAACTCGAACAAATGAAATGAAAAACTAACAACTCAATCAAACTTGCCTAGAGTCGAAATGGTGACAATACTGACGAGTATTGTTACTCTTCGTGCAATCGTAGGTATGGGAAGGAAAGATTTTGAGGAGGGTTTTTGGTCAAAGTTGCAAACGAGTACATTACAACAAATGTAAGAAAATTATCAAAAAAATTTACAATTATGCAAAACTAGGTAACGACATTATATTTGCATGGTAAATCAAATATTTTATGGGAATATATTTAGAGAATATAATTGATATATTATGAGTTATGACAAAACAATTTTCATAATACACCTCATGATTATAATCATTCGTCTCACACATTTCTTTTTTCATTTTGAGTCAATTACAAAGTTTGATGATGTATACTTATTAATTTATATTATATATCAAAAGAAAGAATCAAGGATGATAATACAACTTTATATCAAGTGTAATATCGATTCATATTATTTTAATATCTGATATGTGATTATCGACCATTTAACTTCAATATTTTCAAAAAATTTATCGTCACCGTGCAACGCGCGGTGTCGAAAGCAAAATCCAAATGTGATGATGTGGCATCCTCATGGCTTAGGAATTGCTATAAGAAATTTTCTCAATTTTTTGATTTTCTTAATTGTTTAATTTGTTAAAGACTTTTTTGTCCCTATATGAAAGACGAAAGTTTTATTATGAATAAGGTTTTTTTGGTAATTTTATGTTACTCCAACCTATTCATCTCCTCTATAATAATTGCTATTTTAATCTCTCAATTATTCCTCTCTATTTGGTCATAATTTTTTATCTTCTCCTCATGGTACACCTCTCTAATAATCACTCTCTTAATCTCTCAATTCTACCTCTCTATTCGGTTATAATTTTGTAGAGACGATTTGCATTTTTGTTGATTTGAGGCATCATTCAAGAAGACAAATATGGTATTTGGTTATAATTTTTTATCTTCTCCTCATGGTACACCTCTCAAATAATCACTCTCTTAATCTCTCAATTCTACCTCTCTATTCGGTTATAATTTTGTGAAGACGATTTGCATTTTTGTTGATTTGAGGCATCATTCAAGAAGACAAATATGATATGAGTTTTTGCTGATGTAAGTATAGTATTTCGTTTTTAGATCATTTCTAAACAACCTATCCTCCCATCTTGAAATCAAAAGAAATTTCAATTAGGGACATTCACATTAAAGTTGGAATCATGCAGACATATGATTTTTTTTTTTGTGGATTAAGTGGCGTATAAACTTTTGATGAAAACATATATATGTTGAACATAATAAGATAACATTTTTAAGCATATGTAGAACATAAAAATGTAATTATCTTTTCGTTTATTTATCCATAAACTTGATAAACGTTATGTTAGAATTTTTCTGCATTGATGCTAAAAAAATGTATCAAGATACATGGATTTTGATTTTTTTTATATTGATAATTTTCCATATAGTTTTCAAGATATCGATGTTCATTGGTCTGTTAGGATTGTTTCATTCTTTAACACTGGGCTTGAATATTGAATTTTATTTGTCTTTAATTTTTAATCTTAATCTCTATTAGTTTTTTTTTGTAAGGAGGGTATTAATAGTGGAAAGGGAAAAACTATTTTATGTTTGTTAGGGATTTTAGTTTTTCCATCATCTATAAGTAGATTAGCAAAACATTGTACATACCGTAGATCATTAATTACTGGATTTTTTATATTATTCACTGATTTTCGGGATAAAGTTTGTTAAAAAAGTGTTTATACTTGGGGGTTATGTGTATTCTTGATAAATAATCAACTGTTACAGATTTGTTTTAATTTAGTGTTATATTTACTATAAGAGTTAGTTTTATGTTGGTATGGTTACTTTTAGTAAAAAAAATGGCTCCAAAATGTTATTGACTTGACCCATGGTTTGTAAAATGTTTTGGCTTGAAACTCGCCTTGCTAAAAGGATCAATTTCTTATTAAAAATGGTATGTACCGGTTAATAATAAACAATTAACAAATTAACATTAAGTAATTAACACTTTATAGTTAATTATGATTAATTAATAAAAACTAACCATTAACCATTAGCATTTAATAATTAAAAATTAATCGCTAATGATTAAATATTAGTAATAAAGAATTAACCATCAAAAATTAATTATTAGCAACTAAATTAATAATTAACATTTAAAAGTTAATAATTAATCATTTATGATTAACTTTTAATACTTAAAAGCTATTAATTAACAATTAATCATTAACCATTAACTATTAATAATTAACAATTACTATTAAACAATTAACAATTAATCAGTTATTATCAATTTTTTTAATAATTAATTAAGATATTATCTATTTATAAACATTTAATAATTAATAAGATATTATCTATATATTAATAATTAACAATGATTTTGTTAATATTTAATAACTACTTTCACTATGATCAGGAAAATTATAAATCTCCAAAATAATCGATAGAAATACCATAAATAAAGCCATAGTGACACCCATCAAAAGGGTAGGTCCCTATAGAGGAGCTATTTTACCATATTCGAAATTCAACGGTTTAAATAGAACCCCTATAATAGTTCGTCTTGAATCAGATCTAGAATCGTTCTCAACAGTTTGTATAATATTTTACCATCTCATTGTAAAAAAACGATCTTATCATAGATCTATTTCCGGTTTTCCCCATTTTTGGTATGCAAATGTTAGGTGATGCATTGCAAATAAAATTAAACTTGCAAATATTTTGTGCTCTTTTTGGTTCAAAAAAAATGCATAGTGTTAAATTAATAAAAATTATGTTTAATCTTAATTTAATCACATATTTTTTAACAAAAAGTTTTTGCGACCGTGCAACACGCGGTGTCACACACTAGTGTATATAAAAGAAGACTTAGGAGAGAGGATCAAGAAGGGACCATTTTGCCTATTTATTTATTTTTCTCCCATTTTTTATTTATTTTTAAATGGTTTCAATACATTAAATGTTATAACTTTTCATGTTTCTTTTTATTTAGATCAAAATAAAAATCGTCAATATAATTAAAAATCTTATTTTATTTACTTTACATTTTAATTAGTTTTGTTTTATTATTTTAATTATATAATTTTGTTTTCAAATGTTTTTTCTTTTTATTTACATGTATTTTTTTTGTAAGCTAACAATCAATATATATATATATATATATATATATATATATAAAAGAAGACTTAGAAGAGAGAATCAAGAAGAGAACATTTTGCCTATTTATTTTTTTTCTCCCATTTTTGATTTATTTTTAAATGGTTTCAATACATTAAATGCTATAACTTTTCATTTTTCTTTTTATTTAGATCAAAATAAAAATCATCAATATAATTAAAAATCTTATTTTATTTACTTTGCATTTTAATTAGTTTTGTTTTATTATTTTAAATATATTTTTGTTTTCAAATGTTTTTTCTCTTTATTTACTTGTATTTTTTTGTAAGCTAACAATCAATATATATATAAAAGAAGACTTGGAGAGAGAGTCAATGAGAGACCATTTTGCCTATTTATTTTTTTTTCTCCCATTTTTTCTCCCATTTTTTATTTATTTTTAAATAGTTTCAATACATTAAATGCTATAACTTTTATCAAAATAAAAATCATCAATATAATTAAAAATTTTATTTTATTTACTTTACATTTTAGTTAGTTTTGTTTTATTACTTTAAATATATTTTTGTTTTCAAATGGTTTTTCTCTTTATTTACATGTATTTTTTTTGAAAGCTAACAATCATCAATATATATATATATATATATATATATATATATATATATATATATATATATATATTCATGGATAACACTGAAGGTTCATCTGTTACTCGACCAACACCCAGGAAGACTTGAAACCATGAGTTATGAGACAGGAAGACCTCCTCGTGCTCAAGCTAAAGGTTACAATGAACCAACTCACAGTTACAGAAATAAAGGACGAAGACTACCAACTAATCCAACTTTCACTTGGAATTCAACTCCTTTATTAAATCTCATAGATATACACCCACAATTGTGGAATTCATATTTGGAAACTTGGTCCCAAGAAGTTCATCGTGATTACATAGCTAAATATCTTGAAAAAGATATAAATGCTGAAGTAATGATTTCTATAGCTGAAAATTATCTTGGAACTACTGTTCTTTCTGCATGGGAAGATTGGAAGAAACATTTTCCAGAATCATTGGCTCAACTAGTAGCACAAGGAAACAACATAAGGAATTTCACCTCAACAATTCTTAGAATTATTAATGGTGGAGATACCTGAACAGCTATCAGGGGTACAGACTAGTCTGGGGTTTTGGAGTTCGGCTTTTTCATCATCATTACTTCCATTATGCTTTCGAGCGTACTCTGATATAATAGGTGTAAAAACCCAGAATTTAACATAACAAAATAAATAAGATCAAAGTCCCAAACTCGGGTCACAGTACAAAATTTGATAAGAAAGGTTAACATGGTCCAACTTCAAGTCTATTACAACCGAGAAACTAATAATAAAGCTGCATCTACGCCGCTACTGAAGCCCGCTCCTTTCCATTCTAGCTCCTAACACTTCTCCTTTCCTTTAGAAGATCCGGAAGTAACCTTGTTACCTGAAAATGGGTTTTAAGAAAACTGGAAACGAGGATTAGACCGGAAGGTCTAGTGAATTCCCAACCTCGTCCATTTTATAACAACAGAAAGCACAATCAAATTCACAAGGTTAGTTTCACAAATTTCGTGTCTCAGGGAGTGACTAGTTTTACATCGAAATCCTTCGTCAAGGGATAGGACTACTCGTCCTCGGGGCCCCCAGTAGGCCCCCAGTAGATCCCCATACGACCCTCTAGTCGATGCCATTACCGTGTGTAAGGAAACGAATTCCAAACACATGGTTCAACCATCCCCGATGATTGAAGATAAGCCATGGCGCTCAATTCATCAAACAATACCAACTCTCATACAATAAACAGTAAGAAAGTATGCGTGCATAATATTGAAATAAACCTAATTCATCACAGTTCAAAGTTATATTTGACGGAAAGCGGTAAACATAATAAATATCGTCAATAAAGGCCATTTCCAGATTTCAGGAGTTTTAGAATAAGGGAACTCACCTGTTTGGAAAAACTCGGCACACACACGAACTCTAGCCTTGCAAGGATCGAATTCCTACATTCCAAATAATAAGGCCATTAAATTACTCGATCCTAATCCCAAGAGTTTTCTAGATCAAGGTTCGACTAAGAGAAGGTGTGGGTTCGATCCTACTGGTCTCCCGGGTGACCCCGGTCGATAGTTCCCCGGGCGACCCCGGTCATCACTACCCCGGGCGACCCCGGTCTCCACAACCCCGGGCGGCCTCGGTCCCTTAACACCGGGCGGCCCCGGTCCCTTAACATCGGGCGACCCCGATGATTGAACCCAGATTGATACATAAAACTTGATGGTAACAACAACAACAACAACAACAACAACAACAAACTCTACTAATCGATAATCAATAACAGGATTTTAGCTTACCCGATTAACCACTAAACTCTATCAAAATAAGCCACCCAACATACTCGACCTTTAGAACAAAAAACTCAGGTTTATACAAACTGATAATCTCCCCCACCCAAACTTCAAAATAGAATAGTTTTCAATCAATAAACAGGGATTTGAGTGCTTACCTCTTGAAGAACCTCCTCAAATGAAATCGATTTCCCTTTCTCCTTCACGATTCCAATATTCTCTTAAAATTTCAATCGCCTCTTCTCTGTTCTTACGCCGCACACCAAAAGAAAGATCCAAAAGGGTTTTGAGCCCTTTTTATGACCCTATTTACACCCAAGTCCCCCAACTTTCTTATTTTCACACTTTTACCCCATTTACTAAATTTCCCACCTAACTCCAAGGATTTACGATCGTTAAAACACTCCCCCCTTAAAGGGATTCCGTCCTCGGAATCTCTTTGTCGAACAAGCTTGGATATTTGGATTTCATCTCCGATTCTAGTTCCCACGTGGCTTCTCGTCCCTTGTGAAACTTCAATTGTACCTATACTAAATTGATGTATTTTGTCCTCAATCGTTTAACCTTACGATCCACAATGGCTTCCGGTTCCTCGATAAAGTTCAATTTTTCATCTATTCGCACACCTTGCAAAGGCACTACCATGTCGACATCCGCTAGACACTTCCTCAGGTTGGAGACATGAAATGTATTGTGAATGTCCCTTAGCTCTTCGGGTAAATCCAACTTATACGCCACTGTTTCGATACGTTCCATAATTTTGAACGGTCCAATAAATCGTAGGCTTAACTTCCCTCTCTTCCCAAAGCGGATTACCCCTTTCCAAGGTGATACCTTCAACATTACTCTATCGCCAACTTGGAATTCTATATCTTTTCGACGCCTGTCTGCGTAACTCTTTTGACGATCACGCGCCACCTTTAATCTTTCTCGCACTTAAACAATTTTATCTGCCGTCAGCTGCACTAACTCTGGTCCAGCCAGCTGCCTTTCTCCAACCTCGTTCCAACAGAAAGGAGTTCGACATTTCCTACCATAAAGCATCTCATAGGGGGCAGTTTTGATCTCGTGTGATAGCTATTATTGTAAGCAAATTCGATTAACGGCAAGTGGTTTTCCCACGAACCTTGGAAATCTAAGGCACATGCTCTCAGCATATCCTCTAGGGTCTGAATAGTTCGCTCGCTCTGGCCGTCGGTTTACGAGTGATACACTGTGCTCATCTTGATTTTCGACCCCATCTCTCGTTGGAAGCTCCTCCAAAAATTTGATGAGAATCGACTATCCCGGTCGGACACAATCGACAAGGGCACACCATGGCGGACGACAATCTCGTCGATATACAGCTTCGCGAGTCTTTCCATGGAGTAGGTCTCCTTAATAGGCAAGAAATGCGCCGATTTGGTAAGTCGGTCCACGATGACCCAAATCGCGTCATAACCTTTTGGGGTTCTCGGTAACTTAGTCACAAAATCCATTGTGATTTGTTCCCATTTCCAAATAGGGATGTCTAACGGTTGGAGTTTTCCGTATGGTCGCTGATGCTCCATTTTTACTCGCAGATATGTAAGGCATCTTTCCACGTAATGAACTATGTCTTTCTTCAATCCCAACCACCAATAGTCTTGTCTCAGATCTTCGTACATCTTGTTCGTTCCTGGGTGAATCGAATATTTCGACTTATGAGCTTCCGTTAAAATGATCGTTCTCAAATCCCCAAGCTTCGGAACCCAAATCCTACCACTGTAGCACTTCAGTCCCCGACTGTCCTATATTAATGAACTTGTAAGACCCACCACTCTCTCATCTTTAAGGTTCTCAGGCCTCAGTGCTTCCACTTGAAATCTCTTAATCTCTTCCAGAAGTGTTGGTGTCACCTCAGCTTTCGTAGCTACCATCATCAGGTTTTCACTTCTATCCTTCCGACTCAGAGCATCGGCTACTACGTTGGCCTTCCCGGGATGGTATTCTATCTTACAGTCAAAATTGGTTAGTAGCTCCATCCATCTTCGCTGTCGCATATTCAGCTCCTTCTGGTCAAACAGATGGCATAGACTCTTGTGATCTGTGAAGATCTGACACTGTGTCCCGTAAAGGTAGTGTCTCCAAATTTTTAGCACGAAGACCACGACGGCCAGCTCTAAATCGTGGGTAGGGTATCGCGATTCGTGATCCTTCAACTGGCGTGATGCGTAAGCAATTACTTTCCCTCGCTGCATAAGAACAGATCCCAAACCCAGTCTAGACGCATCGCTATATACTACGAAATCTTCTGTGCCGTCCGGCAGGGCCAAGATCGGACCACTGCTCAATATATCCTTAAGTCTCTGAAAGGCTTCCCTCTAGGCTTCCGTCCATGCGAACTTTACATTCTTTTTCGTTAATGAAGTTAGCGGTGTGGCTATTCGAGAGAAATCTCTAATAAACTTCCGGTAATACCCTGCTAATCCTAAGAAACTTCAGACTTCTGACGGAGTCTTCGGCGCCTCCCAGTCGCGAATTGCCTCCACTTTCGCCGGATCCACTTTGATTCCGTCTTGGGATACGACATGCCCAAGGAACTGCACTTCTCGCAACCAAAATTCGCATTTTGAGAATTTCGCGTAAAGTCTCTCTCGCCTTAGCAATTCCAGTACTGTTCGCAAATGCTCCTCATGCTCCTTCTCGGTCTTCGAGTACACTAGAATATCATCGATAAACACGATCACGAACTTGTCTAAGTAGGGTTGACACACTCTGTTTATCATATCCATGAAAGCTGCAAGAGCGTTGGTCAACCCGAATGGCATTACAAGAAATTTGTAATGTCCATATCTTGTACGAAAGGCTGTTTTTGGTATATCTTCTTCTTTCACCTTGAGTTGGTGATACCCCGACCTTAAATCGATTTTGGAGAAGAAACTGGCTCCCTGAAGCTGATCGAATAAGTCGTTTATTCTTGGAATCAGATACTTATTCTTGATTGTCAGCTTATTGAGTTCCCTATAATCTATGCACATTCGCATAGATCCGTTCTTCTTTTTCACAAAAAGGACCGGCGCTCCCCACGGTGATGTACTAGGCCTTATAAACCCCTTATCCAACAATTCTTGCAATTGTGACATCATTTCCTTCATCTCCGAGGGTGCCAATCGGTACGGTGCACGCGCAATCGGAGAGGCACCAGGTCGATCTGAAATTCGACTTGACGATCAGGAGGTAGATCTGTCAAATCCTCCGTAAATACTTCCGGGTACTCGCTCACTATTTGAACTTCCTCCATTCTACCCTTCTCTTTCTTTCTTAGCATCTACTACATACACTAAGAATCCCCTACACCCTTTTCTCAAACTCTTATTCGCTTTGATCATGGAAATTAAACTATAATTCCTCTCCCGCCTATCCCCGTAGATCACTACCACCCCTTTTCAGGTAAAACCATACGGATCATCTTCTTGTTACAGACAATACTAGCATCATTTCTAGCCAGCCAATCCATCCCAAGAACCACGTCGAACTCTCTCATCGACATAGGGTATAATACGACTAGTACTAAACTCCCTTCTATGTCTATCACACATCCCTCAAACACCTCCCTAATCGATACCTGATTAGCATCGGCGGTTTATACCTCAAACAATTGCCCTAAACACTTAGGCTTTAATCCCAAACTCCGAGTAAACGCGGGGGATATAAAAGAGCAAGTCACTCCTAAGTCAAACAATACTCTAGCACAGGTAGAGTTTACCAGAAACGTACCTGCAACTACATCCGAAATCTCCTCCTCCTCCGTTCCTGTCATATTAAAGGCCCTCCCTTTCGGACGAGCCGACTCCCACTTCTTTTCTTCCCTTTTTCCTCCCCCATGCTCCCCAGTTTGAACTGGTCCGCCCCACTTGACCTGCGGGCAATCTGACCGAAGATGGTCTGGAGACCCACACTAATAACAACTTTTCTTGTTCGGGCAGTCCCTGGACATGTGCCCTGGCATTCCGCACTGAAAACAAGATCTTTCCCCTGCACCACAATCTCCCCGATGTACCCGATGACACTTCCCGCAAGGCTTCTCTCCAAACCCCCGACCCCCTATCGGTTCTGTTCTGGAATTCTTTCCCTTTCTCGGATCTGTTGTCGGCCCGTCCCATTTTCTCTTGTCGCCGACTCTATCAGTCATCTGCGGTTCTTTTCTTTCTCTATCATTTCAGCCGCATGCACGACCGCCTGAAAGGTAGTTGGTTCCCTTGCAGAAACCCACTCCCGCAAACTGCTCCTCAGCCCAAAAATAAAACGTTCCACTCTACTCTCCTCGTCTGGCAGGTATGATCCCGTAAAACGAGACTTCTCGATGAATTTAGTGGTGTACTCCCTTACTGACATGTCATTTTGTTCCAACCCTAAGAATTCCTCCTGTAGCTTCTTCACTGCCGCCAGAGGGTAGAATTGTGCCTTGAATTTTCCCATGAAAGTCCCCCATGACATACCCTCTACTGCAGCCACCCCCATTCCACCGGTTTTTGCATCCCACTACAAGGTGGCTTCAGACCTCAGCATGGATAAAGCGTACGTTACCTTGTCTTCCTCGACACACTTGCTTGTAGCAAACACCAGCTCCATTTCTTTAATCCATTTCATCACCAGGACCGGGTCACATTCCCCTTTGTAAGTAGGAGGTTTGCAGACTGCAAACTCCTTGTAACTGCAACATTTTGCCGTCACCTTGGTTGCCGTCACGATCATCGATGAAGAGTTTCCCCCCACTTCAGTTACCGACGGGCTTGACAGCTCAGTCATCTCCCTGCTCTCGCTCTTATCTCTGTTTCCAGAGGTTGTCTTTTCCTGGTGAGCCAACAACGCTTGCAGAGTTTCTTGAAGCTTTCCCATTTTCGCAGCAAACGTTTCATGAGTCACAAAAGCCTGGTTTCGGCCCAAACCCCGAGCCCTTGCAGCTCCCCACCCTCTCAAGGTCGCCGAGCTCTCTTGGTGCGAGGTTTCCCGATCCACCATAACCTCAGTACTTCTCGCTCTACGAGTGGTTCACGTATTAGCTCCTCCCCTATTTCCAGCAGTGGTTCCCTCAACTTGAGTCGTAGCCTTTTGAGTAGTCCTTACTGGACCACGTCCTCGACCACGACCCCTTCCTCGAGCTGTCGGCCGTCCAGGAGGACCCCTCAGTATCTTAGCACGAGTCCCAACTACCGACAAATTTTCCTCGTCCGACACTGCCCTACTTCGCAAAGCTCGATCCGACATGACGACAATTGAAACAACACATGGGTAGACTTTTAATTTTACAGTCCTATATGCAACAAGATTTAATAGATACGCACATGTAGCTATAAATTTGCAATTACATTGGCCAGTTGTAATCCTAAATCTACCTTACATGTTAGTCCCTATCTCTCATTACATATGCTCCTAAAGCGGCAATCCTATGACATCCTATTTCTCGGTTGTGTTCCACTTATAGTTTAAGTTTAGGTCCAAAAGGTCACCTAAATCGCTTAAACTATGGCTCTGATACCAAATGTAACAACCTAGGATTTAACATAACAAAATAAATAAGATCAAAGTCCCAAACTCGGGTCACAGTACAAAATTTGATAAGAAAGGTTAACATGGTCCAACATCAAGTCTATTACAACCGAGAAACTAATAATAAAGTTGCATCTACGCCGCTACTAAAGCCCGCTCCTTTCCATTCTAGCTCCTAACACTTTTCCTTTCCTTTAGAAGATCTGGAAGTAACCTTGTTACCTGAAAATGGGTTTTAAGAAAACTGGAAACTAGGATTAGACCGGAAGGTCTAGTGAATTCCCAACCTCGTCCATTTTATAACAACAGAAAGCACAATCAAATTCATAAGGTTAGTTTCACAAATTTCGTGTCATAGGGAGTGACTAGTTTCACATCGAAATCCTTCATCAAGAGACAGGACTACTCATCCTCGAGGCCCCCCAGTAGATCCCCATACGCCCCCTAGTCGATGCGGTTACCGTGTGTAAGGAAACGAATTCCAAACACACGGTTCAACCATCCCCGATGCTTGAAGATAAGCCATGGCGCTCAATTCATCAAACAATACCAATTCTCATACAATAAATAGTAAGAAAGTACGCGTGCATATTATTGAAATAAACCCAATTCATCACAGTTCAAAGTTATATTTGACGGAAAGCGGTAAACATAATAAATATTGTCAATAAAGGCCATTTCCAGATTTCAAGAGTTTTAGAATAAGGGAACTCACCTGTTTGGAAAAATTCGGCACACACACGAACTCTAGCCTTGCAAGGATCAAATTCCTACATTACAAAAAATAAGGCCATTAAATTACTCGATCTTAATCCCAAGAGTTTTCTAGATCAAGGTTCGACTAAGAGAAGGTGTGGGTTCGATCCTACTGGTCTCCCGGGTGACCCCGGTCGATAGTTCTCCGGGTAAACCCGGTCATCACGACCCCGGGCGGCCCCGGTCCCTTAACACCGGGCGGCCCCGGTCCCTTAACATCGGGTGACCCCGATGATTGAACCCAGATTGATACATAGAACTCGATGTTAACAACGACAACAAACTCTACTAATCCATAATCAATAACAGGATTTTAGCTTACCCGATTAACCACTAAACTCTATCAAATGAAACCGATTTCCCTTTCTCCTTCACGATTCCAATATTCTCCTAAAATGTCAATCGCCTCATCTCTGTTCTTGCGTCACACACCAAAAGAAAGATCCAAACTGTTGGATTAATCTAGGGTTTTGAGCCCTTTTTATGACCCTATTTACACCCAAGTCCCCCAACTTTCTTATTTTCACACTTTTACCCCATTTACTAAATTGCCCACCTAACTCCAAGGATTTACGATCGTTACAATAGGTGTAAGGGTGGTTTGTTGAGAGAACAAGACATAATCTCTACAGATTGTAAGAGATCTGTCCTTTGCAAGTAAAAAATTTAATCCAAGGATTAAGCTAATACCATGCAAATCATTCAGAGGTGCTACCCAACATGTTTCCATGGAATATATAGTTGACCACTCTTGACAATTTGTTTGAAATTGTAAATGAATATTTTTCAAATAATGAGTAGTCAAGTGTATTGTTCCTGAAAAAGTCATGGACTTTAGAGGTGTCTGTGCTTCTACCAAATTACTAAGTAATTCAGGAGGAAGGATAGAGGAATCTAAAGTAGATTGTGTTGTTCCTGTATCAATAAAACCAGGAAGTTGAAATTTCATGCCTTTTATGTAAAGGAGAACTAAAACAAAAAGGTTTTTTAAAGACCTTTTGTTACAAATGAGAGGTATAACAGGTGTTATAGCCATACATGAGGATGAGGGTTGATCTTTAATCTGAATTCCCTTATTTTTGGTGGTTTCCACGAAAAAGGGGGAAAGTCTTGATCAAACTCTTTTTGAGAAAAATTTTGAAAATTAATTTCAAGATTTTCAATTCGATTTTCAAGAGTGTGTATTCGATCATCAAGTATGGTTAGTCTATCAGTCTTCTGTTTAGGAATATTAGGTTCTGGCAGAACATAATTATAAACGGAAGATAAACAAGAATAACAGACTTCAATCCTGCATAACTCACAACGTGAACGCTTCTCAAGAGAAGGGTACCAAAGACAATTGTAACACTTAGTGTTAGTATTGCCTGTATTGAATTTCCATTTATGTGTACAGTCTAAAACTTCAATGTTTACAAAACCTATATTTTGTAACATTTAAATTTCTGTATCAGAAAAACCTAAATTAACAAGAGAACTATGGTAACCATATTTATGTTGTATAGGTGTTTGTGATGGAGCAAGTTGTTCAACAAAAGAATAATCACTTTGTTGTTGGATATCTTGCAAGTCTTCTACACTAATGATAGAATAGATATATGAGTTAGTTGAGACATCAGAAGTTATGTCAACTAAGTCTTCATTTGTGCAATTGACCAAATCAACTCTTTGATTGAAAAGAGTCTTCTTTCCAGGGCATTTACTAGATAAATGTCCTTCTTTTCCACAAGAATAACAAGAAAACCTACTGTAATTCTTATTATCTTTGTATTTTCTTACATGTTTGTCTTTGTTTAAGGTAGGCTTCCTAGCACTTGATTTTATGAGAAAATAAGTCTTTTTGGGTTTTCTCTTACTTGGGAAGGCTTTCTTCTTCTTATGACTTTTGTCATAAGTTTGCGGAGTATAGATAGAGGAACAAAATCCCGTATCTTTCTTTTTTAATTCTCTCTGACTTTGAATCATGGAACATTTGGCTTTAAGGTGATCTATGATGACCTTAGCTCTTACTGTTGCATTATTCTATTGGGCATCAACACTTGGTTGCTCTTGTTTCCACTTAAGTTCAATTTCTCTCCCTAGCTCTCCTGGAAGTTTAGTAAAAATTATGTTGCAAACATTAGCATCATAATAATTACCAGAGATAGAGGCTAAATGAACAAAATCATTTAAGAAGAAAACAATCTTTTTCCAATCGTGCAATTGGAGTTGTTCTAAGTCTCTAAGAGGTTCATTCTGTATTATGGTTAAACCTGATAAGGTATCTCCACCATTAATAATTCTAAGAATTGTTGAGGTGAAATTCCTTATGTTGTTTCCTTGTGCTACTAGTTGAGCCAATGATTCTGGAAAATGTTTCGTCCAATCTTCCCATGCAGAAAGAACAGTCGTTCCAAGATAATTTTCAGCTATAGAAATCATTACTTCAGCATTTATATCTTTTTCAAGATATTTAGCTGTGTAATCACGATGAACTTCTTGGGACCAAGTTTCCAAATATGAATTCCACAATTGTGGGTGTATATCTGTGAGATTTAATAAAGGGGTTGAATTCTAAGTGAAAGTTGGATCAGTTGGTAGTCTTCGTCCTTTATTTCTGTAACTGTGAGTTGGTTCATTTTAACCTTTAGCTTGAGCACGAGGAGGTCTTCCTGTCTCATAACTCATGGTTTCAAGTCTTCCTGGTGTTGGTCCAGTAACAGACGAACCTTTAGTGTTATCCATGAAAGCAAAATTCACAGATTTAGCTGAGTCATTTAAGTATGAAACCAATAAGCTATCTTCTTTAGGAGTCATTCTTATGTTTCCCAAATCATCTTGATAGATAATTTGTGATTCTGAAAGTTGTCCTTGGTTTTTAAGGAGAACATCCATTTCTTCAAGTTCTTGAGGACTAAGAGTAAAATCAAACAATTCTTTAGGGTAAAGAATTTTATGATCATATCCATTCCATTCTGTGGGTATTATTTTGTCAATCTCTATTTGGCTTGAAGGGGGTAGAGTATACTTGACCAAGAAAGGTTTAATATCATTATCATTGCTTGGGTCAAAATACTTAGGATCTTTTTCTAAAGTATCGCATTCGTCTAGAGTGACATTCATAAAACTTGTGGAAAATCTATGCAGATCTTCATCAGTAGTTTCCTCTTCTTCATCTTTTGTTCCAGAAGATGAAGCATTGTCCTTATAATTTATAAATCTTAAAGATTTAGATCCACTTGAATTGGTATAAGCAATATAACTAGTGGGGGTAATAGTTGTAGGTTCTCTGTGAAATGGAATAGTCCATTCACTACCAACAATGGTCTGAGAATCAATCTAGGCTGGAGGTATCATTTGTATTCCTCTAGAAAACACAGTTTGAATGATTGAATCAATATCAACATTTATACTGGCTTCCAGTAGATCCAGTTAACCTTCCTAGAAATATTATTTCTATGGCCAGATTTCTTCCAATAAAACTTTCATATCCAAGTGTTTGAATCTGTAAAGTTATGTGTCTACAGAAGTCATTTACACTTAAAGAAAAGTTTTGAGGAGCAATATAAGAAACACCTATATTATTAGGTCTATTTCCATGGTTCCTATTATAGCTTGATCAAGATTAGAAAATCTATTGTCAATCAAGATTACAAGAGCTTTTGTTCCTAAACCAGTTCTATGAAGACCTCTTACTGCAATAGTTAAAAGCCCAAAATGTAAAGTGGTTTGGTTTGCATTTCTTAATCTAAGGCTAGCTTCTCTAGTCATCAGATTAAGAGTAATAACTCTTCCTTGAGGAACAGAAAGATTTTGTAAACTATGATGTCTAAAGAGACCGGTGTTTCTTTCAAAAATCCCAGTAGCATATAATCTGGTAGGATTAAAAGCTTCTAGTTGATTATTGTTGAGAAGTTGTTCACTTCTATCAATATTAATCATATCTTCAAGTCTAGAATTAGAGCTTGAAGATCTCCTAGAGAAAATTCTTCCTAGAGTACTGAAATGTAGTCTAGTGTCTTGCCCAACCAATTGAGCTCTGTTCTCAAGAGATTCATTTTCTGGTAGTGTTCTAGAAGAACCGCTAAAAGGAATTCTACTAGACATTCTTATAAACAAGAAATTTGGTTTTTGGAGCAATCTTCTTTTCAAAAGTTGTTGAAAGTTTTGAAAACTGATTAACAAGCTTATCAATATCAGAAGATTTTGGAATTTCTTTAAAAGAAATTTTGTCAATATTGTGATGCAGAGATACTAACAAAGCTATTATAGTATTGTTTTGAGAAACAACCAACTTGTTTGAGTCAGAAAGAAGATGTTTTGTGTCACTGTATCCCGAAGGTTCTGGCAAATTTTGGTTAGAAAAATCATGAGCTTCTTCAAGGATCTTTTCATCAAAATTAAAGTTCATTTAACTAAGAGCCAGTTTTTCAAGCTGGATTAAATAAAGTTTAACTTCCTCAAAATGATTCTTGAAAATGTTTGTATTTCCAGAAACTTGACTTTGAATTTCTTTTAATAAACCTTCTATCTGAAAATCAATTGCCTTCTTCTTATCTTCTTTTGATAAAATGTTATTTGATTTCAAAGGTTTTTGGTTTAAAATCAATACATCAATTTTTCTTTCAAAACTTACAAGTTTTTCTTCATACAAAGAAAAAGTTGTTTTAATGTATTCTAATTTGTTTTCCAAATCATGGTTAGCTTTGTTTTTCTTGAGCATAAAATCATGAATAGATTTCCAGAGACTGATATTCTTATTCTGATTATATTCAAGATTTTTACCAAGACTTATGATTAAATCTACAATACTATTTAGCAGACTGTTTTCATTGTGAAAGAGATGTTTATTTGTTTCTTTATAAAAGGAACAGTTAAAACGATGCTCATCAGAAGAGATAAGAGTTCTACTTGATTCAGAAATTTCTAAATTTAGATAATCTATAATATTCATACATTGATTTTAATTCTAAAAGAGAAAGTAAGCCTAATTCTATTCTCACAAGCTATGATACCAATAAAATATGGGGTTATTCAAGAAAAATTAACTAAAACTTTTAAATACGGGGCTATTCAAGAAAAAATAACTAAAACTTTTCTTAAATAAGACCATATGATGGGCTGCAACATAGTTACTAGTGTAAAAATACACTAAAATCTGGGCGTCAGTGAGGTTACAATATATAGGCAGGGAGATCTTGATCGTATGATGCCAAGTTCCACATCTATTTCTGTTTATGGAGATTGGAGATTCTCTTCATGGTAAGGAAAATCCTCAGTCCAATTAGAGTATGACCAATTATCTCCTTTAAAGGCTGAAAAGGCTTCAAACATAACTTCGTTTCCAATTTCAGGGTTAAACCCGAAACTTTTATAAAAAGTATTTATATCTTTGAAGACTTTTCCAATGATTTGATATTTTATCTCAGGATTAAGCATATCAGAAGCTAATAAATAAGTAAGATTCTTTTTAAGATTTTCTGAAATGGATATTTCATAAGAAGTATAGCAAAAACATTTACAAGAACAATTACAAATATCCTGATGAGTTTTGGATACAGTATGAGGACATGTTCCAGAATCATGCATTGATATTTAGGAAATTGGTAAAAAAAATATTATAAGAGAAAAAATGATTAGAAAACCAATATATCAGAGGTTGTTATTCTTCATATGATTTAGAGAAAAGATATTTATGACCAGTTTATATTAAAATTTAAGAAGAATAAGATCTTATTTATGAATATCATGACACCCATCATAGTAACTCTGTTATCACTTTTTGAAAACATTTCTTAAAGAAATCAGTGAAAGTTGGTTTAAAATTTCTTTAGAAACTCACCTTTTTGGACTAATTCGTACTATTCCCCTAAAAACACCTTCAACTTTGGCTAACAGCCGGTACTGTTCCGAAGTTAAACATCCTTACGTCTTTTGTTTCAAAGCAATTATAAGACTTTCAAAGATATGATTAAAACAATTTTTCAAAAATACAACTAGGACAGCCCTAGAGGTTTGGCTCACTGCTTGACAGTTATACCTCTGCCATGTAGGTATGAACTAACAAATACAAGATTTCTTCATGATATAGTTTATAAGATCTCTTTTCTTTTTAAATAAAAATATAAAGAAATAATAAAAAACTTTTAACTTTATCATATGAATTTTCACAACATGAAATGGCTTTCTAAACCTAACGACTTAGCCTGCCATAAGAAATTAAATAATAAACACTAACCTTGTATTATACAATCGGATGATTACAGATCTTTAAAGGAAATTATTACAGATTATAAGAGAACTAGCTAATATGGTTTCACCCTCTTACGTACTTGACTATCTTACTCTGATCTTCTACTTCACTCTTAATCTCTCAAAGGCTTGATAACATATTTATAGCAACAAAAAGTAAAGATGACCGGCTACCGAAGGCTTCAACCGGGTAATAAACTTTTTGCCATTGATTAATGCTGAAAAAAGGAGCCACTTAGTCAAAAGTAGATTCCAACTTTTTGAAAAAGCAGGTCCCACTGATTGCAATTGTCAACAATCTTCTAGAAAAGGAGAAGTAAGAAAATCTGAAATTTTCTTAGTCGTCCACGTGTTTGTCTTTATTACAGCTGAATCATACAGGTGTAATCTTGATTTTATCAATCAATCATATCTTTTCCCTTTTTTCCTTGATTGATTAAATCGTCCATCTTTTTGTTTTTGAAAAAGATCGTCCATCTGTCTGTGTTGTCTTTTTCTTCTTCTTGAAAGAAATTTAGAAATGCATAGCTTGACATTGGTGTTGGGATATAAATTTTGACAGTAGGAGTGTCTCCAAACAAAGAATAGTCATCCGATAGTAGGACTTCAGAGTTCTAAAAGAAGTATGAATATAGAACATGCTGGAACCAAATTTTTGTATCTTCAATGTTATGTCCAGTTATGAATTGCCAACAAGGATTGTTAGGCATAAGTTCATCATTCCAATCTGATGAGAATGCTTTAGTCATTATCTTGATAGCTGAACAACTAGGTTCAGGTTCAGATTTCCAGAATTTTGGAGGAGAAGCAAAAATGTCCATAGTAATGATAGAATCATCATATTTTTGAACAAGATTAATTGCTTGTTTGACTCGTCCTGGGAGCCACTCCACTTGTTTCATATTTGTAAAGATTAACCTCAATCCATACTTGAAAATATCATAAAAACTAATTTTTTCTTTTCTGAATTCGGGTTCAGATGCAATGTTTAAATCTATCTGAACTGTTCTAAAAAATCTTTTCTTTTCATTTTCTGGTACAGGAATTTCTTCCAGTTGTACTGCAAAACCTTGAATAGGTGATCTTGAAGTAATCATTAGCCATTCTTGTAATTTTAAAAATGTTTGGAAGTTGATGTCAGAGAGATCAACTAAATCTTGTAATTGAGAAAAGCAGTCTAGTTTTGGTAAAGCAATCTGCTTAGTATTAAGATCTTCTCTTATTGGCAATTTATTTTTACCACTCATCTATGAAGATGAAGAAGATGTCATACCAATATTTGTTAAGGGGAGTCCAAGAATGGAGTCCGGTTTTTCTTCATTCAAAGAATGATCTTGTTCAAAAATAAGGTCTAAATAATAATTAAAGCCTATTTTATCATGAGCAACTTTTAGGCATTCAGAAAAACTTTGAAAGCCCTTCCATAAAGAACGAAGGGGTCTCTGATGTTCAATCTGAGCAGCAACATCTGTCCAGCTTTTATAAATTCCTTTTTGAGGTCCATTCATGAGTAAATACCATGAAAACCTTTTGGGATTTTATTTTATTTCATTAAATCTCTGGGCAAAATAAATATTTTCTCATTGGTTTGGCCATGTTTTGTTTCAAGGTTTCATATAGCATCACATATAGAAGGGTGAGTCTAGACGTCAGGTTGAAATTAAATTGTTTATCTTGAGAATAAACTGGAATAACTGTCGACCAACTAGTATGTTTTCTTTACTAGTTGGGAGAGTTTCCTTCTTGACAACTCTGGGTTTAGGCATTCTACAAAATTAAGAAAGAGGATTAAACTTTGAAAGAAGATCAGGAATAACATTTGTTTTTCCCTTAATATGTTCTAAATTAAATTTAATTCCTTTGCCAATAATGTATTCATTAAGCTTTAACCATCTATTGGACAAAAGTTTGGATTCTTTCTTAATATCAACAAATTTTACAAGAGCCTCACAATCTGTTCGAAGTGTAATCTCTTTTTTTCCAGTTAAAAAGAGAGCAAAAGATTCACAAGAATTAATGATTGCTAAGACTTCAAAATCTAAGGACGTCAATATTCCTTTTTCTTTATAAGTTCGAGAGGCATATCTGCAAATTTGTTCTTCATGAATAGAGGAGTATTTAGAGGGTCTCTTTAAAAGAACTCCTCCCCATCCATATTCAGATCCATCAGTTTAAACAATTAAATAATCAGAATCTAATGGCATAGCCATTTCTGGGAGATTCATGACTATCTTTTTCAATTGCTTAACAAGTTTAATATCCTCAGAATTAAAATTTCTTGTTCCTTTTACTGATGTTTTATTATATGTTTTATTATAAAGAGGTCCAGTATATTTCGAAAGATTCTTGATAAAAGGCCTAGCATAATTTAGAGAACCTAAAAAGCCTTGAAGTTGTTTTAGATTTTCCAATTTATCTGGATAATCAAGTATTTTTCGTGAAATATGAACTTGAAGCTTTATTTTTCCTTTTCCTATTTCTACACCAAGAAATTCAATATGTTCTTTTTAAAAGTTGCATTTTCTTGAGAAAAATCACCATTCCTTCTTTTTCAAAGAAAACAGTATACAAATGTGCATAGTGTTCATTTTTATCTTTTGAAAAAACCAATACATCATCAATATAAACACATGTAAAATTAGATAAGTGTCTAAAACAATCATCCATTTTTCTTTGAAAAATTTGAGGAGCATTTTTCAAACCAAAAGGCATAACCTTCCATTCAAAATACTTCTTCAAGGATCTTTCCTTCAAAATTAAAGTTCATTTAACTAAGAGCCAGTTTTTCAAGCTGAATTAAATAAAGTTTAATTTCCTCAAAATGATTCTTGAAAATGTTTGTATTTCCAGAAACTTGACTTTGAATTTCTTTTAATAAACCTTCTATTTGAAAATTGAAAATCAACTGCCTTCTTCTTATCTTCTTTTGATAAAATGTTATTTGATTTCAAAGGTTTTTGGTTTAAAATCAATACATCAATTTTTCTTTCAAAACTTACAAGTTTTTCTTCAAACAAAGAAAAAGTTGTTTTAATGTATTCTAATTTGTTTTCCAAATCATGGTTAGCTTTGTTTTTCTTGAGCATAAAATCATGAATAGATTTCCAGAGACTGATATTCTTATTCTGATTATATTCAAGATTTTTACCAAGACTTATGATTAAATCTACAATACTATTTAGCAGACTGTTTTCACTGTGAAAGAGATGTTTATTTGTTTCTTTATAAAAGGAACAGTTAAAACGATGCTCATCAGAAGAGATAAGAGTTCTACTTGCTTCAGAAATTTCTAAATTTAGATAATCTATAATATTCATACATTGATTTTAATTCTAAAAGAGAAAGTAAGCCTAATTCTATTCTTACAAGCTCTGATACCAATAAAATACGGGGTTATTCAAGAAAAATTAACTAAAACTTTTAAATACGGGGTTATTCAAGAAAAATTAACTAAAACTTTTCTTAAATAAGACCATATGATATGATGGGCTGCAACACAGTTACTAGTGTAAAAATACACTAAAATCTGGGCCTCAGGGAGGTTACAGGCGGGGAGATCTTGATCGTATGATGCCAAGTTCTACAACTATTTCTATTTATGGAGATTGGAGATTCTCTTCATGGTAAGGAAAATCCTCAGTCCAATTAGAGTATGACCAATTATCTCCTTTAAAGGCTGAAAAGGCATCAAACTTAACTTCGTTTTCAATTTCAGGGTTAAACTTTTATAAAATGTATTTATATCTTTGAAGACTTTTCCAATGATTTGATATTTTATCTTAGGATTAAGCAGATCGGAAGCTAATAAATAAGTAAGATTCTTTTTAAGATTTTCTGAATTTGATATTTCATAGGAAGTATAGCAAAAACATTTACAAGAACAATTACAAATATCCTGATGAGTTTTGGATACAGTATGAGGACATGTTCCAGAATCATGCATTGATATTTAGGAAATTGGTAAAAAAAAAAAAAAAAATTCTTATAAGAGGAAAAGGGATTAGAAAACCAATATATCAGAGGTTGTTATTCTTCATATGATTTAGATAAAAGATATTTATTACCAGTTTATATTAAAATTTAAGAAGAATAAAATCTTATTTATGAATATCATGACACCCATCATAGTAACTCTGTTATCACTTTTTGAAAACATTTCTTAAAGAAATCCGTGAAGGTTGGTTTAAAATTTCTTTAGAAACACACCTTTTTGGACTAATTCGTACTATTCCCCTAAAAACGCCTTCAACTTTGGCTAACAGCGGGTACTGTTCCGAAGTTAAACATCCTTATGTCTTTTGTTTCAAACCAATTATAAGACTTTCAAAGATATGATTAAAACAAAAATTCAAAAATACAACTACGACAACCCTAGAGGTTTGGCTCACTGCCTGACAGTATACCTCTGCCATGTAGGTATGAACTAACAGATACAAGATTTCTTCATGATATAGTTTATAAGATCTCTTTTCTTTTTAAATAAAAATATAAAGAAATAATAAAAAACTTTTAACTTTATCATATGAATTTTCACAACATGAATTGGCTTTCTAAACCTAAGGACTTAGCCTGCCATAAGAAATAAAATAATAAACACTAACCTTGTATTATACAATCGGATGATTACAGATCTTCAAAGAAAATTATTACAGATTATAAGAGAACTAGCTAATATGGTTTCACTCTCTTACTTACTTGACTATCTTACTCTGATCTTCTACTTCACTCTTAATCTCTCAAAAGCTTGATAACATATTTATAGCAACAAAAAGTAACATCATATTATCAAAAGAAGATAAGAAGAAGGCGGTTGATTTTCAGATAGAAGGTTTATTAAAAGAAATTCAAAGTCAAGTTTCTGGAAATACAAAGATTTTCAAGAATCATTTTGAGGAAATTAAACTTTATTTAATCCAGCTTGAAAAACTGGCTCTTAGTTAAATGAGCTTTAATTTTGAAGGAAATATCCTTGAAGAAGCCCATGATTTTTGTAACCAAAATTTGCCAAAACCTTCAGGATACAGTGACATAAAACATCTTCTTTCTGACTCAAACAAGTTGGTTGTTTCTCAAAACAATACTATAATAGTTTTGTTAGTATCTCTGCATCACAAATTGACAAAATTTATTTTAAAGAAATTCCAAAATATTTTGATATTGATAAGCTTGCTAATCAGTTTTCAAAACTTTCAACAACTTTTGAAAAGAAGATTTATCCAAAAACGAAATATCTTGTTTATAAGAATGTTTAGTAGAATTCCTTTTAGCGGTTCTTCTAGAACACTACAAGAAAATGAATCTCTTGAGAACAGAGCTCAATTGGTTGGGCAAGACACTAGACTACATTTCAGTACTCTAGGAAGAATTTTCTCTAGGAGATCTTCAAGCTCTAATTCTAGACTTGAAGATATGATTAATATTGATAGAAGTGAACAACTTCTCAACAATAATCAACTAGAAGCTTTTAATCCCACCAGATTATATGCTACTGGGATTTTTGAAAGAAACACCGGTCTCTTTAGACATCATAGTTTACAAAATCTTTCTGTTCCTCAAGGAAGAGTTATTACTCTTAATCTGATGACTAGAGAAGCTAGCCTTAGATTAAGAAATGCAAACCAAACCACTTTACATTTTGGGCTTTTAACTATTGCAGTAAGAGGTCTTCATAGAACTGGTTTAGGAACAAAAGCTCTTGTAGTCTTGATTGACAATAGATTTTCTAATCTTGATCAAGCTATAATAGGAACCATGGAAATAGACCTAATAATATAGGTGTTTCTTATATTGCTCCTCAAAACTTTTCTTTAAGTGTAAATGACTTATGTAGACACATAACTTTACAGATTCAAACACTTGGATATGAAAGTTTTATTGGAAGAAACTTGGCCATAGAAATAATATTTCTAGGAAGGTTAACTGGATCTACTGGAAGCCAGTATAATTTTGATATTGATTCAATCATTCAAACTGTGTCTTCTAGAGGAATACAAATGATACCTCCAGCCCAGATTGATTCTCAGACCATTGCTAGTAGTGAATGGACTATTCCATTTCACAGAGAACCTACAACTATTACCCCGACTAGTTATATTGCTTATACCAATTCAAGTGGATCTAAATCTTTAAGATTTAGAAATTATAAGGACAATACTTCATCTTTTAGAATAAAAGATGAAGAAGAGGAAACTACTTATGAAGATCTGCATAGATTTTCCACTAGTTTTATGAATGTCACTTTAGACGAATGGGATACTTTAGAAAAAGATCCTAAGTATTTTGACCCAAGCAATGATAAAGATATTAAACCTTTCTTGGTCAAGTATACTCCACCCCCTTCAAGCCAAATAGAGATTGACAAAATAATACCCACAGAATGGAATGGATATGATCATAAAATTCTTTACCCTAAAGAATTGTTTGATTATACTCTTAGTCCTCAAGAACTTGAAGAAATGGAAGTTCTCCTTAAAAACCAAGGACAACTTTCAGAATCACAAATTATCTATCAAGATGATTTGGGAAACATAAGAATGACTCCTAAAGAAGATAGCTTATTGGATTCATACTTAAATGACTCAGCTAAATCTGTGAATTTTGCTTTCATGGATAACACTGAAGGTTCATCTGTTACTGGACCAACACCAGGAAGACTTGAAACCATGAGTTATGAGACTGGAAGACCTCCTCGTGCTCAAGCTAAAGGTTACAATGAACCAACTCACAGTTACAGAAATAAAGGACGAAGACTACCAACTGATCCAACTTTCACTTGGAATTCAACCCCTTTATTAAATCTCACAGATATACACCCACAATTGTGGAATTCGTATTTGGAAACTTGGTCCCAAGAAGTTCATCGTGATTACACAACTAAATATCTTGAAAAAGATATAAATGTTGAAGTAATGATTTCTATAGCTGAAAATTATCTTGGAACTACTGTTCTTTCTGCATGGGAAGATTGGAAGAAACATTTTCCAGAATCATTGGCTCAACTAGTAGCACAAGGAAACAACATAAGGAATTTCACCTCAACAGTTCTTAGAATTATTAATGGTGGAGATACCTTATCAGGTTTAACCATAAAACAAAATGAAGCTTTTAGAGACTTAGAACAACTCCAATTGCACGATTGGAAAAAGATTGTTTTCTTCTTAAATGATTATGTTCATTTAGTCTCTATCTATGGTAATTATTATGATGATAATGTTTGCAACATAATTTTTACTAAACTTCCAGGAGAGCTAGGGAGAGAAATTGAACTTAAGTGGAAACAAGAGCAGCCAAGTGTTGATGCCCAATAGAATAATGCAACAGTAAGAGCTAAGGTCATCATAGATCACCTTAAAGCCAAATGTTCCATGATTCAAAGTCAGAGAGAATTAAAAAAGAAAGATACAGGATTTTGTTCCTCTATTTATACTCCGTAAACTTATGACAAAAGTCATAAGAAGAAGAAAGCCTTCCCAAGTAAGAGAAAACCCAAAAAGACTTATTTTCTCAGAAAATCAAGTGCTAGGAAGCCTACCTTAAACAAAGATAAACATGTAAGAAAATACAAAGATAATAAGAATTACAGTAAGTTTTCTTGTTATGCTTGTGGAAAAGAAGGACATTTATCTAGTAAATGCCTTGAAAAGAAGACTCTTTTCAATTAAAGAGTTGATTTGGTCAATTGCACAAATGAAGACTTAGTTGACATAACTTCTGATGTCTCAACTAACTCAGATATCTATTCTATCATTAGTGTAGAAGACTTGCAAGATATCCAACAACAAAGTGATTATTCTTTAGTTGAACAACTTGCTCCATCACAAACACCTATTCAACAGAAATATGGTTAGCATAGTTCTCTTGTTAATTTAGGTATTTCTGATACAGAAATTGAAATGTTACAAAATATAAGTTTTGTAAACATTGAAGTTTTAGACTATACACATAAATGGAAATTCAATACAAATTCAATACATGCAATACTAACACTAAGTGTAACAATTGTCTTTGGTACCCTTCTCTTGAGAAGCGTTCACGTTGTGAGTTATGCAGGATTGAAGTCTGTTATTCTTGTTTATCTTTCGTTTATAATTATGTTCTGCCAGAACCTAATATTCCTAAACAGAAGAGTGATTGACTAACCATACTTGATGATCGAATACACACTCTTGAAAATCGAATTGAAAATCTTGAAATTGATTTTCAAATTTTTTCTCAAAAAGAGTTTGATCAAGACTTTCCCCCTTTTTCGTGGAAACCACCAAAAAATAAGGGAATTCAGATTAAAGATCAACCCTCATCCTCATGTATGGCTATAACACGTTATACCTCTCATTTGTAACAAAAACTCTTTAAAAAACCTTTTTGTTTTAGTTCTCGTTAACATAAAAGGCATGAAATTTCAACTTCCTGCTTTTATTGATACAGGAGCAAAACAATCTACTTTAGATGCCTCTATCCTTCCTCTTGAATTACTTAGTAATTTGGTAGAAGCACAGACACCTCTAAAGTCCATGACTTTTTCAGGAACAATACATCTGACTACTCATTATTTGAAAAATATTCATTTACAATTTCAAACAAATTGTCAAGAGTGGTTAACTATATATTCCATGGAAACATGTTGGGTAGCACCTCTGAATGATTTGCATGGTATTAGCTTAATCCTTGGATTAAATTTTTTACATGCGAAGGATAGATCTTTTACAATCTGTAGAGATTATGTCTTGTTCTCTCAACAAACCACCCTTACACCTATTATATCAGAGTATGCTCGAAAGCATGGTGGAAGTAATGATGAAAATGAACACTATGCACATTTGTATACTATTTTCAAAATTTTTGAAAAAGAAGGAATGGTGATTTCTCTCAAGAAAATGCAACTTTTAAAATAACATATTGAATTTCTTGGTGTAGAAATAGGAAAAGGAAAAATAAAGCTTGAGGATCATATTTCACAAAAAATACTTGATTATCGAGATAAATTGGAAAATCTAAAACAACTGCAAGGTTTTTTAGGTTCTATAAATTATGCTAGGCCTTTTATCAAGAATCTTTCGAAATATACTGGACCTCTTTATAATAAAACATAAGTAAAAGGAACAAGAAATTTTAATTCTGAGGATATTAAACTTGTTAAGCAATTGAAAAAGATAGTCATGAATCTCTCAGAAATGGCTATGCCATTAGATTCTGATTATTTAATTGTTCAAACTGATGGATCTGAATATGGATGGGGATGAATTCTTTTAAAGAGACCCTCTAAATACTCCTCTATTCATGAAGAACAAATTTGCAGATATGCCTATGGAACTTATAAAGAAAAAGGAAGATTGACATCCTTAGATTTTGAAGTCTTAGCTGTCATTAATTCTTGTGAATCTTTTGCTCTCTTTTTAACTAGAAAAAAAGAGATTACACTTCAAACAGATTGTGAGGCTCTTGTAAAATTTGCTGATATTAAGAAAGAATCCAAACTTTTGTCCAATAGATGGTTAAAGCTTAATGAATACATTATTGGCAAAGGAATTAAATTTAATTTAGAACATATTAATGGAAAAACAAATGTTATTTCTAATCTTCTTTCAAGGTTTAATCCTCTTTCTTAATTTTTCAGGATGCCTAAACCCAGAGTTGTCAAGAAGGAAAATCTCCCAACTACTGAAGAAAACATACTTGTTGGTCAACGGTTTATTCCAGTTTATTCTCAAGATAAATAATTTAATTTCAACCTGAGGTCTAGACTCACCAAAGAGGAAGCTTCTATATGTGATGCTATATGGAACCTTGAAACAAAACATGGCCAAACCAACGAGAAAATATTTATTATTAACTCGGTTGGCCAGAGATTTAATGAAATAAAACAAAATCCCAAAAGGTTTTCATGTTATGTACTCATGAATGGATCTCAAAAGGGAATTTATAAAAGCTGGACAGATGTTGCTACTTAGATTGAACATCAGAGACCCCTTCATTCTTTATGGAAGGGCTTTCAAAGTTTTTCTGAATGCCTAAAAGTTGCTCATGATAAAATAGGCTTTGATTATTATTTAGACCCTGTTTTTGAACACGATCATTCTTTGAATGAAGAAAAACCGGACTTCATTCTTGGACTCCCCTTAACAAATATTGGTATGACATCTTCTTCATCTTCACAGATGAGTGGTAAAATTAAATCGCCAATAAGAGAAGATCTTAATACTAAGCAGATTGCTTTACCAAAACTAGACTGCTTTTCTCAATTACAAGATTTAGTTGATCTCTCTGACATCAACTTAAAAACATTTTTAAAATTACAAGAATGGCTGATGATTACTTCAAGATCACCTATTCAAGGTTTTATAGTACAATCGGAAGAAATTCCTGTACCAGAAAATGAAAAGAAAAGATTTTTTAGAACAGTTCAGATAGATTTAAACATTGCATTTGAACCCGAATTCAGAAAAGAAAAAAATAGCTTTTATGATCTTTTCAAGTATGGATTACTCTACGAACTAATCTTTACAAATATCAAACAAGTGGAGTGGCTCCCAGGACGAGTCAAACAAGCAATTAATCTTGTTCAAAAATATGATGATTCTATCATTACTATGGACATTTTTGCTTCACCTCCAAAATTCTGGAAATCTGAACCTGAACCCTGAACCTAGTTGTTCAACTATCAAGATAATGACTAAAGCATTCTCATCAGATTGGGATGATGAACTTATGCCTAACAATCCTTGTTGGCAATTCATAACTGGACATAACATTGAAGATACAAAAATTTGGTTCCAGCATGTTCATTATTCAAAATTCTTTTGGAACTCTGAAGTCCTACTCTCAGATGACTATTCTTTGTTTGGAGAGACTCCTATTGTCAAAATTTATATCCCAACACCAATGTCAAGCTATGCATTTCTAAATTTCTTTCAAGAAGAAGAAAAAGACAACACAAACAGATGGACGATCTTTTTCAAAAACAAAAAGATGGAAGATTTAATAAATCAAGGACAAAAGGGAAAAGATACTATTGATTGATAAAATCAAGATTACACGTGTATGATTACAGATGTAGTAAAGACAAACACGTGGACGGCTAAATTTTTTTTCAGATTTTCTTACTTCTCCTTTTCTAGAAGATTGTTGACAATTGCAATCAGTGGGACCCTGGTTTTTCAAAAAGTTGGAATCTACTTTTGACTAAGTGGCTCCTTTTTTCAGCATTAATCAATGACAAAAACTTTATTACCCGGTTGAAGCCTTCGGTAGCCGGTCATCTTTACTTTTTGTTGCAATAAATATGTTATCAAGCCTTTGAGAGATTAAGAGTGAAGTAGAAGATCAGAGTAAGATAGTCAAGTAAGTAAGAGAGTGAAACCATATTAGCTAGTTTTCTTATAATCTGTAATAATTTCTTTTGAAGATCTGTAATCATCCGATTGTATAATACAAGGTCAGTGTTTATTATTTTATTTCTTATGGTAGGCTAAGTCCTTAGGTTTAGAAAGCCAATTCATGTTGTGAAAATTCATATGATAAAGTTAAAAGTTTTTTATTATTTCTTTATATTTTTATTTAAAAAGAAAAGAGATCTTATAAACTATATCATGAAGAAATCTTGTATCTGTTAGTTCATACCTACATGGCAGAGGTATAACTGTCAGGCAGTGAGCCAAACCTCTAGGGTTGTCCTAGTTGTATTTTTGAAATTTTGTTTTAATCATATCTTTGAAAGTCTTATAATTGCTTTGAAACAAAATACATAAGGATGTTTAACTTTGGAACAGTACCCGCTGTTAGCCAAAGTTGAAGGTGTTTTTAGGGGAATAGTACGAATTAGTCCAAAAAGGTGAGTTTCTAAAGAAATTTTAAACCAACTTTCACTGATTTCTTTAAGAAATGTTTTCAAAAAGTGATAACAGAGTTACTATGATGGGTGTCATGATATTCATAAATAAGATCTTATTCTTCTTAAATTTTAATATAAACTGGTAATAAATATCTTTTATCTAAATCATATGAAGAATAACAACCTCTGATATATTGGTTTTCTAATCCCTTTTTCTCTTATAAGAATTTTTTTTCCAATTTCCTAAATATCAATGCATGATTCTGGAACATGTCCTCATACTGTATCCAAAGCTCATCAAGATATTTGTAATGGTTCTTGTAAATGTTTTTGCTATACTTCTTATGAAATATCAAATTCAGAAAATCTTAAAAAGAATCTTACTTATTTATTAGCTTCCGATCTGCTTAATCCTGAGATAAAATATCAAATCATTGGAAAAGTCTTCAAAGATATACACTTTTTATAAAAGTTTCTGGTTTAACCATGAAATTGAAAACGAAGTTAAGTTTGAAGCGTTTTCAACCTTTAAAGGAGATAATTGGTCATACTCTAATTGGACTGAGGAATTTTGTTGATCCCAAATAGCGATGTTCACAACTTGATAAACTTTTCACTACACACAGACTAATCAATAAGAGTGCGGAAGCGATTTAGTATGTAGAGAAAGTGGAACATGCAAGGTAGTAGACACACATACAAACAATGAACATAAACGTAAGATGCAACAGGAAATTTACTGAAGAAACTGTTTCATTGATTTGCTTCAAGAACACCAAGAACACGCACTTGTATGTGCAAATATTCTCAGGGAAAATACAATCTCTATTTCAGAATAGTGTGTGCTCGCATTTTATAAACCAAAGGTGGTGCTCCTATAATATACAAGAAGGATGCACCCCGTAGTACAAGACAAAGGCTGACATTTCATAAACGGAATGCCACCTGGAAAGGTAAACAATCGTGCGCCGCATAAATGATCTGAAAAATCTTCGTACAACAGGCTTCACGTGTTCTGCATGGGACCTTGTCTTGAACTGTATTCACAAAATCTTCGAACTGTCTCCAGAGGTTAGCCATCACAGAGGCTCTGTGAGTGATCACAGAGGCTCTGTGAGTGATCACAGAGGCTCTGTGAGTGATCACATAGGCTCTGTGATCTAAAGGTTATCATCAGGTTACGAGTCCTCTGGCAGAAAGTCGACAGAATCTTCTGAGCTTTGTCTTATGTGGTGACTTGGTCGTTCTTGAGCAGATAACAACAGTTCCTACACTTAGCCTATTTTTCAATACTTCTATACATTGAAGTTGGAGTTAACAATCTCCCCTAAGTATTGAAAAATAAAAATTTGGAAAGTTGAGTGTTTGGCTAAGTTAGAAACTAAAAGAGGTGAAAGGAACTCAACCTCTGAATATTGATTTTCATTCAAAACAAAAGTGCCAGAAGGCAATTACATTTCAGTACAAGAGTGAAAAGCAAAAATTACATGTCATCAGAGCCTATATCTTGGCGTCTGGGAAATCATCTATTCTTTTTTCGAATCCTCCTTTCTTCGGTTCTCTGTAGTAGAAGGCACACAGGTCTCTAAAGCTCAGTGTTATACTTATGTTTTCAAGAAGAATATTTGCAACTTCAGCGGGGACAAGTGGTGTGCCTCTATGCTTAATGATTTGTTCTTGAATACTGAGCAGAGACTGAGTTGAGTATTTTTGGCTTTCTATACCCAAGAATATCTTTTGTTCGCCCTTGGAGTCTAGGTATACATAGCCGAATTTTGGGGAGTTAATGATGGAGTTCGGAAGGATGTTGGCAGAGGGAGGTAGGTTGTCCTCTAGTGAAGTCAGGTTTACCTTTTTGACACCAAGATCGAGTGCTACTTGAAAGTCTAGTACACTGTAGTAAAGTAGCTTTTCTCTCATAGTTCTCTTGATTATCAAGTGGGCTTCTTGGTGCTCTTTCTTCCATCCATACCTCTCTTCTGTCCATTTGAACAACTCTGATAGATCATGAGGGTGGAGGTTTTTAAGATCGGTATTTGTGAAGGTCCATATCTTTCCATCTTTTCTCTTCCTGACATATTCACAGAACCAGAAATTCTTACACTTGGTGTGCCCCAGCTATATCGTCAGAACCTCTGATATTTTGGCCATAGAGAAAACTTTGAATTTTGGCTTAGCCTTTTCCTTGTTGAATCGTCTCCTTTCCTCTGAGATTATCTCTTCTGAGAGCTTGATGGTAGGCTGATCATGAACTCTGTGGCTGTAGAGATATCTGTAGACCTCTTCTTCAATGTTTTTCTTTGGAGGAACAGGGAAGGGTCTTCTTAGGCTCTCAAAGCCTTGGATAACTTCTGCAATTCTATCTTTGGAGGGTTTTTCAATTGGGTCCAGGATAGGAAGTTCAGAGAAAGGTTGCAAGTCAAATACCCAGTCCTCCTCTTCGGGTTTTATAACTTTAAGTGCATCAAAGGAACTCTTTAGAAGCTTCTCGGTGTTTGTAGGAAGAGACTTTTTGGTCTTCAGAGGCTCTGTGGCAATACATTTTCGGCTTTTCCCTTGTCTATCGCAGAGAGTTTTGGGGTTGTTTGGACTTTGGGAGCAGCTGCAGAGACCTTTTGTTGATTAGTCTTCTGAGATCCAGGCTCTGAGCTTATTGGGGATTCATTCAGGGGCTCTTCTTGAATTATTACTTGGGTTGTCTTCTGCAGAGTCTCCCCCTCGTGAGGACCAGGGCCAGAGGCATCAGGATCTTGGTCCTCATGCCTTGGCCTCTTCTGCCCTGCTTGAGTTTGGCAGGTGACAGGTGCCTTCCTCTTCCTTTGCTTGCAGAGGTGATCTTCAGTGTGCTTGGTAATCCTCTTCATTACATCCTCTGCATCCATTGATAGCTTGTTACTTTCATAGTCTGATTTGAACTTGATGGTGGCTACCATTTTCTTCAGATCATCTGCCACTTTCTTGCCTTCTTTGGAGATGTTAGAGCCCATGAGGTTTAAGGTTCGCAGAAGCATTCTCCCCATGGTCTCTAATTCTTCTTTTGTTGCTAGACCTTGTTGGGTCTGATTATACTAAGTATGGTTTATGTTGCTGATTAATGTTGCTAAGTGATTACTACTGCCAGACTATCAAGATTACTACTGCTAGTGGAATTAATACTGCTTGAAGAGTTAGTGTTGTTACTTGAATAGTTAGTACTGCTTGGAGAGTTAGTACTTCTAGTTGTTAGTACTGCCGAAGATTAATGCTGTTGAAGATGGTTAATACTTCTGAAGATAATTAGTGCTGCTTCTAAAGATAAAGATGATTTGGAGATAAAGACAAGCTGGAGATAAGACTGAAGATAATTATGGTATTGATGCTGAAGATCAATTGTATTTTGATAATTATCTTGTATTCAGTCTTGTATATATAGTTTAGAAGTAATTGATAGTAAAAAAATATTCATTCATATGTTTTGTTAGAGAGAATTAACCTCAAGACTAGTTTAGATCCTTTCTATAGAGAAGAATAGAACGTCTGTTGAGTCTGTTCAATAGATTGAGGTTTTGTGTGTAATCATCAAGTTGAATCAATATAAACTTGTGATTTGAGTTTGATATACTGTTTCATAGATTGTTAGTGTTAAAGTGTTTTTCCGCAACTTCTTTAGCATTGATTCTGAGTGTGTGTGAATTAAATTCTTGTTTGAATTTCGATCCTGACAAGTGGTATCAGAGCATTGTTAAACTCAGAAAAACAACAATCATCATGGATGGTTCAAGTGACAGTGTTCTGGTCTCAAAGGTTCCAATGCTCAGATCTAATGAGTTTGACATGTGGAAGATTAGGATCAGGCAATACATCCTTCTCACAGATTACTCTATGTGGGACATCATTGAGAATGGCCCATCTAATGAAGGAAAGATTGGAGCAGATGGAAAAAGAATCCCACCAAAGACAGATGGAGAGAGGAAGATAAGGCAGACAGAGATGAAAGCCTTGAGCATACTGCTCTTGGCTATTCCTAATGAGTATCAACACCAATTCTGCAACTGCACTGATGCCTAGATGCTTTGGAATGCTCTAGAGAAGAGATTCTCTGTTACCAAAAGTACCAAGAGAAATGAGAAGGCAATATTGAAGCAACTGTATGAAAACTTCATGTCAACTAAGAATGAGTCCATGACTCAAACTTTTGACAGGTTTAACAAGCTGATTGGTGAACTAGCTACTGTTGGAGTGCAGATTGATCAAGATGATGTAAACAGAAAGTTCTTAAGGTCCCTTGGAGATGAATGGACCATGTATACTGTCTCCTTCAGACAGGATGAGAAGCTGGAGGACAAAGAACTAGATGATCTTTATAATGACTTAAGGGTGTTTGAGGCTGAAGTTGAAGCCAAGAAAAGATCATCTGGATACACTCATAATGCTGCCCTTTTATCATCTTCTTCTTCTACTGTTTCTGCTGCTAATACAGAATCAGTTAGTACTGCTTATGTATCTATGCAGTATGTATCTAATGACTCTGTATTAGAAGCTTTTCTTGCTAGTCATGCTAATTCTGGTTTAATTAATGATGATCTTGAACAAATTAATGCAGATGACCTTGAGGAGATGGATATAAAGTGGCAGATGGCCATGCTAACTATGAGGGTAAAGAGATTCATAAAAAGGACTGGAAGGAACAACTTTTCTCAGAGGAGAGAAGATGGTGTTGGGTTTGACAAGTCAAAGGTGGAGTGCTACAAGTGTCACAAGATGGGACACTTTGCAAAAGAATGCAGAGGAGGAACTCCTCAACAATATGGAAACAACCACCAGTAAGCACATTCCTCAAGCTTCCAAAACAATAGAAACTCCACTCAAGCTCTTGTTTCTCAAGAAGGAATGGGATTTGATTGGAGTGATCAAGCAGAAGAAGCTGTTCAGAATCAAGCCCTGATGGCAGAAGTCTCAGAATCTTCAAGAACAGATATTCCAACAGAGGTAAAAACTAAACTGTGCACTGAAGAGTGTCTTCAAACTATTAAAAGTACAGGGATCATAACCAAAGCATGTGTGATGACCTTAAAAGGTTAGAAAGAGATATAAGAGAGTATAAAGTGATTATTGAGAAGTTTGAAGATCAAATCAAGGCTTACAAGGCCAATGAACTTCAGCATTACTATGACACAAATTACTGGAAGTGGGAGAAAGATCAATTAGAGATTCAAATAGAAAAATCTAAAGAGGAGTGTGAGAAGATAAAGAGTGAGTATGAGAAAGCTAAGCTTGACATTGAGAAATTTTCTTATGCTTCCAAAGCAATGGACTCTTTGCTTAAAGCTCAAGTTCATGATAAGATCAAGAGTGGTATAGGATACAATGCAACACCTCCACCTTATAACAATAATTATATCCCTCCCTCTTCAGATCTCTTAGAAAACAAAAATAAGGAGGACTTACCTATAGGAGCAACAGAAGTAGATCCTATAGATAGTGTGGTGGTTGAAGAAGAGAATGAGGAAGAGAATTCTGAGAATAAGAATGCAGAAGAGATTCCTGTAGAAAATCATGTTCTTACCAATGAAGGGGGAGGTAAACCATTCATCAAGAGTGAAAAGGTGGATAGCTCAAAGAGAGAAAAGGGAAAGGTACAGGGAGTCCACTATATGCAGACCACAGTTGTGAATCCCTGTACATGTAAAAAGCATCAGCCCCAAAAACATGATAAAACAAGGGTTAATCAAAGAAACTAGAATAATCAGTGGGCACAAAAACAAGGGGTTGATCTGAGTAAAATCAATAGACCAAAACATTGTTTTATTTGTGGAAAGCTTAACCATATTGCCAAATACTGTTATTTCAATCCTATGAACCAGAGGATAAATTTTCAAAGACATATACAAAATCCTGTTGGCTATAGGAATCAAAGAAGGAATCATATGGCTGAAAATGCAAAAAGAGCACCTTTAAAAGCTCATGCTCAAAACAAGTTTGCAAAATCAAAGAAAAATACTCCAAATAAGCCAAGGAGTAACTTAAAGAAAAATAAAGCAAACAACTTTGTTCAGGTTTGGGTTCCAATAGTAAAGAAATCTGTTAGTACTGCTACTTCAAATAGTACTGCTGACAAAAATAATGTTGCTGCAAGCAATACTACTGCTAACAATGTTAGTACTGCTAATCCCAGTAGTACTGCTAACAAAGTTAGTACTGCCAATCAAGTTAGTACTGCTTCCAGTAACAAACCCATTATTGTGACAAAGTATTCAAGCCATAAGATTCCCCAGTCTGAAAAGCTCATCAAAACTGATTGTAAATATGTTGATGAGAATGGGAAACCCAAGACCACTTTGGCTTGGGTTCCTACTAGAAACTAACTGTTCCACTTTATGTGAAGGGCAACCAACAGCAAAAAGGGAAGAGCATTTGGCATATTGATAGTGGTTGCTCTAGGCACATGACAGGCAACAAGTCCTGCCTACAAAACTTCAAAAGAATTGATGGAGGACATGTTGCATTTGGTGATAATCCATCTGGAGGAAAGATTAGTGGAAAAGGTATTGTGTCAAAGGGTAAGATGACCTTTGAGGATGTCTACTATGTTGAGCAATTGAGATACAACCTGTTAAGTGTATCACAGGTTTGTGACAAGAAACATAGTATATTGTTTACTGATACTGAATGTATTATCCTTGCTAAAGGGTTCAAGGTAGTTGATGAGGTAGTTGATGAAAGTATGATACTACTGAGACCACCAAGAAAGGACAATGTTTATTGCTTGGATTTAGAGAATGTATCTAATGATTCATCATTTAATTGTCTATTTTCAAAAGCTTCTGTTGATGAATCATCTCTTTGGCACAGAAGGATGTGTCACATGAACTTTAAAACAATGAATAATCTTGTGAAAAACAACCTTGTAAGAGGTTTACCACAAAAGGTATTTTCATGTGATGATCATTGTGTTGCATGTCTTAAAGGCAAACAGCACAAAACTTCTCATTAGTCCAAAGAGATAAATACAATCTCTTCACCTCTTATTTTATTGCATATGGATCTGTTTGGTCCTACAAATGTGATGAGTATTGGCAAGAAATCTTACTGCTTAGTTATTGTTGATGATTTTTCCAGATTCACTTGGGTCTATTTTCTGAGGACAAAGGATGAGACAATTGTCCTGATCAAATCCTTTATTCTCAGAGTTGAAAACCAAACAAATCAAAGAGTTAAAATCATCAGGTCTGATAATGGAACTGAATTTAAAAACCATGATCTAAACAGCTTATGTGAGGAAAAAGGTATTGAGAGACAATACAGTTCTCCTAGGACCCCTCAACAGAATGGAGTTGATGAGAGGAGAAATAGGACACTGATTGAAGCTGCAAGATCCCTGTTGGCAGACTCAAAACTGCTTGTTACATTTTGGGCAGAAGCAGTTAATACTGCTTGTTATGTTCAAAACAGGGTTCTAATAGTTAAATCTCAAGGCAAGACACCATATGAACTTTTTAACAAGAAGAAACCTTTTATTGGGTTTTTCAAACCATTTGGATGTCCTTGCACAATTCTTAATACCAAAACTCACTTAGGCAAGTTTGATAGCAAAGCAGATGATGGATTTCTGGTTGGTTACTCATCCCAAATTAAGGCTTACAGAGTATATAATACCTCTTCTAGAATAATTGAGGAAAGTGACAATGTCAAATGCAATGAGAGCACACGAAATAAACTTGGTACAGGCCCTGATTGGCTTTTTGACATTGATTCACTAACTAATTCTTTGGGTTTCAGTTATGAGAATAATGTAGGAACAGGGACAGAATCAGTACAAGACAAAAGACAAGAGTTTGTGGTATTCCCAATCCCTACAGCTGATTCTACTGAACTCTGTGTTCAAGAGAAGAAAGATGCTTCAGATTCAAAGGATACTGAAACTGCTCAGAATGAAGAGGAGAGAGGTGAAAAGGAGGATCAACTTTTGACTTCAGAACAGCTAGAACCTGAGATGCCTGCATTGGCAGAAGATGATACTGATGATGAGAACTCCTCAGTGTTTGGTGGAAGCTCTCCTGAAAAGAATGACTCTAATCTGGATGCAGAGATTAATAAAGAGGCTATTCATCAAAAAAAAGTGCATAAAGATCATCCTCCTCAGTTGGTGATTGGTGACATCAATTCTCCAATCATCACAAGGAATCAGAGTAAGTTGGGAGGATTAAAAGACATACAATCAGGCTTACTATCTTGCTTTCTATCTTAGGTTGAGCCCAAAAAGGCACATGATGCAATGAAAGATCCAAGCTGGATAGAGGCAATGCAAGAGGAACTGTTGCAGTTTGTACTGCAAAATGTATGGGATTTGGTAGAACTGCCTAAAGGACACAGAGCTATAGGGATAAAATGGATTTTCAGAAACAATAAGGATGAGAAAGGGATAGTGATCAAGAACAAGGCTAGATTGGTAGCACAGGGGTACACTCAAGAAGAAGGAATTGATTATGAAGAGGTTTTTGCACCAGTGGCTAGGATTGAGGCAATTAGGCTATTTTTAGACTATGCTTCTTTCATGAAGTTCAAAGTCTACCAAATGGATGTGAAAAGTGCTTTTCTATACGGCAAAATTGAAGAAGAAGTATATGTCTGTCAGCCTCCAGGGTTTGAAAATCCCAAGTATCCTGACAGAGTATACAAATTGAAGAAAGCACTGTATGGACTACATCAAGCACCAAGAGTTTGGTATGACACCTTGTCTACCTATCTCTTGAAAAATGGTTTTGAGAGAGGAACCATTGACAAGACTCTGTTCATTCAAAGGAAGAAGAAGTACATCCTGTTAGTGCAAATCTATGTGGATGACATCATCTTTGGATCCACAAAAGATCATTTGTGCAGAGATTTTGAAGAATTAATGCATAAGAGATTCAAGATGAGTTCTATGGGTGAACTTACTTTCTTCCTTGGGCTACAAGTTAAGCAGCAACAAGATGGAATCTTCATAAGCCAAACCAAGTTTGGGTTCTCAGATTCTAAACCTGCAAGCACACCCATGGAGACACACAAACAGATTACTGAAGATCTTGAGGGAGAGGATGCGGATGTTCATTATTACAGATCCATGATTGGCTCTCTCATGTATCTCACAGCTTCTAGACCAGATATCATGTTCCTTGTTTGTGTGTGTGCAAGATTTCAAGTTAGGCCAAAGCAATCACATTTTCAAGCAGTCAAGAGGATATTTAGATATCTCAAAGGTCAACCCAGATTAGGACTTTAGTATCCTCATGACTCACCATTTGACCTACTTGCATATTCAGATAGTGATTTGGGTGGAGCTAACTTGGACAGAAAGTCTACAACTGGAGGATGTCAGTTTTTGGGTGCAAGACTAGTATCATGGCAGTGTAAGAAGCAAACCACAGTGTCCACTTCAACAACAGAAGCAGAATACATAGCTGCTGCAAGCTGCTGCTCACAAGTGCTATGGATTCAGAATCAAATGATGGACTGTGGTATGACATTTCTTCACACTCCTATTTTCATAGACAACAGCAGTGCTATTAGCATTGTTAATAATCCTGTCAAGCATTCAAAAACAAAGCATATAGAAATAAGGTACCATTTTATAAGAGACTGTAATAAGAAGAAGCTAATTCAGGTCTAGAAAGTACACACAAGTAACCAGTTTGCTGATCTATTCACAAAAGCTTTTGATGTGGGTAGATTCACATTCCTGGTCACAAGTGTGGACATTATGAACAATGAATAAGTATATTCTCATTCTCTTTATGTACCTATATAGATTCCTCCTTAGTTACTTTCATTAAATTGGTGCTATTAACCCCTGTGTGTTTAAGTGTTTCAGATTGTTTGGATTGGATACTTGGTACTTCTCGTTCAGTTAATACTGCTCACTGCATTACTCATAATAATAGTTCAAAAATGGTTAAGTATGGTTACTACTACTAGGTGGTTTATACTGCCAGTGCAAAGTTACTACTGCTTGCCTTATTTATACTGCTAATCATTGTTACTACTGCTGGTACATGTTAATACTGCTAGTCTGTGTTAATACTGCTAGTCTGTGTTAGTACTACCAGTATGTGTTACTACTGATGTTATGAGTTAATACTGCGAGTTCGTTAATACTGTTAGGGTAATTAGTATTGCTTCTAACTTACTCCCTCCACCTAAAAATACCCTGTGTGACCGCCAAATTACAAACGGCTCTTTGAATTTCCTACTAGTGTACTCTCTCTCTCTTGTTCTATTTAATTCTCTCTTACCAGTGCGTAACCCTAGCTTCGACCAATCGCTCAAGAAGATGGCTGAACTGATGTTTGTCGATGAACACAATAAATTGGCAATGCTACTCAAACCAAAGCAAACAGAGGGATTTCATCAGATTGTGGATTTCCTAAGATCCTCACACATAGCCCACGCATTAACTGTCAATCCCACAATCTGTGTGGAACACCAAAGGCAGTTTTGGGCCAATGCTGCTATTCATACTGAAGATGGCAATCTGGTCATCAAAACAAGGGTGTGTGATAAACCCCTGACAATCACAGAAGGAGCTATTCGCATTCATCTACGACTAGATGATGCCTCAGGTATAACCTCTTTACCCAAGGAAGATCTCTTCCAAGCCCTTAGTAATATGGGGTATGAAGGTCCCACTGATGTCTTCAAAATTTTCAAGAACAGATTCTCACCACAGTGGAGATTCTTTGTTCATACCCTTCAGCACTGTATTTCAAGGAAAACAACTGGCTGGAGTGAGTTCAGCAGTACCATTGCTTATGTTATGGTCTGCTTAGCAACCTCCAAGAAGTTCAATTTTTCACAAATGATCTTAAATGACTTACTGTCAAACCTGGATACCAAAAAAAAATCTTTTTATATGTATCCCAGGTTTGTGCAAGCTTTACTGAATAAAGAATTGACGGATTTACCTCATTTTAATGAGGTATATGTACCAAAGGTCCCTAAAGGGAAGGTGTTTTCTAATATGAGGAGGCCTAGTAAGGACTTCTCAGGTATTGACACACCATTGTTCTCTACAATGATGGGTGTGTCTCCTTCCCATGGTGAGGCATCAGTGTCAAAGCCCTCATCTGACAACCAAACTGATGACCTACCCACACCACTCATTTCTATTAACATCCCTCAGTCCCTTCTTAAAAAGCCAACATCACCCATCACTCACACTTATATACGGAAAAAGGTAAAGAAGGTTCCTTCCCTTCTTGTACCTTCACCCACAAAGCCTTCAAGTCCTCTAATGGAGCATTCTCCATTAGAGAATATCCAAAGGGAAACCACAGGGGTGTCTCTCAACCCCAAGAAGGTGCTCAATAAGGAGAAGGAAGAGCATATGGGCTGTAAGGCTCACACTACTGACTTTGCACTAAGTGCACGGCAGGACAGTGTGAACATATCTAAGACCTTCCCCATGGAAACTTTGGGTGAGCAATCATCCAAAGGTCCCAGGTGCCAAGAAACCAAGGGGGTAGAGGGTGCTTATGCTAGGCAGAAGACCTCTACTACTAAAAGATCCAAGGATCCTTCAAGGGTGGTAAACACACCCAAAGGAGGTGAGGACAGATATAACTACCAGGAATTGTTGGATACTATGGGAAACATTAATCTTGATGTCATCAAGCAAGGCTCAGATATAGAGGAGATGAAATTGGTAATTCTGTCTCAACAAGTGCAGATTATCAAATTGAAGAAGATGGTGATGAAGTTGGTACAAAAAAAGAAAAGAAAGCAGTATGTCTTGAAGAAGAGGGGAGATGCTTTCAAAAAGGGGGAGAAACAAGATGAAGGGGAAAAACACAGTCCTATTGGTATGGAAGCTCAGTTTGATGGGGAGTTGAATAAGGAAACAGAAAATAGCAAAGCAGCAGAAACAAAACCAGCAGCAGTAACAGAGAAAACTGAAGCAGAAACATCATTGTCCAGAGAGGAAATGGAGTTGCAGAAACCTTGGTCAAAGCTAAGAATGACACTCCCAAAGCCACTCAAAAGGCTAAGGGAGTAATAATCAAAGAAGGAGGTTTAGAAAAGAAAGAAAAAGAGGTCAGTATGGAGGATGCAAAGAGGAAGGGAAAGGAGAAGATGGTTGAATCTGAGCAACCTTTAAAGAAAAAGAATCAGATAGAGTTAGATGAAGAAGTGGCCAAACAGCTTCAAGCAGAGTTGGAAAAGGAAGAAGAAATTCAATCTGCCAAAGACAGAGAGCTCGCATTGGATATGGCTAAAAGGTTGAATGAAGAGTTTCAAAAGAGTTTGAAGACTGCAGCTGCTGCCAAGATAGTTACAAAGAAGGCTTCAAGGCAAAGGCTGACATTAAAGCAAAGACAGAGACAACCCTCAAAGACCTTCCTGGCTAATCAAGAAAGGAGGAAAATTATAAACTTCCTAAAAGGAGCTCTTGGAGTTCCTGAAGGAATGCTTACTAACATGGCCTATGGTAGGATAGAGGAGTTGTATTCAAAGGAGATGGCAAATATGAAAGGGGACTTCACTCAAAGGGTTGAGTTTGAAAGACAAATGAAAGAGAGACATGATCTCAATATCCAACAGCCCTTTCCTGAGAGTGAGGAAACCACTCCTTCAAAAGAAAAGGATGAAGAAAAGAAGGAAGAACATGCTGATGTGGAAGTCAAATCTGCCAAGAGAGTGAACACAATAGCTTCCAAGAAACTGTTTAAGAAGCCAAGGGTTGCAGAAGCTGAGAAAGAAACAGAAACATCTGTTACAGGTCAAGCTGAGCAATCAAGTCAAAGTGCACAGCAACCAAGTCAATCTAATGTGCATTTTGAACTTTACATGACTGTAACAGATAATGATCCAGTGAACGCAGATCCTATTTCAGTCCAAGCCCCTGAAATCATCCACTGGGATATTCTTGAAGATCAAGGCAAAGAATATTTCAGAATCAAAAGAATGGGTGATCATTTTGAAGTCTACTCTACTTGGGGGAAGATAGTCAGATGTTGTTCCAGGTCAGACTTGGAAGAAATGTTTAAAGTGGGAATGAATCTGTATGGGGATGTGCTGAAGACTCCAGGGATGAACATCAAGAAACTAGCAATAGAGTATTTATGCATGATGTTCAGTCCATATCTTGTCAAGCATGTCATCAAAGATGTCTTCAAGTCTGTGGACAACTGGATGCTCATAGAAAGGTGTGGGGTGTATATCTTGACCATAGATAAAAGCTTTGTCAGGATCGAATTCTCAACAAGAATAAAGTCTCAGAAACAATATCAAAGAAGTTGCGGAAAAACACTTTGATATTCAATGTAATAGTAAACAAACAGTATATGATTAACAACTTGCAAACTTGTATTAAAATCACAAGATTACACACTCAACCTCAATCTTGAAGAACAAGCTCTTTCAAGACGAATTCTACTTCTCTAGAATTAGGAACTATGCCTTGAGGTTGATTTTCTCTTAAACAAAAACATAGAATGAATAATTATCAAAGTTATCTCACTATTCTAAACAATCTATACATATACTGAACAAAAATATAATTACAAATAAATAGAATATCTTCAGTATATCTTCCATTAATATCTTCAGAATATCCAGCTGTCATTCTTCTAATTCAAATCTTCATCTTATAAGCAGCATTAATCAGCTTGGCAGTATTAACTACTAAGCAGCACTAACCACTAGCAGCACTAACTAGCTAAGCAGTACTAACTTTGTTCAAGCAGCACTAACTTTGACTAGCAGTATTAATTCTACTAGCAGTAGTAATACTCAGCAGTATTAATCTTTGAAGTCCTCTAGCAGTAGTAATTCTGAACTAGCCGCATTAACCATACTTGAGCTTTTCTTCAGTTCCTAACAATCTCCCCCTAACTTGACTTTTAGGAAGAGAAGTCAAGTTCTTCAAATCTTCTTCAAGATGCTTTCAACACTTCAGTTCACACTCTTAGATTAGGATCCAAACCCAAACTTTGATTAATGATTCTGCTAATCACAATCTTTGCCATTTCTGAATCTTTTGAACATGTAAGCTTTGCATTCAACATTGCTTGTAATTTGGCCTTGCTGTGATCATAGATTTTATCAACTAAGTAGCACTCATGATAAGCTCTGTCCACAGTGATGACATAGACTCCACACCTTTCAAATATCATCCAGTTCTCTATTCTTTGGAATTTATTCTGTAGATGCAAATCTCTGATCACATGTTGAACTTTTCTAGGATCAAACATCATGCATAAGTACTCCATAGCTAATCTGATTAAGCTCATTCCTTCTCCTTTCAGCTCCTTTTCATATATCTCCAACCCAACTTTAAACATCTCTTCTAAATCTGATCTTGAACAGCTTCTTATGAGTCTACCCCAAGTAGAGTACACTTCATATATATCTCCCATTCTCTTAAGCCTGAAGTATTTCTTCCTTTGATCTTCCAAAATATCCCAAAAGATGACTTCTGGAGCTTTCATAGAAATGGGGTCAACTGAAACTGGTTCATCAGCTGTTGTATTCATATATAGATCAAGATTATATTGCTTATTGGATTGTTCTAAGTTCTTTACAGATTCAGTTGTAGAAGTAACTGAAGCTTCTGTTGTTTCTTCTGTTTCTTCAATTCTTGGCCTTTTGTTCTGCTTCTTAGAGGCAATTGACTTCACCCTCTTCCCAGATGTAGCTTCTACACCAACACCCTCATGTTCTTCCTTCATCTCTTCAGTTTTATCTTTTAAAGGTGTGGTCTCCTCATGGAATGGTTTTTGAATGTTCAGATCATGCCTTTCCTTCATTCTTCTCTCAGCCTCTTCCCTTTGGACTGAATCACCTTGAAGCTTAAGCATCTCTTTCTGATACAACTCCTCAACCTGAGTGTATGCCATGTTGGAGAACATTTCCCCCTTAACACCAATTGCACCTTTCAGGAAATTTATCATCTTTCTTCTTTCCTGATTGGCCAAAAATGTTTTGGAGGGTTGTCTTTTCTGTTTTTGAATTTGCATCTTTTTAACTTGAAGTTTCTTGGCTTGAGCTGCTTCTTTGATGCTTTTCTGATATTCTACATTCAATTTTCTAGCCATGATCTTTGCAAGCTCTCTATCCTTCTCTGATTGAAGTTGTTCTTCCTTTTCCAATTCAGCCTGAAGTAGCTTTGCCATTTCTTCATCCAACTCAATCTGACTCTTTTTCTTGGCAGGCAGTTCAGTTTCAACCATTTTCTCCTTTCCTTTTCCTTTTGTCTCCTTTGCCTTTTCTGTTGCCTTTTGTTGACCTTTTCCTTCATTGATGACTACTCCCTTGGCCTTTTGAGAAGCCTCAGGAGTGTCATTCTTTGCTTTGACTAGTGTTTCTGCAATCTCCATTTCTTCAACAGAAAGCCCTGTTACTGCTGCTTCTGTTACTGCTGCTTCAGCAGTATTAACAGTTTCTGCTGCTTCAGCAGCATTAACAGTTTCTACTGCTTCAGCAAATTCTGGTTCTTTTTCTGCCTCTTCCTCCCCCTCAATCTCAAATGCCCTCTCGGCTGTACTTTCTTTCTCTGTTTCAGCTTCTTTCTCCCCCTTGTTGGAAGCATCTTTATTATTTGACCTCTTCTTCAACACAAACTGCTTTCTCCTCTTCTTGTGCACCAACCTTGTCACCATTTTCTTTAACTTGGTAATCTGGACTTGTTGTGACATGATTACCAGCTTCATCTCTTCAATTTCTTTCCCTTGTTTGAGAACATCTTGGTTGATGTTGCCCATTGTTTCCATCAATTCATAGTAGTTATATCTGTCCTCACCTTCTCCAGAAGGGTTACCCTCTATTGAAGGATCATGGGATCTTTTTGTAGTGGAAGCCTTCTGCCTAGCAGAAGCACTATCCACCCCCTTGGTTTCTTGGCACCGGGGACCTTTGAATGATTGCTCATTCAAAGTTGCCATGGGAGAGGTCTTATTTATGTTACCACTGTCCTCCTCTGTGCTAGCAGAAGTAGTGGCAACCTCAGTACCCATATGCTCAGCCTCCACCTCAGAGAGCACCTCCTTGGGGTTGGGAGACACCCTTGTGGTTTCCCTATAGATATTCTCTAAGGGAGAATCCTCCCTTAGAGGGCTTAAAGGCTTAGGGGTTGATGGTACAAGAAGGGAAGGAGCCTTCTTTACCTGTTTCCTTTTGTATGTTTGGGTGATTGGTGAAGTTGGTTTATCAAGAAGAGACTGGGGAATTGATTTAGAGTTGGAAGGTTGGGATTGGCTAGCAGTGGGTTGGTCTAATGGGGGCCTTGACCCTGCTGCCATACCTTCATCAGTTTGGGACACCACCATCATTGTAGAGAACAATGGGGTGTCAGCTCCTTCCGAGTCCAGAGGGGATCTTTTCATGTTTGAAAAGACCTTACCTTTGGGAATTTTTGGTACATATACCCCATCAAAATGAGGTATATCCGTCAATTCATGGTTAATAACTTCTTGGACAAACCTGGGGTACATATAAAAGCTCTTTTTACTTCCCAGGTTTGAGACAAGATCATTAAAAATTATTTGGGAAAAATTATACTTTCTGGCAGTGGCTAAGCATACCAAAGCATAAGCAATGGTGCTACTGAACTCACTCCATCCAGTAGTCTTTTTAGAGATACAGTGCATAAGGGTATGGACAAAGAAACGCCATTGGGGTGAAAATTTGGCTTTTGAGAACTTGAACACACCCAATGGGCCTCCACACCCCATTCTTGTAAGAGTAGAAAACAGTTCATCATTAGAGATAGAAGTTATACCAGAGGCATCGTCTAGACGTAGACTGATGCGAAGTACCTCTTCAGTAACCGTCAAGGGTTTGTCACACACCCTTGTTTTGATTATTTGCACACCATTCTCAGTAACAATGGTGGCATTTGCCCAGAATTGCCTCTGATGCTCTATGAAGATGGTGGGAGATATAGTGAGAGCATGGGCAATATGGCTTGCTTTGAGGAAATCCACAATCTGGTGAAAACCAGCGGCCTGTTTGGGCTTCTGTAGCATCGCGATTTCATTATGCTCGTCTATGAATGCCATTGATGCCATTGATCTTGAAGTTTCTTGCCTGAAAACTTTGAACTTGAGAGAGAAAGGGTTTAGAGCGCAAGTGAATAGTATGCAAAGAGTCGTTATGAACTTTTAGGCGGGCAAATGGTATTTATAGTATTCGGGACATAAGCAGTAGTAACCAAGAGCAGTATTAACTACTAGCAGTATTAACTGAAAGCAGTATTAACTACTAGCAGTATTAATCTGAAAGCAGTATTAACCACTAGCAGTATTAACTGAAAGCAGTATTAACTACTAGCAGTATTAACTGAAAGCAGTATTAACTACTAGCAGTATTAACTGAAAGCAGTATTAACTACTAGCAGTATTAACTGAAAGCAGTATTAACTACTAGAAGTATTAACTGAGAGCAGTATTAAAAATGCACTGGCAGTATTAAAAATGCACTGGCAGTATTAACAATGCACTGACAGTATTAACAATACTTACTCTTTTCAACTTGTGATGAACTGAGTACTGCTATGTATTCCCTGAAAAGAAAGATTAGAACCACCAAGAATAAACAATATACAGGTATTGTACCACTTTTTGAGAAGGTGTTTATTCAGAGTTGATCATTCCCACACTTGTTACCAAGAAAGTGAATCTACCCACATCAAAGGCTTTGGTGAATAGATCAGCAAACTGGTTGTCAGTATGAACCTTTACAACTTGAATAAGTTTCTTTTCATTACAGTCTCTTATGAAGTGATACCTGATCTCAATGTGCTTTGTCTTTGAGTGCTTGACAGGATTATTCACAATGCTAATAGCACTGCTATTATCAATAAAAATTGGAGTGTGTAGAAAGGTTACCCCATAGTCCAGCATTTGATTTTGAATCCATAAGACTTGAGAACAGCAACTTGCAGCTGCTATGTACTCTGCCTCTGTTGTAGATGTGGACATTGTGGTTTGTTTCTTGCACTGCCATGACACTAGTCTTGCACCCAAAAACTGACATCCTCCAGAAGTAGATTTTCTGTCCAAGTTTGCTCCACCTAGATCACTATCTGAGTATGCAAGTAGGTCAAAGGATGAGTCATGAGGATACCAAAGTCCCAATCTGGGTTGCCCTTTGAGATATCTGAATATCCTCTTAACAGCTTGATAGTGAGATTACTTTGGCCTAACTTGGAATCTTGCACATACACAGACTGGAAACATTATATCTGGCCTAGAGGCTGTAAGATACATGAGAGAGCCAATCATGGATCTATAGTGATGAACATCCATATCCTCCCCCTCAAGATCTGCTGTTATCTGCTTGTGTGTCTCCATAGGTGTGCTGGCAGGTTTTGAATCTGAGAAACCAAACTTGGTTAGAATGTCCTGCACATACTTGGACTGACAGATAAAGATTCCATCTGACTTCTGTTGAACTTGGAGTCCAAGAAAAAAAGTAAGTTCCCCCATGGAACTCATTTTGAACCTTTGATGCATTAGTTCCTCAAACTCCTTGCACATGTTGTCTCTTGTAGATCCAAAGATGATATCATCAACATAGATTTGGACCAGCAAGATGTCCTTCTTCTTTCTCTTGATGAATAAAGTCTTATCAATGACTCCTCTTTCAAAGCCATTTTCCAAGAGATAGGATGACAAAGTGTCATACCATGCTCTTGGAGCTTGATGCAGTCCATAAAGTGCTTTCTTCAATTTGTATACCCTGTCTGGATAGCTTGGGTTTTCAAACCCTGGTGGTTGACAGACATATACTTCTTCTTCAATTGAGCCATAAAGAAATGCACTTTTCACATCCATTTGATAGACTTTGAATTTCATATAAGAAGCATAAGCCAGGAATAATCTAATTGCTTCTATCCTGGCCACAGGTGCAAATACTTCATCATAGTCGATTCCCTCTTCTTGTGTATACCCTTGAGCCACCAGCCTTGCTTTATTCCTTATCACTATACCTCTTTCATCTCTCTTATTCCTGAAGATCCATTTTGTTCCTATTGCTCTTTGGCCTTTAGGAACATCTACCAGATCCCAAACATCTTGCAGCTTGAATTGCAGTAGCTCTTCTTGCATTGCTTCTATCCAACTGGACTCTTTCATAGCACCATGTGCCTTCTTAGGCTCAAGCTGGGATAAAAAACAAGAGAGCACTGTATGCTGTTGGTCTTGCATTTCTTGCAGCCTGCTTTGATTTCTAGTCATCATAGGAGAGGATATATCTCCTATTACCAGCTGTGGAGGATGATTCTTTTGAATTCTGGTGTGATGATTAGGTTCTTCATTAAGTCCCACCTCTAGATTGGAGTCATTCAACTCAACTGAGGTGTTTTCAGCAGCTACTTCTGATTCTTTATTGTCTTGAGTCTCCTCATCTCTACTTTCTTCTTCACTCTGACTTGGTCCAGTAGATGGTTCCTTTTCACAGTCTTCAACAGGATCCACTGTGGGTATGGGAAAGATCACAGATTGGGATAAGCTGTCTTGAACTTGTGTAGTTCCTGATCCTCCACTCCCTGAACCTGCATAATCATCACTACTGACACCAAAAGAGTTAGTTAGTGAATCAATGTCAAATAGCCACTGAGGACCAGACCCAATTGGATTTGGTGTGTTCTCATTGCATTTGACATTGTCACTTTCTTCAATTATTCTGGAAGAAGAGTTAAAAACTCTGTAAGCCTTACTCTGAGATGAGTAACCAACAAGAAATCCATCATCTGCTTTGCTATCAAACTTACCTAAGTGAGATTTGGTATTGAGAATAGTACAAGGACACCCAAAAGGTTTGAAGAATCCAATAAATGGTTTTCTTTTATTTAAAAGCTCATATGGGGTCTTGTTCTTTGGCTTGACCACTAGGACTCTGTTTTGGACATAACAGGCAGTATTAACTGCTTCAGCCCAGAAGGTAATTGGCAGTTTTGAATCAGCCAACAGAGATCTAGCATCCTCTATTAGTGTCCTATTTCTCCTCTCAGCAACTCCATTCTCAGCAACTCCATTCTGTTGAGGAGTCCTAGGGGCACTATATTGTCTCTCAATGCCTTTCTCTTCACAAAAGGTGTTTAGATCAAGATTTTTAAATTCAGTCCCATTATCTGATCTAATGACTTTTACTTTTTGATTAGTTTGGTTTTCAATTCTTAGGATAAAGGATTTAATCAGTCCACTTGTCTCATCCTTAGTCCTTAGAAAATATACCCAAGTAAATCTGGAGTAATCATCAACAATAACCAAGCAGTAAGATTTCTTGCCTATACTCATAACATTTGTAGGACCAAACAGATCCATATGCAGTAATTGGAGACAAGAAGAAATAGAGTTTAACTCTTTGGTCTTATGAGAAGTTTTGTGCTGTTTGCCTTTAAGACAAGCAACACAATGATCATCACATGAAAAGACTTTTGATGGTAAACCTCTTACAAGGTTGTTTTTAACAAGTTTGTTCATAGTCTTGAAATTCATGTGACACATCCTTCTGTGCCAAAGAGAGGATTCATCCACAGAAGCTTTTGAAACAAGACAGTTCATGGATGAATCACTATCAACATTGTCCATATCTAGACAATAAACATTGTCCTTTCTTGGAGTTCTAAGTAGTATCATGCTTTCATCAACTACCTTGAACCCTGGAGCAAGGATCATACACTCTGTGTTTGTAAATAATATGCTATGTTGTTTGTCACAAACCTGTGATACACTTAACAGGTTGTACTTCAATTGATCAACATAGTAGACATTCTCAAATGTCATCTTACCTTTTGTAACATTACCTTTTCCACTTATTTTACCACCAGTAAGATTATCTCCAAAAGCAACATGTCCTCCATTGATATGCTTGAAATCCTGAAGGCATGACATGTTGCCTGTCATGTGCCTAGAGCAACCACTATCTACATGCCAAATGTTCTTTCCCTTGAGCTGTTGGTTGCCCTGCACATAAGATAAATCAGTTAGTATGAATTAGGAACCCAAGCCAAGGTGGTCTTGGGTACCCCTTTCTCATCAAAATACTTGCATTCTTTCTTGACAAGATTTTTAAACTTTGACTCCTCATTTCTGGAGTACTTTGTCACAATGATAGGCTTGGAAACACATTTGCTAGAAGCAGTACTGGTTTTAGAAGTACTAACTGCATTAGCAGCACTTGCATGCTTAGCAGTATTAACCTTATTAGAAGTAGTAACTGTGTTAGCAGCAGTAACTGTGTTAGCAGTATTCATCTTTGAAGAGGTACTGACAGTATTAGCAGCATTAAAGTTTTCAGTAGTACTAACACTGGTAGCAGCAGTAATGCTTCTAGCAGCACTATCTCTGTCAGCAGTACTAACAGTTTTAGTGCTTCTAGGCACCCATATTTTAATACTTTCCTTCAAAACCTTTTTCTTCATGGGGCCTTTGTTTTCAACAGATTTCTTCACCAATTATTTCTTTCCAGCCTTCCTATAACCAACAGGTTTTTGTACAAATCTTTGAAAGTTCGTCTGTTGTTTAATTGGGTTAAAGAAACAATGCTTAGCCAAATGGTTTAACTTTCCACATATGAAACAAGGCTTTGGTCTATTGATTTTACTCAGATCAATGCCTTGTTTTTGTGCCCATTGGTTATTCCAGTTTCTCTGATTTCCCCTTAGTTTATCATGTTTTTGGGGCTTAGATTTATTGCATGCACACTGTTTGCAACGGATAGGGTTCACAACAGTGGTCTGCTTATAGTGAACTTTCTTGTTCTTTCCCTCAGTCTTCTCTATCTCATTGGATTTGATCCAATGCTTTCCACATCCCTCATTGGTGATTATGTGGTTTTCTTTAGGAATCTCACCACTCACAGTGTTGTCCTTATCCTTGACAACTTCTTTCTCAGTTTTATCCTTAACAACTACTTCATCTAAGGGATCTATCTCAGTGGCTCCCTTAGGTAGGTCCTTCCTATCCTTTGTTTCTAACAAATCTGAACTAGGAGGGATGTAGTTGTTGTTATAGGGTGGTGGTGTGGTATTGTACCCTATTCCTCTTCGCAGTTTATCATGAATCTGAGATTGTAGTAAAGAATCCATTGCTTTAGAGGCATTGAAAAACTTTTCTACATCTAGCTTGACTTTAGCTAGTTCTACCCTTAGCTTTTCACTCTCTTCTTTGGATCTGGTCAGTTGAAGTTCTAAGTCATTCTTCTCCCACTTCCAGTAGTTTGTGTCATATGAGTGTTGAAGCTCATTGGCTTGAAAACCCTTGATCTTCTCTTCAAATCTCTCAACTATCCTCACATAATCTTTTATGTCCTTTTCCAATCTCTTAAGGTCATTACTCATGTTCTGATTGTGATCCCTATACCTTTTAACAGTGTTAATGCAATTTTGAGAACATAGATTGGAAGTTACCTCTGTTGGGAGATCAGACACCTCTGCCATTAAAGCTTGGTTTTGAATGGCTTCTTCAGCTTGATCACTCCAATCAAATCCCATACCTTGTTGAGAGACAAGGGCTTGTGCAGAGTTTCTGTTATTATTGAAGCTTCCAGATTGAGCTTGTTGGTGGTTATTGTTTTGAGGCATTCCACTTCTGCATTCTCTAGCAAAGTGTCCTTTCTGATGGCATTTATAGCATTCCACCTTTGACTTGTCAAAACCTGCTCCATCTTCTCTTCTTTGTGAGAAGTTGTTCCTTCCAGTTCTTTTGATGAACTTCTTAACTCTCATAGAGAGCATGGCCATCTGCCATTTAATGTCCATCTCTTCAAGATCATCTGGATGGAGTTGCTCCAAGTCATCATTAATGAGAGAAGAGTTTCCATGACTTGCTAGAAAGGCTTCAAATACAGTTTCAGTGCCTTTATCTTGAGGTGCTCCATTGGCAGTACTAACTGATTCAGGGATGGAAGTAGAATCAGTTGATGCTGAAAGGAGTGCAGCATTGTGAACATACCCAAAAGGCCTCTTCTTAGCCTCTACCTCAGATTCAAAAACTCTTAGATCATTATATAGATCATCAAGTTCCTTTTCTTCCAGTTGATCATTCTGTCTGAAAGACACAGTATACATGGTCCATTCATCACTCAGGGACCTTAGAAACTTTCTGTTCAGATCATCTTGATCAATTTGTACTCCCACTGTAGCAAGTTCACCAATAAGCTTGTTGAACCTGTCAAAAGTTTGAGTCATGGACTCATTCTTGGTTGACATAAAGTTCTCATATTGTTGCTTCAGAATGGCTTTCTGATTTCTCTTGGTACTTTTGGTACCTGAGAATCTTTTCTCTAGAGCATTCCAGAGCATCTCTGCATCAGTGCAGTTGCAGAACTGATGTTGGTATTCATTGGGGATAGCCAAGAGCAAAGTGCTCAATGCTTTCATCTCTGTTTGTCTAGTCTTTCTTTCAGCATCAGTTTTTGGTGGAGTTCTCTTTCCATCTGCACCAATCTTTCCTGCTTCAGAAGGGCCATTCTCAATGATGTACCACATAGAATAGTCAGTGAGGAGTATGTACTGCTTGATTCTGATCTTCCACATATCGAATTCATTGGGTCTGAGCATTGGAACCTTTGAGACTAGAGTACTGTTTGATTCTGCAAAGTTTTCCATGATGAATGAATAGATTTTTCTGAGAGAACAGGCTCTGATACCACTTGTCAGGATCGAATTCTCAACAAGAATAAAGTCTCAGAAACAATATCAAAGAAGTTGCGGAAAAACACTTTGATATTCAATGTAACAGTAAACAAACAGTATATGATTAACAACTTGCAAACTTGTATTAAAATCACAAGATTACACACTCAACCTCAATCTTGAAGAACAAGCTCTTTCAAGACGAATTCTACTTCTCTAGAATTAGGAACTATGCCTTGAGGTTGATTTTCTCTTAAACAAAAACATAGAATGAATAATTATCAAAGTTATCTCACTATTCTAAACAATCTATACATATACTGAACAAAAAGATAATTACAAATAAATAGAATATCTTCAGTATATCTTCCATGAATATCTTCAGAATATCCAGCTGTCATTCTTCTAATTCAAATCTTCATCTTATAAGTAACATTAATCAGCTTGGCAGTATTAACTACTAAGCAGCACTAACCACTAGCAGCACTAACTAGCTAAGCAGTACTAACTTTGTTCAAGCAGCACTAACTTTGACTAGCAGTATTAATTCTACTAGCAGTAGTAATACTCAGCAGTATTAATCTTTGAAGTCCTCTAGCAGTAGTAATTCTGAACTAGCAGCATTAACCATACTTGAGCTTTTCTTCAGTTCCTAAGAAGCTTTCATGAATATTATCTGGTGGATAAGATATATGATCACAGCCTAGCCAAGCTACATGGGATGCTGAAAGCCAAACTAATATGTCCTCAAGGCTCAGAAATGGCAAGGATTATGGTTAGCAGGATCATCAATCAAAGTCTGGGACTGGATCCAAATTTGGGCAACTGAGCTGAAGTGTTGAAAGCATCATGAAGACCATATCATGAAGAACTTAACTTCTCTTTCTGAAAAGTTAAGTTAGGGGGAGATTGTTGGGTCTGATTATACTAAGTATGGTTTATGTTGCTGATTAATGTTGCTAAGTGATTACTACTGCCAAACTATCAAGATTACTACTGCTAGTAGAATTAATACTGCTTGAAGAGTTAGTGTTGTTACTTGAATAGTTAGTACTGCTTGGAGAGTTAGTACTGCTAGTTGTTAGTACTGCTGAAGATTAATGCTGCTGAAGATGGTTAATACTTCTGAAGATAATTAGTGCTGCTTCTAAAGATAAAGATGATTTGGAGATAAAGACAAGCTGGAGATAAGATTGAAGATAATTATGGTATTGATGCTGAAGATCAATTGTATTTTGATAATTATCTTGTATTCAGTCTTGTATATATAGTTTAGAAGTAATTGATAGTAAAAAAATTATTCATTCATATGTTTTGTTAGAGAGAATTAACCTCAAGACTAGTTTAGATCCTTTCTATAGAGAAGAATAGAACGTCTGTTGAGTCTGTTCAACAGATTGAGGTTTTGTGTGTAATCATCAAGTTGAATCAATATAAACTTGTGATTTGAGTTTGATATACTGTTTCATTGATTGTTAGTGTTAAAGTGTTTTTCCGCAACTTCTTTAGCATTGATTCTTAGTGTGTGTGAATTAAATTCTTGTTTGAATTTCGATCCTGACAAGTGGTATCAGAGCATTGTTAAACTCAGAAAAACAACAATCATCATGGATGGTTCAAGTGATAGTGTTTTGGTCTCAAAGGTTCCAATGCTCAGATCTAATGAGTTTGACATGTGGAAGATTAGGATCAGGCAATACATCCTTCTCACAGATTACTCTATGTGGGACATCATTGAGAATGGCCCATCTAATGAAGGAAAGATTGGAGCAGATGGAAAAAGAATCCCACCAAAGACAGATGGAGAGAGGAAGATAAGGCAGACATAGATGAAAGCCTTGAGCACACTGCTCTTGGCTATTCCTAATGAGTATCAACACCAATTCTGCAACTGCCCAGATGCTTTGGAATGCTCTAGAGAAGAGATTCTCTGGTACCAAAAGTACCAAGAGAAATGAGAAGGCAATATTGAAGCAACTGTATGAAAACTTCATGTCAACTAAGAATGAGTCCATGACTCAAACTTTTGACAGGTTTAACAAGCTGATTGGTGAACTAGCTACTGTTGGAGTGCAGATTGATCAAGATGATGTAAACAGAAAGTTCTTAAGGTCCCTTGGAGATGAATGGACCATGTATATTGTCTCCTTCAGACAGGATGAGAAGTTGGAGGACAAAGAACTAGATGATCTTTATAATGACTTAAGGGTGTTTGAGGCTGAAGTTGAAGCCAAGAAAAGACCATCTGGATACACTCATAATGCTGCCCTTTTATCATCTTCTTCTTCTACTGTTTCTGCTGCTAATACAGAATCAGTTAGTACTGCTTATGTATCTATGCAGGATGTATCTAATGACTCTGTATTAGAAGCTTTTCTTGCTAGTCATGCTAATTCTGGTTTAATTAATGATGATCTTGAACAAATTAATGCAGATGACCTTGAGGAGATGGATATAAAGTGGCAGATGGCCATGCTAACTATGAGGGTAAAGAGATTCATAAAAAGGACTGGAAGGAACAACTTTTCTCAGAGGAGAGAAGATGGTGTTGGGTTTGACAAGTCAAAGGTGGAGTGCTACAAGTGTCACAAGATGGGACACTTTGCAAAAGAATGCAGAGGAGGAACTCCTCAACAATATGGAAGCAACCACCAGTAAGCACATTCCTCAAGCTTCCAAAACAATAGAAACTCCACTCAAGCTCTTGTTTCTCAAGAAGGAATGGGATTTGATTAGAGTGATCAAGCAGAAGAAGCTGTTCAGAATCAATCCCTGATGGCAGAAGTCTCAGAATCTTCAAGCACAGATATTCCAACAGAGGTAAAAACTAAACTGTGCACTGAAGAGTGTCTTCAAACTGTTAAAAAGTACAGGGATCATAACCAAAGCATGTGTGACGACCTTAAAAGGTTAGAAAGAGATATAAGAGAGTATAAAGTGATTGTTGAGAAGTTTGAAGATCAAATCAAGGCTTACAAGGCCAATGAACTTCAGCATTACTATGACACAAATTACTGGAAGTGGGAGAAAGATCAATTAGAGATTCAAATAGAAAAATCTAAAGAGGAGTGTGAGAAGATAAAGAGTGAGTATGAGAAAGCTAAGCTTGACATTGAGAAGTTTTCTTATGCTTCCAAAGCAATGGACTCTTTGCTTAAAGCTCAAGTTCATGATAAGATCAAGAGTGGTATAGGATACAATGCAACACCTCCACCTTATAACAATAATTATATCCCTCCCTCTTCAGATCTCTTAGAAAACAAAAATAAGGAGGACTTACCTATAGGAGCAACAGAAGTAGATCCTATAGATAGTGTGGTGGTTGAAGAAGAGAATGAGGAAGAGAATTCTGAGAATAAGAATGCAGAAGAGATTCCTGTAGAAAATCATATCCTTACCAATGAAGGGGGAGGTAAACCATTCATCAAGAGTGAAAAGGTGGATAGCTCAAAGAGAGAAAAGGGAAAGGTACAGGGAGTCCACTATATGCAGACCACAGTTGTGAATCCCTGTACATGTAAAAAGCACCAGCCCCAAAAACATGATAAAACAAGGGGTAATCAAAGAAACTGGAATAATCAGTGGGCACAAAAACAAGGGGTTGATCTGAGTAAAATCAATAGACCAAAACCTTGTTTTATTTGTGGAAAGCTTAACCATATTGCCAAATACTGTTATTTCAATCCTATGAACCAGAGGATAAATTTTCAAAGACATATACAAAATCCTGTTGGCTATAGGAATCAAAGAAGGATCATATGGCTGAAAATGCAAAAAGAGCACCTTTAAAAGCTCATGCTCAAAACAAGTTTGCAAAGTCAAAGAAAAATACTCCAAATAAGCCAAGGAGTAACTTAAAGAAAAATAAAGCAAACAACTTTGTTCAGGTTTGGGTTTCAATAGTAAAGAAATCTGTTAGTACTGCTGACAAAAATAATTCTGCTGCAAGCAATACTACTGCTAACAATGTTAGTACTGCTAATCCAAGTAGTACTTCTAATAAAGTTAGTACTGGCAATCAAGTTAGTATTGCTTCCAGTAACAAACCCATTATTGTGACAAAGTATTCAAGCCATAAGATTCCCCAGTCTGAAAAGCTCATCAAAACTGATTGTGAATATGTTGATGAGAATGGGAAACCCAAGACTACTTTGGCTTGGGTTCCTACTAAAATCTAACTGTTCCACTTTATGTGCAGGGCAACCAACAGCAAAAAGGGAAGAGCATTTGGCATATTGATAGTGGTTGCTCTAGGCACATGACAGGCAACAAGTCCTGCCTACAAAACTTCAAAAGAATTGATGAAGGACATGTTGCATTTGGTGATAATCCATCTGGAGGAAAGATTAGTGGAAAAGGTATTGTGTCAAAGGGTAAGATGACCTTTGAGGATGTCTACTATGTTGAGCAATTGAGATACAACCTGTTAAGTGTATCACAGGTTTGTGACAAGAAACATAGTATATTGTTTACTGATACTGAATGTATTATCCTTGCTAAAGGGTTCAAGGTAGTTGATGAGGTAGTTGATGAAAGTATGATACTACTGAGAACACCAAGAAAGGACAATGTTTATTGCTTGGATTTAGAGAATGTATCTAATGATTCATCATTTAATTGTCTATTTTCAAAAGCTTCTGTTGATGAATCATCTCTTTGGCACAGAAGGATGTGTCACATGAACTTTAAAACAATGAATAATCTTGTGAAAAACAACCTTGTAAGAGGTTTACCACAAAAGGTATTTTCATGTGATGATCATTGTGTTGCATGTCTTAAAGGCAAACAGCACAAAACTTCTCATTAGTCCAAAGAGATAAATACAATCTCTTCACCTCTTATTTTATTGCATATGGATCTGTTTGGTCCTACAAATGTGATGAGTATTGGCAAGAAATCTTATTGCTTAGTTATTGTTGATGATTTCTCCAGATTCACTTGGGTCTATTTTCTGAGGACAAAGGATGAGACAATTGGCCTGATCAAATCCTTTATTCTCAGAGTTGAAAACCAAACAAATCAAAGAGTTAAAATCATCAGGTCTGATAATGGAACTGAATTTAAAAACCATGATCTAAACAGCTTATGTGAGGAAAAAGGTATTGAGAGACAATACAGTTCTCCTAGGACCCCTCAACAGAATGGAGTTGATGAGAGGAGAAATAGGACACTGATTGAAGCTGCAAGATCCCTGTTGGCAGACTCAAAACTGCTTGTTACATTTTGGGCAGAAGCAGTTAATACTGCTTGTTATGTTCAAAACAGGGTTCTAATAGTTAAATCTCAAGGCAAGACACCATATGAACTTTTTAACAAGAAGAAACCTTTTATTGGATTTTTCAAACCATTTGGATGTCCTTGCACAATTCTTAATACCAAAACTCACTTAGGCAAGTTTGATAGCAAAGCAGATGATGGATTTCTGGTTGGTTACTCATCCCAAATTAAGGCTTACAGAGTATATAATACCTCTTCTAGAATAATTGAGGAAAGTGACAATGTCAAATGCAATGAGAGCACACGAAATAAACTTGGTACAGGCTCTGATTGGCTTTTTGACATTGATTCACTAACTAATTCTTTGGGTTTCAGTTATGAGAATAATGTAGGAACAGGGACAGAATCAGTACAAGACAAAAGACAAGATTTTGTGGTATTCCCAATCCCTACAGCTGATTCTACTGAACTCTGTGTTCAAGAGAAGAAAGATGCTTCAGATTCAAAGGATACTGAAACTGCTCAGAATGAAGAGGAGAGAGGTGAAAAGGAGGATCAACTTTTGACTTCAGAACAGCTAGAACCTGAGATGCCTGCATTGGCAGAAGATGATACTGATGATGAGAACTCCTCAGTGTTTGGTGGCAGCTCTCCTGAAAAGAATGACTCTAATCTGGATGCAGGGATTAATAAAGAGGCTATTCATCAAAAAAAAGTGCATAAAGATCATCCTCCTCAGTTGGTGATTGGTGACATCAATTCTCCAATCATCACAAGGAATCAGAGTAAGTTGGGAGGATTAAAAGACCTACAATCAGGCTTACTATCTTGCTTTCTATCTTAGGTTGAGCCCAAAAAGGCACATGATGCAATGAAAGATCCAAGCTGGATAGAGGCAATGCAAGAGGAACTGCTGCAGTTTGTACTGCAAAATGTATGGGATTTGGTAGAACTGCCTAAAGGACACAGAGCTATAGGGATAAAATGGATTTTCAGAAACAATAAGGATGAGAAAGGGATAGTGATCAAGAACAAGGCTAGATTGGTAGCACAGGGGTACACTCAAGAAGAAGGAATTGATTATGAAGAGGTTTTTGCACCAGTGGCTAGGATTGAGGCAATTAGGCTATTTTTAGACTATGCTTCTTTCATGAAGTTCAAAGTCTACCAAATGGATGTGAAAAGTGCTTTTCTATACGGCAAAATTGAAGAAGTATATGTCTGTCAGCCTCCAGGGTTTGAAAATCCCAAGTATCCTGACAGAGTATACAAATTGAAGAAAGCACTGTATGGACTACATCAAGCACCAAGAGTTTGGTATGACACCTTGTCTACCTATCTCTTGAAAAATGGTTTTGAGAGAGGAACCATTGACAAGACTCTGTTCATTCAAAGGAAGAAGAAGGACATCCTGTTAGTGCAAATCTATGTGGATGACATCATATTTGGATCCACAAAAGATCATTTGTGCAGATATTTTGAAGAATTAATGCATAAGAGATTCAAGATGAGTTCTATGGGTGAACTTACTTTCTTCCTTGGGCTACAAGTTAAGCAGCAACAAGATGGAATCTTCATAAGCCAAACCAAGTTTGGGTTCTCAGATTCCAAACCTGCAAGCACACCCATGGAGACACACAAACAGATTACTGCAGATCTTGAGGGAGAGGATGCGGATGTTCATTATTACAGATCCATGATTGGCTCTCTCATGTATCTCACAGCTTCTAGACCAGATATCATGTTCCTTGTTTGTGTGTGTGCAAGATTTCAAGTTAGGCCAAAGCAATCACATTTTCAAGCAGTCAAGAGGATATTCAGATATCTCAAAGGTCAACCCAGATTAGGACTTTGGTATCCTCATGACTCACCATTTGACCTACTTGCATATTCAGATAGTGATTTGGGTGGAGCTAACTTGGACAGAAAGTCTACAACTGGAGGATGTCAGTTTTTGGGTGCAAGACTAGTATCATGGCAGTGTAAGAAGCAAACCACAGTGTCCACTTCAACAACAGAAGCAGAATACATAGCTGCTGCAAGCTGCTGCTCACAAGTGCTATGGATTCAGAATCAAATGATGGACTATGGTATGACATTTCTTCACACTCCTATTTTCATAGACAACAGCAGTGCTATTAGCATTGTTAATAATCCTGTCAAGCATTCAAAAACAAAGCATATAGAAATAAGGTACCATTTTATAAGAGACTGTAATAAGAAGAAGCTAATTCAGGTCCAGAAAGTACACACAAGTAACCAGTTTGCTGATCTATTCACAAAAGCTTTTGATGTGGGTAGATTCACATTCCTGGTCACAAGTTTGGGCATGATGAACAATGAATAAGTATATTCTCATTCTCTTTATGTACCTATATAGAATAAGTATATTCACAAGTGTGGTCATGATGAACAATGAATAAGGAATATCCTCTATCTGGTCGGTATGGGCAAGGTTCGGACCATGCCGTCCTGTTTCAATACCTTGTTGCACTAGTACTGCAGAGGTAGTGGTGTGGGATGCACTGGGAGTTTGGGTAGGATGTGTGCTCAAGGCATCTTTTACTCGACTCTCCTCCTGCGATTTTTTATCATCTTCTTCCCTTTCATCATCACTTTGTGACTTTCCAGTCACATCTTCAATCTCCATCTCCACCGTTTCTCCTAAGCCCTCTGAGTACCTAAGTATGACCTCTTTAGAAATCTCTGTGGCCAGTTTCAGAGGGCTCTAAGGTCTTTACTAAAGGGTTTCTTCGAAGATTAGGGCTCTTCATCTTGTCCTCTGCAGAGGTTCTTCAGCACCCTCTGCAGGTTTATTCGGAGTAGTAAAGGCCTCAACCTTAGCTTCCTCAGACTTTTCCTTCTCTTCCAGTTTTTGCAGTTTCTACTTCTTCTTCTTCTTTTCATAAGATTTAACCACCTCTGTGGTTTCCTATGCTACAGCCTTTTCTTTTCTTGGCTTCTTTGATTTTGGAACCTCTACCTCTTCGGTTCTCTTCCTATCTTGTTTCTTTTTCTCCTTTTTAGCACTCCCCATCCCCTTCTCTAAGTCTACTCTCCTCTCACTCACTTTTTGTGCCTCTATGGCCACAGCTTCTGCTCCCTCAATGAACTCATCCCTAAGATAGACAACTATTTCTCCAACTTGAAATCCTACATGCGGGGGGGGGGGGGGGGGGGATTACAGGACTCGGTTCAGGAGTCTTGTGCCCGCGAATGTAAGCTTTAACACCCTCTTCACTACCCAAATAGGTCAGAAGACTTGGTGTCAGAGGTCGTGCGTTTGGATAGCCCGTCTTCAGAGTTGTAGGTTTGTGTGACTTCATCTCGTGAAGTTTGATCATTTTTCCTTTTGCGGGCAGCTTGCCCTCTCCAATCAGATCATCACCTAGTAGAACAGTAATGAATCTGCCGAATACTAAGTTTTTGGGCTCAGTACCTCTATCTTGATCCTACTGTTTAGAGATTACCGCGTTGCGCATCTCCCTGAAGATTAAACCTGCATAGTCCAGTGGGAGGTCGTAGTAGATCACGTACATGATAGCCAGGATGGTGTGACTCGATTGGTCAGGGCTTCCCACTTTACTTGTGAGGCATCTATTTAAGATGGAGAAAAGTACATATCACAGAGGTGGAATATTTTGTCTTCTGAAGTCTGTCCGTTTGGAAATTGGGACCGCATATCCTATGAAGTTCAGGAATTCCAACAGTTCATCCTCTGTGGGTTCATCAGAGAACTTCTTAAGGTTCAAGTAATCTTTTGTAGGAAGTTCGAAGATGTTAGCTAACTGTTTGCGGTTGATACCTAAGTCCAGAATTTTGGTCGTGGAGGGATGAGTTTCATATCCCATAATGCAATACCTATATCCGTCCATTTTCACATGTCTTGTACTCAGCCAAAATTGTTGACTGTAGTTCTCAGGAACATCAGTTCTCTTCATGGTCAGGGCCTTGACAAGAAAATGGTTTTGCAGGATCTTGATGAGGGGTTCAGCTTCAGCAGTGAATCCATTAGGGTTTAGAGTGACAAAATGGTTGTTAGGTTTGATGCTCATGTTGCTGAGATGGTAATCATGTCTTGTAAATGAGAGAATTCTGCTTGTTAACACTTGTTCTTGGCCAACAGAGTGAGAGTCGTCCTTTTGGGCTACTGAGTGTTCAGAGTGATTGGAGGCCTTAGATCCTTGGGAATCCTTGGATGGAACAAGGGAGGCCATTGCAGGAACTTAGAAGAAAAGAAGGAAGTTCTTGCTTTGGTATTTTTAAGAGAGGAAGAGTGTAGGTAAAGAAAATGGGTAACTAAGAGGAGAAGGGTTTATATAGTGAGAAAGAGGTGAAAATTTTAGGCGGTAATAAATAAAAATTTGAAATCCGTAATGAGTACAAACGGATAAGAAGTCGTTTTGAAAAGCGACGGTACAGATACGGACCAATAAGATTTTGCCACGTCAGGATAGGCGGTGCACGATCGAGTATGTGCGCCTCCCTCTATTCTCACGCTCGTCGCATTTACTATTCCCACATGACAGTGATTTTCAAAAATAACCCGCATTGAATGACCATATGGTAAAAATTCAAGAGATGAAAATGGCAGAAGCTCTGTGGGTTTAGAGCTTCTGTAGTCATGGTAGGGTTTTGAACATCAAGAAGACCTAAACAAACTTGAAAGAACTATGAGATGATCAAGGTCAAACCAAATTTCATGCTTAATGGACAAGAGACCCCTTTTGTGAGGTGCAGAGGCTCTGTGATAGGTTATAGAGGCTCTGTGGAGGACCTTAGAGGCTCTGGGGTCCAAATTTTCTAAAATGGGAAAGATTTAAAGGTTATGATCACTCAAAAGTTTTTGAAAGGATTTGAAAGGCAGAGAGAGACATATTTGAAGAATAATGTCGAGCTCCCCCTTGAGTTGTCAAGGTCTCCTTATTTTAGCTCCCCCTTGATTTGTGCTTGGATCTTTTGGAAAAAGACATTGAACAAGACACAGAGCAAGAGAGCTATTTTAAAGAAAGTTTACAGGAAGGGGAACTGTACAAGATAAAGAAAAAAGATATATACAGCAGAGGCTCTGTGCAAGGGTACAGAGGTTCTGTGATTCAACTCGTGTTTAGCATACCAATCTTGCCAACAAGAAAAGTGAATCTTTTCTCATCCAACGCCTTTGTGAAAAGGTCAGCAAGCTGGTAATCTGTGGGGACAAAGTACATTTCTATGTTCCCATGCTCCACATGATGTTTCAGAAAGTGGTACCTAATATCGATGTGTTTGGTCTTAGAGTGCTGAACAGGGTTGGCAGAGATCGCAATGGCGCTTTTGGAGTCACAGAGGATGGGGATTTTTTCAATGTCATATCCATAGTTTATGAGTTGGGTCCTCATCCACTGAACCTGTGAACAACAACTAGCGGCAGCAACGTATTTTGCTTCTGCCGTAGAGGTCGAGACATAGTTCTGTTTCTTAGAAGTCCAACTCACTAGTTTGCCTCCAAGGAATTGACAACTCCCAGAGGTACTCTTTCTGTCTAGCTTGCATCCTTCGTAATCTGAATCTGTATAAGCTACAAGATCAAAGCCAGAGTTCTCTGGATACCAGAGGCCAAGATTCTTGGTCCCTTTTAAGTATCTAAAGATCCTCTTGACAGCATGAAGATGAGATTCTTTGGGGTTAGCTTGAAATCTTGCACAGAGGCATGTAGAAAACATTATATCTGGTCGGCTTGCAGTTAAGTATAACAAAGACCCTTTCATACCTTTGTAGAGTTTACACTCCACAGATTTGCCCTCTGGGTCTGCATAAAGCTTAGATCCAGTGGCCATAGGGGTTTTCATTGGTGAAGAGTCGGAGAGCTTGTATTTTTCAAGTATGTCAGAGACATATTTTGATTGGTTTAAGAAAATGCCCTCTTTGGTTTGTTTGACTTGCAATCCTAGGAAGAAGGTGAGTTCTCCCATCATGCTCATCTCAAACTCACTCTTCATCAATGACTAAAACTTTTTACAATATGATTCATTTGTGGACCCAAAAATAATGTCGTCAACATAAATCTGCACAAGTAGAATCTCACCTTTTCTCTTCTTATGAAATAAGGTAGTATTAGTTGTACCTCTTTCGAAACCATTAGCAAGATGGAAGTTTGAGAGTCTATCGTACCAGGCTCTGGGGACTTGCTTGAGTCCGTACAGAGCCTTGTCCAAGAAGTACACGTGATTAGGGTACTTAGAGCTTTCAAACCCTGGTGGCTGTTGGACGTATACTTCTTCTTGAATCTGTCCATTTAGGAAGGCTGACTTTACATCCATCTCGAATACTTTAAAACCTCTGTGGGCTGCGAAGGCAAGAAATATTCTTATCGCCTCGAGCCTTGCCATAGGGGCAAAAGTTTCTTCATAGTCGATCCCTTCTTCTTGGCAATATCCCTTGGCTACCAGTCTTGCTTTGTTCCTGATCACCACACCGTCCTCGTCCTTTTTGTTCCTGAAGACCCATTTGGTCCCTATTGCATTTTTGCCTTTCGGCAGAGGCACTAGGGTCCATACTTCGTTTCTATCAAACTGCAGAAGCTCCTCTTGCATGGCTTCTACCTAGTTTGGGTCTTCAAGAGCTTCAGAGATCTTTTTAGGCTCGATAATACTCACAAAATTTGTATAGTAACAGAAGTTTGCAGTACTGGATCGAGTCTGGACTTTGTCAGAGGGGTCACCTATGATTTGGCTCTGTGGGTGACTTTTGGTCTATTTGGTCATACGAGGTAGGTGATCATTAGAACCCTCAGAGATCACTTCTGGAGCATGTTCTGTCTCTTGATGTTGATCACTCTCTGTTGGAGAGAGATCATTTGTACTTGCCACAGGGCTTGATTGATCAATGTGAGTTGATGTGTTGAGCTCTGTAGTGCCTTATTCAGAGTTCTCTGATTGTTCTGGTGTTGACCCTTCAGAGGTATCTTGAAGATGACCATGATCTTGATTGATCTTGGAGCCTTGTTCAGTGTTAGCCTCTGAGTGCTCCCCCTCGACATTTGCACCTACAAAAGTAGTAGAAGAGGGTGAAATATTGCTAGGACCGGTTAGAGATGTACCTGTTTGGTCTTCAGAGGCTTCAGCTCCAGAGGCTCTGTGGTCATCCTCAGAGGGTCCATCATCGTTGAACATCTCTTCAAACAAATGATGAAGATCATTTACTCTAGATGAATCACTAGATTCTTTTTCCTGAAGTTTGAGTTCTGAGTTGATTTGCTCAGAAGTCATCTGAAAAGAGTCATCAAAAGAAACATTAATACTTTCAAGTATATGTTTTTACTTGAGCACATAGACTCTATATGCCTTGGAGTTTGATGAGTAGCCAACGAATTTGGCTTCATCAGCTTTAGGACTGAATTTCCCGATTTTCTCTTTGTCGTTCAACACAAAGCATATGCACCCGAAGACGTGAAAGTACTTGATATTTGGATTCCTCTGGTTGAGCAGGTGGTAAGGGGTCTTTGCATGCCTTTTCACTATCAAAGATTGATTTTGGGTAAAACATGCAGTTGAGATGGCTTCTGCCCAAAAGGAAATCGGAAGTCCTGAGGCAGTAAGCATGGTTCTGGTGGCTTCCCCTAGTGTTCTGTTCTTGCATTCAACAACACCATTTTGTTGTGGAGTCCTTTCAGCAGAGAAGTTCTGTGAGATGCCCTCTGTCGTAAGATAGGCTTTGATGGTTGAGTTTTTGAACTCTGTGCCATTGTCACTTCAAACTCTCTTAACCCTGCAATCATGAAGAACTTGTATTCTCTTAAGGAGATTGATTAGTACCTCAGGAACATCTGATTTCTTTCGAACAAACTCCACCCAAGTATATCTAGAAAATTCATCTATGAGTACAAGGATGTACTTCTTGCCACCTAGACTCTGCACAGATATAGGACCACAGAGGTCTACATGTAGCATTTGCAGAGGTCTAGTGCAAGATATGTCTGATTTGGTCTTATGGGCAGCCCTTTTAAGTTTGCCCATTTCACATGCAGAGCATAGATGATCTCTGTCGAATCTATTACTTGGTAACCCTCTTACTAGGTCCAATTTCACAAGTTTGTCTAGAGAGTGAAAGTTTAAGTGACAGAACCTGTTATGCCAAAGCCAAGCTTCCTCATTCTTACTTGAGACCAGACAAAGCTTTTCATCCTTGTTGATCGACTTGAATTCCATGAGGTACAAATCACCTCGTCTTTTGGCTCGCAGAAACTCTGTAGTTGTGTCTTCCTTCAACAGGGAACAATATTGCTTCTTAAACATCACATCTAGTCCATTATCACAAAGTTGGATAACACTTAGCAGGTTGTGCTTAAGGCCATCCACATAAGTCACTCTGTTGACATCGATGTCTCCGTTGGCAATGACTCCATAGCCTTTGATTTGACCCTTCTTGTTATCTCCGAAGGCTACAGAACCACCTCCTTGTTTTTCTTTGTAAGCGGAGAGCAACCCTCTGTCGCCAGTCATGTGCCTTGAGCACCCAGAGTCTAGGTACCAAATTGGCACATGTCTTTTCTTCTACGGACAGATCAAGAAGATTTAGGTACTCATTTCCAAATGGGTCCAGGCTTGTTAGGAGTCTTTAAAGATGCCTTAGCACCTTTGAGTTTGGTTTTATCCTCCTTAACAGAGGTACCATTTTGTCCTTTCTCACCCTTAAATTTGGCATTCTTAGGCTTCGGGTGAGATATAAGACAGGAAGGCCTTGATAAGTGTTGATTAAGAGCATACATAAGATCAAAACATTTGCAATGAGGGATTCCAGAAGCGAACTTCTTAAATATTTCATTAAATTTGTCAAAAGAAGGTACAGAGCAACTTTTACAACAACCCATTTTAGATTTGGGTTTCTTTTTAGAGAAAACTTTTTTCTAATCTTGGTTGAGTTTTGTCAAAAGCTCCTCTTAGATGGCTCTCTAATTGTACTCTCCCTTGATGACCTCCCTTTCGAGCGTTCACTGCCACAGAAGCATTAGTTTTATCAAATTTGGGCCATTTTGCCTTCTGTTGCCAAGTGAGCTTTTCTTGAAATGGTTTTATAGGTTTTGGAGCTTTGGAACCTTGAGAGATCCTGATCTTTTCACTGTTTAATTTTTCGAGCTCGAGAGAAGTCCTTGCTTGCAAACACATGTCCAAAAAGTCAGGGCAGATAGGTATGCCTGTTGTTCTCCTCTTGGGAGTGACTATTCTGTTAACAATACCAGAGGAAAGCTTATTTTCCTCTGGACCACAGGGGACTATCTCAAGTTCCACAGAACTTGTCTCAATATCGACAGAGGTGGACTCAGACTCTGACTCAGAATCTGAATCGAGAAAGTCTCTGTGAATGAGAGTGTGACCTTCTGGAAGTGCAGTTCTTTGTCCATTGGTAGTGTCCTTGGGAATATTTAGATCTTTTGAAATGCATAGGATCACCATAGGAACACTTAGACACTTTACGAGATCTTGCTCAAAGATTTCTCTTACTTCAGAGGCTACATTAGGATGACTAACAAAGTGATTTTCATAGGTTTTTCTCAAGTCACTTTCCAAAAATCTTTTGAACAATTTTTCTTCCACAGAGGCCGGAACAAACTCTGGTGCATTAGAGGACAGTTCCTTTTCAGGAATCATCATGCACATAAAAGCCATTTGAGTTTGTGTTTCTGGATGACCAAATTTGAAGACCCTTATCAGCTTTTAAGACAGATATTTCTTTGGAATAGATTTTCTCTTTGATGAGAGTGCAGATGGTAAATCATTGTTTTCATACCATACATTCGCCATCTGCAGAGGTTTCCTCAGATGTGGTCCTTCAGAGGTTCTGCGCCTCTTGAATGTGGATAATAGGTTTGGAAGACTTGGTTTTAGAAATTGTCCAGGGTAGAAGATGTTTGCTAAAGATTTGTTCCTTTTATTCCCAGTATAGGGGTCAATGTCATCGAACCCTATACCTCTTCTGCCAATTTGGGTATTGACCTTTTCATGGACTTTCTGAGCATCCTGGTATCTCTTAATTAGAAGATCTCTGTCGAGCAGATCTTGATGAAGTACTTCTCCTTCCTTTTGAATTTTTTTTTTCAAATAAATGGCGTTTAAGAGATCACTCTCACTGTTCTTTTGCTCTTTCACCTTTTCTTTTAGAGCTTGATCAATTTTGGAAACCTTTTCTTTTAAACCTTTCTTTTCAACAATGTGCTCAGAAACAAGAGATTTTCTTTCAAGATAGAGTTTGTCTTTCTCTTGGGTGAGAAGTTTTGTTTCTCTCTCAAAGAAAGCTAATTTCTTTTCTAGCTCTGAGCACATGCTTTTATAAGTAAGGAATTCGTTTTGTAATTCAACAAGTTTGTTTTCAGAGTCAATATTAGATGAGTCAGAAGTAGATACCTCACTCTTGTCGTCAGAAGAGTGGACTTCTGCCATTCCACAGAAGAGCGCATTGTTGTCCCCTTCGTCAGAGGATTCATAAGTCACAAGGTTCTCTTGCTCTGCCATCAGGGATCTTTGAGTGTAGTACTCTGCTTTTTATAGAAAGCAGGGTCTCTGTGAGGTTTCCCTTTGATGGAAGTTGACCTACACTTTGCTGCAAAGTGGCCCGACTTCCTGCATTTGAAGCATCCTTCATTTTGTTGAGGGGCTCTATCTCCACCTCTGCCGTCCATCTTCTGTCCACTTCTTCTCTCGTCATGCCTCTGATCACCAAACTCTTTCCCAAACTTTCTCACTTCCCCATACCCTCTTCCTCTGTCATCTCTTTCCTTTCTTTCTCTGTACTCTAGCTTTTTCTTGAGACCCCTGTTGAATTGTCGGGTCATAAGAGCAAGTGTTTTGGCCAGAGCAGCCATATCGATCTCTTCCTCTGAACTTTCTTCACTTTCACTCTCTTCCACCAATACCTTCTTTTTCTTCTTCTTCTTCTGAGTATCCTCTGTTGCCTTCTCCTTCCCTTTGTCTTGACCATCTGTGGTACTTCCTACCAACGCCAGAGGTCCGCCCACAGGGGTTGCCAATCTTGAGATTCGGTTCTCTTGGCTAATCAAAGTCCCAAAGAGGTCGGAGATAGACCAGACATCAAGATCTAGGGTTGCTTGCATGGACATAGTCAGATGAAGCCATTCGTCATTCAGACTCTGAAGAAATCTGACATTGTTCTCCTCAGAGGTTCTGTGGATGCCATACCTCTTGCACTTGTTGATCAGGGAGTTGTATCTATTGTAAGTGCTCTGAATGGATTCTCCTAGCAGAGCTTTAAATGCAAAGTATTCGTTAATGCATAAGGCTCTGTTGTTCTTTAGGGTTTTGGCACCACCTTCGAGCTATTTTTCAAGCTCCAACCACAGGTCTTTAGATGTTTCACAGGACTCAAGGGACTGAAAGATGTCATTTGGAATAGCCATTATGAGTAGCCTTTTGGCTTTCTTTGCAAGTTCATGCAGGGCACTCTCTTGCTCAGTCCACTCATTGATGGGTTTAGGATGCTGATATTCAGGTATTTTTGGAGTGTTTGCAATGGCAGGAACACGAGGAACAGTGGTCATTGGAATGTAAGGAGGGTTATGAAGAAACTCGACCAATCCAGGATCCATATCTTCAAGAAAGTGAACCATCCTGATTTTCCACTGAGGATATTCATCCCTCAGTAGAGTAGGAGGTTTTGATTGAGAACCTGTACTGAAATAGTTGACTGTGTTTGCCATTTTCAGATAGAGAAAGTAGGACAGAAAAAAAGAGTACGAAATGAATTGTAAAAAAGAACAAGAATGTGCTCAACAGTGATGAGTGTTTGGTATGAGAAAGTTAACAACCAGCAAATAAGCTTTGAATCTGTCTTTAGCGGTTCAAAACACACTTGCTTTTGAATCTATATCAAACAGGTTGAAATAGCTCTAGAAAACATAGTATGTTTATGAATGAAGATCAAAGCAAAGAACAGACTCAAACTACTACCCAGAACATTGGAATCAAGTATAGAACAGGATCCTTTGATATTAAGAATCAAAGTCTGCTCTGATACCAATTGTTGATCCCAAATAACAATGTTCACAACTTGATAAACTTTTCACTACACACAAACTAATCAATAAGAGTGTGGAAGCATTTTAGTATGTATAGAAAGTGGAACATGCAAGGTAGTAGACACACAGACAAACAATGAACAGAAACGTAAGATGCACAGGAAATTTACTGAAGAAATTGTTTCATTGATTTGCTTCAAGAACACCAAGAACACACACTTGTATATGCAAATATTCTCAGGGAAAATACAATCTCTATTTCAGAATAGTGTGTGCTCGCATTTTATAACCCAAAGGTGGTGCTCCTATAATATACAAGAAGGATGCACCCCGTAGTACAAGACAAAAGTTGACATTACATAAACGGAATGCCACCTGGAAAGGTAAACAATCGTGCACCGTGGAAATGATCTGAAAAATCTTCGTACAACAGGCTTCACGTGTTCTGCACGGGACCTTGTCTTGAACTGTATTATCTTCGAACTGTCTCTAGAGGTTAGCCATCACAGAGGCTCTGTGAGTGATCACAGAGGCTTTGTGACCTGAAGGTTATCATCAGGTTACGAGTCCTCTGGCAGAAAGTCGACAGAATCTTCTGAGCTTTGTCTTCTGTGGTGACTTGGTCGTTCTTGAGCAGATAACAACAGCTCCTACACTTAGCCTATTTTTCAATACTTCTATACATTGAAGTTGGAGCTAACAATTTTCCTTACCATGAAGAGAATCTCCAATCTCCATAAACAGAAATAGCTGTGGAACTTGGCATCATAAGATTAAGATCTCCCCGCCTATATACTGTAACCTCGTTGAGGCCCAGATTTTAGTGTATTTTTACACTAGTAACTGCGTTGCAGCCCATCATATGGTCTTATTTAAAAAACGTTTTAGTTAATTTTTCTTGAATAACCCCGTATTTAAAAGTTTTAGTAAATTTTTCTTGAATAACCCCGTATTTTATTGGCTTAATAACTTGTTAGTTTTAGTGAATCTAAAAAAGAATAATCTTTAAAAGAGTCATCAGTTTCAATTTTCCAAAGTTCATCAAAGTCTGGAAAATCATCTGTAGTCTTCTTAGGACTAAGCAATGCTAGTTTTTTGTACAACTGTTATTTTTACAAGAACAACTATCAGGGGTACAGACTAGTCTGGGTTTTGGAGTTCGGCTTTTTCATCAGTCATTACTTCCACCATGCTTTCGAGCGTACTCTGATATAATAGGTGTAAGGGTGGTTTGTTGAGAGAACAAGACATAATCTCTACAGATTGTAAAAGATCTGTCCTTTGCAAGTAAAAAATTTAATCCAAGGATTAAGCTAATACCATGCAAATCATTTAGAGGTGCTACCCAACATGTTTCCATGGAATATATAGTTGACCACTCTTGACAATTTGTTTGAAATTGTAAATGAATATTTTTCAAATAATGAGTAGTCAAGTGTATTGTTCCTGAAAAAGTCATGGACTTTAGAGGTGTTTGTGCTTATACCAAGTTACTAAGTAATTCAGGAGGAAGGATAGAGGCATCTAAAGTAGATTGTGTTGCTCCTGTATCAATAATAGCAGGAAGTTGAAATTTCATGCCTTTTAGGTTAAGGAGAACTAAAACAAAAAGGGTTTTTAAAGACTTTTTGTTACAAATGAGAGGTATAACAGGTGTTATAGCCATACATGAGGATGAGGGTTGATCTTTAATCTGAATTCCCTTATTTTTTGGTGGTTTCCACGAAAAAGGGGGAAAGTCTTGATCAACCTCTTTTTGAGAAAAATTTTGAAAATTAATTTCAAAATTTTCAATTCGATTTTCAACAGTATGTATTCGATCATCAAGTATGGTTAGTCTATCAGTATTTTGTTTAGGAATATTAGGTTATAGCAGAACATAATTATAAATGGAAGATAAACAAGAATAACAGACTTCAATCCTGCATAACTCACAATGTGAACGCTTCTCAAGAGAAGGGTACCAAAGACAATTGTAACACTTAGTGTTAGTATTGCCTGTATTGAATTTCCATTTATGTGTACAGTCTAAAACTTCAGTGTTTACAAAACTTATATTTTGTAACATTTCAATTTCTGTATCAGAAATACCTAAATTAACAAGAGAACTATGGTAACCATATTTCTGTTGTATAGGTGTTTGTGATGGAGCAAGTTGTTCAACAAAAGATTAATCACTTTGTTGTTGGATATCTTGCAAGTCTTCTACACTAATGATAGAATAGATATCTGTGTTAGTTGAGACATCAGAAGTTATGTCAACTAAGTTTCATTTGGGCAATTGACCAAATCAACTCTTTGATTTAAAAGAGTCTTCTTTCCAGGGCATTTACTAGATAAATGTCCTTCTTTTCCACAAGCATAACAAGAAAACTTATTGTAATTCTTATTATCTTTGTATTTTCTTACTTGTCTGTCTTTGTTTAAGGTAGGCTTCCTAGCACTTGATTTTCTGAGAAAATAAGTCTTTTTGGGTTTTCTCTTACTTGGGAAGGCTTTCTTCTTCTTATGACTTTTGTCATAAGTTTGCGGAGTATAGATAGAGGAACAAAATCCTGTATCTTTATTTTTTAATTCTCTCTGAGTTTGAATCATGGAACATTTGGCTTTAAGGTGATCTATGATGACCTTAGCTCTTACTGTTGCATTATTCCATTGGGCATCAACACTTGGCTGCTCTTGTTTCTACTTAAGTTTAATTTCTATCCCTAGCTCTCCTGGAAGTTTAGTAAAAATTCTGTTGCAAACATTAGCATCATAATAAATACCAGAGATAGAGGCTAAATGAACAAAATCATTTAAGAAGAAAACAATCTTTTTCCAATCGTGCAATTGGAGTTGTTCTAAGTCTCTAAGAGTCATCAGTTTCAATTTTCCAAAGTTCATCAAAGTCTTTAGGACTAAGCAATGCTAGTTTTTTGTACAACTGTTATTTTTACAAGAACAGCTATCAGGGGTACAGACTAGTATGGGGTTTTGGAGTTCGGCTTTTTCATCATCATTACTTCCACCATGCTTTCGAGCGTACTCTGATATAATAGGTGTAAGGGTGGTTTGTTGAGAGAACAAGACATAATCTCTACAGATTGTAAAAGATTTGTCCTTTGCAAGTAAAAAATTTAATCCAAGGATTAAGCTAATACCATGCAAATCATTCAGAGGTGCTACCCACCATGTTTCCATGGAATATATAGTTGACCACTCTTGACAATTTGTTTCAAATTGTAAATGAATATTTTTCAAATAATGAGTAGTCAAGTGTATTGTTCCCGAAAAAGTCATGGACTTTAGAGGTGTCTGTGCTTCTACCAAATTACTAAGTAATTCAGGAGGAAGGATGGAGGCATCTAAAGTAGATTGTGTTGCTCCTGTATCAATAAAAGCAGGAAGTTGAAATTTCATGCCTTTTATGTTAAGGAGAACTAAAACAAAAAGGTTTTTTAAAGACTTTTTGTTACAAATGAGAGGTATAACAGGTGTTATAGCCATACATGAGGATGAGGGTTGATCTTTAATCTGAATTCCATTATTTTTTGGTGGTTTCCACGAAAAAGGGGGAAAGTCTTGATCAAACTCTTTTTGAGAAAAATTTTGAAAATCAATTTCAAGATTTTCAATTCGATTGTCAAGAGTGTGTATTCGATCATCAAGTATGGTTAGTCTATCAGTCTTCTGTTTAGAAATATTAGGTTCTGACAGAACATAATTATAAATGGAAGATAAACAAGAATAACAGACTTCAATCCTGCATAACTCACAACGTGAACGCTTCTCAAGAGAAGGGTACCAAAGACAATTGTAACACTTAGTGTTAGTATTGCCTGTATTGAATTTCCATTTATGTGTACAGTCTAAAACTTTAATGTTTACAAAACTTATATTTTGTAACATTTCAATTTCAGTATCAGAAATACCTAAATTAACAAGAGAACTATGGTAACCATATTTATGTTGTATAGGTGTTTGTGATGGAGCAAGTTGTTCAACAAAAGAATAATCACTTTGTTGTTGGATATCTTGCAAGTCTTCTACACTAATGATAGAATAGATATCTGAGTTAGTTGAGACATCAGAAGTTATGTCAACTAAGTCTTCATTTGTGCAATTGACCAAATCAACTCTTTGATTGAAAAGAGTCTTCTTTCTGGGGCATTTACTAGATAAATGTCCTTCTTTTCCACAAGCTTAAACAAGAAAACTTATTGTAATTCTTATTATATTTGTATTTTCTTACATATCTGTCTTTGTTTAAGGTAGGCTTCCTAGCACTTGATTTTCTGAGAAAATAAGTCTTTTTGGGTTTTCTCTTACTTGGGAAGGCTTTCTTCTTCTTATGACTTTTGTCATAAGTTTGCGGAGTATTGATAGAGGATCAAAATCCTGTATCTTTCTTTTTTAATTCTTTCTGAGTTTGAATCATGGAACATTTGGCTTTCAGGTGATCTATGATGACCTTAGCTCTTACTGTTGCATTATTCCATTGGGCATCAACACTAGGCTGCTCTTGTTTCCACTTAAGTTCTATTTCTCTCCCTAGCTCTCCTGGAAGTTTAGTAAAAATTATGTTGCAAACATTACCATCATAATAATTACCAGAGATAGAGGCTAAATGAACAAAATCATTTAAGAACAAAATAATCTTTTTCCAATCGTGCAATTGGAGTTGTTCTAAGTCTAAGAGCTTCATTCTGTTTTATGGTTAAACCTTATCCCGTATTTAAAAGTTGTAGTTAATTTTTCTTGAATAACCCCGTATTTTATTGTATCAGAGCTTGTGAGAATTGAATTGAATTAGGCTTACTTTAAGTCCCATTCTTTTGGTGATATTGGATTAACAACCGATGTAATCTAGATAGGTTATGTTTAGATTAGTTTGTTGTTGAGTTGAATATCAGTATTCAAGTTTGTAAAGGTTTAGTACATTTCCCCTTTTTGGGAGGTTTATACCAAGTGTTGATGTTTATTTGTCCAGTTTCCGCGTTTCAAATTCACTCTGATTTTTAGGGTGTTACAAGTTGGTATCAGAGCTCTAGTTTAAGTGATCTAGGCATGAATGTAAGATGTCTAGACTTAGACTGAGTATACTAAGCATTGATTTGTGAGCTTGGGTAGAATTTCTAAGATTGGTTGGTCTTAGAGTCAACGGAAATTATAGTTATCGAACGTTGTAACGATGATATTAAGAACCTTTATGTATTATATGTTCATAATTTCACTTAGCTAATGTTATTATGAGAATATTTATACGTGATTGTGCTTAATGTACCGTTACTATGACAATTGGTAATGTGGTGTTCGTTCTTTCGTGTTTGTTCTGTTGATCTGTCTCTTATTCTATTCGTGCTTGTGTGGCAACCATTATTTAGGTATGGTGAACACACGTGGTCGTCCGTCAGGCGGCGGAGATTTTCGCGATGTCAGTTCGCGTGAGCTGAACCCTGTGGTTAGAGTGTCAGCAGTCGTTCCTCCGGGCATGCCACCGATATTTACTGGGGAGGTAGATATGGGGCCAAGAGTAGATTTGGCATCCACCAGCCCCGTTGTTCAAATGGCAAACCCTCAAGCTGATATGATGGTCAGTGTCATGCAGATGGTGACGTCGGCCATGGAGAAACAACAAGAGGTTTTTCAAAAAATGTTGGAGGACCGGGACACGAGCCTCAGGAGGCATGAGGCAGTGGAGGAGAATGTGTTGGTTGTCTCTGGGGGCACCGGGAACAGGATCAGATCTGAGGAGCACAGAGTGGTCGGTGCTCCGAAAAGTGGGAAGAGTTGTTCCTACAAGTCTTTTATAGGTTGCGGACCACCAGAGTTCTCTGGTTCCGAAGACCCAGTTGCGTGTGTTAAGTGGATCTGAGCTATCGAACAGGCCTTCGGTTCATTCGAGTGTGGGGATGACCAGAGGGTAAGATTAGGTACCCAACTGCTCAGGGATACGGCACTGACGTGGTGGAATGTTATCCAGTCTACTCTCTCTTCTACTGTTTTGGCCCAACTGACTTGGGGCGATTTCAAGGTAAAGCTATTGGAAAAATACTGCAATGAGAGGGTTGTGGATCGAATCGAGGCAGAGTTCCGAGCGCTGGAGAAAGGGAATTTGTCGGTGAGAGAGTATACACGTCAATTCATGGAGAAGTTGGGTTAGTGGGGCATGTGGCCTCAACTGAGAAGGAGAAGATTAAGGCCTATCTGAAGGGTCTACCGTCGGACATGATGACTATGGTCCGAAACTCGAAGGCTTCTAACCTTCGGGAGACTATCGAAGAGGCGCAGTTTATGGAAGAGGTTTATGCGAGAGGTAAACCGGAGAAGGCTGTGGCAGTTGTTGAGAAGAGGAAATGGGAGAGCAGTTCAGTACCTCCCAAGAGAACCTGACCTTCTGTCGGAAACCGAAGTTTCAGCAGTTATCAAGAAGCTAGGTGGTGCCATAAGTGCAGAACCAAGCACCACGGTAACTGTGGTACCACTCCTCAATCTTGCTACAAGTGTGGTAAATATGATCACATCGCTCGTGACTGTCCGATCAGAGGTCTGGTTTGTTATGATTGCAAGACACCGGGGCACATGAGGAGAGATTGCCTGAAGCTCATGTCGGGTAGCGCGCCGGTAAAGAAAGAGAATCCACCTAGGATTCCGGGTCGAGCGTTTCAGATGACGGCCGATGAGGCCAAAGCATCAGCTGATGTGGTATCGGGTATATTTCTTATAAACTCAGTACCTGCTCGTGTTTTATTTGATATGGGTGCCAGTTTCTCTTTTATATCTGAGTTGTTCTGTCCAAAGATTGTTATGCCCACTACTAGTCTTGAGGATGAGTTGGTAGTTGAGATAGCAAATGGTAGTCAAGTTCTGATCCGCGATGTTCTGAAGAAGTGTATTCTAGGAATCGAAGGGAGAGATTTCCCAATCGATTTGTTGCCGATGTTAATCGGGGATTTTGACGTTGTGGTCCGCATGGATTGGTTAGCGAACAATCATGCCGAGTTTGTATGTTCCAAGAAATTAATTCGACTTCCCAATCCCAGTGGCGAAGTTGTTGTGATTTATGGTGAAAAGAGGAAGGGAGATGTGGCAATAATCACCATGACTAAAGCACGCAAGTGTTTGGGGAAAGGATGCTCGTCTTTCTTAGCCTACGTGATCGACGCCAAGCTATAGAAGTTAAAGCTCGAATATGTGAAGATTGTGTGCGAGTTTCCGGACGTCTTTCCGAACGACTTGCCCGGTTTACCACCCGATCGCCAAGTAGAGTTTCGGATTGATCTCGTACCGGGAGCGGCTCCTGTTGCTAGAGCCCCTTACCGGTTAGCGCCAGCGGAGATGCAAGAGATGATGGCACAGCTCCAAGAGTTTTTGGAGAAGGGTTTCGTAAGACCGAGCTCGTCACCTTAGGGAGCTCCAGTCTTGTTTGTCAAGAAGAAGGATGGCACAATGAGAATGTGCATCGATTATCGTGAACTAAACAAAGCAACAGTGAAGAACAAGTATCCGCTTCCCAGGATTGACAACTTTTTCGATCAACTCCAAGGAGCGGGGTGTTTTTCCAAGATCGACTTACGTTCGGGTTACCACCAAGTGAAGGTAAGAGAAGAAGACGTTCTGAAGACAGCTTTCATAACGCGTTACGGCCATTATGAGTTTCTTGTAATGCCTTTTGGCCTAACGAACGCACCAGCGGTATTTATGGAATTGATGAATAGGGTGTGCCGACCTTTCCTAGACAAGTCGGTCATCGTATTCATTGATGATATACTCGTGTACTCTAAGAGCGAGTTAGAGCACGAGCAACACCTACACAAAGTTCTCGATGTGTTGAGAAAAGAAAGATTGTATGCCAAGTTTTCCAAATGTGACTTTTGGCTTGAAGAAGTGCAATTCTTGGGTCACGTTGTCACTCGAGACGGAGTGAAAGTGGATCCCTCCAAGATTGAAGCTATGATGAATTGGGAGCCTCCCAAGAGTCCGTCCGAGATCCGCAGTTTCTTGGGTCTGGTGGGGTACTACCGGAGATTCATTCAAGACTTTTCGAAGATCGCTTCTTCCTTGACAGTTTTAACTAGGAAGAATGTGAAGTTCAATTGGATCGAAACGCAAGAGAAGGTGTTCCGTATTCTGCAAAAGAAATTGTGTGAAGCTCCAATCTTGTCGTTGCCAGAAGGGTCAAAAGACTTCGTGGTCTATAGCGACGCTTCGAAGATGGGATTAGGATGTGTGTTGATGCAAAGAGGCAAAGTAATCGCTTACGCCTCGAGGCAACTTAAAATACACGAGAAGAATTATCCTACCCACGATTTGGAGTTAGCAGCGGTGGTGTTCGCCTTGAAGCTTTGGCGACATTACCTCTATGGCACAAAATGTACGCTCTACACAGATCATAAGAGTTTGAAATACGTCTTTGATCAAAAGGAGTTGAACATGAGGCAAAGGCGGTGGCTCGAGTTGCTCAAGGATTACGATTGTGAATTGCTTTACCATCCCGGTAAGGCTAACGCGTTAAGTCGGAAGGACTATAGCAGAAGTATTCGGGCTACACTTTCGAGAATCGAGTTAGTGTCTAGTCTTGTTGAGAAGATCAAGACATCGCAGGTTGAAGCTTTGTTGGAAGAAAACCTTAAGGAGGAAGTCATGACGAAACAACGTTTGCTTTTAACGGAAGATAGCCGTGGGGTAAAACTGTTTAGCGGTCGTGTGTGGGTGCCCAAAGTTAGGGGTAACCGTGATATATTGCTTGAGGATGCTCACAAGTCCAAGTATTCCATTCATCCGGGAAGTACAAAGATGTACAGGGACTTGAAGTTGCATTATTGGTGGCCAGTAATGAAGCTTGATGTGGGGCGTTATGTGGAGCGTTGTGTGACGTGCTCGCAAGTTAAGGCCGAACATCAACGTCCGTATGGGAGTCTTCAGTCCTTAGAAATTCCCGAGTGGAAGTGGGAACATATTACCATGGACTTCGTGACGAAGTTGCCTAAAACTCTTCGAGGTCACGATACCATCTGGGTAGTAGTCGATAGATTGACTAAGAGCGCTCACTTCTTGGCTATGCGCGAGACTTTACCGATGGACAAGTTAGCGAAGCTTTACATCGATGAAGTAGTCTCAAGGCATGGAATACCCTTGTCGATCGTGTCGGATTGCGACAGTCGGTTCACTTCGAACTTTTGGGATGGGTTTCAGAAAGATCTTGGTACGCGAGTTAAGTTGAGTACGGCTTACCATCCACAAACCAACGGGCAAAGCGAGAGAACGATCCAAACGTTGGAAGACATGTTGAGGTCTTGTGTCATCGATTTCGGGGGTAGTTGGGACTCTCACCTACCTTTGGTGGAGTTTGCTTACAACAATAGCTACCACTCGAGTATTGGGATGGCACCTTTTGAGGCATTGTACGGGCGGAAGTGTCGAACTCCCGTGTATTGGCTTGAAGCGGGAGAGAAGCAATTCTCCGGACCTAAAATCGTGCAAGAGACAGCCGATAAGGTCAAATGCATTCGTGAAAGGTTGAAAGCGGGTCAGGATCGGCAAAAGAGCTATGCCGATAAGAAGAGGCGGCCGATGGAGTTCCAAGTGGGCGACCGTGTGTTGCTTAAGGTATCTCCTTAGAAGGGCATTATCAGGTTCGAAAAACGTGGGAAGTTGAGTCCCCGCTTCCTTGGACCTTTCAAAGTGCTTAAGCGGGTGGGTTTGCAAGCCTACCAATTGGAACTGCCACCAGAGTTGAGCAGAATTCACAACACATTCCATATTTGTTACCTTCGGAAGTGTTTGGCGGAGGAAGAAAGTGTCATTCCCCTCTCAGAGTTAAGAGTGGACGAGGGTAACTGTTGTGTAGAATAATCTGACGCTATCTTAGAGAGAAAGTCTAAGAAGTTGCGTCACAAAGAGGTCACTATGGTCAAGGTGCAGTGGAAGCATCATCGGGGAGCCAACGTGACGTGGGAAGCTGAAGAGGATATGAAGCGAAGATATCCTCATCTTTTTGTATAGTTGGGATTTCGGGGACGAAATCATTCCCAAGTTGGGGAGGATTGTAACACCCCGGATTTTCATTCTGTAATCTTGTTATTCTTGTGTTTAAGCGTTGTCGTTAGCACCCCGTTTGGTTTGAAATTTGAGGTTGGATTTTGGTAGGTTTGGGCAACACAAGCAGTGAACTACGCGAGTTGTACCGCAACTTGAGGTCACGGCACAACCCGCGAAACCCCTGTATGTTTAGGTTTTATGGAGCTACGCGAGTTGCACCGCGACTTGAGGTCGTGGCACAACCCGCGAAACCCACTTGATGTCATGGGTTTTATGGACACGGGTGAGTTATGCCGCGAGTTGAAGTCGCGGCATAAACCGCGAAGTTGCCTGGCCGACTTAGATATTTTCAGCCATAAAGATCTCATTTGGTATTATTATCTCAAAAGAATCCAAATCTCAGTTTCTCTCTCTCTCTTTTTCTCTCGTTTATTCTTCGATCTTCGGAGCTACGTTGGGTTACAAGTTTAAGTGGTTCTAGCAAGGGTTCGGTGTTAAAAGCTTCACCTCTTCGTCGTGGTCGATATCTGGTTTTTCAGGTTTTATTCTAAAACCTATTTGGTGAGTTCCTACTACCTTTTTCTAAACTTTATACATGTCAAAACTTACATTTTGAACTTCTATATATCTCCATGGTTTAAGATCTAAGTTTACTACATTTTGATATAACTTGAGTTTTGGGAGATTTTAGGGTTCCTGATCATTTTCGATTAAAATGATGGGTTTCATCTTATTTGAAGTAAAAGGATGTTTTACTTGCACATTTATGCGTATTATTTGAAAGAATGTTTAAAGTTCATTTTGATGATTTTCATTCATACCAGAAGCTAAACTTGAAAATGGATTTTTGTTTATAAATGTTATTTTATACCATATGACTATCTATGATTGGTCACATATGTTGTTGTGACGAGTCTGTACCATTACTAGTGGATCCCTAGGTATTGAGTCGACTTATATTTGGGATGTCTTTTCCCCTCTTTGTAAATGGATGTATATGATCCTCGGGGGCCATTTGGTACGGTTATGTAAGACCGGTTACTAGCCATGGATCATATTTTCCCTAAATTGTAACTATGGATGCATGTGATCCTCGGGGGCCATTTGGTACGGTTATGTGAGACCGGTTACTAGCCATGGATCATAGTGTAGTCCTAGTGAACGACTTTTGATTTGGTTTCCTCGAGGGCCCTCCCTCGCATCGTAGTATGGACATTTGTAGTTCGTGGCCATGGATTCCAAGTGTTTCGACTCATAACTCGGATTGTGACCTACTTTGTGTTACGCTACAATCCTTGGTAAAACTGGTTATCTTTGTCATCGTATGATGAGTTTACATTTAAAAGGCCCGGTTGTGGCAAAGGTTTCATTTGAAAATTAAATCTTATTGAAAAGATTTCCTTATGATACAATTGTTTATATCTCTTGAAATTTATAAAGTGTATGTTCTCACTAGGCTTTAAGCCTAACACTTTTTCTCAAATGATGTGTATAACAGGTTCCCGTTAGCGGTGGGTTGCTAAGGGCTTGAGTGACGAGCTTGGTCTCGGGGATTTTTGAGATGATTAGTATTGATGTTGGGAAATTGTTTAAGTCCCATTCTTTTGGTGATATTGGATTAACAACCGATGTAATCTAGATAGGTTATGTTTAGATTAGTTTGTTGTTGAGTTCAATATCAGTATTCAGGTTTGTAAAGGTTTAGTACATTTCCCCTTTTTGGGAGGTTTATACCATGTGTTGATGTTTATTTGTCCAGTTTCCGTGTTTCAAATTCACTCTGGTTTTTAGGGTGTTACAGCAGCCCATCATATGGTCTTATTTAAGAAAAGTTTTAGTTAATTTTTCTTGAATAACCCCGTATTTATATAAATAAATATATATATATATATATATATATATATATATATATATATATATATATATATAAGAAGACTTATGATAGAGAATCAAGGAGAGACCATTTTGTCTATTTATTTTTTTCTTCCATTTTTGATTTATTTTTAAATGGTTTCAATATATTAAATGCTATAACTTTTCATTTTTCTTTTCATTTAAATCAAAATAAAAATCATCAATATAATTAAAAATCTTATTTTATTTACTTTACATTTTAATTAGTTATGTTTTATTATTTTAAATATATTTTTTTTCAAATGTTTTTTTCTCTTTATTTACATGTATTTTTTTTGTAAGCTAACAATGCTTATAAATCAGAACCTTTATTAAATAGCTAATTTTTATCTTCAAAGACCTAAAATATTTGACACCCGCCACATCAAATAAAGATGAGTTCCAAATTTGCATAATGCAACGGATGATTCTCCTAAATTTCAAGAATTCTTGAACTCAAAACCCTATGGCCAATAAATTAGCATACTGAAAGTAAAAATACATTTGTTTATGCCTCTTCTAATAAGACAGAACAATAAAATAAAATAAATTACCTCAGTTACCCATATTGATTGATCTCTGATCATCTTGAGAAGGATCTTGGAAGTGATATCAGTGACTAGGTGTGACGCTTCTGGAAATGAAACCGGTGACCAGGTGTGATGCTTGGAGAGCAGAGAAGAATTAATTTATCAGTCGTGAGTTAAGTCGATGGACACTTCGAGAGGAAATAACAGAGATTATGAAAGGATGTGAAACGTATGCTTTTAGGGAGTCTAAAATATAGGAAATTTGACATCTTCAAGCAATTGCTCCTTTTACCTTCTCAACCTCTCATCAGCTTAAATCAACGATAGATAAATCAAAATACAATGATTATCAAGAACCTTATCCATCTAAAGATGCTTTTGATGGTAATCTCATGTACCCGATAACATTGACAGTGAAGAAAATTGTTTTTTTTTCAAAACCTATAAGAAACTGATTTATCCAACAAAAGAAATTGAGAAATTTAGAGATGGTGAAGAAGAGAGGAAGTCGGGAAGGCGCTACGGTCGATCAAAAGTTTGGAGTTACAGTATAAATTGTTCAATAAAAATTACCAAAAAGCCTCCCTCACCATGAGACATACATTTTTTTCTAGGGGTAGAAAAGTCATTTAACGTATTAAACATTTTACAAAAAATTCAAAAAAACTGTGAAAATTTCTACCAAGAATCCTGGATTTACCATGATGTCGCGTCAATGGCTTATGGTACTACACTATTGTACCACACTATTGTACCACATCATTGGATGTGATTGTTTCTTTAATAAATATAATAATATAGATATAGATGTGATGTGACATTTACTTGCATATTTCTTTATATACATATCAACAACTTTAATCAATCACATTGAAACAGTACATAACAAAAAGATTACATGAACTTGTTGGCCCCATTAGAAAAATCTTGCTTTCCTTGAAGAAGATAATGTTTACGTACATGTTCGGGATGTTAGTGATTGAAGGTATTTAAAGGTAATTCACTGTGAAATGAAATGTATAATGTCACATCTATTTATACAAGTACAAGGCTGGAAATAATAAGGAAATACAATAATTACAAGATAACAATCCTTTTAATGTAGCCCTATAATCTCTACAATATACCAATACCTTTAATGTAGAATCATAATCCCTTTAATGTAGCCCTATAATCTCTACAATATACCACTCTTTAATGTAGAATCATAATCCCTATAATGTAGTCCCCCTTAGTCGCAATGGTAGAAGATTGGACGTGAAGACTATCCCATAAATCATCAAAGAGTACTTTTGGAAGACTCTTGGTGAATATATCCACATATTGGTATCGTGAGAGTACGTGTAAGACTCGAACAAGACCACGTGCCACCTTTTCATGAACAAAGTGGATATCTAACTCAATATGTTTTGTCCGTTGATGTTGAACTGGATTCCCGGACATAAAAATGGCACTCACAATATACCAATGTTGCTTTCGCAATTGGTACTCGAAGTTCCATCAACAAATTCCGAAGCCAACACATCTCGGAGACCACGTTGGCTATACCCCGATATTCGGCTTCGGCACTTGATCAGGATACGGTTGCTTGTCTCTTTGACAACCAGGAGATTAAATTGTCTCCAAAAAATACACAGTAGCCGCAAGTAGATCTCCTAGTATCCGGACACCCCCCCCCCCAATCGGCATCCGTATAGGCAATGAGAAACTTACTTTTTGATGGTCATAATTGTAATCCAAAAGATAAAGTACCTTTGATGTATCGAAGAATGCGTCGAAGAGCGTGTAAATGTTCCTCCCGGGGATCATGCATGAATAAGCACACTTGCTGGACTGCATAAGTTATCTTCGGCCGTGTAAATATCAAATATTAAAGCGCGCCAACGAGACTCCGATATTGAGTGGCATCGGAAACTTGAGGACCCGAGTTGGCGCTAAGTTTGGAGTGGGTATCGACCAGTGTGCGAGCCGAATTACAGAAGGACATATTGGCCCGTGCGAGAATTTCCCGAGCATACTTTTCTTGATATATAAAAAGACCATGTTTGTTTTTGGAGACAGAGATACCCAAAATATAATAAAGTTCGCCCAAGTCCTTCATTGCAAATTCGGAGGCCAATTTTTGATGTAATAGCCATGCGTAAAGAGGTTGACGATGCGGTCAAAATAATATCGTCAACATATAAGAGCAAATAAGCGGTGTAGTTGCCTTTTAGTAAAATAAAAAGGCTTGTGTCCGACTTGCTTTGAGCAAACCAACATATGCAATAAAAGACGCAAAACGTTGGTACCACGTCCTTGGTGCTTGCTTTAAACCGTAGAGGTATCGCTTGAGACGACATACATGGTTAGGGTATTTGTCACTTTTAAACCCATTCGGTTGATGAATAAAGACGTTTTCACGTAAATGACCATGTAGAAACTCATTCTTGACATCTAACTGATGAAGATCCCAATTTTTAGATAAGGCGATGCTAAGAACGAGACGAATGGTGGCCGACTTAACGACCGGGCTAAAATTTTCTGTGCAATCTATGCCAACTTGTTGGACCTGCTATTACACACTAAACGAGCTTTGTGTCTCTCAAGAGAACCATTAGCATGAAATTTATGAGTAAAAATCCACATACAACATATCACATTAACATCAATAGGCCTCGGAACAAGCTTCCAAGTATCATTTTCAATTAACACATTATACTCATCAAACATGGCTTTAGTCCAATTTGGGTCATGAAGAACATCAATATGAGAGTTGGAAGAGGTGAGATATTTGGAGTGGCCAAACAAGCATATTTTGGGTTAGGCTTGTGAAACCCATATTAACTTCGAGTAGTCATGCGATTTTGAACCGGACGATGAGAGGAGGGGGCAACGATGCATGAGGAGATGAAGAAGAAGTTGGAGTTGCGGGTCGAGTTTGGGATTGGTTTGGAAGGGAGGTGATTTGTTTTGGTGAATGATTTTGGGGTTGTTTGGGAGTAGGTGTGAAGTTGGAGGGTTGGCGACATGTAGGAGGAGTTGACGTAAGGTTCGCAAACAGTTGAAACAACGATGGTGGGGTTGTTTGTGTGTTGTTTGTGTGTTGTTTGTATCATTTTGGTGAGGTGGGGAAGGGGCTGTCGGTTTTTGAGAGGCAAAGGGAAAAGTATTTTCGTCAAAAATAACGTGACTTGAGATAATGAAACGATTTTTTGTGATATCGTAACATAAATAGCCACGATGGTGCGATGGATATCCAAGAAAAACACATAGAGAGGATTTTGGAAGAAGTTTGTGTTGAGGAGAAGAGGCATGTGGAAAACAAAGACAACCGAAAATTTTTAGATGTTCATAGGATGGGATCTTATGATAAAGACGGGTGGTCGGTGAGGAATAATTTATGACCTTGGAAAGGAGAATATTATGTAGATACGTAGCCATGTGAAGAGAATATGGCCAAAAAGATGTTGGAACATTGGCATGGAAGATAAGAGTTCGGGAAATATTGTTTAGTGTACAGAATTTGCGTTCGGCCTTCCCATTTTGGGAGGACGTATACGGACAAGAGAAACGTAAATGAATGTCGTTTTGTTGACACAATTGATGAAAAGAGTGATTATTAATTTTTTTTCCATTATCACATTGGAAAGATTTTATATCCCGACCAAATTGATAGGTGATATAATTACGCAAAAGAATAAAATAAGAGAAGGTTTGAGATTTATGTGTCATCGGAAAAGTCCAAACATAATTAGTAAAATCATCGACAAACAAGAGATAGTATTTATGACCACTTGTACTCATAACCGGAGAAGTCCAAAATTCACTATGAATTATATCAAAAGGTGCAATAGAATTTGACATAGAATTGAAAAACGGTAATTTGTCTTATTTTCCAAGTTGACAAGACTTACATACGCAAGAACGAGAACAACTCGAACAAGTAATTAACCTATCACTACACAATTTGTTTAAGATATTGTCTCCCAGATGACCAAGGCGTGCATGCCAAATAGTACTAGCTAGTAACGGAAAGAAATGTAAACTCGGTAGGAACTTTGGACTTGATGGAAATTGGAAGCGGGTACAAGTCTCCATCACTACTGCATCGCATTAGATTGATCCCCGTCCATAAATAAAAAACCATAAGGATCAAATTCTATGGAAACGGAGTTGTCTTTTGTAAAACAACGAACCAAAATAAGATTTTTTTACGATGTTAGGAACGAGACAAAAATTATTTAGTGAAAAAGGTGGTGAAGGTGGGGAAAGTTTTGTTTGACCATAAGCTTTGATAGGAATTGAAGACCTGTTACCTACAATAATTTGATGAGGAGTGCGTAAATTAAAAAGATTTGAAAGTGTACCTTGGTTTGATGTCATGTGTGATGTTGCCTCGGTGTCCATATACCACTGATCCTCCGGGGTATTAAGCGACATTGTATTGAAAGCGACATCAATTTCAGTTGGAGCATATGAAGACGAAGCATGAGAATAATAATCTTGTTGGGTTCTTGGGCCCAAAATTCCCTGCGAGTTGGGTCTAAGAGAAGTTGAACCTCGAGGTTCCCAACCGGTCGTTGGGTAGGGGCATGGTGGCGGGGCTTACTGTCATTGTTGTGGCCATTGATACGGACTATGTTGCTGCCAGGAATAGTCGCCACGGTTAGAGCGACCACCCCGACCTCGTCCGCCACGTTGTTGTCGGCCACCGCGACCTCGACTAGACCCGCGATAGGAGTTGTTGGTGGCGGCGCTACTTCTGCCGGTCTTAGCAATGATTTCGAAAGTGGGTGGTTGTTGTGGCAGCATAGTGGAGGTAAGGAGGGCGGTGGGGCTAAAGGCATTTGCTTCCACTTGTTTGTTTTTCCGGGCTTCTTCCAACGATAGCATGCTTTAGTCTTGATAGAATGGAGGCAATGGATTTGTTTGTTGAATGATGGTGGCAACGCCATCATAGGCGGAGGTGAGGCCTGCGATCAATTGGAGGACAAGTCTACTTTCAGAGACCGGAGCGCCTACATTCATCAATTGGTCAGCGATCATTTTGAGGGCTTGGCAATAAGCCGAGACAGATGAGAAGTCTTCTTGGCGGGTTTTGGAGAACTGTTGCTCGAGATAAATGGCTCGGGAGGATTTGTTGTCTCTAAAGATCTGTTGTAGACGGTTCCATGCAAGTTACGCGATGGAATCTGGTTCGATGATGGTGTGGAGAAGGTCATTTGATATCGTTCCATATATCCATCGGAGGACAATGGCATCGAGATGAGACCAAAAAGAAGCCTCAACAGAAGTATCCTTAGGTGGGATGATATGATCGGCAACAAGGTAAGCGCGGGCATGAATCTTAAAAAGTTCGGACCACGACGTATATTGATCCTTATCGATTTCCAAGACAATAGGGATTAGAGATTTGATATTTGAGACAGTTAAAGCGGGATGATAGGGAGGATGTCGGATCTTGGTGGTGGTGGTGTCGGTGGCGCTAGATTCCGAGGTTGTCGACGACATGATGATTGTGAGTTAGAGAGATAGAAAGAAAAAGATATGTACAAGGGAGAGGGGCTCTGATACCATAAAGGTAATTCACCGTGAAAAGAAATGTATATTGTCACATCTATTTATACAAGTACAAGGCTGGAAATAATAAGGAAATACAATAATTACAAGATAACAATCCCTTTAATGTAGCCCTATAATCTCTACAATATACCAATCCCTTTAATGTAGAATCATAATTCCTTTAATGTAGCCCTATAATCTCTACAATATAGTGATATACCAATCTCTTTAATGTAGAATCATAATCCCTATAATGTAGTCCTACCCTTTATTAGTATTCTTCTTCTGCATTGGGAATTCTTTGATTCGCCTACTTTTCAATTGACTTCTTCCATGTCTACTCCTCAAGTGCCTTTTGCCCTCCTCTTCATCTATACCAAGTGAACTTCAAGTGTTTAAATTTTAAAAAGAGAGGATTATAAAGGATTTAGAGGAAGGACCAAATAAATAGTCATAAGTTAAACTCATGAATGGGAAATTACAAAAAAAACCACTCTAATAATGAAATACACATCTTTCATTTAGGGGTGAAGAAATCATTTACATATTAAACATTTTAGAAAATCAAAATTTTGAGAAAATTCATAGCCACAATTCCTACTACACTATTGTACCACATCATTGAATGTGGTTGTTTCTTTAATAAATATAATAGATATACTATTACAAAATCAACAAAGAAAAAACTGTTAGAACATATTTTATGTTCACTTTGGAAAGTTTAGTAAAGTAATCTACTTAGTTTGTATTGGGCCTTGTATATGGGTTGGGGCTTAATTGTACACAAGGGATATGGGGTATATAAGGAGTCTGTTTAGTGTTTTAGTTTGTAAGTTCATTTTCAGAAATGTAGAGCGTACGAGTTCTTTGTGTCTGTATTTTATAGGTTTACTTTCAATAAATAAACTACAGATTTCCTCCCTAATTCCTTGTTATCTTTATTGTTCAATTCAATCTATGATCTCAGGACCTAACATGTGGTATCAAAGCCGAACGCAGATTTTTCTACGACGATCAAGATCAGATTTGATTGACAGAACATTCGCTGTTGATAATTTCGAATTTCTTCAATTTTTATTGAAATTGGATGTTCTTTGATGTTAAATCGATTATGTACTTATAGTCGATCATCATAGAATCGATTACTTTGTTAAATTTCAACATTTGAGGATGATTTGATCGATTTTTGAGTAATTTTTGTTCGATAACAGTTTTCACTGTGGTTGAGATCAAATTGTGGTTTAGAATCATTTTTGGAAGAAATCTTCAACAACAATTGTGCTCCAAAGTTGTTTTCGAACCTGTGTATCAAGTATCAACTCAAAAGTCGAAGTATAGAGGATTAATTTGAAGATTTTTGTTGAAAACATTCGAGATCCATAGAATTCGCATGATTCAAATGAAGAACTCGCAGATTTGGAAGAACTCTCACAGAAAGAATTCGCAAAGTTAGTTTGTTGAAGAATTCGCATGGTCAGAATTCGCGCAATGTTCTTTGAAGCTGAAATTTTGTTAAGTATAGATTTCGCAGATCAGTGTGATGCGAAAAGTGCAGAATTCGCATGCGTGTCTTATGCGAAAAGTTCATACGAATTCCTTGTGGTAAAAAAGTTTTCTAAGTGAAGAATTCGCAGGTAGTAGTATGCGAAAAGTTGAGAATTCGCATCCTACCTATATGCGAATTGTGTGGAATTCATACGTGTGAGTGATGCGAGAAGTTAAGGATTCGCAAGTGTGAGTGTTGCTAATTGTGAAGATTTCGCATGCAAGCCTATGCGAATTGTGATTTTTCAACTTAGTCTATTATGCGAATTGTGCTTAAAAGGGAATAGTGATCTGTGAATTGTGTCTATTATGCGAAAAGTTTGTGACTTTTTGAGAATTTTGACTGTTCTGAACCCAGTTTCTACAAGTTTGCCCTGTTCCTGAGCTTTATACGCATAATGCATATTTCTAGCAACTGGTCTACATTTTAACGAGTGCTCGTGCTTTTCAAGATTTTCAGATACTGGATTTGAAGATTTGGTCTCTGCTTGGATTGAGTTAGCTGCCTGAGCATCTGCAATCATCAGTCTGGAAAGCTTCTTTTGTGGTTAGACCGTTGAGAGCACTTTATCAATCTTCTGAACTGATCACTCAGTAGTGTGAGCGACTGCAATCATTGTTCTGATGCTTGAGTTGTGATTCAGAATCCTGAGTGCTTATAATCATCTAGCTGATTCGTGAAGAAAGGAGTTCTGGGTTTGATTGTTCAGTATTCTGGAAAGCAGTCAGAAAATGAGCATATCTTATCAGTTGTTGAACATTGCTTGCCTTTTAACCCTTGCCTTGTAGTGTTGCTACCGGATGCTACTGCCCAGAAGCTTATCAGATGAAGTTCTTAAGCTGAATTCTTATTTCAACTCATGGTTCAAAGACAGGTCAGATGTTATACACTGAAGATGCACTTGGTTGTCACTCCATAATCCACACATATCATTCTTGTGGGCGTTAAGGAATGTGTTGGGTTTACTAAAGTCAAAAGTTGTCTTTATGTGCACTCAGTCGAGGTTATGGTCTACATCAGATCTGATATTTCAGTTGATACTCCGAGGATAAGAGCTACTTTCTAGGGGGAGCTTAAAGATGAATTGAAGTTTATGGAACACTAAGTTTTATAAATAAATCAAGGGGGAGAGGAGTTGAAGCTGGAGCTGATAGAGAATGATTACTTTACAAAACTTAGGGGAGAATGTTAGAACATATTTTATGTTCACTTTGGAAAGTTTAGTAAAGTAATCTACTTAGTTTGTATTGGGCCTTGTATATGGATTTGGGCTTAATTGTACACAAGGGATATGGGGTATATAAGGAGTATGTTTAGTGTTTTAGTTTGTAAGTTCATTTTCAGAAATGTAGAGCGTACGAGTTCTTTGTGTCTGTAGTTTGTAGGTTTACTTTCAATAAATAAACTACAGATTTCCTCCCTAATTCCTTGTTATCTTTATTGTTCAATTCAATCTATGATCTCAGGACCTAACAAAAACACAAATAACTCATCTACTAAAAAGCCCATATAAATCATATTTTAGAATTTGATTGTTGTAATAAAAAAAAAATAGAACTACAATAATATGAGCAAAACACAGTCGAGCAAAAAAAAAACAATTTTTGAAGAAAACATATACACAAACATCAACAATATATAACTCGTATAGAACATGAAATAAAATATAAAAGTTGTTACCTGGAAAATTTGTCGAGGAAGAACAGTAGCTTTCATTTTAACGGAACATCTAATTATAGGAAGAACAATAGCTTTCATTTTAACGGAACATCTAATTATAGCTTACAATTGGATAGATCATGCAAATAGATCCACACACAATTGTTAACAAACTCAACAAAAAAAATATGAATAACTCGTCTACCATTTTGATTGTAACATGTATTTGATAATTTGATGGATAATAGATGAAAGGTTTAAAGGGTGAATGAAAAGTTGCAAAATTTATGTTTTAAATAATGACCCTAATAAATGAATCACATTATGAAATCAATTAAATAGATTAAAAAATATTAAAAATTACAAAAAAAATGAGAAATTTGAGGAAAAAGAGAAAGGGATTGTTGTAATCAGAAAACAAAAAAAATAGAACTTGAGAAACTACAATAATATGAGCAAAACACAGTCGAGCAAAAATAAACAATTTTTGAAGAAAACATATACACAAACATCAACAACAATATATAACTCGTATATAACATGAAATAAAACATAAAAAATGTTACCTGGAAAATTTGTGGAGGAAGAACAGTAGCTTCCATTTTAACGGAACATCTAATTATAGGAAGAACAATAGCTTTCATTTTAACGGAACATCTAATTATACTTACAATTGGATAGATCATGCAAATAGATCCACAAACGATTGTTAACAAACTCAACAAAAAAACCCGAATAACTCGTCTACCATTTTGATTGTAACATGTATTTGATAACTTGATGGATAATAGATGAAAGGTTTACAGGGTGAATGAAAAGTTGTAAAATTTATGTTTTAAATAATGACCCTAATAAATGAATCACATTAAGAAATCAATTAAATAGATTAAAAATTATTAAAAATTACAAAAAATGAGAAATTTGAGAAGAAAAAGAGAAGTGATTCCAAGTATGAGGAGGTGTCACCTCATCAACCATGGATTTTCCTTTAATATATATATATATATATGTGATTTTAAAATTATATTTATTAAAACAATAATAAAAGTTAATTACAAATTTTGTGCATATGGTGAAATGAAAATTATGGATCAAGTCCTTCTAACGAAATAATCACAAGAATTATCATTTTGGTTTCAGTTTATCATAAATTGAGTCATTCTCTCTTAAGTCCATTAAGTAAGGGGCAATTTGGTTGTTTTATTTTTCTTTTAAGACAACCAATTAATTGATGCCACGTGTTCCCATTCCCTCCCTCTCTCCACCGATTTCCTCTTCTTCGATAAAATCCATCTCCAGCTTCTATCTGCCACTGTTCATATTTTTGAGCTATCTCCTATTACCGAAAAACCTCATCATAAGTTCTAAAAGTGTGTAAACCCACTATTGCCAAGGAGACACACCATAGTTAAGAAGTTTTCTTCATGAACAAAAATGGGGATAAAGCTTCAATGGAATCGCCTTTAGAGAATCGAGTTTAACAAGAATAAAAATTTAAAACCCTATTGAGTCTTTTTCCTTTCTCCGTCCATTGATCCCAACAAGAATACAAAATTAGGCTAAAACCCTAAGATGGAAAATAAAAAAACACTATTCTAGATATTAGAATGGAAATAAATTACTTATTCATAAATATTATATCCCCTATCTGAAGATGACAAGTGGATTCTCATACCATGATATCGTAACACTACATGAATTCACAACATTTGAAAAGGGGGAGGCTTCCACATCTCAAACCATGCAACTTCTCTGGTTTTTTAAGAGGATAAGAGGATGAACAAGGTAAAGGCGTCCTTGTTACCGGCAATGTAGAGGGCAACAAACTTGTTGCAGGTGATAAATTCTAGAGTGAAGGGTGGAGTAGGGTGGTGGATGGACGAAGATGAGGGAGGAGGAGACAACGAAGAGAGGGGGGGCGACAAGAAACTTTGTTGGATGTGGGGATCCTGGCGTTGCTCTTTCCAGATTTTATATATATGTTGTTGGTGATTTTAGTGAAATCATCGGTTCATTTTATGTAATTGGATTCACAAGATAATAATGGGGTTGGTAGCTAAGCTATAACACAAATTAGGAGGTGTGGAGTGCACACTCGTGTAAGCTAACTATGACCCGGGATTATTGGATGGTCATGTTTGGCGGTTTTATCAGTTTTCTAACTGGTATCCTTTTTCCGCGATGAGGGGGGGTTGTGCCACGGGTTAACCCACGTGGCTACATGCGCCGTGCACTGCAATGTGGGGACGAAACAGTGACCCCCCTTTTTATTGTGGTACCAAATCGTAATAAGCTATTAAGTTATTATTTAAAGGTGTTTGGGATTGCTTATACATATAAAAGAACCCAAAAAGTCATAAGCACTTTTGAAATAAGTTGATAAGTTAGAATAAAATGACTTATCAAAAATGCCTTTTCAGCGGTTTGACACCGCTATAAGCTCTTTTCTTTTCTTTCCATCCAAAAACTCAAAATGGCTTATCTCCGATGCCAAATCACAATAAGCTAAAAAACCCCTCAAATAAGCAATCCCAAACACCCCTAAAAATATAATAAAAATAGCACTATTAAACAAAGATCCCAACGGCTTTCCTCCCAGCGTCGTAACCCAACTAAAAAGAATGTTGTGTCGCTACGAAAAGCAAAACCCTCACGGCTTTCCTCCCACCGTATCCATGCATCATATATAGATATATATATATATATAGAGAGAGAGAGAGAGAGAGAAGAGGCTAGAGAGAGGGAGAGAGGGAGAGAGGAGAAAACAACAATGGCTCAGTCATTGGAGCTTCTGCTACTTCAATTCTTGATGCCGGACAATGAGGCGCGCCGGCAAGCGGAGGACCAAATTAAGCGGCTGGCTAGGGATCCGCAGGTCGTTCCCTCACTTATCCACCAGATACGCACTGCAAAGACGCCCAATGTTCGACAGCTCTCTGCCGTTCTCCTCCGTAAAAAGATCACTGGTCACTGGCTCAAGCTTCCGGATGAGCTTCGTCAGCTTGTCAAACAATATCTCATTGAAAGCGTCACTACCGATTACAGGTTGTGAATTCTCATTGTTTATGAATTTCATTTATTGATTTTATTATGTTCGATGAATATCATCCATCAATTCTTGTAGTCATTTGTAACTATTATGTCATAGCTAATGCCTAACTCTAATAAGTTGTTACTCCCTCCTTTATGGAATGCGAGCTTTATGCTCAAAACTTCCAATTAGAACACCTTCATCCATGAACCCCATTTCCCACAAGGATGTAAATGAAAGTGATCGACGAACCTTTCCAAAGATTGCCTTTGGCTATAGAAACTGTGAGAATGTGGATCCATTAAATTACTCACCAAAAGAGTCCTTATGTAGAGAAGCGAGGTTATGGGAGAAATGGTCCAATTCTAGCAGATTTGGGACTCTAACACTTCCCCTCCAACGGAGGCTAGACAGTCATAAATTGTCCTGGAGTGTTGAGAGGGGCTAGACAAGTATAGATTGCCCCACATTGTCTAGTCCATAGAGTGGTAGACCTTGGTATCATTGAGAATATGTATGACACCGTTAAGATTACTCTTCAAAAGAGCCTAGAGAGAAATGAAGTTCCAACATATATTGAGGAGAAATGGTCCAAGTCTAGACGACATGGGGCCCTAATAGAAACTATGAGTTTTCATATGTGAAAATTGATTAAAGAACATGTCCAAATCACATATTTGGTTAGCGAAAACTGATTACAGAAAGGAAAGTTTCAGAGAGTACATAGAGTCATAGAGAATTGTTGTTGATCATCCAGCCTCCTCTCCTTAATATGTATCCTTGTTTTCCCTTTGAATTGCAATCTCCATACTTCGGAATTCAAAACTAATACTACTAGTTTTAATCTAATTTTATATTTTTATCACTTTTTTTCTATTCACAGTCGTGCTTCTATTGTATAACGCTGTTACAATTTTTTTACTACTGAAATTCCTTAAATTCACAGTATTTTGAAGTTGAAAAGAGTGTTTGATGCTGAAAAATCAAAAAAGGACATTTGGTACATGACAATAGACTGGGCTGTATACATAGCCCCTTGATCAGCTGAGTTTTTCTGTAAATGGGTGTGGGCACCAAAAATACCTTTGATTTTTGGGCACTCTAATTATGCATTCGGTACTTGTGGTGTACCTCAGAAACAAGAAAAGAAATTAACCAGCATTGATGTATCAGAGTGGCCACTAATCCAACATAGCTAGCAAAGTCTCAAACAACAAAAACAAAATATGCAACTTGGTAAAGCAACAAAAAAGAAAAGAAATCACCATCTACAGCTAGACATAATACCCTTCAGCAATTATCAGCAGAGCACTAATTCTATCTCCTAATATTGCATCTTGACAATCATTGTCTTCTATAAGCCGAAACAGCACCCAAACAGAACTGTTTAGAAAACCTAAGATTTGCATAAGAAATCAAATAAATTGTGTGCATAAATAGTACCCATTATCATGTTTAGATAATGCTAAGTTAGACAATTACATATAACATAGGGCTATTAAAATTATATGGAGAATATACCGGAGCCCATCATGACTTTTGGGTACTCAAGACACAACTATGGTACCTGTATTCTTTTGGGTACACTCGCAGGTAGGGTAAAGACACTGGTTTTTTTTGGTTAACCGTGGGCGTCCAGGCCAGGTGCGTGACTAATCTTAGGGACCCTGGAGAACAACCAGGAAAATCCTCAGTGGCCTTGTAGGACTCGAATCGGTGACCTCTGAGGAGACTCCACAAAGGCCCGAGCCTTATTGCCAGTTGAGCTAACTCCACAAGGTTTTGATGGGGTCTTGGTGAGGGACTAAGTAAAAGGAATGATAAACTTCAATCATGACATGCAAATGCTGTTGAAAAGTTAAAAAAATATCTAGTTTTTGGGTTATAACTACAAGTCAATGAGCTCATACAGCATAAGTGAATATTAAAGATATATAGGAAGTCTAAAACTCTTCAGTGTTTGGATTATGAAAAACAGGAATAAAGCACCATTTTTTGGGATGCAGGTGTAGAGAGAAAAATTATGAAGATTATTCCTGGGAGTCAATATGTCACCGATAGTTTCAGCTTTGGATTGCTATGGTAGTTATTTATCATTTTTGTAAGGATGCACATTGGTCTCAGGGGTGAACCCACATAGGGGAAGATGGTGTCCCATGCCACCGCTTCATGGTCCCGTTGTAGTGGAAAAAAATTATGTTCCTTAAGGGTGCCATCGTAATCTTCATTGTGTGCCCCTATATTTCCTATAACAAGATTAGTGACAGAAATTTGAGATGGTCGTGATGGTTTGAGGCTCTAGATTAAGGTTCCCCCTTTCAAGGGGTGTGGGTTTGAATCCCACTCTTAACAAATTTCATTCTATGGTATTATTTCTATAAAGAAAAATTAGAGGAAAGAGGATGTTAGAGGATTGGACCCATGACCTTCCCTTGGAAATGCAAACAACCAATCAACATATCTATTATAATTTTGTTAAATATTTCTATAGCTTTTACCCTTATACTTTTGGCTTTTACAGTTTTACCCTTATATTTCTACCTTTTCTTCAAATTATCACTAGATATTTAAACACCTCTAAAATAGTCTTAATAAGTACTAGCAATTTGGAAAATGTTACATATGAAGATGTTATTAACTGCTTCCAAAAGATGAAAATTCGTAGAGAACAATTGTAGGAGATAACTTGTTTAATTATCATTTTTTAATGAAGATACTTTTAATAATTCATTTTGTTTTGTTTTATATATGTTAATTATATTGTGCCCCTGCTAGAAAATTTTTCTGGGTCCGCCTCTGATTGGTTTCACGTCATGAAATGGCTCCTGGGTTGTTATATTATCCACAGATGCTGCTTGATGCTTCAGTTTTTTTTCCTTCTTTTTTTGTAGTGAACATTGTTTGAAGTAAGGATCGTCCTGCGTAAAGAAACCCATTCAAGGATTATAGTGTATCAGCATGAAGCAAATCCCTTGTAGATCACATGGGCCTAAATATATCTTGATTTCATGGAGCTGGTGTGATGATTTATCTCAATTGGTTTTCTTGAATGTCGAAAGGCTCTTGAAGCCGAAGCTTGGGACCGAGTTCTAATAAAACATATGAAGATGTCACCTAATGTTGTATTAATTGCCATCCTCCAACATATACATTGGAGAAAAAATCAAGTGATCATGCTCTAAGCATGCAGTTTGACGTCACGGTTAGAATGGCAAGTCCTGGATAGAGTTTACCTTTTTAGTTTCTGTTGGAACTTGGTTGTGGACTTCATCCCACATTGGAAGGAAGTTGAAAAAGGTTGGGATGCTTATAAACCCATGTTCACCTTGTTTATCAAATTGGGTCAAAGGCTCAAGTATGGAACATTATAGGCTGGACATAGGCATTGGGTATGGTACATTTAAAATATTAAAAGTCAAAGGTAGGGCCTTGGGCATTCGGACTTTTCTTGACTTCAAATTAAATTTTATTTCTTAATTTCGGGTTTAGTTATTAATATCCGACTTTAATTAATTTTATTATTATGGATAATACCAAATCACTAACCGCCAAAAACAGTTAGCCTAACTGTTATGGCAGTTAATGAGGGGAATGTATAAAAGGAAAATCTTTTACAAAAAAAAGGGGGTTCCTAATTCACTGTTCTTCCCTCCAGATTTCCCAACTCCATTGTTTTAAACATACACTCAATTTTGCCAGAATCGATTTCATGTGCTTGAAATAGATTAGATAGTTGGATCCTCTAGATGACGTCTGAATCTACAACATAAGTGGGGATAAATTTCGTCTTAGGACACTGGCATAATCATCAAAGGTTAGCAATTTTATGGTATTAATTGTGTTGATTTTAATTACGTACATATTATAATTATAGTTCAATATATATTGATTCTAGCGGGGAAATCTGGAGGGAATTACTTTTTTGCTCGGGTGTATGTGACCTCATACTTATTAAATGTTCGTCTAAAAAGTTCCATTTTCTTTACAAAATTGCAGTTTTTTGGTGCGATGTTGTAACTAATTGAATTGTGTGCTAGTTGGCAGGCACTATCATTTCTCGCCATGTTGTAGAACACCAAATTATAACAATGGTATTCCAGGCTCAACTAGAATATTAGGAAAAGGAAAGAAAACATCTTGTCTCTCTCTCTCTCTCTCAGAAATACATGAATGCAAGAATCAAAATCTAAATCCAAACTTTCCTTACAAGGATTAAGAATAGCAACAAGTTTAACAACACCATAGCTGCTACGGTCTTCTAGGCTTTTTCACGATAGCAAAATATCATGTGCTTACTTTTCTCTTCTCTTTTACTCATAAATAATGCTCAAATCATGACCTGATCAAAGTTCATTCCTGGCATAAAAATAACTCATGGTGTTGGTTGACACGATTAAATTTGAGAGAATAGTGGATGAGACGAGGATGAGTCCTGTAGAGAGATGATAACTGGATTGGCAATGATACGTCAAAGATGTAATGGGTAAAGGAATTTTTAACCGAAACTAGTAAAAACATATGCCTCCACCAAATAATTCTAAGGCGCCTAATGTGAAGACGTATGCAAGGTGTCACTACAAGGGTAGTAAAGTCAATATCAATACTCCATAATTCTGTTAGAAGGAATATGAGGTAGAAGAATCTCTCAGAGGTAGTTACGTGCTAATAGAATAAATGGATGAGAGGAGGAGGAGGTCATTGAGAATTATTCAGATTTGTATTGGGAGTGATCTAGGCCAGTGGAATGCTTAGAGGAGTTGTACCTTCAGCTGTGAGAGGTTGTACTTTCTGTTGAAGCTTTTCATATTCTTTGGTTGTATTTCCGTATTCCATCATCTTCCTTTTTTCGGTAATATCGAGAAGTGAAGTTCGTTGGCATTTAGTGATTTTTCCTATCTAGTTCATTACAAAACATCACATTACCCATAGCAATTTGAAATTTCCCTTGCCAATTTCTCAACTGTGTGGGTGAGGTGGAATCCTGCAAACTAGTTCAAAGTTGAAAACATGCATTAGATGTAGGGTGTTTTATAAAGTGTTCTATTCTTTTTATCTGCAAATTTGATGCTTGTGTTAAGATGTGATTAGACACAAAGTTTAGCTGGTGTAACACCCTGAAATTCCTAATTAAATGGTTTGCTTGTCCACAAAACAGTCGCTGTAGAATATATTCATATTAGAACACTTTGAAATTTTTTTGTTGAAAGAGACAAAGATCTACTTAGGTTTTTGGGAATCTAATTTTAAGATTACACATATTACATGGAGATCATTTGACACCATTTTGGTCAGATTACCTTTAGTGAACCTTCAAAGTAACATCATGGTCTTCTTTACCTTGAAATCACCTAATTGATGGTGGAAGCTTTTGTGTTCATTTTTATTCACATATCATGCTTTAAACGGTAATCATCTTATAGTTTTTTTCCCCGACTTTAGAAGAACTATTTGGTATCATAAATCAAATATTTTTTTTTTTTATTATTCCTTATCTATTATATGCAGTAGACAAGCTTAGATAAGTTGGGTTCTTTTAATACTTATGCTTCCTCTTCATCTTGTGTTTCTTCTTCATCTCATCCAAAAAGGAAAATTGATTTATGTCTTATGGCTATCTTGCATTGTTAGTCTATCTGTGAGGCGAGCGAGTGCAAATGCGGTGAGTATCATTGCGAAGCATGCTGTCCCACGAGGGGAATGGCCAGACCTACTGCCTTTTTTATTCAAGTGGAGTCAGAGTGCACAAGAAGATGACAGAGAGGTGTTTCATTTTTTCTAATCACTCTATTTGATTTTAGAATTTTAGTATATTAGTGTTTGTTTTATAAAGTATGTTTGCACCATTCTCTCTCACCTACTCTTTGTAAATCATGTGTTTCCTTGTCTATATATATATAAACTGTTGAAGGAAACCAAATCACAAAAGAAACGAAGGGGTTTTATTCTATATACTTTCTGTGTTTAGAAGATTAAATTGTATATACTTTAGGAGATTAGATTTGTCTTACATTTATGTCTGCTTCTTTATTGTAGTATAAATAGGCGACTCTTGTAATTCATGAAATATAAGAAACAATTTCACAATCTTACAATTCTTCTGCTTAGATGGCATTAGAGCATAGGATCCACCTTTTTGAATGATTGGCGGTCATCGCCAATCATGCGATTGAAGCTTCTTAGTCGAAGTTTCCTAGAGAAATTAACCTTTGGGTTTTGTTGGCATTGTCAACTTAAATGTCAGGAGCAAACAACAACTCCAGTTCCACTACCATCATGAGTCAATTTGTGCAGGCACCTTATCAATTAAGAAGTCTTTCTTCAACAAGGAAGATTTAGAACGATTGTACCAACTATGGAACTCTCATCAGCATACTTCCCAATCCTCTTTTTTTGGCACCAGGGGTGGACTTAACATATAATAGGTGGGGGGATGGGCCCCCATTAAAAAATATAAAAAGGAATTTTTTTAGTGTAAAAACTATTTTTTTTAACTTTTTATCATTGTTCCCCCCAAATTGGCCCAACTAGGTACCTACACTACTGCTTTTATATTCAAGGCTTCTGATGATATGACTTGGTCCTCTTACAGTTTTACCTCATATTTTCCTTATTCTAGTAAAAAAAAAAAAATTTTAAGTTGGATCTCTCTTGGCCATTGCAGGGGAAATTTCAATTGTTATCTCACCATTCATTATCCTTCATAATGTTCTCCATGTTCCAAACCTTGCATCTAAGCAGTTAACACGGTCTATTGCGGAAATTGCGGTCAGGACCTAGAATTGCGGTTGCGGTTATTGCGGTGAAATAGCAGTAAAAAAAAAATAGGTTCATAAATTAATAGGAATATATATATATATATAACTTAATAATTAACATATTGTATTCCTAGCACATATCAAGTCAAATAATTCATTAATTCAAAAAAAGTTTCAAACATTAAGTCATTAACATAACATATTAACATATAAACATAATCAAACCATTCAATTCATAACATAAAAATATGCAAACATGTATTACAGTTCAGTAGCTAAAGCAAAACAGTAATAGTTTGGTTGCAAATTTGCAATAGTTAACCTGGAGTCCTGGACTGCAATCGAGTGGACTAGAAGTCGATTAGTGGACTAAACTGATGAAAAAACGAATTAAGGGACTGGAGATCGAGGAACTGATGAAAGTGTCGATCGATTGGAAGTGTTGAAGGGAAGGGAATGTCGATCGAGTGGAAGTGTTGAAGAGTCGAAGGGAATCGAGTTCGAGTTGAAGGGAAATCGAGTTGAAGGGAAATCGAGTGGAAGTGGACTGGAGATCGAGGAACTGAACTGTGATGAAAAACGAATTAAGGGTTTGGTTTGGAGATGAAATCGTGCGACCAAAGTGTGGACTGATGAAATCGTGCGACCAAATGTCAAGCCCACAATTGAAAAAGCCCAAACACATAGCCTGGTAAAATTTCGGAATTTCGGACCGAAATATTTTACCAAATTTCGGTGAAATTTCGGTAAATTTCACCGCAATTTTCGGAACCGCAATAATCCACCACAATTTTGTACCGCAACTTTCCTAAGGACCGAAATCCGCAATTTCACCGAAATTTCGCCGCAATTAACTGCATAGCCTTGCATACAACTTGCTTTCAGTCACTCGTCTAACCAATGATTCTCAGTGTCAACTAAATATTACATCTACTCATTGTACCTTTTAGGAGGTGCAATAATGTTATGGCACTTCAGATTAGGTCAAGCTAGTTTTGGATACTTAAACCTTTTGTTTTCTGCATTGTTTAAGAACAAAACCAAATCGAGCCTTTGCAACTCAAAGTTTTCAATTGGCTAAACATAAAAGATATGTGTTTCCTAGCTTATGGTACAAACCTTCAAAACCTTTTTCTCTTATGCACAGTGACATATGGACCATCTCCTGTAAAAAAAAATATCCCTGGCACTATAGATGGTTCATCACCTTTATTGATGATCACACTAGGTTTATATGGATTTATTTGTTGAAAGAAAAATATGAGGCTACACATATTTTCAAAGGATTTAATACTATGATAAAAAAAACCATGTCTTCACGGTTGCAAACATGTATCCACACCTATTGATCCAAATCAGAAAGAGAGAATGATATACCAACTAAACCAGATATAAGAAGCTAGTCGTTAACCTATTCTTACTCGTCATGACATTGCGTATGCAATAGGACTAGTAAGTCAAAATTCTTGCATTGTTCCTCTTAAGGTCACTCAAGGCCGTATACAAAATCCTTCACTACCTGAAAGGGAGCGAAGGTAAAGGAATTCTCTTATCCAAAAATCAAAACACGTAGAAGTGTTTATAGCTTCTGATTGGGGAGGATGTGTAGAAGATGGAAGATCTACATCAACCTATTGTAGCTTTGTTTGGGGAATTTAGTAACGTGGAGAAGTAAGAAGCAACATGTTGTAGCTAGAAGCAGTGCTGAAGCAGGGTTCAAGGTTATAGCTCAAGGAATATGCGAAGCTATGTGGCTAAGAAGCATTGTCAAGGTGTTAAAGATTTTGAAATAGACAACACATTGCCGTCGTTGTGTGACAATAAGTCTGCTATTAGTATTGCTCGCAATCCACATGATCGAACAAATCATGTTGAAATTGATGGTCACTTTATCAAAGAAAAACTTGAAAGCCTGAGAAATACGTAGGCCCTTTCTCACCAAAGTTTTGTTTAAGCAAATGTTTGAAGCTCTCATAGGCATGTTGCGAAGGATTGACATCTTTGCTCCAACTTGAGGGAGAGTATTGAAGGAAACCAAACTACAAAAGAAAGGAAGGGATTTGATTCTATATATTTTTCTGTGTTTAGAATACGTTATGTATCTAGGAGTTCAAATTTGATTCTTGCATTTATGTCTGATTTTGTATTGTAGTACAAATATGTCTCTTGTAATTCATTAAATATAAGAAACAATTTTGCATCTTACAATTCTTCCGCTCTGAGACAGGTGCTTCATTTTCACTGATCAATCTAAATTTTGATTTTAGAATTTTAGTGTATTAGTATTTTGTTTTTTAGAGTAAGTCTGCACCACATTTTCTCACCAACTCTTTGTATAACATGTGTTTGGTTGTCTATATACATAAACATATCTATATCTAGACACACACACACACATTTACTTTATCATCTATACAAGTGCACACACATTTGGATGTTGCTGCGTGAAACCAGTGTTACCTATTTCACTGGCAAGCTCTCTGCACCATCACGATCCAAATTGCATGACCCATTTACTGGTGTATATCATGAGCCAAATCACAAACAACAGTGACTTAAGTTTGGTGGAGATAGGTCATGGCAGTGCACCTTTCCTGAATCCTAGGAAGTTGGTTCCACCTCGTGAAGGCATATCATAGCCCTATGAAGCCTCACCATGGTTCGGGAGGGTGCCAGAGGTTACAAACGGTTGTAGGGGGTCCATCAAATTATTTCACATATTGAATCAGACTAGTTCCATAAGCGATGTACCAAAGGAGTTCACCTCGTATAGGAGAGCATAGAAGGATTCAATTCCTGTACCAGAACCCTGGAGGATCGCCTCTTTATGTTTGCTTTTGGTTACACCTTTTTATTATTTCAATTCTATGTTGTTAATCGCGCCGCTGTAGCGCTGCTATCACGGTTATGAAATAGCAGTCCCGCGATTAGCGGCACTATTGACCGCTAAATTACCGCATTTTGAACGCAAAAAAGCATATGTATAACCGCTATTTGTAGATAGGTTATTTTGGACCTGCATCGAGTTTTATTTTAGTCTAACACTATTAAGGCTTCATTATTCTTATTTTTTGGACACCATTATTCTTATTTTTTTGGATTTGGACACCATCACTTTGATCTCTAGTTTTGAATAAAAGTGTTCACATTGTTCAATTATTTTTATTTTTATTTGGACTTGGACATCATTATTCTTATATATTTTTATTGAATACATATAATTTGTTATGTATACATATATAATTCTTATTTTATATGAACTGCTATTTTTGTACTGCTTTACCATCGCGATAACCGTTGTTTCAAATCACGGCCGTGACCATGATTTCTTATTTTGACCGCTGAAACAGCATAGTTTCTATTGGATTCCTTTTTAGCCTATGCCACTAGTTTGCTATAAAACACTCCTTGTTGGGGATGCTATTGATTTATTATGCTAAAGATCTCACAATATTTTTTTCTTTACCTTTTAACTCAACAGCATTGTATTAGTTCATTTTGGATCAAATAAAACTAATTTTGTCCTTCTTCATGATGCAAGGTGGCATTGGTATTGTTCAGCTCCTTAACCGAGACAATTGGGGATTCATTTCGACCATATTTTGCAGACTTGCATTTACTTCTACTCAAGTACCTACAAGATGAGAACAATAGTGTTAGAGTTGCTGTTCTCAAGTATATTTTATGTCAAACTTTGTACTTCAATTATTTGTGTTTCAGTTTAGATGTTTTAGAAACTATTCTAGTATGAATGTGATCTCACAAAGCACTTTGGAACCCTATTTATTGAACAGGGCAGTTGGGGCTTTTATTGAGTCCACTCATGATGAATCTGTGGTGGTGAGTCTAATTATTTCTTCCAACATGGATCCAGTTGTGATATTCAAATATTGTATTCTGTTTTGCCCCCGGTGTTTCTCTTAATGATAAGATTTAATGTTTTTCCTATAGATATATGAAGATCCATCATTATCATATACATGCAGGTTAAATTTCACGAGTTTATCCCCGGCATATTGAATATTTCAAGACAATGCCTTGCCTCTGGCGAGGAAGATATTGCCATAATTGCTTTTGAGATTTTTGATGAGCTGATTGAATCTCCGGCACCCCTTCTTGGAGAATCAATCAAAGCCATAGTGCAGTTCTCTCTTGAGGTTTGCTCAACTTCAAATTTGGAACTTAACACTCGTCATCAGGTTAGCGGTGCCCTCAAGTTTTTTTTTTATAAAATATTTATATACGGAAACAAAACCCACACACACTCCTCACCTTTGGTGAGGCCTGAACCCTTGACCTCTAGTAGGCTGGGCTTTACCGGTAACCCGGATACAGCTGGACCAATGACCCTTTGGTAGTGCCCTCAAGTTCTTGTGAATGGGTAATCTTTATTCAATTATGGGGCCTCATTGAGTCCTTTTATGTCCTCTGCATTTGCTGTTCATATGTTTCATGTATCAGGCTATTCAAATTATTTCATCGCTTGCGAGATATAAATCCAATTCCCTTAAGAAGCACAACTTGATCATTCCAATCCTCCAAATTATGTGCCCATTGCTTACAGAAGTGACCAACAACGATGAAGATGATGATCTGTCACCAGATCGAGCTGCTGCAGAAGTTATTGATACCATGTCTTTAAAGTTGTCAAAGCATGTGTTTCCACCTGTTTTTGAATTTGCTTTTGAGAGCAGTCAGAATGTATATCCAAAATTCCGAGAAGCTTCTGTCACGGTTTTGGGTGTGATCTCAGAGGGTTGTTCGGAGTCAATGAAAGAGAAGCTTGAACCCATTCTCCATATTACCTTGGGGGCTTTAAGAGATCCTGAACAGGTTGTAAGAGGAGCTTCATCATATGCATTAGGACAATTTGCCGAGTATCTGCAGCCTGAAATTATATCTCATTACGAAAGAGTTCTCCCTCGTATATTAAGATCCTTACAAGATGCAACCGATGATGTGAAGGTATATTAACTTTGTAAAGTAGTTAATTCTTGAATAATTGTTACCTTCATAAGATGTAGCTTAGTTTTCTTTGCAGGAGAAATCATACTACGCATTGGCAGCATTTTGTGCGAACATGAGTGAGGAAGTTCTCCGCTTTATTGATCCTCTGATGGAAAAACTACTTGCTGCTCTCCAACATAGTCCGAGATTGGTACAGGAAACGTGCATGGTAATGATGCATTCTTCATGCTTTACTTGAGTTGACTTGTCAGTGAGCTTCTCAAAATTTTCTTCAATTTCTGTAGTCTGCAATTGGTTCAGTTGCATCTGCTACAGAGAAAGCATTTGTCCCGTATGCTGAAATGGTTCTGGAATCGATGAAAACTTTCATGGTGCTTACAAATGACGAGGACCTCCGTTCACGAGCAAGGGCTACTGAATTAGTGGGGATAGTTGCAATGGTTGCGGGAAGGGAAAGGATGGAACCAATTTTACCACCTTTAATTGAGGCTGCAATTTCTGTAATAATTCTATCGTTATCTCTTATCTATAAGTTACAGCTTATGTTTGAAGTACTTGACTTATAACATACAACTTAGGGGTTTGGGCTGGAGTACAGTGAACTTCGCGAGTATACTCATGGATTTTTTAGCAACATGGCAGAAATTTTGGAAGATGGAATGGTTCGGGTATGCATTCGACTTTTGTTATTTGCTAGAAAGCATGACATTTGTTTGATGTGTGGCATGATATTTTTGTAAACAGTATCTTCCACATGTTGTACCTTTGGCATTCTCTTCTTGCAATCTTGATGATGGATCTGCTGTTAATATTCATGATTCTTATGAGGCTGAAGATATTGGAGTTGTTGGAGTTTCATCTGATGATGAAGCCCAAGACGAACCTAGAGTGCGTAATCTCAGTATAAGAACTGGGGTTTTAGATGAAAAGGCTGCTGCAACTCAAGCCCTTGGTCTATTTGCCCTTCATACAAGGAGTGCCTATGCCCCGTATCCTTTTTAGTTATTTATATTTTACACTGTCAAAATATACCAGCACCCAGAACTATAATTCTTTAATATTCACAAGATATTTGGAAGAGTCACTGAAGATTATGGTGAAGCATTCCATCTATTTCCATGAAGATGTCCGACTTCAGGCCATTACTGGTTTGAAACGTAAGTAACAGATAAATCTTTTTAAGAATTGCTGGTGTGTGTTCTTGGTTCAGCAATTTGGTATGCAAACAAGATGTTTCCATGTAAATAACAAGAACAGCTTCTTGTTTCACCAATTTTTTCCCCTTTCAGTGATCACATATTTAAATATATTATACACATGAACATACACATAGAATAAAATGAACAATGTTCCTAATGAATGATAAATTGTGTACGAGATGTGAGAAGGAAAAATGTGATAAGAACGCAAACAAACACTTATTTTATTTATCAATGAACGAAAGAAAAAGACAAGGATAGTGCCTATAATTCAAAAGTAGGTGATCTACCAAGACTCTAGACTCAGTTTTTCCTCTCCCAGACCCTTAACCCTAAATACTCAAGATTTCATAAACCAGCCATAATTTAAGTAGCATACCAGAATATATCCTAAAATACAACTAACTAATATGATAATAGAAGATAACTAATTAAGCCCTTCAAGGGCCTTTGGCCTAGCGGTATCGGAGCCTCTGGCCTCCTAGGAGGTCAGGGGTTCAAACCTCACCAAAGGTGAGGAGGGTGTGTGAGTTTATTTGTTGTATTTGCCGTATATAAATGTTATATACTTCCAAAAAAAAAAAAGTCCCACAAAGCACCCCACATCCTCGTGAAATGGGTGCTTCTACATTCTATCAAAACGCCTAGTCGTATCAACATGTTATCTTCTCTTATGTTAGACAGCATCGTTATGTATCTCTTGGGCTCTATCTAGCAAAGAAGCTTCTACCAATTGATTATTATCTAACATAAGAAATATAGCAATATTGCATTCGGTGATGACTGTTCTTTCCAGCTCTAAAAATCTTTCTGATTGCAGATATTTTGACAGCTGCTAATGCCTTTTTACAAGGTCGTAATGTAAGCATACTTTATCACCCATCTTCTTTTTCAGAAATGATTGTGGTTATGTTTAGCTTTTTTTGTTTTAATGAATAAGCTATTTTTTCTACATATGGCATTGCAATGGTGCCCGCTATATGATGTTTTAGTTTTACCTCTGACCATCCATTGTTAATTTTGAATGGTATCCAGTCCCCTTCCCTGAAGTAGAAATTACAAGGAGATTTGTTGGTTCGATTCCCTTCTCCTTTTGCCAATTCATCTCTGGAATATTTTTCTTGTTCCATCCTAGAGTGTGATCATTAGACGATTATTTGCTGTAAATGTATCTCCCGTTATGCACATGCAATAGTCACCACCTTTCACTTCCTCTTGACGTGTGGTTTTACTTTCCCTTTTTGCAGGACAGAGCATCTACGATGAGAAAAATTCTAGGTAAGTTCATGAATCATTAGCAGCAGATAGACGGGAGGATCCCCTGTGCAGTCTCTTTAGGTGTTGAGTCGGTTCCTTGATCTTTTACGTGCATGAAATATCAGATTCTGTGATGACCATTTATATCAAGACAATGAATGAAGATGAAGACAAGGAAGTTGTTGCTCAAGCTTGCATAAGTGTAGCAGGCATCATCAAGGATTTTGGATATGTTGCTGTTGATCCTTGTATGAATTTTGTTGTTTTTCTGAGTTGCATATACTAATTGTTCTTGGATGAAATTTAACTTTTCAAGTGTCCTCATCCTCCTCTGTTTTAAAATTTATAACTCAGACATGCCTCGGCTTGTAGAGTCAACTCTGATGTTGCTGTCCCAGAAGTCAGCCTGTCAGCAAGTAGAATCTGACAGTGATATCGAGGATGATGATCCTGGACACAATGAATTGCTCATGGATGCTGTTACAGACCTCCTTCCTGCTTCTGCCAAGGCTCTGGGTTCCCACTTTGCACTTATCTTTGCAACTCTATTTGATCCGTTAATGGAGTTTGTGGTGAGCTTACTCAAGACTATATCATGTTAATAGTTTGCTTTCATCACTCATTTCTCCAAATAACGTCAAACCGTGGGCCCGCAGAGAGGATCAAACTCACCACAAGGTCGGACCATGGTGGTTGCATGTCTTGCTGAAGTTGCTCAACATATGGGTGCTCCAATTTCTGGCTATATAGATGTAATTTTTTAGAAGTGGATATGCTGTTCCAATGCCAAATGTTTTCATAGAGTTTTGATTCTATCAAGTTGATTTGGAATATTACATCCTGTTTCAGAAACTGATGCCCTTGGTACTTGAAGAATTAGTATCATTATCAGCAACCAATAGGAGGAATGCTGCATTCTGTGTTGGAGAGTTGTGCAAGAACAGTGGCGAATTTGGTCTGAAGTAACCTTCTTCCATATACTTGAATCTTTCGCCTTTATGAACTGCTTATCTGATTTTCATCCTTTTCTGTCCCCACCACCCCAACACCCTTGATGAGAAATTGTACTTCCTTCATCCTACAGAAATCCCACGAAAATTTCAGCATTTGTTTTTGTTGTTGTAAAGATTCCAAGTTAAAGTTATTTATTTGTCAATTTTCCCTAGAAGTAGATTGATCACATCAATTTGGATCCACGTTGTTCTTTTATTTGTAAGCATTACAAAGTTTTATGGGATGGAAGGAGCATCTTTACACTTTTATTTGTGAATTTACTCATTTCAAAAAGCGTATCTTTGGCCATTGTGGTACCTTTTTGATGGGTTGATGCTTATCCATCAGATACTTTGGTGATGTGTTGCGAGGCCTTTACCCATTGCTTGGAGAATCTGAGCTAGACCATGCAGTAAGGGACAATGCTGCTGGTGCAGTTGCCAAGATGATTATGTCACACCAGGACTCCGCCCAACTAGATCAGGTTTGCATACTATGATTCATATTCTTTAGATTAACCCTGCTTTCGAGCGGGATATATTGAGTTTGGTTGGTTTGGTTTATCATATTTCTTCATATATTGGTCTAAAAAGATGTTCAAACTATTTCTATCTTGCCACCATCAGGTCCTCCCTGCTCTCCTCAATGTTCTTCCTTTGAAAGAAGATCATGAGGATTCCATCCCTGTTTATAGTTGCATTTGCAGCCTTATTTTATCATCCAACTCACAGGTACTTGTTTAGAAACTGTAGGGGAAAGTTAAATGAAAACCGTAAATATTCTGAGTACATGAGAACCAACTATTTTATGAAAATTATTCATGATGAATAACCCTAAAATATTCATGTATATTATTCTTCATTAATATAGTGGTTTTCATTATTCATGATATTCATAAGTTGGTTCAAGTATTTACTTTTCTAGTTTAAACCTGCCCCTAGAAGTGTATTCTCCTCAAGAACGCAGAAGTCAGTCATATTGCTAATACATCTCTGGTTTCTACTACCAACTGCTCAACAGATCCTTAAGCTAGTTCCAGATTTGGTTAGGATATTTGCTCAAGTAGCCATCTCACCACTCGAAACACAAGAAGTTAAACTTCAAATAGGCGGGGCTTTTTCTCACTTAGTATCACTTTACGGTCACCGAATGAAGCCTCTCTTGAGAAGCATGCCACCAACATATGCCCGTGCACTTGCTGCTATTGTACCACAGAGTCTACAGCCATCAACCACAGCAACATGCCCATCTACGACTTAAAAGGACATCTCCCCTCCCTCCAATGGGAATCATTCCGGAGTTTACTTTGTTCAACTTAATCAGCGTGCCAGAATAACCATCATCTTTTACGCAGGTACACGATTTACCTACTAGTTTCACTTGTATTCATAACCTTAAACTTCCCAAATACCAACCTTTGATTTAAAACTTCTGGTAGAGTATAAAAAATATGGCACACACACACACATATATATATATATATATATATATGTAGCTAAATATTAACCCATAGCTAGTTAAGGCTCAGGTGGAATATCCCATCTGCCCTTGGTTCGATCCTGGGCGTCCACAATAATTGTGGCCACCGAGTCTATCATAGCTGATGTCTTGCAGTCGCAACGAAGTGATTGTAAATTGCTTCTCTTCTAGTTTAGTGTCCATCTCATTTCTTTTTTGTAACTTTTGGCCTCGTAAAGTAAGTAAATCCAACTGGTTTAGTAACGAAATGTATGTCTTTTGATGGAATAAAATCACCTGCCCTCGAATCCCATATTTCCTCCATATCCCACCAATCACATGAAGACATGTCATTATTATATTTAACACTATAAGTTAATTTAGTTTAATTTTTTATTCTCTCTTCTCAATAAAACTAATGACGTGTCTTCACGTGATTAGTTGACACGAAGGGGGTATGGGATTTGGAGATAGAAGATTTTTATTCCTCGTGATGATGTTCTGCTGACGGTTCCCATATTGATTACTATAGTTGATGCTGGATGCAGGTTCCAGCCTGCGTTTTGCCGTTTTTGACACTGTTCAATTTATTTTCACCCTCGGGTGGTGCCCGGTTATCATTGATTACAATATTTTGAAACTGGAGCGGTACTAGGGTCCGCTCTAGAGACCTGTTACCTTTTTTTTTTCTTTCTCTTATTCATATGACTCTTATTTGGGGACCAATTTTCCCTTTTGTCCGAGTATTATATACATGTGTGTTTGAGTTGGTGGTTTATTCACACAAATCAAACATTCTTGAAGGCTTCAAATCAAGCAAGTGTTCGTGTTTTAGTGAGTGGCAAATACAATTTTTGATCATAGGAAAAAAAAAGCAATTTGAAATTAAGCTATGAAAAATAAATCATAAATTTTTAAAAATAAGTTTAACTATGAACAATACCATACCAACATGATTATAGGATCAATTTCGACACCCAGAAATGGATGATCATTCTAGTTTATGAAGTATTAGCAAATCACCAAGTCAAAGTTTGTTTATAAAAATTGAGACGTATATGCGCTTAGTGTGTTATACATGTTTGACACACATACATATCAGAACGGTAACCAAATAAGAAAACACGAGAATGGTTGAATTACATATGATTTTATACTAAAATCACATGTGATTCACGCTTCGTTGACCGTGTTCCGTATTGCATGTACAATTATCCTGTAACATTTACGGCCATCAAAATTGATTGTTGGTAAGCGTAACATGGTAAGAGTTTTTTTTTCTCACTTATCAGGTAAGAGTTTCGGTCATTGCTATGCCTCTTACTGACTTGTCGGATAAGATTCTCGTATCATGCTTAATTCGTTAATCGGTAAGGTAAATGATACCGATAAGCGCTTACCCGGTAAGTGTTTAGTAAACGGCTCTTAAATCTATTGGGGTGCGATAAAAAGAGAACACCAAGAGAAAAGAACATTGAAACTCATTGGAACTATCAATCTATTATAATCAAATGGTTATATTTTGTGTTTTAAATCCAATGGTTGATAGAGATTTTTTTGTTCTCCCTTTTTTAGGTCCTCTTGTTGAACATCCCTTTATATTTATATTATCATCATATATATTAGTCTAGATTTTGTGTTTTCTTTTCTTCCATTGCATTTTTATGTTATTTGAGACTAAGAGGGTGTTTGAGATTGCTTATTTAAAACAACTTATGCTTCTTTTTTTAAGTGTTTGTCAACTTATATGATGACAAGAAGTTTTATAAAAAGTGTTTGGATTAGCTTATTGTGATACCAAAATGTAATAAGCTAATAAGTTGTTATTTAGGGGTGTTTAGGATTACTTATACATGTAAAATAACCAAAAAAATCATAAGTTGATTCAAATAAGTTAATAAGTCATAATGGTTTAACTTATCAAAAACTTCTTATTAGCGGTGTGAAAAAGTTATAAGCACTTTTTTTTTTCCAACCCAAACACTAAGGAAAAATAGTTTGTTAACTGTGTGGAAAAACTATAAATCAATAAGGAGTTTAAATAAGCAATCTCAAACACCCTCCAAATTGTTATACTATTTGGAACCACATGTTAAAAACGCCGACTAACAACCCTAAGAAACCACTACGAATGAAGAAATGTCGCGAGTCCGATCATTTGACATATAATGTAATGAAAATTTTCTATCTAAAAACATTTTTTAGTAAAAAAAATTGAAAAATATTGTGAATCACAATTAATCTCGTTAATGGCTATTTGACAAATTAATAAATTTGAGAAAAATCTTTTTTATTATTTTAAATTATAGTAATAAAAAGAATTGCATTTAAAAAAAAGAAAAGAATACCTTTTTAAAAGTAAAATGAATTTTGTTCTTTATATTTGTCACTATATTAACAACAAAAGTAACATGTTAACTATAAAAATACTATATATAATTATTAATTACTACCATGAGGACCATTAATCTATTTTTATGACGGTCCACGATAGCACCTCTCTATCTAAAGATAAAAGAAGGTAGTAAGATATAGTTTTTTAAATATCTCATATATATATATATATATATATATATATATATATATTCTTACTATAAATTTTAAAAACTAATTTCAAACCGCCACAAAAAAAAAATCGTAATAAAAACAATTAAGTAATTAATGCTAGACTTTTTTATTATTTCAAAAAATGATGTAAATTTTTTAATTGATAAAAATAAGCTAGTTTATATTTTTGATTACATATTTAGATAAACATAAACTAACTTGTTAATAAGCCATTTAGAAAAAAAAGTTTTTTGTCACTTTTTTTTTTTAATTATAACCCTCATTAATATCAATTATTATTTATTATTAATTAATTATGAATACATAATTTTAATTAGATATTGATATTAATTATTTAGAATTATTGTTAATCATGTAGTTATTTTTATATTATTATTGTTTTAATTACTATCCAATATATTTTAGCTATAAGAACAAATATAACAATTCTAAATATGTTTATGTAACGTACGTAAAATTGTATTAAATAATTTTAATAAAATATTTAATTTAAACTAGTTATATTTTTTGAAAAATTATTAATTAAATAGGATATGTGAGGTTAACCAATTTTATTTATATTTATATTATATGTAATGACTATTTAAAATTATAAATTAATGTAGATGTTTTCTAAAATTTGTTTTAACAAATTTATAGCTTATATATAATAATCAATTTTAAATTTTTTTAATTAACATATTATATTATTTATTTTTTCTTTAGTATCTTGTTTGTATTAATTGACATATTATTATAATTTTGTTTAATTATATTATGAAATATTGTAAGTGACTATTTCTGGTCAGTTTACATGCTTATAAGCTACTTTTTATCGGACATTACTTGTTCATCAACTAGCTTATCGGCTACCAGCTAGCTTATCAGTAAGTTTGCTTATCAGCTAGTTTGCCAAATAAAGCCGAAATATAGTTCGAGAAAGCTATTTTTTAGTGTGTTTTTTAATATCTACAATATTTTTAAATATAAACCTAAATCAAGGTTCTAAATGACATGAGGCGTGGCGTGGTGGCGAAGCCAAACCTCAAGCCTTAGAAGCCACGACGAAGCCATGTCGTTTTTAAGGCGTGACTTGTGACGTCAAATTTCTAATTCATGTATAATATTATATATAAAACATATGTTTTGTACTGTTACTCAATGAGTCAATTACTTAAGTAAGTTAAATTAGGTTGTATATTAAAAACGTAAAAAAAAAAATCAAATATCGCATTAAGAAAACTGCACGGTAGACCATGGATTGCCACGAGCTTAACCTGGCGTGAGACACACACCTTGTGCCACGACGAGCCATGGCGGCCGACGAGTTTTTTAAAACGGTGACCTATTGATCGAATACCCAATCTCCCTACTTCAATTCACTTGGCATCTTTTCATTTATGTGTAAATATTTTAAAAATAGAATAAATTACAAATTTCGTCCCTATGCTTATTGAAAATTTTGGATTGAGTCCCTCAAAAGAATTAATTACAGCCACGGTCATCGTGGTTTCACTTTTGTTTCGGATTGGGTCCCTTGTCTTAACTTCACTAACAGATGATTTGTTAAGTTAAGGTTAATATTGTCTTTGTACAATTTTATTTTATTTTTGTAAAATTACTATTATTATGATAGTAATATCGACAAGAATGAAGCAAGAATAAATAAAATTACTATTATTATAATAAATATTGGCAAGACGGTAGCTTATATCTCTCTCTCTATTTCTTAATGAAACTGTGTTTTTGGCTATACTTTTATTTTGACATATATTAATATGGAAATTATTTTGTGATACCATATGAAAAATTTCTGGATCCGATTGAGAATAATAATTATCGTGAGAAGTGTAAGAAGGATTTTCAGCTTTGGATTAATCATAATTGAAAATCAATTAAAAATACACATCTAAATTCATGGGTTATTTTGAGTCTTAGGGTGCGTTTGGTTTGCCGGAATGGATTGAAATTGGAGGGATTTGGATTTCAAATCCATTCCAATCCCATGTTTGGTTTGAAGGATTGTCCGTACTTGAAATCCTAGGATTGCTTTGAAATCCCTCAAACATTGGATTTTGAAATCCTTTGGGGATGGTTGGGATTTCAAGGGATTTCGAAGGATTTGCATATAATAATGCTTTAAAATATGTTAAAAACGTTTGTTTTCCGATATCAATTAATAATTAGACAATTTAATTATTTTTATAATTTTTAATGATTTTTTTATAAATAATCAAATTCAAATCCATTTTAAATCCTACAAACCAAACACACAAAAGGATTCCAAATCCTCACAAATCCAAATCCCTCCAAATCCAAATCCTTACATGAAATCCAATCCATTCCAATCCATTCCGGCAAACCAAACGCAACCTTAGGGGACGTTCACCCAAAATGCTTACTCAGTAAGCGCTTATTGGTAGGAGTTAACAGTCTCACTTATCTCGCCGGGGTAAGATTCTAGTCCACCAAAACAACATCAAATGCAACAATTTATTTAGTAAACGCTAAACGGATAAGAGTCATCATTTTCACTTACCGAGTAAGACTCTTAGTCCTTGCCATCAATCTTACCGGGTAAGATTGATGGGACTTTCCATATTCATCCGACAAGGTAAATGATTCGATAAACACTTACCAAGTAAGCATTTGGTAAACGCCCCCCTTACTTTAAACCATTGGATCTTTAGGAGCTGTTTACCCAAATGCTTACGCGGTAAGTACTTACCGGTAATAATTATCATTCTCACTTACCTTAACAGGTAATATTTTACTTACAGAAAACGACATCGTATGCAACAATTTATCCGATGAGCACTTATCGGATAAGAGTCGTCACCCTCATTTACCGGATAAGACTCCCAATCCATACCATCGCTTTTTTCGAATAAATTTTTTGGTTCTCTATCATATTTATTCAATAAGGAAAATAACTTGACAAGTACTTAATCATTCGCTTAAAAAAGTTAGTATGCTATGCTTGTTGTCTTTTAGCCATTTTTTGTCTTTACGAGGTTTTTGTGAGAAAAGTCGTATCCGATGGAAGGCTTCCATAGTCCAGCCTTTGACTAGTTATCGTTTTGGGAATATCACAATCTCCATTTTTCTTCTGCGTTCTTTCTTTAACCATCCGGCGGCGCCACCCATTTATGAACACCTACCTGCCCAAATTTCAATTCTCTTCTGTTTCATTCATCCCCATGAGCTAATTCCAAAACCCATCAATCAAAAAACATGAATCTTTTTCTAACAACTGCTGCCCTCTTCCTGATTCTTCTATCTTCTTCTTCATCTCTTGTTCTATCTCAAACACCCACCAATTCCACCTCTTGTCCCATGAATTTTGACTACGTCCTCCGAATCCCATGGCCGACTGCCGACTGCCGCCACTCCGGCGACTCATCAAAACCCGTCGGCAACTCCACCTCTTGTTGTCAGACCTTGCTTAGCGTTTTCGGCATCGCCTTAGCCCAACACCTCAAACAAACCTCTCTCTTCCACCTCCCTGATCTCGCAACATCCTCATCTTGTCTCTCCGATTTCCAACAAAAACTCAACTCCCTTTCCCTCCCCACTAACCTCGCTACCTTTTGTTTCGACCCTCGTCAGTTTGTCATTTCGTCGAACACCTGTGCTGCAATTCAGACCGTTCAAGATTGGCGCCGAAAGTTGGGGAACCACACGGTTCTTGACTCAGCGTGTCGAGATGATCTCACCGACCTTTCTGCCTGTGATGATTGTCTCCGAGCAGGGTTAAGGGTTCACAGCGAATTGGCTTCCAACGATGGTAACGCTTCTCATTCAAACGAGTGTTTTTACTTTGTTGTTCTTTATGCTGCTGCTATTGTCAATAAGTTCGGACCTCAAAGTGATGGTGCTGTATCTTGTACTTTTGGGATCAACATTTTACCCAAATCCCATAAAAATAAACGTTCTTCATTGATATTTGGATTAATTGGAGGACTTGTTGCTATCGTTGTAATCTCTTGTTTAGTGGGGTTATTATACTTTTGGTGGGATAGGAAGAGGAAAAGGGAAAAGATCGAGGAATCGGGGGTCGATGAATTCGAATCGAGTAGGCCGAGAAGGCGTCCGAATACTGGTTCGATATGGTACAATATTCATGATCTTGAGAAGGCAACCGATAACTTTTCGCCAAAGAATTTCATCGGTAGAGGTGGGTTCGGGGTCGTTTACAAGGGTGTTTTGTCCGATGGATCTGTAGTTGCTGTGAAAAAGATCATAGAATCCGAGTTTGAAGGGACCGATGATTTCTGTAACGAGGTCGAGATCATTAGCAATTTAAGGCATCGAAATCTTGTTCCGCTTAAAGGGTGTTGCATTCATGGCGCAGATGATGATTATGAACGGCGAGATGATCAAAGATATCTTGTTTACGAGTATATGGCGAATGGAAACCTTGATGACCATTTGTTTCCCGCAATGAGTCGAAAACCTCCGTTAACATGGCCTCAAAGAAAGAGCATAATTTTGGATGTAGCCAAAGGTTTAGCTTATCTTCATTATGGAGTGAAGCCTGCTATCTTTCATAGAGACATTAAGGCTACAAATATACTTCTAGATGTGAATATGGGAGCTCGAGTGGCCGATTTCGGATTAGCCAAGCAAAGTAGAGAAGGCCAGTCTCATCTCACCACTCGGGTAGCCGGGACCCACGGTTATTTAGCCCCGGAATACGCCCTTTACGGGCAGTTGACCGAGAAGAGTGACGTTTATAGTTTTGGGGTCGTGATTTTGGAGATCATGTGTGGAAGAAAAGCTCTTGATCTTTCTTGCTCGGACTCGCCTCGTGGTTTCTTGATTACCGATTGGGCTTGGTCGCTTATAAAAGAAGGGAAAGTTTTGCAGGTTTTGGATCCGTCGTTGGTGGGGCATGGCACGAGTAGTGAAACGATGAACCCGAAAGGGATCATGGAGCGGTTCGTGCTCGTGGGCATTTTGTGTGCTCATGTGATGGTTGCGTTACGGCCGACGATTATGGATGCGTTGAAGATGTTGGAAGGTGATATCGAAGTGCCCGCGATTCCTGATCGGCCGACACCGCTCGGCCACCCGTCGTTCACCAGCGATGGTAGCACCTTCAGTAATTCGCCGGTCTTGAGTGGGCTGCAGTTGCAAGCCAGAGACATGCTTAGGTAGGTAAATCAAGAAATCTCATATAGTGATTTGATTTCTTCTTTCAAAGCATGATTTGGGAAAAATTAGGGAGCAAATTAACAAGCATATACATGATCATTCATAATGGGTCTCAAATTTGCAGATTCCCAAGTGTCTTATTAAGGCTTTGTTTGGCAAACTAGCTTATAAGCTAGCTTGTAGCTGATAAGCTAGCTTTTTAAAACGCTACTTTGAGTAGCGTTTCAATAAGCTAGCTTATGGTCATCCAAACATGTAAGCTAGTTTTTTTTTTTTTTTTTGCCAAACATAGCCTAAGTCATTTTATAGGTTCAAGATTGTTTCAAGATTTTGTTTTTTTTGGGTAGCCATAGATGCATTGGAAGCCACTCATGAGCTGTAAATTATATGTATAGTTTGTACTTGTTTATAGAATAATTCAATTTTTTGGTTGTTTTGATTTATCTTTTTGGAAGTCATTATGTAGCATTGAATATATATATTTGTCTCTACAGTAAAGCTGTGGTGTAAATTAAGGGTGTGAATGAGTTGAACTTCTAACGAGCTCCAGCTTAATAATTCTCGAGTAGATCTCGAACATAAAATAGAACCCGTTTAAATTAACGAGCCGAGCTTTATAACACCAATGTTTAACTCTGCTCGTTCGAAAACTCGATTCAATTTTTCAAGTCGAGCAGAGCCGATCCATTCGAGCATACATTTTTTTGAGCCAAACATGCTCATATATTTATTAATCATAGAATAAAAATATAAAATTTATCGAGCTCAAGCCGATAACCGAGTTAATTGATCGCGAGTTCGAACCCATATACGAGCATCGAGCTCGAGCTCTATAACTCAAAAAATATTCGAGCTCGAGCCCTACATTGAAAAGGTTAATCGAGCTCGAACCTAGCTAGTATTAATTTTTTGAGCTCGGCTCGATTAACCTATTACTCGACTTGACTTGGCTCTTTTACACCCCTAGGTATAATCTATATGACTGAGGTCCTAGTTTCAAACCTGAAAATTGTTCTTCTGTCAATGAAATGTATGTGTTGATTTACCTTTCCAATGATGACCATGAGACCGATACGGTTAAGAAGCCTTAAAGGGAGATTTCTATCCTTTATTAATTATCAACTAATCAACCATAATCTATTCTATATTATAAAGCACGGATAAAAACTCTAAAATACAAATTATTAGGCACAAGGTACCATCATTTTATGCAAGATTTTAAAAATCTCTTAATGTACAAGTATCAAAGCACAAGATACATATTACTACTGTAGCTTCTAACACCCATCAGTTTGGTATGTGCAGGGTCTTCCTTTTATGCAGACCTTTCCATGTATCACTATTAATTTCCATGTATCATTATCACTATTAATTAATATATTATATTACTATAATTTTGTTTTAATTATATTATTAAATATGTAATTGATTATTTTTTCTAGATGTCATTAAAATATATAAGATAATCATTGAATTATAACAAAATACTTAATTTTTTTATATAAAAAACATTATATTATTAAACCTAAATTATAAAAAAAACATTATCACTTTCTCAAAACCATCTAAAATCGTACTGTAAATCGACAAAAACATTAAAATCTTGATTTATCTCGCTGCATTGTGCGAGTACGCTTCCAGTAACAAATGATGTGATAAATAGTCTTTGAACGAGCTATTGTATAATTATTTGTTTTTTTTATATATTAAGTGTTTAATAAATTTTAATTAATTGATAAAATAAAGAAATATAAGTAATCTAATTTCACTCTTTGATATCTGACCTCATAACCATATACTTATGCAAAAGCAATTTGTTGAATTTAAAATCATAATAATTAACTCTAGCTACGTACATCCAAACAACCTCAAAATATTATTATTATTATTATTATTATTATTATTATTATTATTATTATTATAAATAACGTCTTTTATTTTAAAATTCAAACTATATTTTTATATAACAAGCATCTTTTTTAACATAACTGCTTTCTTGTTTTTTTGTTGGGTAAGCATAAAGCCGTGGCATGTGTTACGAAAGTTCCTGCTGTAAAATATATAATAATTAATAACAACGAGTTTTGATATAGAAAACCTTCCCATATTTGTTAGATTCTATTGTACGTAATCAATAATTCCCAATATAAAATGGCATAGTTTCCAATTTTTTATTCATCTTATAATATTGTTTTGAATAATATTTGTTAATTGACTAGTGTTGGGTCCGTGCATTGCACGGGAGGATAAATTTTTTGTTGGAATATTGAACCGAGTTAAAATGAAACGTAATTTCTCTGTTAACAGTTAATGAAATACAATGTGAAAAACTAATGTATTTTCATAAGTGGTTAACTTGCATATATTCTTAATCGTTTGTTGTTATGAGTTTGTGCAATAATATTGGTAATAGTTTTGTATTATATTATTTAAAACTCAAACGACATGTCTCACAACATATCACTATTATTGAAATAATTATAAATATGAACATACGTTTTTACAGATTTTGCAATTTTTCTGAAACAACCCTTTAGTTGATAGTGTACATTAAAGTCAAACGGTTGATTAGAGTTTAGGCTCTTACTTTAAATTAAATATTACTTTGCTATTACAAATGACATAACTTTTAATATATTCCTGTAAATAGGATAAACATATAGGGCATTTTTTTTTATATATTGGTGAAGGGATGAGCGTTTTTTTTATATATTTCGTGAAAATATGTGTTTTTTTGGTACATTTTATGAAATGATTGTCTGTTTTTTGGTATATTTAGTGAAAGAAAGAATATAATTTTTGTATGTATGTATTTATGTTTTACGCATAACTTTTGAATTATTCGGAATTAGTAAGAAAAATGGTATACTTTTTATCTCTTTAATTATTCATTTTGCTTTATTGTCGGTGAGTGGATTTGTATATCTATTTCTGTTCATGCAAAAAAAAATGGATTTATTGGTTTACAATTAAGTTCATAATTTTGTTTTTTTTAAAGTTTGGGATTTATTTGTTCAAAAAAAGTTCAAGAATTTATTTGGTAAAAAGGTTTAGGAAAAAGTTTAGAGATTTATTTGTTAAAAAAAGTTCAGGGACTTAATCATTCAAAATCAGATGGTTTATTGAGTTTTTTTAGACCTTTCCTAAATTTTTATCATACTAATCTGTTTTTACAGGTTACAAGGATGTATTTAACCAGTTTAAGAGTTTAATTATTCAAAAAAATAGTTTAAGGACTTAATCATTCAAAATCAAATAGTTTGTTGGGTTTTTTCAGACTTCTCCTTAATTAGTATTATGTGTGACACAGACACGTTAAAATTCGGACATACTAAAAAAGTTATGACAAAAAACAATTGTGTTCTAAATTTTTTGTAAAAAAAGCGTTTGTATTTTATTTTTTAATTGTTTAATGTTTAATTATTAAAATATCAAAAAGGAATGGGAAAAAACGTGTTATGATTCTATATAAGTCAATATCTTTGTGCTATATGTTGTACGTTTCAATCACATGGCAACCTCATGTATACATACACATATATACATACAAAAATGTTTAAACCAGAACATCTTTATTTTTCAAAAACGCAAGAGTGTCCTTTTTATCATAGTCATTCACATGTGATGTTGTAGTCCATCGTATGTAATACTAACTTAGAGATGCGGATCTATTCGCGTGTATTATCACATTCATATGTGTGAATGGTGTACATTATCACGTTTTCGTAAAATGAAGGTGTTATTGTTTGAACCTCCACCCACGTATTCATATATGTATGTATGGATCGATGGACATGTATGTGTGGATGAAAGATCGTGTGAGAAGAAGAGTTAAGGTGAGAACGTAAAAAGAGATCTGAACCTTTGATCACTTTTAATCTCAAACTCATCCATGAATCCCGCTTTTGATATGGGGACTGATCTGGTGCATCTTATTTGGGTGCATCTCATCCGAATGTGCATCCAATGGTGGAGTTCCCATCTTACCATTCTCACCATAAGTTTCGTTCTCACCGGAACCCAAACCTGTATGTGTATATATTATTTTTAAAATATGTTTTTTAATTAGTTACTAAACTATGTGTGCCTGTTTCAAATTTTCAAGGGATAAGAGTATCATATTTCAATTTGATGCAAGAACATTCAGGGGCGGAGCTAGAAATTTATACAAGGGGGAGTATCAATTAAAATAGAGTAAATTACGGATTTGGTCCCTGTGGTTTTTAGAAATTTTGGATTAGGTCTCCCACAAGAATTAATTACACTGATGGTCATCGTGGTTTCAAATGTATTTCAGATCAGGTCCCACTCGTCAATTTCCGTTAAATTAACTCCGTTAAACCCCTCACGTGCCTCCCACGTGAGGGGTATTTCCGTCATTTAAACTATCCTATTTTTTGTTAAATAATTTTTTTTGAAAGCGTTGTTGTTAAGACACAGTCTCATTGGATTCAAGATCATCCAAACTGAAGATCGCAATCTGAAGCTAAAGCCGAAACGTCGACTCTCGATATTAAAGTCTATGTCGTTTGTAATAAATGTCAATGTAATTGTATTAGTTTACTTAGATTTAATATCTAAGTTATAACATTGTAATAGTTAGATAAAGCTAACTTGGTTAGTTTATAGTATTTAGTTAGTTTACATAATATCTAAACTTAGATATTATGTATATTATTAGATTAGATATTAGGTAGGTTTATAATTTTATATTGCAAGTTGTAGGAAGTGTGTCTAACACACTTGGTTAGATTAAGTGTATCTCTAACATCTCTCAAAAAGATCAGATAACAATTCACACATAAAAACACACACTTAAAGGTGTAAAAGAGAGAAAACATAGAGAACACATTTCATGCTTAATCGATCAACCTTGTAACTCGTTTGTTATAATCAATACAGGTTGGTAATCATATTGTGTTGTTGTTTCTATAAACTTGATAAGTATTGTTGGACCGACATTTGGTATCAGAGCCTGATTAAGATCAAAACAAGTTTTATAGAAAAACGTCTCTGTGTTCTTCAAGAAAATTTGAGTTTGTGATTTTGAGTGTTTTAGGTGTTAGAATCGATCAGGTTGTGATCGTACTACATGCTAGATCGAGTTGTTGCATTTTGATTTCACTTTTAAGCTTAAATCGAGTTCCAATTTTGTGATTTTGTGAGTAAACAGTCGAGTGAAGAACGTACTGTGCCATCAAATTATTTTCGAAATAGTGTGTTTTTGAGAGATCGTGTGATAGCATTCTGTTCTAGAAGTGATTCTAGACAAAAGGGTATTGTTTGGTTGTGCTAATCCTTACAGGAACAAATTTTAGTCGATTTGTTGAGGTTCAGGACGAACACCCGCACAACAGAGGAAGAATAGCCCGCAAACTTCAACTTTGCGGCTCCCACATCAAACACATAGTTCTACTGTGCGTGTCCCAAAGGAAACGCACATCTTACTGTGCGGCTCCAACTACAAACGCATACCTTACTTATCGGCTCTCAAAGCACCCGCAAAGCATACTTCTCGGTTCCCAAGTGACCCGCATAGCTCAAACTTCTCGATTCCAAGTCAGACCCGCACACCTCAAGACTTCGAGTTCATCTCTTCAAAAGAACAAGTCCACCTTGCGCGTCCCAAGTGAATCGCATATCTCAACTTTGCGATTCTCACTTGAAATGCACACCTCATTGTGCGCTCCTAACTAGACCCGCATATCTCAACTGTGCGCTTCCCATTAGACCCGCATACCTCGGTGTGCGCTTCCCATTAGACCCGCATACCTCGGTGTGCGCTTCCCACTAGACCCGCAAACCTCTCTGCTCCAATCCATACTTACAATTTTTTTTCTGAGAATTTTTCGAAACTGCAATAGAGGGACAAAATTTCTTGTGTGATCAAATTTTATTTGGATTAACGATCATATCTGTCAAGTTTTCTCTTAATCAATACAGGATGACATCCAGAGAAGCTCTTGCAATAGGAACTGACACCAAACCACCAGTTCTCTTTAGAGGTGAATATGAACAGTGGAAGGATAGGTTCCTAAACTTCATCGAAAGACAGGATTTGGGTGATTTCATCAAACAATCCTTAGAAGAAGGCCCCATGGAAACAAAATATAGGGAACCGACAGAAGGAACTGAAGAAGTAAGACATGCACTGACTTATGAAGAACTAACCGGTGATAATAAGTTAAGAGCAAAAGCAGACAGATTGGCCAAGTCATACATTCTACAAGGGATTCCGAACGAAATCTACATAAAGATTGACAGTTATAAGGCCTCCGGCAAACAAATGTGGGATCAACTCGAGAAGATGATGTTGGGTTCAAAGATAGGGAATCAACTTAAAATCTCTAACTGCCTGCACAGTTTTGAAGAATTTAAAGGCAGAACTGGAGAAAATCTAGAAGGAACATATGATAGATTCGTGACCTTGCTAAATGAATTGAGCAAGAACAAGGTCAACAAATCTCAAATCGAACTGAATATCAAATTCCTGAGTATTCTACAACCAGAATGGAAAAGTTTTGCCAGACAGATGCGGCAGATAAAAGATTTGAATGAGATTCCACTTCACGAGGTGTATGAAACCCTCCGTCAAAATGAAGAAGAGGTGGATGAAATTCTAGCTGAGAAAAGACAGAAAGGAAAGACAGTTGAAGATACAGTCGCTCTTGTAGTTAAGAAGAAGAACAAGACGATTGTATATGAATCAGAAGAAGATGAAGCTTATGCAAACTCTGACATGGATGAAAATGAACAAACGAAGAAAGCAATGTTGTTTCTGACAAATGCGTTTCAGAAAAAGTTCTACAGGAATCCAACATCAAACAGTCAGAGGTACTCTTCTGGACCCAACAACTACGCTCATAAGGAAAGGGTTGAAGGTAGTAGGTTTGAAGGGAAAAAGTTTGAAGGAAAGAGATTAGATGAGAAGAAAACGGAAGATAAAAGGTACCAGTCTGAAGGAAAGAGGATAGAGGAGAAGAAACCCGAAGAAAGAAAGTACAAGGATGAAGGATCAAGTCAGCCAGGTCCACCGATGTGCTACAACTGTGGCAAAACAGGTCACTTTGCCAAGAATTGCCGAAGATCAAAGGTCAGAAACTCCAATTACTACAAGAACAAGATGCTTCTTGCAAAGCAACAGGAGGCAGGCAAGGCACTGATGGCTGAGGATGAATACTGGCTTGATCACTCAGATGAAGAAGAAGAAGATGAAGATAAAGATGAAGCCGTCAATATGTGCTTGATGGGTAAGATGGAATCAGATGCTGAAGCTGATTCAGAAAATGAAGAAGAGGAGGTATGTGATTTATCGTATAAAGATTTCATGAATAAAATGCATACCATGAGTTTAAAACAAGAAGAGTTAGAATCTAATCTTAAGCGAGAAAATGGTGTTATTATTAACAAAAACCAATTGATACAAAAACTTAGCAATGAAATTGCTGAGAAGAAAGTATTAATTGAGGTTTTACATACAAACGTTGACACCAACGCAAAAGAACAGACTATAATTCTAAAAGAGAATTCTAAACTCAAGTCAAAACTGAGAAATAGTGAGCTTGACTTATATAAGCTGACTAAAATGCATTCTTCATGTACTAAAGAAAACAAGTCTTTAATTGCAAAACTAGATGCTTTGGAAAAGAAGTTGTACTCATTAGGTCAAAGTGAGCAAACCATTCATCTTAACAAACCGAAAAAGAATAAAGAAAATTGGGGAATCGGTTATGTGAAACCTCATTGCCTTAAAAAGGGTATAAGAGAAGTGCCTGCACTTTATGATTATACCTCTATGCTAGTTTCTCACCGAATCTCTTCACTTAAAGTTTTTAATACTAAACTATCAAAGGAGGATGAAGCAAATGAAATTGAAAAACGGAAAAAGTCATCTAAAGTTCACCTTCCATTTTATTATGCGAAGTTGAATAATAGTTATGACTATCCAAATAATGAAAAGAAATCTCTTTCAACTGACTACTTTCAAAGTTATTCTGTAAAAGAGATGGAGGCAAAGCCTGTTATAGGTAAAATATATGTCCCTTCTCTCATGTTAGAAAGTAAAATTTCTGAACTCGAGAACTCTTTATCAGATGAAAGACTTTTGATTGAGATTCAACAAAAAGTTTTTTCAACCGTTATGAAAAATGTTGTTTTTACAAAAGCTTCTAAATCTGATGACATGTTTGGTTCATCAAACGAAGGGTTTGATTTTCTTAATTCTGACGGTGGTTTGGATGGTTGTTTTGAACAATTTGATTTAAATGCTAAACTTTCAAACCATTCATCTTTTGTTGTGAAATCTTTGGGAAAAACCAGTATGCCTGTTAACAGTGTAAAATCAACGAAAGTTGATAAGTCAGTCTCTGTGAAAGCCAAAAATGCTAAAGGTAAGAAAATATCTCAGCATTCACAGAAACCGATCACTACTGGTAAGCCAAAGAAGGTGCATTCATTTGTTGCTCAGAAGTCTAACTCACCAGTTACACATGTTTCAGATCTGCGCAAGCAAAGGCCAGAAGTAAATTCTCAATGGCAACCCAAACGGAAGCTTGACAAGACCGTTTTATCGCTTAGTAGTGTTAATTGTAATAAGACTTCGCTTAGTAAAGATGTCCTAATTGCTGATATTGCTCTTTTGAACTCAAAACTTGCTGTTTCTCGTAAACAATATTCAATAAAGCAATTATTTCAGTTATCTTTATCTGCTGGAAAGTCCTCTATCTATGATAAACATGTTTCTATCACTTGTCAAGATTATGGAGATTGGTTTGGAAATTACCATGTGCATTCATCTCATATTAATTCTTCTCATACATTTCAAAATAAAAGAGGAACCAATTTGAAATGGTTACCAAAATCTTGTGTTAACACAGCAGGACCCAAATTCCAGTGGGTACCTAAGTCTAAATCTGTGTTGCAGGCACACAAAGCTTAAAGAGAAGCGACTTCTGATCATGTACAGATCAGGACTCATTCTTCAATGTCAAAATAGGTTTTTGGATAATGCAGTACAAAACCCGAACATCAAAGTCAAAATAGGCTTTTGAACAAATCAGTTCAAGACCCGCACTTCGATAATCAAAGTGAAAGTTCCAAAGTTGTCGTATAAATATCTAAATTTGCAATTTCTCTTATGCAGACTAGTCGTACATGGTTCTTGGACAGCGGATGTTCCAAGCACATGACAGGGCAAAAAGAGATACTGTCCAATTTCAAAGACAAATTTTGTGGAACAGTAAGATTTGGCAACGACCAGTTTTCTCCAATCATGGGATACGGTGATGTACAACAGAACAATGTCACTATCAATAAGGTGAGCTATGTTGAAGGCTTACGACACAACTTGTTCAGTATAGGCCAGTTCTGTGACAAAGAGTTAGAGGTCAACTTCAAAGCCAAGAGATGTTCAGTTCGCAATGAAGAAGGCGAAGAACTCTTGGTCGGTACTCGAGAATCAGACCTCTACACAATCAATCTGTCAAATGTCCAGGCTGACAAACAAGTGTGTCTACTATCGAAAGCTTCGATGAAACAAAGTTGGTTATGGCATCGACGTCTTTCTCACCTCAACTTTTGGTACATCAACAATCTGGTCAGTGGAAAGCCCGTCAAAGGACTTCCAGAGCTGAAATACGAAACAGAACATCTATGTCCAGCCTGTGAAAAGGGCAAGATGAAGAGGGCACCTCATAAACCGAAGCCTGAACCAAGTACCAATGCTCCGTTAGAGTTATTGCATATGGACTTATGCGGTCCGGTGTGAACTCAAAGTCTAGGCGGAAAGAAGTACATACTCGTGATCGTGGACGATTACTCGCGATACACATGGGTCAAGTTTCTACGTTCAAAGGATGAGACACCTGATGTTCTCATTACATTCCTAAAGACGACCCAGGTGAATCTGCAGAAACCGGTAAAGTTTCTAAGAACAGACAACGGCACAGAGTTCAAGAACAACAAAGTTGAATCGAATCTGTCGGGATTTCACATCAATACTCTGCTGCTCGAACGCCTCAACAAAATGGAGTGGTTGAAAGAAGAAATCGAACGCTAGTCGAGGCTGCTCGTACTATGCTAAGTCATTCGGACTTACCTCTATTTTTGTGGGCAGAAGATGTTTCGACCGCGTGCTACACACAGAATCGATCCATGGTACATTGAAGGTTCAAGGAGACTCCTTATGCGTTAATCAACAACCGAACACCGACAATCAAATATTTCCATATATTTGGATGTAAGTGTTTCGTGCTAAATGATAGGGAGAATCTCAATAAGTTCAGTGCTAAGGCGGACGAAGGAATCTTTATTGGTTATTCCTCGACATCAACTGCATATCGTGTCTATCTGAAGAAGTCAAAGACGGTGATTGAAAGCATCAATGTCACCTTTGATGAAGAAATGGTTTCCGAACAACAACGTTCAGAACCCGTTATAACCGGAGTACTAACTTCTGGGCAACTCAGTCCAGAACCTGCGTCTCAACAGAATAAGTCAGACGAAGCTTCAACTTCAACTAACCATTTATCTGATTTAGACTTATTATTTGAATTGTTTTATGATGAATTTCTTGGATCAAATGTAAAGAAATCTGTTATGGTTGACAGGATGGAAGACTCAACAACTACTCATCCAACCAGTTCAGATGTTCCTATTGAATCAAACGCCCCGATTCAACAAGAAATTACAATTCAAATGTCGACTCCAACAGTTGAAGAAGTGACAAATGATAAAGAGACAGAAGTAGTTGAAACAGTAGGAGATTCTGTATAGATCAATCTACAGCCAGAACAAGCTGTACCTGCTGAGCCTTCTGAACCTGCCACTTCAACTGAAACCATCAATCCTCCTGAACAAACAGAAGAAGGTAAAAGTGGATTTATAGATGATACAATTGACATACATTCATATAATCCACTGCCTCATGAACATAAATGGACCAAAGAGCACCCGATAAGCCAGATTATTGGTGATCCATCAAAACCAGTGCAAACTAGGTCAGCATCATTGAATATGTGCATGCATGACTCCTTTCTGAGCAAGTTCGAGCCAACACGCGTATCGGAAGCACTTGCTGATCCAGAATGGGTGATCTCTATGCAAGAAGAGCTAAATCAGTTTGATGCACTTCAAGTCTGGAGACTCGTACCAAAGCCTAAAGGTAAAACCATTATAGGTACGAAATGGGTTTTCAAGATAAAGAAAGACGAAGATGGTACCGTTATCCGAAACAAGGCAAGACTAGTAGCCAAAGGATACAGACAAGAGGAAGGAATAGACTATGACGAAACATATGCTCCTGTGGCGCGATTAGAGACAATCAGAATGTTTCTAGCCTACGCAACCCACAAGAACTTCACGGTCTTTCAAATGGACGTGAAGACAACATTCCTCAATGGAATTCTGAAGGAGGAAGTCTACATCTCTCAGCTAGAAGGTTTTGTCAATAAAGAGAAGCCGAATCATGTTTACATTCTCGACAAAGCACTCTACGGTCTGAAACAAGCACCTCGAGCCTGGTATGATGTCCTTTCCACTTTTCTAGTCAAGTCTGGGTTTTCAAAAGGTACGGTGGATACCACTTTGTTTATCAAAAAGGAAAAAGGCGATATCATCTTAATTCAAATCTATGTGGATGATATTATCTTTGGTTCTACAAATCCGAAGTACTGTAAGAATTTTGCAAACCTTATGGTGTCTAGATTTCAGATGAATTTGATGGGAGAGATGAATTTCTTTCTCGGTTTACAAGTAAAACAATTTTCATCGGGTATTTTTATCAATCAATGAAAATACATTAGGGATATTCTTCAGAAGTTCCAAATGGAAAATTCAAAACCGATTGGTACCCCAATGGCACCAGGTACTAAGATTGGCACCGATCCTTCGGGAAAGGCTGTTGATGTTAGGACTTATCGAGGGATGATAGGTTCTTAAATGTATCTTACGTCGAGTAGGCCAGATTTAATGTTTTCAACATGCTTATGTGCAAGATATCAGGCCAATCCTAAAGAAATCCATTTGTCTGCTGTGAAGCGCATTTTTAGGTATCTAAAGGGCACTGCAGATCTTGGTCTGTGGTATCCTAAAGATACTAGTTTTTAACTAACAGCCTACACAGATGAAGATCATGCAGGTTGTATGTTAGACAGGAAGAGCATGTCAGGACATGTACAGTTCCTCGGTGACAAACTAGTTAGTTGGGCATCGAAGAAGCAACTTTGTGTTTCAACCTCCACGACCGAAGCAGAATATGTAGCTGCTGCTAGTTGCTGTTCTCAGGTCCTATGGATGCGAACTCAATTACGCGACTACGGTTTCCACTTCAACAAAATCCCGATATACTGTGACTCCAAGAGCGCCATCGCAATATCAGCGAATCCTGTTCAACACACCAAGACAAAGCACATAGATGTCAGGTATCATTTTATTAAAGATCATGTTGAAAAAGGAACAATTGAACTTTTCTTTGTAAAAACTGATTATCAGCTTGCCGATTTGTTCACCAAACCCTTAGACGAAAAGAGGTTTAACTTCCTTATCTCTAAGCTTGGTATGTTAAATCTTAAGATTTAATTAGTAGTTACCTATCAAAATTTTCTAAATTGTATACTTTTTCATCATTTCTTCATTCTTAACTCTGATTGATATCTGCATTTCTATCAAATGTTCATGATCCAAGGGGGAGAATGAGAAGAAATTGACATCTGGTCAATATTACTTCAAGGGGGAGCTCATAAAATTTGTGCATGTACTTTTTAATGTCAAATTTCTTTTGTAATGCAAAATTTTAGGGGGAGCTCTTCAAGTCAAAAAGGGAGTACGGATATGACTTCTGATTATTTCTGATCAGAACTCGTACTTTAAAAGTTTTACTGCTTTTTGTCTTTTCAATTTAAGTGAATAAATTTTACTTTGACTTGACATTAGACTTTTGCAGAATTTTTGAGAGAAGCTTACAAGTTCATATCTTTATGACTTTAAGCTTAGCTTCATGAGATGTAAGATCAAACGTTAAGGTATAATCCTTTATCTTAATCTCATATATGGTTGAAAGAAGGACAACTTTCAATCATAGAAAACATTGTTTTTAATGTTCAAACCACTTCCTGATTTTTCAACAGATTTTATATTTTGGGAGTGTATTTTAAATGTTTTCATGATCTAAATTGTGCTTTAACTGAAATAGTTAAACCAATCTGAGTATCACGTGCATCATAGGAAAACAAAGAATCATTGTGCTAGGACTTAACACAACTTCTATGGAATCACCTTAACCAGTGATTTCTACCCAAGAAGTTAATCCTTAGTGATTGAGTGTGCAAAGAGAAAAGAAATGATTGTGATTAGAGAAAGCTAAATGTTAAAAGAAAGAGCGTGTCAGAACAGAGTTAAAAGAATATCACAACTCTGCACCAACTTTTTCTGAGCCGGGTAGCCACATTACTAGTGTTTCACAATTCTTTGGTGAACATTATTGAAACAGGCAACTAATCCATGCCAACTCTTGATCAAACCTCACAATCTACTCATTTTTTTCTCAACAAGAAAGTGTTTCACATTTTCTAAAGGGAAGCAGCACATATGCTATCTGATTTTCATTTGGAAAATCTGGATATTGAAAAGAAGGAAGTCTGCCCCACCTTCGCACTTCACTCATGCACATTGAGTCTGTGTTTAACTTACTGTTGTCTCAGTGGTTTACACAATTTTGAGCCTAATAAGCAATCATCAAGTGCTTAATTCTTTCAACACAAGCACGAACACACAAGGAATTAGTTTCTTTGTCATAACGTTTATAGAAATAACCTTTGTGGTGTTTCGATGATTAAATGGAAGCCCTGGGGGAGTCAACATCAAAACAGCTCCTTTCCAATGTGTATTCGTTACACACAGTGACTTAGTGTTACTGACAGGCATGTTAACTGATTCATTAGTTGATTCAGGTGTTACACGACTAATTTGTCTGGATTTGCAAAGATCTAGATGAATATCATATGAATCAGGGGCTCTAACCGCAAGCTTGACATTTCTTACAACTAATTTTGATGAAGTCGTTGCACTTAACATCAAAAAGGGGGAGAATGACTACACAAGAAATGGCAAATATCACATGTTTCAAGAATCATGTCCACTCTTCAAAAGGAGGAGATTGTTAGAAAAAGACATGTTGATTTAAGAGCTAAAGAAAGAGATTGCATCTTCTGAGCTGAACAAGAAGACTGAATTTCTAAAATCATTTTCGTAATGATCTTGATCCAAAGGGGGAGATTGTTAAGACACAGTCTCATTGGATTCAAGATCATCCAAACTGAAGATCGCAATCTGAAGCTAAAGCCGAAACGTCGACTCTCGATATTAAAGTCTATGTCGTTTGTAATAAATGTCAATGTAATTGTATTAGTTTACTTAGATTTAATATCTAAGTTATAACATTGTAATAGTTAGATAAAGCTAACTTGGTTGGTTTCTAGTATTTAGTTAGTTTACATAATATCTAAACTTAGATATTATGTATATTATTAGATTAGATATTAGGTAGGTTTATAATTTTATATTGCAAGTTGTAGGAAGTGTGTCTAACACACTTGGTTAGATTAAGTGTATCTCTAACATCTCTCAAAAAGATCAGATAACAATTCACACATAAAAACACACACTTAAAGGTGTAAAAGAGAGAAAACATAGAGAACACATTTCATGCTTAATCGATCAACCTTGTAACTCGTTTGTTATAATCAATACAGGTTGGTAATCATATTGTGTTGTTGTTTCTATAAACTTGATAATTATTGTTGGACCGACAGTTGTTGATAGAGTTCCAGACCCAAAAACGATTTCAAAGTTCGAGTTCGATCTTAGACTGATAAGCTCAGGTATGATTTCAAAGTTTGATTCAGTTCCGTCATTTAAATTATCGATTTCGACTAATCTCAGACTGATAAGCGCAGGTATGATTTCAAAGTTTGATTTCGATTTGAGAGGCGATATCGATTTCGACTTCAGGAGCTGTTTTCGATTTCGATTTTGATTTTGCTTTTGATTTCGGTTTCTTTCCCCTTTGTTAGTTTAGTTCGATTTTGATTTCAAGTTTGATTTTGATTTCTATTTCCCTCCCATTTGTTAGTTTAGTTCGATTTTGATTTTGATTTCAAGTTTGATTCCGATTTTGATTTCTCTCCCCTTTGTTAGTTTAGTTCGATTTTGATTTTGATTTCAAGTTTGATTTCGATTTTGATTTGATCTTTGTAGAATAGCATTTTGCACGTATAATTCAAGTTTGTGGTCTCATTCTCTTTTTTTTTGCAGGCTAGTTGGCAAGTGCTGCAAATGATGAATGGGTATCTGTTCGAACTGGACATTTTATACCCTCTTGACATTTTCACTTTTTTTTGCTCTTGCATAAGTTTTGGTTCTTTCTATACCTCAGAAAATTTAGTTTGAAATTTGGGGTAGGAAATCAATGTCATTACCCTGTACTCTTTGTTATGACTTGAAACTTTGTATGCTCATATGTATGATATTCAGTACATTTATGCTTTTGTTCCTTGGTAATTGGTATGCTACTTTTGTTATGCTTAGAAAACTATTAATATGACAAGTTTCTTTCTGGATTCGCGTCTTTTGCTTACAGGGAACTCTTACAAAGCTCAGATTCACAAGGAACGATCTTAGCACAATAGAGAAGGAGAAGTTCAAAGTAATTCTTCATAAAACATACCATTGCATCTTGTTCCCTTTTTGTTTGTGCTTTACTAGTTTTATGAGTTATATTCTGCTTGTTGATGTTTGGTTGCTGTAGAAACTACTAGAAAATGATGACTTCTACATGATAAGGGTACCGTCAAATGTATTAAATCCTCCTGGGAGGGATTATGTTATCTCCTCAGTAAAGGCAGTAAGTTAAAAAATATACATTAATTTATATTTTTTTCTTTTACCTTGTTGGCCAAAATGAAAAGCATGTTGATCAACTAGCAACTATCAATAGCAAGTCAGCAACAACACAGGTGGAGAGTTAGGAGAAGAACAACTGGGTGAGAGAGTACCCTCGAACAAAATCTAGACTGAATGGTGATGAACTGAATGAGTGTTAAAATTCTGGAAACAACACACTCTTATATTGATGAACTGAAAGAGTGAACCCAAGCTCACCCTCAAAGCACGTTCTCAAAACCGCGAATCTGTTGTATAACTGAATTCACTGTTGCATCCAAGCAAGAACTTGAAGCATCCAAGCAAGAACTTGAAGCATCAATCAAAGCAATGAAGAATATTTTTTTGAATGACAATCTTTGGGAATTATCTAATGTTAGGATTTATGTAATGGTGCTATTTCTTGATTGTTCATACATGACAATCTTTGGGAATTATGTACTCTTGATATTTCATTAATGAAAATTCACAGTTTGAATGTTTATACTCACTTTGTTCAATGTAGAATTATGGTTACACACTTGTCAAAACCAAAGTTAGCATACTATTTTTTGCTTTTGAAGGTTTCAAACAACACAGGACCAATTTAAACCTGTCATATATATACATGGATTTGAACCTGTGTTTATACACACCTGTTTTTTGCACACCAATATGTTTAGTATGAATATGTGCAAACACAGGTTTGTCCGAAAACGTGCGCACCAATCTGTTTAGTATGAATATGTGCAAACACAGGTTTGTCCGAAAACATGTATACACAAACCTATGCACATAAACCTGTTTTGCACACATATATACACAAACCTATGCACACAAACCTGTTTTGCATCAATATATACACAAAGATGGTAGATACACAAACCTGATACATAAATGGTTTATATAATATGTCTAAGAATTGATTTAAACCAATAAATCCAACAAATCCATCAAATCCAAATATGTCTAATAATGAAATAAAACCTAAAGCCATTAAACATTGTTGAACCAAACAAGCTACATAGTTTCAAACGAGAAGATCAAAATTCAACCATCAAACCCTTGACTCCCAATTTTCTATCCCTTGCATGTCCTTGAATTATGCCCCTGTTTATTACACTTGGCACACGTAACAGTCTTCCCAACCCTCCTGAGTTGTGTCCTTGTTGCCTTCACAGCATTTTCAGCCAACTCGTCCAATGCCTTCCTTCTTCTTTTCTTGGGTCTGCCTACTTGAGTATGGTGTGTAGGTGGGGTCAATGTCATTGTACAAACAGACTTGAGCCACAAATTTCTTCCATTTGTTGGAAAAATCTTGAAAGCATACATAGCCTTCCAATTATCTAGCCAATATGTGTTGTCAACCCACTTCTCTGGTAAGGCCACATTTGCCCCATTCACTGTCATGTTCCAAATAGTAGCAACTGCATGCTTACAAGGCATTCCAGTCAACTCCCACCTTCTACACGAACAAACTTTATTCTTCACATCAAATATGCATTGGTCCATCCATGGACCATTCACTTGGTATTGGTCCCCTCCATTCCAAATAGCAATGTACTTGGTAGCTTCTGTCTTGATAGCATCCAACATCTTAGTGGCCACTGGTGTAAGAGGACCATCAACCTTTTGAATCATATTTTGTACAATCACAATTCTTTTCATCAAGTACTCTCTTATATACTCTAATGCTGTGATAATTGGTTTGTCCCTCCCATCAACTAGTTGTCTATTAAACACTTCACACATATTGTTCAACAGGACATCACTGTGGCATCTTCCTGAAATGGGATAAAGTAATTAAGTCACATTGAAAGTTGCTGAAATAGGATAAAGTAGTTAAGTAACATTGAAAATTACTAGTATGTTATAAAGCATTACCTGTAAAGTGTGACCTTGACCAATGGCGTAGAGGTATTTTGTTCAACCACTCATATGCAAACACATTGAAAGCTTTCAAATTGTTCATGGCTTGTTGAAACTCTGGTAGTGTCGATGATGTAGCACACTTCCAAAGATGCTCCTTGTATACCCTCCCCTTCCATGCATGTTTCATATTTTCATGTATATGTCTTAAACAATACCTGTGCTCAGCACAAGGAAAGACTTTTGCTATAGCTGGAATTATGCCCTACATTAAAGCATACTAAGTTAGATATAATATGTGACAAAATGTAACAACATGAAAGAAAGTAAGACATATCTCAAAGCATAGTAAACATACCTTTTGCCTGTCGTTTATGAATGTGAAATTGGAATTAAAAGACATGTCCAAATCATCTCCAAGACATTCCAAAAACCAAGTCCATGAGCATGTTGTTTCGGCCTCAACAATTGCATAAGCCAACGGATATATACCATGGTTACTGTCAATGCCAACTACAGTTAGGACTTGACCTGGGAAAGGTCCTTTCATGAAGCTTCCATCAAGGCCCAACAAGTCTCTACCACCTGCTATAAAACCCTTCTTCAATGCTCCTAAACAAACATAAATCCTTCAAAACTTTCTTGTTTCATTGTTCAGATTAAGATCAACTTCTACATCCAACTTCACAGTTGTGTCTGGGTTTGTTCTTTGCAACTCTAATATGTAGTCCCTCAACACGCTGTACTGCTCTACATAGTTTCACATAAGCTTTTTGAGTGCCAATTTTTTTGCCCTAAAAGACTTCATATTTGAAACTTTAATTGAATACTTCTGTTCCAAGTTAACTTGCAAAGCCTTCACAGGTATATCTGGGTTTGCAACTAGTGTGTCTGAAATCTGTTGAGATAAGAAAGTTGTTGTACACGCGGTAACTTCTCTTGAATGAAGACATTTGTGGGTTTCCACATACGTTTTAACCATCCACGTATCATCATATTTACCTGTGGATATGTGCAAAACCCAAGGGCAACATTGCCTACTTGCCTTGATCTCTTTACCCTTGCTTGAACCAACTACTTCTTCTTTTAATTTTGGAATATTTCCTTTACACACAACCCTTATTCTACGAAGATCGTTCTTCACCACCACAATTTCCCTTCTAGTCTCAATGGCATGTTGGTCAATCATCTTCTTTATTCCTTCTTTACTACCAAAAACCTGGCCAACATAAAAGTTGACACTCTTTTCAAGTCCTATGTTAGGTCGCTTTTCCTTTTTTAGATTCTTCAAGTCATTAAACCTTTTAATCTCAAAATCAGATTCATCGGTGTTGCTTTCAAAATCTTCCAACTCCAACAATGCATCATTATCACTCTCTTCATTTACCTCACTTTTAACAACACCATCACCTAATATATTTTCATCATCAAGTACAAACAAACCACTATCTCTCTCTTCATTTACCTCATTGTCTTGATGTCCCATTGTTTCATCAAATAGACTAAAGTCATCAAGTATATCAAAACCTCCAACATCTTGATTCTTGTCAACCCGTTCAAGAAGCATCCCCCTATTTAGCTCTGGACTCAATTCAGTGTAAACCTCTATTATTTTGCACGCGGGAGCATACTTTAAAAGATTCAACACATCAAGATCATTACCTAAGTATTGTAGGCCAAAATCTAAGTCTTTGCCTAGAATTTTAAAATGACAAAGAATAGATGCATCATCTTTGATACCTATTTCTTTCATCATAGCTCTCAACTCTTGTACTGAAAAATCCTCAGTGTCAACTAAATCAACAAAATGATATTTACCATTTACGTACTCCCTACCAGGACAGGTCGTGAAAGCACCTCCATGATAAATCTTCAATGTAATCAATGTCGGATAATCATCTGAAAATAAAAGCATGCTATTATTAGAACAAAAGCAATGAAACAAAGCCTTTTTTTTAAGGATTAAACAGTTACCAAGATATCATCATGAGCCGAATGATGATAAACAAAGCCTTTTTTTCGAGGGATTTTTAAAGTTGTTTGCTTGATTTCGAGGGATTTTTTAAGTTTTTTTTTATCAGTTTTGAGGAATTTTTTCGGTTTTTTTGGTTGATTTCCATAGTTTCTTTTGGTTTTTTGGTTGATTATGAACTATGGTTGCACCTTCTTGAAGTTTCTAAAATAATACGGTAGCACCTTACAAAACGATACGGTTGCACCTCTCACGAACCTATGATTTTTTACCCTTCGTCGGAGAAATAATACGGTGGCACATGCCACCGTATTCCACATCCTAAATCCGTCTGTGGTAAAGTGCTCGGTTTCTTCTACTAGAGCTCTAGATTTTAGTTATTTTGTTGGTAATGATTTTATTAGACTAACCATTGAAAGAAAGTATGTTTTTATTTGGAGATGGGATTTTGTTAAAATCAATCATGGTTTTGACGATCATGATTATACAGAAAGCAAATCACAGAGACACAGACTCAATAACCCACCTCTGAACTTTTCAAAATTTTAGATTAGTGGTAGCGGAAAATCGTGTTGATCCAAACTCTCTCAGTGATTTGATAACGACCCTCTTTTATACTTAGTGAAAATTACGTTATTATATGTATTAATGTTTCATCATCAGCGATCAGACTGAGTCTGTTCAGTTATCGCTGATGACCTTTCTGTAAACATTAATATGTATGTGTTTCACTTTCAGCGATCAAACTGAGTCTGTTCAGTCATCACTGATCGTTTCCTATGTAACACAGTTAACGTAATCCCTGAAGACAAGTCTCGCGTCAACATAGTTCATAGCTGAATCGAAGACGAAGCCACTGAACAATAGATAAGTCTACTAGTGACCTGATGCGGATATCAGCGAAGACCAGACGAATCTACTTACGCGAAGAAGCCTGAGGAAAAGCTTCAGCGATAGCTGAACTTCTCTATCTTTGAAAGAAAAGATACTCAGCGATCAACGATCACAAAGCTTATGCCTCAAGTTTTCTTTTGTCTTACCTTGCACAACCAGTACAATGTGTCAGAACGGACAAGTCTCTGCCACAAATCGTACACCAACTCTGTCAACTACACTGTTCATAAAGCGGCCAAAAGCATGTCTCCAAAAGTAAGACTACCAACGCCAATCTATGAATGCCACGTGTAAAGTACCCTGCCATGCATTTAATGCATAGGGTATAAATAGGAAGCTCACTCCTTCATCTGAAGGTGTGCTCAATCCTTGAACTCCAAAATAGAAACCCTTGTTTTCTATCTCTCTAAAAATCCCCCATTCTCTGAATTTCTTGTGCAACCATCTTAGTGTTTCTTAAGTTTGTTTAGATTGAGTCTGTCTTAATCTTATTCCACAACAAACTTGTAAATTGTATTTTGATTTATCAATAAACAATTTATTAAACTTTAATTTCTGTGTTTGTATTCAACCCCCCCCCCTTCTACAAACTTGTTAAGCACCTTCGGGACCAACAAATCGTATAGGTCCACAAAATGGCCACTATGTTGCCATAGTGGCGGTGCAAGTGCACACCGGACACTATGATCGCTACAAGTAATAAAGTGGTAGAGTACCGAGATCGTTTCCACAGGGACTAGTCAACTAAGAATCAGAGACGTGTTCATGAACTTCTAGTGCTTGGTGGATTTTTGAGAACAATATCAATATTTTGTGGATTTTAAGCAACTAAACAACGATTAAACAGAATTAACAGTATTAAAGGCAGGATGTGGGTACAAGCATTAACTAAGACTGATGTAGTAGCAACTTGGTCAGAAACAAAATGACACACGACAGCCATAAAACCCTTTTCTCTCGAAAATGAGCTTCCTCGGAACGTGACCACCTTGTCCCCACTTTGTCACCACGTTGGCCAACTCTAGACTTGCCGACTTAACTAAGTAAACCTCTAAGGATTTCAGTTCCACCAGTATAGATATGAACGCCCAAATTTCTTTGTGACACCCATATCAACCGACATTTGAACCTTAGTTAAAGTCATGCAAAAACCCGTATCTCTACGTGGTTATAAAAGACTTTCTCAAATCTTCTTTGCATCACCCAAGCCGTATTTCAGATCTGCCCCTCTCGAGGTCTAAGATCTAATATTAACACTAACAAGTGATCGGCTTGTCCGCGTTGAGTTGAAGTCCCGACTCAAGTGACCAAGTCTAAGAGTTAGCAACGATAGCAACACCCAAGTTTTGCCTACTAGTCTTAGCTTTGGCTCATACCCACACCCAAGGGGGTGTTTAGCTCATAATGACAACAAAAGACATGGGAGAAGAAGGAGAAAACATAAACATAAAATGCATAAATAACTAAAGAGCTACTGCCAAAGTGGTGACAAGGTGGCCACTTTGGCGATAGCTTTTACAAAGAAGTTAAAATTAAATGCAACTAAATACAAGCTTCAAAGAGAGACTAGAAATTAAATGCTTAAGCTCCAGAAGTCTTCAATGCTCCTGGAAGTTGTTGTGTGCCCAAATGGTTCCTTCAAGCTCCAATTTATAGCCCAAGGAAGAGAAGAGTGTGATGTGACTATTCCTCAAAAGTAGCTTTTAAGGAAGAGTGTTGAACTTTCCTTGGACCTCCATTTTTTTTCCTCGTCCTTGAATATTCTAGTGAAAGATCATAAGGATCTTTTCATATCTCCAGAAATCAACCTTTCCGAAAATGGCTGGAACTTATCAACAAATTTTCAGCCTATGTTCAACGTGGCGACAAGGTGCCAACAAGGTGGCCACTTTCTGCACAAAAGTTAGTGAAACCGAAATTTTTGCATTCTTGAGACTTCATCATCATGTTTGAACAATTAAGACCAATTGAAGGAGATGAGAGACAAAAAGGGTGAAAATGTGGAAAAATGAATATAAACAGAGAGGAATTAACTCTCAATATTTGAGAGTTATCACACCCCCAAACTTGAGCAATTACTTGTCCTCAAGTAAAAAGAAAAGAATTAACCAAAAAAGGACTCGAATGATGATCAAAGATGGTTGATTTCTTGAAAGGAAAACTCATACCGAATACCTTGACGTGTCTTGATTGAGCGAAGCACTTTGTTTGAAAACGGTACCGCTTCTTTTCATGCATCCCAAATATTTGACTTTTAATCAATAGGGCTTGAATTGGGTTTGTGTTTTTGGGTTTCCAAATTAATTGCTCGATATGACCCCCAAACTTTTCTATTTGCATGACTCCAATTTTCTTTGGTTTGGCTATTTATTCTTTGTATTGCCTTAACCATTCGACCCTTGACCGATCCCCAATTTATTTATCATTAATCATTTTTTTTCCTGCCAAAGTGGTGACAGTGTGGCGACAAAGTGGCCACTTTGGCTTTGAGTCATTGGAATAACGGTTTGTGTCTATTTTTGTAGCAGCCCCCACCCCCCAAACGAAACCCTTCAATGTCCACATTGAAGATGAAAGATATGTTGAAAGTGCTACGGGAAAAGGCTAGGTTTCAATTGGGAACGTGTTTGGGCTTAACATCTAGAAAGAAAGGCCTATATCACGTTAATAGTCAAAAATTGTGAGCAATCCAAGGAGCAGACCTGCAAAAGAGATGAGTGCAAAACAAAAGTACTAGAAATAACCAAAGAGACGGTAATATGAGTACGGCGAGAAGAGCAAGCATACAACCAACATAGAATGAGTCAAAGAAACAACAAAATACCACAAAACAGAAAAGAAGTAACAAGACAAAGTTTGAACATAAATGATGATGACCCAAGAACACTCACGGGTTACCCACGTCGGCAGAAGGGCCAGCCTCGGCGGCCGTAGATGCAGTTGGCTCGGAGGCAGATTGCGGAGGAACCGGGCTGCGCTGGTGAGGTGCGACAGGGATAATAACTTGGGGCGAACAGAGACCGGGGAGGAATCGGGGTAGCGTTGCGGCGCAAACTGAGTCATTCTTGTGATAGAAACCTTTAATGACCTGATTCCAATCTCGCTGGTATGCCCAGAAACGTTCGTTTTTGGCCTGAAGTTCATAGAGGACGACTGCATTGGCTGTAAGCTGCTCCGACTGTTCTTTTTGAAGCGCCAGTAATTCCTTCAAGAGTACGGTCTGTTCCTCGCGTTGTTCAGCGAGGACATGCAACCAATCAGATGAACCATATCCGGAACCGGAGGCAGATGGATGCTTTGGGATGTCATCGTGTGGAGTCTGTACAGAAGGCTGCGGTCCAGCATCAGCTGCAAAACGGCTAGAGCGCATAATGCGCTGGACAGTTCCCTGATCGATGCGAGAGGAACTTTTACAGGTTTCGTCACTTTTTCTTGAGGGGACCCCTGCGGTACTTAACAATCGGGTTAGCAATATCGGGAAAATAATCCAAGAACCCGAGCGTGAAGCGGCGTACCGGATGGCATTAAAAGCCACGAGTCCAAAATCGAAGGGTAATTTTTTCAAAATGCAAAACAGAAGGACGCATTTTTCCTTCGACAGAGATGTATCATGAGCAGCCGGCAATAGATTGTGCCGGAGGAATTGAAACCAAAGGCTCGCTTCTAAAGTCAACTGTCCGGATGGTATGGACAGTTTTGTCACGTCAAAATTTGCCAAAAATTGGGGCATCGGCAAGGCAGTGGCGATCTCTCGGGTAGTGTCCAAGTCAAACGAGTCCAAAATGCGAATAAACTGGCAGGTCGATGGCACTGCCATGCCGAAAACGCGGGACAAGGATTTAGCCCCAAAATTTATAGTCTTACCCCGAACTATAACTGTATTTCCCCTAGCGACCGCAAAGTCCGTATATAACTCTCGCAACCAGGTGGCATTGGCTTTACCGGGAAAAGGGATTGCCTTTTCCCATTTATATGCAGTCAACCTTTGTTTGATGTGGGGATAGGTATTGATCAACAGGGGATCGAAATCATGCTCCATAAGCAACTTGGAGGGGGTTGGTGAAGCATACCTGATTTCCTGTGGGGGTTGGACCGCAGAGCGAGTTCGGGGCTTCTTGGTAGTGGAGGACGATGCACGTGCCGTCCTTCTTTTTGGCTTGGCAACCGATGTAGTTCGTGCCCGCTTCCTAGGACGCTCGATTTCTGGGTCTGGTGTATACTCGTGATCAGAAGAGGAGGCAGGTTGTTTCCCTTGGTCTTCGACAATGTGTGATGGGGATGGCGTATCCCGAACAGGACTTGCAAACGAGGACCCAGATGCTGAGTTTGACGTGGCCACCTTCTGACCACTTCGCCCAGGGCTGTCGACATGGGGGTTAATTGTTGGAGACGGCGGGGGATCAATCGGAGTGGTAACTTGGGGACCAACTTGATTTAGGTCGAATGCATTGTCGGGCTGCTTAGGGCCAAAAAGGAGGTTCAGGTAGTCACCCGAGTCTCCAATACGCGGCTGGGGGTTAAAGAGGGGTGAAGCATCGTGGGCCCTCCGAAGTTGAAGCAAAATGGGTGGTACAGAAGATTCTGGAGTGGTTGCGGTGGTTGTTGGGTCTGTCGGGGGTGGTTCGGTGGTGGTTTCGTGATGGGTAGAGGAGGCGACAGTGGTGGAATGGGGTTCCTCGGGCATAGATTGGGGAATGAGAATAGAGAGAAGGGGGCGACTAACCACCAGCGAGGGTAGAGGCGATGGTCTATCGGCGGTTAGGGTTTCTGTCGACGGGGATTTGGGTTCATCGATGGGGTTACTTACCTGCGGAGAGGGTGGTTGCTCGATGGTCTGAGGGGTGACAACGGCGTGTGACTCCTCATAGTGAACGGTGAAGACGGGTGGTGTAGTGGTGGAGACACCTGCGGTATCGAGCTGTGGTATTGTGGTATCAAGGGGACTGTCCGCCGGAGTGGCGGAACTATTAGCAGTGGCCGAGCGGCGGTTTCGTCGACTATTAGGGAAAGGACTCGGCACAAGTTGCTTCTGACGTGCCATGGGAACTGAGATCGTTCGAGAATGCGGTGGCGATGGCGAGATGGTGACGGTGGTGTGGTGGTGTGGTGGCCGGTGTAGTGAGAGAAATGAGGGGTCGCGTGAGATAGGGAGTTGAGGGGTGTTTTTTTTTCCAGGGGTTTAGGGAATGACGCGAGAGAGATAGGTGAGGGGTTAGGGAGGTAATGATGTTTCTTGGTTTTTGACAGCTGAAAAGATGTTCACTTTTTCCAAAAATCAATCTTTTTGAAAAACACTCCTTTATCCTCCAAACTCTTGGCATATATCTGACTTTGGGAATTTAACCTGCACAAGGAATTAAAAATACAAATCTGAAAAATAATAAAGGACAAGGTTTGCAGAAAAACAAAGGACCAAACATGGGCTTAGATTAAACTGTGATGTCATAGTTTGCATGGAAAAACCAAGGGACAAAAGGAATATTTTAGGCCATGCATAAAAAAATTTGAAAATCTGCCTGGAAATCAACTTTCAGACTCTTCACAAAGCTAAGCCCCCCAAGTGGCCACAAGGTGGCCACCTTGGCCCAAAAACAAAAACAAACTTATGTACACTATTTACACAATACGTTCATGATTTTCTCAAGGGGACATCTCAGAGGGTTTGGGCACCTCTTCGGGAAGATAGTGTTTGACACTATGTCCATTGACCTTGAAGGTACTACCGTCTTGTGGATTCAACAAATCTACGGTCCCAAAATGACTGATTTTGACAATGGTAAAAGCCCCGGACCAACGAGATTTGAGCTTTCCGGGAAATAATTTTAGCCGCGAGTTGAAGAGTAACACTTGTTGACCAACGTCAAAACTCCTTTGATTTATCCGACGATCAAGCCACCTTTTGGTTTTATCTTTGTATAATTTGGCATTTTCGTAAGCGTGAAATCTCAACTCTTCTAACTCGGCTATTTGAAGCTTTCTTTTATTTCCCGCGGAATCCTCACTTAAATTCAATTCTTTTGTGGCCCAAAAAGCTTTATACTCTAATTCAAGCGGTAAGTGGCAAGCTTTTCCGAACACAATGCGGCAAGGAGACATTCCCAAAGGGGTTTTAAAGGCTGTACGATATGCCCATAACGCATTATCCAACTTGAGTGACCAATCCTTTCTATTAGGTTTAACCACTTTTTCCAAAATATTTTTAATTTCCCTATTAGAAAGTTCGGCAAGACCATTAGTTTGAGGATGGTATGCCGTGGCCACTCGATGTTGGATGTTGTATTTATCAAGAACGATGCTCAACATTTTGTTCACAAAATGAGTCCCTTCATCGCTTATCAATGCTCGGGGTGTTCCAAAACGGACAAAAATGTTTTTATGCAAGAAATCTATCACCGTTTTTGCATCATTCCTCGGGCATGCCTTAGCTTCAACCCACTTTGAAACATAATCGACCGCAACTAAAATATATTGGTTGTTGAACGACATGGGAAATGGTCCCATAAAATCGATGCCCCAAACATCAAAAAGTTCCACTTCCAAAATATTGTTCATGGGCATCTCATTGCGTTGAGACAAATTTCCCATTCGTTGACATTGATCACACTTTTTAACAAATTCGAATGCATCTTTGAAAAGAGTTGGCCAAAAGAAGCCGCTTTGTAAAATCTTGGCCGTCGTGCGTTGGCCACCAAAGTGGCCACCATACGATGAGGCGTGACATTCTTTTAAAATCCCTAACATTTCTGCCTCTGGAACACATCTTCTCAAAACTTGGTCCGCACCCATTTTAAAAAGAAATGGGTCGTCCCAAAAATATTGTTTGCTATCATGAAGAAACTTTTTCCATTGTTGCCCTTGAAAATGGTACGGCTTTAGCCCACATGCAAGATAGTTGGCTAAATCCGCATACCATGGCGGTTGTTCTTTATGATGATGTATGGCCAAAACATGCTCGTCCGGAAAAATCTCTTTAATTTCATGATCACCCCCACTAGATACCGTTCCTTCTATGCGAGAAAGATGATCGGCCACTTGATTATCGGTGCCTTTTCTATCAATAATTTCGACATCAAATTCTTGCAAAAGAAGAACCCATCTAATAAGACTAGGTTTAGCATCGGCTTTATTAAATAAGTATTTGATGGCGGAATGATCGGTATGAATGATAACCTTGGTGTCAATCAAGTAGGAACGAAAGCGATCGAAAGCAAATACTACCGCAAGCAATTCTTTTTCGGTTGTTGTATAATTAATTTGTGCTTCAACAAGAGTTTTGCTTGCGTAGTATATTGGGTGAAAAATTTTGTTTCGTTTTTGACCAAGAACCGCACCCATGGCCCAATCGCTTGCGTCACACATTACTTCAAATGGTAAATTCCAATCGGGGGCAATCACAATGGGTGCCGAAACGAGAGCATTTTTAATTGTTTCAAAAGCCTTTTTACATTCGGAGGTAAATTCAAAGGGTTGGTCAATGTGCAAAAGATTGCAAAGGGGTTTTGCGATTTTTGAAAAATCTTTAATAAACCTCCTATAAAATCCCGCATGCCCCAAAAAACTCCTAATGCTCTTAACCGAGGTGGGCTCGGGTAATTGCATTATTACCTCAAGTTTGGCTTTATCAACTTCCAATCCTTTCTTTGAAATCATGTGACCCAAGACTATCCGTTCTTGTACCATAAAATGGCATTTTTCCCAATTTAAAATCAAGTCATGGGCTTCACATCTTTGCAAACTTTTTTCAAGATTTTTTAAACAATTTTCAAAAGATGTTCCCGTTACCGAAAAATCATCCATGAAGACTTCCATGGTGTCTTCAATCATATCCGAGAAAATTGACATCATGCATCTTTGAAAAGTTGCGGGTGCATTACACAACCCAAATGGCATACGCCGAAAGGCAAAGGTTCCGAAGGGACAAGTGAAGGTAGTCTTCTCTTGATCTTCGGGTGCTATATGAATTTGGTTGTATCCCGAATATCCGTCCAAGAAACAATAGAATTCTTTCCTGGCCAACCTATCAAGCATTTGGTCTATGAATGGTAGGGGGAAATGGTCTTTCTTGGTGGCGATATTTAATTGCCTATAATCCATACAAATCCTCCATCCCGTCACGATCCTAGTTGGTATGAGCTCGTTTTTGTCATTTGTGATCACCGTGGTGCCACCTTTCTTTGGTACGCATTGTACCGGGCTCACCCATCTACTACTAGAAATGGGATAAATGATCCCCACATCCAACCATTTTAAAACCTCTTTTTTTACAACATCTTTCATGATAGGATTAAGTCTCCTTTGTGGTTGCACTTTGCCAATGCTATTATCTTCCAAAAGTATCTTATGTTGGCAAACCGTCGGACTTATACCCTTAATATCGGCTATGGTCCAACCTAAGGTCTTCTTATATTTCCTCAACAACTCAATCAAACTTATTTCTTGCTCTTGGGTCAATTTGGAAGAAATAATGACGGGCAATTTTTCTTCCTCGACGAGGTAAGCATACTTAAGATGATCGGGTAAGGGCTTTAAGTCTAGCTTAGGTGGTTCAATGATGGATGGTTGCTGGATCGTTCTGTCCGTGAAATCTAACTGTTCAAATGCTGCTATGGTCTCCTCAATTTCCTCCTCGCTCATAAAGTCTAAATCCTCCAAATATTCTGCACCGAAGTGGCCACTTTGGTGACCAACGTGGCCACTTTCAACAGTGTTGATGCCAACCTCTCTTTCTAAGGTGTCTAAGGCTGAACAATCTTCTACTTCCCCATGAAACTTAAGTGATTTGAAAATGTTAAACGTCACTTGCTGGTCATTCACTCTCATGGTTAGTTCTCCCTTGTGGACATCAATTAAGGTTCTACCTGTTGCTAAAAATGGTCGCCCTAAGATGATTGGGACATTCCTATCAGCTTCATAGTCCAAAACTAAAAAGTCGGCCGGGAAGATGAATTTGTCAACTTGAACCAAAATGTCTTCAATTTTTCCTTTGGGATAAGCCAACGATCGATCCGCTAATTGTAAAGTAACGGTCGTGGGTCGGACTTCTCCAATTCCTAATTTATTAAAAACCGAAAGTGGCATGAGATTTATGCTTGCCCCAAGGTCACAAAGGGCATGACCCACCTCTTTTCCCCCTATTGAACACGGGATGGTAAAGCTTCCCGGGTCCTTGAGTTTGGGAGGAATTTTACATGTGAGCAAAGCACTACATTCTTTTGTTAAGGCCACCGTTTCGTACTCACTTAACCTCCTTTTTTTGTTGAGAATGTCCTTTAAAAATTTAACATAACTTGGCATTTGCTCGAGAGCTTCAACCAAAGGTATGTTAATGTGCAATTGTTTGAAAACGTCCAAAAAAATTTTAAATTGCACATCCTCATTTTTGCTCTTCATTCTACCGGGAAAAGGGAGGTCTCGTAAGTCCAAATTTGATTGGTTTGAATTTGCCCTTATGGGCTGTGAAGTGGGCACCCGCTCACCACCTTGGAGAGGTGGATCTGAAGGCAGAACAGTCCGTGAAGGGGCTGTCCTATTCTGTCCCGAAGGTGGGCACTTTCCAGCCACGTTGGCTGGAAAAAGTGACGGAAACTTTTCTTTGTCAAAATCATGTGTGGTCTCATCTTGTACAACGGTATCAACTAAGATTTCCTCACTGGGTTTGGATGCTTGAGTTTCACTTCTTAAAGTCACGGCCTTAACGTGCTCCTTACCCTTAGGGGTTTCGGTGTCACTAGGTAAAGTGCCCACTTGTCTCCCTTTCAACTCGGCAGGGAATTGTCCCAATTGAGTCTCAAAACCTCTCAAAGTTGCATTGGTTTGGTTTATAAAACCTTTGAGTAAAGATTCGAGTGAACCATTACTTTTCGATGCATTTTGTTGTCTCGGTACATACGGTTGTGAGGATTGCCCACTTTGGTATGTATGAGACGGTCCTTGTTGAAATCCCGGGGGATTTAGTGGTCGGTTTGGGACTTGATGAACCCCGGGGGGTTGAAGTCCTTGATTACCCGACCATGAGAAGTTCGGGTGATTTCTCCAATTTGGGTTGTAAGTTGGAGAAAATGGGCTATTCCTAGAATGGTTTCCTACATAGTTAACCGAGGCGGGATTACCGGGACAACACTCAAAAGCATGATTCTCACCACAAAACATACAAGATTCATTTATGGCTTGGACTTGGTTCTTTTCTCCATTTAAGTTCATGTTATTTTTTACCAAGTTAGTTAAAGCTACAATTTGTGCGTTTAAGGCGGTGATGGCATCAATGTCGTGAACACCCGATGCATTCTTGGGAGCAAGAGCGCGTGGGTTTGACCAATCGGTGTTATTGTTGGCCACTTTCTCCAAAATATCATATCCTTCGTTATAAGTCTTAGAGGTGAAAGCGCCACCGGCCGTAGCATCAAGAATAATTTTAGCGGAATTAGTGAGGCCATTATAAAATGTCTCTAATTGGATACAATGAGGGATTCCATGATGAGGACATTTTCTAATTAAGTCTTTGAATATCTCCCATGCATCCGAAACCGCTTCATCCTCCTCTTGTCGAAACATCAAAATTTCGTTTCTAAACTTCACATTTCTAGTTGGAGGAAAATATTTTTTTAAAAATTTTTCGGCCAAACTTGTCCAACTATCAGTGGAGTGAGGAGGTTGAGAATTTAGCTAAGCTTTTGCTCTATCTCTCAATGTATAAGAGAAGAGCGTAAGCCGGAAGGCTTCTGTTGTAACACCTTGAATGCAAAAATGATCCGTCATTTCTAAAAATGATTTTAAATGTGAGTGCGGATCTTCCGACGGTAACCCTCCAAATTGACCCATTGCTTGGATCATTTGAAACATTACCGGTTTTAGTTCAAAAGTTTGTGCTACCATGTTGGGCCTAAGAATACCCGATTTTAATTGATCAAATTCGGGTGTTGCATAGTCCCGTATTCCCCGTTCTTTATCGTCGGCAATTCTTATGGTTGTTTCATTAGGTGGTGGTGGAGGATCTCCACCATTTCCAGCCATGTTTTGATTTTGCCGACCTCTTCTGCCTCTTCTTCGTCTTTTAACGGTTCTTTCAATTTCGGGGTCAAGAGGTACAAGTTCACCGTGTTGTAGCCTTGGCATACAACACGGAAAATACTAAAAATAAAAGACACAAGCAACTCAGGCTCGAATGAAAAGTCAACATCTTAGGATTTAAAATCGCGCTAGTCCCCGGCAATGGCACCAAAAACTTGGTAGCGGAAAATCGTATAGGTCCACAAAGTGGCCACTATGTTGCCATAGTGGCGGTGCAAGTGCACACCAGACACTATGATCGCTACAAGTAATAAAGTGGTAGAGTACCGAGATCGTTTCCACAGGGACTAGTCAACTAAGAATCAGAGACGTGTTCATGAACTTCTAGTGATTGGTTGATTTTTGAGAACAATATCAATATTTTGTGGATTTTAAGCAACTAGACAACGATTAAACGGAATTAACAGTATTAAAGGCAGGATGTGGGTACAAGCATTAACTAAGACTGATGTAGTAACAACTTGGTCAGAAACAAAATGACACACGACAACCGTAAAACCCTTTTCTCTCGAAAATGAGCTTCCTCGGAACGTGGCCACCTTGTCCCCACTTTGTCACCACGTTGGCCAACTCTAGACTTGCCGACTTAACTAAGTAAACCTCTAAGGATTTCAGTTCCACCAGTATAGATATGAACGCCCAAATCTCTTTGTGACACCCATATCAACCGACATTTGAACCTTAGTTAAAGTCATGCAAAAACCCGTATCTCTACGTGGTTATAAAAGACTTTCTCAAATCTTCTTTGCATCACCCAAGCCGTATTTCAGATATGCCCCTCTCAAGGTCTAAGATCTAATATTAACACTAACAAGTGATCGGCTTGTCCGCGTTGAGTTGAAGTCCCGACTCAAGTGACCAAGTCTAAGAGTTAGCAACGATAGCAACACCCAAGTGTTGCCTACTAGTCTTAGCTTTGGCTCATACCCACACCCAAGGGGGTGTTTAGCTCATAATGACAACAAAAGACATGGGAGAAGAAGGAGAAAACATAAACATAAAGTGTATAAATAACTAAAGAGCTACTGCCAAAGTGGTGACAAGGTGGCCACTTTGGCGATAGCTTTTACAAAGAAGTTAAAATTAAATGCAACTAAATACAAGCTTCAAAGAGAGACTAGAAATTAAATGTTTAAGCTCCAGAAGTCTTCAATGCTCCTGGAAGTTGTTGTGTGCCCAAATGGTTCCTTCAAGCTCCAATTTATAGCCCAAGGAAGAGAAAAGTGTGATGTGACTATTCCTCAAAAGTAGCTTTTAAGGAAGAGTGTTGAACTTTCCTTGGACCTCCATTTTTTTTCCTCTTCCTTGAATATTCTAGTGAAAGATCAGAAGGCTCTTTTCATATCTCCAGAAATCAACCTTTCCGAAAATGGCTGGAATTAATCAACAAATTTTCAGCCTATGTTCAACGTGGCGACAAGGTGCCAACAAGGTGGCCACTTTCTGCACAAAAGTTAGTGAAACCGAAATTTTTGCATTCTTGAGACTTCATCATCATGTTTGAACAATTAAGACCAATTGAAGGAGATGAGAGACAAAAAGGGTGAAAATGTGGGAAAATGAATATAAACAGAGAGGAATTAACTCTCAATATTTTAGAGTTATCACACCCCCAAACTTGAGCAATTACTTGTCCTCAAGTAAAAAGAAAAGAATTAACCAAAAAAGGACTCGAATGATGATCAAAGACGGTTGATTTCTTGAAAGGAAAACTCATACCGAATACTTTGACGTGTCTTGATTGAAAACGGTACCGCTTCTTTTCATGCATCCCAAATATTTGACTTTTAATCAATAGGGCTTGAATTGAGTTTGTGTTTTTGGGTTTCCAAACTAATTGCTCGATATGACCCCCAAACTTTTCTATTTGCATGACTCCAATTTTCTTTGGTTTGGCTATTTATTCTTTGTATTGCCTTAACCATTCGACCCTTGACCGATCCCCAATTTATTTATCATTAATCATTTTTTTTCCTGCCAAAGTGGTGACAGTGTGGCGACAAAGTGGCCACTTTGGCTTTGAGTCATTGTAATAACGGTTTGTGTCTATTTTTGTAGCATCCCCCACCCCCCAAACGAAACCCTTCAATGTCCGCATTGAAGATGAAAGATATGTTGAAAGTGCTACGGGAAAAGGCTAGGTTTCAATTGGGAACGTGTTTGGGCTTAACATCTAGAAAGAAAGGCCTATATCACGTTAATAGTCAAAAATTGTGAGCAATCCAAGGAGCAGACCTGCAAAAGAGATGAGTGCAAAACAAAAGTACTAGAAATAACCAAAGAGACGGTAATATGAGTACGGCGAGAAGAGCAAGCATACAACCAACATAGAATGAGTCAAAGAAACAACAAAATACCACAAAATAGAAAAGAAGTAACAAGACAAAGTTTGAACATAAATGATGATGACTCAAGAACACTCACGGCTTACCCACGTCGGCAGAAGGGCCAGCCTCGGCGGCCGTAGATGCAGTTGGCTCGGAGGCAGATTGCGGAGGAACCGGGTTGCGCTGGTGAGGTGCGATAGGGATAATAACTTGGGGCGAACAGAGACCGGGGGGGAATCGGGGTAGCGTTGCGGCGCGAACTGAGTCATTCTTGTGATAGAAACCTTTAATGACCCGATTCCAATCTCGCTGGTATGCCCATAAACGTTTGTTTTTGGCCTGAAGTTCATAGAGGACGGCTGCATTGGCTGTAAGCTGCTCCGACTGTTCTTTTTGAAGCGCCAGTAATTCCTTCAAGAGTACGGTCTGTTCCTCGCGTTGTTCAGCGAGGACATGCAACCAATCAGATGAACCATATCCGGAATCGGAGGAAGATGGATGCTTTGGGATGTCATCGTGTGGAGTCTGTACAGAAGGCTGCGGTCCAGCATCAGCTGCAAAACGGCCCGAGCGCATAATGCGCTGGACAGTTCCTTGATTGATGCGAGAGGAACTTTTACAAGTTTCGTCACTTTTTCTTGAGGGGACCCCTGCGGTACTCAACAATCGGGTTAGCAATATCGGGAAAATAATCCAAGAACCCGAGCGTGAAGTGGCGTACCGGATGGCATTAAAAGCCACGAGTCCAAAATCGAAGGGTAATTTTTTCAAAATACAAAACAGAAGGACGCATTTTTCCTTCGACAGAGATGTATCATGAGCAGCCGGCAATAGATTGTGCCGGAGGAATTGAAACCAAAGGCTCGCTTCTAAAGTCAACTGTCCGGATGGTATGGACAGTTTTGTCACGTCAAAATTTGCCAAAAATTGGGGCATCAGCAAGGCAGTGGCGATCTCTCGGGTAGTGTCCAAGTCAAGCGAGTCCAAAATGCGAGTAAACTGGCAGGTCGATGGCACTGCCATGCCGAAAACGCGGGACAAGGATTTAGCCCCAAAATTTATAGTCTTACCCCGAACTATAACTGTATTGCCCCTAGCGGCCGTAATGGCCGTATATAACTCTCGCAACCAGGTGGCATTGGATTGACCGGGAAAAGGGATTGCCTTTTCCCATTTATATGCAGTCAACCTTTGTTTGATGTGGGGATAGGTACTGATCAACAGGGGATCGAAATCACGCTCTATAAGCAACTTGGAGGGGGTTGGTGAAGCATACCTGATTTCAGACTCTTCACAAAGCTGCCTGGAAATCAACTTTCAGACTCTTCACAAAGCTAAGCCCCCCAAGTGGCCACAAGGTGGCCACCTTGGCCCAAAAACAAAAACAAACTTATGTACACTATTTACACAATACGTTCATGATTTTCTCAAGGGGACATCTCAGAGGGTTTGGGCACTTCTTCGGGAAGATAGTGTTTGACCCTATGTCCATTGACCTTGAAGGTACTACCGTCTTATGGATTCAACAAATCTACGGTCCCAAAATGACTGATTTTGACAATGGTAAAAGGCCCGGATCAACGAGATTTGAGCTTTTCGGGAAATAATTTTAGCCGCGAGTTGAAGAGTAACACTTGTTGACCAACGTCAAAACTCCTTTGATTTATCCGACGATCATGCCACATTTTGGTTTTATCTTTGTATAATTTGGCATTTTCGTAAGCGTGAAATCTCAACTCTTCTAAATATTCTAAGTATGATGATATAAAATGGAAGATCGGGATGTCATCTTCAAATCTTCAGATGACCCAACAATATCCCCCTATTTGAGGATGACATCCATACTAAAGAATAAAATTAAGAGTATACCGAATAATTCATTTTGACCTATTTTTACTCTTTTTGGGTTCTTTTCACATAGTTTTTTTTTGTATAAAGATTTATAAGTATATACGACATTTACAAAAGAATAAAGGAATGAAGTATATATGTACAAACTAAGTAAAAGAAATGCACTTGTATTAAATATGACTTAACAAAGCAAAAGTTACAAGTACATAGGTAAGATAGAGCATTGCTTCATTCCTTCTTCTGTCTTTTATGAAGTTCATCCATAATGTCATGTCGAAGAAATGCAGCTTGAGAATTAACGGGGATAAGAGAGAGAATGGCTACCATAAACTTGGTGTCAGCAATAGATATTTCTTCATGTCTGAAGAATCTCTGAGTTTCCGTCTCATCTAGGAAGTAAACTCCTTTGTATGGACGCCCTATCCCAGTGCCTGGAGGCAAGGGCGGACCACCTGGTACCTTCAGATTCAGATTTTCAGTATTAGGAGTTATACCTTTGGCAGCCAGATCCTTGAAGATGTGTTGTTTGTCAGAATGAGAGATTTGTGGAGGGGAGGAGAGACACATCTTCTTTAGAACCTCAACTTGGAGTTCTTCATCATGTGAATGCTTGTACTTCTTGCCAATTTTCTTCATTCTCTCTAGAAGACTGTTAAGAGACTTTTTGACCGAAGGCTTGTGCCGACTAAGGGACTTAGATAAAAGTTCAGAGATTTCATACCATTCAGAAAGTCCGTAGTCGTCCAAGTCACAAAATCTGGTAGCCTGCTGAGAGCCATCTTCTCTGTGGATGACCATTCTGATATCTATCTCTGATCGTTTGGAGGTGCCAAACTTTACTTCAACAATTTTAGATTTCAGTTTTCGTTCCATCAAAGATTTTCGGTACCATAGAATGTCATCAGAATCAAGCTCAGCCGCCTTCTGGATTTCAACTTCAGGAAGGACAAAGTCAGAAGTGACTTTGTTAGGAGGTTAAAGCTTTAGCCGATCAGCTTCAGAAACAAAGGCTTTTAGAGCAGCAACCTTTTGTTGTTGGAAAAGCAAGGCCTCTTCATCAGCAGATAGCTTTTTCTTTCCTTTGTCCATCCCTTGTCTCGGAAGCAGCTCCCCCTCAGTTGGAGCATCACTAGAAACAACAGGAGTGGGACCCTGACGGCCGCTGTCTGAAGAGACTTGAACCAGCTGTTTCTCCCCCTCAGCAGCAGTCGGGGGAACAACCAAGAAAGAATCCATCTTCTGATGAAGAGACAGAAGAGACTGAAGAATTTGAGTGGTAATGTCGCTTTAAGCTTTCGAAGACGCCTGAAGACGGCGGACCTCCTCATAACGAGCATCAGAGGCTGCTTGAAGAGCAAAGACTGAGGCAGTGAGACGATGATGGGAGGTCTCAAGAGATAACAACTTTTCGCAAGTGACCTTGACGAGAGAGCCCAGAACTTTCTGATGTTCGCACAACTGAGCACCAATTAGACGATGCTGTGTGTTGGCTTCCTGAATACCTGCCAGAATTTCCGGGGGAATGGCAGGAACAGGAGGTGGAGTGTCTCGCGCTGCAGCTGAGGCTGAGGTCGGCTGCCGAAGTGAGGGTCGAAGAGAGAGAGAGGAGTTCGTTGGGGAAGGGAAAGGGGGAATCGGCTACCGAAGTGGGGAGAGAGGGGTGAGGGGATCGGTGGCCGAAGGGGGTAAGTGGTTGGTAGCCGAAGTGAGGGAGGGGGTGGGGGATCATCTACCAAAGTGAGAGAGAAAGAGGGATCGACAAGAGAGAGAAAGAGAGATTGTTTGGGGTTAGGAAAAAAAAGGGAAAGGGAAAGGAAAATATAGAAAAGATATAGAGGGAGGTCTTGATGATGTCGACAAGATGACATCATCGAAATGGTGTCATCAAGTCTCAAAAAAATACTGATTTTGTTTTATTGGAGACCAAAAAAAACTGATTTTTTTTAATTTTCTATTTTCTATTTTCTATTCTCTCGTTTTTTTTTCCTTTTTTTTTCTATTTTCTTTTCTCTCTTTTTTTTTTTTTATTTTCTTTTCTCTCTTTTTTTTCGAAATAATAAGCAACATTTAAAGATCGATATTTAACATACCGAGTTCCCCAATTAGGAACTTGAACCGAGCTTCGTCAAGAGGCTTGGTGAAGAGATCCGCCAGTTGGAGGCCGGTAGGGATAAAATGAAGTTCGACGTCACCTTTGGAGATGTGATCCCGGATGAAATGATACCGGATGTCGATGTGCTTGGAACGAGAGTGCAGCACCGGATTGTTTGCGATTGCGATCACACTTGAGTTGTCACACAGAATCGGGATGTGGGAGTACAGCTGATTGTAGTCTCTCAGTTGGTTCTTCATCAAAAGGATTTGAGCACAATAACTTCCAGCAGCTACATACTCAGCCTCGGCAGTAGAAGTGGAGACTGAGTTCTGCTTCTTGCTGGACCAGCTAACAAGCTTGCCACCAAGGAGTTGACAGCTGCCAGTGGAGCTCTTCCTCTCAATATTAGATCCTGCAAAGTCAGAATCTGAATACCCTATTAGATCAAAACATGAGTCTTTGGGATACCAAAGACCCAGATTCATGGTACCTTTCAGATACCAAAAAATGCGTTTAACCGTAGCCAAATGAGATTCTTTCGGATTGGCTTGGTAATGCGCACACAGGCAAGTAGCAAACATAATGTCTGGTCTACTGGCAGTAAGATATAGAAGGGAGCCGATCATGCCTTGGTAGCTGGTGATATCCACAGATACACCATCCGGATCAGCATGAAGTTTCAAAGGTGGTGCCATAGGAGTTTTCATGGGGGAGGAGTTTTCAAAATTGAACTTTTTCAGAAGGTCACGAATGTATTTACTTTGATTTATAAAAATTCCTTCCGAAGATTGTTTAACTTGAAGTCCTAAGAAAAAGGTGAGCTCCCCCATCATACTCATCTCATATTGACTTTTCATGAGAGAGGCAAACTCATCACACAGTGACTCATCAGTGGCACCAAAAATGATATCATCCACATAAATTTGAACAAGAATAAGATTACCTGAGGTTTGCTTGATGAACAGAGTGTTGTCAATTTTACCTCTTGAATACTTGTTCTTTAGGAGAAAGTCAGCAAGAGTGTCATACTAGGCACGAGGAGCCATCTTTAGACCATAGAGAGCTTTGTCTAACCTGTACACATAGTCAAGATGGACTGGATCTTCAAAGCCTGTTGGCTGTTTCACATAGACTTCTTCAGCTAGCTCCCCATTCAGAAAGGCACTCTTGACATCCATTTGGAAGACTCTGAAGTTCTTGTAGGCAGCGTGAGCGAGGAAGATTTTGATGGCTTCAAGTCTTGCAACTGGAGCAAATGTATCATCATAGTCAATTCCTTCTTCTTGCCTATATCCTTGTGCAACCAGACGGGCCTTGTTTCTGATCACCGTGCCTTCTTTATCCATTTTGTTCTGAAAGACCCACTTGGTTCCTATGATGGTTTTTCTGGAAGGACGAGGAACCAATCTCCAGACTTTGTTCCTTTCGAACTGAGAAATTTCTTCTTTCATGGAAGTGATCCAACATGGATCAGCTAGAGCTTCGTCAACTTTCTTTGGTTCAATGAGGGAAAGGAAGTTCACATAGAGACAGATGTTTCCAATACCTCTTCTAGTCTGAACACCAGCTTGCTGATCACCTATAATTTGATCAATGGGGTGATCTTTTGTCCACTTTAAGGCAGGAGGTAAAGGAGGAGGGTAAGAAATTTGTAGAGGAGAGTTGGAAGGGATATTGTTAGGAGAGATGAATGGAAGATCTGCAGGTATAGGTGAGGAATGAATGTCAGATTGAGAGACTGTGATGATTTAGAGTGTATTTTGAGGTTAGGTAGGCTGAGGATCATCTTCTTGATGAGAGGAGGGGTTGTGAGATGTAGAAGGATCATTGTTTTGGTAAAGAGAAGTAGGAACTGTATAGGGAATGTCTGATGATGTTGGAAGAGGACCATCACCAACACAGGAGGATATCCATCGGTTCAATTCTTCATCATCACAAGAGAGTGATGATATCTTGAGGTCATCAAACTTGACATGGATGGATTCATCAATGCACTTCCTTCTGAGGTTGTAGACTCTGAAAGCTTTGGAAGTGAGAGAATATCCCACAAAGATTCCTTCATCAGCTTTGGGATCAAATTTTCCTAAATTTTCTCTGTCGTTGAGAATTTAGCAGACACACCCAAAGACATGAAGAAAGCCAATGTTGGGTTTTCTACCATAAAAGACTTCATAAGGAGTCTTATTGTGTCTTTTCACAATGATGGACCTATTTTGCGTAAAGCATGCAGTGTTAATTGCTTCGGCCCAAAAATAGGTGGGAAGATGAGATTCACTCAGCATGGATCGAGTATCTTCACATAGAGTTCTGTTCTTTCTCTCCACTACACCTTTTTGTTGTGGAGTTCTGACGGCAGAGAAGTTCTGAGAGATGCCTTTTTCATTGAAAAAGTCATCCAACATACTATTCTTGAATTCTGTTCCGTTGTCACTTCTTACAGATCTTAGCAGCTGCCCATTCAGCACTTCAGACTTCTTGATGAACTTTATAATTTCTTCAGTGGTGTCACTTTTATACCTGAGAAAAAATACCCAAGTGTAACGAGTGAATTCATCAATAATAACGAGAATGTACCTTTTACCACCAAGGCTTGGGGTACTGACTGGTCCACACAGATCCATGTGGAGCATCTGAAGAGGCTGAGAGATGGAGAAGCATTGCTTGGACTTGAAGGAAGATTTTGTGAGTTTCCCTTTCTCACATGCAGCACACAGTTTTTCTTTCACGAAGGATAACTTTGGCATGCCCGTAACAAGCTCTTGGTTTGAAAGAACATTCAAAGTCTTGAAGTTGAGGTGAGAGAGACGCTTGTGCCAGAGCCAACATCTTTTTGCAGTATTTTATGAGACAAAACAGATGTTTGTTCCGAAGGTTGAACTATGTCCCATGTATATGACATAGACATTTTCTTTGCGGTAGCCTGAGAATACGGTTTCCATCTTTTTGTTGAAAATGATGCATGAAGATAGTTCAAACATCACTTTGTACCCAAGATCACACAGCTGGCTTATGCTTAGGAGATTGTGCATCAAGCATTCAACATAGGCTACTTTATTAAAGGTGATGGAACCATTTGAGAGTGTTCCATAACCTTTAGTACTTCCTCTAGAGTTATCACCAAAGGTGACAGAAGGACCTTTGGTAGGCACAAAGTCAACAAGAAGAGATTTGTTGCCGGTCATATGTCTTGAGCACCCGCTGTCGAGATACCAGATTTGTTGGTGCCCTAGACCTTACAATCACAAGGAAATCAATTCTTTGGTACCCATTTGGAAATGTGTCCTTTTAAGTTAGAAGAAGAAGGAGAATCCTTGGAAGCATTTTTATCAATTCTTTCCATAGGACAATCCTTAGCAAGGTGAAAGGTATTACCACAGTTATAACATTTTCTATAGGTAAAAACCTTTTTGGAGATTTGATCAGCTTCCTTGTGATGATTGGTCACATTGAATTTCATGGCCTTTGACGATAGAGAAGTGTTAAGAGGCTTAGGACCTAAGATACCTTTACCAGAGTTAGCTGAAGGAATAGAAGAGGGTGTCTTGGAATTCAGCTTTTTCAACATCACTAGTCTTGGGATAGGAAGAGAAGAAGATTTCTTTGAGTTTTTCTTGGGAAATTTCTTTTTGGGAGGAAGATCGGAAGCCGATTTTCCTTTTTCAGAGGAAGAGAATTTATTTGAAGAAGGTTGAGGAGCTTTGGTTGGAATTTTGGAAGGTTTGGGTTTTGAAGAGGAACCCTCATTTATTTTCAAGGAACACATAGACTCAACAATGGGCTTAGAAGGGTCATTTGAGTCTTGGGCTTCCTCATTTTCATGATGAGAATCAATGCTCTTGGCTTTGATGAAAGTCCGAAACTTGAGATTTTTAGAGAGGTCAGAAGAGTCCAAAGGTTCAGAGTTGTCAGAGTTTTCTTCAGAAGATTCATAGAATGAGGGAAAAGAGAAGGGAGCATGGGTGTCAGATGGAGGTTCAAGGTCAGATTTTCCAAAGCCTAGTCCAGACTTGTCATCACAAGGTATTTGATCTTGAAAAATCCTTTCTAAATTTTTGGAGGAACTAGTCCACCTTTTCACAATTTCTTGCTCCTTTTTTAATCTTTTGAGAAATTTATTTTTCTCTTTGGCAATAGTGAAATTTATGGTTTTCAAATCTTCAAGCTCAACCTTGATTTTGTCAAAGTGTTTTAGCTGAGAAAGACAAATTTTCAGTTGAGAAGAAAGAGATTTTATCTGAGCATTTGCCTTTTTCTTTGCATCTTTGGCTTCATAGAAGTCAACGGTCAAAGAGTCAAAAGCTTCAATTTTCTCAGCATCAGATAGAGAAAAGAATGGATGTACCTGAGTAGAAGAGATGGATCTCTCAGCAGTAACAAGAGCAATAGAGGTGGAAGAAGTTTCACAGTCATCAACATCATCTAGTTTAGCCATGAAACAAAGGTTGGCCATTTCCTTGTCACTTTCGGAAGTTGGTTCATCTGCCCAATCATGAGATTCAGCAAGAAGACCTTTTCCTTTGTTGGCTAGAAAAAAATTTCTTTCCTTCTCTCTTTTGTAATTGGCCTTGTACTTTTCAGCACGGTCAGAGTTTGAAGGAACAGACGAGTTTGACTTTTAAAAAGAAGGTTGGTAGGAATCAGACTTGGTTCTGATAGACCTAGAGGAGGTACGGTTAGAGGAGGGCAGTCTAGATTTATCAGAGGACCTGCTTCTGCATTCATAAGCAAAGTGTCCCTTCCTCCCACACCTGTAACAATCCTCATTTGATTTGTCAGGGGAAGCGGTTTTAGAAATAGTAGAAGAGGATTTTCTAGAAAACCTGGATTTTCCAGAAGAGAAGCGAGGTTTGCCTTTTGAAAAACCTGCCAGCATGGCAACACCTTCTGACAGCTGAGCTACAGAGGTCTCCTCTCCTTCATCATCAACCTCACTAAGATAGGCTTCTGAAGGGTCATTGGGGTCCTCTTGACTATTGTTGTCAGAATCAGAGGGATAGGTGATCCTAGGAACACACACAGTATTTTTGGAAGAATCACTGACAAGAGCTAGAGAAGAGCCTTTGGTGTCTTTTGTGATGGACTTCCTAAGCAGTTTAGTCTGCTCATAATTAAAGAGAGTGTCATACAAGGCAGTGAGAGGCATGGAATCAAGATCCTTGGTAGACTTGATACAAGTACATATATTTTCCCAAAATTCAGGAAGACAGTCCATGAACTTGCACAAGACTTCCTCATTATCATAGATGCGACCCACAAGTTTTAGATCGTTAAGAAGACTTTTAAAACGATTGTAGTAGTCTGAGAGAGATTCACCCTTTTCATGATAAAAGAGTTCATACTTTCTTACAAGAGCAATCTTTCTGCTCTTTTTCACCTCAGACGTACCTTCATAGAGAACACACAGAGTGGACCACATTTCTTTTGTTGTGGTAAAGTTAACAAGAGAATGGTAGACCTCATCAGGCAGAGAGAGGGCAATGATGGCTCTGACTTTAGTATAAAGAGCTATAAGACGTCTGTCTTCATCATTATATTTACTGGGATCCTTTACAATGTATCTCCCATTTGCTGGAGTTCTTTCTTCCTCAGAAGAGTCCTCATCAACATTTCCCTTATCTGCCTTTTTGGCAATGTACCGGTCCCAAACCCTAGGAAGAAAAGGACCTTCATGTAAGATAGTAGGATATCTGCTGTCAACTCCTTCTAAGAAGAGTATCATACAACTTTTCCACAAGAAGAAATTATTGGGGTTAAACCTTGGTGGTTTGGCTATAGAGCCATTGTTGTATGAAACAGCAGTGGTGTTTTGAGAAGAAGCATTGTTTAAAGAAGAAGAAGAAGAAGAGGCTGCCATTGCGGATCTAGTTTATTGAGTTAAACTAAACCGCTCTGATACCACTTGTTGGTCCCAAATAGCAGTAAATAACAAGAAAAGTATTGTAGAAGGGGGGTTGAATACAATACACACAGTTTTTCACTTAATTTAATTCTTATTGATTTGAAATCAAGAATTACACATAGAAAACTTTTGATTGTTGCGGAAGAGAACAGATAAATCTGCTCAAACAATCTAACATAAAGAGAAATGAAGAACAATTGTAAAACACTTAGAAAACAATAAGAACTTCGTAGAGAGAAAATTGCCAGTGCACTAAGAGAGCTTGAAGGTTGTAGAACTGGTGATCTTGCATGTTAAACCATCCTCCATATTTATAGTGCCTCATGCATTAAATGCATGGGACACCTGTTGAGCAAAGGATGGACACAAGTCTTCAGCAAGGTACAAGATGTACCTTTTGTCTTGAGGTGTTTTGGCTTGAAGTGTTGACCTGCAGAGGATGGTAGAGACCTTTCCTTAAAAGAGTGTAAAATACAAAATATACTTTTTCTGATCTTCGAATGAGGTCCACGTCAATGCAAGATATCACAAAGATACTTTGTTAGAAAAGTACAATGTGTTTGAGAAATCTTCAAGACTTGAAGATTAAGAAGTCTTCGGTTGCCGAAGAGTTCTCCGGATCCTGAAGACTGAGAGGTCTTCGGCTCCTAAGACTGAGAGGTCTTCGGCTCCTAAGACTGAGAAGTCTTCGACTTCCAAAGATTGAGAAATCTTCGGCTTCCGAAGAGGTCTTCGGTTTCTGAAGACTGAGATCGGCACCATCCTGGCCAATGGTGTTGATCAAGTAGGCATATTTGGCTTTAGGCTGTGGAGTCTATCTTCAATCCGCTTTGAGAGATTTTCTTCTTCTTTGTCTTCTTCGGCTGATCTTCGACTTCACCGAACATTTGTATAGAAACCAAGCTACTAAAAAGAACCTCAAAATATTCTAAGTATGATGATATAAAATGGAAGATCGGGAGGTCATCTTCAAATCTTCAGATGACCCAACACAACCATATCGTTTTAGAAGGTGCAACCGTATTATTTTAGAAGTGCAACTGTATCTCATAATCAACCAAAAAAACTATTGAAACCAACCAAAAAACCCCGAAAAAGAACTCTTGAAATTAACCAAAAAACCCGAAGAAGTCCCTTGAAATCGATAAAAAAAACTTAAAAATCTTTGAAATTAAGCAAAAAAAACTTTAAAAATCCCTCAAACGGTGTAGTTAGGCTAAAAACACATTGGGCGATATTAAACGCTGGTAAAAAGATGAAAAGACGTCGATAAAAACCATATGAAATAATTCTTGGGTCCGTCCCTACCACCATACCAGGTCCATCTCTCATAAATAGGTTTTCCTTATATCAATTTTCTTTTAAAACTCAAGAGTCAAGACACCTGCAACTTTTCTCTATATCAAAAATTTTATAAAAATATATTCAGGAGGCACTGTGCCCCTTCTGGTCATGGAATGGCTCCGCCACTGAGAACATTCATCGTCACTCCAGATCCAAACTTTTATTCAAGTATCATCAAAAGTGAGGAGTGTATGTGTTTTGTCGTATATAAATATTACACACTTAAAAAAATTATCCTTAAAGATGCATGAGTAACTCACTACACCTTGATGGACTACTACACTCTGTTTGATTTACAACACCTCATCATAAAAGCAACATGTTAACTCATATAATTTCAAATCCATTAAAACCAAGATGAGAAGTTATTGGTAACGCACCACTAACGGATTAAAACTAGAAAATAATTAATGGTCAAAACCGATACATGATTCTTATCAATTTTAACAAACACAACATTATTTATCCATGCCTTACAAATCCTAACAAATGGTCACATATAACAAATCAAATCATAACAAAGAAATGAACATAAGCACTTTGAACATCAAGTTTAGATTAGTAAATCATTATACAAAACTAAATCTTAGAAGAAGAAAATATGTAATGGAAAATAGTATAGTACTAAATGGGCATAAATAAATTATTGTAGGATTTGCTCATTTATCCTCAAACTTCATGCATTTGAAAGTAATATCAAATAAACTAGAGAAAATTACAGTTTTGGTCCTTATGATTTTCATTTACTATCAATTTTGGTCCCTCTTAATTTATTATAAACTAATTACATTATTAGTCACTATGGTTTGCGTTTTGTTTCAATTTTGGTCATTTTGACTAACTCTAGTTAAAAGAGTGGTTAATTTTTTTGTCTTTTCTTTTTCTTGTCTTATTAGATCATAAAGTAAATTACAATTGTAGTCCTTTGGTTTGTCTCTTTTTATTTTTGTCTTTCCTACAATTTTATTTTTTATTTTGTACCCCTTATCATATTAATTAATTAATAATATTTTTAATTAAAAATATGTATTTTATTTTGTAACTTATATCTCTAAAAAAATTTTGTCGATATCTATAAAATAAGTTCAATATTGAATATTTTAAATTTTTATGCATATATATATGTAAGCAAATCCATCTACACTAATCAAAAAATATTTTCTACTTTAACTTGAGTTTAAAAAATGGGTCATTTTTTTCTTAATAATGTAATATGAAGATAAAAATTTATCTATATCTATTAATTAAAAAAATGCATTGTCTCAGACATTTCATTAATATTTAATAGACATATAAATTTTGTTTTCAAAAAATGATGGCCGGAAATGATTTTTAATAGACATAGATAATTAATATACATCTTTTGAACCCAACTTAAAAATCGTTTTCGGCCATCATTTTTTGAAAACAAAATTTATATGTCTATTAAATATTAATGAAATGTCTGAAACAATGCATTTTTTTAATTAATAGACATAGATAAATTTCTATCTTCATATTACATTATTAAGAAAAAAATTGACCCATTTTTTAAACTCAAGTTAAAGTAGAAAATATTTCTTGCATTAGTGTAGATGGATTTGCTTACATATATATATATATATATATATGCATAAAAATTTAAAATATTCAATATTGAACTTATTTTACAGATATCGACAAAAGGTTTTTAGAGATATAATTTACTCTATGATCTAATAAGACAAAAAAGAGAAAAGACAAAAAATTAACCACTCTTTTAACTAGAGTTAGTCAAAATGACCAAAATTGAAACAAAACGCAAACCATAGTGACTAAAAATGCAATTAGTTTATAAAGGTGACCAAAATTGATAGTGAATAAAAACCATAAGAACCAAAACTGTAATTTACTCAATAAGCTATTTTGGCATTTTGTGTTTTAAATAAATATCAAAGAAAGAGAAGTGATTAGGGGTGTCAAAAATAACCGAAACCGAATAACCCACCCGAACCGAATGAAATTTGGGTTAAACGGTTTCGGTTTATTCGGTTTTCGGGTTAAACGGTTCGGTTAACCGAATAAGGATCCTTATTCGGTTCGGTTTTCGGTTAATTTTTTCCTAATTCGGTTAAACCGAATAACCCGAATAACACATTCTACTAATATTTTATATATTGCATCTTTATAAAAAATAAACCTAAGACATGTTATACTATTATTATTTTACATATTTTATTGATATATAATTTTTTTTTATTGAGACTAGATAATGTTTTATTATTAGATTACATTTTATGCTTGAATTACATCGTCACATGAAGAAAAATAATGTCATATGGTATAAATAAGTTTTGATAGATGGTGTATTTTATTTAATATAAGTCAGTTGTTGAGTATAAATGTATGATACAATTATATATTATAAGCAACGAACACTTGATTTGAAAACATTATTTGAGCAAATGTTCAACGAAAAAATATAAATCCTTATTCGGTTTAACCGGTTACCGAACCGAATAAACCGAAACCGAATAAACCAAAACCGATAAAACCGAACCTTATTTGGTTTGGTTATCGGTTAGTTTTTAAAAAGCTTGAAAACCGATTAAACCGAACCGAATAAAGCGAAAACTGATTTAACCGACTGAATAGCACCCCTAGAAGTGATAGTATAACCTATAGAAGTGATCAGATGGTATTGCTAAAGAAGAAAATAGTACAACCTACTACAAAAGTGATAAGATTGCTAAAGAAGAAAGTAGTACAACCTACACTATAAAAAAACTCTAGTTCCTCTTTGAACAATCTTTAAACCAGCTGAAAAAGCAACCATTCTCATTCTTCAAAAAAAAAAAAAAGCAAACCATTTTCAAATTGAACATCATGAAAAAGCAACCATAAAAGGATCGAAAGTGGAACAAAGTTACCTTTTGAGCGTGAGTGATAGAGAGTGGAACGAGAGAGGCGATCGAGAGTGCCTAGAGAAATCCGGCGAAGGTCCGACGAAGTCCTGAAGAGAAGAACGAGAGAGGCGGTGGAGATCATTTCTATGGGGAATGGATGGAAATGAAGAGGCATATGCAAGGGCTGAAGGGCAAAGGAGGAAAAAGACAGATCTGAATCTTATGGGGGGGTGAGTGGAATGTTGAGCGATCCAGATGTATTTAGTCATTCAGATGTATAAAAAAATGTTGCCAAACATGTCTACATCTGACCGATTCATACATTAACATCTTAATGGTATCATTAAGAGGTAAACAAACAACCCTTTAGTGACGATAATCAAGCTCCAAAGCCTAATATTACTAAATGAAAAGCAAAAATGAATGCATATGTTTTGTATATATGCATGTGGAACCATGTAAATCTTGTGATTTTATCATAAATATGAATTCTTGTAGCTTTGTCTATGAGCATCTTGTGAATTTTTTAACATGAGCAATAAACCATGTAGTTTTAACCTTGAACAAAATGTAAAGAGGTGTTTAATATGCAAGATTTGAAAAATGCACAAACGGTTTATTGATAATAAAATTGGATATGAAAATGTTGGTGATTTTAGTGAAATCATTGGTCATTTTAGGTAATTGGATTGACAAAAGAATAATTGGGTTGGTAGCTAAGCTATAATATGAGCTAGGAAGTGTGAAGAGCACACTCGTATAAGCTAATTACTAGAACTCGGGATCGTTGGATAGTTTTGTATGGTGAGTTTCTTGGAAACAGAAGGCAGTGCATGGGTCGTGCATTTTTTTCACATGAAAAGAGCACGAGTAGTGCGTTTATCGTCATTGTGTTATTAGCTGATCAATATATTATAAGCTGATAAGTACTTCAACTGATGGACAACTAATGGTTTGCGACTGACGGGGTCTTCAACTGATGATTTTTCTTCTGATGAATTATCAGCTGATGGGTTTTGCCCTTGACGAAGTCATCAACTGATGAGTTTTCATCTAATGGTTTTTTCATCAATTTTTGTAACTTATTTGTTTTGTATTTACACACTACTTATAACCATCAATCATTTCCATTTAATGGGGAGTTATTATCGGCATTAATAAATAATATGCTACAATTCTCTAAGTTTAAAAGTGAATGATTTCTGCCAAAATCGTGACTGAAATCCTCAAGTAAATTCCGTGATACGTGTAACACCCGTAATTTTTGGTAAATAAAGGTCACCCAGACGTTTTTGGTAACTTGTAATGGTGGGATTTATGTTGGGAAAACATTATCTAAAGTCCCTAAGAGTGTCGAGGGTCTTGGTGTTGAAAAAGTCGAGTTTCGGAGCTTGGAACGGGTACGACTACAATGCCCAGCGACTATGACAGTGTCATAGTCGAACCTGTAGCAGCATGAAACAGAATGGGGGAGGAAGCTGGCAACAATGAACAGCGACATTGCCCTGGGCAATGTCGCCTAGCAATGTCGCACTAGGGGTCTGTGTGATGATAAATTCGAGATTTTGGCTCTCTTCTTCATTCTCACCTCACATTTCACTCCTAACTCCCTCTAAACTCTCTCAAGACCTCCCAAACCCATCTATGGTGGTTTTGATCTATCAAATGCCTCCATCCTCAAGTATTGAAATGTCATCAAAGGGTAGAAGCTAGACACCAAGAATCTTCATCTTCATATTCAACCTCAAGCTCCATTTTTTTTTGTTTTCTAGGTTTTTAACAAAACCTAAGTGGTAAGTGTATCCTTTCCATTTCTAAACCTTATTATAAGATATAAATGCTCTCTTGGTGATTTCCTAGTGATTGGTTTCTCAAATTTCAGGTTTGATGATTTTGGAGAAATTAAGTCAAAAATTAGGGTTTTGGTCAAGTTGGGGATTTTGATGTAAAATGTTTGGGGATCGATTCATAACGGTTGAATGAGTATATTCATGGTTGGAAACTTTTGAACGTAGGTTTTGGAAGGTTTTGCTTGTGGATTCAAGTTTCTTCAAGGAAGCTCAAGTTGGGGCAAAATCTAGATTTAGCCTAAATCTAGCAAGGTGAGTTCAAGTTGCTTTGTGAAAACTATGTACATGCCAAAATGTGTATTTTGAAGTAGAAATATGTTTTACTTGGAAATTGTCAAAGTGTGAGTATTTTTATAAGTTTCATATTTGATAAACTTGGTTTGTTTTAATCTCATGAAATGCCCATATTTGGGTTTTGAATATTTCAATAAGTAAATAGCATGATTTTTGCATTTGGTGATTTTGTACAAATGAAGTCTATTTTATGATTTATGCATTCTTGGTGATTTTGTACAAATAAATTCTAATATTTGATTTATGCATTCTTGGTGTATTTGAGTTCATAAACTATTTGGAAAATGCATGTCTCTGTGTTATGAGACATTTTGGAAACATATAGGGTATGAGCCCATTTGGGAAACCTTTTGTCCCAATCCGTGATAAGTTTTGGGTTAGTCACATCGTTGAGGTATGTGTCTGCATAAACGTCGTTTAATTGTGTTTCTCTATTTGGGGACCGTTACTTGATGGTCAAATGAGTTTTTGGGCATTTTAGCTCGGTTTCGACTTAAAAGAATCTTGAGGAAATTTGTCCATTTTTTGTGGCTCGATGTAGAGCCCCATTTATGATTTACATCTTAATGAATCTTATGCATATTAATAATAATTACATGCTCGGTTGCGTCGGTCATTCCTGTGTAGTCATGTAATTTTAGACTGTGTTGCATTGGATCCATAGGCATGTAAGTCAGTCTTTATTTGATAGTCAATTGGGTATTAAGGGGTTGGATACCGGGGACCATGTGTTATGACCTTAACCTTTCAAGTGTACACTAGGAGGGTTGAGTCCGGTTATGCTATCGTGTTGATGGGCGTTTGGGGCCTCCGCCATGTCGGGGCAATGCCTTGGTTGTAACCCTCGACTGTTCTGGGCCTTTGGTGGTATTCATGGTAATATTCACTAAGGTCAGCTGTCTCTTTTGGTGTAGCTTGAAGGGAGTCGTAGAGACACTTAAGCTTTTATGTCGTGAAGTGTCATACGATTAACGTTGTGTGAGTGGGATACTTTTGTGTTCCTCCACTCTCAATGGATACGGGTCTCTCCTGTCGTCGGCCAACAGTATTTTGGATAATTAATTTTCCATGCTTTAACATTTGGACTTCATTCCACTTTATGGTCGCGTGAGTATTGAACTTTAGTTTCATGTTTTTGGTGGCATATTATATTTATATGGATTGTTTTCCATGATTTATCGGTCGAGTATTTTTCCCCACCCGTGTTTGGGGTGTTTTGGGATACAACATTTTATCCACGTTTCTTAAATCAGGAGTCAATCCCTATTCTTGTCTCGAGTAAGTTTGGGTTGCATCATTTTATAAAGAATGTTTTGTATTGGGGCGTTCGTCCTTAAAAATGTATGTTAATGGAAAACGAGTCGTTTGCATATTTAAAGTAAATCATTTTGAAAGATTATGATTTAAATTGTATTATTTTCTTTTAACAATATATTTAATCATGTTGAAAACTCTTGAACTCACAAGGCGTTAGCCTAACCCTTTTTATTTGTCGGCATGTACATCAGGTCCCGGTTGGGGAAGGGTACTAGCGACCCTGTGAAGAGAGGGGTACTATTTTAATGCACGAGAGTGAGTAGCTTGGTGAAGTCTTCCGCAATTATCTTGGGAGTAGCAACACGTATTTGGGTTTAGTAGCACCCGACCTTTATGTAGTCTTTATATAAGATTTGAGTGGTTATTTGTTGAGGTTAAATCTAGAATTATATCTGAGGTATTCCAAGTATTGATTTGTAAAAAGGATTTTTATCCTTCATGCGATGTAATGATGAAAATTTTAAATTAGTTGCACTTTCCGAATTCGAGGGTGTGACAATACACAAACATAGTTGGATCGAAATATCATTTAAGGAAAACTCTCTCTCACACGATCTCAAGTTATTATCCAAAGTTATATACCCTCCTTTCCCGATATTGACAAAATCTCCAGAACATAAAATATTTATATGAAAACTTGTGTAGATTAGAGGCAAATTTATTTGAGCAAATGGTAGAAGTAAGTGCATGTAATTTTATGATTAAGAACAAAAAATATTAAATTACGTTGATATGAGCATTTGTCATTGAAAAATCTAATTGATAGTAACACTGGCTTGAATAGAGGGATAAAACATGGTTGGACGAAAATACCCCTGGCTCTAACGGAGCCTTTTAACGGAGTTAGTGATCAGGTTCTTCTTTCAAAGCAAAATTCAAACTATAAAGAGTAAAACTTGAATTATGAAACCACAGGTCCCGCTTTCAAAGAAATCACCGAACCTCATGGACCAAAAATGGAGTTTAACTCTACTATTTATTGTCACATCAATAAAAATATTGATATGACATTATCAATTACCAAAAACCAATTTCTTATTAAGAAATCATATTCACAAGTCACAATCATCATAATTTCTAATTAAGAAATCTTACATACTTACTTATGAAATTACTATAATAGATGGAATAATTCATTTGTACTCTTGTATGTCAAGGTACGATCCCTAACTTGGAATGTATGTTAAGTAAATCCATAAAATCAATTCAGAATTTGAAGTGTGTTAAGTTCATTTATGAGTTTAGTTAATTAATATAGTTGACTTTTGAAGAGGGTCAAATTGTAATCAATTATTTAATTAATGTTGGGTTTTGATGTAAGGTATAAGTGATTAAGATAGTAGTTGACTTTGGAAGTCAAAATTTGTTTCAAATCAAGTAAGTGCGTGATTTACATAAATTGAATTATAAATCCTTTTTTAAAAGTCTCTCATGTGGTTCTTTGGAGGCTATGAAAACATTTTATTGTTATAGAATATGATCAAAAGTGATACTTAAAAAAGTAGGATTTAGAAAAACTTAAAATCGGTGATGAATGTAACAATTTTTAATAGCATGATATACTATAAAATTCATCTTATGGTCAAACACTTGGGGGGTGTTTACTTGTGGTTTAATGGTGTTATCGGCTTATTCGCACAACTCTTTTAGGTTGTTTACTTGCGGCTTATTCGTACAAAAGGTGACTTAATCGCACAGAGAGATAAGTTGTGTTGTCCACATTCAGGCAAAAAGACATCCCTACCCCTTATACTTGAGTTGAGACACGCCTCCTTCCATATTACAAACACATATCGTTCATCTCCATCTCGAAACTTCATCACCATCTCCAAACTTCATCTCCATCACCACCTCCATCTCCAGCATCTCCAAACTTGATCTCCTACAAAAACACTAGCAAATTTCGACCTTCGAGCTTCATCTCCATCGTCATCTTCGTTGTGGTTTTCTATTTCGGCCTTCAAAAACCATAGCTGATTTCGACCTGCAACTTTATCTCCTGCAAGTAAACAACCCTTCGTTGTTGTTTCTCTCATTGTTGCTTCTCTCCGACGGTACTTCCTCATCGATACTTCTCCCCAAAATTGATACCCCTCTATTTTTGCTTCCTCATCCTTTGAGATTTAATCCAACGCTGCCCCTGTAATCCATTAACACTGCCACTACCAAATATTTAGGTAAATTTTATTAGGTTTAGAAATAATATGTTATTTTAATAAATTTTAAAATTTAGGTAAATCGGCATCTTTTGTAAGTTGAAATATCAAATAATATTTTAGTATTTTTTTCGTCATTTAAAAAAATCAAATAATATTTATTTAATATTGAGGGGTAAAACAAACATTTATGTAATTCAGATAGTTGATTCAGGATAAAAGTAAACAACAACACATTTTTATCTAGACAGACAAATTTATTCATACAACACTTAATTGGAAATTTGGTAAACAACCCCTTACATTGCAGTGGAGATAGGACCTCAATGTCATAGGCATACGAGAACCCAACCGAACGACTTATAATTCAAACTAGTCATCAACAAACAATAAATTAAGGCGAAGAAAATACCTTAATTAAATAGCCGATTGAAACTTCGATATTGTAACATCCCAGACCAACCGTACCAAATATTGTCCGCTTTGTCCACACACCCGGACTCACGGTTTTAAAATGCGTCTGATAGAGGAGGTATCAAGTCCTTTTATAAGGCAACATTTGTTCTCCTCCCCAATCAATGTGGGATCTTACAATCCACTCCCCTTGGGAGTCCAGCGTCCTCGCTGACACACTAGTCCGGTTTTCGGCTCTGATACCATCTGTAACATCTCAGACCAACCGTACCAAATATTGTCCGCTTTGTCCACACACCCGGACTCATGGTTTTAAAACGCGTCTGATAGAGGAGGTATCAAGTCCTTTTATAAGACAACATTTGTTCCCTTCCTCAACCAATGTGGGATCTTACAGATATCTAGCTAGGACTCTAAAACATTCGATTGATGGTTGTCCTTATACTGTTTTCACTCCATAATTTCATAAGGTTTTTGGTGTTTTTATCATTAGAAATACGATGTTGAATACTTGTTGGATAAAATGAGGAAAGCCTATTCACCATGACCGTTTCCTAAAAAAATTCCTTGTTTCCATTTCTTGAGTTTTGAGAATCAGCAAATCGTGCCTCTCCATTTCTGTTTTCTTGTCTATTTCATTCCAAACAACTATTTTTTATTCAAATATGACATATATATATATATGTGTACTTTTCTTCTGAGTTGTTACAAGTTTCCCCTCCTAATTAACAGAATTTTGTCCTTGGAATTCGCACTATGGGATCAGATGGGAATTCTCAGCCATCTATTATATACTGCTCAAGTATCATTTAATGTTCTAGCTTTTCTTGCTATATTCTTATTTACAACTATTTTTTCTTAGTTGTTTCACTATAATTTTCCTTTGAAATTCATACACTTCATAGAGTTTCTCTCATTTATATTTTTACATTTTTAAAAAACACTACCTATTATTTATCAAAAAAATTCTTAGATTTGACACATAATAATGTCTTGATCACTTTTATCATTCATTTTGTCATATATCCCCCTTGACATCATGTGGTCTAGTTAATTCCAATCCATCTTCTCTTCACTTGTTAAAGATGATAGTATAACTGGGTGCATACTTGTTCAACCTTACAACTTATTTTTGTGATAACAAGTGTCTTGAGATCATAAATCTCACAAAACTTATATTAGAAATAAAAGTTGGAAGAATTAATATTAAAGAAGATGGAGTCCTTGCTCCTTTAAGCAGTAACCCTTACTTTTAATTAGTAGTCATTACACGGGTGTAAAATTTTACATAGTAAGTTGTTCTAACAATATGATTTTTTTTAAGATAAAAGTTAAACATAACAAAACTTAGAACACAATGTGAAGGCTTAGCAGGGTTTGAAGCCTTTCGAATGACTCAACTGGTTTATCCGACCTCCTATCAGATAAATAAAGCTATAAAGATAGAATCATTCATTAGTGTTAGACTTTCTTTAAATATTAATTTGTAAACTACTAAAAACTAATTTCTATATTTCAAATAATCATTGTTTTACGATTACTAAATTTTAATATCATTCTTGATCATGCAATTATTTTTGTAAATTATTTTATAATTTTTTCATATAATAAGTATAAAACTCATTTTTCAAAATTAATTTCAAAATTAATTCAATAAAAGCGATGATATATTTAAACTTCTTTATTGTATAAAATCTAATCGGTGTTTAAGAAAATATAATATAAATAAAAAATTGTAAATCGAGGTTGCGATTTGTAAGCAAATCTAATTTTATATATGAAAATAATTAAAATTATAGCTTTATAAAAGCATGGATACCAAAATTTCTTCGAAAATGATAATGTTTACTATTCAAAAAGATCTAAACATGATTTTTTATTTTTTTATATCTACTTTAAAATGTACTATAAAACGAGAAGTTTCGAATTTAACCCTATTACAATTACTTAGGTGCCGTTTGTTTTTTAAGAGATCTAAAGTTTGAAGTCTTATTTTAGTTATGATTAATAAGAGGTGGTGTGTAAAAAGGTCTAAACGATTCAGACTTAAGAGCAATTAAGAGGTTTTTTTTAAAAAAAAAACAACCCCTTAGTATTGTTTCATATGATTTTTTCTTCTAAAGTTAGAATTTAATATATTAATTAATGTATATTTGTTTCATAATATGTTTGTTTTATATATATTCGGTTCACAATATAAGACTTTTTAGTTATATTTTTTGTTTCACAAACATATAAAAGATGTTCACATTATAAAACAAATAAACGTGAAATAAACATATTATAAAACAAATATATATTAATCAGTACACACAATCCAAGTCGGAGATGGAAAAATATCATGTAAAATAACACATGATACACCTGTCCTCAAAGTTCTCACAATTTTATGAGTTCAGTTCTCACAATTTTATGAGTTCTCAAATGAAGGTCCCTCAATGTATATAATGATAAATTTAAATTAAATTCTACTACAAAACATTTCATTCAAGATATTGTAATTCAATAATTATTTTGTGTTTTACAAACACGTTTCATATTTTGTTCACAAAATTACAACATGTTTCCTTAATAGCATTAAAGACATATATACTATGTTTCCTTAATTACATTAAAGACATAATACATTCTCTTAGAATTTGAAATAAAATTCGTTTTATTTTGATACAATTTTTTTTTTTTTGGAAGGCAATGCGGCATCGAACCCACGATCGACTACCACGAACACACGCACACACACACACGCGCCTTTCCGGCGATATCGGACCTTCCACCTGGAGCAACCCACTAATCCGCCGCGACCGCAGCCCAACTTATGCATTGGGCCTATTCCCAACCTTATTTTGATACAATTTGCCCATACAAATCCCATGAATCAAATCAAACAACCCAGAAAACCACACACAAATGTAATGTGTAGGATGTATGTAGATTTGTTTTTCATCCTAAAAAGTAGAGAGACTATTTTCCTAAATTCCTGAGTTTATAAGATCAAAATTACCCATATAAATACCCTAAACTTTATAATTGTTAACTTCAAATAAATTGAATCATATACCTAAAATTATCCAAAAATTAAACTTTATAATTGTGATGTTGGATTATAGTGAAAAGTAATTCCCATGAAGGTGTACCCCATATGGAAACCTAGTAGTCCCACTTTGTTCGGTTAACATATTTAGAGTTTCAAATCAATCCCTTCAAACTCCTAACTATGACTTACTCCCATGCCTTTATTGCAAGATGTGACCATGCCATCATCTCAAATATTTTTCATTTACTAATTTTTATATAAAGTTTCATTGATAACTATTTTATAACAATACGTGATATAAATGGTGCTTATAAGCCATGTTTTAAAAACCGGGTCAATCTGACCGGTTGGACCGGGAGCCGGGGAAGAGGACGGGTCAATTGCGACCGGGTTTATGACAATTTTTGACCCGGAGTGAACCGGCCGGTTTTATCGAAAAACCGGTTGAACCGGTCGTAACGAACCGGTAAAAACCCGGTAAAAAAAAGTAATACGTACAAAGAGCACGAACCGGCTTCTTAAACGCAAGGTGACATTTTTTTATTTCTATATATATTGATTTGGTGTTGTAATTTTAGTTTATTATTAGTTTTTTTTTATCAAACTCCATTGTCTCAAGATCCATGATTTGGTTTGATCGTTATGTGTCGTTTTAATGTATTTGGATTGATGAAAAACTTATGCTTATGTGTGTTTTTTTAATGTATTTAGTTGAACCGGTGGTTAAACCGTGACCCGGTCACCACATCGGATCAACCAAAAAACCGGATTTTAAAACATTGCTTATAAGTTATAACAACAAAAAAATAAGCATGTTAAAATGTGTATTTTTGTAGCTTGTTACATATATTTTACTTTATGATCCACTTATATTTTATTTTGAATTTTATTGTTGTCTTTTAAATTATGTTTTGTACATTGCATCTGGATAATTTATTTTCGCAAAAAGTCATATTTTTCATTATCACGACCCAACTAGAAATTAAAGAGGCAGGGTCATCTTATAGTTTTTTGGTCTTCTCTCCCTCTCCCTCTCTCTATTGATATATATATATATATATATAGGGTCCCCTTCTTTTGTTAACCATGACATTGGTATTGACCGTGTTAACCAATCTTCACCGTTGATTATTTACATCCATGGTTCACATTTAATTAGAATTTTTATTTTAGAAATAATAAATTAAACCATTTGGGAAGAAAGATGCATATTAGCATAGGGGTAAATATGTAAAATAACAAATAACCATCCAATTAATGTCCACAAGTTACCAAATAAACATGAGAGAAATTAGGGATTTGAACATCAACCAATTACTCTATTTAATGAATAAAGAGATAATTACCAAATTAAGTATTTTTGTCAATATTATAGATAAAATCGTTTAATATGCATAAGTTCATAATGTGAGTAATATGCATAGGCGCACATGTTGTAGAATGTGCCTACGTACACTGTCAATGAGTATAAAGTATTAGGTCTTTTTGTACATATGTGCATAAAGTATAAAGTGTCAATGTTGTAGAAGGTGCCTACGTGCACTGTCAATGAGTTTAAAGTGTTAGCCCTTTTTGTACTGTACCAGCAAATTAATATGCATAAATACATATCCGTATATGCACTGTTTAAAGAATATGCACATATGCACAAATGCATATATGCACATTCTTACATATGTGGATATGGATGTATGCACATTCATGCATATGCGCATGTGCACAAATGCACATTCATGCATATTGCACATATGCACAAAATTTAAGTGTAAACGACACCGTCGTGGAGGAGCTAGGTGATCGGAATAGGGTTTTGACGAGCCGGTGAGTGAGGTCGGAAAGTGTGGTGTGGCGGTCTACGACGACGATACGTGTATTGCCGCCGATGTAACATAGGGATTTGTCGTAAGGACGGGGAACTATGTGACCGCCGTAGCTGCACATCAGTCGGAGCTTAGTCAAACCACCAGCCATCGCCGCAGCCGCAACCGTTGTAGGACTGTTATTTGGTGGGTATAGAGGGTTTTCTTCGACCCATGAATTGTTTTTTCGGGAACGAGGTGAGGAGTCTACGAAGTCATGGTGTGTAGCGGTGGTAGTGGTGGCTGCCATTGTGGCAGTGGTGGTGGTGGCGGAGATTGGCGGTGGTTGTAGCGGAGCGGCGGTTTGCTCCATTTTTTTAGAAAGAGATATGCACTGCCTTATTAAAATCTACTGAAAATATGGAAAAGTAGATAACTTCCAAATTAGAGATAAGTTACAATTTTAATTTTTAAATTATTATATTTAATAAATAAAGATATCAATACCAATTTAGTGACTTCCTTAAAATATGGAAAGGTAGTTATTAGGCGTGAAAAAAAATTCCAATATTACCCATTTGTTTGTGATTAGGCGTGTATATTGACATGCAATTAAGAATGAATCTGATTGGTTGATAATTGGTTAACACGGTTAATACCAATGTCATGGTTAACAAATGAACGAGACTCTCTCTCTCTCTCTCTCTCTCTATATATATATATATATATATATATATAGAGAGAGAGAGAGAGAGACTCATTCATTTGCTAACCACGACATTGGTGCTAACCGTGCTAACTAATCTCAACCGTAGATTGATTAGATCAATGATCCACAATTAATTGATTTTTAATTAAATAAAAATATTCAAAACGGCTGTAAAAAATACATTGCATGTATGCACAGGGGTACTTTGGTAAAAATACAATACCTTTAATTTGGAAAACATGTACCTACTAAATAAAAAACCCAAATAATTAGGGATTTGATCCCCCAAAATCGCTTTATCCAACAAAACACGCACGAACACCCTGTTGTTGAAATCGAATCCAACAATCCTCTCTATCACGACGAATCAGGAAGAATCTGAGTAAAATCCTTTCGATATTCACAATCATCGTCAAACTCGGGATCAAGAAATCGATTTGGAGAAAACGATCTGAAGAATTGATCAAGAAATCGATTTTGCAGAAAACGATCTGAAGAATCGATCAAGAAATCGATTTTCAGGATTTCAAGAAAACGATTTTCAGGATTTCGATCTGAAGAATCGATTTGGAGAAAACGATTTCAAGAAATCTGTTGTTTTCGATCTGAAGAAATCGATTTGAAGAAATTGTTCTACTCACCTAATAATATCTTTGATAGTGCATATGTGCACACTTGCATACAGTGCATATATGCATATGTTTGCTGAAATATTATATGCATATGCGCACATTGGTATCTAATATGCATATGTGCATATTGAGTATATACATATCTGCACATTGAGCATATGCATATATGCATATTGGTATCTAATATGCATATGTGTACATTGAGTATTGTGAATATGTACATGTTGAATATGTGGATATGTGCATATCAGCTGATCTATTCTAAATTGGTTGAGATACACACTTACATCTAGACATGCATATATGCACATTCGAAATATGGAAATACATTAAATATTAAATATTATATTTAATATATAGATAATTACCATATTAATAACTCCTTGAAATATGGAAATACATTAAATATTATATTTAATATTTAGATAACTACCATATTAATAACTCCTTGAAATATGGAAATACATTAAATAAGCGTGAATTATGAAATGCCCATATTACCTTTTGAGAATTAATAGGATTGAACGCATGACATAAACTCGAGGATGATTCTGATTGGTTGAAAATTGGTTAGCACGGTTAGCACCAATGTCGTGGTTAGCAAATGAAGGGGACCCTATACACACACACACACACACACACACACACACACATATATATATATATATATATATTAATAGGGTTGGGTTCCGATGAGAAGTTGAGGTTAACGTGTGAAGCGTGAGAAGTGGTTATTAACCGTTGGATGAGAAATGGATGCACATTAGGATGAGATGCACCGAGATGCATGTAATAACCGGGCATATATCTTAATATGGTAAAGTTGGGGATATATTTGACCAAGACCTAAAGTTAAACGGGGGTAAGAAATAATAGTGAATAAAAGGGGTTTAACCCTAAAAACCTCTCATTTTGGCAAGTAGCGACTGAGAAGAGGTAGAGAGAAAGGGCGATTTTGGCGATTGAGCAAGGGAGAGGGCATTGATCAAGATTTCAAGTTTCAAGGATTCTTGTTCAAGGTAATCTTCCTCTTAAATATTACCTTCATTGTTAGAGATTTTGTATCAGTGTTAATCCTTGGGTTTGGGTCTTATGGAATGGTATGTTGGATTTTGGGTTTTGGGGAAATGTTGGGGGTGAATTGTTTAACCTGTTATGGAATGTTAGATTGTTGGAATTATTGTGTATTTTTGGTATTTTGGTAATCAAATCCTAAAAAGGGACCTAGTCTTTAATCGATTCTCACCCCTGTTGGTTGGGGAAGCAGAAAACATCTTTGGTTGGGAACTGTTGTTATCGATGAGTTTTGGGTGGGGGACCGGGGGGACCCCAGTTAGCGCAGACCTCGGTCGAGAGCGAGAGACCTCGATCGATGAGAGGACCTCGGTCAAGAGTGAGAGGCCCCGGTCGAGAGGGAGACCCCGACCGAGAGAAGAGAGTCCGGTCGTGGTGAGGGTCCGGTCAAGGTATGGGCCGCGACCCATGTCTCCCCTTCCATTTGGGCTTCGGCCCAAGTACTCATTATGATTTGGAATTGTTACCAAGGGACGGGTCAATGTTTATTTAGTGAATCGAAATTCTTATAAAATGGTTCGGTCATGGGAGTACTCTCGATTTTAATTAGGCTTCAGCGTCTAATTACTTAGTGGGTAAGGGTCGGTTATCGTTGTGATTTAGAGGGTATTGGAAGTTTACCGGTCAATGGTTTTCTTATAGGTTTCACTCAAGTAGGCGCAAAGAATTAAGCAAGGGACACCAGGTGAGTTTTCTGAACTAAAGTCTCTTATGACGATTAAGTTATGTTTTATGTATATGAAATTATATGCAAACTTTGAAATGATGTTGCCTTAATACTTACTTGCAAGATTTATGTAAATGTTAAGGATGATTTTATTATTGTTGTCAAAGTGGAAATGTATACATACATGGTCTCAAGTGTGTAGGCTCAAAGTCGGGGGTGTGGCCCGCCTGTTCTCATACCGGGGTGTGTGTTCCATTTATGCCGTTGGGGGTGTGTCCCAACAAAGGCAGTGTGAGTCACAGACACGCTGTCACCTTAGGGTGGCGGTAGTGTGAGTGGAGAAGTTTGCTGAAAGTTAAAGGTTTTCCTTGAAGCTGAAAATGGTTTATTTTTATGATAAATCCTTGAATGTTTGTTGAGTTAAAAACTATTTTAAGAGGGGACTCACTAGACCTTTCGGTCTAACCCTCGCTATTTTCAAATCTAAAACCCTTTTCAGGTAAAGAGTGGCAATAGGAGGAACGGATAAGTTTTCAGAGAAGGTACGAGCTGGAGCTAAATTAGTAGACCACCATTGTAGATTCTTGTCAATGTACTCTCAGTTTTGTACTAGGTTGTCTTTCCGCAAACCTTGTATTTTTAGATGTTGAGTTAGGTCGTTTGGCGTTATTATTTAATAAAGTTGGTTCTGTCTCTTGTTGTGTGAGTTAGGTTGTTACAATTGGTATCAGAGCCATAGTTTAAGGGATTTAGGTGACCAGATGGGCCTAAACTTAAACTGTGGAGTCGAGGACACAACTGAGATTTAGGAAGCCTTTGAGAAAGACCTTGATCAGCGAGAGGCGTGATAACAATAGTGGGTACTCTCATGTAAGGTAAATTCAGAATTGCATCTGGCCAATGTCATTATGAATTTACAGGTACATGGGCATACTCGATTGCTATTGTTGAGTGTGGTTTAGGATAGAGAGTTCTATCTATAAATTGATAGTGTTAGTCTAGCCTGTGGTGACAGTTCGTTTTTTGGTTGTAAGGTTAATTCCGGTTGGGAGGTTTGTCGTGCGGGATGTAGATATTCCGTTGAGAAAGGACCTCTTGGGTCCATCAGAGGATATTGTTTGGAGGTGAGCTTCTCGCTTCAAGGGAGTCTTCGGTTTGGTAGATTGTTGTGTCGATTAGTGGGAATCAGGAAAGTGTTAATACAGGAATCGAAGGATAGAAGCGAGGCTTTTGGAGCCATATTTAATTGAAGAGTGGCAGGCATGGTTGAAGACGAAATCAGTGTTGACTGATAAAATGAAGTAAGGACATGATGGAAGTGAGCTTATGATAGTAAGTTTTTTTTGGGTCATTGTGAGGACGCATGAATTATGAATCTTTGATCGCGGGGGGTAACTGATAGTGAATCATGTAAAGAGATGGGAAGCGTTGGTGATAGAGATTGTGGTAAAGGTGAGGGCCTGTTTGGCTGGTCGGAAGAAGAGAGCTGTAATAAATTGTGGCGAGTGCAAACAGTGACCTTACTAGAGGGAATAGGCTTCAATGTGAAGTGAGTCTCATGCATTATGTTTTGAACAAATTGTTGGCGCCCATCATATCAGATATTTTGGGGTAAGTGTGTGTCTTGTGAGGCATTTGTTTTGAAAAGGAGATAACGTGTGTAAGCGTGTGTCCGGTGGGAAAAGGGCGGGTTTAATGCGTGATGCATTGAATCCTGAACTTGATAAATGAAGAATTATTTCACTTATTTTATAAATGAGTCGGCATTTGGTGAAACTGTAATATCATTTAATCACCTGATTTTTTTTCTTTTAAGTGAAATTAGTATGGATGGGTGTCGTCATACCAAGAAGAGTGAAAGTCATCTGACTCGCTCAACGTAAATAATTTTGTTGTATTTTATAAATCGCACGAGTAAAGTTGTTGAAAATGTTTTTAAATTGTGTCAACATCGATTTTGGTTGAGTGAGACTTATTTTATCTTGGATTTGAGGCGGAGCGATCCTTGAGATCGTTGTGTTTGGCGAATCCATTATGCCAGTGTTATATCGTGTATACTCAAGCTTGTTTTATAAAGTATTATTTCCTGAAAATTTAAATGTCAGCCAATTAAATTTACTGTGTTGTCAATCATGAAGGCTATGAACTCTCTAGGTCGTAAGGGATGTTGCAAGTAGGGATGAAGGAAAGTTTGACTGTAGAAGGGTGGCGTTCGAACCGTTGATGGTTGATTCATGACCTTGGAATCCTCTAGGGAGGGATTGTGAATAATGAAGGTGAAAGACGAAAGTCTCAGTTTTCAGTGTAGGGCCAGTCTTATGGTAAGTTATTTTGGTTCGGTAACGAGAGAAGAAGTTGCTGGTGAGTGGGAGTTCGAATTTGTTCAGATGCTTCGAAAGGTAACCGGTTAAGGAGTAAAATCTGTGGCGTTCTGATGAAATGGTATTGTCGGGAACAAAAGTCTGGGGTAGCCGGGTGGTTAGATTTGGTATCAAGGAAGTCTGGTGCCTTTGGGGACTGTGGAAGTCCAAGTGGTTATAGTGCGTTTGAAGGAGTAAATGTGTTGTGGTTGTTGTTGAGCTGTTCAAAAGTGGTTGAGTCAGAGTATTGTTGTCTGTGAAGTGGTGCGATTAATCTCACAGACTACCTGATTTGATTCCTGAAAGACCGCGACAAGGAGCAAGGTTTGAATGAAAGGTTTTATTGAGCATGTTTTTGTGGTTGTTCAGATTCGAGGAAGACAAAGTCGTGAAATGGTTTTTTCAAGTATTAGCGTAAAGATGAACATGAAGATTCCGGTATCTGGTATGGCTGGCGAATGATCGTGAAGACTTCGATTGTAGTATGGAGTTGCGGTGGGATGACGACGGTTTGGAGGAGTAGTGCAAGCTTTATGTCAAAGTGGTCGGGTATGGTATTAGTATTAAAGAGTTTCTATGAGATAAAGTAGTGTTTGGTGTTTTTGTATGGGTGTAGTGTGAATGAGAATCGTTGCTCGGGGATTTCTGAGGAGACCTTTTCAAAAGTGGCAAGTATGATGCTAATAGGTGAGGGTGTATGGTTGGCATCATGGTGGTGCTAAGTGGATAATAAGATTCGGATGATAGTGGGTGGCTATCTAAGAAAGGAACCAGGTACCATAGTTAGCGGTGTATTATAGAAGGGTTTATCTTTTACCGTTAAAATATTGAAGATAATGTAAAATGTTTAGTTCATGACGTTTTGTAGTTGGTAAGTAGATCTGTGGGGTTGTCAAAGTAGTCCTTCAGTGTCAAGGAATTCTGGCGGGCAGGTCAATTATGTTTGGAGAACAAGAATTACGCGACGCCTTCGAGCGTTGGGGATGGTTTTGGAAGGGCTTGGTTGAAGAACTCGATCGAGCATCGCAAGTAGTCGTTTGGCTAAGTATAATAATGAAAATGTGTTTTCGGCACATTTGGGATTGTAAAGGAAACGGCTAAGATGAGAGTGAGGAGTTTGGCAGGAGACACAGAAATGGGGATCTAGGTTTCAGATTTGCCATAGAGAGATATGAACCCTAATGAGGATTTGAGAAGGAGATTGGGGTGTAAGTTATGGTTCTGGTATTGAGAAATCTAAATTGTGATGTTGGTCTAAGGCTTTGCATCCAGTAGTGAGCAAAAAAAAAATTTGGAGATAGGTTTGGTGTTCGAGAAGAAAGTGGAAAGAGTGGTGGAATGTAGTGCTCGGAGGGAGTCAGACTTAGTATTACTCGGAAAGGGTTTCAGGTGAGTCTGTTTCCAGTATTAAGCGACTTGGAGTAGTTGTGGTAAGCATGGCCACACCATGTTGTGCGGACAAAGTTTGAAATTATTACAATTATGGTTGGAACATGTGTAGTATGGAAGCATTGAGTTGTGGAAGCTTTCAATTTTGTATGCGAGAAATTTGAGGTGATGTAGGTATAATGTGTATGAATTGTGCAACACTATTGAGTTGTGGCCCTGTTGGTTTGAAAAAGGAGGTGTTCTTTTGGCACTAGTCGTATGTAGTGTTGAGGAAAGATATTTTTTCTATGTCAGAGTTCATGATAAAGAAATTCATAGCGGTGGGTGCATGGAGTTTGCCTAAGGATTGATACGATTGAAGGGATTGGCTAAGCGGTACATCGATGAAATTTTATCCAGACATGGACTACCGTCATCATTTGGAGAAGTCTTCAAAGGAGTTGGGTTCACAACTCAAGCTGAGTACAATGTATCACCCTCAGTCGGATGGCCTGAGTGAGAGGGCAATCCAAACATGGGAAAGCATGCTTCGAGTGTGTGTTATCGATTTCAAAGGGCCGTGGGAAACTCATCTGCCTTTGATATAATTTTCTTATAATAATAGTCATCATGCTAGTATTCGAGCCGCTCCGTTTGAAGCGTTGTACGAACGTAGGTGTAGAATACCTTTATGCTGGAATGGGGTGGATGAAAGACAGCTAACCGAACCAGAAATTGTGCAAATATCGGCCGATAAGGTCAGTCAGATACGAGAAAGGTTAAAGGCAGCTCAAGATCGTCAGAAGATGTACGCGTATAAGCGAAGGAAGCCGATAGAGTTCCAAGTGGGGGATATGGTGATGATAGAGTCTCGCCTTGGAAGGGAGTGATTCGTTCGGGAAGAGAGGTAAGTTGAGACCAAGGTTTGTTGGCCCTTTTGCCACCATCGAACGTGTTGGAGGAGTGACCTACAAGTTGGAACATCCTTATTCCATGCGAGGGATTCACCCAAATTTCCATGTGTCGAATCTGAAGAAATGTTTAGTAGAAAACGATGTTGTTGTGCCAGTGGAGGATATACAAGTAGATGAGAAGATAAGTTATGTTGAAGAACCGGTGGCTATTTTGGACCGTAAGGTGAAGAGGCTGAGGAATAAGGTAATTAATTTGATGAAAGTGAAGTGGGAATTTCACAAATGGCAGGAAGCGACTTGGGGATTAGAGTCGGAAATAAGGTCTCAGTAACCTAGTTTGTTTAGCGAAGGGATTCCGGGGACGGAATCCTTTTGAGGGGAGGATATTGTAATAACCGGGCATATATCATAATATGGTAAAGTTGGGGATATATTTGACCAAGACCTAAAGTTAAAGGGGGGTAAGAAATAATAGTGAATAAAAGGGGTTGAACCCTAAAAACCTCTCATTTTGGCAAGTAACGGCTGAGAAGAGGTAGAGAGAAAGGGCGATTTTGGCGATTGAGCAAGGGAGAGGGCATTGATTAAGATTTCAAGTTTCAAGGATTCTTGTTCAAGGTAATCTTCTTCTTAAATATTACCTTCATTGTTAGAGATTTTGTATCAGTGTTAATCCTTGGGTTTGGGTCTTATGGAATGGTATGTTGGATTTTGGGTTTTGGGGAAATGTTGGGGGTGAATTGTTTAACCTGTTATGGAATGTTAGATTGTTGGAATTATTGTGTATTTTTGGTATTTTGGTAATCAAATCCTAAAAAGGGACCTAGTCTTTAATCGATTCTCACCCCTGTTGGTTGGGGAAGCAGAAAACATCTTTGGTTGGGAACTGTTGTTATCAATGAGTTTTGGGTGGGGGACCGGGGGGACCCCAGTTAGCGCAGACCTCGGTCGAGAGCGAGAGACCTCGATCGATGAGAGGACCTCGGTCAAGAGTGAGAGGCCCCGGTCGAGAGGGAGGCCCCGGTCGAGAGGGAGACCCCGGTCGAGAGGGAGACCCCGACCGAGAGAAGAGAGTCCGGTCGTGGTGAGGGTCCGGTCAAGGTATGGGCCGCGACCCATGTCTCCCCTTCCATTTGGGCTTCGGCCCAAGTACTCATTATGATTTGGAATTGTTACCAAGGGACGGGTCGATGTTTATTTAGTGAATCGAAATTCTTATAAAATGGTTCGGTCATGGGAGTACTCTCGATTTTAATTAGGCTTCAGCGTCTAATTACTTAGTGGGTAAGGGTCGGTTATCGTTGTGATTTAGAGGGTATTGGAAGTTTACCGGTCAATGGTTTTCTTATAGGTTTCACTCAAGTAGGCGCAAAGAATTAAGCAAGGGACACCAGGTGAGTTTTCTGAACTAAAGTCTCTTATGACGATTAAGTTATGTTTTATGTATATGAAATTATATGCAAGCTTTGAAATGATGTTGCCTTAATACTTACTTGCAAGATTTATTTAAATGTTAAGGATGATTTTATTATTGTTGTCAAAGTGGAAATGTATGCATACATGGTCTCAAGTGTGTAGGCTCAAAGTCGGGGGGGGGGGGGTGTGGCCCGCCTGTTCTCATACCGGGGGGTGTGTTCCGTTTATGCCGTTGGGGGTGTGTCCCAACAAAGGCAGTGTGAGTCACAGACACGCTGTCACCTTAGGGTGGCGGTAGTGTGAGCGGAGAAGTTTGATGAAAGTTAAAGGTTTTCCTTGAAGCTGAAAATGGTTTATGTTGATGATAAATCCTTGAATGTTTGTTGAGTTAAAAACTGTTTTAAAAGGGGACTCACTAGACCTTTCGGTCTAACCCTCGCTATTTTCAAATCTAAATCCCTTTTCAGGTAAAGAGTGGCAATAGGAGGAGCGGATAAGTTTTCAGAGAAGGTACGAGTTGGAGCTGAATTAGTCGACCACCATTGTAGATTCTTGTCAATGTACTCTCAGTTGTGTACTAGGTTGTCTTTCCGCAAACCTTGTATTTTTAGATGTTGAGTTAGGCCGTTTGGCGTTATTATTTAATAAAGTTGGTTCTGTCTCTTGTTGTGTGAGTTGGGTTGTTATAATGCACCAGATCAATTCCCTTCTAAGGCGTAATTCATGGGAGGGCATGAGACTAAAAGTGATTAATGGTTCAGATTCACTTCTCACGCTTCTCATGTTAACCTCAACTTCTCACACGATCGTTCATTGATGTATATATATATATATATATCTGTATGTAGGTGTGTGTACATATATATATGTGTGTATGTATTTGTGTGTATATATACATACACATAAAGTTGGGAACTCGTGAGAAATCTTTTTACTGTAAGGACCCCCTCGTTGACCTAGGATGAACTTGGTTGCTTGATCTGATGCCTCATAAAAATCTGATGGCATGATCGTGACTAAATCGAACTTCGCTGGCAATCATGTAGGAAGATACGAAGGTTAAGGCATATTTTAACATGAAAACACTCAACCTTATCATACCTTAAATGACCATAATAAATCTGAATCAACATGAACATAGCTTAACAAACCTTATATACCTTAAAATACCTTTAACAAGCAATCTTAACATACTTTAACATGAAAACTGTTGGTCCTCGTTGTGTAATGACTAACAACGAAAGCGTTTGTAGAAGGAGGAGTTATATACAAACACCATATTTTCACTTTTTACTTTTGTATGTTCTATAAAAACAAGGAATTACAGATTGTTGCGAAAACTAAGAAGGAAAAGCCTAACCTAAACAATGTGTCTGGTGACATATTTGATTACAAGGAGATACTAAAAGAGTAAAAGAAAGTACTCTATCAGATCTGAAGAACATAGATAATATTTAGATATTGACGTCGATTTTCCTAAAAAACTAACACTCAATATTTTTGTCACACAAGTGATTTGCAACATTGACAAAGGTCGCCTCTTATAGTCACCTATGCATTAAATGTTGCATGTCAACTTTAACGTGTGTTTTCATATGATTTGTTGTTCAGTGCATGTTTGTACTATTCATTTCATTGTGATGTAGATTTGTTCCCCAACCTATCCTTTTGTATGCAAAAAGTATGATACTAATAAAATAGTACTTTGTAACTTACTTTGGTAGACATACATAACATGTTCCTGTACTAAGACGTGGTTTGGTGGGAGTTGGTGAACTAAACTTGTTGGTTAACTTTGCACTCCAAATCGGCTTGCCTAAAAAATATTTGTTAAACCGTCTGACTTATCTGGTACTAGTCTTCAATCTGCTAGATGACAATCCTGTCCACTTTGGCACCGATCTAACTTCACTTAAACTAGTCTTGATTTTTCTGAAGGCATTCTGCTTGGACCAATACTGAATAAAAGAATAACATTTTTACAAATGAAATCTTATTATAATTGGATAACTCAAAAAGAAGCTAGATTGATTGCAGTAAATCCTTTGTTGTTCAGCGTGATCGTTCACCTCTAGCAGCAAGAAAAGCCCTTTTTTGTCCGAAACAAAGATATATTTTAGATCCCAACAAGATCATAAAATTGGTTCCTATGATCAAACTTGGATCCTTAAAAAATTTAGATCCTTCAATATTTTAGATCCTAAGAACATGGTTCAGATCCTTAATGATTTTTGGATCATGATATTTTTGAATCTCGTATTTTTCAGATCTTATAAGGCATTTTAGATCCTTGATGAATTTTGGATCTTGATGTATTTTGGATTCTATCCTTATACAAAATCAGATCAGATTAATTTTAGACAAAATACTAAAAAAAATTCTAAGCGTTTTATCAGACGTATTTGTGTAATCATCAAATCAAATGGTTGAGACCAACAAAACAATGAACATTAACATGCCTTAACATACCTTAAAAACCCTTAACATACTTTAATATGAAAACTCTCATGCTAAGGCATGTTACATGCCCAGATACCGAAACCCAAAAGACGAGATTGCCCCTTATTTCCAAAAACGAAGTGCATTACTCTTCGTTCAATCAAACTCGATCAAATGTGTTCAACGCCTGTAGATGGGTTCTCATTGTCTCACTGTAAGGGGAAGTTATATATATACCTCAACTTCTAACACGATATATATATATATATATATATATATATATATATATATATATAAAAGACTAAATATAATGAGAAGTTAAGAGAAGGTTTAAATATGAATTATTGAAAAAATATGCATATGTGAACTTATATGAATAATTTGTTACGTCATTTCATATATGCATCTTCAAATATATTTTCTTTTTCATTTTTTTCAATAATTCACATATGAATCTTCCATTCTTACCTTCTCATGATATCTAGCCTACTTATATGAATCGCCCATATATATATATATATATATATATATATATATATATATATGGAGGATCAAACCAGAACGAGGTCAAAATAAGAGAATACGAGAACAACCAAATCAGATGTGATTTTGCAATAAAATCACACGCAATTACGAAACATGATTAACGTAAGGGTGTGCGAAGGACTTGGCCCGCGACCTAGGTCGTGCATAACCACATATGATTTGTCTATTCTTGTGTTTTATTATTTGGTCACTATCCTCATTTGGACCCGATTCTCTTTCTCTCTCTCTCTCTATATCTATCTATCTATCTATATATATATATATATATATATATATATATTATGGTTTCATTCCGGTAGGATTTCATATTTAGGTAGGTTAAGGTTGCATGATAAGATGTGTTAAAGTCTTTTCATGTTAAGATTTTAAGGTATGTTCAACTATGTTCATGTAGTTTCAAATTTGTTAAGATCAGTTAAAGTATGTTAAGAATGATTATTTTCATATTAACTTATGTTTTTTTTGGAAAGGAGGCGACACTCCTGGCAATATATAAAAGAAAAAAAGGAAATACAACTAAATGGCGAGGGACTCCCTCCCAAAGAAAAACAACTCCCTTCCCGAAGGACAGGCCCAACAAGAAGGAGTATTCGTCATCAAAAAACAAATACCATATTAACTTATGTTCATGTTGGCATGTTAATGTATGTTAAGCTCCATGTTCGCCTACATCATTGCCACAGAAGTTCGGGTTTATCATTAAAATGCCATCTCATCTTTCCAAGGTGTCGGATCTTCTGTCGCTTTCATCCGAGGGCTGGAGGGGTTCCTTTGGTTTTTACCCAACAAAAAAAATATTCTAACACGGTTCAAATTCTATACATGCATGTGTGTGTGAGTATCTTGTGTGTATGTGTGTGTATATATATATATAGTCTCAGTCATTTGCAGACCTCCTAATAGCTGGTCCTATAAATATCTTGATTGTTTCCTAATCTAAAGCGTTGATCATAATGAACGAACTCTGCTTATCTTCCATAAATATCCCGATCATAATAAATGAGTCCTCATCATTTTGCATAAATATCTCAATTGTTTGGTTTGTATGAATTAGGAGGTCTTCAAATGCTTGAGATCATATATGTAGATATATATATATATATATATATATATATAGAGAGAGAGAGAGAGAGAGAGGAAGAAAGAAACAGTAAAAGAGTGAAAATCAAACGAAAAACGCAAGTATATTACAAGTAGACCTGACAAACGTGTCGTGTCGTTTCAGGTTCAAAGTTAAACGGGTTGAGAATGTCTAACCCTAACTCGACCTGTTTAATAAACGGGTCAGAAAATCCCAATCCTAACCCGACCCGCCTAACCCGGCACGACCCGCCTAACCCGTTTAACATTTATAAAACTAAAAATTAAAAATCGAAAATTCACAAAAAAATCCAAATCCAAAATTTAAATGAAAGCATTAGAAATCCAAATTTTATAGTTCAAACTTATAAGTTCTAACCAAATCTAAAACATTAAAAATCCAAAGCATTAAAAAGAAAACTTATAATACACATACACACACACACACACACACACATATATATATATAAACGGGTTATTCGGGTCATTTTCGAGTTGAAAATTTTGACCCTGACCTTACCCGTTTAACTTTCATGTCGTGTCGTGTCAACCCGTTTACTTGAACGGGTTGAAATGTATTACCCAAACCCGTTTATTTCGTGTCGAGTTCGTGTCGGGTTAGCATGTCATGTCAGTTTTTGCCAGGTCTAATTACAGATCCCTGAAAACCAATCCAAATCTTTCAATAAGTTTGATTTTTTAATTATATTAATATTGTATCTTATGTTTTGTTCTTGTGTGTGTTTCATATGGAAACTTATTTTCTTGTTTTTTTTTTCCAAAAGTAAAACAGTTGTAACAACCCACTAATTCAATAACAAAACACATGAATTTATACAAACAAACCAAAGTCAAGATACATATTTGGTCTAAACTTAACAAAACTATACAAGATTCCAATTAAGCTACACAAAACTTACTAACATGCTTCTTATACAAAAGAAAATATAGAGGGAGTAAGATAAAAATAAACTTTCTTTCACTCTTATGTAACTTCATAACAAGATTCCTAATAAACCAATCCTCAATCTTATCCTTTCCCTTTCCCTTAGCATCTAAGTGATTTTGTCCTGAAATGCATATTTTTAAAAACAAAATGAGGGTTAGACCATACGGTCTAGTGAGGATCCCTGATAGTGAAATAATCCGGTAAAAATCATTTTGATATAAAGCAATTACATCACGTAATAACAATGTAGGCTCACAATACTACATTCCCCAAGGAAACTATCCACAATAGTCGCTTTTATAAAAGTACACATTCCAACAGGATCACAATCAGTATCAGCAGTAGAACCACATAAAACACATTCATGGGTTAAAGTTACCCCTACACGGATCACTACAGTCTCACACACACACACATGCTTCTGTTGTGTAAGTCCCTTAAACCAAGTAATAGTCACCAAGTTTCATGTGTTAATATCAAACAACATGTATCACATGCCGTATCACACGTAACGGTAAACTCAAAACATACCAATATGGTATAACATTAAAATAGTAACAATTTGATGGCATATGCATTTCAGTTTAAAATGGGTATAAGAAAACTCATTTTGATCACGAAGATACGATAAATTCTTATTTGATAACGAAATCCGATACCAAACACTTGAATGTGAATAAAGGAGGCACCGATCATAGTCCAAGTGATTTAACCTATTCCATAACTCTAAATAACATCTAAGGAACCTAGACGATACCCCAAAAGACCCCAAAATGACACGAAGGAAAAATCAAAAATCGGAACCACAGTGACTAATGCTATTAGCCGCACGACTTAGGTCGTTGGCTAAGTCGCGCAACTCTCTTTCCAAAACTGGTTCGACCTGCAACTTTTGCTCAACCTAGATTTTCTCCAAATCACAATCGAATATAGATTTTGTTGATCCTGTCTCTCTCAGTGATTTAATGATGATCCTTTTACTTAATGATAATTACTTAGAACTGTTGTTTCATAAGTTTCAGTTTCAGTGATCATACACTGAGCCTGTTCAATGATTGTTGAACATTTAAATGTGAACAGTTAATTTAAGTAATCCTAGAAGACATGCCTCACGCTGAAAGAAACTCTTAGATAAATTCGAAGACCAAACCGATGAAAAAGATAAGTCCACTCATGATCTGAAGCCGTATTCAGTGAAACCAAGACAAGTCAACAAAACGTGACAAATCAGATCAAGACATAACGCTAGCTGAAGATGCTCCTCAGCGATAGCTGATCAAGAGTCATGTTTTACAAGATTTGTTTGTCTTATCCTCTTGCACAAATAGTACAAAGGTACAAAAGCAAATAGTGCTCTTGTCTATCTCAATACAAACCTCTATCTGCTCCACTGTTCCCATACGACTAAAAGCATGGTTTGAACAAAAGTCAAAATCATGCTTCCAATACCCGTTTGACACGTGGAGCGTACCTTCTGACTTGAATTACTTGCATAAGTATAAATAGGAGTGAATATCATCCTTTCCAAGAATCCTATCTTCTGCCTTTGAAGGAATATTTTCTTCAAACTCTATTCTCTTCTATTGTGCAAAGAACTTAGGGTATGTTTGGTTTGCATAATGGAAATTTGATGGAATTTGACCACATATTTGATTGGTAGGAATTGGATGGAATTCAATTATTTCACTTAAGCGAAGGAATGATGAGTTCCTTAATTTATGGAATTTAATGGAATTCAAAGGATTCCATCATTTTCATTATGTAAACCAAACATAGGATTTGGAATTTGGTCAAAGGAACTATCCATTCCAATTCCTTCTAATTCCTTCAAAATCCATGAATCAAACACCCCTTAGTGTTTCTCATAGATTGTTTAGAATAGGTTTACCTTTTCTACTTTCGCAACAATCTGTAAATTTTGTTTTTGATTTATCAATAATCAGTAAACAAGTTTAAAAAAGTAAAATTTTGTATGTTTGTATTTAACCCCCTTCTACAAACTTAAACCCTTGTAGAACCCCTTTGGGACCAACAAGTGGTATTAGAGCAGTGTTTCTTAATCTAAGAATCTTGATAATATCTTCCTTGCTATTCTTAAAATGATCAAGCTGAAAAAAAAAAATATCGACTTAACCTAACAACTTGAAAGATTCTAGAACTAACTAAGATCAAAGAAATCTTAAAAGATAAAGTCATTGTAAATGAAATAATAATCAACATTGAACGGGAGCATGCTATAGCTTAGTTGAAAGCTGAAAAAGCCATTGTTGAAGGATGGTGTAAATCCTCAGCTAAGGTAACCGAGATAATAGGTGCTAGATACCTGCTCAGGTTAAGAGCTATCTTGGATAGGAATCTGATAAAGATGATCCAGATAGAGATCGTTCCATGCTCAAATTCGGAATGTTCGTCTCTTCTATCCCTGACACCTCATCATCTCAGTGCTCTTCCTCCTCAACCCCTATCACTGAGGAAACTGTTAAGAGTTCTAAGTGCATGGAAAAAGGCATATCTATTTCCATCACTCCTCAAAGGACAAAGAAGGTGCCTAAGTTGAAGAACTTCTGGAACTAAGACTTCTGGATATGTTTGGAGATCTACACCAAGACTGAAGGTTGATCTGAAACCTAAGAAATTAGGAGAACTGAAAGTTCCTCTGAGATATGAGAAAAAAGGCCTTCTCAGTCCTGGTCTCGCTCACTTAAATCTTTTTTAATTCTTATGTTTTCGGTCTTAAAGCAACTTTCAGATATAGAAAATGTTATCATCATGGACTTATTGATCATATTGCTAGTAAGTGCCCCAACGCCACCAAAGATGAGAAATCATCTAGAGTGAAGATGATGGCCAAAACAGACAAATCCGTTAAGGCTAAGAAGGTCACCAAGACTGATAAACCTTCCAAGGTGAAGATTACCACCAAAATTAAGAAATTAACTAAGGTGAAGATTGCCATTGAAGCTGAGTCATCAGATGAAGTGAAGAATGCTAAACCTTTCATCTCTACTAACACCTCTAGACCTATTGTAAAATGGGTACCAGTTCAAAATTAATCTTGCTTATAATTGTAGGACCTAAAGGGTATCTGATATCTCGATAGCGGATGCTCTATATACATGACTGGTAACAAGTCCCTGCTAACTAAATACAAGGAAGAGAAAGCTCTCAATGACCTTTGGTGGAAATGGAAAAGGCTACACTAGAGGATTTAGTGTGCTCAGTAATGGTGCTACGAATTTCAGAAGAGTTGCTTATGTCGAAGGATTGAAACACAATCTACTCAGCATTAGTCAACTATATAATAAAGAGTTTTTAGTGCACTTCTCCAAAAGAGCATGTACAGTCAGTGATAAGAATGGAAAATTTTCACTCTTTAGTAATCGCATGGAAAATGTCTATGTCATCAATATGGACTCTTCCAGCACTGAAAATATCCGCTTCCTTTCTAAAGCCTCTTAAGATGTCAACCGGTTATGGTACAAAAGGCTCTCTCATTTGAACTTCAAAACACTAAATGATATTTCAAAGAAAGAACTTGTCACTGGCTTACCTCAACACTCATATGCTAAGGAATCTCTATATTCATCATGTGAGAAAGGAAAGCAAATTAAAGCTAGTTTCAAATAAAAACAAGTCTCTTCAAGACTACTCCTTTTCATCTATTCCATATGAATCTGTTCGGTCTTGTCAACATTCAATCCATCGCTGGAAAGAAGTATACACCAATAATAGTGGATGAATTCTCAAGATACACCTGACTGATGTTTCTCGAATCCAAAAGGGACACTCCATAATAAATCATTTCCTTAATAAGGAAAATGGAAATACTGGACAATATGACAGTTCGCTCAATAAGGAGTGATCATGGTACTGAATTAAAAAACAATACCCTTGATAACTTCTTTGAAGTAAAGGGAATATCTCACAACTTCTCAGTTGTGAGAACACCACAGCAGAATGGGGTCGCTGAAAGAAAAAATTGAACCATCGTTGAAGCTTCTTGATCTATGCTCAGTGAATCTCATCTACCAAACCAATTATGGGCTGAAGCTATCAACACTGCATGTTTTACTCAAAAGCGATCGTTGATTGTCAAAGCGATTCAAGAAGACAACTTACAAACTTTTCCAGGGAAGAAAGCCAACTTAAGGCTTTCTTCATATCTTTGGTTGTCAGTGCTATATCCTAAACAACAGAGATAATCTTGGAAAGTTCAATCCCAAAGCTAACGATGCTATCTTTCTTGGATACTCTTCAGTTTCCAAAGCCTTTAAAGTGTTCAACAAAAGAAGACAATCCGTTGAAGAAACCATTCATGTCACATTTGATGAATCCCGTTTAGCAAATTCAAGACCTATTCTTGACAATGTGGAGCTGAATCAATGGATGTTCTCTCACTTCGATAACCTAAAGCATCTTTCAACAATAATCCTCAAACTGAACCACACAATACTGATGATGATCCAATCGTCATTCCTAGCATGCAAACAAGTGGAGTTGATTCCACTTCATGGATTTTAGTTGTTCCTCTAAATACTTTACTTCCCTCTGAACCTTTAAACACTAAATAACCCTCAAACTCTGAGTAACCTTCAGTAAATGTCGTTCATTATGAACCACATCAATTGATTGCTGACGAACAAAATGCTGAAGCTTCTTCATCAGCACATGAGCTTCCTTAATCTAATGACTCAAATATGGATTTAACCTGCTCAGAGATGGACACAAAGTCATCCAATTGAACAAACTCTCGGTGATCTGAACGCAGGTATTCAGACTCGACGTGGTTCAAGTAATATCTGTCTCTTTGTAAACTTCATATCTCTTCTCGAACCTAAGAAAACTGATGAAGCTCTTCAATCCTAATTGGGTTAGTGCTATGCAATAAGAGTTGACTGAGTTTGAAAGAAACAAAGTTTGGAATCTCGTCCCTCGTCCAACTGGCAAGACTTATAGGTACCAATTGGGTGTATCGAAACTAGATGGATGAACATGGTACTATGATCCGTAACAAGGCTAGACTTGTTTCTCAGGGATACAAGAAAAGGGAAGGCATAGACTATGATGAAAACTTTGCTCCAGTGGCTAGGCTCGAAGCAATTTGATTATTCTTAGCCTATACTGCTCACAAAGACTTCAAGGTAGTTCAAATGGATGTAAAATCAACCTTTCTAAATGGAAAGCTGAATGAAGAAGTCTATGTAAAACAACCTCTAGGGTTCTCAGACCCTAAGCATCCAGGTTATGTTTACAAACTGGATAAGGCTCTCTATGGGTTAAAACAAGCACTTCGTGCTTGGTATGATGCCCTCCCAACTTTTCTAATCACTGAAAAGTTTGATCGTGGAAAGATTGATAGTACCTTATTTCTTAGAAAAATCAAGGGTCATATCATTCTCGTTCAAATATATGTTGACGACATCATATTTGGATCCATGGAATATAAAATGAGTATGATGGGAGAACTAATATATTTTCTTGGTCTTCATATTAAGAAATCTAAGAAAGGTATATTCACAAGCCAAGGTAAGTATGTTACTAATATGCTGAAGAAATTTGATCTTACCCAATGTTCAGCTATGAAAACTCCTATGGCTCCTCTACTGACACTGAACAAGGATCGCAATGGAAACCTATGAATGCCATTGCTTATAAAGAAATGATGGGATCACTGCTGTATCTTACATCTAGTCGACCTGATATAATGTACTCCACTTGTCTTTGTCCACGATATCAGTTTGAACCCGAGGAATCACATCTGATTGATGTAAAACGAATCTTCAGATATCTTAAAGGTACACCTAAGCTAGGTCTTTGGTATCCCAAAGACTCAGGGTTCGATCTAACTGCCTATTCAGATAGTGATTTTGCAGGATGCAAACTGGATAGAAAAAGAACCACGTGAGGCTGTTAGCTCCTAGGTGGAAAGTTGGTGAGTTGGACAAGTAAGAAACAAAACTCAGTGTCCACATCAACCGCTGAAGCTGAGTATGTAGCAGCTGGTAGTTGTTGTGCTCAGGTCATATGGATGAGAAATCAACTCATTGATTATGACCTTCAATTTTCAAAGATTCATATATATTATGACAGCACAATTGCTATTGCAATAGCTAACAATCCTGTGCTCCACTAAAAAACTAAACATATTGATATCAGATATCATGTTATCCGAGATCATGTTATGAATGGAGACATTGAACTTCACTTCAGTCCTACTCAGTACCAACTAGCTGATGTTTTTACAAAACCTCTTGGTGAAACAATATTCAATATCTTAATCAGCGAACTTGGAATACTGAACCTTGAAGATTGACTCTTCAGCATTAAGCACAACTCAGTAATATGAATAAATGGTTCAGTTTCTCTTCTTTATTCTCCGAACTCCTTTTAAAATAATATCTGACTCTCAAGGTATGATCTCTTATCTCACATTACTGAAAGCCCTTTTAAGGAGACGTTTTTTTTCACTGAAAATACAATCACTAAACTTTTTCTTCAAGTGATTAAAATCTTTTTCAAAGAAAACAGAATCATTGACTTTCAAATCAGCGATACGTTTTAAAATATGAAAATCAATCACCGAGTCTTCCTTTAGGTGACTAAAAGCTTTTTCAAAGAAAATGAAAAGTTATTTTTAAACTTATGACATAATTTTTGATAACTGTCGGCTTAAGTTCTCTGATACACGACGCCCCTTCCCATTCCATGTCCAATCACACGTTTATGATGTGTCTTGGTCATCATGACCCTTTCTTTTCTCTCTCTAATCCCTCTCATATAAATTCGATTCCATTTCCAAATTCAAACTTTACATGCACAAAACCTTCCAGAGCAAGAAAAGAAATTTCTCTCTCACCAAGAACACACACCAATCTTCTTCATTCAACACTCGATTTCCAGGTCTGTTGTTATGATATTGTTTACTCTTTCTTACCCGAAACTCGTTTGATCTTATTCATTTCTCAAAACAAAGATCAAACAACACGTTATTTTTTAAACATAATCATCTCCTTCATGATTTTTCTTCCAAAACCCTAAAACATGCAAAAGTTTTTAGATGTTTTTGTTAGAGCAATATTTGTTGTCTTCAAGATCATTAAGAAAGAAAGTCAAAGCTTCAAGTCAAAGCCTTCAAGCAAAAGTAAAAGTCAACTTACTTAAAGAGGAAAGTCAAAGTCTTTGTTATAGTTAGTTTGTTTAGTTGACTTTCTTTGTAATTTTCTTAGGTATAAATAGTTTCCTTCTTGTAATATGTCATTTGAAGAAGAACTAACTTGGAGAATCTTAGGGAGAGAAATATTACACTGTAAAAGAGATTGTAATTCATTCATTGAGATCAATACATATGGTTTATTGAATTGCATCTTGATTGTTCATCTTGTTAGTTGCACATAATCTGGGAATAACAATTGGAATCAGAGCAAGCAAAGATCAGAATAAAGTTCAAAATCTGAGAATTTGGTCGAATTTTTCAAGAACTTGCAGAACGCATGTAACACCCCGAATTTCGAAAAGCATCATTTCAAGTTAATACAGAAATCAGTAGCTTTAAAAAGAAAAATAAGATTTATGATTTTGGACTTGAATCCTAGATTTTATAGTCTTGTTGGATAAATTATTCAATTACGAGTCCAACGGTTTTTTCCGGAGCAAAATCGGAGCTATAACGAAGAAGTTACGGTTAAATCAGTGAAAAAAATGAAGAAACAGGACAAACAGTGCACGGGGCGAGTTGTGGCGCGACTTAGGCCGCCCCGTAACCCTCCTGGAGCCCTGTTCAAGCATAAAACCCATTCGGGCGACTTGTGGCGCGACCTAGGCCGCCCGGTAACTCGCACAGAGCCCTGTTCGAGCTTAAAACTCGATTTTCAGCCCTAGAACTTCATTTTCTTCATAACTTTTGCATCACAACTCCGTTTTTGGTGATTCAAGTTGCCATGGTTTTGTTTTTGAAATCTATTCAAGGATATAGAAATAGATTTTTATTCTATTGGAAGATCCAAGGGTATTTTGTGGTGGTAAGTTCCTTATCTCTCTCAATGTTAAGCTAGGGTTTGATGGTTTCACCCTTTTTCCTTTCATCCTTCATCTTCGGTTTGATTTTGATGACTTGTGTGGTGAAGGTGATCTTGTAGATGTTTTGGATCTAATATCTAGGAAGGTTTCTTGGTGGTTTAAGCCTTCATCAATGGTGATTCAAGTTTTGGGGGTAAAACCTAGATTTAGCCTAAATCTAGCAAGGTGAGTTCAAGTTGATTTGTGAAAACGTTGTACATGACAAAATGTCTATTTTAAAGTGTTTATGTGTTTTACATGAAGTTATCAAATGTTGGGTTAGTTGGTAACATTTGATTATTTGAAGTATTTAACTTTATAAACTTTGTAAAACACCCACATTTGGGATTCTTAGGCATTTTGATAAAGGTGTCACAAATGAATGTGTTTTGATGTTTTACTGCATAAATAGATCTTTGGTCAAGAAAATACACTTTTGAATGGTTGTCGGGTTTTATGCACCATTCATGAAATGGAATGTTTTATGAAGTATTACTTGCACATTTACGTGAGGTACCTGAAAGAATGTATATAGTCTCATTTTATGATTTTCATTCTTATCAACAGTTAAACTTGGAAATGCATATTTGAAAATAAAATGAGTCTGAGGACGTTTGTCCGGTTTAATAGCCCGGGGTCGAAGCTTTTTGTACAATTGACCGGTTGACTAGCCCGGGGTGGAAGCTTTTTGTACAATTGAACGGTTGACTAGCCCGTGGTGGAAGCTTTTAGTACAATGGCGTTTATTACGTGTCATTTGAGAGTTACACGTTTTGAGTGCTTTGGTCATTCAATTGGAGTCATGTAATGTTTTAGACTGTAATGCAGTGGATCCATAGGCATATGAGTCGGTCTTTATTATGTAAAAAAAAATTGGGCTATTATTTATATATTGGCCAGAATTAGTCTTGGGATCTCGAGGATAATACAGTGAGGGATCGTGGAGTCCAATACCCGGACCTGCATCCGCGATTTAATTTATGTGCCTGTTTTTATGGGATAGTTATTTACCATTTGTAGCTAGTCGAGACATTGGGTCCTCAGGGGCCTTTGGTACGATAATGTGGGACTAGTTACTATCCATGGACCGTAAATGTAATCCTAGCGAATGAGCATGATTAGGATCCTCGAGCCCCCCCCCCCCACATCTTAGTACGAGTCGGCGTGCTCGTGGCCATGGGTCCTAGTATGGTGAGCTAAATAACTTGGAATGTGGTATACTTTTGTATTCCGCCACTAGCCTTGGAATTCGGGATTCTCCCGTCACCAGGAGGTGTTGTTTTGGAGTATTTAGTTTTATTCTTGTTTTCGGTGACGTGTTGAGTTGGGTCTTCCTCTATATACTCTAATTTTGGGGACTTAAGTTTACCATATTTTGGTCGTACGTTTTATAAAGTTTTATTCAAAGTCCAATATTTGAGTATTTACCATTATTCATGTTTTGAATAAGTGTTGAGTTGCATTACCTCATGAAAGAAAGCTTTGGCGTTGAGGCGTCCATTTATAAAATGTGTATAATTGGAAAATGGGTCCTTCTCATATTTAAAGCCATCCATTTTAAAGGATCATGATTTAAGTTGCATTATTTCCGTTTAATGGTTTTTATATTCTTGATGAAAACTCTTGAACTCACTAGGCGTTAGCCTAACCCTTTTTGTTTGTCGGCATGTACAACATGTTCCGGTTGGGAATAGTTCTAGTGAGACTGTGAAGAGAAGAGTGCTAGTTGTGTGCTTGAGAATTATTTAGCTTGATGAAGTCTTCCGCACTTATATTGGAGATAGCGACTGTTATTGGGTTATATTAACCCCCGACTTTAGTTAGTCTTTATGTAAGACTTTAATTTCTTGTTGATGGTTCAACCAAGAATTGTATTTCAATTATGGACTATTAGTAAGAGATTTTATTATCCTTTAAGGTGTTTTTAAAAGTTTTTAATTTGTCGCTCTTTCCAAATTTGAGGGTGTTACAAGTTGGTATCAGAGCTTAAGTTTGAGAGAATTAGGTGTTGATTTTGAATGCCTAGACTCAAACTAGCGTAATGTTAAGTGATTGAATGTGAGATTGCACAATTAGGCACTTTAAGATTTGATGATTCGAGGTGAGTGGAGTCACTAGGAACGGGAATTACGCCGAAAATGGAAAGGATAATCATGTACAGTACGTTCATAATAGCACCTGGCCAGTGTTATGGTGAACCTACGAGTTATGTGTGTATGCTTGAACTTCCTTGGTATGATAACCATTGGGGTAGTGAAGGATTTTCTATATGGGTAGCCATTAGAAGGAGTTGATGATTTTAGTATTCGTTACTTGGAGTGACGGTAAGCATGGTGATTGCATTAAGTGGACAGTTTCGAGTCGGATTGATTGGTTGGATTTGAACCATAGACTTTTGGAACCGATGATATTTCGAGGAGAAATTATGAGGTGAACCTATGAAATCTTTGATCTGCGCCTTAAGATGTTGAGCATCTGGATGACGATAGTGTAACTAAGAGATCGAGGAGCGTGGTTTCGAGGTGTTGAGTGCCGATCAAATTCATGCACGAAATGTATTTCTAAAATAAATTATGTTATTTATTCCTCATGTTTTCAAATCGTCATGTGGATTATGTTATAAATCTTGGAGCAATGTTTTAGCACACACAAGGTTTTAAACCGTGAGTTCGAGCATGCACAAAGTTTTTTTATGGCATGAGGTTGCAAGCTTTGTTGAAGATTTTCTTTATTCACATTGTTGTCCAACGTTATTTCGGGTTTTCCGATGTGCGTATTTTGATGTTGTTTAGGGACTTGGATAAGTAACTGCGGTTTACGACTTTAACATTGGATCTCCTCCACGTATGTTAAGGTGTTGGACGAAAAGTTATCTCTCATTATCTTGGTGTTTGAGTTTTATTGAGGATTTTAATTCATGCGATTTTGTGGATTTAATGGGGAGACTTTAATGGCGTCAAGTGGTATCGTTTTTCTTGAGTTTTGTGTGAGTTGCATATAGTATGCATACATGTCTATGTAGACCTTCTGTCAATAAGTTTTAACTAGCATTTTAGAACGGTGAGAGCGTATTATTATTTGGCTTTGAACTTGAAACCGACATAGATTATTTTATGTTTTAACCAAAGCGCGTACACATGTCACTTTACTAGTTTTGTGAAATAAACCTATGTATGCGAGTCACGTTGGGAAATTTTATTTTATGACATTTTATGGTTAGTGCAAACGTTTCTAGAAATTGATTTCATGAATGTCCCTTCTGTAGTTTTATACAAACGCCTTGTTATGCACTGTTTTTGTACGTAAAAACTATTTCTCATTCACTACATAAATTTATGCAAGCTGGGACCGTAGCGGTCCCTTTGAAAAAGATTGTTGCAATATCTTTCGTTGGCGTCAGTATTAGTTTGATTATTGACAAAATATTTTCCGAAATGGTTTTATATGTGTGGCGGTTGTAACCATTTGGTACACCTGCTGAGTAAACGGTAGTGGATTTTTATTCGTATGGCTAATGGTTATAAAGCTTTTACATTTAGAGGTTTTATAAAAGTTAAATTGGCATAGTAGTTTGAAAAACCTTGAACTCATTAGAGCTATAGATGTAAGCCCCCCTTGTAATAGAGTTCGTGAGTAAGGACCGAAGGAGTCCTCGGGGTTTGAAGCGTTAGAGGACCTGTCTTATGGTTAGTTTTGAATCTTTGGAATTCAGCTCATGAACTAGTTCATGCGGAGGTATTTGAGGCGTTAGACTGATACTCTCTCCCAGTTAATTAAGTGATGATCTTTATGCTTCGATAAATCTTCGGGTTAAAACCGTGTACGATTGTTTGGGTTTGGTTGGTTTTGAAATTGTGGGTCATTGGTATGATGGTATGCTTTGTGTCGGTGGTGTACTATCTTGATGAGTATTCGTGAATATTGATGAGGTTATGGCTGGCTAGTGAAGCTGTTTGATTTGAGGTTTTATTTCCTTGAGTAGGCACCAACTTTCGACATAGCAACCTGGAACGAAATATTTTTTAGTATACCCGCGTTTGCAGAATGGTCATTTCGAGGATAGGCGTCGACACTCTAGTTTGAGGACAATGATTGTTGGTGTGCTTCAGTGTACTTCCATTAGATCTGGTGTGTCTGCAGGACAAGCGGTAACCTTAAGGAAATTAGATGTTGTTAATTAAGAATCAATCATTGGTGTTTCGATAATTGTCAAGACTGTCGCTGATTTGGCAATCGATGCTTGAGTGCATGGCGGAAGTTGTGTAACCTTGGAGTTTGGTGATAAGAGACTATCTGTAGAGTGTGTTGGTACGTTTCTGGGGGAAACATCAGACCAATGTTGGGTTCAATGGAAGTTTGGGAGCCCTTGCAGACATCGTGTTTGTGTCAGCTTTGAGGAACGGATTTAAGGTTGTGCCGGTTCAGACCAAACTAGTCGTTAGAAAATTTCGTCGAAGGACGATAACTCTTTGGTGGTAATGTTTATTGAATACATTTGGTGAGAATGTCGAGGTGGGATTTTAGTACAAATCGACTATCGAGGAGGCCTTGATGCGTCGTATTTAGAGGTATCTAAGGGAAAGGTTGCTTTGGGGTATTCTTGGTGGAAAGGACTGAATAAGGTCGTGAGTTACTCTTGAGGCTTTATGAGCAACATAAGGTTGGGAGGCAACCGAGATTTAATGTTAAGAAAGTGATTAAGCCAAAACTCAACGTTCATCCCGACTTGGGTGAGTTATACGGAAAGTTGAGGTTGAGTTTACGATGGCTCGTTATGAGGAACGCAACGACAACCTCAACCAGGATGTAATCGGGTTCGTATATGAGGTAAGATTTCGTGAAGGTATTCCTTTTGGATAGGGAATCAGTTGATCTCGCCAATGGCGATGTTGGGTGATTTGTTGGTGCTAGATTTCGAGGACGAAATCTCTTTTAAGGGTGGGAGGATTGTAACACCCCGAATTTCGAAAAACATCATTTCAAGTTAATACACAAATCAATAGCTTTAAAGGGAAAAATAAGATTTATGATTTTGGACTTGAATCCTAGATTTTATAGTCTTGTTGGATAAATGATTCAATTTTGAGTCCAACGGTTCTTTTCGGAGCAAAATCGGAGCTATAACGAAGACGTTACGGCCAAATCAGTGAAAAAATGAAGAAACCGGACAAACAGTGCACGTGGCGAGTTGTGGCACGACTTAGGCCGCCCCGTAACCCGCCCGGAGCCCTGTTCAAGCATAAAACCCATTCTGGTGACTTGTGGCGGGACCTAGGCCGCCCGGTAACCCGCGCGGAGCCCTGTTCGAGCTTAAAACCCGATTTTCAGCACTAGAACTTCATTTTCTTCATAACTTTTGCATCACAACTCCGTTTTTGGTGATTCAAGTTGCCATGGTATCATTTTTTAAAGCTCTTCAAGGATATAACAAGATATTTGGAGTCTATTGGAAGATCCAAGGGTATTTTGTGGTGGGAATTTCCTTATCTCTCTCAATGTTAAGCTAGGGTTTGATGGTTTCACCCTTTTTCCTTTTATCCTTCATCTTGGGTTTGATTTTGATGACTTGTGTGGTGAAGGTGATCTTGTAGATGTGTTAGATCTAAGATCTAGGGAGGTTTCTTGGTGGTTCAAGCCTTCATCAACGGTGATTCAAGTTTTGGGGGTAAAACCTAGATTTAGCCTAAATCTAGCAAGGTGAGTTCAAGTTGATTTGTGAAAACGTTGTACATGCCAAAATGTCTATTTAAAGTGTTTATGTGTTTTACATGAAATTATCAAATGTTGGGTTAGTTGGTAACCTTTGATTATTTGAAGTATTTAACTTTATAAACTTTGTAAAACACCCACATTTGGGATTCTTGGGCATTTTGATAAAGGTGTCACAAATGAATGTGTTTTGATGTTTTATTGCATAAATAGATCTTTGGTCAAGAAAATACACTTTTGAATGGTTTTCGGGTTTTATGCACCATTCATGAAATGGAATGTTTTATGAAGTATTACTTGCACATTTACGTGAGGTACTTGAAAGAATGTATATAGTCTCATTTTATGATTTTCATTCTTATCAGCAGATAAACTTGGAAATGCATATTTGAAAATAAAATGAGTCCGAGGACATTTGTCCGGTTTAATAGCCCGGGGTGGAAGCTTTTTGTACAATTGACCGGTTGACTAGCCCGGGGTGGAAGCTTTTAGTACAATGGCGTTTATTACGTGTCATTTGAGAGTTACATGTTTTGAGTGCGTTGGTCATTCAATTGGAGTCATGTAATGTTTTAAACTGTAATGCAGTGGATCCATAGGCATATGAGTCGGTCTTTATTATGTAAAAAGAAAATAGGCTATTATTTATATATTGGCCAGAATTAGTCTTGGGACCTCGAGGATAATACTGTGAAGGCTCGTGGAGTCCAATACTCGGACCTGCATCCGCGAGTTAATTTACGTGCCTGTGTTTATGGGATAGTTATTTCCCATTTGTAGCCAGTCGAGACATTGGGTCCTCGGGGGACTTTGGTACGGTTATGTGGGACTGGTTACTAGCCATGGACTGTAAATGTAATCCTAACGAATGAGCATGATTAGGATCCTCGATCCCCCCCTACATGTTAGTATGAGTCGGCGTGCTCGTGGCCATGGGTCCTAGTATGGTGAGTTCAATAACTTGGATTGTGACCTACTTTTGTGTTTTTCGCCACTAGCCTTGGAATTCGGGATTCCCCCGTCACCGGGAGGTGTTGTTTTGGAGTATTTAGTTTTATCCTTGTTTTCAGTGACGTGTTGAGTTGGGTCTTCCTCCATATACTCCAATTTTGGGGACTTGAGTTTACCATATTTTGGTCGTCCGTTTTATAAATTTTTATTCAAAGTCCAATATTTGAGTATTTACCATTATTCATGTTTTGAATAAGTGTTGAGTTGGATTACCTCATGAAAGAAAGCTTTGGCGTTGAGGCGTCCATTTATAAAATGTGTATAATTGGAAAACGGGTCCTTCTCATATTTAAAGCCATCCATTTTAAAGGATCATGATTTAAGTTGCATTATTTTCGTTTAATGGTTTTTATATTCTTGATGAAAACTCTTGAACTCACTAGGCGTTAGCCTAACCCTTTTTATTTGTCGGCATGTGCAACATGTTCCGGTTGGGAATAGTTCTAGTGAGACTGTGAAGAGAAGAGTGCTAGTTGTGTGCTCGAGAAATGTTTAGCTTGATGAAGTCTTCCGCACTTATATTGGAGATAGCGACTGTTATTGGGTTATAGTAACACCCGACTTTAGTTAGTCTTTATGTAAAACTTTAATTTCTTGTTGATGGTTCAACCAAGAATTGTATTTCAATTATGGACTATTAGTAAGAGATTTTATTATCCTTTAAGGTATTTTTGAAAGTTTTTAATTAGTCGCTCTTTCCACATTTGAGGGTGTTACAACACATTGTTGGGAATTGATTTTGAGTATTTGTGTGTTTTTGGATGTACAACTTGTTGCGTTGTGTTTTATTTTTGTCTCAGAACAAGTATTGTTCAGGTTGATTTGCCAAATTCACAACTGAGTAGTGTGAATTTTGGATTTTGTGTAGGTTTTGTTCGAACTTTGAAATACACTGTATCGAGATCAAATTTGTAATTTTTGTTGTTGTTTGTTGAAATCTTGTATTAGAAGTTTTATTTGTTTTGTAATTGTGGTCAAATTGGCAAAGTTTGGTTATCAGATTCGGAGTATTGAAAAATTTGAAGGTGAAAAAGTGAATACAGAGTCAAAAACATCAAGAACTCGCAAGATCTATAGAATCCACAAGGTCATCTAAATATCTCGCAGGCTTCCTTGTTTGTGTTTGGTATTTTTAACCAAGGCAAGAATTCTCAAGTCTTTGGACACGTAAAGTTCAAAATCCGTAAAGATAAGCTTACGATATCCTCATAACTCGCAGATCTCTTAATGTGGAAAGAAGGAATCCGCAGAAAGCAACCTGCGGAAAGTTACTGTTTAGTTCTTCGGTCTGCGGAAAGTTCTGGAATCCGTAAATTGAAGCCTACGAAAAGTCGTGACATTCGTTTTGAAATATTTTCTAAGTCAAGGACTCGTACACCTTTCTTTGCGAAAAGTTCATAAGAGTTTTTGAATTTTTTCTAAGTCAAGAATCTGTGTCCTTTAGTGTGCAAAAAGTTAAGGAATCCGCAAGACAAAGCTTACGGAAAGTCAAGAATCCGCTAATTATTCTTTACGACAAGTTCCCTTGTTTCCTTGAAATATTTCTAAGTAAAGAACTCGTAACCTTTGGTGTGCGACAAGTTCAGAATCCATAAGCCTCTACTTGCGAAAAGTTGGAATCCGTACCCTTCGATATGCGGAAAGTGAAGAATCCGCAAGCCTCAGTCTGCGAATTCCTCACTTCTAGGGTACAGTTCTCTGTGGAAAGTGTGTTTTTCAGTGGTGTGAGACAAGTACAAGTCTTCAGTCTGCGAATTCCATACTTAGTCATTTTTTTGACTAATTTTCAGATTTTGGAAAATTTCTGATTTTTGTGAACGATCAGTGCAAGTATTATCAAGTGTGTTTTACAAGGTCTACAGATTTTGAAGCTAAAGTCAATACTCTCAAAGAAGAGAATGCCAGACTCACTACATCAGTTGATTACTATTCAAAGCGATCTAAGAAATATTCAACAGCGAAGAAAATGTTTAATGATGAGGTCAGTGTGTTGAAGAAAATAAATGCAGATCTTTAGAAGCAGATTTTTTTTTCAACAAGAAAAAGATTGCAAGAGGAAAGAAGAAAAAAATATAGACTTTGGAAGATGAGAAGTCAGTTCAAGATTTTATCAAGAAGAATGAGGAAAGAGTAAAGGGTTTGGAAAGTGAAAATACTGAGTTGATAAGGAAGATCTCAGACTTGCAAGATCAGATTGTCAGCAATAATAAAGATGCTGTCCAGAAAAGTGAAGAGAAATATAAGGTTTTGGATAGTAAAACGGCTGAGCTGAAAAAGAAGATTTCAGACATAAAACAACAGATTGTTAAGGACAAGGAAGAGATTGAAAATGAAAGAAAAACTTTTGCACATAAATTCTTTGAGTTTTTAAGAAAAACTTTAGAGGAGAAGAAAGGTGTTAAACTTAAATGTGTAAAACTTTCAAAGCAGATATCAGATTTTGAGAAAGTTATCATTATAGAGAGAGATAAGTTTTCAAAGGAGAAGAAGATGGTTGAACATATGAATGTTGGAGTTTTCAAAGAAATATCTGATCAATGAAAGAGTATAGAGAAAGATTTTGAAGAAGAAAGAAAGGTATTTGAGACAGAGATAAAGAAGCTTACAAAGAAGCTATCTGAACTATCAACTAGAGCACTGAAAGTGTTAGATCCCATTTAGGTAAACAAAAGAAGAACTCCATATAAAAGAAGATAAAGATAGAAATGAAGAACAATATTCATCAAAATCATATCTCATAAGCTTAGATTGATTAACAATGGAGGAGAAAATGGGAAAAACATACCACACTAAACATGAAGATGACTCTCATAAGAATAAGTCAATGTGTGTAAATTGTGTAGATAACTTCTTTGGCTGTCTAGAGCATGTCCAGAAGATCTGGTGACTGAGCTATTAATCAGAAAGTTGTTGTTGATTCGGTCTCTAAAAAGTCTATGTTACATGCAGAGGTGTTGTCAAAAGTGAAGAACCACAACTAAAGCCTCTGTGATAAATGCAGAAGTAACAATAAAGAAAGTTATTGTCTAGAGATTGATGCAGAGTGTATATCCAGAGCTTCAACTAAGGCTTTCCCGAGGTCGATCAGAGACATGTGTAGAAGTTGTCCACAACCACAGAGGCTCCCAGAACTTCTGTGCACGAGCAGAAGCTGTCTAGATTTTTCTACGGGTGCAATCAATAAAAATACAGAGATTGACTTGTGAAGAGCTTAACTTCAGAGGCAGATTATGCACATCAGAGGCTAATACACAGAGCCTCTGTGGCTGTCCATAAGCTCTGTGCTCGTGCAGAAGTGATTATCAGAATTGTTCTTAAGAGGCACCGAGATGCTCTTAGGTTGTCCACATAGCCTCTGTGGAGCAAAATATCAGAAGAGAGGCAATCAGAGGGGGGGACCAGAGGTAGAACTAAACACGAATTTCATAGGTCTATGTTCCAGAAGTCGCAATGAGCCAAGAGCCCTTGGCCCAAAATTTTCAGATTTTCTGACAGCATTACGCTGTTTCAGAAACACGCGCACAACTTTTTACTCAAAGCTCCAATTTACATGAGTCCAGTTGCGTTGGATTTCTAAAACACAAACGTACGAATTTTATGTTTTGAGTTTTCTAAAATTTCGTGAGCTGATATGCAAGAATCTGTTTCAAATTCTGCGTTAGGGTGCTGGACCGAAAGCATCGCATTTCACTCACGCTCTTTCCACTTTCAAGAACGGTGTTCTCTCGACGTTTCTTCATGGTTTGAAGCTGCTATTGTAAAACATCGTTTGTCACTCCATCCTCCATTATTCAAGTTTAAGGTTGGGTGCTGAACTCTTACTCAACGGGATCTTAAGAGTCAAATTCTCTGTTTTGACTACTGTTATGCGCAGTTGTGGGAAAACTTGCACAACTCACTCATTTTTCATCCAAAATGGATGAATCAAAGCTCGTTGGAAATCTAAGAGGATGGAGTTCAATGTGTATGTTTTATGTTTTCTCTCAATCAGGCTCCTTGATGCTTAAAAACAGCGGTGAAGTTGAGACATGAAAGCTGGACAAAATGGGGTAATTCGTCTAACTCTTTCAAGAATATGAGCCTACATTTGAGGGGGAGCTTATGAGTCTTTGAAGACTCGAAGAACGTCACACCAAAGCTTCTAAAGAAAGCAAGGGGGATACTATATGATGATGCTTTCTTTATAAAACATTTGGGAGAGATTGTTAGATTAAATTAGCCCCCAATTTTATTGAATGTTTTATAAAGAATTGTATTTTGGGCTTTTTAATTAGTTGTATGGGCTTGAGACTTGTTATTGTAAATGGGCCCTATTAATAGGGGCCCATGGCTCATTTGTTCATTTAGGTTTTGGAGAGAACACACAATTTACACACACTAACTTATTCTTATGAGAGTCATCTTCATGTTTAGTGTGGTATGTTTTTCCCATTTTCTCCTCCATTGTTAATCAATCTAAGCTTATGAGATGTGATTTTGATGAATATTGTTCTTCATTTCTATCTTTATCTTCTTTTATATGGAGTTCTTCTTTTGTTTGCCTAAATGGGATCTAACAGAAAGAACAAAATATGAAGTCTGAATTTCAGAAGAAGATTGATCTACTCACTGCTGAAAGAAATAGTTTGTTCGCTAAGATCAAAGAACTTGAAGGAATCATTTTCAGTGTGAAATTGATTGCATGAAAGAGTCCAGATACAATTGCTCAATCACCTCTTGAAACAGCTTTAAGTTCATATCATCATACAAATTTTTCTTCAAAAAGGTCAGTCAATCCTAAGGATCGGATTCGTATTACAAACCTTTTCTATGATAAATCTGTTGATAGTACAAGTAATATTAGAAAGAAAATGTTCAAGAAAAGATGATCTAGAAAGTCAAAGGTTCCTCTGATGAGAAGAATTTTCAGAAATCATCAGTGCATGCATCAAATGCCAGAAAGAACAATGTTCATAACGGTAAAACTTTTGATAAACCTAATTTTGTTTATTCTAAGAATCAATTACTCAGGTTATGTAAAACGAAAGTTTATTGTTCTTACTGTCGTGCAAATCATTTTGTTCATAAATCCTATGATCATCATTGGTATGGTACTTATAGTATCACTTCCCATAGAACTGCAACTAACAGATCTGGACCCAAGTTACAGTGGGTACCAAAACCAAAAGCTACTTCGTCTGTGTTGCAGGCACCTCAAGTGTAGGGGGAGTAAGAAGAATGGCTTCTGAATACTACAGTTCAGAACCCGTTTCTTAAAGATCAAGTTTGACTTCAAAACACAACAGTTTGTAAATCGTTCTTCAAAGAAGAGAAGATTTTGTACTCCAATGACCTAGATGAGATGATCAACCTTCAAGGGGGAGTACATATTTTTCCTACTGAAAAATATTGTGAATGAAATATTTGAGGGGGAGTAAATGACTTCTAGATAAGTTAGTCTAGAACTCAATCTTTAGAAATTTTTGACTTCTGATTAATTCAGATCAGGACTCATTTTTCAATGTTCTGTTTTTGAATAAGACTTTGTTACTTTAACATCTTTTCTGACTTTTTACAGTATTTGAGGGGGAGCTTACAAGTTTCAATTCATATTGACTTTGAGGCGACGTAATGAGATTTAAGTTGTGCATAAGGATATTTCTAACCTTAATCTCATATTGTTTGAAAGATGGACGACTTTCAAGCATGAAAACATATTTTCTTAAACGTTCAAACCACTTCTCGATTCTCAAAAAGATTTTATGAATTATAGAAGTGTGATTTTAAATGTTTTCATTTTATGAGCTTTCATGATTAACTAACCGTGTGTTTCCAAATATTAATATTTGTGTAATATCTTTTCCATATACTGTCAATTATTCGCACACACCGGTTCAGTCATTTTTATTGATTTTGTTATTACCATGTCTCAAATTGAAACAATTTTTCGATGGTAATAAACCCCGTTTGATATTCAATGTTGTTGAGCGTTAATTTCATTCAAACCGATTCTTTCAAGAATTGTCTATATTTGTTCATATAGACAAATTCCAATTCTTTCATGACCTAAGCTTTATATGATTATCATTCATATTTGATCTTTTCGATACATTGCCAGATTCTCAAACAAGTCTTTTGTATTCATTTAATATACTTGTTGTGAGAAATCTTCAAAGTTCAAGATGCTCAAATCTTCATGATAATTCTGATGAGCATACATTTATCTGACATTGTAATTTATATTACTGAGTTTTAAAATGTTCAAGTTAAACTGTTGAACATTATTCCTTTAGGACAAAATTTTCATGGGATCAGTGTGAAAGCTTAAAAAGACTTCTATGGATTCACGATAACTAGTGTTTCCAACCCAAGAAGTTATCCTTCAGTGGTCGAGAGGCGAGGGGTCAATATCAAAGAGTGGGGGGGGGTGATGAGGTAAAATAGAAAAGAGAGTTTTGTTAGAAGTGAGCATAATGATAAAAAGAAAGAGGGTGTGAGAACAGAGTTAAAAGAATATTAGAACTCTGCACTGTTTTCTGAGTCTGGCAGCCACATTATTGTTGTTTCACGATTCTTTGGTGAACTTCATCGAAACAGGTACTAGCCCATGCCAACTCTTGAATTTAACCCCACCAGCTACTCATTTATTTCTTAACAAGGAAATGTTTTATATTTTCATGGAGAAGCAACACATCATCTATCTGATCTTCATTTAGAAGATCAAGATATTGAAACAGAAGGAAGTTTTCCCCACCTTCGACCTTCGATCATGTATATTGAGTCGTGGAAAATTGTTGTCGTCTCAACAGTTTATACACTTTGAGCCTAAAAAGCCTAAGTAACTTCAATCATCTACACTAGCACGAACACACAACGAATAAGTTTTCATGTCATAACGTTCATAGAAAATTCCTTTGTGGTTTTTCGATGATTGAATGGTAGCCCTGGGGAAGTGAACATCAAAAAGCTCCTTTCCGAAGTACATTCGTTGTACAAAGTGGCTATGCGCTACTTACATGCATTTTTAACTGATTCATTTGTTGATTCAGGGTTACACTATAATTTGTCTGAATTTGAAAAGATTTGGATAAATACATTTTATGAATTGACGTTGGTTCAAATATTTTATGGAAAGATCAGATATAGAGAGTGGTCAGATAATGGAAGATGACATTTCTTGAAGAAGTTTTGATGATGTAAATGCTTACATTCATCAAAAAGGGGAAGAAGGTATCAATAAATGGATTATGGGGGAGGAAATGAAAAATTGCTCAATGTTAGAATAAGGGGGAGAAGATACAAAATGGGAGAAATAAACAAGAAATGACAGAGTGTAAAAGTTCAATTCCAGAGATATGGGGTGAAATATACAAAGTGAAAGAGAAAGTTCAAGATTTCAAGAAAGTTTGTTGAAGTTTACAAAAATTTTCTTTGAAGATTGTTTGCTAAAGCAAAGAGAGATAAATCTGAAGATAATTTCTTTTTTGAAGACTGTTTTAGTTAAGAAATGGGGAGATTGTTTCTGAAGGTCAAAATAAAAGATTATTACAGACTTTGGGGGAGATTGTTAAAGATTTTCAAAGCTTAAAAGGAGGAGATTGATTTGCAACGGGAGATTATCAATTTTAATCTCAAAAAGGGGGAGAATGTTGATTTTGCTGAGAAGAGAAGATTATTTTTCCAAAGGGGGAGAATGTTTGACAAATCTGACAAAGGGGAGAATATTCTTAATGGAGAATATTTCACAAAAGCTAATAATAGGGGGAGAATGTGGTATTTTGTGTATTTGTGCATGATTTTGTTCTTCATCTTCCTTTTCTGAAAATTTCTTTTAATAGAAATGGCACCTGAACAAATCACCAGGACACCTGCTTCCTCCGTGAAATTCGACGTCGCTGAGGTTGATTTCAAATCCAACAACCACCTAGTTCTACTCTCATTTCCTGATAACAAGCCTTCTCCACATCTGATGGACACTGCTGAGTTCCTGAAAAACTACCCCATCAGCTCTGAGTCTTAATGTCTCCCCCCAGGCTGCAAGACTCTCCTTCAGTAGTTCTGGTATACTGCCTATGTTACTCGAAATAAGAACAAACTAAGAAAGGAAATCACAGTGATCTCCTTCATCACTGAACACGGACATGGAGACTTTGGCCTCGCAACACTGGGAACTACCCTTGCTCTCCCAAAGGCTCAAACCTATGATGCCACTCCCACTGATGCTGAATGGATTTCCTTCCTTGACATCATGAACTATGACTGGGAAATGTTCAAAAGGAAACACAAGAAGTCAATGATGAAGATTGAATGCAAGACGATGCCCACATCCATCAGCTATATTTTTATCCAATGCAACGGTGGTAAGATTGGCGGTATAATACTCGGTGATCAAAGGCCGAACTATCGACTTCTCAAAGATCATTTTTGATGACCTCCTTACTCGTTTCTCCAAAGACGAAAGAGAACAAAGCGTTCACTATGTTCGATTTATCAACATTGTCCTTTAGCGTTTACTTGGGCCAAACTACCCAACTGAAAGTGACTACCACCTCCCCAAGCTGGGAAGTAGTCTCCTAAACAGAAGTTTTGAAGACAACGAGGTAACTCTCTCTAAACTCTTAACTTCTTCTACCTTCTCTTCTTTTCCTTCTTCAGCGGCTATGACTGTGGCACAACCCCCTCAGTCTCCCCAATATGCTAAACCCAAATCTTCAAAGCGACAACAATCTGAAGCTTCTCTTGGTTCTTCAAAGAAGACCAAGAAAATGACAAAGGAGAAAGCTCAACAACCGAAGAAGGACTCTCGACAGTCCTTCATCGCTGATTTCACTATTCGCTCCACAACTTCTGTTTCAACCATCCCAACTACCTCAGCGACATCTATAATTACTGAATCTACGCTGGCACCTACCCCCACCATATTAGTGACTCAAATTGTTGATGATTTTGTTCTTAGCATCGCCAGTGTTTATCTGTTGCACGCCACTGCCCCCTTCTCAGCAAGAATTGCTTCTATCACCACTCCATTGGTCTTGACAACACGTGCGTTACATCAGGTTTTGTCCAATCGGATATTTGATGCCCAATTACATGCCTCCCTTCAAGATGGCACTGTAACCACATGACCTGGGGATTTCTCTACTGGAGAGATTTTTAGTCTCAACCACTCTTAAGTTCTTTCGACCGAAATCTGAAAAATTTCTTTGGCAATAATCAGTCGGATATTTCCAAGGACACCTCAGATATTTCATCTACCCAAACCCCTTCTTTCTCAGTTACTAATCCTGAGTTGTCTTATGCTCATTTTACTAAATATGTTTCAAGTCCTAAATTGAATGTCATCTCCATGAGCTTTTAGGGAATCACTGAATCCCTCATCTTCGTTGTTGCTGACACTACCAACAATACCTCAACACTCCATACAGTTCAACAATCCATCAACACATTGACCAGTGTTCTATCCTCCAAGGTTGACAACAAAGAGATTCAAGGCCTTCAACAAATGGTTGGCAAACTACAGCTTGATGTCGTTGCCAATTTTCCTTTGCTAGATGATCTGATAAATCAAATTGGTCGGGTGAACTCGAAGCTCAATGACCAAGATTAAATTCTGAAGGACATCCTCCATCATTTGAAGAATCCAACTCCTCCAACACCATCCTTTATCGCTGATGACCGTCGGGATCTGAAGAAGGTAGTCGAGTTCGGTGTTTTGGCCACCACTTCCATCATCAAACTTGAAGACAAAGTTGAAAAACAAAAAGCCACTGTAAAGGCCAAGTAGCTGCTAAAGCTGCCAAAAAGGCAAGAAAAGCTGCCACCGCTTCCATCGCTGAACGCCTGGACCCCATGCCTCCCTTGATGATGACACATAGGGGGATAGGGCTAAGAATACGGCATCTGCTAAGGGGAGAGGATTATCTCTACTATTGTTGATGCTGATAATGATGACAAAGATGATGAGGAAACCTTCATCCAAACAACCACCCCTTATGTTCCAAGGACTGAACCAACTCAGACCACAAATGATGAGGCTGATGATTATAATGATGAAGAAGACGAGGAAGGTGATGATGATGATACCGTTGGCAATGAGGGTAAGGTTCTAGGAGACGGAAATGATGACGATGATGATGAAAATGATGTCGGGTTCTATGTTGCAGCCATCAGACCTCCTCCTCCTAAAGGAGTAGTCGTCAACGAACCTAAATCAGGGGAGAGGACCTAAGAACCTTAGTAGCCTTCATACTCTGGAAAAGGCAAACATATAGCTATTGAGGTAAACCTGAATATCCTCTGTCTATCTGAAGGGGAGGGGGTGATGAGGTTATTTCATTAACCTCATTTTCACCACTTTGGTGTTTTTAGTATAAAGATCAATTAAGTCTATTGAGTCTTTTATTCTTTTCCTTGTATTTTTAGTTTTTTTAGAATTTGGTATGTGAATTATAATTCTTGATGAAAATTGGTATTTGAACCTCATTTATTCTACGAATTTTCTATGTTGGTTGTGATAAACGCTTTTGGAGTTTTGGATGGATCATGAGGGCCGATTATTGAAGTGGATTTGAGATGGTTTTTGGGCTCATGCAGGACTTGGGCCGAAATGGGAGGATTGTTTGATGATTGTTGGGCCAAACACAAGGGCCAGATTTTATTAAACTCATGATGGGCTTTTATGTTCTAATTGGGCTACATTAACTTACTTATTATTTTGGGTTTTATTTAGTGGACTTGGGACCTAAGCCCTTTTCCTTTTTGTATATATATGGTGCTAGTAGGAGGCATAAGGGATCCATCATTCTAGTTAGTTGTTTTCTCAAGTAGAGGAAATAATTCATTAGAAATACTTCTCTTGTCTAAATTTAGGTACTCATCTTTTGTTCCATCAAGAGGGTCGAACCCTCATATGTTCCAATGCAAGGAATTCCCTTTTAGTTAGCAAAGTGTTTTACTCACTAGTATCTTTCAAACTCTCCTCACTTTAAACACTTGCTCTCATTTCCATCTAGTAGAAGAAATTAGTATTACAAGTGAGTCATACACTAACTCATCACCATCTCATTTTCGGCCCTTCCCCTTGAAGTTCCTTATTAAGGGATGAATTTTGTGGCAAGTTACCCAAGATCAAGAAGTTTCTTTTTTATTGGTTTTACTTTGTTTATTGTTTTCTCATCTAAGTCACATCTCTCATTTCTTCTCTTGATACTTATATCCAAACACAAATCTATATTTTCACCTCATAATCATAAAAGAATCAAATTTATGTATAATGCATACACACTATTATAAACCAAAATTCCTTGTGATTATTAAGGTCAATATATGGTTTCCTCATTGAACAATCTATAATTTGCAAAACGAGGCTTAGCACGCAAGTTGCTGATATCCCCATCATAGTTGCTTTTTAGTCTTTTAATTTATGCAATTTACATTCTCACACTTCACTTTCTGCAATTTACTTTCTCGCACTTAATTTATTGTTGTTTAAATTCCATGCACTTTACTTCTTCTCGTCTCTTGAAATCGTTACTTGCGCTACAAGTTTCCCTTATTAAATTTTAGCACTTGCAAATTATTTTATGCATTTTCCATCTCCGTTATTTACATTACAAGTAATTACATCTTTTGTTAAAAGAAACCGAGCGATTATCGTTATTTAAACCAGATTATCAAATATTTCATTAAAATTACATTTAATTAATTGACGACTAAATATTTGTATTAAAATGTGTTAACTTTTCAGAAGTCACTTAAATATAAAATATGAGATAACATAAGTTTGCTATAATATATTTTTACCAGATTACTTGTTTTAACAAAGCTTTGCACCCTCTGCTTCTTTTTGTAACTGCTTTTAGTGGTTAATAAATCAAAACCCAACCAAAGTATTTCCTTTGAATTCACCATTTGAAACTAATTTTTACAAACCGGACTTTAAGAGAATTTTTTACACGATTCCCCGTGGATCGATATTCGGTACTTTGTACCATTATACTTGTTGAAAGCCAATAATAAATCAAGATGTCTACTTGCATTAATATCTATTTGTATGCATTTTGAGGTTGAGTAAAACCAACAACAAGTTTTTGGCACCGTTGCCTGGGAAGCACGTCAAAAGTTTTTCTTTCTAAAAGTAAAGTTTTTAAAAGCTAGGTTTTTACCACCTATTTAGAAAACTTGGTGTATGTCACGAGTGCGCCACGGTGAATTTTTTCACCTTGATCCTGACATCGAAAAAACTTTTAGAAACAAAAGAAGAGTGCAAAGGGCCACTACAACTCTAAACTTTTCTGAAATTTCTGAACCTGATCACAGATGGCTGAAGAAGTTGACAGAGGCATTAATGGTGAAGGACAAAATAATGAAATAAATCTTAAAGATGAAGAACAAAACATTTTCCGACTTGCAAATTCCAAAGACGGAGGAATTATGGCTTATGATATCCTTGTTTTAAAGCGGTTACATTTAGGGATACTTAAGCCAACAATTACTACCACTTAGTTTGAACTAAAGCCGATAATGTTGGATCCTAGATTTAATCTTATAACAATGATGTAAACAATAATAATAAGAAGAACAACGGAAGCAATATAGTTTAAATATCAAAGCAGATTCAATATCACAGTTTAATAAAAAGATGTATAAATCGTACTAGATCTTCTTTAGAATACCTTCAAATATATTAAAAGATGAATTTGATACAAGATTTATGAAAAGCACACATTTGTCAATGGAGTGATGGTCCTATTTATAAGACCATAAAATGAACAATGTACTATCCTGACATAAGAAGCATGCTTGAACAGTGTCTTATCTAAAAGGTAAGCTCAAGACATGCTTGAACAGTGACCTACTCTAAAAACTAAATCTTATCACTAATGACGTGTCATCTGTTCTTCTGTCAACACTTGTAAAACTCTTTAGCTTGTTCTTCAGAGAGAGTGTCTTCAAAACTCTGACATAGACCTCTGATGAAGCTATCTCTGATCTCTTCTTGGTAGAAGAGTCTATCTCTGAACTGACTTCAGAGCTAGACTTGGCTTTCTCTGCTGATGTCTCTGAAATTTATCAGAGGAAGACTTAAGATATTTTTAATACTTTTAAATTCAGAATTGAGGCTAATAAATAATGTTTCAGATGTTGCAAACTAACGACCAATATGTTGGTTTGCCATCTAAAGATCCTCGTTCTCATTTAAGATCTTTCATGTAAATCACAGACTCTTTCCTAGTTCCTGGTATGTCGGACAATGCTCTGAAACTTAAACTTTTTCCATGCTCACTGAGAGACAGAGCAAGGACTTGGTATAATTCTTTACAACCAGATTCTGTGACGACCTGGACCAAATGGCAGAAAAGTTATTAAAAAAATATTTTCCACCCACGAGGAATACTAAGTCCAGAAATGAAATTTGCAGTTTTAAACAAATGGATGGTGAGACAGTTCCTGATGCATGGGACAGGGACAAGAAGCTGTTAAGAAAATGCCCACACCATGGCATTCCATACTACATACAACTAGAGTCGTTTTACAATGGTCTAAACATTGTTGCAAAACAAATGCTAGATTCTACTGCAAGAGGTTCTTTCACTGCTAGTACCTACAAGGAAGGTTATGAGATACTTGAAGATATTTCCGATAGTAATGGACAATGGTCTGACCCACATGCAACTTTACCTAGGAAAACAATAGGGGTACATGAGGTTGATGCTTACACATCATTGACTGCACAACTTGCAAATATGGTTTCTTTAATTAAAAAGCTCACTGCCAATCAAGTTGTATAATCAAATACCACTACCTCTATTCCTACTGTCAACTCTGTACAATGTACTTACTGTGGTGGTGGTTATTATTTCGAGTATTGTCTTGGAAATCCTGAGCAAGTAAACTCTGTCAAATAACAATAAGAGTGGACCTTTTTCTCAAACTTACAATCCAGGATGGAGAAATCATCCTAATTTTTCTTGGAATAGTCCCAATATAAATCCACAATTGCCAATACTTCAAGGGCAATCAAACCATCAGTGACAACAGTACGGACATTCCAATTTTCAATCACAAGGATAGTCCAATTTTCATCCCAGTCACACCATAATTCTCAAAACAACCAGCAAACGAATTTTCAAAATAGCCAACCTCCTTTCCAACATAAACCTAACCAGCATGTTGAATCATCTACTTCTTTGGAAGATATGAAGAAAGGGTTTATGACCCAAACTCAGTCTTTAATCAAGCATCTTGAGACACAAATGGGTTTGATGGATTTGGATATTAGGAAAAGAGTAACAGATTTGTTGGGAATTAAAGAATTGCTTAAGTTTGGTTAATGCTGCTAGTACAACTGTTTACTACTGCTAGTAGTTAGTACTGCTGAAGTTAGTACTGCCTGATCAAAGTTAATATTGCTGAGCATAGTTACTATTGCTGGTAAAAATTAGTACTGCTCAAAGTGTTAATGCTGCTACAAATTTAATACTGCTTAAGAGATAATCAAGATACGTGCAGATCAAGACTGGAGATAATCATGGAAGGTTTGAAGATAATGATAGAAGAATGTACTGAAGATCTTTTATTTTTTGTAATTATCTTTTATTTTCAGTATATGTATAGACCTGTTGAGAATAGTTGAAAATATATCAAGAGTAGCAGATTATTCTGAGTTTTTTTGTTTTTGCTAGAGAGAATTAACCTCAAGGTTTAGAACCCTAGTTCTAGAGAAGTAGAATTCGTATTGGTGAGCCTGTTCATCAATATTGAGGTTTTGTTTGAAATCTTGTAACTTTAATCATTCTATAAAGTTTACAAGACTATGATTTCTGATTTACTGTTACATTGAGTATTGAATATTAAAGTGTTATTCCGCAACTTCTTTAATATTGTTTCTGAGTTCATTATTCTTGTTGAGAATTAGATCCTGACAAGGGGTATCAGAGCAAGTATTCTCAGAAACCTTCATTCATCATGGAAAACACAGTTGAATTAAACAGTACTCTTGTCTCAAAGGTTCCAATGCACAGATCTAATGAGTTTGACATGTGGAAGATAAGGATCAAGCAATACATTCTCCTCACAGATTACTCTATGTGGGACATCATTGAGAATGGACCATCTGATGAAGGAAAACTTGGTGCAGATGGAAAAAGAACACCACCAAAGACAGATGCAGAAAAGAAGATAAGGCAGACAGAGATGAAAGCCTTGAGCACACTGCTCTTGGCTATTTCCAATGAATATCAACACCAATTCTGCAATTGCACTGATGCACAGATGCTTTGGAATGCTCTAGAGAAAAGATTCTCTGGTACCAAAAGTACCAAGAGAAATCAGAAGGCAATACTAAAGCAATTGTATGAAAATTTTATGTCAACTAAGAATGAGTCCATGACTCAAACTTTTGACAGGTTTAACAAGCTGATTGGTGAACTAGCTACTATGGGAGTACAGATTGATCAAGAGGATGTAAACAGAAAGTTCTTAAGGTCCCTTAGAGATGAATGGACCATGTATACTGTTTCATTTAGACAGAATGAACAACTAGAAGAAAAAGAACTTGATGATCTGTACAATGACCTTAGAGTGTTTGAGTCTGAGGTGGAGGCAAAGAAGAAGCCTACTGGGTATGTTCATAATGCTTCACTCCTATCAGCATCAATTGATTCTACTGCTAACCCTGAATCAGTTAATGCTGCTAATGGAGTAAATCAAGAAAAAGGCACTGAATCTGTTTTTGAAGCCTTTCTTTCCAGCCCTGGAAACTCCTCTTTAATCAATGATGACTTGGAACAACTTCATCCTGATGATCTTGAAGAGATGGATATTAAATGGAAGATGGCCATGCTTTCTATGAGGGTGAAGAAGTTCATCAAGAGGACTGGGAGGAAAAACTTCTCTCAAAGAAGAGAAGATGGAGCAGGCTTTGACAAGTCAAAGGTGGAGTGCTATAAGTGTCATCAAAAGGGACACTTTGCCAGGGAATGCAGAAGTGGAGTGTCTCACAACAACCACCAACAAGCTCAGACTGGAAGCTTCAACCAGAACATAAACTCTGCTCAAGCCCTTGTTTCTCAACAAGGAATGGGGTTTGACTGGAGTGATCAAGCAGAAGAGGCTATTCAAAATCAAGCTCTCATGGCAGAGGTATCTGATCTCTCAACTGAGGTACTTTCTAATCTCTGTTCTCAAACTTGCATTGACACTGTTAAAAGGTACATGAATCACAACCAGAATATGAGTGATGACCTTAAGAGATTAGAAAAAGATATAAAAGACTATGTGAGAATTGTTGAGAGGTTTGAGGAACAGATTAAAGGTTTCCAAGCCAATGAACTCCAACACACATATGATACTAATTACTGGAAGTGGGAGAAGAATGATCTAGAAATCCAACTGACAAAGTCCAAGGAGGAGAATGAAAAGTTGAGAGGAGAGCTAGCCAAAGTTAAGCTAGATGTGGAAAAGTTTTCCAATGCTTCTAAAGCAATGGACTCTTTACTACAAACTTAGTTTCATGACAAACCGAGAAGAGGAATTGGGTATAATACCACACCACCACTATATAACAACAACTACATTCCTCCTATATCAGACTTACTAGAGACCAAGGACAGGAAGGACTTGCCTGAGGGAGCCACTGATATAGATCCCTTAGATGGAGTAGTTGTTGAGGACAAGACTGAGAAAGAAGCTGGTAAGAGTAAGAAGAACAATGTGAGTGGTGAGATTCCTCTAGAGAATCACATTATTACCAATGAGGGTTGTGGAAAGATTTGGGTAAAATCTAAGGACATAGAGAAGACTGAGGGAAAGTTTAAGAAGGTCCATTACAAGCAGACCACAGTTGTGAATCCTGTTTCTTGCAAATAGTGTGCTTGTAAGGAGTCTGAGCCAGTGGTAAAAGTGATGTAACAAAAGGTAAGATGACCTTTGAGGATGTTTTCTATGTTGAGCAGTTAAGGTACAACCTGTTAAGTGTATCACAGGTTTGTGACAAAAAACATAGTATATTGTTCACAGATACATAATGCATTATCCTTGCTCCTGGATTCAAGGTAGTTGATGAAAAGATGATACTACTAAGAACTCCCAGAAAGGATAATGTCTATTGTTTGGATATGGAAAGTGTTTCAACTGATTCAATCCTAAACTGTCTTGTTTCAAAAGCATCTTTGGATGAATCATCACTTTGGCACAGAAGGATGTGTCACATGAACTTCAAGACAATGAATAAACTTGTTAAAAACAACCTTGTAAGAGGTTTGCCTTCAAAAGTCTTTTCATGTGATGATCATTGTGTTGCCTGTCTCAAAGGCTAACAACACAAAACTTCTCATAAGTCCAAAGAGTTGAACACAATCTCAAATTCTCTTCAGTTCAGTTGTTGCATATGGATCTGTTTGTACCTACAAATGTTATGAGTATAGGTAAGAAATTATACTGCTAGTTAGTTAATACTGCTAGTGGTTAATACTGCTCTCACTTAATACTGCTAGTTAGTTAATACTACTAGTGGTTAATACTGCTCTCAGTTAATACTGCTAGTTAGTTAATATTGCTCTAAGTTAGTACTGCTTCTTTCCCGAATCGTATAAATACCCTTTTTGCCCGCCTAAAAGCTCATAACGACTCTTTGAATACTGTTCATCTTCTCTCTAACCCTTTTTCTCTCAAGCACCTAGTAAGTTTCAGGCAAGAACACTCAAGCTCGATGGCATCCATAGAGTTCATTGATGAGCACAACGAAATCGCAATGCTTCAAAAGCCGAAGCAGGCTGATGGATTTCACCAGATAGTCGATTTTCTCAAGACAAGCCATATCGAGTATGCTCTTACAGTGTCGCCATCCATCTACATTAAGCACCAGAAACAATTTTGGTCCAATGCCACCATTGTTACTGAAAATAGTGTGCAAGTGATCAAGACAAGGGTGTGTGACAAACCCTTGACAGTTTCTGAAGAAGTTATTCGCATCAGTCTACGTCTAGACGATGCTTCAGGTATCTCATCTATCTCTAATGATGAACTGTTTTCCACTCTAACTAGAATGGGGTATGGAGGCCCATTGGGTGTTTTCAAGTTCTCAAAAGCCAAATTTTCTCCCCAATGGCGTTTCTTTGTCCATACCCTGATGCACTGTATTTCCAGAAAGACTACTGGATGGAGTGAGTTCAGTAGTACCATTGCTTATGCTTTGGTCTGCTTGGCCACTGCCAGAAAGTACAATTTTTCTAAAATAATTTTCAATGACCTTGTGTCAAACTTGGGAAACAAAAAGAATTTTTATATGTACCCAAGATTTGTCCAGGCAGTTATAACCAATGAATTGACGGATATGCCTCAATTTGATGAGGTATATGTACCAAAAATCCCCAAGGGTAAGGTCTTTTCAAATATGAAGAGATCCGCCTTGGACTCGGAAGGAGTTGACACCCCATTGTTCTCTACAATGATGGTGGTGTCCCACAATCAAGAAGGTATGGCTTCAGGGTCAAGGCCCTCATTAGACCATCCCACTGAAAGCCAATCTCAACCTTCAATCAGTATATCAATCCCACAGTCCCTTCTTCAAAAACCAACTTCACCAATCACCAATACGTACATGAGGAAAAAGGTAAAGAAGGCTCCTTCCCTTCTTGTACCTTCACCCACAGAGCCTTTAAGCCCTCTAATGGAGAATTCTCCATTAGAGAATATCTATAGGGAAACCACAGGGGTGTCTCCCAACCCCAAGGAGGTGCTCACTGAGGAGATGCATGAGCATATGGGTGCAAAGGCTGCTACTACTCCTGCTAGCACAGAGGAGGCCAACGGTAACATCAATAAGACCTTCCCCATGGCAACTTTGGGTGAGCAATCATCCAAAGGTCCCAGGTGCCAAGAAACCAAGGGGGTGGAGGGTGCTTCTGCTAGGCAGAAGACTTCCACTACAAAAAGATCCAATGATTCTCCAAAGGTGGTAAACACACCAAAAGGAGGTGAGGACAGATATGATTACAATGAATTGATGGAAACTATGGGCAACATTAATATGGATGTTATCAAACAAGGCAAATACATAGAAGAGATGAAATTGGTAATTCTGTCTCAACAAGTACAGATTACCAAACTGAAGAAAATGGTTACAAGATTGGTGCACAAGAAGAGGAGAAGGCCATTTGTGTTGAAGAAGAGGAAAAATGCTAATGATGCTTTCAACAAGGGGGAGAATCAAGAGGCTGAAGCAGAGAAGGAAAGTACATCTGGGATGAGATTTGATTTTGAGGGGGAGAAAGAAACAGAAACAGAACCTCAAGTAGCAGAAACATATGAGGTTCAAGCAGCAGCAGTAACAGAACAGGTAGCAGCAATAACAGGGCTATCTGTTGAAGAGTTAGAAATTGCAGAAACTTTGGTAAAAGCCAAGAATGACACTCCCAAGGCTACTCAAAAGGCCAAGGGATTGGTCATTAAAGAAGGAGGCCTTGAAAAGAAAAGAAAAGAAAGAAGTGAGGCAGGTTTGAAGGATGCAAAGGGAAAAGCTAAAATGGTTGAATCTGAACAACCCTTAAAGAAGAAGAACCAGATAGAATTAGATGCAGAAGTAGCAAAGCAGCTTCAAGCAGAGATGGAAAGGGAGGAACAACTCCAATCTGAAAAGGACAAAGAACTTGCACTGGAGATGGCTAAAAGTCTAAATGAAGAGTATCAAAAGAGCATGCAAACTACAGCTGAGGCCAAGAAGAGATCAGTGACAGTTTTCAAGCAAAGAATGCCAGTCAAGAAGCAGAAAAGACAACCTTCTAAGACCTTTTTGGCGAATCAGGAAAGGAGAAAAATGATAAACTTCCTGAAAGGCTCAATTAGTGTCAAAGAAGAGATGTTCACCAACATGGCATACAACAAGGTTGATGAGCTATACAAGAAGGAAATGGCTAAGCTTCAAGGGGACTCTTCTCAAAGGGAAGAAGATGAAAGAAGGATGAAGGAGAGACATGATCTCAACATCCAACAACCATTCCCTGAGGAAGTCACTCCTACTAAAGAAAAGGCTGAAGACACTAAAGAAGAAAATATTGCTGTAGAAGCCAAATCTGCAAAAAGAGTAAAGACCATAGCCTCCAAGAAACAATTCAAGAAGCCTAGGATTGAAGAAGCAGAAAAAGAGGAAAAACCTTCAGTTACACCTTCAGCAGAATCTGTGCAGAACCCAGAGCAGTTCAATAAGCAATCTGATGAGCATGTGGGTCTTTATATGACTGTAATTGAACCAGTACAGGATGTTCCCATATCTGTAAAAGCACCAGAAGTTATATTTTGGGATATTCTGAGGGACAACAGAAAGGAGTACTTCAGACTGAAAAGATTTGGGGATGTATTTGAAGTATATTCAACTTGGGGGAAAGTAATCAAAAGTTGCTCGAGAGTTGACCTAGAAGAAATGCATAAGGTGGGAATGAAGCTTTATGAGCATGTTTTGAAAGGAACTGAACAAAATCACCTCAAGATTGCACTGGAATATTTGAGTATGATGTTTGAACCAGAAAAGGTGGTGCACAGGATAAAAGATTTGCATCATAAGTATGTGTTTAAGAAGATAGATAAGTGGATACTCTTTGAAAATTGTGGTGTATACATGATCACAATAGATAAATGTTATCATGAATACTACCTGGTGGACAAAGTATACGATCATAGCAAGGAGAAGTTGAATGGGATGCTAAAAGCTAAGCTAGTGTGTGCAAAGGAATCAGAAATGGCCAGAATTGTGGTAAGAAGGACGATTAATCAAAGTTTGGGTCTGGATCCAAATTTAGGCAACAAAGTTGTAGTGTTGAAAGCATCTTGAAGAACATAATTGAAGAACTTGACTTCTCTTCCTAAAAGTCAAGGTAGGGGGAGATTGTTGGGAATTAAAGAATTGCTTAAGTTTGGTTAATGCTGCTAGTACAACTGTTTACTACTGCTACTAGTTAGTACTGCTGAAGTTAGTACTGCCTGATCAAAGTTAATACTGCTGAGCACAGTTACTATTGCTGGTGAAAATTAGTACTGCTGAAAGTGTTAATGCTGCTACAAAGTTAATACTGCTTAAGAGATAATCAAGATACGTGCAGATCAAGATTGGAGATAATCATGGAAGGTTTGAAGATAATGATAGAAGAATATACTGAAGATCTTTTATTTTCAGTATATGTATAGACCTGTTGAGAATAGTTGAAAATATATCAAGAGTAGCAGATTATTCTGAGTTTTTTTGTTTTTGCTAGAGAGAATTAACCTCAAGGTTTAGAACCCTAGTTCTAGAGAAGTAGAATTCGTATTGGTGAGCATGTTCATCAATATTGAGGTTTTGTTTGAAATCTTGTAACTTTAATCATTCTATAAAGTTTACAAGACTGTGATTTCTGATTCACTGTTACATTGAGTATTGAATATTAAAGTGTTATTCCGCAACTTCTTTAATATTGTTTCTGAGTTCATTATTCTTGTTGGGAACTAAAGAATTGATTAAGTATGATTAATGTTGCCAGCATAACTGATTACTACTGCTAGTAGATTTAATACTGCTTGACAAGTTAGTACTGCTACTTCAATAGTTAGTGCTGCTTGGAGAGTTAGTACTGCTAGTAGTTAGTACTGCTAAGGAATTAATACTGCTGAGCACAGTTACTACTTCTGAAGAAGATTAAGACTACTCAGAGTGTTAATACTGCTACAAATTAATACTGCTTAAGAGATAATCAAGATACGTGCAGATCAAGAATGAAGATAATCATGGAAGGTTTGGAGATAACTATGGAAGATTATACTGAAAATCTTTTATATTTTGTAATTATCTTTTATTTTCAGTATATGTATAGAATTAGTTAGAATAGTTTAAAAAGTAATTTTTTTTATTCTGAGTTTTTGCTTTCATAGAGAGAATCAACCTCAAGGTTTAGAACCCTAGTTCTAGAGAAGTAGAATTCGTATTGGTGAGCCTGTTCATCAATATTGAGGTTGTGTGTGAAATCTTGTAGCTTTAAATCATTAAATAAAGTTTACAATTTGTGATTTCTGATTCACTGTTTCATTGATCTTTGAATATTAAAGTGTTATTCCGCAAACTTCTTTAATATTGTTTCTGAGTGTTTATTCTTGTTAAATATTGAGATCCTGACAAGTGGTATCAGAGCAAGTATTCTCAGAAACCTTCATTCATCATGGAAAACACAGTTGAATTAAACAGTACTCTTGTCTCAAAGGTTCCAATGCTCAGATCTAATGAGTTTGACATGTGGAAGATAAGGATCAAGGAATACATTCTCCTCACAGATTACTCTATGTGGGACATCATTGAGAATGGACCATCTGATGAAGGAAAAATTGGTGCAGATGGAAAAAGAACACCACCAAAGACAGATGCAAAAAAGAAGATAAGGCAGACAGAGATGAAAGCCTTGAGCACACTGCTCTTGGCTATTCCCAATGAATATCAACACCAATTCTGCAATTGCACTGATGCACAGATGCTTTGGAATGCTCTAGAGAAAAGATTCTCTGGTACCAAAAGTACCAAGAGAAATCAGAAGGCAATACTGAAGCAATTGTATGAAAATTTTATGTCAACTAAGAATGAGTCCATGACTCAAACTTTTGACAGGTTTAACAAGCTGATTGGTGAACTAGCTACTATGGGAGTACAGATTGATCAAGATGATGTAAACAGAAAGTTCTTAAGGTCCCTTGGAGATAAATGGACCATGTATACTGTTTCATTCAGACAGAATGAACAACTAGAAGAAAAAGAACTTGATGATCTGTACAATGACCTTAGAGTGTTTGAATCTGAGGTGGAGGCAAAGAAGAAGCCTTCTGGATATGTTCATAATGTTGCACTCCTATCAGCATCAATTGATTCTACTGCTAACCCTGAATCGGTTAATGCTACTAATGGAGCAAATCAAGAAAAAGGCACTGAATCTGTTTTTGAATCCTTTCTGTCTAGCCATGGAAACTCTTCTTTAATCAATGATGACTTGGAACAACTTCATCCTGATGATCTTGAAGAGATGGATATTAAATGGCAAATGGCCATGCTTTCCATGAGGGTAAAGAAGTTCATCAAGAGGACTGGGAGGAATAACTTCTCCCAAAGAAGAGAAGATGGAGTAGGTTTTGACAAGTCAAAGGTAGAATGCTATAAATTTCATATGAAGGGACACTTTGCCAGGGAATGCAGAAGTGGAGTGTCTCATAATAACCACCAACAAGCCCAGACTGGTAGCCTCAACCAGAACAGAAACTCTGCTCAAGCCCTTGTTTCTCAACAAGGAATGGGGTTTGACTGGAGTGATCAAGCAGAAGAGGCTATTCAAAATCAAGCTCTCATGGCAGAGGTATCTGATCTCCCAACTGAGGTAAGTTCTAATCTCTGTTCTAAAACCTGCATAGACACTATTAAAAGGTACAGGCATCACAACCAGAATATGAGTGATGACCTTAAGAGGTTAGCAAAAGATATAAAAGAGTATGTGAGAATTGTTGAGAGGTTTGAGGAACAAATTAAAGGTTTCCAAGCCAATGAACTTCAACACTCATATGACACAAACTACTGGAAGTGGGAGAAAAAGGATCTAGAACTCCAACTGACAAAGTCTAAAGAGGAGAGTGAAAAGTTGAGAGGGGAGCTAGCCAAAGTTAAGCTAGATGTAGAAAAGTTTTCCAATGCTTCTAAAGCAATGGAATCTTTACTACAAACTCAGATTTATGACAAGCTGAGAAGAGGAATTGGGTACAATACCACACCACCACCATACAACAACAACTACATCCCTCCTACATCAGACTTGCTAGAAACCAAAGATAGGAAGGACTTGCCTGAGGGAGCTAATGAGATAGATCCCTTAGATGAAGTAGTTGTTGAGGACAAAACTGAGAAAGAAGTTGGTAAGGGTAAGGATGAGATTCCTCTAGAGAATCACATTATTACCAATGAGGGTTGTGGAAAGATTTGGGTAAAATCTAAGGACATAGAGAAGACTGAGGGAAAGTCTAGTAAGGTCCATTACAAGCAGACCACAGTTGTGAATCCTGTTCCTTGCAAACAGTGTGCTTGTACTAAATCTGAGCCCCTAAATCATGATAAAAGGAGGGGTAATCAAAGAAACTGGAATAATCAGTGGGCACAAAAACAAGGGATTGATCTGAGTAAAATAAATAGACCAAAACCTTATTTTATTTGTGGAAAGCTCAATCATATTGCTAAATACTGTTATTTCAATCCTATGAACCAAATGATGAATTTTCAAAGATCTGTGCAAAAAACCCTTTGGTTATAGGAAGAATGAAAGGAACCATGTGGCTAAGAAATCTATTAAATCTAAAAGCCACATGAAGAAAAAGACTGTTGAGGAGAGTGTCAAGATGTGGATTCCTAAAAGCACTAGGAGTGTTAGTACTACTACCACAAATAGTACTGCTGACAATGATAGTGCTGCTAGAAGCAATACTACTGCTACCAATGTTAGTGCTGCTAAGAGTATTAGTACTGCTAAAACTAACATTGTCAGTACTTCTTCTAATGTTAATACTGCTAACTCTGTTAGTACTTCTAACAAGGTTAGTACTGCTAAACCTGTTAGTACTGCTAACTATGTTAGTACTTCTAAGGTTAGTACTGCTTCTAATGTTTGTGCTGCTAAACCAATCATCTTGACAAAGTACTCTAGTAAAGAGTGCTCTGAGTTTAAAAATCTCATCAAAAAGGAATGTAAATACTTTGATGAGAAAGGGAGACCCAAGACCACTTTGGCTTGGGTTCCCAATCAAAACTAATTGTTTTTATCTTATGTGTAGGGCAACCAGCAGCTCAAGGGGAAGAACATCTGGCATGTTGATAGTGGTTGCTCTAGGCACATGACAGGGAACATGTCTTATCTCAAGAATTTCAAGAAAATTGATGGTGGACATGTTACCTTTGGAAATACTATAGATGGAGGTAAGATCAGTGGTAAGGGTGATGTAACCAAAGGTAAAATGACCTTTGAAGATGTATTCTATGTTGAGCAATTAAGGTACAACCTGTTAAGTGTATCACAGGTTTGTGACAAAAAGCGTAGTATATTATTTTCTGATTCTGAATGCATTATCCTTGCTCCTAGATTCAAGGTATTTGATGAAAAGATGATACTACTAAGAACTCCCAGAAAGGATAATGTCTATTGCTTAGATATGGAAAATGTTTCAACTGATTCATCCCTAAACTGTTTTGTTTCAAAAGCATCTTTGGATGAATCATCACTTTGGCACAGAAGGATGTGTCACATGAACTTTAAAAATATGAACAAACTTGTTAAAAACAACCTTGTAAGAGGTTTACCTTCAAAAGTCTTTTCATGTGATGATCATTGTGTTGCCTGTCTCAAAGGCAAACAACACAAAACTTCTCATAAGTCCAAAGAGTTGAACACTATCTCTAATTCTCTTCAGTTGTTGCATATGGATCTGTTTGGGCCTACAAATGTTATGAGTATAGGTAAGAAATCATACTGCTTAGTTATTGTTGATGATTACTCTAGATTTACTTGGGTATATTTTCTAAGGACTAAGGATGAGACAAGTGGACTAATCAAATCCTTTATTCTAAGAATTGAAAACCTAACAAATCAAAAAGTAAAAGTCAATAGGTCAGACAATGGTACTGAATTTAAAAATCATGACCTAAACACCTTTTGTGAGGAAAAAGGAACTGAGAGGCAATAAAGTGCTCCTAGGACTCCACAACAAAATGGTGTTGCTGAGAGAAGGAATAGGACACTGATTGAGGCTGCTAGATCTCTGTTAGCTGATTCAAAACTTCCAATTACTTTCTGGGCTGAAGCAGTTAATACTGCTTGTTATGTCCAAAACAGAGTTCTAGTAGTGAAGCCTAAAAACAAGGCACCATATGAGCTTTTAAAATAAAAGAAAACCATTTATTGGATTTTTCAAACCTTTTGGGTGTCCTTGTACCATTCTCAATACCAAAACTCACTTAGGAAAGTTTGATAGCAAGGCAGATGATGGTTTTCTTGTTGGTTAGTCATCTCAGAGTAAGGCTTACAGAGTATTTATTTTTTCTTCTAGAATAATTGAGGAAAGTGACAATGTCAAATGCAATGAGAACACACCAAATCCTATTGGTTCAGGTCCTCAGTGGTTGTTTGACATTGATTCACTAACTAACTCTTTGGGTGTCAGTAGTGATGATCATGCAGGTTCAGGAAGTGGAGGATCAGGGGATGAACAAGTACAAGTACAAGACATTATTCCTCAGTCTGTGATCTTTCCCATACCTACAATGGAACCTGTTGATTTCTGTTAAAAAGAGACTATGACTGAACCAATTCAGAGTGAAGAAGAAAGAAGAGATGAGGAGAATCAAGTGCATGAAGAGCCAGAAGCAGCTAATGAGATCACCTCAACTGACTTAAATGAGTCCAATCTAGAAGTGGGAATCAATGAAGAACCTAGTCATCAGACTAAAATTCAAAAGAACCATCCTCTAGAGCTGGTCATAGGAGACATCTCTTCTCATATGATAACAAGGAATCAAAGCAGACTTCAAGAGCTGCAGGATCAGCAACACACAGTACTCTCTTGATTTCTATCTCAGATTGAGCCTAAGAAGGTTTTTGATGCAATGAAAGACTCCAGTTGGATAGAAGCTATGCAAGAAGAGTTACTGCAGTTCAAATTGCAAGAAGTTTGGGACTTGGTAGACCTTCCAAAAGGTCATAGAGCTATTGGCACCAAATGGATTTTCAGGAATAAAAAGGATGAGAGAGGAATTGTGATCAGGAACAAAGCAAGGCTTGTGGCACAAGGGTACACTCAGGAAGAAGGCATAGATTATGAAGAAGTGTTTGCCCCAGTTGCAAGGGTAGAGGCAATTAGGCTATTTCTAGCCTATGCCTCATACATGAAGTTCAAGGTATATCAAATGGATGTGAAAAGTGCCTTTCTATATGGTACAATTGATGAAGAAGTATATGTCTGTCAGCCCCCTGGATTTGAAAATCCATTATATCCTGACAGAGTATACAAACTGAAGAAAACACTTTATGGTCTACATCAAGCCCCAAGAGCATGGTATGATACTCTGTCTACCTATCTCTTAGAAAATGGGTTTGAAAGGGGAATAATTGACAAGACCCTCTTCATTAAAAGGAGTAAGAAGGACATCCTACTTGTTCAGATCTATGTGGATGACATCATCTTTGGATCTACACAAAATCAGATGTGTAGAGACTTTGAAAAGTTGATGCACAAGAGCTTTAAAATGAGTTCAATGGGTGAACTAACCTTCTTCCTTGGGCTTCATGTGAAACAGCAGAAAGATGGGATCTTTATAAGTCAATCAAAGTATGTGAAAGACATTCTGGATAAGTATGGTTTAACAGACTCAAAGCCAGCAAGCACACCTATGGAGACTCATAAACAGATCACTGCTGATCTTAAGGGGGAGGATGTTGATGTCCATCTATATAGATCAATGATTGGATCTCTCATGTATCTCACATCCTCAAGACCAAACATCATGTTTCCAGTGTGTCTGTGTGCCAGATTCTAAGTCAAGCCAAAACAATCACATCTTCAAGCTGTTAAGAGGATTTTCAGATACTTAAGAGGGCAACCTAGATTAGGTCTTTGGTATCCTTATGAATCCAACTTTGACTTGATTGCATATTCAAACAGTGACTTGGGTGGTGCTAATATGGATAGAAAGTCTACTTCAGGTGGATGTCAGCTTTTGGGTGCAAGACTAGTATCTTGGCAGTGTAAGAAGCAAACCACAGTGTCCTTATCTACAACAGAAGCTGAGTACATTGCTGCTGCAAGTTGCTGCTCTCAGGTTCTATGGATTCAGAATCAGATGCTGGACTATGGGGTAACCTTTCTTCACACTCCAATCTTTATTGACAATAGCAGTGCTATAAGAATTGTTAACAATCCAGTCAAGCACTCCAAAACAAAGCACATTGAGATCAGGTATCACTTTATTAGAGATTGTAATGAAAAGAAGCTTATTCAAGTTGCTAAAGTTCATACTGACAACCAGTTTGCTGATCTATTCACTAAAGCTTTTGATGTGGGTAGATTCACCTTCTTGGTCACAAGTGTGGGCATGATCAACTCTGAATGAGCTCATGTTTAAAAAGTGATTGTATACCTGTTATTTGGTTGTTTTTCGTTGTTACTAATCATCTTTCTCAGGAAGTAAATTGCCTTGTTCAGACCAAATCAAGCTTCAATAGTGTAAGTGTAGTTAATGCTGCCAGAGTTAGTTAATACTGCTAGTGGTTAATACTGCTCTTTGTTACTACTGCTAGTTAGTTAATACTGCTAGTGGTTAATACTGCTCTCAGTTAATACTGCTAGTTCATTAATACTGCTAGTGGTTAATACTGCTCTCAGTTAATACTGCTAGTTCATTAATACTGCTAGTGGTTAATACTGCTCTCAGTTAATACTGCTAGTTAGTTAATACTGCTCTGAGTTAATACTGCTTATGTCCCGAATTGTATAAATACCTTTTTTGCCCGCCTAAAAGTTCATAACGACTCTTTGATTACTATTCATCTGCTCTCTAACCCTTTTTCTCTCAAGCACCTCGTAAGTTACAGACAAGAACTCTCAAGCTCAATGGCATCCATGGCGTTCATTGATGAGCACAACGAAATCGCAATGCTTCAAAATCCGAAGCAGGCTGATGGATTTCACCAGATAGTAGATTTTCTGAAGTCCAGCCATATCGCTCATGCTCTTACAGTGTCTCCAACAATCTACATAGAGCACCAGAGACAATTTTGGGCGAATGCCACTACTGTTACAGAAAATGGTGTGCAGTTAATCCAGACAAGGGTGTGTGACAAACCCTTGTCAGTTTCTGAAGAGGTGATTCGCATCTGTCTACAACTAGACGATGCTGCAGGTATTACCTCTATTCCTAATGAGGACTTGTTCTCCAATCTTTCAAGAATGGGGTATGGAGGACAATTGGGTGTTTTCAAATTCTCAAAAGCTAAATTTTATACCCAATGGCGTTTTCTTGTTCATACCCTTATGCATTGTATTTCCAAAAAGACTACTGGCTGGAGTGAGTTCAGTAGTACCATTGCTTATGCTTTGGTCTGCTTGGCCACTGCCAGAAAGTACAAATTTTCAAAAATGATTTTTAATGACCTTGTGTCAAACTTGGGAAACAAAAAGAAGTTTTATATGTACCCAAGATTTGTACAGGTAGTTATAACCAATGAATTGACAGATATGCCTCAATTTGATGAGGTATATGTACCCAAAATCCCCAAAGGTAAGGTCTTTTCAAATATGAAGTGATCTTCATTGGACTCGAAAGGAGTTGACACCCCATTGTTCTCTACAATGATGGTGGTGTCCCACAATGAAGAAGGTATGGCTTCAGGGTCAAGGCCCTCATTAGACCATCCCACTGAAAGCCAATCCCAACCTTCAATCAACATATCAATCACTCAGTCCCTTCTTCAAAAACCATCTTCTCCAATCACCAACACTTACATCAGGAAAAAGGTAAAGAAGGCTCCTTCTTTTCTTGTACCTTCACCCTCAAAGCCTTTAAGCCCTCTAATGGAGAATTCTCCATTAGAGAATATCTATAGGGGAACCACAGGGGTGTCTCCCAACCCCAAGGAGGTGCTCACTGAGGAGATGTTTGAGCATATGCGTGAGCAGGCTGCCACTACTCCTGCTAGCACAGAGGAGGACAGTGGTAACATCAATAAGACCTCCCCCATGGAAACTTTGAATGAGCAATCATTCAAAGGTCCCAGGTGCCAAGAAACCAAGGGGGTGGAAGGTGCTTCTGCTAGGCAGACGACTTCCACTACTAAATGTTCCAATGATCCTTCAAAAGGGGTTAACACTCCTGGAGAAGGTGAGGATAGATATGACTATTATGAATTGATTTCTGCAATGTCCAAAATGGCCACTGAATTGGATTCTCAGAAGCAGGTTGTAAATGAGCTAAAGAAAGTCATCATCAACCAACAAGAAGAGATCAGCAGCCTAAAGAAGTTGGTTCAGAAAGTGGTTCACAAGAAGAAGAAACAAAGATTTGTACTAAGAAGAAGGAAACCAGTTAATGATGCTCCCAAAAAGGGGGAGTCAGAAGCTGAGATCAACCTGGAGAGGGAGATACATGGAGTTGAGGGGGAGATTGATGTTCAAACTGAAACAGGGTCAGTGTTTGAAGCAGCAGTAACAGAAACAGCAGCAGATATAGTTAATGTTGCTGAAACAATAGAAGTAGTAGAAATTGTTAAAGAGGTATTATCTGACCTTGTTAACAAAAATCTGGAAGAATTTGAGATAGCTGAATCTCTTATCAAGGCTAAACATGAAACTCCCAAGGTCACTTCAAAGGCCAAAGGAGTTATCATCAAAGAAAAGGATGAAATGATCAAGAAAGCAAGTGTTGAGAAGGTGGTAAGCAAAGACAAAGGAAAAGCAAAGATAGTGGAATCTGACCAACCTCTTAAAAGGTAAAAGATGATTGAGTCAGATGAAGCTTTGGCTAAGAAGATTCAAGCTGAACTTGAACAAGCAGAATCAACTCAAGTGGAAAAAGATAGAGAGATGGCTAAGGCTCTAGCTGCAGAGTTAAATGAAGTTTATCAACAGAGTTTGGCAACTGAGATAGCAAAGAAGAAAGCTACAACTCTAAAGAAGTCTGGAATGATCAGAATGGGTACAAGGAAGAGACAACCTTCACAGACCTTCCTTGGCACTCAAGAGAGAAAGAAGATGATTACTTTTCTCAAAGGTGTTGTGGGAGTTAAAAAGGAAATGTTCACAAAGATGTCTTTTGAACAAATCAAAGGTTTGTATGAAGCTGAGATGACCAAGTTACAAGGAAATGACAGAGCAAGAGTTAAAGCAGAAAAGAAGATGAAAGAAAGACATGATCTTCAAATTCAAAAACCTTTCCCTGATGAGCAAGAATCACCAAGGAAGGAAGCTACTCTGGGTGATAGTTTGAGGAAGTTAAAAAGAACTAAAATGATGGCAAGAAGAAAACCAGCTAAGAAACCTAGAGTGGAAGAAGCTGAGAAAGATCTGAAAGAAGTTGAAGAAGAAGGACCATCTAAATCTTTTGAACAGGAAGCTCAAACTCAAGAAACACCATCAAGTACTTATGATGTAAATTTATACATGGTGGTAATGGAGAAAGTACCTGATCCTATAACTGCAGAACCAGTTGGTGTTAAGCCTCCTAAAATTATTCACTGGGATACTATGGAAGTTGATGGAAAGGAGTACATCAGGTTGAAGAGGAAGGATGATAAATTTGAAGTGTATCCTACTTGGGCAAAGATAGTAAGAGTATGCTCCAGATCTGACTTAGAGGAAATGTTTGAGGTGGGGATGAAACTATATGTTGACAAGCTGAAAGCTCCAGGGATACCAGTTACAAAGCTTGTGATGGAATATCTCTGCATGTTGATCAAACCAGAAGAAGTTCAGCATGCCATCATAAATGTGTTCAAAACCATCAACAACTGGACTTTATATGAAAGAAGTGGAGTGTATGCACTAGCAATGGATAAAAGTCATTTTGAATACTTTCTTGTGGATAGAGTCTACAACCATAGCAGGTTAAAGCTGCATGCTATGTTGAAGAAGAAGCTTGGTTGTGCACCAGATTCAGCTATGGCAAGATATTTGATTCAGAGGATTATCAATCAAAGTTTAGGACTGAATCCTGATATAAGTGTATGAGAAATGAAGTTTTGGGAGCATATGAAGAACTTGACTTCTCTTCCTAAAAGTCAAGTTAGGGGGAGATTGTTGGGAATTAAAGAATTGATTAAGTATGATTAATGTTGCTAGCATAACTGATTACTACTGCTAGTAGATTTAATACTGCTTGACAAGTTAGTACTGCTTGGAGAGTTAGTACTGCTAGTAGTTAGTACTGCTAAGGAATTAATACTGCTGAACACAGTTACTACTGCTGAAGAAGATTAATACTGCTCAGAGTGTTAATACTGCTACAACTTAATGCTGCTTAAGAGATAATCAAGATACGTGCAAATCAAGACTGAAGATAATCATGGAAGGTTTGGAGATAACTATGGAAGATTATACTGAAGATATTTTATATTTTGTAATTATTTTTTATTTTCAGTATATGTATAGAATTAGTTAGAATAGTTTAAAAAGTAAATTTTTTTATTCTGAGTTTTTGCTTTCATAGAGAGAATCAACCTCAAGGTTTAGAACCCTAGTTCTAGAGAAGTAGAATTCGTATTGGTAAGCCTGTTCATCAATATTGAGGTTGTGTGTGAAATCTTGTAGCTTTAAATCATTAAATAAAGTTTACAATTTGTGATTTCTGATTCACTATTTCATTGATCTTTGAATATTAAAGTGTTATTCCGCAAACTTCTTTAATATTGTTTCTGAGTGTTTATTCTTGTTAAATATTGAGATCCTGACAATTCTTGTTGAGAATTAGATCCTGACAAGATTCTCTACCTAGTGATATAGAGATACCTCAAAGGGTCGAAAAAGAGCATGTTAAAGTTGTAACTTTGAGGAATGGAAAAAATTTACCAGAAAACACATTAAAAGAGTTAGAAAAACTAAACAAAGCAGAGCCTAAAAGGAATCCCACATCATCAACTTCTATCACAGTGCCTTTAGAACAGCCTTGTGACACAAATGGGCCTAAAAGCAAGGTTGGGCCCATTAATACCACACCCATTCCAAGGAGGTCAGACTTCCCGACATTATTTCCAAAGGAAACCCAAGAAAATCCAGAAGCCTAAGGAAATAACTGTTGTGATTGTGTCACAATCTGGTGACAGTCCCAAAGTTTTTTGTGACACCAGACCTTTAGAATCAGTTAAGGTCAAACCATCCACTGAAGTAGAACCAATTTTACAACTACTTCCAACACCTACACTTCAAAAGGCTACATCTCCTACTCCAGTCCCTCCCTATATTCCTTATCCCCAGAGATTAAGGAATCAAAGGGAGGAGTTGAAATTTAAAAAGTTTCTTGATATTTTTAAATAGTTGCATATCAATATACCTTTGGTGGAAACTATTGAACAAATTTCATGTTATGTAAAGTTTCTCAAAGACATTTTGAGCAAAAAGAAAAAGTTGAGTAAGTATGAGACTGTAGCTCTCACTGAAGGTTGTAGTGCTTTGCTGTCCAGTAAGATCCCTCCTAAGATGAAAGATCCAGGAAGTTTTACAATCTTATGTTCAATAGGAAGAAAATAAATAGGAAAGGCCCTATGTGACTTAGGTGCTTGTATAAACCTTATGCATTTATATGTTTTCAACACTTTAGGCATAGGTGAAGCTAGACCCACCATTGTTACTCTTCAGTTAGCAGATAAGTCCAGACTGCCCCAAAGGTAAGATTGAGGATGTCTTAGTTCAGGTTGATAAGTTCATTTTTCATCAGACTTTATCATCTTAGACTTTGAAGCTGATAAGGATGTCCCCATCATTCGAGGTAGACCTTTCTTGGCCACTTGAATAACTCTAATAGATGTTCAAAAGGTAGAACTAACCATGATAGTCCAAGACCACAAAGTGACTTTTAATGTGATTAATTCCCTTAGGTATCCTGATGAAAAGGAAGAGTGTTCTACCTTGAGTTTAATTGAGTCATGGTGTCAAGAAAAATTTTTGGGGGAGATTTTAGGAATAGAAGGATCTGATAGTAAAGAAGAGTAAGCCAGATTTGTGAGAATTCAAAAGAACCATAGGAGACTGCTGCTTTTGAGATTCTAGAAAGTGAGTTAGAGTTAAAATAACTCCCCTGCCACTTCAAATATGCCTTTTTAGGAGATCCAGGGAAGTTGTCAGTCATTATTTAATCATCCTTAGATTCTGAACAAGAAGAAAATTGGTCAAAATGTTGAAACTACACACCAAAGCCATAGAATGGACCATTGTTGATTTAAAAGGCATAATGATAAGTCCAATTCAAGCCATATCCAATCAATTCATACACAAAATCTAGAGAGAGATTATAGAGAGAGAAATAGTCATATGTATTGATGAAGTCACAAGGTTACACAGAATGCGCACATCTCTCAGTTACAAGGTTCTCTCAGAACAAAGGCTATTTATACTCATGAAACTTCTCTCAAAGCACTAAACTCTCACAAACTTACAAGCTTCACAAACTCTCATAAGGCTAAACTCTCAAAGACATAACATTGTTGACTTTACAGACTTTGACTTTTCACATTAAATCTTGGATACAATTTATGCACTAACAATCTCCCCCTTTGTATTCAAGATTTAATAAAAAAATTGACAATCGTCTTCAGCTCTTGATTCTTCAAACTTTGATTCTGACAACTTTAGACATTTAATCTCTTACAATCTTTAAACTTCAATGCTTTTGAAAAAATCTTTAAAAGTCATTCACTTTGTCTTTGAAACGTCAACAAGTCTTGAATCAAACATTTGAAATCGAATTTGAAGTTCTTGAAACTTCTTTGATTCTCTTTATACTTTGAAACTTCAGGAATCTTTGAACTTTGAGGAATCTTTCAAAACCTGTATCTTCATCTCTGTAATCTCTGTACTGTCTTTGAAAAATAAACTTTCTCGAGTCATCTTGATTTGTCTTTGAATCTTCTCTGAATAATTTCTTTTCAACAGACTTGATTGAATTGAACTTTCAAAATTTCTCCACAAATCTTTTCCACTTTGACATCTCTTTCTGGCTTTGAAATTATAACTTTGAAATTGAACTTTTAGAGTATCTCCCCCTTTTTGATGACTGTGAGCATCAAAATCATCAAAACTTATTTCAAAGTCAGCTCGGTATTTGAAGCTTCTCCCCCAATTAATCAATGTAGAACAGTCTTCATGATCTCTTCAGGTAAAGTATGAACATTTTCCCCCAACTGATATGATAATGAGCCATCAATTCATAAATGTATTTATCCGAATCTTTTCAAATTCAGACAAATTATGAGTTGTAATCCTGAATCAACAGATGAAACAGTTAGGAATGCCTGTCAGTAACACAAAGTTACTGTGTACAATGAATGTACAATTTAAGGAGGTTGAGATGACTTTCACTCCCCAGGACTTCCATTCAATCATTGAAAAACACAAGGTATTTTCTATGAATGTTCAGACAGAAAAATAGATTTTCTATGTGCTCGTGCTTGTGTTATGAAAGAATTAGCACAATGATTGCTGTTTAGGCTCAAAATTATGTAAACCAATGAAAGAACAGAGGTTATACATAGACTCAATGTGCATGAAAAAGGGTCGAAGGTGGGGCAACTGTCCTTCTTTTTCGATATCAGTATCTTCCAAGTGAAGAATCAATAGAGTATGTGTTGCTTTCCCAGAAAATGTGAAACATTCTCTTTTTGAGAAAAGAATGAGTAGCTGGTCGGGTGTTATGCAAGAGATGGCATGGACTAGGTGCCTTTTTCATTGTCGTTCACGAAGAACTATGAAACAACAGTTTATGTGGCTGCCCCGCTGTCAGGATCTAATTCTTAACAAGAATAATAACACTCAGAAACAATATTAAAGAAGTTGCGGAAAAACACTTTAATATTCAACTATCAATGGAACAGTAAAACTGAAATCACAACTTGTAAACTTTATAGAATGATTAAAGTTACAAGCTTTCACACAAAACCTCAATCTTGATGAACAGGCTCACCAAGACGAATTCTACTTCTCTAGAATTAGGATTATAGACCTTGAGGTTAATTCTCTCTTAGAACAAAAACTTAGAATGATTGTATTCTAATAAACTATTCTAACTAAGTCTATACATATACTAAAAATAAAAGATAACTACAAAATATAAAAGATCTTCAGTATATTCTTCCATAATTATCTTCAATCTTTGATCTGCACGAATTTCCACAATTATCACATAAGCAGTATTAAGTTGTAGCAGCATTAACCACTCTGAGCAGTACTAATCTCCAGCAGCACTAACTCTGATTAGCAGTAGTAACTTCTTCAAGCAGTATTAACCTTGATTAACAGTAGTAATCTGACTCAGCAGTAGTAACCATGATGTACTAGTAGTAGTAATCATACTTAAGCAAATCTTCAGTTCCCAACAATCTCCCCCTAACTTGACTTTTAGAAAGAGAATTCAAGTTCTTCAGATAAGGTCTTCAAGATGCTTTCAAAACCTAGGTTTACACCCCTAGATTAGGATCCAAACCCAAGCTTTGATTGATTATTCTGCTTACCACAATCTTTGCCATTTCTGAATCCTTTGAACATGTAAGCTTGGCATTCAACATTGCTTGCAGTTTACCCTTGCTGTGATCATAGATCTTATCAACCAAGTAGTACTCATGATAAGCTCTGTCTACAGTGATGACATAGACTCCACACCTTTCAAATATCATACAGTTTTCTATTCTTTGGAATTTATTCTCTATATGCAAATCTCTGATCACATGTTGAACTTTGCTAGGATCAAACATCATACACAAGTACTCCATGGCTAATCTGATTAAGCTCCTTTCTTCTCCTGTCAGCTCCTTTTCATATAGACTCATTCCAACCTTAAACATCTCTTCTAGATCTTATCTTGAACAACTTATGATGATTCTTCCCCAAGTAGAATACACTTCATATATGTCTCCCATTCTCTTAATCCTGAATTATTTCTTTCTTTGATCTTCCAGGATATCCCAAAAGATGATTTCAGGTGCTTTCATAGAAATGGGATCAGCTTGTACTAGTTCATCATCTGTTACAGTCATGTAAAGCTCAAAATGATTGACTTGGTTGTTGTGCACTTTGACTTGATTGCTCTGTATGCCCTACAACAGATGGTTCTGTCTCCTTTTCTACTTCATCAACCCTTGGATTTTTGGACTATTTCTTGGAGGCTAGAGTTTTCAGTCTCTTTGCAGATTTAACTTCCACAGCAACAGACTCTTCCTTCTTTTCTTCATTCTTTTCCTTTGAAGGAGTGGTTTCCTCAGGGAAGGGTTGTTGGATATTGAGATCATGTCTCTCTTTCATCCTCCTTTCATCTTCTTCCCTTTGAGTGGAATCCCCTTGAAGCTTAGCCATCTCCTTTGAATACAACTCCTCTATCCTACCATAGGCCATGTTAGTAAACATTCCTTCAGGAACTCGAAGAGCTCCTTTCAGGAAGTTTATCATCTTTCTCCTTTCTTGATTAGCCAGATAGGTCTTAGAGGGTTGTCTTTTCTGAGTCTTTACAAGCATTCTGTGCTTGGTTGCTATCACTGATCGTTTCTTGGCCTCAGCTGCAATTTTCAGACTCTTTTGATACTCCTCATTCAGCTTAGTAGACAGATCTAGAGCAATCTGCCTATCTTTGTACTGTTGAGTCTCTTCTTTTTGTTGTAGCTCAGCCTGCAGCTTCTTTGCCAATTCTTCATCTAGTTCAATCTGTTTTAGCTTCTTTGGTTGCTTTGCAGATTCATCCACCTTGGCCTTTCCTTTCCTCTTCAATTCTGCCTCACTGATTTCTTTTCTTTTCTGCTCAAGGACTCCTTCTTTAATGACCACTCCCTCTTTAATGACCACTCCCTTGGCCTTTTGAGTAGCCGTGGGAGTGTCTGTTTTGGCTTTTAGAACGGTTTCTGCTATTTCTATCTCTTCAACAGATAGCCCTGTTACTGTTGCTTGTGCTTTTTCTATTACTGCTGCTTGTGCTTTTTCTGTTACTGCTGCTTTACTAGTTTCTGCTTCTTTATTTTCTGTTTCCCTATTATGCTCCCCCTCAAATTGAGCTTCCATACCACTAGTACTGAGTTTCTCCCCATGATCTTGTTTCTCCCCCTTTTTGAAAGCATCTCCCCTCTTCATCAGGACATACTGTTTTCTTTTTCTTTTCTGCACCAACTTCTTTACTAACTTCTTCAATTTGGTAATCTGCACTTGTTGAGACAGAATTATCAATTTCATCTCCTCTATATCTGCTCCCTGTTTGATAACATCTAGATTAATGTTGCCCATTGTATCCATCAATTCTTGGTAGTTATATCTGTCCTCACCTCCTTTGGGTGTGTTTACCACCCTTGAAGGATCCTTGGATCTTTTAGTAGTAGAGGTCTTCTGCCTAGCAGAAGCACCTGCTACCCCCTTGGGTTCTTGGCACCTGGGACCTTTGAATGATTGATCATTCAAAGTTGCCATGGGGAAGGTCTTATTGATGTTACCACTGACCTCCTCTGTGCTAGCAGGAGTAGTGGCAGCCTTCTCACCCATATGCTCATGCATCTCCTCAGTGAGCACCTCCTTGAGGTTGGGAGACACCTCTGTGGTTTCCCTATAGATATTCTCTAATGGAGAATTCTCCATTAGAGGGCTTAAAGGCTTTATAGGTGAAGGTACAAGAAGAGAAGGAGCCTTCTTTACCTTTTTCCTTATGTAAGTATGGGTGATGGGTGAAGTTGGTTTTTTAAGAAGGGACTGAGGGATTAATATAGTGATTGAAGGTTGGGATTGACTCTCAGTGGGATGGTCTAGAGAGGGCCCTGACCCTGATGCCATACCTTCTTGATTGTGGGACATCACCATCATTGTAGAGAACAATGGGGTGTCAACTCCTTCCGAGTCCATGGAAGATCTCTTCATAAAACAGGTTGGTAAATCATATAGGTGTTTATATTGATAAGAACTTGATTATATTGTGGACCGTCAATTGGTATCAGAGCCTAAATCAGATTCAAAACAAGTTCTAAAAACATCGACTCTGTGTTCTTCATTTCAAAATCATTTTTGAGTTTTAGTGGTTTATTGGAGTTGAAATCGATCAGGTCTTGATCGATTTGTGGTCTAGATCGAGTTGGTGTTGTTTAATATCAGTATAGATCTTCAATCGATTCAAATTTTGTGATTTTGTTGCAAAACTGTTCACGAGTTCATCGACACTGTTCCATAGATCAAATCTTCGAAAAGAGTTTATTTTTGAAATCAAAAGCTTGTAATCTGTTCTAGAAGTGTTAGTGGTAAATTTGTTAAAATTTGGGTCTGCTAATCGAAGTCTAGATAGGTTAATTTGTGGTTCAAAGTCGATTTTCGAAGCTGCAGGGACGAACTCGCGCAAAGTTCAAGTTTGCGCCAGTTCATAGCAAGGTTTGCGCCAGATTCAAAAGAAGTACTTCAAAGTTCCTCGCGAAAAAGTTACTTTTGCGCTATCAGTTACTCGAGCGAAGTTCAGGTTTGCCCCATCAACATCTCGCGCAAATCTCCATCTTCAAAGTTTACGCCATCAGCTTATCGCGCAAAGTTCAAGTTTGCGCCACTAACGTCTAGCGCAAAACTCCATCTTCCAGACTAACTAAAGTTTGCGCTACCTTCACTTCGCGCAAAGTTCTGTTTCGCACGACCCTCATCTCGCGCAAAATTGTCTTTTGTGCCACCTACACCTCGTGCAAAACTCTTTTGCGCCAGCCACCTTTAGCGCAAAGTGTGTCTTTTGCGCCAGTACCAGACTTAGTCTTTTTCAATCAGGATGACATCAAGAGAAGCTCTAGCTATTGGAAATGACATAAAGCCACCAGTACTCTTCAGGGGAGAGTATGAGCAGTGGAAAGATCGGTTAATGGATTTCATTGAAAGACATGATTTGGGAGTATTCATCAGGAAATCCTTGAAAGAAAGAATTATGGCACCTGTTATGAAGACTCGTATGGAGGGTACTCAGGAGATAGATTATCCACTTGGGTATGATGAGCTCGATGGTGATAACCTAAAGAGAGCAAGAGGTGATAGATTAGCAAAGTCTTACATTCTTCAAGGCATTCCAAATGAAATATATGTGAAGATAGACAGCTACAAGGCCTCCGGCAAAGAGATGTGGGATCGGCTAGAGAAGATGATGCTAGGTTCAAAAGTTGGAAACCAGCTGAAGATATCCAACTGTCTAAACAACTATGAAGAATTCAAAGGCAGAGTTGGAGAGTCACTAGCAGTAACATACGACAGATTTGTGACCTTGCTAAATGATCTAAGCAAGAACAAGGTCAACAAATCGCAAATAGAGCTGAATGTCAAATTCCTAAGCATTCTCCAGCCTGAATGGAAGAGGTTTGCCAGACAAATGAAGCAAATCAAGGATCTAAACGAGATTCCACTTTATGAGGTGTATGAAACCCTCAAACAGAATGAAGAAGAGGTGGATGAAATCATGGATGAAAAGAAACAGGCTGAAAAGACAAGTGTTGACTCAATTGCTCTTGTTGTGAAAAAGAAGAAGAACAAGATGATTGTGTATGAATCAGAAGAAATTGAAAGTGAAGCAAACTCTGACTCGGATGACTGTGAAAAACTGAAGCAGGCAATGCTTATGCTGACTAAGGCTTTTCAAAGAAAGTTCTACAAAAAGCCAAGCTCAAACAGTCAGAGGTATTCTTCTGGTCCAAACAACTATGTTCAAAAAGAGAGGATTGAAGGTAAGAGAGTAGAGGAAAGAAGGCCGGAAGAGAGAAGGTATAAAGCTGAAGAAACTAGTCAGTCAGAACCTCCAAACTACTACAACTGTGGTAGACTTGGACATTTTTTCAGAGACTGCCGAAGACCCAAAGTCAGAAACTCAGACTACTACAAAAACAAAATGCTTCTAGTCAAGTAACAGGAGGCTGGAAAGGCATTGATGGCAGAAGATGAGTACTGGCTAGATCATTCAGACCAGGAAGATAAGAATGAAGATAAGGATGAGACAACACACATGTGCTTAATAGGCAAGCAGGAAACAGAAGATGAAGCTGATTCCGATGATGAGGAAAATGAGGTATGTGATTTAACTCAATCAGATTTCTTAAATCAAATGCATGCCATGTTGACTAAACTCGAAGAGTTAGAGTCGAAGCTTAAGTGCGAAAAGAGTGTTATCAATGACAAAAACTAATCAATACAGAAACTTAGCGAGGATATTGCTGAGAAGAAAGTATTGATTGAGACAATGCATAAAAACTTTGATAACTGCGCTAAAGAAAAGACTATAATTCTCAAAGAGATAACTGAAACAAATTCTAAATTGAGAAAGAGTGAGTTTGATTTCAAAGAGCTTACGAAAATGTATTCTTCGTGTTCCAAAGAAAACATTTCTTTACTTGCAAAATTAAAAGCATTGGAAGAGAAGTTATACACATTGGGTCAAACTGAACAAACCATTCATCTAAACAAACCCAAAGAGAATAGAGAGAATTGGGGACTGGGTTATGAGAATCCTCATTACCTTAAAAACGGTATATCTAAAGTGCCTGCACTTTATGATTTTACATTCTTAAGACTCTCTCAATGATACCCTGACCTTAAAGTATTCTGGACTGGACTGTCTAAAGAGGATGAAGCCAAGGAAACCGAAAAACGAAAGATCAAATCCAAATTTCAACTTCCATTTCTTTATGGGAAGTTGAATCGAAGTTATGATTTTGTTCAATCAAAATCTCTTTCAAATGATTTCTTTGAGAGTTATTTTGTAAAAGAAATGGAGGCGAAGCCTATTAAAGGTAAACTTTACGTCCCTCCTCTCATTTTGGAAAGTAAAATTTCTGAACTTGAGGAATCTTTAGCAGATGAAAGACTTTTGATTGAAGTTGAACAAAATGTGTTTTCAACTGTGCTTAAGTATTCTGTTCTTTCTAAATCAGCCAAGGCTTCAAAATCTAAAGATATGTTTGGTCTATTTGTTGAAGGGTATGATTTTTTAAACTCTGATGGTGTTTTAGATGACTGTTTTGATCAATTTGATTTTAGTGCCAAACTTCCTAACCATTCATCTTTTGTTGTGAATTCCTTTGGATTATCCAGTAAGTGTGTGAAAGGTAAATCACCAATGAAAGTTGATGAAACAGTTTCTGTGAAAACTAAGAATGCGAAAGGTAAGAATAAATCTCAGCATTCACAGAAACCGATCACTACTGGTAAGCCAAAGACGAAGCATTCATTTGTTGCTCAACAGTCTAACTCAACAGTTTCAAATGTTTCAGATCTGAGCAAGAAAAGGCTACGAGTTAAATCTCAATGGCAACCAAAACAGGAGATTGACGAGACTGATAAATCATTCTCTAGTGTTGATTGTAATAAGACTACGACTAGTAAAGATGTTTTGATTGCTGATGTTGCTATTTTGAAACCAAAACTTGTCGTTTCTCGCAAGAAATACTCTATGAAGCAATTATTCCAGTTATCTTTATCTGCTAGAAAGTCTTCATATTATGATAAACATGTTTCTACTTCTTGTCAAGATTCTGATGTTTAGTTTGGCACATATCATGTTCACTCTTATCATACTAATTCTTCAATTGATTCTCAAAAGAAAAGAGGACCCAATTTCAAATGGGTACCAAAATCATGTACTAACACTGTAGGACCCATTTATAAGTGGGTACCTAAATCTCTTGTTTCGTAATTTCTTTTGTTTAGACCTGTCATATGTGGTACTTGGATAGCGGGTGTTCCAAGCATATGTCAGGGCAGAGAGGGATGTTGTCCAATTATACAGATAAATATTGCGGGACAGTTAGATTTGGGAACGACCAGTTTTCACCAATACTGGGATATGGTGATATGGTACACGAAAACGTCATGATTAAGAAGATGAGCTACGTTAAAGGATTAAGACACAACCTTTTCAGTATAGGCCAGTTCTGTGACAAAGGCTTAGAGGTAAATTTCAAGGCCAAGAGGTGTTCTGTTCGCACTGAAGAAGGCAAGGAACTCTTGGTCGGCACTCGAAAGTCCGACCTCTATACAATTAATTTGTCAAACGTCCAGACTGACAAGCAGGTATGTCTACTCTCTAAAGCCTCGATGCAGCAAAGCTGGCTATGGCATCGACGGCTTTCTCACCTCAACTTTAGGTACATAAACAAGTTGGTCAGTGAAAAGCTAGTTAAAGGACTTCCAAAGCTGAAGTATGAAAAAGAACACCTGTGTGCAACATGTGAAAAGGGAAAGATGAAGAGAGCTCCACACAAACCAAAGCCTGAACCAAGTACAAGCTCTCCGTTAGAGTTGTTGCATATGGACTTATGCGGTCCGATGCGAACGCAAAGTCTAGGCGAAAAGAAGTACATACTAGTTATCGTGGGATTACTCGCGATACACTTGGGTCAATTTTCTACTTTCAAAAGATGAGACACCTGATGTTCTCATTACATTCCTGAAGAAGACCCAAGTAAATCTGCAGAAACCGGTCAAGCTTCTAAGAACAGACAACGGCACAGAGTTCAAGAATAAAACAGTTCAAGAATATCTCGAATCAGTCGGGATATCACATCAATACTCTGTTGCTCGTACGCCTCAATAGAATGGAGTGGTCAAAAGAAGAAATCGTACGCTAGTCGAGGCTGCTCGTACTATGCTAAGTCAATCTGACTTACCTCTATTTTTGTGGGTTGAAGTTGTATCGACTGCGTGCTACACTCAGAATCGATCCATGATACACCACAGATTCAAGAAGACTCCTTATGCGTTAATCAACAACCGAACACCGACAATAAAATATTTCCATATATTTGGGTGTAAGTGTTATGTTCTAAACGATAGAGAGAGTCTGAACAAGTTCAGTGCCAAGTCGGACGAAGGCATCTTCATTAGTTATTCCTCTACATCTACTGCATTCCATGTATACCTGAAGAAGTCAAAAACAGTTGTTGAAAGCGTAAACGTCACATTTGATGAACTTATGGCTTCTGAACAACACAGTTCAGAACCCGTGATAACCGGAGTACTAGCTTCTGGACAAAACAGTCCAGAACCTGCGTCTCAAGCGATTAAATCAGATGAAGCATCAACGTCTACTAATCATTTATCTGATTTAGATTTATTATTTGAACTGTTTTATGATGAATTTCTTGGATCTAATGTGAAGAAATCTGTTGTGGTTGACAGGATGGAAGACTCAACGACTACTCATTCAACCAGTTCAGATATCTCTACTGAATCCAACTCCCCTATTCAGCAAGAAATTCCAGTTCAAATGCCGACTCCAACAGTTAAAGCTGTGACAAATAATGAAGAGACAGAAGTTGTTGTATCAGTAGGATGTTCTGTACAGACTGATCTACAGACGGACCAAGTTGTACCTGCTGAGCCTTCTGCACCTACTACTTCAACTGCAACCATCATTCCTCCTAAACAACCTGAAGAAGGTACCAGTGGATTCTTAGATGATAATATTGATATATATTCATATAATCCACTCCCTCATGAACATAAATGGACCAAAGAGAACCCGATAAGCCAGATCATTGGCGATCCAACCAAACCGGTGCAAACTAGGTCAGCTTCAATGAATATGTGTATGCATGAATCCTTTCTGAGCAAGATCGAGCCATCTCGCGTATCCGAGGCTCTTGCCGATTCAGACTGGGTGACTGCCATGCAAGAAGAGCTGAATCAGTTCGACGCACTAGAAGTCTGGAGACTCGTACCCAAAACTCAAGGTAAAACCATTATAGGTACGAAATGGGTTTTCAAAATCAAGAAATATGAAGATGGTACCGTTATCAGAAACAAAGCAAGACTTGTTGCCAAGGGATACAGGCAAGAGGAAGGAATAGACTACGACGAGACTTATTGTAAGTCCAAGAATCACTAAATCTTTAGAGAGAGAAATTAGAGAGAGAAAGTCAATACGCTCCAAAATGTAATTTTATATTCAAATGACTTCAAAAGATACAAAACAAAGGCTCTAAGGGAACTTAAATACCCCTAACCTTAACAAAACAGATTACAACATTAAGACCAGTTTAGACTAGGAAATAAACACAATGATTACTATAAAAACAGATCTAAAACTTCCAGTCGTCTTAGAGTTGAGCGGAGATTCAATCTCTCATGAATTGTATTCAGAGTCCTTTTAAGAAGACGAATCTCGTCATTATCAACCAGAAAAGCTTTGCTTCTTGACTCCAAAAATATTCTTTGAGCATCTTTCAGACGTTGTTCCAACTGAAGCTTGATCATCTTTAAAGTTCCATCTGAGTAATGAGCAATTTCTTCAAATCTGAGAAAACATTTCTGATTTGAGCCATTTTTGTAGACCACTCCATATGGATCTTGAACTACATTGAATAAAAGATAAGAGTCTAAGTCTGGCAAGCTTTGATTGGGCCTCAGAAGATTTACAACTGGTTGAAAACTTTCAATGGCCATCTGGAAATCAAACACTCTGAAGAAACGGATTTGCCGTCGAATAAACCTTTTGATAGCAAACAGAGCTTGAGAAATATCTTGAGTTCTGTGATAAAGATTCCTGAAATGGTCATATAGAAACTCAATATCATCCATAGAAAGATCAGAAAAATCTGCCTCAGAGAAGGTGTATCGATTGCAATCTCTTCTTTCCACAACAAATTCCGGATACCAGATATTAACTAGCTTGTTTATTGTGACGCTGATAACTCGGACAATCAGATGTGGAGAAGAAATGCTATCGTTTCTACGACGTTGGCATTTGATTAGCATCAAATATTCATACTGATAAGCTTCTTCCTCCTTTTCAACACCAAGAATAGCAAAAATGTTGATTGCCCCTCTTCTAGTGTTGGGAACTGAAGAATTCATCAAGTATGGTTAATGCTGCTGGTTCATAGTTAATACTGCTAGAAGACTTAAAGGTTAATACTGCTGAGTGTTACTACTGCTAGTAGTTAATACTGCTAGTCAAAGTTAGTGCTGCTTGAACAAAGTTAGTACTGCTTAGCTAGTTAGTACTGCTAGTGGTTAGTACTGCTAGTAGTTAATACTGCTAGAAGGAAGTTAATGCTGCTGAAGATTAATACTGCTTATATGATGAAGATTCGTATGAAAGGATATACATGGAAGCTTAGAGATATACATAGAAGATATACTGAAGATATTTTATTTATTGTAATTATCTTTGTATTCAGTATATATATTGTATTGTTTAGAATAGTTAGATAACTTTAGTTTTCATTCTTTTAGAGAGAAAAACAACCTCAAGGCATAGATCCTAATTCTAGAGAAGTAGGATTCGTATTGGTGAGCCTGTTCATCAATATTGAGGTTGAGTGAGTAATCTTGTAACTTCAAAGCATCCAATAAAAGCTTACAGTTTGTTATTCATATTTTCTGTATTGATTTACTGTTTAATTGAATATCAAAGTGTTATTCCGCAAACTTCTTTGATATTGTTTCTGAGAATTAATTCTTGTTGAGAATTCGATCCTGACAAGTGGTATCAGAGCCTGATTTCTCAGAAACAACTATTCATCATGGAAAATCTTGCAGAATCAAGCAGTACTTTGGTCTCAAAGGTTCCAATGCTTAGACCCAATGAATTTGATATGTAGAAGATCAGAATCAAGCAGTACATACTCCTCACTGACTATTCTATGTGGGACATCATAGAGAATGGTCCTTCTGAAGCAGGAAAGATTGGTGCAGATGGAAAGAGAACTCCACCAAAAACTGATGCAGAAAGAAAGATCAGACAGACAGAGATGAAAGCCTTGAGCACCTTGCTCTTGGCTATTCCCAATGAATATCAACATCAGTTCTGTAACTGCACTGATGCAGAGATGCTCTGGAATGCTCTGGAGAAGAGATTCTCTGGTACCAAAAGTACCAAGAGAAATCAGAAAGCTATTCTGAAGCAACAATATGAGAACTTTATGTCAACCAAGAATGAGTCCATGACTCAAACTTTTGACAGGTTCAACAAACTTATTGGTGAACTAGCTACAGTGGGAGTACAAATTGATCAAGATGATCTGAACAGAAAGTTTCTAAGGTCCTTGAGTGATGAATGGACCATGTATACTGTGTCTTTCAGACAGAATGATCAACTGGAAGAAAAGGAACTTGATGATCTTTATAATGATCTAAGAGTTTTTGAATCTGAGGTAGAGGCTAAAAAGAGGCCTTCTGGGTATGTTCACAATGCTGCACTCCTTTCAGCATCAACTGATTCTACTTCCAACCTTGAATCAGTTAGTACTGCCATGGAACAAACCAAGAGAAAGGCACTGAAACTGTGTTTGAGGCCTTTCTGGCAAGTAATGGAAACTCTTCACTCATTAATGATGACTTGGAACAACTCAATCCAGATGATCTTGAAGAGATGGATATTAAATGGCAGATGGCCATGCTCTCCATGAGAGTTAAAAAGTTCATCAAAAGAACTGGGAGGAACAACTTCCCCCAAAGAAGAGAAGATGGAGCAGGATTTGACAAGTCCAAGGTGGAATGTTACAAATGCCATCAAAAGGGACACTTTGCTAGAGAATGCAGAAGTGGAATGTCTCAGAATAACAACCACCAACAAGCTCAATCTGGAAGCTTCAACAGAAACTCTGCACAAGCCCTTGTCTCTCAACAAGGTATGGGGTTTGATTGGAGTGATCAAGCTGAAGAGGCTATTCAGAATCAAGCTCTAATGGCAGAGGTGTCTGGTATTCCTACAGAGGTAACTTCAAATCTTTGCTCTCAAAATTGCATTAACACTGTTAAAAGATATAGGGATCACAACCAAAACATGAGTGATGACCTTAAGAGATTGGAAAAAGACATAAAAGATTATGTGAGGATTGTTGAGAGATTTGAAGAACAGATTAAGGGTTTTCAAGCTAATGAGCTTCAACACTCTTATGACACAAATTACTGGAAGTGGGAGAAGAATGACTTAGAGCTTCAACTGACCAGATCTAAAGAAGAAAGTGAAAAGCTAAGAGGAGAGCTAGCTAAAGTCAAACTTGATGTAGAAAAGTTTTCTAATGCTTCCAAAGCAATGGATTCTTTGCTACAAACTCAGATTCATGATAAACTGAGAAGAGGTATAGGGTACAATACCACACCACCACCCTATAACAACAACTACATCCCTCCTAGTTCAGAGTTGTTAGAAACAAAGGATAGGAAGGATCTACCTAAGGGAGCCAGTGAAATAGATCCCTTAGATGAAGTGGTTGTTAAGGATAAAACTGAGAAAGAAGTTGTCAAGGATAAGGACAATACTGTGAGTGGTGAGATTCCTAAAGAAAATCACATTATCACCAATGAGGGATGTGGAAAGCACTGGATCAAGTCCAAAGAGATAGAAAAGACTAATGGAAATGATAACAAGGTCCATTACAAACAAACCACAGTTGTGAATCCTGGATCTTGTGAACAGTGTGATTGCAATAAAGCCAAGAGCCTAAATTCTGTTTTAAAAAGAGGAAATCAAAGAAACTGGAATAATCAATGGGCTCAGAAACAAGGAGTTGATCTGAATAAAATCAATAGACCAAAACCTTGTTTTATATGTGGCAAGTTGAATCATTTGGCTAAGTATTGTTACTTTAACCCTATTAACCAACAGATGAACTTTCAAAGATTTGTGCAAAAATCTGTGGGTTATAGGAAGGCTGGAAAGAAACATGTGATAAAGAAATATGTTGAAAGTAAAGGCACTTTAAAGAAAAAGATTTTAAAAGAAAGTATCAAAATGTGGGTGCCTAGAAGTACTAACAGTATTAGTACTGCTAACAATATTAGTACTGCTAACACAGTTACTACTGCTAACAGTGTTAGTACTGCTGAAAATATTAATGCTGCTAATACTGTTAATACCTCTTCAAAAGTTAATACTGCCAACACAGTTACTGCTGCTAACACAGTTACTACTTCTAACAAAGTTAGTGTTGCTAAGCATGCAAGTGCTGCCAAGGTAGTTAGTACTTCTAAAACTAGTACTGATTCTAGCAAACATAGTTCCAAGCCTATTATTGTAACAAAGTACTCCAAGAATGAGGAGTTAAAGTTCAAAAATCTTGTCAAGAAAGAATGCAAATATTTTGATGAGAAAGGGGTACCCAAGACCACTTTGGCTTGGGTTCCTAAATCATACTAATTGATTTATCTAATGTGCAGGGCAACCAACAGCTCAAGGGAAAGAGCATTTGGCATGTTGATAGTGGTTGCTCTAGGCACATGACAGGCAACATGTCATGCCTTCAGGATTTCTAACATATCGATGGAGGACATGTTGCATTTGGAGATAATCTTACTGGTGGTAAGATAAGTGGAAAAGGTAATGTCACCAAAGGTAAGATGACATTTGAGGATGTCTACTATGTTGATCAATTAAAGTACAACCTGTTAAGTGTATCACAGGTTTGTGACAAACAACATAGTATATTATTTACAAATACTGAGTGTATGATCCTTGCTCCAGGGTTCAAGGTAGTTGATGAAAGCATGATACTACTTAGAACTCCAAGGAAGGACAATGTTTACTGTCTTGATATGGACAATGTTGATAGTGATTCATCTCTAAATTGTCTTGTTTCAAAAGCTTCTGTAGATGAATCCTCTCAATGGCACAGAAGGATGTGTCACATGAATTTCAAGACTATGAACAATCTTGTTAAGAATAACCTTGTAAGAGGGTTACCTTCAAAAGTCTTTTCATGTGATGATCATTATGTTGCTTGTCTTAAAGGCAAACAACACAAAACTTCTCATAAGACCAAAGAGTTAAATTCTGTTTCTACTTGTCTCCAGTTATTGCATATGGATCTGTTTGGTCCTACAAATGTTATGAGTATAGGCAAGAAATCTTACTGCTTAGTTATTGTTGATGATTACTCCAGATTTACTTGGGTATATTTTCTAAGGACTAAGGATGAAACAAGTGGTCTTATCAAATCCTTTATTCTAAGAATTGAAAACCAAACTAATCAAAGAGTAAAAGTCATTAGATCAGATAATGGAACTGAGTTTAAAAATCATGATCTAAACACCTTTTGTGAAGAAAAAGGTATTGAGAGGCAATATAGTGCTCCTAGGACTCCTCAACAGAATGGTATTGCTGAAAGGAGGAATAGAACACTAATAGAGGCTGCTAGATCTCTGTTGGCTGATTCAAAATTGCCAATTACCTTCTGGGCTGAAGCAGTTAATACTGCTTGTTATGTCCAAAACAGAGTTCTAGTGGTCAAGCAAAAGAACAAGACCCCATATGAGCTTTTAAATAAAAGAAAACCTTTCATTGGTTTCTTCAAACCTTTTGGGTGTCCTTGTACAATTCTAAATACCAAATCTCACTTAGGTAAGTTTGATAGCAAAGCAGATGATGGATTTCTTGTGGGATATTCATCTCAGAGTAAGGCCTACAGAATATTTAACTCTTCTTCTAGAATAATTGAAGAAAGTGACAATGTCAAATGCAATGAGAACACACCAAATCCTGTTGGATCTGGACCTCAGTGGCTATTTGACATTGATTCACTAACTAATTCTTTTGGTTTCAGTAGTGATGATTCTACAGGAACAGGATGTGGAGGATCAGGGACCACACAAGTCTCAGAAAGTATATCTAAATCTGTGATATTTCCCATACCCACAGTGAATTCTGGTGAAGACTGTGAAAAGGAATCATTTTCTGGACCAAATCAGAGTGAAGAAGAAACTAGAGATGAGGAAACTCAAGAAAATAAAGAATCAGAAGTGGCTTCTGAAAACACTTCAGTTGAGTTGCATGACTCTAATCTAGAGGCTGGACTGAATGAAGAACCTAGTCATAACACCAGAGTTCAAAAGAATCATCCTCCACAGCTGGTAATAGGAGATATCTCTTCTCCTATGATGACTAGACATCAAAGCAGGCTTCAAGAAATGCAAGATCAACAGCATACAGTCCTTTCTTGTTTTCTATCCCAGCTTGAGCCTAAAAAGGCACATGATGCTATGAAAGAATCTAGCTGGATAGAAGCAATGCAAGAAGAACTGTTACAGTTCAAGCTACAAGATGTATGGGATCTAGTAAACCTTCCTAAAGGTCACAGAGCAATTGGCACAAAGTGGATTTTCAGAAACAAGAGAGATGAAAGAGGTATTGTCATAAGGAACAAAGCAAGGCTGGTGGCTCAAGGCTATACTCAAGAAGAGGGTATAGATTATGAAGAAGTTTTTGCACCTGTGGCTAGGATAGAAGCAATCAGACTATTCCTAGCCTATGCTTCTTACATGAACTTCAAAGTCTATCAAATGGATGTAAAAAGTGCTTTTCTCTATGGATCAATTGAAGAAGAAGTATATGTCTTTCAATCACCAGGGTTTGAAAACCCAAGCTATCCAGACAGGGTATACAAATTAAAGAAAGCACTTTATGGACTACATCAAGCTCCAAGAGCATGGTATGACACTCTGTCATCCTATCTCTTGGAAAATGACTTTGAAAGAGGAGTCATTGATAAGACTCTATTTATCAAAAGAAAGAAGAAGGATATCTTGCTGGTCCAAATCTATGTTGATGACATTATCTTTGGATCTACAAGAAACAACATGTGCAAGGAGTTTGAGGATTTAATGCATCAAAGGTTCAAAATGAGTTCCATGGGGGAACTTACTTTCTTCCTTGGACTCCAAGTTCAACAGAAGTCAGATGGCATTTTCATATGTCAATCCAAGTATGTGCAGGATATTCTAACCAAGTTTGGTTTCTCAGAATCAAAACCTGCCAACACACCTATGGAAACACACAAGCAGATCACAGCAGATCTTGAGGGGGAGGACATGGATGTGCATTATTATAGATCCATGATTGGCTCTCTCATGTATCTCACAGCATCAAGTCCAGATATAATGTTTCCAGTCTGTGTATGTGCAAGATTTCAAGTTAGGCCAAAGCAATCTCACTTTCAAGCTGTTAAGAGGATATTCAGATATCTCAAAGGGCAACCCAGATTGGGACTCTGGTATCCTCATAACTCACCTTTTGACCTAATAGCATACTCAGACAGTGATCTAGGTGGGGCAAACTTGGACAGAAAATCTACTTCTGGAGGATGTCAGTTTTTGGGTGCTAGACTAGTCTCATGGCAGTGCAAGAAACAAACCACAGTATCCACATCTACAACAGAGGCAGAGTACATAGCAGCTGCAAGTTGCTGTTCTCAAGTCTTATGGATTCAGAATCAAATGTTGGATTATGGGGTAACCTTTCTACACACTCCAATCTTTATTGACAACAGCAGTGTTATTAGCATTGTAAATAATCCAGTCAAGCACTCAAAGACAAAGCACATTGAAATCAGGTATCACTTTATAAGAGATTGTAATGAAAAGAAACTTATTCAAGTTGTCAAAGTTCATACTGATAATCAGTTTGCTGATCTATTCACTAAAGCTTTTGATGTGGGTAGATTCACTTTCTTGATAACAAGTGTGGGAATGATCAACTCTGAATAATCTCCTTCTCAAAAAGTGGTTTTATACCTGTATGTTTTTATTCTTGGTGTTACTAATCTTCTTGTTCAGGATATGCATAGCAGTACTCAGTGTTTAGCAAGGTTAAAAGGAGTAAGTATAGTTAATACTGCTAGTAGTTAATACTGCTAGTGGTTAATACTGCTAGTGGTTAATACTGCTAGTAGTTAATACTGCTAGTGGTTAATACTGCTAGTGGTTAATACTGCTAGTGGTTAATACTGCTAGTGGTTAATACTGCTAGTGGTTAATACTGCTAGTGGTTAATACTGCTAGTCGTTAATACTGCTAGTGGTTAATACTGCTAGTGGTTAATACTGCTAGTGGTTAATACTGCTAGTAGTTAATACTGCTAGTAGTTAATACTGCTAGTAGTTAATACTGCTTTCAGTTAATACTGCTAGTAGTTAATACTGCTTTCAGTTAATACTGCTAGTAGTTAATACTGCTTTCAGTTAATACTGCTAGTAGTTAATACTGCTAGTAGTTAATACTGCTTTCAGTTAATACTGCTAGTAGTTAATACTGCTTTCAGTTAATACTGCTAGTAGTTAATACTGCTTTCAGTTAATACTGCTAGTAGTTAATACTGCTCTAGGTTAATACTGCTTATATTCCGAATACTATAAATACTCTTTGCCCGCCTAAAAGTTCATAACGACTCTTTGCATACTGTTCTCTTGCGCTCAAAACCTTTTCTCTCTCAAGTTCGAAGTTATCAGGCAAGCTTTTCACTAAGATCAATGGCATCCATGACTTTCATCGACGAGCACAACGAGATTGCGATGCTACAAAAGCCAAAGCAAGCTTCAGGATTTCATCAGATTGTGGATTTCCTCAAGACAAGCCACATTGCTCATGCTCTTATTGTATCACCTACAATCTACATTGAGCATCAAAGGCAGTTCTGGGCTAATGCAACCATTGTTGTGGAAAATGGTGTGCAAATGATCAAGACAAGAATCTGTGATCAATCACTAACAGTTACTGAAGAGGTTATTCGCATCAGTCTACGTCTAGACGATGCCTCTGGTATAACTTCTATCCCAAATGATGAACTGTTTACAACTCTTACAAGAATGGGGTATGGAGGCCCATTGGGTGTTTTCAAATTTTCTAAAGCAAAATTCTCACCCCAATGGCGTTTCTTTGTCCATACTCTTATGCATTGTATATCCAAAAAGACTACTGGATGGAGTGAGTTCAGCAGCACTATTGCTTATGCTTTGGTGTGCTTGGCCACTGCCAGAAAGTACAATTTTTCTAAAATGATTTTCACTGATCTTGTCTCAAACATGGGAAACAAAAAGAGCTTCTTTATGTATCCCAGGTTTGTTCAAGAAGTTATTACTAATCAATTGACGGATATACCTCAACCTGTTGGGGTATATGTACCTAAACCCCCCAAAGGCAAGGTTTTCTCAAATATGAGAAGATCTGCTGGGGACTCTGAAGGAGTTGACACCCCATTGTTCTCTACAATGATGGTGGTGTCCCAAACCAATGAAGGTATGGCAGCAGGGTCAAGGCCCCCATTAGACCAACCCACTGCTAGCCAAGCCCAACCTTCCCTCTCAAAATCAATTCCCCAGTCCCTTCCTGAAAAACCAACCTCTCCCATCACCCAAACTTACAAGAGAAAACAGGTCAAGAAGGCTCCTTCCCTTCTTGTACCATTACCCACTAAGCCTATAAGCCATCTAAGGGAGAATTCTCCCCTAGAGAATATCCAAAGGGAAACCACAAGGGTGTCTCCCAACCCAAAGGAGGTGCTCTCTGAGGAGGAGGTAGAGCATATGGGTGATGAGGCTGCCACTACTCCTGCTAGTACAGAGGAGGAAAGTGGTAACATCAATAAGACCTCCCCCATGGCAACTTTGAATGAGCAATCATTTGAAGGTCCCTGGTGCCAAGAAACCACAGGGGTGGATAGTGCCTCTGCAAGGCAGAAGACTTCCACAAATAAAAGATCCAATGATCCTTCAAAGGAGGGTAACACTTCTGGAGAGGGTGAGGACAGATATACGTACGATGAATTGATGGAAACAATGGGGAACATCAATCAAGATGTTCTCAAACAAGGCAAAGAAATTGAAGAAATGAAGCTAGTAATTCTGTCACAACAAGTTCAGATTGCCAAATTAAAGAAGATGGTGACAAAGCTTGTACAGAAGAAGAGAAGAAAACAGTTTGTTTTAAAGAAGAGGTCAACTAATAAAGATGCTTCCAACAAGGGGGAGAAAGAGGCTGAAAAAGAGAAAGCAAATCCAGCTGAAAGGGCATTTGAGGTTGAGGGGGAGAAAGAGGCAGAAAAAGAAACAGCAGAAACTGTTAATACTGCTGAAGCAGCAGTAACAGAAGCAGCAGTAACAGGGCTTTCTGTTGAAGAAATGGAGATTGTAGAAACACTAGTCAAAGCAAAGAATGACACTCCTGAGGCTACTCAAAAGGCCAAGGGAGTAGTCATCAATGAAGGAAAAGTTCAATAAAAGGCAACAGAAAAGGCAAAGGAGACAAAAGGAAAAGGAAAGGAGAAAATGGTTGAAGCTGAACTGCCTGCCAAGAAAAAGAGTCAGATTGAGTTGGATGAAGAAATGGCAAAGCTACTTCAGGCTGAAATGGAAAAAGAAGAACAACTTCAATCAGAGAAGGATAGAGAGCTTGCAAAGATCATGGCTAGAAAGTTGAATGCAGAATATCAGAAAAGCATCAAAGAAGCAGCTCAAGCCAAGAAAAGCTCTGAGAAAGTTTTTAAGCAAAGAATGCCATTCAAAAAGCAAAAGAGACAACCCTCCAAAACATTTTTGGCCAATCAGGAAAGAAGAAAGATGATAAATTTCCTGAAAGGTGCAATTGGTGTTAAGGGGGAGATATTCACCAACATGGCATACACTCAGGTTAAGGAGTTGTATCAGAAAGAGATGCTTAAGCTTCAAGGTGATTCAGTCCAAAGGGAAGAGGCTGAGAGAAGAATGAAGGAAAGGCATGACCTGAATATTCAAAAGCCATTCCCTGAGGACACCACACCTTCAAAAGATAAAACTGAAGAGATGAAGGAAGAACATGAAGGTGTTGGTATAGAAGCTACATCTGGGAAGAGGGTGAAGTCAATTGCCTCCAAGAAGCAGAACAAAAGGCCAAGAGTTGAAGAAACAGCAGAAACAGCAGAACCTTCAGTTACTTCTACAAATGAATCTGTAAAGAACCCAGAACAATCCAATAAGCAATATAATCTTGATCTTTATATGACTACAACAGCTGATGAATCAGTTTCAGTTGATCCCATCTCTATGAAAGCTCCAGAAGTTATCTTTTGGGATATTTTGGAAGATCAAAGGAAGAAATACTTCAGGCTTAAGAGAATGGGAGATCTATATGAAGTGTACTCTACTTGGGGTAGACTCATAAGAAGTTGTTCAAGATCAGATTTAGAAGAGATGTTTAAAGTTGGGTTGGAGATATATGAAAAGGAACTGAAAGGAGAAGGAATGAGCTTAATCAGATTAGCTATGGAGTACTTATGCATGATGTTTGACCCTAGCAAAGTTCAACATGTGATCAGAGATTTGCATCTACAGAATAAATTCCAAAGAATAGAAAACTGGATGATATTTGAAAGGTGTGGAGTCTATGTTATCACTGTGGACAGAGCTTATCATGAGTACTACTTAGTTGATAAAATCTATGATAAAAGCAAGGCCAAATTACAAGCAATGTTGAATGCAAAGCTTACATGTTCAAAAGATTCAGAAATGGCAAAGATTGTGGTTAGCAGAATCATTAATCAAAGTTTGGGTTTGGATCCTAATCTAGGAGTATGAATTGAGGTGTTGAAAGCATCTTGAAGGAGATTTGAAGAACTTGACTTCTCTTCCTAAAAGTCAAGTTAGGGGGAGATTGTTGGGAACTGAAGAATTCATCAAGTATGGTTAATGCTGCTGGTTCAGAGTTAATACTGCTAGAAGACTTAAAGGTTAATACTGCTGAGTGTTACTACTGCTAGTAGTTAATACTGCTAGTCAAAGTTAGTGCTTCTTGAACAAAGTTAGTACTGCTTAGCTAGTTAGTACTGCTAGTGGTTAGTACTGCTAGTAGTTAATACTGCTAGAAGGAAGTTAATGCTGCTGAAGATTAATACTGCTTATATGATGAAGATTCGTATGAAAGGATATACATGGAAGCTTAGAGATATACATAGAAGATATACTGAAGATATTTTATTTATTGTAATTATCTTTGTATTCAGTATATATATTGTATTGTTTAGAATAGTTAGATAACTTTAGTTTTCATTCTTTTAGAGAGAAAAACAACCTCAAGGCATAGATCCTAATTCTAGAGAAGTAGAATTCGTATTGGTGAGCCTGTTCATCAATATTGAGGTTGAGTGAGTAATCTTGTAACTTCAAAGCATCCAATAAAAGCTTACAGTTTGTTATTCATATTTTCTGTATTGATTTACTGTTTAATTGAATATCAAAGTGTTATTCCGCAAACTTCTTTGATATTGTTTCTGAGAATTAATTCTTGTTGGGAATTCGATCCTGACATCTAGAAACGAAGATATTTCTCTGAGTGTCTTCTAGAAAAGCAGTTCTCAGTCTTGATGCCATATATTGATGTTAAAGATTTCTTTGCCTCTGTTGTCTGGACAAGTCTGATCATTCTTCTTGAATATTCTGAGGAACCACAGGTTTAGAAGAAAGATCGTCAACTTGTGCTCTAGACGACTGACCTACTTCAAATGTATCTGAAGGAGCAGAGATAGTCGGAGCAGAACTAACAACAGGAATAGAAATAACTGGAGCAGATTCAGGAACTTGAGAAGCTACAGGAATAGTTTCAGGAACCTCATCTTGAGATGGAAGATCTCTATACAACATGTCTACTTCTTCTTTATCCTTAGCATCCATAAACATAGAGTCATCTTCAGTATCAGAAATAATGACTATGTCGTCACAATCTTCTTCTTTAATCTGGAAGATCTTCTCAAATCTGACATCATCATCATCATCAGAATTTATCTCAATGAAGTTTGCAAAATATGACCTCATGTCATTTGCAGCTTCTGAATCCTCTATATCAATTGGCTGTTGAGAAAAATCAGGATCAACATACACAACAATTTGCATGTTATTTTCAATATTTTGTTCAGAAAAATTCATAACATTTGACATGGATGATAAATCAATATTATCAAGCATAACATCCATTAGATCTTGAACACTGCAATCCTGGACATTATCAGTGCTCTTTCCTTTGTCAGAAGCCTCTTCTTGTGACTGATCTTCTCTTGCTGACAACCCTTCCACTCTTTGCCTCTTACTCATCTCCCCCTTATGACCTTGATGATCTGGATCATCATGGTCATGTCTTCGTTTCAGAGCCGGACCAGCTTCAGATCTGCAACTTTGTTCATGAAGATCAAGCCTGGTAGATAAATCAGAGAAGGCTTGAGACATAAAAGATTTGAGATCAGAAAAACTTGTTCGAACTTCAGATCTAAAAGCATGGAACTCGTCAGATAGTACAGATATCCTGTCGGAATCAGACGTGGAAACTGGAGGCGGATTAGGTTGGAAATTCCGTAAAAGAAAAATAAGATCTTGATGTTCAGGCGGCGACATAGAGAGAAGTCGAGCATAAAGCAAATCTGTCAACTCTGAAATTGGAAGATCGGAGACTGGAGTTCTTGAAGTCGATACAAGAGGACGTGTAGAAGTAGATACACTAACAGCCTGAAAAAACGGTGGAGGATGAGGAATAGTCATGATTGCAGGAGCAGATGATTGAACAGCAGTAGACGAGTCTCTAATAACCACCCCAGATGGGCGTCTGAAAGGAATTACTTTAGGTATTGAGGATGTATCAATCTCTGGCATCTTACCCTTTAAGAAAGCACGTAACTTCTGAATTTCCGAATTCTTTTGTTCTTCAAACTGCTCATTCATCTGTCGAATCACATCATTCAGAGTAGAAAATTTCGCTGTTGAATCCCGTACCTCGACTGAAGAAGTTTCGACAATGGAAGAAGGCTCGAGAGAAGACGGAGAAACAGCAGTATCTAGGACCCGATGATGAGTTGAAACATTAGAAAATGCTAAATCAAGTTCATCGACTTGTATATCAGCAACTCTCGGATTGATGGGAACAGATTCGGCTTCAGAAAGAATATCCTCTTGAACAATCACTTCCGGTGTCCTGGTCTTCCTTTCATAAACTTGAATACGCGGTTGATCAGCATGATCACTATCATCATCATCAGAATCACTTTCATCCTCATCTTTATCACTAGCAAGATCAGCACCATCATTAACATCTCTATCTCTATCATCAGTAAATGCATCAGCAGCAGCAGAAGAAGTATCATGAACATCAGGTTCAGTAGCAATAGAAGCAAGAACATCACCAATTTGATGAGTAGCATCTGCTTGAACCTCTTGATTGGAAATAGATACTTCAACTTCATGTTCAGCATGTGACGGTTCTGCTTGGTCATCACGAATCGACTCTTCCTGATTTGCTTCCAAAAATTCGTTCTCCATACAGTACTGAATAACATCGTCATCTGTCATGTCAGCATACTGTGCGATGAGCACATACGGAATAGTCATCGAAAAGTTGAACGATTGTTTCTGTTTCTGAATATATGTCATTTCAGAATCAGGGATATGAGGCCAATTCAAGCGACGAGGAATGGCTGAATTACTTCTTAGCATGCTACGAACAATTAGCTTCATGTATCTGGCAAAAGGAATGAATTTTCTCTTCTTGTTTGTCTTCTTGTCTTGAACTCTCTCTGATAACTCAGTCCAGAAGATGTAGGTATAGTCGACATGCAAGTCATAGACAACTACATGGAATAACCTCAGATAGTGTAGACTGGCATTGTCAGTGCCAGAATGCTTAGAAGTCAAGCATCTGTTGAGAACTGAGAACAATGCATACCAGACGAGAGGAAGATTTGACTTATCAAAGTCACTGACCCGAGACAAATTGCCCAGATAACCCAGATTTCTGATTCCTTCAAGAACATCCTCTTCAGAAGGAAACTGATCGTAATAAGTGTGCCCTTGTCTAGAGTTCGGTTCTGGAAGTTCTAATATAAGCCGCAAACGTTTGTATGATAAGAACGAATCAAACTGATCAATCTGTAAATCGAATCGGTGAGGTCGAACAAACTCATTCTTTGTAATTGTATGCCACGCCTGTTGTAGATAAACTTCAGGAACATATGCACAGTAAGAGAGAGCAGGAGAAAGTGGATGACCTTTGAAAATTGAGCGTATCACCGGATGAATCTTGATTCGATCAAAATCTACGTGGTAGTTGTTCGGCTTGTACGGCATGTACATGATCGTTGGAAAAACATCATTTGGTGAACGTCTAGAAGCGGACAGATTTGCTCCAACAGAAGGAACAGACGGCATAGGCGTCTCATGAGAAGCCCGATCAGAAGGATCATCGAGAATAACATTCTCATCCTGAATTACTGGATCAGTGTTGGTTTGAGAAGCCATTTAATAACCTGGAAAACAGAAATGAAGAAAAATAAGACAAAAAAAGAAAAACACAAAGATGAAAAAAATTTCTAAGTATGGTTTGCGTGACAAGAAGGAAACGCAAAGAAGGTTTGCGTGATGAACTAGAAACGCAAAGAAGGTTTGCGTGATGAACTAGAAACGCAAAGAGAAGTTTGCGTGACAAGCTTGAAACGCAAACTAAGGTTTGCGTAACCAGTGCATAACGCAAAGTAGACTTTGCGTGAGAACCTTGTGATGAAAACTATACTTATAAAAATTTTCAACAACAAACAAAACAAAACAAGGTTTGCGTAACACATAGGTGACGCAAAGTAAACTTTGCGTGACCAACTTGTAACGCAAAGTGAACTTTGCGCAACCAATGTGATACGCAAACTACACTTGACAGATCAACACAAGAAAAGAGGGTTTGCGTTTCAAGTTGATCACGCAAAGTAAATTTGCGTGTTTCGTTAGAAACGCAAAGTAAGCTTTGCGTGACTTACTTGTTACGCAAACTAAACTTCAAACAAAAAACACACAACACAAACACGGTTTGCGTGTCAAGAACATAACGCAAATCAGGTTTGCATGACTAACTGGTAACGCAAACTTAGGTTTGCGTGACCGACGTGATATGCAAAGCTGAGTTATGTTCAAAATACGCAAAGAAACCCTAGAACACAGGTTTTCGCGAGTTCATATTTAATATTTCAAAAATGCAAATAAATCGGTTTGAAACTGAAATTGGTGACTCAAAAAATCAGTTTTCAACCCAAAATATTTGAAAACTTGAAAAAACCTAGATGAACAGTCACGAAAATCTCAAAACCCAAAAATTAAAACAACAAAACAACAAATTATAGAGTAAGAACACTTACCTAAGGTTCGAAAATGAGAACTAAATCAAACCCAATACTCTATTTAAGCAAATAAGCTCGAACTGATGTTGAAAACGATGAATATAAACAAAATCAAAAATACGCACAATAAGGATTCGAACAAGAAATCAAAATCAAAGTAAGAACAACATTACACAAATCAAATACAAAAGAAAAAACATATACCTGAACGAAGAACAAGGAACTGAAACAAGGAAAAGAAATCGGCGCAGATTGAGAAGTGAGAGGGAAGATGAACAGTAAATGTATGTTCAAATGTGAAATGGAGCGAGAAAAAAAAAATGGAACAAACAAAATACTATTTATACTAATCTAAAAAAAATAACACTCAAAAAAAAATTGAAATTTTACCTGAATATCCTTTTTACTCCCCCTACACAAATGCACAGGATTTAACAAATCAGATCAGCATTTGCATAAAATTATCAGAAATACTTACCTGATTAAATTTTGATCAGCACGTGAAGTATTTTAGCAGGTGGATCCAGATGTTTCTGAAAATGTTCATGAAGTTGAAGAATCTAAAGCTGCAAAAAAAAATAATAAAATAAAATAAAATTGAAATTTTACCTGAATATCCCTTTTACTCCCCCTACACAAATGTACAGGATTTAACAAATCAGACCATCATTTGCATAAAATTATCAGAAATACTTACCTGAGTAAATTTTGATCAGCACGTGAAGTATTTTAGCAGGTGGATCCAGATGTTTCTGAAAATGTTCATGAAGTTGAAGAATCTGAAGCTGCAAAAAAAATAATAAAATAAAATTGAAATTGAAATTGAAATTTTACCTGAATATCCCTTTTACTCCCCCTACACAAATGCACAGGATTTAACAAATCAGATCAACATTTGCATAAAATTATCAGAAATACTTACCTGATTAAATTTTGATCAGCACGTGAAGTATTTTAGCAGGTAGATTCACTCCCCCTCAAAAACAGAATATTGCCAAATTTGCAGTCAGAATTTCTCTCCCCCTCGAAAAATGCACAAACCATTATACAAAAATATGGATACACAAACATTAAGACATCAGTGTAAAAAGAAAATAATACTGAATATAAATTTTGAAACAACTGAACATATAAAATTTTAAACACTAAACAAATTAAAGTCTACTCAGTAAAATATCACAGATTTATCAATCAGTTGAAATCAAGCATATGTTGTTGGATACAAAAACAAGTTTCATTGTATAACAAGATAAGACATGTTCAGTTTCAAAAACTTCCAGCTACCTATTCAGTGTGCTCGCATGCAAACTTCGATTAGCTTCAAGAAAAATGCAATTCTAAAAATATTATAGAGAACTTTGCATGTACTAACACTAAGCCATCAAAAATTAAGACTTTCACAAATTTACATGTTTATCGCAACTCAAACATATCACCAAGTATCATGAGATGTGTCCTCATTGGCATCTTTAAAGCGATGTGCACTTTGGCATCTTTTAATCAGAGAGTTAATTAAGTAAAGAACATGTCGTAAACGTAACTTTCTATCTGACCCTATTGCAGGATTTGGATCAGCCACTCCCAGACCAGTTGGCCTTAGGGGACTAGGTGTCAAGCACCCCTTGGAACTTACTTTCCCGGATCAGAAAGGCTACATCGACATATTCTAAACCCATTCATACCAGTAAAACATGACTTTCGATCTGATTCTATAGAAGGATTTTTGTTCGATCACTCCCAGACCAAATGACCTTAGGGGACCAGATGTTGAGCATCCCACGGAACTTACTTTCCCAAACCAGAAAGGTCACAGGTACAAACTTTTAAACTCATAGATTTCTGTATTTTAAGAATTTATAATTTATCTCAATCACTTAGATCAATGTCTAAATACTTAGCCCATATTTTCATTCCGATCTATAATTCTGATCATTTAGATAGTCTAAGCAAAGTAAACTATAAAAATTCCGACTCACATATCCTTAAAGCAGTATCAAAAGCTACAAACATGTTGCTGACTTTTCGACTTTTGTAAGACTTGAAATTTGAACATATAAAACGTTAATATAAACAAATAACTTGTAAAAAATCCTAGACATACGTTTTATTCAAAAGAAAGAAAATTTGTAAAATTTTATTTTATAGAATAAAATTTGTAAAGATTTAAACTTTTAAATTCAACATGCCTAATTTTGAAAGCAAAAAATTGAAACGTTTTTCATCTAAGGCTTTTGTAAAGATATCAGCAAGTTGATATTCAGTTGGTACAAAATATAATTCAATAGTACCTTCTTCCACATGATGCTTTATGAAATGATACTGCATATCTATGTGCTTGGTCTTATCTATGTGCTTGGTCTTGGTGTGCTGGACCGGATTACCTGATATGGCAATTGCGGACTTGCTGTCACAATATATTGGCACTGTTTTGTACAGCATCCCGTAATCCCAAAGTTGCGTTTTCATCCAGAGCACTTGAGCACAGCAACTAGCTGCAGCGACGTATTCAGCTTCGGCTGTTGATATTGAAACGCAGTTTTGTTTTTTCGATGCCCAGCTTATCAGTCTGTCACCTAAAAACTAAAGATGACCAGAAGTACTCTTCCTGTCCAATTGATTACCACCAAAATCTACATCTGAATAAGCAATCAAATTATAGTCAGAACTTTTAGGATACCATAATCCTAAATAAAGAGTTCCTTTAATATATCTAAAAATGCGTTTGACTGCTAAAAGATGAGATTCTTTTGGTTTAGCTTGAAAATGGGCACACAAGCACGTGGAGAACATTATGTCCGGGCGACTGGCAGTAAGATACATCAGCGATCCGATCATTCCTCTGTATGTCTTTTGATCCACAGCTTTTCCATCTGGATCAAGTCCGAGTTTGGCACCATGAGCCATTGGTGTTCCGATTGAAGTAGATTTGTCCATCTTGAATTTCTTCAAGATGTCAAATACATACTTTGACTGGTTGATGAAGATACCATCAGGAAGCTGCTTCACTTGTAAGCCGAGAAAGAAGTTGATTTCTCCCATCATGCTCATCTGAAATCTAGAGGTCATTAAATCAGAAAACCAAGTACACAAAAATTTGTTAGTCGCACCGAAAATAATATCATCTACGTATATTTGTACTAAACAGATATCAAGATTATTTCTATAAATGAAAAGAGTAGTACCGATAGATCCTTTGGTGAAGCCGGATTTGACCAAGAAAGCTGACAACTCGTCATACCACGCCCGTGGAGCTTGCTTCAAACCATACAGTGCTTTATCGAGAAAATATACATAATCTGGACGATCTTTGTCAACAAATCCCTCTGGGTGAGATACATATATTTCTTCTTTCAGATTGCCATTGAGAAATGTTGTCTTGACATCCATTTGATATACTGTGAAATTGCGATAAGCAGCGAAGGCAAGAAACATTCGGATAGCTTCCAATCTGGCAACGGGTGCAAATGTTTTATCGTAGTCAATACCTTCTTCTTGTCGATATCCTTTGGCTACCAACCTTACTTTGTTCCGCACGACGATACCATCTTTATCCTTTTTGTTCTTGAATATCCACTTTGTACCAATTATGCTTTTTCCTTTCGGCCTTGGTACAAGTCTCCACACTTTGAGCATATCAAATTGATTGAGCTCCTCTTGCATAGCAATAATCCAATCTGGGTCCTCCAATGCTTCAGAAACTTTTGTAGGTTCAATCTTGCTTAGGAAGCAAGTGAAGAGACATTAGTTGGAAGTAGCCGACTTGGAGCGTGTAGAAACACTGGCTTGAGGATCTCCAATAATTTGATGAATTGGATGAGATCTTGTCCATTTTGTTGTATGAGGAAGAGGATCAATTACATCTTGAACCACTTCTAAATGAAGAGAGGGAGGTTCAGAAACTTCTACATCAGATGAAGAGATAGAAATAGTTTCAACTTGAGGAGGAGGTATCTCAACAATCTCTGAATCAGATTCGAAAACAGTTTGTTGAATAACATCATTCTGTACTTCTTCCTGAAGTGATTCCTCTTGAACAGGTTGATCTTGAATAGACTCTTCTTGAGTATGTTCTTCATGAATAGACTCAGTTTCTGATTGAACATTGTCTGATTGAACAAAATCTTGTTGTGCCAGATCTTGTTGAATAGGAGAGACTGGAGGAGCATCATTATCAGAGATAGATGCAGCGGAATTTGGAATAGATGAGCTCTCAGTTTCCTGATTCAAAACATTAGAAACATTTTCAGAGTTAGATGTAGGCACATCATCATAAAAATTTTCAAACAGAAAATCAAGATCAGAAAGATTAGGAGAGGGAGTAGAAGAATCCTGGTTATCCGATGAAAGAGCAGGTTCTGAACTTATTTGTTCAGAAACTGAATTTTCAGTAATAGCGGGTTCTGAGCCTGAGTGACTAGAAACCAAATCAGCAGCTTCGTCAAATTTTACATTGACACTCTCTATGACCTTTCTTGCAGAGATCAGAAAAACTCTATAAGCAGCAGAGTTTGAAGAATAACCCACGAATACACCCTCGTCTGCCTTTGGACTAAACTTGTTGAGATTCTCCCTGTCATTCAGAACGTAGCATTTACACCCGAATGACTTGAAATACTTGATGTTCGGTTTGATCCCGTTCATCAGTTCATACGGTTTTTTGTTGAAACGATGATGCATAATTGATCTGTTCTATGTATGACAGGCAGTTGATACTGCTTCAGCCCAGTAAGACAAAGGTAGACCTGAATAAGCGAGCATTGATCTGGCGAACTCAACGAGCGTTCTGTTTCTTCTTTCAACAACACCGTTCTGTTGCGGAGTACGTGCAACAGAAAATTGTTGTTGTATTCCTTGAGATTCATAGAATGCCTGAAGAGTACTGTTTTTGAATTCAGTGCCATTGTCAGATCTTACCACTTTCACTTGCTTCTGCTTATTTGTCTGAGTTCTTTTGATAAGGTTGATGAGTACTTCAGGAGTCTCGTCTTTTGACTTCAGAAATTTTACCCAAGTATATCTGGAGTAATCATCAACAATCACCAAAACATATTTCTTATGTCCTAAACTCTTCGTCTTCATTGGACCACACAAATCAACATGCAAAAGATTAAGAATAGCCGACGTGCAATGTTCAGGTTTAGGCTTGTGAAGAGCTTTCTTCATTTTTCCTTTCTCACAATCCTGGAATAGATGGTCTTTCTGGAAACGGAAAACTGGAAGACCTCTCACTGAATCATTCTTGACCAGGCGATCCATATACTTGAAGTTGAGATGAGCTAAACGTCTGTGCCAAATCCAACTTTCTTGAACTGAAGCTTTAGAAAGCAAGCAGATATCTGAAGGAATTTTGATCTTGGAAAGATCAATGGTATACAAATTTGAGTGTCTTTTTCCCACCAGAAGATCCTTGCCATTATCATTCTTCACAACAACTCTTTTGGATTTGAAGCTGACTTCAAGGTCTTTATCGCAGAACTGTCCTATGCTGAAAAGGTTGTGACTTAGACCCTTGACGTAGCTTACTCTTTTTACTGTTATGTTACCCTGAACTAGATCACCATAACCAAGAATTGGAGCAGTCTCACAGTTGCCAAATTTCACACGACCGCAACATTTATCTTTAAAATTAGACAGAAGAGATTTGTTGCCAGTCATATGTTTTGAACATCCCGAGTCCAGATACCATAATTGACTTAGCTGCACACACAGAAACTACACCTTTTTAGGTACCCATATGCTTATGGGTCCCTTGTTAGATTTATATCTTTTATTTTTCACAGATTTAATTTTCATGCAAGAATGAAAGCAATTATCAATAGAAGATAAAACACAATTATCAGAATCAGAACTAGAAGAAGCATATGAGATATTCTTTGATATATCATACATTTGCTGAAAAGAATATTTTGGGTTTTTATTACATGAAGCAAATGTATTAGTATCACAAAGAGTGTCTACACAGTTAACTCTTAACAGTTCAGATTCTAAAATTGGCTGTTTCATCCTCCAAATCTGCCTTGGTGACTTCCTCACAGTCCGATCTGAAGAAGAAAAATCAGAAACATTAGAATTTTCAGATAAGACAATATCATGTTTCTTTGACTTCTTTGATCTTCTTCTTTTACGCTTCTTTTTATAAAATTAAGCATTTAGCAGTAAAGAATCATCAATAATTGAATCAGAAGAAGAAACTTTATCAAAGAAATCAGTCTTAACATTTGACAAAGAAGAACTAGCCTCGGAATGAGAATTTTCAGAAAAACACAAGTCAAGAGGAGGTTTGCGCGACCCTTTAGTGGCGCAAACTGAGCTTTGCGCGACCAACAAGTGGCGCAAAGTGTTGGTTTGCGTTACCAACGGGTGACGCAAATGCACATTATTTTTCAACACTTTAGCATTTTCCTTTGAATCTTTTGAAAATTCAGTAGAAATTTTATCTTCAAAACTTGTTTTTATTATTAAAAGAAATATATCGTTTTCTAAACAAGTTTGAAGATTTTGTTCTTCCAATCGATCTTCAAGATCAACAATTTTTTCTTCTAACACTAATGGGGGAATGTATTTCTTAGTATCATAAGACACCGGAGATACATTTTCCTTATCAGTGTTAGCAAATATATCAACAAAATCTGTTGATAATGAAGATTTATTGGAAGATTTGATATTTAAAATATTTTGAAATTTTCTGAATTTCTTAGATTGATTAGGAAAATACATTGCATTTTCAGAGGTGTAAACAAATGGCATTTCCATTCTCTTGTTTTTCATCCTTTTCACATTTTCATCTTCCAAAATTTGTTTCTCAGTTGTTCAAAAGAATTTAAACTGAGGAGCATATCTTGCAAGAGTAAAATGATCATATTCATATAAAGTAGGAACTTCATTTTTAGCATGATTTAAAAAATGTGGGTTTTCGAAACCAAGTCCCCACTTTTCCTTTATAGCTTCTTCACTCCTTGGTTTGTTCATATAAATGGTTTGCTCAGATTGTTCTCTTTTATATAATTTCCTTTCTAAAACAATTATTTTCTCAGAAATATTTTGATTTGAAGAAGTCAGTTCAGTCAACGAATCACGATAAGTCTGATTTGAAATTTCTAGATCAACTAACTGCTTTTGAAATTTTTCCTTTGTATCAATTAAAATTGATTTTTCATCTTTTAAAGAAATTTGCAGTTTATCAATTAAATCAGACTTTTCTTGATTTTTAAACTTTTCAGAAACGAACTTTGAGCGTAAATCATGCAAAGCAGTGATAAAAACATTCATTTGAGATAAGAAGAAATTATAGTTAAACACAGAAATTACCTCAGAACCATCAGATGAGGTATCCTCTTCCTCATCATCAGATTTGTCATCACCTATAAAGCATATGGCCGCAGTTTCTTCATTTTCATCCTCGTTGTCCGAATGATCCAACCAGTATTCTTCTTCGGCCAACAGGATAGTTCCACTTTCCTTCTTTTCAGCTAAAGCCAACTTCTTTCGGTAAAAAGCAGCATCCTTTACCACTTTGACTCTGCAATCCTTAACCATATGTCCAGGCTTCCCACAGTTAAAACAATTCATCACCTTTTTGTCATCCTTCTTCTGTTCAACCACCTTAGTTGGTTCATACTTTGGAGTGTATGTCTTTGAAGGAGCACCAGGTTCTATCTTTTTAGAACCAGAAGTAAACCACAGGTTGTTTGAACCAGATTTGTGCTTGAATCTCTTCTGATAGTGCTGAGTCAAAAGTATCATGGCCATTTCAAGAGCTTCGCCATCATCATCTGTAGATCCATCATAAGTCGATTCAGTCAAAGCTTACTCAGCTAGTTGGCTAGCTATAAGAGCAATGGGATCTACTGAAATAGGCTTGTTCTTCTTGTCCATTTTCGCCTTCTTTTCCATTACCATAGATTCATCTGTCATCAATATTTCGTATAACTCCTGAATTGGCATGGTTGAGATTCTGACATCGTTTCTCATTCTGTGGCATGACTTGTTCCACTCAGGTTGTAAAGCATTCAGAAACTTCAAGTTAGCCTCCAACTCAGTCTTGGTAACTTTAATGTTGTAAAGATCATTGATAATAGCCCAAAATTGATCAAAAACATTTTTCAAACTTTCCCCATCCTTGGCCTTGAACTTTTCAAAGTTGTTCATATACCTAGTCTGGCGCAACTGAGTTGACATTGCAGTACCAAACATAATCTTCTCAAGTTGAGTCCACATCAGCATAGGATTCTGTTTCAAGCAATCGATTCTGTTATAAATGAGTTGGGAAGAGCAAGAATCAGATTTGATTTGACCTGGCTATCAGCTTGATGTCGTAACATCTCATCAGCATCATATTCCCTTAAAGCTTTCTCAACAGTAGTAGCAGCAGTGGTTGCAGTAGCTGGAATAGCTTTCCTTGGTGTTTCCATAGGACCCTGAGTCAGTGATTTCATCATGTTCTCCCCATTTGGTTGTCTTTCAATGAAGTTAATAAACCAATCCTGCCACTGTTTGAATTCGTTCTCATTGATGAGAACTGGTGGACGAGTATCAGACCCCAAAGACATCATGAGGTCATTTTTGTAGATTTGTGCTTGCAAAGACATTTTGTGTAAAAGTCAGAAAATTCAGAAAAAATTTCTAAGTATGGGAGACGCGCAAACTAGAGGTTTGCGTGAAACGATGGTGGCGCAAAGTGAACTTTGCGCGAGCTAAAGGAAACGCAAGATGAACTTTGCGTTACACGCTGAAGACGCAAACTGACTTTGCGTTACTCGCTGAAGACGCAAACTGACTTTGCGTTACTCGCTGAAGACGCAAACTGACTTTGCATTACTCGCTAAAGACGCAAACTGACTTTGCGTTACACGTTTTCGCTATTAACTGGAGACGCAAAGTGATCAGAACAGAATTTGTTGCGAACTTTGTAGAATTCCTTGGATGATAATGACGAAAGTAGATGAGTCTAGCGCAAACCTGTGAAGAACTAGCGCAAAGTTTAGATCTCGCACAAAGTTCAAAAAATCAAGAAAATTTCCATAACAACGATTATATTCATGAAATCAAATCAACAAATATGCACAATATTAAACGAAAACACAATCCTAACACATTTCAATTAACATAAACGATTAAACACCACAAATTGAGATTTTCAAAAAATCAACAGAACGTGTACATACGTTTTTCAGAAAAATACAATTTCACAAAATCATACTTCAAAACATGATTATTTTGAAAAATGATGTGAATAACAAATGATCTCTTATCAAAAACGAATTCAGACAATCATAATTCAAACAAATTGAACCACAAACCAAACCGAATTTGATGAAAAAGCAAAAAATGAGATTTTCTTGAAAAAATTCAAGAAAATCGATCGAATTTCTTGCTTTGATCCACAAATTCAGTATCAATTATGAATTCTCTCTGATCTCTCAAGATCTAGTGTGCTCTGATACCAATTGTAAGTCCAAGAATCTCTAAATCTTTAGAGAGAGAAATTAGAGAGAGAAAGTCAATACGCTCCTAAATGTAATTTGATATTCAAAATGAGTTCAAAAGATACAAAACAAAGGCTCTAAGGGGACTTAAATACCCCTAGCCTTAACAAAACAGATTACAACATTAAGACCAGTTTAGACTAGGAAATAAACACAATGATTACTATAAAAACAGATCTAACACTTATGCTCCTGTGGCGCGTTTAGAGGCAATTCGAATGTTTTTGGCCTACGCAGCTCACAAGAACTTCATTGTCTTTCAAATGGACGTGAAGACCGTATTTCTGAATGGCATTCTAAAGGAAGAAGTCTACGTCTCGCAGCCAGAAAGCTTTGTCAATCAAGAGAAACCGAATCATGTCTACATTCTCGACAAAGCACTTTATGGACTGAAACAAGCTACTCGCGCCTGGTATAATGTCCTATCTCAATTTTTAGTCAAGTCTGGTTTTACAAAAGGTACGGTAGATACCACTTTGTTTATTAAAAAGGAGAAAGCCGATATCATTCTTATTCAAATCTATGTGGATGATATTATTTTTGGCTCTACAAATCCTAAGTACTGTAAGAATTTTTCAAACCTTATGGTGTCAAGATTTCAGATGAATATGATGGGAGAGATGAATTTCTTTCTCGGATTACAAGTCAAACAATTTTCATTGGGGATTTTTATCAATCAATCAAAATACATTCTTGATATTCTTCGGAAGTTCAAAATGGAAAATTCTAAACCGATTGGTACCCCAATGGCACCAGGTACTAAGATTGGTACCGATCCTTCTGGAAAGGCTGTTGATGTTAGGACTTACAGAGGGATGATAGGTTCTTTGATGTATCTTACTTCCAGTAGGCCAGATATAATGTTTTCAACATGTTTATGTGCTAGATATCAGGCCAATCCCAAAGAATCCCATTTGTCTGCAGTTAAGCGCATTTTTAGGTATCTGAAGGGGACTGCAGATCTTGGTCTGTGGTATCCTAAAGATACTAGCTTTGAACTAACAGCATATAAATATGCAGATCATGTTGGTTATATCCTAGACATGAAGAGCACGTCAGGTCATATACAGTTCATCGGTGATCAACTCGTAAGTTGGGCATCAAAGAAGCAACTTTGTGTATCAACTTCAACGGCCGAAGCAGAATATGTAGTTGTTGCTAGCTGCTGTTCTCAGGTCTTGTGGATGAGAACACAACTGCGCGACTACGGTTTTCACTTCAACAAAATCCCGATCTACTATGACTCAAAGAGCGCCATCGCGATAACAGTGAATCATGTTCAGCACACCAAGACCAAACGCATAGATGTCAGGTATCATTTTATCAAAGATAATGTCGAAAAAGGAACAATTGAACTTTTCTTTGTAAAAACTGATTATCAGCTTTTACCAAACCTTTAGACGAAAAGAGGTTCACCTTTCTTGTCTCTAAGCTTGGTATGCTAAATCTTAAGACATAATCAGTAGTTATCTATCAAAGTTTTCTAATTGTATACTTTTTCATCACTTCTTCATTCTTATTTCTGAATGATATCTGCACTTCAAATATTCTGTTCATGATCCAAGGGGGAGTATGAGAAGAAATTGACAGATGGTCAATATTAATTTGAGGAGAATACTCACTAATTTCTGCATTTACCTTTTTAATGTCAAATTTTTGTGATGCATGATTTTATGGGGAGTTTTACAAGTCAAAGGAGTTAGGATATGACTTCTGATTATTTCAGATCAGAACTCATACTTTCATTGTTTTACTGCTTTTTGTCTTTTAATTCAATGTGAATAACGTTACTTTGACTTGACTTTAAGACTTTTGCAGTTTGAGAGACGCTTACATGTTCATATCTATTATGACTTTAAGCTTACCTTCATGATATGTAAGATCGCACGTAAAGGTATAATCCTTTATCTTAATCTCATATATGGTTGAAAGAAGGATAACTTTAATTCATTGAAAACATGTTCTTAAATGTTCAAACCACTTCCCGAATCACAAAACGATTTCATGAATTGGAAATGTGCCTTAAAATATTTTCAAGATATAATTTGTACTTTAACTGATATAGTTAAACCATTTTGAGCATCATATGCTTTCTAGGAAAACATCGGATTTCATTGTGCTAGGACTTAACAAACTTCTACGGATACACGTTAACCAGTGTTTCCTACCGAAGAGATTAATCCATAGTGATAGAGTGTGAGGATTTAAAAGAAATGAGTGTGGGTTGTGTGATGAGATATAATGCAAAAGAGAGTTCGGTTAGAAGTAAACTGAATGTTTAAAAGAAAGAGGGTGTGAGAACAGAGTTAAAAGAATATCAGAACTCTGCACCAACTACTTTCTGAGTCGGGCAGCCACATTTCTAGTGTTTCACATTTCTTTGGTGAATATTATTGAAACATGCAACTAGCCCATGCCAACTCTTGATTAACCCCACCAGGTACTCATTTTCTTCTTAAAAAGAAAATGTTTCATTTTCAAAGGGGAAGCAACACATTTGCTATCTGATTTTCATTTGGAAAATCTGGATATTGAAAAGAAGGAAGTCTGCCCCACCTTCGCACTTCACTCATGCACATTGAGTCTGTGTTTAACTTACTGTTGTCTCAGTGGTTTACACAATATTGAGCCTTATAAGCAATCATCAAGTGCTTAATTCTTTCTATCACTTGCACTAACACACAAGGAATTTGTTTTTTTGTCATAACGTTTATAGAAATTACCTTTGTGGTGTTTCGATGATTGAATGGAAGCCCTGGGGGAGTGAACTTCAAAAAGCTCCTTTCCAATGTGTATTCGTTACACATAGTGACTAAGTGTTACTGACAGGCATGTTAACTGATTCATTTGTTGATTCAGGTGTTACACACTTATTTTGTCTCGATTTTCAAAGATCTGGATGAATATCTTTTGAATTGACGAATCAGAGGCTCTGTAAGAAAGACATTTCTTGACATAAAAGTTTTGATGAACTAGTTGCACTTTTCATCAAAAAGGGGGAGAAGAGCTACACAAGAAATGGGGAACAACACAAGTTTAGAGCAAGTATTCTGAAGATATGCTGATTTGAGAGAAATTTTCTTTGAAGATACTTTGCTACAGCATTCTGAGCTAAAACTGGAGATAATTTCTTCCCATCATCTGAAAGAGAGTTTATCTACGTCTTTTGGGGAGATTGCTACTTGTTGAAGACTAAGAGGGAGATTGCATCTTCTGAGCTAAAAGAGAAGACTGAATTGCTAAATCTTTTTAGTAATGATCTTGATCCAAAGGGGGAGATTGTTAGCGCACAGATCTATTGGATTCAAGTCATCCAATCTGAAGATCGCAATCTGAAGCTAAAGCTGGAAAGTCGACTCTTAATATTAGTCTAAAGTCAGTTTGTAATAAAATGTCAAAGTTAGTTTTAGTATTTTATTATTATTCCTAAATATCTAAGTTATTAGATATTTTAGGATATTATTTAGAATTAGATATTATGTTAGTTAGTGTGTTGAGAAAGGAACACAACACAATCAGATTACAACACACACACTCACGTTTACTGTTCATCAGAGAGAAAAACACAGAGAGCTTCAAAAGAGAAATCTAACAATCTTGTAATCGTGGTTTATTAATCAAACAGGTTGATAAATCATATAGGTGTTTATATTGATAAGAACTTGATTATATTATGGACCGACAAAACTGCTTCAAGTTCTATTCATGAGATAAATGTTTTCAAAAAGAAAAGTGTCAAACCACAAACTGTCAATTCAAATCAGATCAGACCATCTAATCTATTTTATGACAAATCTGTTGATGGTCCAGCGAGTTTCTATGTTAAAACTCTTGGAAAAAATTCGAAGAAAAATCAGATGGTCTGGAAAGTTAAAGATTCTCCTGATGAAGAAAAGAAGAAAGACAAAGCATTTGCATCCACAACCAATGCCAAAAAGAACAGAACGCATAAAAGTAAATCTTTTGGTAATCTTGATATGTTTTATTCTACTAATTACTTGATCAGGGTTGCTCAAAAGAAGATTTATTGTTCTTACTGTGGAGAACATGACTTTGTAAGTAATAATTTTGTTAATTACTGGTATGGTTCTTACTATGTTACCCCCACAAGAACTGCAACTAACTCATCAAGACCCAAATACCAGTGGGTACCAAAAGCTAAAATTGTGTTGCAGGTACCCAAGGTTTAAGGGGGAGCATAGAACTTTGAATTCTAGACAAAACAGTCTAGGACTCGTTCTTCAATGTTTAAAGAACATCGGCTTTTGAACAAAACAGTTCAAAACCCGGACTTAAGTGTTAAGATTGTGGCTTCTGATCGCATGACAGATCAGGACCCGTTCTTCAATGTTCAGATAAGGATATTTTGCAAATATTCAGGAGGAGCTTATCAGAATATAAATCATTATATCATGATTTGAGGGGGAGCTTAAAGGTAAACATCTTCTGATCTAAATCTCTGATTGTTTGAAAGAAGAACAACTTTCAACCGTGAAAAACATTTTCTGAAATGTTCAAACCACTTCTGGTTCCCAAAAGGTTTCATGAATTAAGAAGTGTGACTTTTAAATGTTTTTCAATTTTGAGCTTTAATGTTTAACTGACCGTGTGTTTCTAAAGATCAATACTTCCGTATTATCTTATCCATATACTGTAAAGTATTCATACACACCGGTTCAGTACTTCATTTGATTTTGTTATTACCATGTCTCATAACGAACAAATTTTTCGATGGTAATACTCCCGTTTGATTTTAAATATTGTTGAGCATCAATCATCATTTCCAAGTTTGTGCTTTCATTATTAAATTGTTTATATTTGTTCATATAAACAAACCATCTAATTCTTTGATACCCTAACCATTTCATTTGATCTGATTGATACATTGTCAGATTCTCAAAACAATTCTCTTGATTTCATTTCATTCATTCAATATCCTTGTTTTGAGAGATCTTCATTGTTCAATTGATCAAATCTCATGAGCATACATTTTGACAATGTTATCATACATGTTGTGCTTAACTGTTCAAGTTAAATTGTTGAGCAACTATGCTTTTTAGGACTTACATGGGATTTGTGTGAGCTTAAACAGAACTTCCATGGATTCACGTAAACCTGTGTTTCCTACCCCGGAAGTTATTCTTGAGTGATTGAGGGGTGAGGGGTCAAAATCAAAGAGTAGGGGAGATAACTCATCCGGTTGAGTTTTTCTCATTGAGCTGAGGTAAAATGTAAATGAGAGTTTGGTTAGAAGTAAGCATATTGATAAAAAGAAAGAGGGTGTGAGAACAGAGTTAAAAGAATATCAAAACTCTGTACCAACTACTTTCTGAGTCGGGCAGCCACATCTTCTGAATGGTTCACATTCTTTGGTGACCATCATTGAAAAAGGCAGTGAACCTATGCCAACTCTTGCATTAACCCCACCAACCACTCGTTTCTTTCCCGAAAAAAAATGTTTCATTTTCTTGGGGACGTAGCACATCTGCTATCTGGTCTTCAATCGGAAGATTTAGATATTGAAAAAGAAGGAAAGTTGCCCCACCTTCGCACCTCTTTCATGCACATTGAGTCCGTGTAATACTTGTTGCTGTCTCAACAGTTTACACAATTTGAGCCTGAAAAAGCTTAAGTAGCTTCAATCATTTCTACACCTTCACGTACACACAAAGAATATGTTTTCTTGTCATAACATTCATAGAAAATTCCTTCGTGATTTTTTCGATGATTGAATGGAAGCCCTGGGGGAATGAACATCACAAAAGCTCCTTTCCAATGTACATCCGTTGTACAAAGTGGCTCCGTGCTACTTACAGGCATACTAACTGTTTTATCTGTTGAATCAGGGTTACATCATTCATTATATCTGAATTTGAAAAGATTCGGATATATACAGTTCATGATTCAGCTATTCAGATCAAAAGGGCGGAGAATGTCAAACTTACCATAAAAAGGGGAGATTGTTAGTTTCTTACAAAGGGGAAATCAAAGAAAGTGCTGAAATTGAAGATGTTTTGATGATCATGATGTTCACAATCATCAAAAAGGGGGAGAAATCTACAATGTTCAATTTCAAAGTTGAGATGTCAAAATTGGGGGAGAAATTTCAGAAGATTTCAATTTCCTGAAGATAATTTTGAAAGATAAATTTCAAAGCTCAAGAAGATGTCAAAGTGAAGATAAATTTCAAAGCTTTGGTGAAGATAATTCTGAAAGTTCAAATCGAATTGTCAAACTTGATTCGAGAAAGTTTGTTTTTCCGAAGACGATCAAGAGATCAAAGTGATGAAGATACAGTTTTGAAAGATTCCTCAAATTCAAAGATGAAGATTTCAAAGTTCAAAGATAAAGGTTTCAAAGACGTTTCAAAGTTGGAGATTCAAAGGATTTTAAAGACTTCAAATGATTCGTTTTCAAGACTTGTTGACTTTCCAAAGATACAAAGTGTTAAAGACTTTTCAAGATTCTTCAAAGTTTGAAAGATTGAAGATTTCCAGAGCTTCAAAGTCAAAGATTGTTAGAGATAAAAGTTGAAGAATCAAAGCACTGAAGACTAGTGTCAAATTTTTATTAAATCTTGAATACAAAGGGGGAGATTGTTAGTGTATTAATTGTATCCAAGATTTAATGAGAAAAGTCAAGTATGTAAAGTCAACAATGTCTAAGTATATGTTGTTTAGCATTGTAAGGGATTTTATCAAATAGGTATATGAGTATAGCTTTGTGGTATAAATACCTTGTTGCTTTGTAATAGTTGTAGGTTGTTCATCATTGTTAAATCAATATACATATGACTAATATGTTTTCTCTCTCTACTCTCTCTCTCTCTCTAGTTCTTGACATTGTCATATCTTGAATTGAGATTAATTGTTTGATTGCTTGATAGATTGGGATTACATTTTCACTATGTGTATAAATTGGACAAAGCTCTATAATATCCTGACTATGTGTATAAATTTGACAAAACTCTATATGGCTTCAAACAGGCTCCCCAAGCCTGGTATGATACTTTGTCCAGTTTTCTGCTTCAAGACAAGTACTCTTAAGGTAAAGTCGACAATACCTTGTTCCTCAAGAAGACAGCAGGTAATATCACTCTTGTTCAAATCTATGTGGATGACATCATCTTTGATGTCATCGTTGAATCTCTTTGTCGGGAGTTTGTCTCTCTCATAAAGTTGATATGAGATGGGCATGATGGGAGAGATTTCATTTTTCTTGGACTTACAAATTAAAAAAAATGGCTTCCTTCAAGTCGAATTCAAAAAATAAAAATCTATTTTTTTCGGCTTGCCGATGGTTTTTCTAAAAAAAAAGTTTAAAATTTTTCTTCTTCTAGCCGATGGATTCCGTTTAATAAAAAAAATTGTTTTTACAAATCCGCTAGCCGATTGATTGTTTAAAAAAAATAATTATTATTTTTTTAAGTTTTCTTGGGGCTGCAGATGATATTTAAAAAAAATCTTTTTCTAGTTTTTTGTTGCAGCCGTCGATTTTGAAAAGTCTTTAAAAAAAAGTTATTTTTTGTTTTCAAAACAATCGGTGGACCGATTGATTTTATTTTTGTTTAAAAAAATAAATTTTTTTTGCTTTACTTTTCAGCCGATGATTTAATAAAAAAAATATCATTTTCTTTTTCTCTCTCTCCAGCCGATTGGTTTTGAGTTTAATAAAAAAATAATAATTTTTTTGTTTGTAGCCGCCGAAGATTTAAAAAAAATTTGATATTTTTTTTGGAGCCGCCGAAAGATCTTACCAAAAAAAACTAATTTTTTTTAAAATTTTGTGGATAGTCGTCGATAGATTAAAAAAAACAAAACATTTTTTTTCTTCACTCTCTTCACACCTCTCTTCTCTCTCTTTATTCGGTTTCTCTCTCTCCTCACACCTCTCTCTCTTTCGATTTGCCTCTCTCACCTCACACCTCTCTCTCTCTATTCGGTTTCTCTCTCTCTTCACAACCTCACTAAACCCCTCTCCTCACACCACATCTAGCCGACCAGACACCACCTCTCTAAACCCCCCCTCTCTCTCTCTTCGGCCCCTCTCTCTCTCTACCCTCTCCTTTTTTCGGCCCCTCTCTCTTCCAATCTTCGGCGCTCCTCACCCAAGCCGAATAGGGATGGTGATTTGGCCCGACCCGGTGGGGAACCCGGTTCACCCGACCCGACCGGGGCCGGGGATTCCCCGCTTAACCGGGTCCCGGGTCCGGGGGCGAGGATCCCCATTTAGAGAAAACCGGGGCCGGGGACAGGTATCACACTCCCCGCCCCGCCCCGTACCCGGTATATGTAAATAAGTTAATTTATTTTATATATATATATATTATATATGTATATGTAAAATTTGTAAATAACTAAATAAGTTAATTACTTTTCCTTTTAGGGTTTCAGTTCACACTTCTGTCTTCACAGATCACAAAATCGGCCGCATCCTCATCCCCTCACGAATCACGAGTGCATACCCCCACCCCTCGGCCCTCGCGTCCACGCTCCACCATCGCCGGCGACTGCAATCTTCAGTCGACTTAATGACTCAGTCCTCACCTCGACGGCTCGACAGATTTCGCCTCTGATTATTCAGCCGACGACTCGACCTTCAGTCCTCAATCTCCAGAGTTCAGCCGACGACTCAAACTCAGTGCCTCTGAAATCTGGTGTGTTTGATTTCTTCAATTTGAAATCTGGTGTGTTTGAAATCTATTGTAGACTTCAGATTCGGCTACCGGTGTGTTTGATTTCTTCAATTTCACTAATGTGTATGTTCCATTCTTCAACATCTTGGCTTAAATTTATTTGATTCCACTACTATTCTATTCGATAATCGATATATTGTGCCAATTGACTTTGTTATTTGATGAACACCAAATATTCGATAAAAGTTGTCAATGAGAAAAGTCAAGTTAGAAATTGTTGTTAATTGCTCCATAGGTTACTAAATTTGACCTGGTGAGCTTGGTTAATGGTTAGGGATATTTCTTGCTGCAGGGAATGAAGCTTCCAAAAAAATGGGTCCGAGTCTGGGTCAGGGGACCGGGGTCGGGGCCGGGTCTCTAACCGGGTCTTGACCGGGGACGGGACCACCGTTAACCGGGATGGGGATTCAATCCCTGCACCCGCCCGGGGCCGGGGACGGGGCTCCCTACTACGAACCGGGGCCGGGGAATGGGAACCCCGCCCCGTTCCCATGCCTAAAGCCGACCACAACCCCCCTTATCTCTTCCTTCTTTCAGCCACTCTTCCCCACTATATATTTTACAAAAAAAAAAAAGGCTACCAATATATTCAATTTTTTTAGTAGTCTATTTTCTTCCATCTTCTTCTCCACTTTTCTCTCCCCAAATTTTTTTCCCAAAATTTTTACCTATCCTAACACTTCTCCCCTTTTATTTTTTTTTACCTATATCCCCCCCCCCCCCCCTTCCCTTTCATTTTCTTCACACACTAAACTCCCCATCTCTCTCAACTCTCATCTTTCCAAACCCTCTCAACTCCTCATCTCCCTATCCCTTGCCACCGAAGCCGAAGACCCTCCCCCCAAACCCAACACCACCACTCCCATTTTTTTCGGCCTCAACCCCCCCCCCCTAAAAAAACGGAAAAGAGCCACAAAAAAAATGGGCCACTGAATTTATGAGTTATTCTTGTGTTGTAATTTTTCTGAGTGTCAATACCATTTTTTTTTCTATGTGTTGGTGTCATCATCAAATAGGGGGAGAAAAATTGTTGGCTCTCTAGTTGATTTGGTGATGACTCTCCGACCAACACTTAAAAAGTCAAGAAGACCTCTCTCAAGAAGGGCTCTCTATCCACCAATCAAGCTCTCAGCCTAGGTATGTTTTCCTTCATAAAGTCTCCCGGTCTACAATGGGTTAATGCTCTCGACACTACGGTGTCCAAGGCTCCTCATCTGTAGTGGCCCAATCTGACACGTCCCAAGTGAAGCCGGCTAGAAAAAAAAATCTTCAAAGGCTTCTGGCACCTATGCACTAGCTAAGATGACCATACGACCGAAATAACCTTCGGTTGTTACCCCGGTCACACATCCCTCTTCAAAGCCGAGGCACTAACCTTCTTCCCCTCCCTCTCCTCTCAAGAGGCTGAGGAAGGTTTCAAGGGTCAAGCCACTTACTCCACCCACCGATTCTTCAAAATTGGTGGGTGTTGAAATTTTCCCATATGGGCCCGAGGACTCTGCTAAACCCAAAGCCACCTCCTTTGTATCCTCACAAAAGAATATAATTGCAAAACTGGGGACCCCTATTATTCCCTCATCAACCTTTTCTTGGTTGATAAGGATGACTTGGACTCCTCCCCTATCTAAGGTGCCTCTTCTCCACCTCACAGCTTATTACCCGGGATTCTCAATCCCAATGATTATGCACGATCTAAGGATGAATCTGCCTTTCCATGAGCAGGTTCGGAGGATCTCGAAAACTTTCTGACTTCTTACTTTCCGACACCGTGAATTTGTTGAGAGGGAGTATGAGTTGAGGGGGAGCAACTGACTACTCAAGCTTAAACTCTGTTGAAACTAATTTTGCGATGGACTGTGAGATCAAAACCACCAGACATTAGTTGAGGGGAAATATGAATTGAGGGGGAGCAACCACCCACTCAAGTTCAAACAATTCTGGCTACTGTCTTTTGCATATTTGTATTTATTTACTTTCTCATTCTTTATTCATTTTATTTATTTACTCGTTTGTACAGCTATACTTAATTTTTTTTATTCATTTGTAAATGCCGGATATACTTTTAAAAAAAATCCAAAAAGAATGGTCTATGTGAAAAGAACCCAAAAAGAGTAAATATGGGTCAAAATGAATTATTCAGTATACTCTTCGTTTTATTCTTAAGTATGGATGTCATCCTCAAATAGAGGGAGATTGTTGAATCATTTGAAGATTTGAAGATGACCTCCCGATCTTCCATTTTGTATCATCATACTTAGAATATTTTGAGGTTCTTACTAGCAACTTAGTTTCTATACAAATGTTCGGTAAAGTCGAAGATCAGCCGAAAAAGAAAAAGAAGAAATATATCTCTCAAAGCGGATTGAAGATGGACTTCTCAGCCTAAAGCCAAGCATGCCTATGTGATCAACACCATCGGCCAGGATGGTATCGATCTCATATCTTTAGGAGCCCAAAGATTTCTCATGTCTTCAGGAGGCCGAAGATTTCTCACGTCTTTAGTAGCCCGAAGATTTCTCACATCTTCAGGAGCCCGAAGATTTCTCACATTTTCAAGATCCTAAAGATGTATGTGGTGACTGTGTCGGCTTGTCTCTCTATTCACCAAACTTGTCTCTGATAAGTTTTGGTGGGAAAATATCATCGACACAAACACATTGTACTTTTTTGACAAAGTATATTTGTGATATCTTGCATTGACCTAGACCTCATCTAAAGATCAGATAAAGTAAGTTTTGTCTCCTACACTCTTTTGAGGAAAGGTCTACACCATCCTCTGCAGGTCAACACTTCAAGACAAAATCACCTCAAGAGAAAAGGTACATCCTGTACCATGCTAAAGACTTGTGTCCATCCTTTGTTCAACAGGTGTCCCATGCATTAAATGCATGAGGCACTATAAATATGATGGATACTTCAACATGCAAGATCACCAGCTGAACCAGCAATTTTCTCTCTACGAAGTTCATTGTTTTCTAAGTGTTTTTCAATGTTCTTCATTCTCTTTGTGTAAGATTGTTTGAACAGATTTCATCTGTTCTCTTCCGCAACAATCAAAAGTTTTCTATGTGTAATTCTTGATTTCAAATCAATAAGAATTAAATTAAGTGAAATTTTGTGTGTATTATATTCAACCCCCCCCCCTTCTACAATACTTTTCTTGTTTAGTTACTGCTAAATGGGACCAACACTGACTATAATATTGCATTGAGTAGCAAAGACGTCCACAGGGATATTAAGTGAAAATTTTTGTCTTATATTTATAGACCTTAAGAGATGATTCCAGACAATGTGTGTTAAATAATCATTGATTCTATCTTGCTTACCCTTCTAATGTGTGTACCTAAGCCCTTTTACGGCCATACAGCGAGATTTTCGATTCTTAACCCACTTATCAGACCCCAGCCTAATTAATAGCCTAACCTCATCCGAATATGTGTCATGTAATGAACAACCGGTAAGGAATAACGACAAGGGGTAGAGAAAGAAAAAGAAACACTGAAGTTGGGTGTTAGAAAGAAAAATATGACCAAATGGGTCCAGTAGATGAGGAAAAAAATCAGCAGCAAAGGTTATGTAAGGAAAAAAAAGATGAAAAGAAAGAAAGCATCAAAGTAAGGAAGTATGGCTGAAAATACAGTGAAAGGGGCACGAAAGAATGGGAATGGAATCTGTTTGTTCATTTACTGGCATATTAAGGATTTTGATTCCGTTTACCATTGTTTCTTAGCTAAGAGCCTAGCCCATTACAACCCTTACAAAGAGTTGAATGATCTTTTGGAAAGTATAAGAGGATAGAAGAAATTGCACTAATAGTCCTAGTTCTGTTACTTAATTCTTTCTGAGATCACCTCATTGTACATTTGTGTGTTATTCATGATTAGTTGCTCATGCTAATATCTCGCGAATTTTTTGTACATAAACTCCAAAGGCATGAACAACATATGTGAAAGCTTAGGGTTCGAGTGTAAAGAGAGCCTCGCCGAAAAAACGTTTTCGCTGGAAAGATTACTGTTTTGTCGGAAAGTTGTTGTAATTTCGGTCCAGATCTGCTTGTGTTGTTATGTTGATTATTTGGCACATGAATGGCAAAGGTTTTATCAATAAAATCGAAGTTTTGAGCTGTTGGAAAAGAAAAAGTGAATAGTAAGTGGGTTTTATTGTGAAGAAGACAATGAATAGTGATTTAACGGATTTTCGTTAGTCCCGTTAATTTTCTAACATTTTTGGTCCAAAATCCGTTAAATTTGGCCAAAATTGTTTCTCATTCCCTACATTATAGTGTGTGACTTATAGTTTCCTCTTCGAGCATCTCAGTTACGACTCTCAAACCGAACTCCTATTCGACTCACGGTTTCCGACGGTTTCGTTGTTAAAAACTAAGGATGCACTCAGTTTGTCACGTCAAATTCACTCGTTGTCTTTCTTGTGGGCTTATTGGAACGAGTTGGATTTCAACATTTCAAGATATGCTATCGTTCACTTAGTCGAGCTTACGGTGTACATCGGATCCGGTTTTAAAGTCGAAAACGAAAATGAGAGCAACTTTCAAGGGGGGGCCGAGCTTACAATTGTTAATGCATGCACTAAAGTTTTTTCAAGCAAATCAAGGGGGAGAGAAGATTAGAGCTTGAAGATGATTTACTTTACAAAACTTTAGGGGGAGATTGTTATTGTATAAAAAGTGTTGGAAAGTAAATAACATTTAAATAGTTTTGTAAATTGTATTTGTAAAGGGATTAATTGTAAAGGGCTTGTGCTTAATGATGTAATTAGGTGGTAGGTAGGTTATGTTGGACTATAAATAGGAGTGTTAAGCTTGTAATTCATTTCATAATTCAATATTACAAAATGTAGTTCCTAAAGTTCTCTCTCTCTAGATTAGGTTTTCATTCTCTAATAAATAATAAAGTCCTATCTTATTCTACCTAATAACTCTCAAACATGAATGTCTAGATCTCGGACCTAACAGTATCCAGTGAGGTAGGGTCGAGGCGAAATCCTCCCTAAAAATGTGATGACCTGGTTATAATTCGGTATGGTGTCACTGTTTTTAGCTCGATTTTCAACGTTTATGACTCTAGTACTTTTGTTGAAGACTGAATACCGGTTGTCTCATCCTCTTACGTCTTAATTGATTGACGTACAAATTTTTTATCCTATAGGTATACCCGTTGGTCATTTTTGTAGTTGCAGCTTGATTTTAAGCTAGTTAGTTTTATTAACGCTAATTTGCATGGGGACAAGCAACGCTTGGTTTGGATTGTTGATAACACCATTTTTTGGTGTTGTTTTCATATCATTTTCCGAGTAAATTGCTTATTTCCAAGTAAATATAGTGGAATTTTTATAGTTTAAATCAAGTATTTTAGGATTTGTATCATGCCATGAGATAGCCAAGAATGCATGCGAGAAGTAAGTTTTTTTTTTCAAGCGAGAATCGATCACAAACATCATCAAGATCCAAGCTCGATAAGTGTCCGGTTGAGAACTAATTTTTAAAGTTAAAGTGCTAATATTGACTCCCAAAAACAGTGGCTAGGGAAACTTGGAAGGGAGTTGTTGAAGCTGAACTCATTTGACAACCCACCAGAGAGGAAAAAAGGGCAACTTGTAAGCTAGTTAAGCTAAACTGAACTAACTGCCAACTAGCTTAAGGGTGTTGGACGTTTTTAAGGCCTTTTCTTCTAGGGTTTGAAGGCATTATCCAATCTATCTTCAAGGGGACGGCTAAGGAATAAAGGGGGGGCGATTTTAGCAAGGGAGAAACACCGAATTGAAGCGAGGAAACGATTTGCAAAGCGATTTCTACTCCGATTTCTTGTCGATCTTAGTTAGTATTACACAATCAAGGGAGTTTTACAATCTTAGATTTTCGAGAGAACTTTTCTTAGATCTATAAACCCTTCTACTATTTTGTTTGTTAATACCCCCAATATGAACTAATCTTTAGATGTAGGGGTTAGTTTGCCTCTGCTTTAAGCATATGGACATGTAACTTGGGATATTTATCAGTTTTTCCTAGTTAATGAAGCATATAATTTGGGTTTTAATGCTTGTGTGAGTCTAATCAACTTTCACCAAATTTGTTCGTTATAAATTAAATTCGAGATAATTAATTGTTAACTAGAACTTCAATTATATGTCTAAGGTGAGAAATTGGATAGAGATATAGCAAAGCCTTAGTACCATGATAATCTTGAATTTAATGTATTTTGAGTTCATGAGTTGAGATCGAGAGATAAAACTTGTGTTTTCAAAGTATAATCCGTTGTTACTTGAGAATGAACAGCAGTGATTTTAGAGTTTAAGTATTCATTAAAGGGAAAGATTGGTAATTGTTTTGACTAAGGTGTTCATTAGTGAAAACCATAAAATTTCCAACCCTCAACTACTTTCCTCGTAAAAATCTTACTAAGTCGTTTATTGTTCCGTTCTTATTTTAATTAAATAGAAGTTAATAATGTAATTCCAAGAACTCATCTTTTGGACGGTCCAGTTAATAGTGAATATAGTAATTGTGATACTTAGTTCCTAGTTCCCTTGGTTCAATACTCGTATTTCCATGTACATATTATTTGATTCAACCTGTACACTTGTGGTTAGATTAGTGGGTGTAAATCCGCCTACCAGCTATAAGCTGGTAAGTCATCAAACTCTTAGACGTGATGCCATTAAAATTGGAAAATTTGGAAAAATGAAATGCAAGAAATGTTTTCTCTTTTACCTAACAACGTTTCTTTAACGTGTGATGTATGGAGCGCACCACACGGATTGCCGGACTCTTATATATGCGTAACGGTATATTGGATTGAGCCGCAATCGTGGCAATTATGCAAACGTGTAATCACGTTTTAACCGTTTGGTGTGCCACATTCGGGTGATCGCCAATTTTTGATTCTTAAAAAAAGTCTTATGTTTTATAATTTATATTCTACAAGTCATTAGCATTTCATTTGATAACGCTAGTAATAATAATCGATGTGTGGAGAAATTAAAGTTGGCTTTGACCCCTGTTTTAGACTGTTAGTTATTTCATACGCGTTGTTGTGCACACTTAATAAATTTAGCCGTTCAAGACGGTTTAAATACTTGTAAACCCGTAATAAGTAAGTTTAAATTTATGTTATGGCGAAGTTTCAAAAAAAATAAAAAATTCTCACGGCATTTAGAAAATATTGTGAAAATGTTGGTTTTCGAGCTTTGGAATCGGCCTTTGATATGTGCTTGTTTTATGGAATTTGACTTATTATATGATCGAAAATTTGTTAAAACAAAAAAAATTATATTCAAGTATTTTATAATGTTTATTACGTGGATAATACTATTGAACATCAAGATTTATTACGATATTTTGGGCCATTTTAAAAATGCAACAACTCTTTTATCCGGTATATATTATCCAACGGGTCCTTTACTTTTAAATCAATTATATATTTTGGAAAATAAAATTTACACGATATGAAGACCATCACGATTGGGGAAGGTTGATGGGTTCAATAAAATCAAAATTGTTAAAATATTTTCTTGAGATCCCCTTCTCTTTTCTTTGTGTCGCGGTGTTAAACCCGTGTTAAAATGTTACATGTGTTGAAGTTTTAATTACACTAATATGTGTGGCTTTTGGTTTAGATACGCCTACAAATAATAATTTTTCAAAGGAACGCAAACGTGTGTTCAATCGTAATTTTGAAGATTTATTTGATATTTATAAAATCTATCATAGGGGAGGAAGCCAACAACAAAGCTCTTCAAAGTCAATTATTTACGAGTTCTAGTTCTAGTGGTCATCGCCAAAACCGAACAAACTTGGTGACTAACTTAATGAACGAGGTTTTAAATGAAAATAAAAAAAACTAGATTTGATAATAGTGATTTGGTTGAATTACATATCTACGTGTGTACTAATTTTATGGTCTCATGCCCCACGCAAAGTGTTGAAGATTTTGAAAAAAAAATATTAGAATGTTGGCAACAAAAACAACCTCCATTCTCGGTTTTGGCATGTATGGCCCGTGATATACTAACAATCCAAACTAGTACCATAAATTTGGAGTCCGCTTTTTCTCTTAGTGGCAGGATCATTTCGGTACGTCGGACAATGTAACACCCGGAAATTCTCAAGGTAAGTATTTATTCCTTTTAAATGCATTAAATGTACCTATGTGAGTATATGAGCCTTTGTATGCGTTTCATGATAGTTGGTATGTTGAAATGTCGAATAATCTGACTTACCGTCCTTAATTGTTCAACTCTCGCGTTAGTTGTTGAATCAGGTCAAAATTCGGGACGTTTGGGGTGTGTCGCGACAATGACAGGCGACTATGACATGGTCACTGTCGCCGTGTCAAGGTCGCGGGGAGTGTACCGTAGGGTGGGGGAGTTCAGCGACTATGACACGCGACAATGACACGGGCAATGTCGCTGTGTCAATGTCGCATGGGATGTACCGAGACCTCGTGTCTAGGTGCGACTATGACACGCGACAATGCCCATGGGCATTGTCGCCGGGGCATGGTCGCCCGCGGAGAGCAGACTTCATTGATTAAAACCCTTTCAACCCTCATTTACCACACTTATCATTTTGAAAACGGGAGAGCCTCCTTTTGGGCGATTTTTGAGCTTCTCAAACACACACACACTTATTGCTAGGGTTTGGGTTGTTGGAAGCATTAAAGTGGTCATCCAAGCTATATTCAAGTGTTTCCTTGAAGTGTTCATCAAGATTCTCGTTCCTCATCTTCAAGTCTCATCTTCCTCAACTTTTAGGGTTTCATCTTTTCTAGGTTTTGGTCAAAAACCTAGATTGTGAGTTTACTAAACCTTTGTAAAAACTAGATACACATCATAATCTCCTACTTGTTGCTTTATCTCTATATGTTCAAATGTTTGGGGATTTCTTCATGAAAATAGTTGTAAGATGCATACATATGGATGATTTGCCATGATTATTGTTATATGTATCATGATTGGGATTTGTCTCATAGCTACATAATGTGGGTACCTTGATATGTTAAATGTATGCATAAATGGGTATTATGATGATTCTAGTTGGAGCACCATTTTGGTGATATGTTTATATGCATGATGAGCATGATTTACATTGGGTCTTTTGTTAGACATCATGAGGATAAGGTGGTAATATTATACCCGTAGTTGGTATTGAATTTTGTGGATTGAAATATATCTAAAGGACCCCTTATAAATGTTATGTGGACGAACCAAGTCAGTACACTAGGAGGATGTAGTCTTGGGTGCCACTGTGATGGTATGTGCCTAGACCTCCGCCACTCGGGGAATTTTCTTAGCGATAGTCTTCGGGTGGACCGGGCCTTTGGGGTGTTCCTTGTTAAGGGCATCAAGGTATATCGACTCTTGGGTGGGACTTGATTGGTGCTTTGGGTCTCCCCTAATGACTCCACATATATTGAACACTGGTTAACTGCTGATAAGAATTGTATCTGCTCATGCATGCTTATTATTGTTCAACTCACTAGGCTTTTTGGCCTAACACTTGTTTGGTGTCGATGTGTATCTCAGGTTCTAGCGGCGGCGGTCTTAAGCAGGTTTAGTTGCTTTGGGGTGAGAGCTTGGGGAATTGCACATGGACACGTTATACTTTTGGATATAGACTGTTTGGGTCTATAGATGACAACCCTTTTGTAATCTCTTTTCTAGATGTAGAAATTAGATTAGTTGGTTTTTGTTTACTGTCCGTTAAATTACAATTGTGATTAAACAGGTTATTTATTTATATATTCCCCATTTTTGGGAGGCTCTTGCTATGGCAATTTTAGCATACCTCATGTCCGTTTTTCGGATTTTTGTTATCCCTATTTTTAGGGTGTTACAAGTTGGTATCAGAGCTTTAGTTTAAGTGGACTAGGTATTGTTTAGCATATCTAGACTTAAGCTTTAGACTTTTTGACTTCACTGTCCACTTGGGGTAGGAATCCTAGGTGGGGAGAGCGTTAGGACTACGGAATTACTGTAATTGAAAGTTGTGATGATGGTGACCAGAATACTTGTGTATGGTTCGTTCATAATTTCACTTAGCTACTGCTATTATGAATGCATTGTTACGTGAGCATACTTGGTCTACTATTATTATGATAATTGATGAAGGTAGTAGTACGTACAATGAGTTCAACTCGCTTAGTCTTTTCTCAATCTATTTCTCGTACGTGCATGACAGATTTTAATGGTAAACACTCGAAGTAGATTACCGGACATGCCAGAAGGGCAACCAGAAGTGGAATCTGCAGCAATACGACCCCCGGTGGGGGCAACCTCCGATGACATTCCTATACCCAGAATCTTGGCAGGAGGGCCTGAGCACATTCCAAGCCGGAACCTCAACACAGGTGACGCCATCATGGAGGAAGTTACCATGGAGACCCAGCTTCGGGATAGCATGATGTTGGCCATGAATGCGGCTTTGGCTCAACAACAGTTGGCCATGACTTCGGCCATGACCCAACAGCAAGAGTTCTTCATGAAACTTCTAGAGGATCGAGACGTCAGTAACCGTCAACCCGAGACTATGGATGAGAACGATATTGTGGGGTCGGGTGGACCGAATGTGGTAACGGTTGAAGAACCATCCGCTGAGGGAATCAGATCAAAGGGTGTACCTACAAGACGTTCTTGGGGTGTCACCCTAAGGAGTTTACGGGTTCAGACAACCCGGTTACTTGTATGTACTGGCTTAAGGAATTAGAGATGGCCTTCGAGTCCAGTGAATGTGATCCTTCTCAACGGGTCAAGTTTTCTTCTCAGCTACTTCGGGGAGAGGCTCTGATTTGGTGGAACCTCACCCGATCCGCCCTCACCCCGGAAGTTCTGGCTAAGCTAACTTGGACGGTGTTCAAGGAGAAGATCATGGACAAATACTGCAGCGAGCGGTCGTTGGACAAGTTGGATCGGGAGTTCCGAGATCTGAAGAAAGAGAATATGTCGATTGTTGGCTACTCCAAGCTCTTCTTGGAGAAGCTAAACTTGGTGGGACATCTAGTCCCCGACGAAAAGTCAAAGATGAAAGCGTATCAACAGGGTTTACCGGCCGGAATGCGAACGGATATAAGAAATGCTAAGTGTTCGACTCTTCAAGAGGTCATCGAGGAGTCCTTACTCATTGAGTACGACATCAATTCGGAAAGGGATGAGAAGAGATACGTTGGTGAGAAACGGAAATGGGAGGGGCCATCTGGGCCCGTTCGTCAAACTATGCCCTTTGTAAGCGGGAGATCGGGTGATCAACGCCGTGAAGATCGGTGGTGCCACAAGTGTAGGTCAAAGCACTCGGGGCCGTGCGCTACAAGGACTCATCCGGTCCAGCCGGGTGTACCAAGTGTGGTAAGAAAAACCACACGACTCGAGAGTGTTCCCTCCGTGGGTCAGTTTGTTATGAATGCGGAGAGTCGGGGCACATGAGGCGAGAGTGTCCAAGGTTGGTTAGAGAAGGTGGTGGAAATTGTGTGGGTTTGACGGCTAGGGTCGAGCAACCAGCTAGAGCACCAAGTCGAGCTTTCCGGATGACTACCGAAGAGGCGAAGGAGACTACGGATGTCGTTTCGGGTACGTTTCTAGTAAACTCCATGCTTGCTCGTGTCTTGTTTGATTCGGGTTCTACATGTTATTTTGTGTCGGATGCTTTCTGTAAACAATTCACCACTCCTATTAGTGTTCTTCCCGATGCGTTAGTAGTAGAAATAGCTAATGGGGATCAAGTAATCATTCGTGACCGTTTCTGCGATTGCACTCTAGAGATTGACGGAAATTCTTTCGGAGTAGATTTAATACCTATGCCTATAGGAGGGTTTGATGTAGTCATAGGCATGGATTGGTTAGCGAGGCATAAAGCGGACATCTTTTGCTCCAAAAAGATAATCCAAGTACCATTGCCGGAAAATGGGGTGGCTATCATTTATCGGGAGAAAGGAAAGAGGAATAATCCTATTATCTCATCTCTTAAGGCTCGCAAATTTTTAGCAAAGGGCTACCCTTCGTACTTGGCCTACGTTGTGGACGCAAAGAAAGAAAAGAAGTCGGTGGGAGATGTGGAGGTAGTGCAAGATTATCCGGACGTCTTCCCGGAAGACTTACCCGGATTACCGCCGGAACGGCAAGTGGAGTTTCAGATTGACCTCACACCGGGAGCGGCTCCGATAGCTCGTGCTCCATATCGTTTCGCACCAACTGAAATGAAGGAGATGATGACGCAACTTCAAGAGTTGTTGGAGAAGGGCTTCATTCGACCAAGTTCGTCACCTTGGGGAGCACCGGTACTATTCGTGAAGAAGAAGGATGGATCTATGCGGATGTGCATAGATTATCGGGATTTAAACAAAGTCACGGTGAAGAACAAGTATCCCTTACCTCGCATCGACGACCTTTTTGATCAACTTCAAGGCGCGGGATGTTTCTCGATGATTGACCTTCGGTCCGGATATCATCAAGTGAGAGTGAAGAAAGAGGACATTCCGAAGACGGCTTTCCAAACGCAATACGGCCATTACGAGTTTTTGGTGATGCCTTTCGGTCTAACCAACGCTCCGTCCGTATTCATGGATCTGATGAACCGTGTGTGTCGCCCATTCTTGGATAAATCCGTGATCGTCTTCATCGACGATATTTTAATATATTCAAAGGATGAGTCCGAGCATGGAAAACACTTACGGGAAGTATTAGAAGTTTTAAGGAGGGAGAAATTGTTCGCAAAATTCTCAGTGCGAATTCTGGCTTCAAGAGGTGCAATTCTTGGGGCATGTGGTATCAAAGGACGGGGTAAAAGTGGACCCGGCAAAGATCGATGAAATGATGAGTTGGGAGCCTCCAACAAGTCCGACGGAAATTCGAAGCTTCTTAGGTTTGGCGATTTACTACCGGCGTTTCATTCAAGATTTCTCAAAGACGGCTACACCGCTCACTTCTCTTACAAGGAAGAACGTCAAGTTTTTTTGGACCGATGCACAAGAGCAAGCATTTCAGACGCTCAAGAGGAAGTTGTGTGAAGCCCCGATCTTGTCCTTACCCGATGGATCGGAAGACTTTGTGGTGTATAGTGACGCTTCCAAGATGGGACTTGGGTGCGTACTAATGCAAAGGGGGAAGGTAATAGCCTACGTGTCACGACAATTAAAGCATCATGAGAAGAACTATCTGACTCATGATTTGGAGTTGGCGGCGGTAGTTTTCGCGTTGATGTTGTGGCGACACTACTTGTATGGGACCAAGTGTACTCTTTTTACGGATCACAAGAGTCTCAAGTACATCTTTGACCAAAAGTAACTCAACATCCGACAAAGGAGATGATTAGAGCTTTTGAAGGATTACGATTGTGACCTACTCTATCATCCCGGTAAGGCTAATGTGGTGGCGGATGCATTGAGCCGAAGGAATCATGGCGATGGTGTCACAATGTCCCTTACAAGGATCGATGTAGTCACAAGTTTGTTGGAAAGCATTAAGGCAAGTCAAGTGGAAGCACTTAAGGAAGAGAACCTCAAGGCCGAAGTAAGGGTGAAACAAAAGGAGCTGTTATCGGAAGACGGTCGTGGTCTCAAACTCTTTCAAGGACGAGTTTGGGTGCCGAAGTTAGGAGGAAACCGGAAGCTACTTCTTGAAGAAGCACATAAGTCAAAATACTCTATACATCCCGGTAGCACCAAAATGTATAGAGATTTAAAGTTAATGTATTGGTGGTCGGTGATGAAGCTAGATGTGGCTAGCTATGTGGAGAAATGTGTCACTTGTCTCCAAGTCAAGGCGGAACATCAAAGGTCGTATGGGAGTTTACAACCGTTGTCCATTCCCGAGTGGAAATGGGACAACATCACTATTGATTTTGTAACCAAACTACCGAAGACCTTGCGCGGTCACGATACCATTTGGGTGATCGTGGATCGGTTAACCAAGAGCGCTCATTTTCTTGCAATGCGGGAGACTTTGCCGATGGAGAAATTGGCTAAACTGTATATCGACGAGGTGGTGTCAAGGCACGGAGTTCCGCAATCTATAGTATCGGATTGGTATAGTCGCTTCACTTCGAACTTTTGGGCTAGCTTACAAAAGGAGTTGGGTACTAGACTAAATCTGAGCACGGCATACCATCCTCAAACGGATGGTCAAAGCGAGAGGACGATCCAGACATTAGAAGATATGTTGAGGTCGTGTGTAATAGACTTCGGGGGAAGTTGGGATTCACATCTACCTCTAGTAGAATTCGCGTACAACAACAGTTACCATTCGAGTATCGGAATGGCACCATTCGAGGCTTTGTATGGATGGAAGTGCAGAACCCCGGTTTGTTGGTTAGAAGCGGGCGAAAAGCAATTCGCCGAGCCGGAAATCGTTCAAGATACGGCCGACAAGGTGAAAGAGATTCGGGAAAGGCTAAAGGCGGCACAAGACCGACAAATAAGTTATGCGGACAATAAAAGAAGGCCGATTGAGTTTCAAGTGGGTGACCGGGTCATGTTGAAGGTGTCTCCGTGGAAGGGGATCATACGTTTCGGGAAGCATGGGAAGCTTAGTCCTCGTTTCCTTGGACCATTCGTTATTTTGGAAAAGATTGGTTTGCATGCCTATCGGTTGGATTTACCACCGGAAATGGATGGAATACATCCTACATTTCATGTATGCTATCTTCGGAAGTGCCTAGCCGAGGAGGAAAGCGTTATTCCCTTGACAGAAATTCGGGTGGACAATGGGAATCGTTGCATTGAGGAACCGGCGGGGATCTTGGAGTCAAAGGTGAAGAAGTTACGACATAAGAACGTAGTCATGGTTAAAGTCCAATGGAAGCACCATCGGGGTGCTAACATTACTTGGAAGTCCGAAGATGATATGAAGAAGAGTTATCCTCACTTGTTTGCTTAGAGTAAGATTTCGGGGACGAAATCCCAATTAGGTGGGGAGGATTATAACACCCGGAAATTCTCAAGGTAAGTATTTATTCCTTTTAAATGCATTAAATGTACCTATGTGAGTATATGAGCCTTTGTATGGGTTTTATGATAGTTGGTGTGTTTAAATGTCGAATAATTTGACTTACCGTCCTTAATTGTTCAACTCTCGCGTTAGTTGTTGAATCAGGTCAAAATTCGGGACGTTTGGGGTGTGGCGCGACAATGACAGGCGACTATGACATGGTCACTGTCGCTGTGTCAAGGTCGCGGGAAGTGTACCGTAGGGTAGGGGAGTTTAGCGACTATGACACGCGACAATGACACGGGCAATGTCGCCGTGTCAATGTCGCATGGGATGTACCGAGACCTCGTGTCTAGGTGCGACTATGACACGCGACGGGGCATGGTCGCCCGCGGAGAGCAGACTTCATTGATTAAAACTCTTTCAACCCTCATTTACCACACTTATCATTTTGAAAACGGGAGAGCCTCCTTTTGGGCGATTTTTGAGCTTCTCAAACACACACACTTATTGCTAGGGTTTGGGTTGTTGGAAGCATTAAAGTGGTCATCCAAGCTATATTCAAGTGTTTCCTTGAAGTGTTCATCAAGATTCTCGTTCCTCATCTTCAAGTCTCATCTTCCTCAACTTTTAGGGTTTCATCTTTTCTAGGTTTTGGTCAAAAACCTAGATTGTGAGTTTACTAAACCTTTGTAAAAACTAGATACACATCATAATCTCCTACTTGTTGCTTTATCTCTATATGTTCAAATGTTTGGGGATTTCTTCATGAAAATAGTTGGAAGATGCATACATATGGATGATTTGCCATGATTATTGTTATATGTATCATGATTAGGATTTGTCTCATAGCTACATAATGTGGGTACCTTGATATGTTAAATGTATGCATAAATGGGTATTATGATGATTCTAGTTGGAGCACCATTTTGGTGATATATTTATATGCATGATGAGCATGATTTACATTGGGTCTTTTGTTAGACATCATGAGGATAAGGTGGTAATATTATACCCGTAGTTGGTATTGAATTTTGTGGATTGAAATATATCTAAAGGACCCCTTATAAATGTTATGTGGACGAACCAAGTCAGTACACTAGGAGGATGTAGTCTTGGGCACCACTGTGATGGTATGTGCCTAGACCTCCGCCACTCGGTGAATTTTCTTAGCGATAGTCTTCGGGTGGGCCGGGCCTTTGGGGTGTTCCTTGTTAAGGGCATCAAGGTATATCGACTCTTGGGTGGGACTTGATTGGTGCTTTGGGTATCCCCTAATGACTCCACATATGTTGAACACTGGTTAACTGCTGATAAGAATTGTATATGCTCATGCATGCTTATTATTGTTCAACTCACTAGGCTTTTTGGCCTAACACTTGTTTGGTTTCGATGTGTATCTCAGGTTCTAGCGGCGGCGGTCTTAAGCAGGTTTAGTTGCTTTGGGGTGAGAGCTTGGGGAATTGCACATGGACACGTTATACTTTTGGATATAGACTGTTTGGGTCTATAGATGACAACCCTTTTGTAATCTCTTTTCTAGATGTATAAATTAAATTAGTTGGTTGTTGTTTACTGTCCGTTAAATTACAATTGTGATTAAACAGGTTATTTATTTATGTATTCCCCATTTTTGGGAGGCTCTTGCTATGGAAATTTTAGCATACCTCATGTCCGTTTTTCGGATTTTTGTTATCCCTATTTTTAGGGTGTTACAGACAAGACTAACCCCGGAGTCGGTAGAGTGTTGTGTATGCTTGAAGGATTACTTGAATAGCGTTGGAAGACTTCAAGACAATATATCATTCGAGGTGGAGATTGAAGAAAACTTGGAAGAAAACTTAGAAGAAAACAAAATCGCCATGGGACTAAGCACGTTGTCAATTACTGATACCGAAGGTAGTGTCTCACAATACAACGATGATGAAGAACTCGACATTGACGATCTCGAAGAACAAACAGCTCTTGAAAGACTTCAAACGTATGGGACTCTTCAACTCAATCCGCCATTTGAATAAGTGTATTTTTTAATAATTGATGTAATTTAAATGTTACCCATAACTCGAAATTATAATAAAACGTATTTTTAAAGTGTATTTGAGTGACCCAAGTATATTTTTTAAATTGTATTACGGTATTTTTAAAACATTTATAAAAATAAATATAACAAATGACCGATTTTGGCCCAGCCCAGGACCGGTTACCAAGCAGCTTAACCGAGCCTAGCCCATTTTCGGTTGTCGGCGACACTGTTTAGGCCCGGGACCGGTTTTTGGCCATCTCTAATGGAGATTAAACCAAAATATCAAGTAAACAAGAACCTTAAAACAAGTGCATACCGTTCAGATCAAGAGCTACCAGGGTGTTCCTCAGTTTTCCATTTTATGAGGTTTTCCCTTGAACCTCTCTCTCTCTCTCTTTATATATATATATATATATATATATATATATATATATATATATATATATATAGACTTAAGTTCGTGTGAGACCAAACAGTTTCGGTGAGACCGCTGAGACCAAGCTTTAAAGTATGAAACTTCACACCAAAATACTGTGAATGTAAAAAATATCGAACTTTTCATAGGGAAAACACCGTAAATGTTACGTTCACGGTGTTTTTCGCTGTGAATGTTTGTTTTTTTATCTTCACAGCGTCTTCACTGTGAAGGTTCGGATATACCTTCACAGTCTTTTATCTGTGAAGGTTTGATTTTTTTTAACTTGGTTTAGGTTTTTTTTACCTTCATAGTGTGATTACATTATGAAGGTTCGAATGTTTTTTACCTTCACAGTGTTTCGGTGTGAAGTTTCATGTTTTAAGGTTTGGTCTCACGCGGTCTCACGGAAACAGTTTGGTCTCACGTGAACCTGACCCTATATATATATATATATATATATATATATATAGGGGCAGATTCAAACGAGAAGGTAGTCAATTTGCGAGAAGACGAGAAAGAATAAGAGCCACATAATTTATTAATTAAAAAATAGCATAAATAAATTATTTTTTTTAAAATTAGGATAATTACAATTTGAATCGGATAAATCCTTAAAAATCTCATAATATCTTTTAAATTTATTTATTTTTTAATTTTAATAAATCCATAATTTTTTTTATCAAATTCATATTATTATTTTCTAGATAAAATCATAATTTTCATCAAATATCACATGTGATATCCATAACTAATTCATTATTTATTTTACCATTTTTTTCTCTATTTTTTAGATTTACGTTTTGAATCACATGTGATTAACTTCGTTTAACATGTGATGTATTATTATGTATCACATATGAACCCACTATGTGGATTTTTGTAAATATCACATATAATAATATATGTCTGAATATAAATGACGCATAATCACATGTGATAATATTTATATCACAAAAAGATCTATAAATATAAATATACATAATCACATATGATTAACTAAAATATATACAATTATCACATGTGATAATATATTTACATCACAAAAAGATCTATAAATAGAAATATACATAATCACATATGATTAACTAAAATATATACAATTATCACATGTAATAATATGATATGTGATGCGTATAAATATTTATATAATGATATCACGTGTGATATTTGGTTAAAATTGTGAATTTTTTTAATTAAAAGTATATTTAGAAAAAAAAATTAATAAATAATTGAAATTACAAAATAAATAAATCTAAAAGATATAATGGAAATTTTAAGGATTTATTCAATTTAAAATGATAATTATCCTATTTTCTAAAACTATTTTTTATTTATGGTTTTTTTAATTAATAAATTATGTGGCCCACATTCCTTCTCGTCTTCTCGCAAATTAGTCTGTTTCTCGCATGATCCTCCCCCTCTCTCTCTCTATATATATATATATAAAGACATCATTAGCAAGACTTAAGAACATCAATTCAACATCCCAAAACTTATCAAAATTCTTGGCAAACTCATTCAACCTACTTGAAACAAACCTTAATTGTAGAAATTAGAGAAGTCATACCTTAACATAAGAAGATTCCAATGAGACTTTTCAAGAAATCTTTCTTAAATGGAGTCTACCTAACAGCGATATCTCCAAGGCACAAAACACAGACACACTATGAAAGTTTAAGTTCTGGAAGCACCAAAAGGGAAGCTAAACCCTTTTACAAGGGTTTTTTTTTTCCTATTTTCAGACCAAAACCATCTAAAATAGGAAAATAACACTACCAACCCCTGGACTTTTATTTCAACTTATAGCTAGATAACCAAGGTTATTACAACAATCCTAAACGTTTCTTATATGAAAACAACAATATGAACACTCCACGTTGCACATATGTTGTTTCTCATATGAAACATTAGATGAAACTTGGTTCGTATATTTGTAACATATATTTACGGTTCTCAATTGATTAGTTATATATAAGGGCTCATCATAAAAGAGGCTTGTATATTATGAAAACTGTGATATCCAACCACAATCATCGAACAGTTTTGATCCATGACTATGAAAATCGATGGCATTATAGTAATAATTGTGAAAACATGCCCCGTTTACATAAATAACTGGAGTTGAAAGAATAAAACTGTCATTTGACGTTTGACTCAAAGAATTTGAATATCGCATGACCTATAATCTTCCTTTTCTCTCCATAATTATCTCACTAGGGGTGTTCATCTAAACCGCCAAACAGCACAAAACGTACACACTCCATCACACCACACTACAAAGTGTGGTTTAGAACTTCTGTGGTGCGATTTGTGGTTTGCATTTTTATCAAACCGCACTATGTGGTACAGTTTGCGGTTTTGGGTTATTACACTGCGGTTCAAACCCCACCGCACCATACATTATATATATATATATATATATATATATATATATGTATATGTATATATATTTTTTATTTTATATATATACGCACACATATATATAGAATAATTGCTAAATTTATGTAATTTTTTTAATCTATTTTCTCCATGGTCCATTATTAAGTCCAAAGTTTTGGACTTTGATCCATAATATTAATAAAGTGTAACCCAATAATCAATTAGGCCCTTTTAGGCTTTAAGCAACATTCATGACACGATTTCACCGGGTTTTTTTCAACTTTGTGTTGATTTACGGCTTCTACCTTAGTTTACTCTCAAGTCTAAAAGATTTAGTTTGAAATTAACTTTTTACTTCTTAGACTATTTCTAATTTATGTAATATGTATTTGGAATCGTAGGTGTTGAGACTTTTTATTTTTTTGGACTATGGTCACGTTATCATTGATTTTATTATGAATTTTTAATCATATAATTATTAGATTGTAGGTGTAAAATGCGTTAGGTACAAACCGTACCTCATCGTTTTTTTGTGGTGCAGCTTTTTGCGGTTTAAGGTATATGAGGAGAGGTTTGCGATTTGAAAAAAATACTCAAACTGCATATACGGTGCAGCTTTACCCTAAACCGTACCGCAAACACCCCTAGTCTTACAATCCATAAGCTCATCTCGCTCTCTCCAGAAATTAAATTAACCAGAGATTCTAAGCATCTTTACCTATCATCATCTCACAATCCACATTTTTTACACATTTTCTTCTCACAATCTACGAAAGTTGGTGTGAAGGTTCTCCGTTATTTCATGTGAATGTTTACTTTTCTATGTAAAAGTTCAGTTTTACATGTGAAGGTTTGATTTTTACATTATACGTAGTTATTACCTTAACAAAAACAATACGTACATAAGAAAGAATTAATGTTCACACAAACTTTTATGTAAAGTTTCGTTTTTTTGTTTCATGCAAATGCTTGGTTCTCGTGTAATATATTGTTGCTACATTTAGAAAAAGAAAATATTACCTTCACACACGAACCATACATTTATAAGAATGAATCAACATTCACAAAAATATTCATGTAAAGCAGTGGCGGACCTAGGATTTTTGTCAAGCGAGTGCTCCTTTAAGGTGAATCAAAGGCTCGCAAAGTCGTTCGATGTGTCTTTAGCCAAATTCTACTGTTTCGAGGGATTTTCTAAGTTTTTTTGGTTAATTTCGAGAATTTTTTTTGGTTTTTTGGTTAATTTTACTTTTATTTTCTAATATCCCGGAAGACCGTTAGAAGTTTAGTAAGTGCACCTTTTGTACCCTAAAAAATTTTATTTACGAAAATAAGATGAACGGTTGCACTTGCTCGTATTCAATATTCTAATGAAGTGAAACATGCATAAACAAGCAATCATTGTTCTAAATGAAAATAGCATATGGCACATATGCAATATTTTAATGAAGTGAAACATGCATAAACAAGTAATCATTGTTCTAAAAGAGTAAGAGATAACTCACGTGAGGTGCAAGCCAAAGCATACCCTCTTAGAATAGGATTACATCAACCAAAAACCTGAATTTGGATCAAGATAATGACAACTAATTCTCAGGGGCAAACCCTCAATTAAAACGTTATCAAACCCTTCAGCCAAAGGACTAAAACAAAGCCCCAAACTACACTTCACGTGAAAATCGACAACAGTGGTGACTTGGCACGGGTCAAAATCGCAGCGCACCAGTGCCCACTACTATTTCGCCTGCACATCTTTGATCGAAAATCGTAGCTTTATCCTCCAATCCATTTGATATTCTCAAAATTTAGGGATCCAAAACTCACACCAAATCAATATAAAATCATCCCCAAACTAATTCTAATCAAATCTAATCATTAAGATTCAATTGGTAAATCCATCTTTAGCGAGAATTGCCAAATCCCTAAGGGCGCGTTTGGTTTGCAGGAATGGATTGGATTTTATGTAAGGATTTGAATTTTGAGGGATTTGGATTTGGAGGGATTTGGAATCCCTTAATGTGTTTAGTTTGTAAGATTTGGAGTGAAAGCCAATTGAAGTCTGAAGCGAGTTATCAAATCCATCAGGATTTGGATTTGAAATCCCGGCCCATTACAAAGGAATTCCAAATCCATCATATAATGGATTTTAAAAAAGTCAAAGGATTTCAAATCCGGTCAATACATTCCATTCCTACACTCCAAATGCAGGATTGGAATGGATTTGAAATCCAAATCCAATCCATTCCCGCAAACCAAACGGGACCTAAGAGCCTTGAATAAACCCAACCAACCCACCATGAAAATCAATTATAGGACTAAACATGGATTTCACACCATTAAAGTCATTTTCCCAAAATTAAAATCATCCCAATAAGCATAAAACCTTACCCCTAAAGAAATATCCCAACAAAGAAGAACATGAAACATAGAAGAATGATATTTTTAACAGAAATGGAAGTTCAGACCTCTTTATATTCTTAAATCTTCAAGAATCTGCACCACTTCTTATTCCAAGCGATTTCACACAGTTCTCAGTCGATTGAAATGACAGGAAAGGATGGAGACCCACTCCCTTAGTCTCATAATTATAACCCTAGACCTTACAGTTGAAACATATTTCCACACAACCCCTAAACTTCATTTATTTGCCCAAAATGAACCTTGGTTATTACAACTCTCCCCTCCTAAAAGAATTTCATCCTCGAAATTCCTCTAAGCAAACAAATGAGGATGCTTCTCCAACTCAGGCTCCCACATCGCATCTTGCCTCTTATGAAACTTCCAATGCACATTCACAAGCATGATTTCTTTGTTTCGCACCTTTCTGACATTTTGATCCACAATTGCTTCCGGCTCCTCAACAAAGTTCAACTTTTCATCTACTTGCGCCTCTTGTAACGGTACGGTCATAATCGCATCCGCCAGGCTCTTTCTCGAATTGGATACATGAAGGGTTCGTTTGTTACATTGGATAGGACAAAATATAACTTAACAGGGATCACTGTTTCACGTTTGGCAGGACTTTTATGTGGAACAAACAGGAACAAGATGGAAAAAAGTTGAACAGGCTTGTTCCACCTCCACCCCATAGAACAAGGTGGAACAAACTTATATTTTACCAATATAACCTCAAAATAAAACTTAATTCTCTTCTAAAATATCAAATACGCCACTCTTTTACATTTTTATTCATTTTAAAAACTTTATTTATTGTAATTTATGCTTTTTGAACTCACTTTACTGTCTCCAAACATTATTTTTATACGGATTTTATATTTTTGATTAGTTTATGTAATTTATTAAATGTTAGTAATAAAAAAATAATATAGAAAAGGTGTAAAATAAAACTTGGAAGCTACATGAACTTTTTTTGGTGTCATTTTAATCATTTTGACGAAAAAGTTCTAATGATATATTTTATTATAAAAAATATTTATTTTATTACAATTTAATTAATTACATAAATTAATCAAAATATATAAAATATATAAACGACTCTTTAGGGGTAAATTGGTCATTTTATATGTTCTGTCCTGTCCAGTTATGTCTTACCAAACGTTGAACAACTGTTTTGTCCTGTACTGTTCTGTTTTGTCCTATCATGTTTGGGTATCAAACGCACCCGGAAGGTGTTGTTGATGCCCCAAGGCTCCTGCGTAGATCCATTTTATAAGCCACCTCTCTAACTCGATCAGTTTTTGCAAATGGTCCAATATATCTAAGAGTCAACTTTCCCTTCTTGCCAAAACAACTCCTTTCCAATATGAGATCTTTAGCATCACTCTATCGCCCACCTGGAATTCGATCGGCTTTCTTTTTTTATCAGGATACATTTTCTGACAATCTTGCATTACCTTCAACTTTTCACGAATCTAACAATCTTCTTGGTGGTCAATTGCACAATTTCTGACCCGTTAACTACTTTACCCCCACCTTATTCCAGCAAACCAGTGTTTTACATTTACGACCATACAAAGCTTCATATGGCGCCGCATGTATGCTTTATGATAGTTGTTATTATGTGCAAATTCTATCAATGGTAAATGTTTTTTCCAATGAACCACTAAAACAATGGTCCATGCCCTAACCATATATGTTGTTTCAGAAAGACAACCCCAAAAAGCTATATCAAATGGAAGAATACTCAAGTATACATACTCATCTATATTATCTAAAAACAAGTAATAATTGTAATAATACTAGTTATAGATCCTTGGGGACAAACAAAAGTGGGAGTTTCCAACAAGTCAATCTTAGAATGAGATTTCAGATGGTGAATTTGAAGAAATAATCTTTGGTTTGAGTTAACAATATACTGAGTAACGAGAATAATAAAAGAAAGTATGGGTGCAAGTTCAGGTTATAGTTAGCAACTAAGTACAACAAAATATTGATACAACACCCAAATTAGTTGTTGCAGCAATAGTGTTCAAATGCTACTATTAGTTTGAATAGCCCTCTTTCAAGGTTCAGATTAGACACTTTGCTAACAGTGTTAAAAAGAACACAAATATGAGCATGGTACAGACCTTACAATTCTTGTCGTATAGTTTGCAACGTCGGCATAGCTCTTTATAGCTATCTATAACACTCAATGGTCTAAAGTTTACGTTGACTTACATTTTTAAGTCCAACTCATCCAAGTGAAACAACATGTTTTAATTTGTCAAGAATTACTTGGATGAAACTTAGCAATAATGAGTGAATAGCGGAGTTGATTGTTATTAGCAAAAGAAATTATCCGCTAACACATATACATATATCTCCTAAACCTTTACTCACACCAAAGCTAAGGTGTTTAGCTCATCATCGTTGGAAATGGTAAAGACATGTATTTAAATGATGTAAATGTAAATTGCATAAACGTAAAGTGCAAAAACATAAAGTTGCAAGAAATGTGAATATGCAAGAAATGTATAGTACGGGAAAAGATGCGAGAAAATTAAAGTACTGAAATGTAACAATGCTGGAAATCTTAAAGTGCAGAAATCGTAAAGTTGTTACGGGAAAAGTAAGAATGTGTTGTAGCATATGTTAACCAAAATATTCTTGAAATTCAAAGGAAACTAGAACACAAAGCTAGTCCAATCTTAAGAAAGTTGGAGTTACTAATATCCTTTTATACTAAAGTAGAGAGACAAAATAAAGGAATCTAAAGTACAAGACACAATACCCATTGGGTAATAACCAACTAAGAGCATCTACAGCGGTGCACACATGAAAGTCCTTAAGCCCACGTGGAAGTCCTTGCAAAGGTTTTTATCATTGAGGATGCAAAGAGTTTTTGCCACATAAGAGGAGCGGTTCCTCTGTGAGGACCGCTCCATGTGGTTGAAAATCATGGATTATTTTCTTTTTATAATTACATCTTTTTATTTAAATAATCAAAATCATTTTCTATTTATATAATCAAACATATTATGGTGTATTGATCCACTTTTTAAATATATAATTAGTCAAAAATAACTAAATAAAATTAATTAATTGGTTGTCAATTTTAATTATTTTGAATTTTATTATTATAATTATTTATAAATATTTTGTAACTTTTATTTATTATATTTTTTTATTAATGTAGCAATTAATTTTTATAGTTTTTAATTATTGTCTTATAATTATAATTAGTTTTTAATTATTGTCATTTAATTATAATTAGTTTTTAATTATTGTCTTTTATCATTATAATTTTTATTAAATTAGTCATGGACCGGTCCATGATTGAGTGTGAAAGGTTTATGAAATGTGTAGGAAAGAAAACTGATGTGGCAGAGAGAGAAAACTGATGTGGCAAAACCATGAACCTCTTGAGAGGTCCATGATTGTGGATGCTCTAAAAGTCTAATACCATGAAGCATCTAAAGTATAATACTAGGATGGTACAAGAAGCTTTTGACATAGAAACTTCCTTCATCAAATTGCCACAAGATTCCTTCTTCAACTAGATCAAAAAGTCTTCCCAACCATTGCTTAAAAATCAATTGATCTCTTCGACAAGGTTGGACACGGTTGTTGTAGCAATTATGTTGAATCAAGCTCACGGTTAGCAAAATCCTCTAATTTTCAGAAAATCAAGACGAAACTTCATAACCAATCTCCAGACTCAAATCTATGCAAAATAAGAATAAAAGACTCAATTTGTGATTGGGAGAATGAAAATAAGATAGAATAAGATCCAAAAAATGTACTAAAAGTGGGTATGCATGTACACACATCAATATCCTAAAACGTCTGAATAGTCCTTTTACTATGACCATCGGTATGTGGGTAGTAAGCAGTGATTAGCTTTACCTACGAACCCAACTCTCTTTAGAAACTCCTCTAAAATGATGATGTAAAGCGGCTATCCTAGTCAGAAACTATTGACAAAGGAACGTCGTGCCTAGATACAATCTCATCAATATATAACCTCGCTAACTTATCTATCGAATACATTTTTTAATTGGCAAGAAATGAGTCAATTTTGTAAGCCAATCTACTATCACCCATATTGCATTGAAATCCTTTAGTATCCTTGGTAACTTTGTGACAAAATCCATGGTTATATCATCCCACTTCCACACAGGGATGTCTAATGGGTTCAGTTTTCCATAAGGCCTTTGATGATCCGCTTTCACTTACAGGTAAGTCAGACATCTCTTGACGAAATGACCTATGTCCTTTTTCCTGCCCGGACACCAGTAAAACTATAGGAGATCTTTGTACGTCTTATTGGTACCCGGATGTACAAAATACCGCGATTTGTGAGCTTCTTTTAACACCTTACCACGCATTCCACCTATATTCGGAACCCACACTTAGTTCTCTAAACACCCCAATCTACTATTGTTTCTTACCAACGATGACACAATCCCCATAATTCTTTCACTCTTTTGGTTTGAATCCAAAATCGCTGTAGTTTGACAATTTTTAATTTCCTGTAGAATATTAGGTGACACTTCAGCTCGAAAAGCTATCACCATGGTGGACTCTCCTCTCTCTTCCCGGCTTAAGACATAGGCTACTACATTTGTCTTTCCCGAGTGATAAAGAATCTCACAGTTATAGTCATTCAACAACTCAATTTATCGCCTTCTGTCTAATGTTCAACTCCTTTTGATCAAACAAATCATCGATACTTGGAAGCGGGTACTTGTTCTTGATAGTCACCTTATTAAGCACACAATATTCTATACACATTCTCATAGACTCAACTTTCTTTTTAACAATATATATTGATGCTCCCATGGTGATGTACTAAGGAAAATAAAACCCTTATCCAACAAATCTTGCAATTGGACATCATTTCCTTCATTTCTGTCAGGGCTAATCGATAAGGTGCATGTCCTTGGTGTATCTTCGGGCACCACATTTATTCTAAATTCAACTTGAAGATATGGGGTAGACCCGTCAAGTCATCGGGAAAAACATCTAGATAATCTCTCACCACCGAAACGTCTTCTACTCTCCACTGCTCCTTTTTGGCATCAATCATATACACCAAATATCCTTGGCAACCTTTCACAATACATTGCCTTGCCTTCAATATTGATATTAGGCAAGTCTTTCGATCATGTCAATCGCCATAAATCACCGCCTCCCCTTTATCAGGTAAAGTAATGTGAATCATCTTCTTCTTGCACATAATATTGGCGTTATTTCTGGCTAACCAATCCATCCTAATACGATATCAAATTCCCCATAGATATTGCGTACAAATGCAATGGAATGGAATAACCATCTATATTAATATTGAATTCATCGAAAACCTTTTTCATCAACACTTTGTTGTCATTAAATGTCTCAACTTCTATAACATAATCTAGATGCTTGGGTTTCTAATAATAGTAGGCAATACAAACGATCGATTCACAGATAAATCAAATAACACCCTGGCATGAACATAATTAACAAGAAAAGTACCTACCACCACATCCGGTGTCTCCTCTCCTATCGTCATCCGAAAGGCACGCCCCTCGGCCCGAACCGGCTTCGGCCTCTTTTCTCCCCCTCGACCACTATTTACACCACCATGACTCCTTGTTGCACCCTTATTCAAGTCAGGATTGTCTGGATTTAGATGATCTGGTGACCCACTCTAATAACAGGGTCTTGGGTTGGAGCAATCCCTAATCAAATGTCGTGATTGTACACACTTATAACACACCCTCACCTCAGAAGCATAATCTCCTCGATGAACAAAATTTCATCTCCCACAAGGCCTCTCACTAAACCTATGGCTCATACGAATGTCAAGTCTTGAAGACTTTGCTCTATTGGGGTTATTTGCTACCACATCCACTTTCTCTTATCGCCACCTCTTTTAGTAAACCGACTGTTCTTCTCCTCTTCAGTAATTTCAGTGGCATCAACTTCCAACAGAAATGTCATATGACTCATGGCCATCACCAGCTCTCGGATGTAGGCTCTCAATCCCTAGATATGCCTCTCTACCTTCCTTTTACTCCGTCGCCACGTAAATTTCAACAAAACGGGATTTCTCCAAGAATCTTCATGTATAGACTTGAATCATCATGGTCCCTTGCTCCAAACATAGAAATTTTCCTTCAAGTTTTGTCACTACGACTCTCGGACAAAACTTAACCTTGAACACGCTAAGAAATTGTTCCCATGTCATCTTTTTGGTTGTTCCTGTGCTCTGCGTACCACTTTCCATATCCCACCAAAATAATGCTTCCATAAGCATTGTCACCACATAAACCACTTTATCCTCTTCCACACATTTACTGGTATCAAATATCCCGTCAGTTTCTCGAATCCACTTCATTGCTAACATCGAGTCTCAATCACCTTTGAAAGTAGGTGGCTTACATGATAGAAATGTTTAATAACTGCATCCTCTAGGAAACATGGTAGGATCGATCGCCATCGCAGGGGTCATCCTTGACCGGCTTCCTAATTCAACAGAATGTGGGTTACTCTCTTTGGGTCCACCATCAACCTCTTTTTCATTGATATTTAACATTCCAGTTGTTTGATGATGACCCAACAAGGTCAACAAGTAGCCTGCAAGGCTGCAACTTCCAAATCCTCCCTAGTCAGAAAGGTTTGGTTTTGAGATCGACCTCCACCCTAACCATGGTTCCTACCCCTGCCACTGACTTAACTCCCCTAAACATACACAACTAGCTCAACTCGAGGCTTTGGTATCACCCCACGCCCTGGCCCACGATCTTTTCCTTTTCCCTAAGCTCTAGCTTCAAGGGCATCAACTTGGGCTTCCATTCCATGAAGTCCTCGACCCTAGCCTCTGCATTGCCATGAGTATTAACGGTACCTTGTGGTACTATCGGCTCAGTAGGTGTAGCCCCAATAAGAGGGTTTTCTCCAATGGGTGTCACTCAATCGGTCATCCTCGATCGATGGGACATAACTTCTCGATTCTGAAATTACATAATAACAAAATCAATAATCAGTTAAATCACAACAAGGTATGCAAGCACGCACATGTACCTAAAAATTCACAATGACATTATCCAGATGCGATTTTGAATTTATCTTACATGAGAGTCCTTTCTACCCTATCATAACTATTATCGATTATAATTTAATCTCCATACTCACACCTAATCTCAACCCAACACTCTCACTAAGTGTATGCATAGGTGCTCATAGAACACCTAAATCCCCTAATCAATGGCTCTTATACAACTTGTAACAACCATAACCCGAATAATCATAACATCCAATAATTGTCCAAACCGACAAATGCAATGCTGAATAAAAGTCTAAATTCTCAAATTTATCTCATGAGTTGCAGCGGAAAAGATAAGAGTACTACTACTGAGATTTTTTACATAACTTAGAATCAAGTCTAAGGAGGATATCTAACTAATAAGATAACGCCCACACTTCAAGTCATGAGGATTACACCTTCCCCTTTGTAACACCCCGATTTTCAAAAGGTATAATATCGAGTTAAAACCGAAACCGAGATATTAGGGAAAAATAAGATAAAAGATTTTGTACTTGAATCCTGTATTTTATAGTCTAGATGGATGAAGGATTCAATTACGATTCCAACGGTCCTTTCCGGAGCGAAAACGGAGCTATAACGAATAAGTTATGGCCAAAACAGTGATCAGGGAAGTTTCAGCTCGCGGTACATTCTCCGCGGAAGTGCCCCGCGAGAGTGAAACCTTGTCACTTTCGCTGTCACTCTCGCCAACAGCGTCTAGACGATTAAAATCGCAATTTTCAGCCCCAAACTTCATTTCTTCATATCTTTCTCATCCTAGCTCCGATTTGGGTGATTCAAGTTGCTACGGTTTCGTTTTTGAGAGATTTTCAAGGATCTAGCAAGAGATTGGAAGTCTATTGAAGTATACTAGAGTATTTTGTGGTGGTAAGCTTCTCATATCTCCCTCTTCATCTTCTTCACCAAAGTTTTCTAGGGTTTCATCCACCCTTTGTTCTCCCTTTCGTAGGTTGGAAGTTTGTAACCATTTTGGTGAACTAGAAGTGTTTTGATTGGTGGATTCAAGCTTGGGTTAAGGTAATCTTCTATTCTCTTCGGTTATGGAGGTTAGGGTTTCGGTATTAGTTGGGGTATTCATGTATATGGTTTGGGAAACAATTACGTGTGGTTGATTATGTTTATTTGTGGTTGAACATGTATGGATTTAGGTTTTGGAAGTTTTGTCTTGAGAATCCAAGTGTTCTTCAAAGGAGCTCTAGTTGGGGGAAAATCTAGATTTAGCCTAAATCTAGCAAGGTGAGTTCAAGTTGATTTGTGAAAACGGTGTACATGCCAAAATGTCTATTTTAAAGTGTTTTATGTGTTTTACATGAAATTATCAAATGTTGGGTTATTTGTTAATCTTTGATTATTTGAATTATCTAAACTTTACAAACCTTGTATAACACCCACATTGGAGATTTTTGGGCGTTTGATATATGTGTCACAAATGAATGTGTTTTGAAGTCTTTTTACATGAATGGATCTTTGGTCAAAGAAATACACTTTTTGTCGAGTCTTATGCATCGTCATGAAATGGAGTGTTTTATAAAGTATCACTTGCACGTTTATGTTAGGTAACTTGAAAGAATATTTATAGTCTCATTTTATGATTTTCATTCTTATCAGCAGTTAAATTTGGAAAATGCATATTTTGTGTTATAAGTTCATTTGGAAAATGGATTGCCTCAACTAATGTAGACTTTTGAACTAATCTCACTTTTGGTCATGATGTTTGCATATCCGTTGGGTGAGTGCGTTTTATCGTGTTTTTATTTCATTTATTAATGAGTCAATGGGTTGCTAAGTCTGCGGCTTGGCATTGTTATTTTGATGGGGTTGTTGGACGATAGTCCAGTTTTGGCAGCTCGACTTCGAGCCTTGTTGGGCCTTATGCGTATTATTTGGCTTATTTGATGCATTGGGAGTCATGACCCCGTGTTTGGTTTATTATTGTCCGGCGTTGGGACGATTAGTTTTCCACGTCGAGGCACGTTAGGCACCGGATGTGGGTATAAGTCCTTCGTGTTGCACGTTAAGGTATCGGATGTGGGTATAAGCCCTTCGTGCTCAAGTATTACGATATTAGATGAGGGGCTCGACATAGGAACCCGACGGGGTTGAACTCGAGTTTCCATGGGTGTACGTTTAAAGCTACTGAGCCTGACATCTCTTGCGTGTACTTTTGTTTATATGACTAGTCATAACAACATAAAATGGGCTTACTTTGTGGACCGACACATTTTATGGAATCAAGAATCCCCCGTCATCGAAAGGTGTTGTTTTTGGGTATTGAGTTTTATTATCCAAGTTTTCGGTGACGTTTTGTATAATTGGGTTTTACCCTTAATTTATGGGTTGAGTATTATTCCCCACCCGTGTTTTGGGGTGTTTTGGGATATAAGGTTTAACCGTATCTTCATAAATGGAGAGTTCAATTTATACTTACGCTTTGAGTGAGTTTTGAGTTAAAAACTAATTTATGAATGGGCGGCTTGTGTGGGTATGATTATCTTTGAAGTAGTTGGTTTGGAAAACGTTTTAATTGGTGTTCTTTACCTAAAATGCATATTGTTGGAAATGAGTCGTTTTCACATGTAAGACGTATCATATTGAAGGACTATAACTTTTAACCGCATTCTTTCTTTTAAACTATTATTTCATATATATTGAAAACTCTTGAGCTCACTAGGCGTTAACCCTAACCTTTTTATTTGTCGGCATGTGCATCAGGTTCCAGTTGGGGTTGGTTCTAGCAGCCACGAAGAGTTGAGCCTTAGTCTTGTGCAAAAGTAAGTAGTTGGTGAAGTCTTCCGCAATTTTGGAGATAGTGACTATTATGGGGTTTTAGTAGCACCCGTTCTTATCATAGGCTTTTGTATAGAATGAATGTTTGTATTGAGATTAAATCTTAATTTGGGGTTGTAGATAATTCCTTTATTGATGTATTTAGAAAATTTTAAATAAGTTGTTATTTCCAGATTTGAGGGTGTTACACCCTTCCCTTTGGTAGAACTCTATACTTGGTATCTTCCTGAAAAGGTTTAAGTTTTGAAAAGCGGTAGTTAGAGTAAAGTTCTAGTGAATTCCCTCAAAAACATAGTATTCTCCAATTTGAAAGTCAACGGTCAAAAACGCCTTTGACAATAATGAAATATCATATTAGGAAAATATTGCACACTTCAACACACTTTTAACAACGGTTGCACACACTTAAGTACACATGTGATCATACCCTATTGACTACACACCTTCCATTGTCATGGGAACAATAAAACAAATTCATATGTTCTATTCAGGTACACATTTCCCATTGATCAAGTCAATATCACACGAACCCACACTAAGATATCACACTTAGTAATAATTTACTTTTAATTGAAAATAGCATAGGGCACGTATTCAAAATTCTAATAAAGTGAAACATCCATAAACAAGTAATCATTGTTCCAAAGAGTAAGAGAGAACTCAGCTGAGGTCTGATCCTAAACATACCCTCTTACACTAGGATTGCATCAACCAAAAACCTGAATTTGGATCAAGATAAAGATAATTAATTCCCATGAAAAACCCCTCAATTAAAACACTATCAAACCCATCAGCCAAAGGGCCAAAACATAGCCTCAAACTACCCTCCACGCGAAAATCAACAACGGTGAAATAGTCGCTCATGCGACTTGGGATGTGGTCGAAGTCACAGTGCAACCCGCGCCTGTTACTATTTCACCTGCACGTTTATGTTCGAAAATCCCAACTTCATCCTCCATTCCTTTTGATGTTCTCAATATCTAGGGATCCGAAACTCATACCAAATCATATAAAATCATCTCCAAACTAATTCTAATCCAATCTAATCATTAAGATTCAATTGGTAAATCCATCTTCAGCAAGAATTGTCAAATCCCTAGGAATTGAATGAACCCAAGCAAACCACAATGAAAATCAAGTATTAGAGTAAATCATCAATAAAATCGACTTGTACATGAATATCACACCAGTAAAGTTCACAAACTAAAATCATGCCAATATGTTAGATCCCATTTAGGCAAACAAAATAAGATCTCCATATAAAAGAAGATATAAGATAGAAATTAGCAACAATAATCATCAAAATTATATCTCATATGCTTTGATTGAAGATCAATGGAGGGGAAATTGGAAAGAACACCAAAATAAACATTTAGTCGGCTCTCATAAGGCTCACCTATTCTGTGTGTGTAAAATGTGTAGTCTCTCCAAAATCACTAATGAGAAATGAACCCTAGGCACCTATTTATAGGGTCCATTTACAAGAAAAAGGCTCAAGCCCATACAACTAATTAAAAAACTCAATTACAATTTTTTTATAAAACATTCAATTAAATTTGGGGCTAATTTAAGCTAACACAATAAATATAAAACCCTAACCCCCCAAGGAATCTCCCAACAAAGAAGAGAAGCAAACATAGAAGAATGATATTCTTACCAGAAATGGAGGTTCAGACCTCTTTATCTTATTAAATCTTCAAGGATCTCTTATCCACACCACTTACTTCTCCAAGTGACTTCACACACTCACACACTTCTCAGTGATTAAAATGAAAAGAAAATATGGAGACCCACTCCCTTAGTCTCACAATTACAACCCTAGACTTTGTAGTTGAAACATACTTTTCACACCACCCCCTGAACTTCATTTATTTGCTCAAGATGAAATTTGGGTTATTACGAGTATTCTAACTGTCGGCTCTCTACCCCTCCCCCAATCTACAGTAGCTATTATTTTCTTATACTTATAAAAACAAGTTAATTAATTTGTTTGAATTCATTTTCTTAAGGGCCATCTGGTTTTCTGGATTTGTTGGGATTTGGAATTGGATTCCATTTTGATTTTGTGTTTGGTTTAATGGAATATCCGAAATTGAAATCATGAGATTTCAATGAAATCCCAAAATTCCCATAGGGGTAGTTTGTAATACCCTTAGAAATATGGAAATAGCAACTTATAAAAACTCGGTACATAAATAATAAGTGCAAAATTTTGCCACATAAAGAATAGTCAACGATGTTTAGTACAAGGAAAACAATCAAGTTTAAGGTTAACAACCTCCTAATCTAATTCATACACTATATAGATTACTATTGGGTGTCTCTAAACTTCCAAAAGGTTGCCAACTCCAAGTAAGGCGTCCTAATAATGCATAACTCAACGAGCCTCTAGACGGTACCCAATCAACACTTTATATCGGTCCCGCCACTAGAATCTGAGATACAAGATGCTAAGAACAAGTTTTAGTCTCAAGAGTCTAGTGAGTTAAGCATTATGCAATTAATAAATTCATATGTATAATCAAACGTTACACTAATGGGGTTCCCCCATCAAACACAAGTAACCAAGTCCAAGCATCCGTATAATCTCATGCATACGTACGAGGGAGACTCGTTTCCATTGATCAATAGCGTAAAACAAAAGTAGGATATTATATCAATGTTGTCAAGTAGCACCTCAAGACCTCTATCTTATTGCCTACCGACTTCCTTAGAGTTTTCATTGCTTTCACAATTTTCATTTTTTGTGATTCCCACATGAACAGTAATATATATATATATATATATATGTGTGTGTGTGTGTGTGTGTGTGTGTGTGTGTGTAGAGGCGGATCCAGAAAAATATCTTTATGGTTGCACCGTCGCACACAATCAAACAAAATTATAACATCCTTAAGGGTCATAAGCAAAATTACAGTACGTCTGAAAAATATACCTAAATATAAACAAATTAACCTGCAAAGTTCATAACTAACCCAAAAAGAAAATCTAAAAATTAACCCAAATTAACACTAAACAAATAACCTCAATACGCTAATAAATATTTGTATTCAAGTTAAATTGTATGAAAACAATAGTTTCACCTTATTATTCATGTTAAATTTTATTTGAGAAATTCAAAAAAACAATCAACGCCAAACATCGAGACAAATGTGTATTTAATAATAATAAAAATATTGCACTAATCATGCACGCATTATATTCAATATTGGACCCATTTCGAAGTTATCGACGAGACATTTCTAACAGTGTAGTTTGTAAAGAAAAAATAAGTATTTTTTAGTGTATTTTAGCTAAAAATTAATTAATTAAGTAATATGATATGGGTATAAAATGAAAAAAGAAATGATGTAAACTAAAATCATTAAAGTCTTTAAAGGGTGAAAACAGTAACTTATCATCAACCATTATCTTCCATTTGCAAACCCTTCGGTTTTATCTAATAGATTTTCATATATAACCCCTAAAAGTTTGATAGTTCATGGTTTCTGTAACGCAGTAATTTCGTTTAGAACTTATATATATTTGCATATGTGTGTGTGTGTCCTTATATCTTTAAAATCATATTTGATATACTGAGGCAGTGACTTACGCGGCCTATGGCGCGGCCTCAAAGCCGCGGAACTCACTGGAGTTCAGGCCTTAGGACACACACGCAGTCTGGGGCGCAACATCAAAGTCCCGGCCAAAGCCGCGTAACCGCCTGCAGGTCCTAAACGGGACTTAAAGTCTTTTTCTCACCTTTTCTCTCCATTATCACCAAGATATTTGTTTGAGAGAAAAACCCTAGAGGGCGATTTTGACTCAACTTCACAACTCCTCCCCTTGTTTTCTTACAAGACATTAATTGTTGGTGGTTGGGAGAAAGGGTTCGAGATTATTGGGCATTTATTGAAGGTTTCTAACAATAATTTCAAGCCTTCTTCATCTCACCTCTTCTCAAGTTCTCCAACTTTTCTAGGGTTTTGTATAAAACCTAGATAGTGAGTTTCTATTAAACCTTTTCAACTGAGATACATATCTAGAATTACTACTTGTCATTATTTCATGTTTATGCATTCATCTGGTCACCTGATAAGTTTGACCTAACTCTAGGTTTTGGTATTTGTTGGGTTTTGGCTAATGTTCTTTATGTGGGTCTTGATGAGACCATTAATTGTAACATATTGGTCATAGTATCATGTCATTAGGTGGTTTGATGGATATTAATAATGAACTTGCTTATTTTGGAGTTTTAGACCTAAAATGAGATTTGAACTATGTGAGGTCTTATACATGTATCTTGTTGATATGAAATATGTATAGAGATGGATGTTGTATGTATATTGGATAAACCATGGGTAAGCACTAGGAGAATGTAGTCTTAGGGTGCCACCAAGACGGTATGCACCTAGACATCCGTCATTTGAAGTAATGCCTGGGAGGTAGTCTTTAGATGTGCCAGGCCTTCGGGATGTTTCTCATGAGAGTGAACATCAAGGTACATTGACTTGCGGTGAAACTCTTTGGTGTAATGGGTCTCCCCCATTGATTCCTTTATAGCTATTGTGGTTTATAACTGTTTAACTGATTTTACTATTTTGTTGTTGAACTCACTAGGCTCGTTTGGCCTAACACTTGATTGGTTTGATGTGTATCTCAGGTTCCAGCGCCGCAACCGCCAAGTTGGTCTAGTGACTTTAGATGCAAGTTTGGGGATATTTTTGGGATGCCAATTATAGAAGACATATTTTGGAGTTGGTTAACAACTTGAGTTAATCTTGTTCCTAGATAGGATTTAGATTAAAGGGTTGTTTTCCCTCACTGTTATTTACTACAAACTTGTAATTTTAACAGGCGTAAATTGTCTCCCTTTTTGGGATGAGCTCGTGCTATGGCATATCTATTATACCACATTTGCCCTTCTGAAAATTTTTGTTTGTCCCAATTTTTTGGGTGTTACAAGTTGGTATCAGAGCTCTAGTTTAAGTGAACTAGGTGTCGACTCTAGTATACCTAGACATAAACTGGTTGTGCCTTTAGTATCACTGTCTATATGGGTAGAACATTTCTAGGTGGGGAGAGTATTAGGATTATGGAATTGCATTGATTAAAATTTGTGATGATGACAACGAGAATTCTTATGTAATGTACGTTCACGATTTCACTTGGCCAGTGCTATTATGAATTTATGAATATGTGAGCGTACTTGAAATTGTTATTATGATGATTAATCTTTGTAGTAGTATGTACCAAACCGGTTATCTTTTAAAGAATTAACCGGTATGACCTTGTTGCATGGAAGTTCACAATGGTAAACACAAGGAATCAGTTGATGGTGCCCGATGAGGGTAATGAGGCAAGTGTCATGGCCCCAGATACTTCGAGAAGGGAAAATCTGACGGGTGCTCCGACTGTTCCTCCACGGACCACCCTGTTAGAGGGAGTAGTGGACCAAGTTCCACAAGTAAACTTAGAGACCGAAAACCCGGTGGTACAAGAAGTGGACCCCCAATCGGTCTTATTGGCCAGCATTATGCAAATGATGAACTCTGCGATGGACAAACGGGATGAGAGACTTATGAAAGTTCAAGAGGACAGAGATGCAAGCAACCGAAGACATGAGACGATGGGGGACAATACGGTGATTGGATCGGGCGGTGCCGATAATGCAATCAGAACAGAGGAGCATGTGATTAGAACCGAAAAGAAGAAGGAAGGGGGTTGCTCTTTCAAATCCTTCTTGTGTAGTCGACCTACATAATTCTCCGGAATAACCAACCCAGTGGCATGTATGAATTGGATACAAGATGTGGAAATGGCATTCGAATCAAGCGAATGCGGTGACTCTCAGAGGGTCAAATTTGCATCCTAACTGCTGAGAGGGGAAGCTTTAATATGGTGGAATCTCACCCGAAAGGCGCTTACCCCGTAGTTTTTGGCCAAGCTCACTTGGCCAACCTTCAAGAAGAAGATTATGGACAAGTACTGCAACAAAAGGGCCCTTGACAAGATATAAGAAGAGTTCTGGAATCCGAAGAAGGGCAATCTGTCTATTGCCGACTACTCAAAACTGTTCATGGAAAAGCTCAGTCTAGTGGAACATTTGGCGACCGATGAGAGGTCAAAGATAAAGGCGTATCTGAGAGGTTTACCGACGGAGATGAAGACGGGCGTGACGAATGCCCGGGTGAATACTTTGCAAGAAGTCTTCGAAGAATCTCAACTGGTAGAGGACGACATTGTTCAAGATAGAGAAGAGAAAGGACATCAGGGAGAGAAGCGAAAGTGGGAAGGACCAATCGGGACCGCGCGATCATCCAAACCCTTTAGCGGGGGAAGGAACATAGAGCCACGACGTGAGGCTAGGTGGTGTCTCAAGTGTAAGAGCAAGCATTTCGGGCCTTGTAATCTGAAACCCTTCTCTAACACTATGGAGTGTTTTAAATGTGGGTGAAAGGACCACATGTGTAGAGATTGCCCCGCCCGGGGAGTTTGTTATGAATGTCGAGAATCGAGGCACATCAAGAGGGATTGCCCAAAGCTAGAGAAGGGACAACATGGGACTTCAAATGAAGTTGCAACGAAGAAAGAAGTTCCACTGAAGGCGCCAAGTCGGGTTTTCCAAATGACGGTGGATGAAGCGAGGGTGACAGCGGATGTCGTGTCGGGTACGTTTCTAGTGAACTCTCTACCTACCCATGTTTTGTTTGATTCTGGTGCAAACCGATCATTTATATATACCTCGTTTTGCAAAAAGTTCATCATTCCTATTAGTGTGTTGAATGAGGATCTAGTGGTAGAGGTAGCCAATGGGGAACATATGTTGGTTCCGGGATGCTTTGTTGGGTGTACCTTAGAACTAGATGGGGAGTCCTTTGTGATGATTTGTTACCGGCGGATATCGGGGGGTTTGATGTGATCGTCGAGATGGATTGGCTATCTACGCATGACGCCGGTATATTTTGCTCCAAGAAGATGGTTCGAGTGCCCTTGTCAGGGGGTGGTGAGGTTATAGTCTACGGGGAGAAGAATTGGAAGGTCAACATGATCATCTCGTCAATCAAAGCTCGGAAGAGCCTCGCCAAGGGGTGTGCGTCCTATTTGGCCTATGTGATCGATGTGAAGCTAGGGAATAAGAAAGTAGAAGATGTGGACGTAGTGTGCGACTACCCGGATGTCTTTCCGGAAGACCTGCCTGGACTACCACCGGAACGACAAGTGGAGTTCCACATCGATCTCACTTCGGGTGCCGTTCCAATTTCTCGCACTCCTTATCGTCTAGCCCCGACGGAGATGCAAGAAATGATGATGCAACTACAAGAAAATCTCGATAATGGGTTCATACGGCCGATCTCGTCACCGTGGAGAGCTCTAGTTTTATTCATGAAGAAGAAGGACGGGTCCCTGTGGATGTACATCGACTATCACGAACTCAACAAGGTTACCGTCAAGAACAAGTATCCACTTCCGCGAATCGACGATCTCTTCGATCAATTACAAGGAGCGGGATGTTTCTCCAAGATAGATATACGGTCAGGTTACAACCAAGTGCGGGTGAAGGAGAGCGATATTCCGAAGACGGCGTTTCGGACGAGGTGCGATCATTATGAGTTTTTAGTCAAGCCATTCGGGTTGACTAACGCTCCAGTCGTATTTATGGATTTGATGAACCGAGTATGTTGACCTTTCTTGGACAAATCAGTTATAGTTTTCATTGATGACATTCCGATCTACTCGCTGGATGAGGTAGAGCATCGACAACATTTGCGGAAGGTTTTAGAGATTCTACGGAAGGAGAGGTTATTCGCGAAATTTTCAAAGTGCGAGTTCTGGCTTCAAGAAGTCCAATTCTTGGGCCATGTAGTATCCAAGGATGGAGTGAAAGTAGATCCAGCGAAAATTGAGTCCATGATGAATTGGGAACCACCGATGAGTCCAACGAAGATATGGAGTTTCTTGAGTTTGGTTGGCTACTACAGGCGGTTCATCCAAGATTTCTCGAAGATCGCCTCTCCGCTCACGTCATTGAGTAGGAAGAACGTGAAATTCTTATGGACTGAAGCCCAAGAGAAATCCTTTCGAACCCTTCAAAAGAAATTATGCGAGGCGCCGATTTTATCCTTACTTGAAGGATCCGAAGACTTTGTGGTTTATAGCGACGCCTCAAAATTGGGTCTTGGGTGTGTTTTGATGCAATGGGGGGGGGAAGTGATTGTGTACGCATCGCAACAACTCAAGGATCACGAGAAGAATTACCCCACACACGACTTAGAACTCGCGGCGGTGGTATTTGCTTTGAAGCTATGGCGACATTATCTCTACGGGACGAAGTGTACCTTATTCACATATCACAAAACCTTGAAATACATATTTGACCAAAAAGACCTCAACATGCGGCAAAGAAGATGGTTGGAGCTTTTGAAAGACTACGATTGTGAGTTGCTTTACCACCCCGGTATAGCCAACGTGGTGGCGGATGCTTTGAGCCGGAAGAGTTATGGGAGCGAAGTCAAAATAACTCTTTCCAGGATCGACATGATATCAAGCTTAATGGAGGGCACCAAGACGAGTCAAGTTGAAGCACTTCGTGAGGAGAACCTCAAATTAGAGATCATGGTGAAGCAACGGGAACAACTAATGGAGGATAACTGTGGTCTCAAGCTATTTCAAGATTGGATTTGGGTACCGAAGATAGAAGGAAAGCGGGAGTTACTCTTGGCGGAAACTCACAATTCCAAGTACTCTATACATATCGATAGCACCAAGATGTATAGAGAATTGAAGTTACACTACTGGTGGCCGGTAATGAAGCTCGATGTGGCTAACTATGTGGAAAGGTGCGTCACTTACCTACAAGTCAAAGCGGAACATCAAAGACCTTATGGGAGTTTGCAACCATTGGCCATTCCGGAATGGAAGTGGGAGAGCACATCACGATGGACTTTGTCACAAAACTACCGAGACCTTGAGGGGTCACGACATTATTTGGGTGGTGGTGGATCGACTCACGAAAAGCGCGCACTTTTTGGCGATGCGAGAGACGTTGCCGATGGACAAATTAGCTAAGCTCTACATTGATGAAGTAGTAGCGCGTCATGGTGTTCCAATATCCATAGTTTCAGATCGGGATAGCCGGTTCACTTCCAAGTTTTTGGATGGTCTACAAAAAGAGTTGGGCACGAGGGTCAAATTGAGTACGACCTATCACCTCCAAACGGACGGTCAAAGTGAAAGGACCATACAAACGCTCGAGGACATGCTTCGTTCATGTGTCATAGACTTTGGGAGAAATTGGGACTTGTATTTACCGTTGGTGGAATTCGCCTACAATAATAGCTATCACTCAAGCATCGGGATGGCACCGTTCAAAGCGTTATACGGACGGACATGTAGAACACTAGTGTGTTGGCTTGAGGCGGGAGAAAAGTAATTCGCGGGTCCGGAGATCGTACAAGAGACGGCGGACAAGGTAAAAGATATCTGGGAACGGTTGAAGGTGGCACAAGATCGACAAAAGAGTTACGCGGACAAAAAACGACGACTGGTCGAATTCCAAGTGGGCGAGCGGGTCATGTTGAAAGTATCACTGTGGAAGGGGATAATCCATTTTGGAAAGCGCGGGAAGCTTAGTCCTAGTTTCCTTGGACCCTTCACAATATTAGAGCGGATCGGGCTTCAAGCTTATAGGTTGGACTTGCCACCGGAAATGGAAGGGATTCACCCTACATTCCATGTATGCTACCATCGCAAGTGCTTAGCCGAGGAAGAGAGCGTTATTACATTGACAGAAATTCGAGTAGACAACGGGAATCGATGCATGGAGGAACCGGAAGCCATTTTGGAGTCAAAGACGAAACAATTGCGGCATAAGGAAGTGACAATGTTAAAGGTTCAATGGAAGCACCACCGGGACGCCAATGTGACGTGGGAATCGGAAGAAGACATGAAGAAAAGATATCCCCATTTGTTTGATGAATGAGATTTCGGGGACGAAATACTCTTCAAGATGGGGAGGATTGGAACGCCCGTAATTTCGTTTAGAACTTATATATATTTGCATATGTGTATGTGTGTGTGTCCTTATATCTTTAAAATCATATTTGATATATTGAGGCAGTGACTTATGCGGCCTATGGCTCGGCCTCAAAGTCGCGGAACTCACTAGAGTTCAGGCCTTGGGACACACGCGCGGCCTGGGGCGTTGCCTCAAAGTCGCGGCCAAAGTCGCGCAACCGCCTGCAGGTCCTAAACGGGTCTTAAAGTCTTTTTCTCACCTTTTCTCTCCATTATCACCAAAATCAGATATTTTTTTGAGAGAAAAACCCTAGAGGGTGATTTTGACTCAACTTCACACCTCATCCCCTTATTTTCTTGCAAGACATTAATTGTTGGTGGTTGGGGGAAAGGGTTCAAGATTATTGGGCATTTATTGAAGGTTTCCAACAAGAATTTCAAGCCTTCTTCATCTCACCTCTTCTCAAGTTCTCCAACTTTTCTAGGGTTTTGTATAAACCCTAGATAATGAGTTTCTATTAAACCTTTTCAACTGAGATACATATCTAGAATTACTATTTGTCATTATTTCATGTTTATGCATTCATCTGATCACCTGATAAGTTTGACCTAACTCTTGGTTTGGTATTTGTTGGGTTTTGGCTAATGTTCTTTATGTGGGTCTTGATTAGACCATTAATGGTAACATATTGGTAATAGTATCACCCCAAAAACTTAATGGTTTCACGTATAAGGACCTTATAAAAATTACACTTAACACCCAAAATTTTATGGTTGCACATGCAACCACACCCTAAAGGGTGGATCCGCCTATGTGTGTGTGTGTGTGTGTCACGTTAGAAAGAGACTTTTGGTGAGAAGTATGAGAAGTGATGAAGGTATTCTTATATTATATGAATGTTACGTTATATTTTATGCAGGTAGTGAGTGTACAGGACTTGAATGTGTGCATTCAACAATTTTTGTATAGAAGATCACTTCCACATGCTTTCACACTATATAAAAATAGATTCACATATACTATGTGAAGGTTCTATTTCTCACATTTCCTACGAAAAACAATCTCTCTAAGAGGAACCAACCTTATATATATATTGTTTATAAAGTGAGAAAGGCAGTTGATTCAAAAGTGAGAACCAAATCAATATGGAAAAATGTAAAGTAGAATTTTGAGTCAATTTTTGTGTTTTGATCTTTTACAAACCAAGAAACATAATCTGACATCATTCAATAAAATAAATTAAAGAAGACAACTTTGGATATTTTCTTTGCTAATTATCATTACATGTTGGACCCAAGAGAGTCGACTATTATAAAAGTAGGAGCATTTTATTATATTAATATTCTAGAAGGAAAAATAGTGTATAAAAGCAATAATCATTTAAAATATGTTTTAAAATTTATATTATAAATAAAAACACCATTCAAAGTGCAATACAATATGATTTGACCATATTTTATGAAGGAACTTTGGTGTTTTACAACAATGTATTTTTTAATGTTTTTGAGACACTGTAAGATTAATTTTATATAATGTTTTTATGTAAATCTTGCATATCGTTAGAGCATTCACAATGTGCTTGTTAGAAGGTTTTTGGAAGCTTTTTAGAAAGTTTTTCAAAAATCAAAAACCTTCTTTTGAAGTTTTTCACATAGTGGAGAGGTTTTTCAATTAAGGTTTTTTGTCATAGGTCGTATACGACCTGCTTTTTCGTAGTTTTTCGTATTTAATCAGTTTTAACTTTATAAAATTTTATAAAAGTTTCGTATTTAATCAATTTTATTTATTAATATATTTAAAGTAATTCTATTTAAATATAATTATTAAATAAATAATATAAATACATAATGAAAGTAATTATATTTTTAAAATAATATCTCAAATTTGACATATTTATACAATTCTAACAGATTTCTTAATGACCCAATTTTTATTTTCGGTTATACATACTTTTAAGTTTAACATTTTTTAATTTTTATTTTACATACTTTTTATACAACTTTTATATATTTTTTAATAACCTAATTTTTATTAATTTTATTGTATATACTTTTATGTATTTGTATAAATTTTAATATATTTATTTTATAAATAAGAATAAAAATGATATAAAGTTAAAATTGTGGGATCCTGAATAATTTAAAAAAGTAATGAAAAAATTTGGGTGAGGTTTTTCACATAATGGAGGTATATAAAGGTTTTTAAGTTGTTGAGATGGCAATAATGTATAAGAAAAAAACTATGAAAAATCTTGGTGAAAAGGTCGTACACTGTTGTTGTGGATGCTCTTAGTTTATCAATTTTTATATAAAATAAAACAGTTGTGTGAAATGAAAGTAGTGACGAGACTTTGTGTGGGCTAAATCAAAGCACTTTTCATTGATTGTCCTTTTTGCTCTTTTCTTGTATTGCTTTCTTTTTCCTGTTTGATTTTATTTAAAATTGTTGGTATAGCAAAACAGGTAAAACTTTTAACCGTGGTTTGGTTAAATGATTTTGATTTAGTGGGTTGTGTTAATTAGATCAAAATATCATAAATGTATATAGTTTGAGGTGCCGTTTGTTTTTGAAGAGGTTTGAAGTCTGAAAACTTAATTTAGTTATGATTAATAAGAGGTGATGTGTAAAAATGTCTGAACAATTCAGACTTAAGAGTCATTAAGAGAGTTTTTTAAAAAAACAAACAACCCCTGAATCTTATAATCTATGGGTTCACATAAAAAATAATCAATGATGAATTAACAGACAAGTTTCACCCTAGAATTGCTTTCATATGATGACGGTTTCTTGCGTCATAAATATTCATGTTTTTTTTCCATTTAGGCACTTCATCTATCTGAAAAAATTTATGGTTGATTTGTGTAAAAGCCTCAAGCCCAAAGCAATAGATTTACCTAGTAACTTCTAATTCAAATTAAAACCATGCTTGAAGTTATTGGTTATCCACGTACGTCTTAAAACTTATTATTAGGAGCTCATAAATCTCACTGTCTATCAATGTAAGATTGTTGTGAAAACACCCACAATTGGTTGATATTCAATCATCCATCCCCTCCACTCCAATGGAAACACCCATAATTGCATCCAACCACCCTTTCCTTTCACCATATTTAAACCACATCTCCTAAGTTTTACTCACTTTTTATTCTTTCAACTTTTTTACTCAAATTCCACCACCACATGATGCATCGATCTTCCTCATCCACCACTATCACCACCACATCCATCAATGGCTTCTACAATTTCCTCACTTACAATCTCGATGATCTTTATCGTTCTTTTAATTTTAGAAACATCATGTCAGTCCACTTCTTACAGCTTGTTCTTGCATCCCTCCAATCTTTGTATTCCCAATTAACCCTTTTGGTTCACAAACTTCACTTGCCTGTAGGTGAAAAGTGGCTTGATGAGTATATGGACGAGAGTGCACGCCTCTGGGAAGTATGTCATGTCCTAAAATTAGGAATTTCTAACATGGAAAACTATTGTTCTATGGGTGGCAACATCCCAGCTTTGCTTGAAAATCATAGCTTAAATCCACAAATCATACACCAGGTAATCATACGCTCTTGACCACTTATGTTCCTTAAGGCTTCAATAGCTTCATTATGAATTAAAAACTTAAGTTAAATATTGCAGGTGCTTAGATTAGTCAACCGTTGCCAAAGGGAGAGAGTTAGATTGGAGGAAGAAAACAAGAGCTTACTAGAGACAAGAATTAAGCCATTGATGATGAAATTCGATGAAGATATGATAATTGAATCAAAGTTTAATGGATTCAATGGCTTTAGAGGAGTATTGTACGCGTTAAAGAATATAAGCTCGTTACTTTTGAAGATCATGCTTAATGGCCTAGTTTATTGCTCTCAAGAAACAAGTTTTTCCTCTTCATCCTATAGGAATACTACTTGTTATAATGAAAGTCATGTGGTTTTTGGTTCAGGGTTTATGATCTCCGCTACAAGATTGAACGAGAGAATGAAGATGAGCGAAGAGGGGCAAAATGGTATTTTACTTTACGAGTTTCGAAACACGGGACAAGCCATGGATGAGTTGAAAGCAGAGTTGGAAAGTAATAGAGGATTTGAAATGGAATTTGATGTAAGTGAAAGGGTTGAAAAATTACAAAACGGTTTCCAAGGGTTGCAAAGTGGAGTTGACAATATAATTGTACAACTTGATGATTTTTTTGATGAGATTGTTGAAAGTAGGAAGAAATTTTTAGACTTATGCATTCATACCATAAAGAATTAGGTTCTAGTAGCCTATTTAACCTTATATAGGGACATATGTTCGAGCCTTATCCTTTCAACTCCCATAAGTCGAAATTTCACCCTTCTTCCTAAAAGCTAAACTTATGTAGCCATATATGTAGTGAAAGTTATGAAAAGGAGCAACTCCTTTCTCAAGAACAATATACTATAAAAATTTGTATATCATGCATCATTAGTTATACGTTATTATGGATCTGTCCGTTTTGATACCTGTAACGATCAAGCAACAAAAGTGATATCAAATCATGGGTAGCCTTTAATTGAATTGTTTTTCTCTTTATGGAGTGTAGACTTCACTTTTGTGTTTGATCTTCAAATGGATGAGTTTGATGTTGACCCTAGTGATATGATATGAATTAAAAGAAAAAAAAGGAAAGAGAATGTGATTCTCCCTTTGAAGGAAAGTAGAAAGGAGATTTGCATACTAGTTAGGGGACATGAAGAATATAAAATCATCACATGTATGTTGCTTCAAAGCATGTACAAATTTTATATGTGTGACAAAGGGAACATAGATATTCTTCAAATAATTTGTATAAAATAGTTGTATCATATGATTTACTTTATTTTGAATGTGCATTTGTAATAAAGTTATTGCATCAATAATTGTCTGATTTTTAAGTAGGATAAATTATCAATAATAAATGTAAAAAATCATATCAAAATGAAAAGAGTGATTTAATTGCATTTGTTTAATCGATATATACCAGTAACTATTAATATAAGATTGATTCAGATTATTATTTGAATTTTGAAAGACCTAGTCCTTTTTTAAGTAAAAAATTATGTACTCAAAATTATATTTAAATTCTTATGGATTTTTTTAGAAGACCTAAAACATATATCCTGTCATTAAGTCTATCGTCTATGTTCATTAATATACCCTTGCTAGCCATGTAAGTTCTCGTGTAAGTATATATATATAATCATGAATCCGACGGTTAAGATGTGGGTTGCAACCTTTTCAAGAGTTGCAAAATATCCTTCCACTATATATATATATATATATATATATATATATATATAGGGTGCGTTTCTTTTGCAAACCAAGTAATTTGTACAAACTATGCAAACCACTATTTTAGGAAACAATAGTTATATTTATGAATAATGATTATGATTCATTAATAATGATTGTGATATATATGGAAAATGTTAAATTTATTCATTATAATCATGATTTTAAATTAGGAAATGTTAAATTTATTCATTATAATCATGATTTTAAATTAGGAAACATAATAAAATCATATATTCATTAGACTTGATGAACGGCTAAGATTGGTTCACAAAGTTTGCACAATCTGACTGGTTTGCAAAAGATACGCCCCCTATATATATATATATATATATATATAGGGGCATAATCAAATGAGAACTAACTATTTTGTGGTAACTGTGAGATCCAATATGAGCCACATATTTAAGATAATTAACATAAAATTTAAATAAATATAAAAGGGTATTCTTGTAAATTTGGTTTTTACATCTAATTAAGTTAATAAATCCTAAAATATCTCCTAAAATCTCTTATACCTCTACCATATACTGATTCCTAAAATCTCTCTTTTTTTCTCTAGATAAATCGTCTCCTTCCTATTTTTCCTCTGCGTTTTTGTTAGGCTTTAACAATTGCTTAAGAAATAGAAGGTTGCCACTGCCTCATCCACCATGACCAATTGCAATGCTTAGTGTTGCTCCCACCACCTCCACCACCAAAGGCCTGAAAAAATTCCTGAAGAAAACTCTTATTTTTCCCGATATCAGTAGCAGTTTTCCGTCAAGTCAAGAAGATGTAGCAGTGCGAAAAGGATATCTAGCGGTGTGGGTGGGGATAGAGGAAGAGGAGATGAAGAAGTTTGTAATCCCCACTGATTACTTGGCTCATCAAGCTTTCAGCTTCCTATTACGAGATGCAGAAGAAAAGAAGAGTTTGGATGTTAGCAAGAGGGTATTCTTAAGATCCCATGTGATACCCCTCTTTTTGAGAAAATCTTGAAGATGATCTCTCTCTCTCTCTCTCTCTCTCAACCATTATTGTCTCCGTAAAAGTCCGACAAACTTGACATATGTAAGACTCCGACTTAGATTTTTATCACAATGTAATATAATTTCTTTTGTATTTTAAAGATGTTTGTGCATATAACAATGTAATGTTGACAATGTATCAAAAGGTGTATCACGTTGTGGTTAAGTGTGGTCTAAAACCCATATCAGATATGTTCACAATGTATCACAAGGTGTATCACGTGGTGGTTTGTGTCTTATTGATTCGAATTAATGGATATCACAATATGTATCATCGTGGTTTACAAAGTGTATCACAATGTGTCTTCATTGTTTTATAAGGGGTATCATCGTTGTTTACAAAGTGTATCATAGTGTGTCTTCATTGTTTTATGAGGGGTATCACAATGTATTTTCGATGTTTAAAACCTGTATTCGTTGTTTTATGAGGGGTATCACAATGTATATTCAATGTTTAGAAAGTGTATCACAGTGTGTCTTCGTTGGTTTACAAAGGGTATCACAACATTTCTTATTTCTTTTTGTTATTTTCGACCTTCACAAAAAGTATCACACTGTGCATCATATGGTCACCGGAATAATATTCGTAGGAGAGAGGAGAAAGGAGAGAGGAGAGAGGAAAATTTAAAATACCTAATATACCCTTTAATTAAAATTTTAATTAAAGTTACCAAAATTATTATTTTCCTAATTTATCATCTCATTTGGGGTTAAGATTGGATCTCACGATTATCACAGATAACCGAGTTCTCCTTTGAATGGCCCCCTATATATATATATATATATATATATATATATATATATATATATATATATATATATATATATATATATATATAGGGGTGGTTTCAATTGAAAACCAAATTTCATTAAAAACTTTGAAAACCAAATTTCAACCATTGATCTTTTTAATCAATGATCAAGATTCATTTGAATTATATATGGTAATAAATTAATTAATTTATTAATAAAAGATAATAATAATATGTCAAAAGGGTAAATGTGTCTTTTTCTTTTGTGTTTCAAATTTGACAACAAAGATGAAATATGATAATAAATTAATTACTTTATTAATAAAAGATAATAATTATATATGGTAATAAATTAATTAATTTATTATTAAAAGATAATAACAATATATCAAGACTACATTTTTCTTACATGTTCATCAATATGCAGTATGTACAAACCCAATTAAGTTTCATTACTTTTCCATTATGTTTCACTATATCAAATCTGTTTCATCAGGTTTCACTATATTAATATTTTGTTTCACTATATCAGGTTTTACTATATTAATGTTTTGTTTCATTACCTTTCCATTATGTTTCACTATATCAAATTTGTTTCATCAGGTTTTACTATATTAACATTTTATGTTTCATCAGGTTTCACTATATTAATATTTTGTTTCACTATATCAAATCCATTATGTTTCACTATATTAATATTTTGTGCCTGGAGGTAATATTGAAGATTTCATATGAATATAAACTTTCATTCATTGGATGAATCAATCACTGATTCATAAGAATCAGAAAAAATAATTTGATTTGTAGCTTACGTATGAATCAATTTGTGTTTACCTAAATTAAATGTTTCATGTTTAAATTAATAAATGATCAATATTACCATATATAAAATACATTAAAATTAAATAATTAATATTATAATAATAATAACACTTATCATATATATTATGAAATTATGTATAAGACTAAAATAACCTTATCAATTGAAAATAAAAATAAAAAAAGGAAATTCAATGATTGATTAATTTTGGTTTTCAAAGTTTCCAATATAATATTGGTTTCCAATTGATCTCTCCCCTATATATATCACGATAACAATTCATATTGTTGAGTTCTATATCGGTTAGAGTTGAGTCATTTCTATTCAATATATGTTAAAAATACTCATTTTTCTTCTCAATAACTCGTAAAAAATAATCTATATAAGGTTCCACATATCTTATACATATATTTTTATATTCTTAATCATATTATATTCATTCAATTTTAATTAAAGTAACTAAGAATGGTCAATTCAAACTAAAAGAACCAATAGTTTAACAATTTGACCATCGTGAAACTTCGTTTTACCAACATCCATTATCACTTATAATTATGGTTTACAAACCCTGTCCAACTTGAAGCAACCTGACCAACCCAACCCGATAAAATATGGGTTTAATTCACTACAAGAAACAGAGGCAACATTTAAGACCAAATTTGTAGCGAATCTATAGCTGAAATTCATAACCATAATGTAAGGACCGTTTGTGAAAAAAATAATTATGTGGAAATATTTAAGCTTTGAAAAGTTTTGGGTTAGTGGTTGAATTTTTGGAACCTAATGGACTGACTTGTAAATTGGAGAATTAAAGGCTAAAAGAAAAGGGTTAATCCCTAAAAAGGTCGTTCTCATTCTGTGTGTGGGTTAAGGGCGGTGACCGAAGGAAACGAGGGAAGCTGGAAGAATCGGTCCTAAGGGCAAGTAGAAATTTCAAGGATTTATCATCAAAAGGTTAGTCTCCGTCTCTTTTGTCCTTTAGTTTGTGTTTGTATCTCTTTCTAAGGGTTGGAATGGAATTGGGTTGTCTGATGTGTAAGGCATTAGGGTTTTTGGTGTTGTTATTGGGATTGTTTCAATCAGATTTTGTTGATAGCTTTAATCTCATATAATTTGGTCTTAAATAAATGTTGGCATCAGATTAGAGGTTGTAATGGTATACTTATTTTTATCATCTAAGTTGGAATCTGGGTTGGTGTGGGTTTTATCGCTCGTAATCGCTTAATTGCCCAGAGCAGAAGGGAGTTCGGTCGAGGCAGTGACCCCGGGGATCGGGTGAGCCTTGGTCCGGTCGATGCCGTGGCACCGGGGACCGATGTCGTCAGGGACCAGTCGAGCTTAGACCCCGGTCGAACTCAGACCCCGGTCAAACTCAGACCTCAGTCGACACTGGTCAGAGAGAGGGTCCGGTCGAGAGAAATAGAGAGAGTTCGATCAAAAAGAAAGTCCAGTCGAGGAGAACTCGGGTAAATCTACGTTCCGGAATAGTTTGAGTCTAAGGATTCTTGGCCAGTCCAATTAGTTAATTTTCTTATCTTTCGTTATTGTAGGGAAGAAATTTCTAACTAGGGCAAGCGGTGATCAGGTGAGTTTCTGGCTCCTCAACCTTATAATTTCTTTTAAATGGTTATATTTGTTAAACTGAAATTGGGATGCATTAGATTTGGTTATTAACTAATGTTGTGTTTTAAAAATATTCTCGCAAGTTATCTGATTATCATGAAATTATATATGTGGATTTCTACTTTAAATGTCTCGATATGGGAATTGTTGAACTTATGGCGAGTACGGAAATCTCACACCACCAATGTGTATGGAATTCGTTTCCTTCACATGTGGACGGGGAGTTTGCTTGGGTCCCGGTGTGAGCGGGGAGTCTGCTTGGGCTCCGATACGAGAGGGGAGTCTGCTTGGGCCCCGGTCGTGAATGCGCGCACGGTAATGGTAACTTGGGACACAACTTATCATTGTGTTACCCGTTTGAGATGTTGTATAAAAATAAATAATTGACTTTGTTAAATTATTGCATTGCATTTAAGTTGGGATTTGTTATTAATTATAAACTGTTGCAACTGTTGTCTTTGTGAATTATTATGGATTGTCAGGAATTCACTAGACCTTACGGTCTAACCCTCGTTTTCAAATTTTAAAAACCTATTTTCAGGAAGAAACGTGGGTAATGCTTCGGGGAAAGGAAAAGAGAAGGTTTAGAGTTGTAGCAGACTCGAGTGAAGAATTAGTTTAGCTTAATTGTTGTTTAAATCTAGTAACTCTCGGTTGTAGCCAAGACTTCGGTTGTTTTAAATTCTGGTCTTTGTGAATGTAAACCTTTGGCATTTGATTTATATTATGTGATGCCTTAGTATAATTTTGGGTTGTTACACATAACAAATCTATAGCAAAAAAAAGGCATAGCTAGCTAATCGGTTGGTCGTACATATCTTTTTTGCTATGGAACTTAAAGGTTAGAGATGAAAGTATTTGTAGCACATCTTTAACAAAAAGGTGGTTTATATGATTTATTTATTGAAGCAGTTTTTACGATTTATTATTTTCCTTTTTTCCAAATAAAAATCCATGATGAATATACTACTCCCTCCGTCCCAAAATAAGTGTCCACAATTGACTTGGCACACAGTTTTAGACATGCATAATTATTACACATTTTTGTTAGTAAATGACATCTTTAACCTTATTTAATGTTTCTCTCTCTTCACAACTCTTATGTATTTGTGCATTAATTAAGGGTAAATGTGAGAATTTAGCTATCTATTTTTTTAAAGTGGACACTTATTTTGGGACAAATATAAATAGAAATGTGGACACTTATTTTGGGACGGAGGGAGTACATATTAGGGTACACATTCACTACAAATTAGTTAGGGAATGTACCACTTACAGATTAACTTCACAAATGTAGTTTTCAATTAATAGCGACAGAACTTTAAATTAATTTTTTTATTTATTTAAAAAATAAGGGTTTTCTAACCGTCACGAATTCGTATCAAATTTGTACACATTACCATGGTTTTAGCAACAGATTGTATATACATCACAAAATAAGGAAGTAAAAACTAAAAACTTTGGCTTTGTTGCACATTCGTTGCTTTGTAGTAAATTAGTGGTGGGTCAGTCTGTATCAAATTATTGGTCGATATTGCCCCTTTTTTAGTTGTTTAATCGAGTTGTAAAATTTTCAAACCGTACGTATTGAATTAGGAATGGATTAGACCTATTTGAATCTAACCCAACACGATGAACTTGATTTCTCTCTTACTCTTATATGCCTTTTCTAAAGTACTTGTTATTGATTGTCTTAACAGTCAGAAATCACATAAATGATGTTTCTAAGTTTTTCTTTAATGCTTTTAATGATAAATGTAAATGGGATTTCAAAAAGTCTTTGACTTTTTCCGTTGATTTAAAAATATCTAACTTCTTATGTTTAGTTTGATGGTAAAGTATCTTGTGTGTTTTGTGCATAAACAGTTGTACATATGTTAAAAATTGTTTTTTTTTTTAAATTGTAACTAGCGTATTCAAATAGATCTAACCTTTTCATTACTTTCTAGTTTGACTTATACATTAAGCATGTAGTCCGAAAGAGAATTATCCTTTTGACTCGGCAATCAGCATAATCAATATATTGTTTCAACGTATCTTTTTAGTTCTTAGTTTTTGTTTTTGGTGCAGACTTTTGATTGTTAATTGTTTGATTGTATCAATTTTGTAAAATGATGTAACAAAGTATCAATCCGACTGTAACAACCCAAAACCATCATAATATATATATATATATATATATATATATATATATATATATATATTAGAAATATCATTCCAAAATGGGTCCCAATACAACAAATAAACAAACCAATTTAAAAGTGAAATTAAAGAAATTGTTCTATCACAACCGAGATACTACTGATCCAAGACTAGCACCGCTTCTAACCCGACAGCCAACGACTCCCATCGACCCTCTTCTAGTTATCAATATTTTTCCTTTCCCTTCGACGAAGCCCCAACGGCTCCCTTACCTGAAAATGGGTTTTAAGAAAAAAAAAATGGAAAGTGAGGGTTAGACCAAAAGGTCTAGTGAATTCCCACCCTCGGACAATTTATAAATAAGATAAGGATCGACATAACAATGATATAATTAATAAATACTACTGACCACATAATCAAGAACAATTCCGCGTCTGGAATCGATATCAAATAATATGCCTCAAAAATCGCACTCGGGCCCCCAGTAGATCCCCACCCACCCCCCCCCCCCCCCTAGTAGATGTCGTTCCCCGTGCGCATAGGAAACAAATTCCAAGCACACGGTTCCACCATCCCCGATGGTCTCACATAAGCCATGGCACAATTTCCACATACGTATAACACACATTTCACCACATAAAAGCAAATATGACCACACGCGCAGATAATTGTTGACAAGTGATAAACCATAGTCTCATCATGGTATACGCATTTCTAAAAAAAACATAATAGAAAATCTCACGGTACGCCATTTTCAGTTGCAAAGTTTTATACAATGGAACTCACCTTATGAAAAGCACGGCACACACTGAAATTTAACTTCAAGAAGACGTAACACCTACACAATCGACAATACACAAAGACAAATCCCAATTAGGCTCGCTTTCCCCTAGACGTAAAAGTTCCAAGTTCGGAACCTTCATGATCCCGCTACGGTCTGTCTATGCCTCGGTTATTGGTTTGACCGAATTGTGGACCCAAGTTCAGTCCTACTGGCTTGACGAGGAACTCCGGTGCACCGGTTGGAGAAATCCCCGGATGTCCCGGTTGGAAGGCCCGGGTAGTCTCGGCTCCAGTCCCGGGTGATCCCGGTTCCTAACTCCCGAGTGATCCCGGTACCTCGCTCCCGGGTGATCCCGGTTGAGTCACTCCCGGGTGATCCCAGGCAAGGGGTTCTCGGTCGATGCGGGTAGAATACTCTCGGGGGGCGACACCCGACCCAAGGGTTTTTCCAGCGGCGATAATGGGGTTTCGCAACCCCAACGATTTTCTTCCAAAAGCTAAAAACGAAAACCCTATTCCACAAATATTGGTTTTCTATCAACAATCTCGTGTAGGAACCAAGTCCCAACACCTCTCACGATTATCCCAAAACACAGTCGAAGCACTACATTTCCCAAGGTGGGATTTTACACACAGAGGGTCTCTTCTAGGACTGAGATTTCTAAACAAAAAATAAAGTAAGAGCTAGATTACTTACCTCTTAAGGAAGAAATTCCTTTCGTAGGATGCTTTGATTCTTTGGCACCGATCTCTTCAAGATTATCAAATATCAACACTGATTTCTCTCTCCTTCTTTCCTTTTTACTGGTGCCGCACACAACCAAATGAGAGAGAGGAGAGAATCTTAGGGTTTTATTTCTAAATATGGATAAATTTCACAAAGGTCCCCAAACAATCTAATTTTGAATACAGCCACCCCACTTACAACTTTTACCAAAATTGGAAATATAAAGCACGGTCGTTACAACACCCTAACTCTTCCACTATTTGATTAGGCCACCATCTACTCAAGAATTTTTAAATAACACTAAAAACAAATTTTAAGGTTATTACAACACCTCCCCCTTAACAGAATTTCGTCCCCGAAATTCCTTCGCCAAACAGATGCAGGTATAAGGACCTCATATCCGCTTCCAGTTCCAAGTGGCTTCTTGTCCCTTATGGAAACGCCATTGAACCTTAACTAGACAGATTTCCTTATTTCTAAGCTTCTTAATCTTGTGATCCACAACTACCCCAGGTTCCTCAATAAAATTTAGCTTTTCATCCACTTGCATATCTTGCAACGGCACTGGCATATCGTTGTCCGCTAAGCACTTTCTTGGATTGGAGACGTGGAATACGTTGTAGATTCCCTGCAATTCTTCCGGTAGGTCCAGTTTGGTTACCACTTCCCCATTTCTCTCAATAATCACGAACGGTCCGATGTAAAGAAGGCTCAACTTTCCCTTCTTTCCAAATCGCACAACTCCTTTCCCAGGGGATACTTTAAGCATCACATAAATTCCGACTCGGAATCCTATGTCTTCCCGCCGATTAACCGTGTAGCTCTTTTGACGGTTCTGAGCTACATTCAATCTTTCCCGACTAAAATAATAATTACTCAAATTCTCAACTTGACACGGGGTCACCCTTGAACTTCATCTCCAAGGCTACATGTTAGAATTTAACCAACAACACAATCCTTAGTAAATCCCTCTATGTGATTGCACCCAACACTAATAATACATCGACTTATACCACAACGTCGATCACTAATTCTTTGATGGTAAACAATTCAACCGTGAAATGCACACATCAGCCAACATCATCCACACTTATTCCTTTGGATATCCATTTATTTATATATTTAACCATACAACATTATTCGATCCAACGCCTATTTATTCCACCGACAAGCTAAGCTAGTCCCAAACACATGATAGAATATCACTGAATCTATCAAATCCCATAAGCTTCTAAATCCATTCCGATTTCCTTCCCTTAAAACCAGGAGCGACACATTCCCACAGAACTCGTTCAATATGCACAACAATACATACAATGCTCACTCAGAATATCCATTGCACTAAAACCTACTCACGTCTGCCGATCAATCCCTCCGAACAACTCGATCAACCACTTTACCATGCCTTCTCGAAACTTAAAACCCATTTTCAAAGAAGGACTTACCAACAGGTGCAAATTTTCCAATATCTTAACCATAACATACACAATAATACTTTTTCCCATATCCTTGTAACATAACAACTTTTAAACATACTCCACAATCTTATGTTTCACTAGACGAGCTTCTTAGTTTCCACTTACTCACTTTTTATAACACGACCACAATATCTTCTCATGCAATTCTGAATCACCTCTTTCCTCTTACTGGTAACCTATCCCCATTACGTATTTTTCTCCACCACAATTCTTACTTGAGACTTTCAGATGGGTCACGCAATGAAACCCAACGCTCACTATACCAAGTCTTTTATCATTCTTCAATAGAGTCGGCCTATCCACTCAGATCCATTCTTCCTCGACAAATACATCAATTTTCCCAGTTAACTTCAAATCTACAACAACGCACCACAACTAATCGAACAAAACATTCTTATTGGCTTAATATAAGCTCCTCCGAAGTTCGACGCCACCAAGAAGAACACGAGTCCTCCTCGTAGGTGATCGTCAAATATCACTCACCCTTTGACCTCAAAAACAACAATAACCCCACATACTTGCCACATTCGAACTTCTTCTCAAAATCTCCGAACCCAAAATTTACACTTACCCTTGTCCCACTTTACCACACACATCACCACCCAACACAACAACAACCCATTAACACGTCAAAGACTTTCGTGTGCCCTTTAGCATACAATGCCACCAAGTTGTTCATATAGTTACCACACTACGACAACACCGCAGGCTAGGTTCTCACGATAATTTGCATATATAACCACTCTTGCCTTCATATTCACCTGCATGCGTAAAAAAAACTCAATCTATCTCACGACTTCGTTCTTTTCTCAAATCCAAATGAACCACAACCCAAAATTTCTCGATATAATCCATGTACTCACTTTGATGGTACTAAGTACTTCATCTATTTACGAATCGCTAAAACCTCGCAGGGAAAAGACTCCTCCAAGCAGCAATCTTCCATTACCATAAAGTTCCCATACGGTCATCCAACATCCGACAAGTATATATCTTTTTTGAACGACCTCCTACATCTCCACACACCAAGGTGAATTCTTAAATTCCACCCTCATGACAATGACTTTAACTTTGCACAACTTTAATCGTTGCTATCTTTGATCAAAAGAAAAAGACATTATGATGCTTCCACAATATTTTCGACAGCAAGAATCTTTAACGGAACCCACTTTTCCCGACAACTTTCATTTAGCTTAACACTTCACCGTCCTCACTTGATAGAGGTTCAATGCTCACTTGGTGCGAAGTCTAACTTACAAGATTCCCCAAAACCCAGGCTCAATTCCTTCGGCACTTCAAGTTTTTTTACCTCCAAACACCACCGTTTACTAACAACAGCATTTCAAGATACCGAACATAAGTTCAACTTACCATAATTCTATCATTGTCAAAGTTTGTCCCCGATATCCTTCAATATTCCCCTCTCTTCCTTAATTCGAGTATCGGAATCAAAATTATCCACCATTGGCTTGACCGACCCCTTTCCCCACTCTCAAACCAAATCCTTGCCCCTAAATCCAAAAACTTTCACGACCTACTGAGTTCATAGCCCTCATGCGTGACGACACGAAAATTTTAAATCACCAACATAGTTGGAAAATCGAAGAAGTACAACACTTGAAAACAACCTGAGCACACAAGACTCACATTCTCATAACTTCAAAGTCATGCACAACTATCTTAAGGATCGTTCACAACGATCTCAAGGATCGTTCACACGCAATCTTTCAGTAAAACACAAACTTGACCACTAAAACGATGTTGTTACATCCGAAGTATGGAAAGAAACCTTTCTTATATGACTAGAAGACTTTTGAATGGAACCGCTTGCACGGAATAAGCATTCGTCTCCCGCATTTATTTATAGGATATCAACGTGTCAAAACTCATTTTGGTTATAAAGGCTTGCCGTCAAATGTTTTTATGATCTTCGCAACGAAGTTTATTTCCACATGAAAGAGGCGATATAATTTGCAAATCGCCGAGTTAAGAAATTTTATTAAGCAATGAAAATGATTTGTTTTTCTTCATTAAACACACACTTGCACGTGTCAAATTATTTACAAAATATGGAATTCGTCATGTACGCTTCTACTTTTAATCATGAAAAGAAAGCTCTTGTAATACCCTTAAAGACAACATGTATGAAACTCAACTTGCAATTGAAGGCTATTCACTCAGTCTAGGTCAACCTCTGCAACCACACCGTTATCATTGGTCCCCACTCTTGACTGACGGTCGCCTTCTCATCCTAACAACCACTTAATGTACAGGTGTTTCACAACCTGCCAGATTGATTGCCCCACCAAGTTCTCTCCTTCAGCACTGATTTACCATTCATACGATTTCATCATTTGACCCTACAGGTCGATAAACTAATCACATTTTCTTCCCATTCAGTTCCTCCAGTAATTCAATTCTATCTCGACATCTTCTCTCCGACATCCTTACCACTCTATCGTTGATTTGAGTCATAGAATCACTCCCTCTACTCGTCCTAGAGTTAAAACGTCCCAAAATCCTAACCCAATCCTCATCTCCTGTCCGATATGATCGGCACAACAGCTCCCAGCGTAGGGCTCACTAGAAACTCAGGGCTTACCCTTAATCAGTCATTCTCCCATTTCGAACTCATGAAGTTCTACTTTTTGGTTGGTCTATTATCGTTCTGAATAATCCTCCTTCTAGGGGTCGTCAACAATCATACCACAGGCGACCTCACGCATCCCATCAAAACCACTACTAACGCCACCAGACTGGAATTGTACTCCGCTCCACCACCCCTTCATTGACTAACCCAACAATGTCATTCTTCCTATCATGGCGTAAACTAAACTAATCGCATATACCCAACCTTCCAATGACTACTACGCATAGTAAGGCAATTTGAGCACGTAGATGTACCTGTAAATTCTCAACTACACTAGCCAAGTGTAATGTAAATTTACCTTACATGACAATCCTCACTACCTTATATTTAGTGCACTTAGAATGATCTTCCTAAAGGCATCCTACATCTCGGCTGTGTTCCTAACTCTGCTCCACAGTTTAAGTTTAGGACCATCCGGTCACCTAAATCCCATAAATTATGGCTCTGATACCAATTTGTAACAACCTAAAACCATCATAATATATATATATATATATATTAGAAATATCATTCCAAAATGGGTCCCAATACAACAAATAAGCAAACCAGTTTAAAAGTGACATTAAAGAAATTGTTCTATCACAGCCGAGATACTACCGATCCAAGACTAGCACCGCTTCTAACCCGAGAGCCAACGATTCCCATCGACCCTCTTCTAGCTATCGATATTTTTCCTTTCCCTTCGACGAAGCCCCAATGGCTCCCTTACCTGAAAATGGGTTTTAAGAAAAAAAAAATGGAAAGCGAGGGTTAGACCAAAAGGTCTTGTGAATTCCCACCCTCGGACAATTTATAAATAAGATAAGAATCGACATAACAATGATATAATTAATAAATACTACTGACCACATAATCAAGAACAATTCCGCGTCCGGAATCGATATCAAATAATATGCCTCAAAAATCGCACTCGGGCCCCCAGTAGATCCCCATCCGGCCCCCTAGTAGATGTCGTTCCCCGTGCGCATAGGAAACAAATTTCAAGCACACAGTTCCACCATCCCCGATGGTCTCACATAAGCCATGGCATAATTTCCACATACGTATAACACACATTTCACCACATAAAAGCAAATACGACCACACACGCAGGTAATCGTTGACAAGTGATAAACCATAGTCTCATCATGGTAAACGCATTTGTAAAGAAAACATAATAGAAAATCTCACAGAACGCCATTTTCAGTTGCAAAGTTTTAAACAAGGGAACTCACCTTATGAAAAGCACGGCACACACTGAAATTTAACTTCAAGAAGACGTAACACCTACACAAAGACAAATCCCAATTAGGCTCTCTTTCCCCCTAGACGTAAAAGTTCCAAGTTCCAAACCTTCACGATCCCGCTAAGGTCTGTTTATGCCTCGCTTTTTGGTTTGACCGAATTGTGGACCCAAGTTCGGTCCTACTGGATTGACGAGGAACTCCGGTGCACCAGTTGGAGAAATCCCCGGTTGTCCCGGTTGGAAGGCCCGGGTTGGGCAAGTCCTGGGTAGTCCCGGCTCCAGTTGTAATAACCGCATTAGAAATTAATAACTGGAAGTTGGGTGGAGGTTAAGCACTAAGTGTAAGTTGGAGGGGTCAAAGTGAAATTTGGATAAAAGGGGTTTAACCCTAAGAAACCCACCTTCCTTTCACAGTCGGCGGCTGAGGATTTGTTTGAGAGAGAAGGTCGCAAGGTGTCTTGGAGAAATTGAAGAAGAGAAAGGATTCGAAGGAGATTTTCATCTTTGATTTTTCAAGGTAATAATCTAATCTTTTAATCTAATGTTGTGGGATTGTTAAGCAATCTTTCATTATAGTTTTTGATTAGATTTTGATGAGGGAATAACTCTTTTTGGACCCTTTTCTTTTGGTATAATCTTTGAGTTTAAGAGATGAAATCATTTGGGTTTTATCCCTAAATCCTCATTTTGGGGAGTTGAGAGAACACCTTCCTTGGAAGGATTTCTTGTTTATTGAGTTTATTAAGTCCCCAAAATCGAGAGTTGTCTGGATTGGGTTTTTGTTCGTTCGAGCGAAACCCCACGACTTGGGATGAACACCCGAGGGGAGAGACCCACTGGGGGAGGCCGGGAGAGTGAGACACTCCGGTAGACGAGGTGGTGGTAACAAGCCGGGAGGCGGCACACCGGGCGTGACCCAGGAGATGGGAGCCCGGGGTGAATAAGGGGTCGGGATTCAGCATGGGTCGGGAGAATTCGGGAGCTTGAACGAACCCGAGCCGTGACCCCGGGAGACGGGGGAGCCCGGGGGGTGGTGCCATACTGGGGGAGGAAAGACCCCGGGGGACGGAGTGCCCCGGGAGGAGGTCGACATTTTGGACTTTGTCCAGTAACCTTGTAAGGTGTTGAGTGAGGGTGTGTAGTTTAAGTTTGGGAGATGTCTTTATCTAAGATCGAGAGAGAGAGAGAGATTGATCGCCCGTCGTTAGTTATCGGAATCAAGAGGTGTCTTATTAGTTATCGATGTTATCGTAGGTTGTGTGATCGCTAGAGCAAGGAACTAAGCAAGGACCAAAGGTGAATTTTCTAAAACTAAATGCTTTTATTGTTAAGTGGTTAAAGATGCATGAAAGTTTATTAAAGCATTTATTTACTTACATTGCTTTATACTCGCGAGATTTATTTGGTGGGTTTTCACTGATGTTGTTATTCTAAATGTATGCATACATTGTTGGTTGTGAGATGCGTTCAAGTCGGGGGGTGTCCCGCCTGCGCTCATATCGGGGGGGTATGTCCCATAGATGCCAGTGGGGGTGTGTCCACATAAGGCAGTGTGAGCCAGACACGCCGTTACCTTAGAGTGACGGTAGTGTGAGCCAGAAGCGTGAATTTTAATTCTGGTGTTATTTATTAAACTGAATGGCTCTAATTATATTATAAATTATTTCCATTCTCTGTTGTTGAATTGTTGTAAGAGGGACTCACTAGACCTCCGGTCTAACCCTCGCTCTTTCAAAACTAAAAACCTTTGCATGTAGACGTGAAATAGGAGGATCCAGTAAAGGCAAGGAGAAGGTGTGAGTGGTACCCGACTCTAGAAGACTTCCTTATAATTAGTTGTGTTTATTCTCAGTTGTGTAATAGGTTGCCTTTCTGCAAACCTTGAAATTTATTGTAGACTTGAGACCGTTTTGGCATGAATTTATATTTAACGTTATTTTGTCAATTGATGGAGGTTTTGGGCTGTTACACCAGTCCCGGGTGATCCTGGTTCCTAATGCTCGGGTGATCCCAGTACCACGCTCCCGGGTGATCCCGATTGAGTCACTCCCGGGTGATCCTGAGCAAGGGGTTCTCGATCGATGCGGGTAGAATACTCCCGGGGGAGACACCCGGCCCAAGGGTTTTTCCGGCGGCAATAATGGGGTTTCGCAACCCCAACGATTTTCTTCCAAAAGCTAAAAACGAAAACCCTATTCCACAAATATTGGTTTTCTCTCAACAATCTCGTGTAGGAACCAAGTCCCAGCACCTCTCACGATTATCCCAAAACACACTTGAAGCACTACATTTCCCAATGTGGGATTTTACACACAGAGGGTCTCTTCTAAGACTGATATTTCTAAACAAACAATAAAGTAAGAGTTAGATTACTTACCTCTTAAGGAAGAAATCCCTTTCGTAGGATGCTTTGATTCTTTGGCACCGATCTCTTCAAGATTATCAAATATCAACACTGATTTCTCTCTCCTTCTTTCCATTTCACTGGTGCCACACACAACCAAATGAGAGAGAGGAGAGAATCTTAGGGTTTTATTTCTAAATATGGATAAATTTCACAAAGGTCCCCAAACAATCTAATTTTGAATACAGACACCCCACTTACAACTTTTACCAAAATTGGAAATATAAAGCACGGTCGTTACAACACCCTAACTCTTCCACTATTTGCTTAGGCCACCATCTACTCAAGAACTTTTAAATAACACTAAAAACAAATTTTAAGGTTATTACACCAACCAACCCAACCCAACCCAACCCAACCTGCATGGTTCGGGTTGTACTTTTGTTTAGGTTAGGTTGAGTTGAGATTTTTCAAACAACAAACATTGGGGTAGGTTATTCAAATGCTTTCAACTTGGCCAACCCAATGCGTGTCGACTCCTACTTGTCATGATATTGGGATGTAGGAAAAAGGCGAAACTTTATTTCCACCACCTGGTTTTTTTTTTCATTCCTTGGATGGGAAATCTCGAATAAATCTACGGTTAAAGAATATATTTTTTGTAATAGATTTGATGAAAAAATAGACAGATCGTTTACAAGAAATTACATTGAAACATAAATACCTCATCAACTAAGACCATTTTCAATGAATGCAACAAATCTTGCATTATACTTATTTTTTGGCACCATATCCCCTCAAATAAATGAATTATTTTTATGTTATAAATAGTAGAATAACAGATTTGATGTAACATTATTCGTCAACATCATATTCTATTAAGCTTTTGACATTTACAAAATGGTCCTTTTATTTTAAGATTTTTGTATTTTAAGTTATTTCATTGTCTAATAACATTTTAACTAATAAGAAGTATATTAACCTTTAAGTTTTAAATTAAATGTAGTCAACTAATTTAAAAATATATATTAATTTTAATAATTTACAACACAATAACACATTTAAATAAAATTCACCACTAATAAATATTTTAATATAAATGAGTTATAAATGAAGAAGATAGAGATACATAATAACCATAGAAATGAAACATAAATAATCGTAACCTATTTTTGGAAAAAAGAAGTGTTACATGATATAACGGTCGGATGTATTAATTTTATATAATAAGATAATAAACTTGATAGTGAATTCCCTATTAAAGTTGTAATAGAAATGTCTCTGATATATCTCGAAATAGTATGATAATAAAGTTATTGTAAAAGTATAAAATATATAGGTACAATTTGTAATGTTAATAAATATAATAAAAGTAATGAAAATCTATATAATCAATATAAAAAAGATTATACTTGAGATATTTTATTTTAATATAAAAAAATAATGTAATATATTAGAGATGATTTATATTATTTACATCAATTTTTTATATTAAAATAAGGGAAAAGATAAATAAAAAAAACACAACGAACTATCTCATTTTGAATGATTAAGTTCTTGAACTATTTTTTTGAATGGAAAAACCATTAAATTTCTCATTTTGAATGACTACTTATGTACCCGCGCAATGCGGCGGGGTGTAAATTTGGTATAAATGTAAGCAAGAATACCAATTTACAACAAATAAACATATTCGTTCAAAATTGTCTATCTCTAAGCTTTAATAATTGTCATAACAAAACCAATCTAGTGAGAAGACTTGACTTCAAATCCATATGTTCCTTAACGTGTCATCCTTTACATTGTTTGAAAGAAAAATATAATTATTGAAGTTTAATAAAAATGAAAACGAAACAAGCAATTTTTTTCTCAAACCAAGTTATAAATATGGACAGAAAACTCTTATTTGGGTAACCATCCCAAAGTAACCATTTCAAAGAAATCAAATTTTGGATCAACCTTTATTTAACCTTTTCAAAGAGATCTAAAAAGAATATCATTTTCCAATAATCATTTCAAAGAAACAATAAAGTAAAATCAATTCCAAAATAAAAAAACAAACAATCTAGTAAGAATTAAACCTCAACAAATTAGGTACCATAGAACAATAGAGTCCAAAATATATAAAGAACCATTTCAAGCCGTAAACAAAGTTCAAAACAAAGACTCAAGAGTCCATGTTTCTTTCCACTGTGGGTCAAAATCCCATTGACTGCCTTTGAATAATGGGACTGCTATTTCCATTGGGACCATTATTACCGCAAAGATTCATTGGTTCTTCGGTTAAAAATCGAGGTTTCTTCAGTGTAGTATGGTCAAAATCCCACCGAATGCCTTTGATGATCTGCATGAGAAGTATTGGACATGTCTCCCAGCAAAATCAATTTTACAACATTAAAAAGGGAAAAAAAGAAAAACTTTAGTATATGTTTACAATCAACAAGTTATATATGTAGATCAAATAACTTCCGGTACGAATCTCATTCACTTCATTACGACAAACATTTATAGATAACCAAACCAAAAACCCTAACCCCTCTAGACAACAACATTTACAGATAGACAAATTCGAAAAGGAAACAAAAAACAAGAATCATAGATGAATAACAGTTTGTAGGGTCTTGGAATAAAAAATATGCTGCAAGAAACCGATAGGTTTAATTCGAATATTTAGAAGAAGATTGTTAATTCGAATATTTAAAAAAAGATATGTGCTACCAAGATATGTCTTATTATTAATTTTGTTTTAATAGTTGTTCAGTTCGATTAGGAGGATTTGCTTATTAGTGTTCTCTTCTCCCACTATCGCAAGCCCACTACCTTGGAAGAAAGTAAAAGAAAGGCGTGACCTTTATGTTGTTTTTTCTCTGGGATTGCTCGTACACACATCCAGGCACAAGTACACACAGGCACTGTTTGTTGATTTGACTGCCTAGTGTTCACATCATAATGCCCAGTCTTTTTCTAAACTGCATTGATACATTAGAGTACTCATTGTTACATTAACCTTAATTGAGAACACGAATGGATGCCCAGGCTTCTCTTGATTTAGAATTACTAATGGGTGCACTCACAATGTTGGTGTAGGTGACACTTAAATGAGTGTTCTTAAATTCAGTAGTCATAACTTAATCATGTCAAATGGTGACGAAATGCATTACAGACATGCTTATATGGCCACAGTTCAGTGTCTGTAGTTTCACTACATATGTGTTAGTTGCATGTGGTTGGAAACTATTCATTAAGTTAATTTTGTTTGCCCGAAATGACAAGGGGCACTACCAGGTTTATGCCCATAACATTAGCTATTTCATTTAAAATGTAATTCGGCTATTTAACATCCTAAACGTCAATTCTTACAAGTGATTAGATTTGCTTTCTCTTTTGCAGGACTATTTAGCATCTCATGAAACTACTGACCTGACCTATGGTGTGATAATAGAGCACACACTTGCTGAGAGAGAGCGAAGGTTCGCTATACATAATCTGTTAATTATTATGTACACAATGAAGAAAAAAGACGGGTTAAGGTGTCGATGGGTACCTTTGGGGTTTATATCCTCTTGCCAATCTCCACCATTTGGATTTCTAGTGGAATCTGAGTTGTGGAATAAAATCCCCGAAAAAACGTAACACAAAAAAGAGTCACATGTGCGTTGAAATACAATCAATAGATGGTTAAATGGCATATAAAAAGAAAATAAGGAACACTAAAAGCCTAATAGTCAATCAATGAAATGATAGAGATGAAAATGACAATTAACAACAAAAGTGAAAACAGGAAGAAGCCTTAAGATAGCTAGGAAAGAAAATAGTGATCAAGACATACCAAAAACTTGCCTTGAAAATCTCTAGCATTGCTAACATCCCTGTTTTGTAGCTTTCACTGTGAACACCACCACCGAACATAAATGAATTCCAAGAAACAAAAAAATTTATTCCATTGTCAGGCTTTGCTTAAGCTAATCAAACTTCATTTTCTCAACCATATATATCTGCAACTATGTTTTAGGCAACATATCAAGAAAAGACATTCTTGAAAACCTTCATTTTTACAGAAATATTTCCTGAATATGTAATTTTTGTTTTGTAAATAAAAACCTTCAAATCATGCAACACCTACAATGGTAATAAAAACCTTCAAATCATGCAAACCTTCAAATCATACTAAAATCAACACACCAAATGATAAGAATATTAAGATAAAAAAGAAGATAACAATACTTACGTTATGTGAACAGAGTTTGTATGCCAAACTGTTCCACCATAAGCTACAGAAGACCATGAATCTGCAACCTAGGAAGTGTTGGATTACCTTGGTGACAAGTTTGATTTCAAATGAAAAAGAACATAAAAGGTAAAATGTGGAGAAAGAATCAGTAGCATAAACAAAGAAGAAGCAAATACAAATTTAACAATTCTAATCCACTCAGGTCTCAAACTATTATAAACTACGATAACGAAAAATGTCTTACCAGTTGAATGATAAGCGGGTTTTGTGCCTAAACGTGGTTTTCTAGGAACTAAAAGACTGCAAAAAAAACCCCTCAAATTCCAGCAACCCATCGATCACAAAACACTACAGTGGGGTTTAAATCCATACATCCACCAAAAAGAAACTTCATTTGATACAAAAAACGTAAAAAAGCTTCAATCGATACAGAAACATTGAGAGGGTTTAGGGTCGAACATTGATCAAGACTCATTAGGGTTTAAATAAATAAAAACAATAACGAAGCTTCAAGCTTACCTTGGATCGAGATAACCACCGAGATCGATTGAAGGAGTCGACACAAAGGAAAGTAAATCGATTGATACAATGAGAGAAAATAAACATAAAGAAATCAATACAAGTGATTGATATTGATCGATTTAGGGGAAAGTAAATCGGGAGTAGTAATCGTCATCTTGGGAAGAGAAACAATCAATTTCAATTGCTTTGGGGGAAGTAAACCAGGAGGCGTGCGCGTGAGTTTGATTACCAAAGCATTGAGAAGTTGTACAACATGCTTCTCAGGTTGTAATTAAGAGATTTTCAAAAAGTAAGCTTAAAATTGTTGTACCTTAGGCTTTGTTGATTGTTTTTAAGAGATTTTCAAATCTGGTTTATAAGATAGTATAGATTAAATCTTTGAACTGTTTTTTTAATGAAAAAACCATTAAATTTTCTCATTTTAAATGATCAAGTCACTGAACATTTTCTTCCAATAATATAAACCATTGAACTTTTAGAAATTAGTTTTACATTCTTTTAACCCAAAAAAACTATTTGTAACCGACTAGGAAGATTTTAAAGTGAAAATAAACCGTTCCCAAACCCTACACCATTCAAACCCCATGCAAACGCCGATATCACTCCCCTTCGCCACTCTTCATCGTCCCATCGTTGTCTATTTGCCATATCGCCTATCAAGTTGTTGGACCCCGACATCAATCACCCTCTTTTTTATATGTTTTTTTTTATCTTTTGATTCTCTCTCTTTTGATAGATAAAAAAATAGATCAAAAAGAAGGAAATGGATGACAAGGCCAACAACGTAATAGGCGATATGGAGAACGGATAACGATGGGGCGACAGGGATGGCGAGGGGGAGAGATACCGCTGTCTGCAAGGGGTTTAAATGGTGCAAGGTTTGGGAAAGGTAAAACTGATTTCGGATTCTTTTTACTTTTAAAGCATTCTTAGTCGGTTAGAAGTTTTTTTTTTGTAAAAGTATGTAGGTAACCAATTTTTAAAAGTTCGACCGTTTATTTATTCAAAAAAAATGTTTAGGGATTTAATCATTCAAAATAAGAAAGTTTAATGATTTTTTCATTCAAAAAAATAGTTCAAAAACTTAATCATTCAAAATAGTATAGTTTGTTGGTTTTTCTAAATTTTTCCCCTTAAAATAACAAATAATTGGATGTATTACATTGGAGAATGCCCTAAAACATTGATACATTCCGAATTGAATAATGCACGCCAAAAAAAAAAACTTAACCCGAGGTACCCAACATATAGTTGATACAAAATTAGGTCAAACTGTATCTATTGGGTTGGAATTGGATTAGGTTAGTTTTGAACTCAACTCAACCCGATAAACCCGATATCTTTCAATACTATGGATTTAATATTATTGTTAAATCATTGATTAATATATGTACATTAGACATTATATCAACCCGTAATTAGCTATATTCAAAATTATATTACAATTTCAACCATAATTTTACTTTCTGATTTGCATGAACTTTCAAAAAAATTGAGTTTGTTAGCCTTGTTTATATATTCTCATTTTGATTTTACCTCGTTTACACACAAATGCTTTAGCTAGATTGTAAAATAATGTACCAAATTTCAATGCGACAAACCCAACCCAACCTGTACGATTTGAGTAGGGTTGGGTTAAGATTTTTCAAACCGCAAACATTAGATTAAGCCCAACACCAACCAATTTCTTAACCGCGTCTTCAACAATTTTTAAAAAAAAATTAAAATGAAGAATTGGAAAAAGATTTTTGTAAAGAAAAACTACATTCAATTTTAACAGATTTTCTATTTTGAATATTATGACATTAATTATATTATTAAAATGTAATAACATATTATTGTCTCTATCATAAACATTTAACATCAAGATTTCTTATTGGTAAAAATATAATAAACAAATATTTATCTCGTTTTATAATCATTTTTTAAAAATTCTCCAAATTTTTCTCGATTTTAAAGAATTTGTTGAAACAAAATTTTGTTCAACATAACATTTACTAAGAAGGTTTTGTCGATTGGGCCTTTAACTCGTCACAGGTTATAACCAGTCTCGTAACCGATCCTTTTAATCAGATTTTAACCTATACTTTTAGTTTTTAATATTCCAAATAAACATAACATTTACTAACCTTATTTTATAAATTTGTGTTCCAAATAATGTTTTTTATAACCACCTGTTTAGATAACTTATTTTTAAAATATTTTATTTACTCCAATTAAATATGGCATTTGTCAATCATTAAAAAAATAATTTATTGATTCAAAAGAGAGACGTTGCCGGCCTTACTTCAAATAAAAGACTTTGTTATCATATAGAAAGTGAAAAATAAACTAAATTCCAAATATACAATAAATAAATACATTCACAAATTGAAACCATCAATTTCTTTCTCCATTTACAATACTCAACTTCAATAACAAAATAGGATATATATATATATATATGTGATTACAATATAATAATACTAATATAAAACAAAAGGGAGTGTGCTATTATCTTCATGTAATCCAAGTCAAAAAATGTATATATATATATATATATATATATATATTTCATATGATAATGGTATGCATACTCTTAAAGAAACCTCCTTTTCTTTTTCTTTTTCTTTTTTTTTTCTCAAAAAAATATGCATACAAGAAATTTTGTATCACCTTGAAAATTTACTACTACTACAAATCTTGGCCTGGCATTGCAAACTGAGTTGCAAACTTCTCAACTTGGCCCCCAAGATCAACAATATCTTTGTTGTTTTCAACACCTTTCAAGAAACACTTTACCATTTTTCCATGCTCCCTCTGCACCGAGCTTGTGATTTGAGCTGCTCGACACAGAAAATCTGCCATCGTCTCAAAATCCGATTCCAGGCACCCTCGTGACGTCATTGCAGGAGTACCTGACTCAATAATATGTACATTGCATTACATTCATCACCATCATAGATGTCCACTCTTTCTTTCTATAATAACTATCTCAAATCAATAAAAACAACAAAAATCTACTCACCGATCCTCACTCCTCCTGGGATGAGAGTGCCGTTATCATCAAATATGGCAATTTTGTTCACAGTAATATGACACATCTCGCATACTTTCTCTAAGTTTTTACCTGCAAAATGAAAACATGACCACCATGTCTCATTAATCACCAGCAAGGAAAATACACGCACGCTGCTTTTACAGCATCAATTCCCTTAAGGACAGACTACATAAAATGATACAAGCGGGAAACCCAATCTGCAAAAGTTGAATGGTGGAAAAGCAATGAGAAAGAAGAAAGACATCCATAATCCTAATGGAAAGCATAAGGTGAATATTCCCCCTAACAAGATAATTAGATGCATTTACAATCACAGATAACAATCTTGCAAAGAAGTATAATTCAAGTTCAGCCGACAACAAATTTGAACTTCAAGTCACAAACCCAAGCAAGAAAGAGTCCCAAAGTGAAACCCTATCAAGACCCAGATGCCCACCTCATTGCAAAGAGCACATTTTTCAAGCAAGGGCAAGAAAACATGTAGACCAGACATGATGGAAATGCAAGAAAGATAGTGATAACACGTCTTTAAACAGGAAATATTTGGCAGCCTATTAACACTCTAACTATAACGTATAGGATATGGCAGTATCAATTAACTGGCAGATTGTTTCTTCTGGTATTTGGTGATATTATATGGCTCAAGAATCCAGATCTAAGAAACCATAAGTACGTCGCTTATCACCTTGTGTCCTATGCCCTGATAGGACAAACTGAAAACAGAAAAAGGACGAAAAGAAGCATGAAATCGGAACATCAAAGGAGAAGGAAAAAAATTGAATCGAGTTATCCTTCATTTGAAGCATTTCTAAGAACCAATTGTAAAATTTCAGGATGTAAAACTTTCATGAATGAATGAATAATGCAACACCAAATCGTACCACTACTACCATGATTTTCCTCTTGATGAGCTTTACTTGCAGCAAACGTGTCATTCAAACAGTAATTTTCTTTGCGGTGTAATAGAGGTTGGACAGACTCATTTTAGCAGATCACAAGTAATTAAAACTCCTATTCCATATCTAATGTTTGAGTACTAAAGAGTTAGCTACCTTCTGATTTCAATATTGGTACAAAATGCTTTGGTCATAATGAAAAACAAATGAATGCAATTAAACTTCAATAATTGATAATAGAGAAAAAGAGCTGGATCCAGAACAAAAGAGCTAACTATATTAGAATTTATAAATTAAAAGTGGGCTCTAATCCTGGGGGAGGAAAGAGTAATTTTGTTTGCAGCATCAACTCCAATTTTCATTCGCTTTTCAAAGCTGTTCAAACAAACACATGAAAATATATTTATATATATAGGGTATAACAAAGAAATAAATTGCACAATATAACATAAAAAACCATTAAACCTCCAACAAGGAACAAAAACAAACATGTATCCTAGACTAGAGGCTCATTGGCCACTGCCACCAGACACACTGGCAGAGACTATTTTATTATCTCCTAGGTTTATTGATCCCACAAGAACCTACTGGAAACAGACTATATCTTCGATAATGGTGCAGAAAATGCATGACTCTGTCTGTTTCTGTTCCATGTTATACCACTTCTACAATTTAGTAGTGACCACACAACTTTTCACTTACCAGACAACTTTATTTAAATAGTACTCGTAATAAATAAAAATATGGTACCTGAATATTTCCAATTAAAAACCCACCAAATTTCATATCAAAATATCATATCAGAAAAACAATATCAGCACTTGATCATCCATCCACATTCTGTTTTGGGGGAAATAGAAATCTTTCAACACTGCTTGATTTGTAATTGCTTGATCATTACATTATCCTTTTAGTGAAAAGTGAACTATTGATGAAGTGCTGATGAATTCAATATTGGGTCCTTAAGCAAACAAATTGCAATATTAAGAATTCACAGGAAAAAATAAGGTATTAAGGTGAAATATAGGGATTTGTACCAGTCAATCCAAGATTTCTAAGATCCCAAAGTAATAAATGATTGTCAGTCCCTCCTGTGACCAGCCTGCAGTTTCTCCTCAACAAAGCAGATGCCAATGCCTGAGCATTTTTCTTCACCTGTTGCATATATTCCTTGTACTCTGGAGTAGCCAATTGTTTCAGTGCAATTGCAAGGGCAGCAATATGATTATTGTGTGGCCCACCTTGAAGTGCAGGACATACAGCAAAATTTATCTTTTCCTCAAAGTCATATCTGTCACTACCATCACCTTGATTCAAAAGCATTCCTCTTTTCCTAGGCTTAGGACCCTTCCTATAAAAGATTATACCTCCTCGAGGGCCGCGAAGACTTTTATGAGTAGTTGAAGTTACAATGTCACAAAATTCAAAGGGGCTTGCACATTCCTATAAAACATCAACCACGAAATTATCAAAACATATAGATAGATGGAAGTTAACTGAAAGTACTAGTCCGATCTTCATGAATAGCAATTATTAAACAGAATATGAATTGTAACACAAACATTATATTGTAGTAATTGTAAAGCGATGCAATGTTCCTCTTGTCACTCAATAGCAAATCAGTAGTATTTCGTAAGGGCGACTCATTGCTGTATCACATGGATATTTGATATCATTGATTTCCATAAAAATGTAAAGCCCCACATGTCTATTGGTAAACAAACTGATAGTTCAGAAACAATATGTATCAACATTGCCATCCAAACTATAGCATGATGCCACTAAACAATTCATATGCAATTCAATCCAGAAGCCTATAAATTCAATCATTGCACCTAAAAGATTTGCATACTCAAGACTATAACGGAAACAGCATGAATTAGAACACTCGATATGACATCATCATTTGACCAAGTAAAAAGAATGGAAAGAAAAACACAACAAAAAACTACTATTTTTAAGCAAGCATGGGCATTGGATCTATATCATTGAGTAACCTTAAAAAGTGGATAACTTTGAGCCAAAAATGAAACCTAAAGCTCAAGTAGTGCTAAACAGCATAACCAGCCTAACCCAAAGTGACAAGTGAGGCAGGCACCAAGCATCAATTTAGCAATTAGCAAGAGAATTTACCTTGGCAGCAATAAGACCACTAATTTGAGCCATGTCACACATCAAGACTGCACCACACTTGTCAGCAATCTGTCTAAATTTAGAATACTCCCATTCTCGAGGATACGAACTCCCACCACAAATAAGTATCTTCGGGCGAAAATCAAGAGCCCTTTCCTCAAGCTTCTCAAAATCTATAATCCCTGTCTGTGGGTTAACCTTATACGAAAGACTTTCAAAGAAAATGGAAGCACCCGAAACTTTCCTTCCATTAGGTGTATAATACCCATGACTCGTGTTCCCTCCAGAAGGGGTATCCAACCCCATAATTCGATCACCGGGCAACAACAAAGCAGTATAGACTGCAAAATTAGCAGAAGTACAAGAATAGGGTTGAACATTGACTCCCCAACTCTCGGAATCAAGACCAAAAGCAACTAAAGCACGTTGGCAACAAAGAATTTCGATCTCATCGATGTATTGATTTCCAGTATAGTACCTGGCACGTGGCATACCTTCAGAATACTTATTTGTCACATGGCTACCCAAAGCTTCCATAACTGCTTTACAAACGAAATTTTCAGAAGCTATTAATTCAATCCCCTTGTATTGTCTCTGCTTCTCTTTCTCCAAAATCTCAAATATATCTGGATCTGCAGTCTGAAGCGACTGGTTCCCCCACGCTCGAACAGACTGTCTACGTGATTCAAGGCTTTGATCTTGCCTGTTTTGGTCGGTATGACACCGTTTTGATAACATGTTAGAACAAGCCGAATCAGTGGTGGCGCAAGTGCTGTTATTATCCCTCCGCCTTTTCAAACACATGGAATGCCCTAAAATTCGGAACTCCTCAACATCCTTATCCTCGTCTTCTTCTTCTTCTTCTCCCCCAACTTTGCTCTCCTCATTCAAATCCATACTCCCAGCGTTCGTCTGCTGGTGCTTCTCGTTCAAATCGACGTTTTTGTTCTCTGGTGTGGTCTGTTGCTCCATCAATTGAAGAGGAACACCAGAAACAAGGTGGTGGGGAGGACTACGATAACTCGAATCGATCTGAAACGATACGGTGTCGTTGGCTATTTCATTACTGTGAGAAGAGTGAGGTAGAAACCCTAACGATAGTTTCGATTGGGTCAAATCCATAGATTTCTATACAAAAAACAAAGGGGGAAACGAGAAGCTTGTTTACCCAATCTTAACAGCGACAAGCACAAGAACAAGGAGAGTAACAAGAATGAAGAAGGAAGAAGGAATTGCAGTAATTGAGAAAGTAAGCGGGTTCCATTAATTACAAATCAAAAACCCTAATCCCCCAAATGAGTTGTAATCAATGCTTTTTTTTTCCAAATAAAATGGAGCGGTATGATGTGATGATGAATGAAGATGAAAAGGGCAGAGATGGGGAATGAGATTTGGGGAGGGGGGGAAGAGAATGGCGTAGGTTTGACGAAGAAGAATGCAGAGAGGGGGATGTATCTGGACACGTAGCATAGTTAGAATAGCCTGTTGTAGATCTTTTTCTAAGTTACAAAAATAGCCCCTCAACTACACATATATAAACAGGTTTAGTACTTTAACTTTTAGTTTTGCTAATAATACTTGGATCAACTCATATTTCGTTTCCATCTACAAACAACCGGCCATATTTATGGAAGTAAACTGTGAAAAACATTCTTCTTTGTCATTCTTAATCGAAGGTCATCCTTGGTATGTTTAGTGTAACACCCCGAATTTTGGGTTTTAATTCGTGGTTTAACCTAGAGTTTCTGTCTTATTTGATGTTGAGCGAGTTAGTCGAAAAGAAGACGAAAGTTTTCCATCAGTGTTCGGCGCAGCTCTCCGCGCGAGTGAAATTGCACGGTCATCCGCGTGGGACTCTGCTTCGTCTTGACATCAGTGCTTGGCGCGTCTCTCCGTGCGAGTGGAACCGCGCAGCCATCTGCGTGCGAGCACTGTGCACTGATAAAAGGTTTAATCGGCCCCAAAACCTCATTTTCCTCCCTCGCTCTTCTTCTTAAATGCTCTCAACCACAAACTAAGGGAAGAGGCGATTTTGGCTGGCATTAAAGTGGTTCAACCACCACTCCTTCAAGATCTTCATCTCCAACCTAAGCTCAAGTCTAGAATCTCCATAGCCTCCTTCCTCTTCAAGAAATACTTGAGTTTTCTAGGGTTTTTCATCAAATACCCATATTGTGAGTTCATTCTCTTTTACAAACTTTATACATGTTAAAATATGGATTTTAACCTTCTAAACATCTCCATTTTGATTTCTATTGATTTAGGTGAGTTTACACCAAAACCTAATTTTGGAGATTTTGGGGTTTATGTGGGTAAAATTGATTTCAAGGTAGTATAACCTATCCTTGGGAGTATGTATTTGTGTATATGTAGAAATAGATTTCCTCAAATCTCAAGTTTAAACACTTTGAAATCAAAACTAGGGTTTCAAGATATTGATGTATGTTTATTGAATGAGAACTTGGGTAAATTGATTTAGTGTGTGGAAGTATTATTCAAAGAATTATATTGGAACCTCTTAGATTTACGTGAGTACTTATATGGATTCTTGATTTTTGCACATTTGATGGCTTTTACGTGAGTATTATTCAAGGCCTACATCAAAGGTTTACTGACAGAAATGATGAACATGGTTCGAGTATCCAAGGCCTCCACTCTTTGGGAGGTAATTAAGGAGGCACAATTAGTGGAGGATTCCTACGGCCAACATAAGGTGGAAAGAGGTGGAGTGACCGAGAAAAGAAGATGGTAGGGAAGTTCCATACCCTCCAAGAGGCCGAGGCAATTCAACAACAATCAATGGGACACCGGTCCTAGGCGTGAGATCCCATGGTGCTCCAAGTGCCAAAGCAAACATTTTGGTTCATGTAATTCGGGGCCTGAAACTTGTTTCAAGTGTGGCAAGGTTGGCCACAATTATAGCGACTGCCCGGTTATGGGACAAATCTGTTTTGAATGCAAAGAGTCGGGCCATGTCAGAAGCGAGTGCCCGAAGTTGAAGACCGGGAATAGCGGGGGAAGAAAGATGGATCCGCCGAGGGTGACGGGAAGAGCCTTTTAGATGACAACCGAGGAGGCGAAAGCTTCGACATATGTAGTGTCGGGTACGTTTCTCATAAACTTTGTACATACACATATTTTATTTGACTTTGGCACAAGTTTTTCGTTTGTGTCGAGCTCTTTCTATCAAAAGTTACCTGTACCCACTAGTAGCTTAGAAGATGCCTTAGTGGTAGAGCTAGCGGATGGTGATCAAGTAGTGGTTCGGGACATTCTTAGGGATTGCAAATTGGAAATCGAGGGAAAGAAATTTATGGTTGATTTAATGCCAATTGTTATTGGAGGATTTGATGTGGTCATAGGGATGAATTAGTTAGCAAATAATCAGGTCGAGATTCTTTATGCAAAGAAGTTGATCCGAAATCCAGTTTCAGATAGCGAGGCGGTGACCGTGTACGGTGAAAGACGAAAATGCGAAGTAGCCATCATCAGCATGGTGAAGGCACGAAAGTGTTTATCGAAAGGATGCTCATCCTTTTTGGCGTATGTTATAGATGTCAAGCTAGAGAAGAAAAGGCTTGAAGATGTGAAGGTGGTGAGTGATTTCCCTGACGTATTCCTGGATAACTTGCATGGACTACCACCCGATTGCCAAGTGGAGTTCAAGATAGATTTAACACCGGGAGCGGCTCCGATAGCTAGAGCACCCTATCGTTTGGCTCCGTCGAAAATGAAAGAGATGATGGGGTAACTACAAGACCTTCTCGAGAAGGGATTCGTAAGACCGAGCTCGTCGCCTTGGGGAGCACCGGTCTTATTTGTGAAGAATAAAGACGGCACCATGAAGATGTCCATAGACTATAGAGAGTTGAACAAGGTAACCGTGAAGAATAAGTATCTACTCCCTAGGATCTATGACTTATTTGACCAACTTTAAGGAGTGGGATGTTTCTCGAAGATCGATCTACGTTCGGGTTATCACCAAGTGAATGTCAAGGAGGACGACATTCCTAAGACGGCCTTTATGACACGTTACAGACATTACGAATTTTTCGTGATGCCTTTCGGTCTAACGAACACCCCGGAAGTGTTCATGGATTTGATGAACCGAGTGTGCCGACCATTTCTTGATAAGTCGGTTATTGTGTTCATTGACGATATCCTAATTTACTCCATGGATGAATCCGATCACGTGCAATACCTTCGAGAAGTGTTGGAGGCTTTGAGGAAAGAGAAATTATACGCCAATTTCTCCAAGTATGAATTTTGGTTGAAAGAGGTGAAATTATTAGGACACGTGGTCACGAAAGACGGTGTGAAGGTAGACCCTGCCAAGATAGAAGCTATGATGAACTGGGAATCGTCCAAGAGTCCATCCGAGGTTTAAAGTTTTCTGGGTTTAGTAGGTTATTATCGAAGATTTATTCAAGATTTCTCCAAGGTTGCTTCTTCGTTAACGGCCCTGACTAAGAAGAACATGAAATTCGTGTGGACCGACACTCAAGAGAAGGAATTCCGGACTTTGTAAAAGAAGTTGTGTGAATCCTCGATCCAATCCTTGCCTGAAGGATCAAAGGATTTTATGGTATATAGCGATGCATCCAATATGGGTTTAGGTTGCGTGCTTATGCAAAGAGGAAAGGTAATCGCCTATGTGTCAAGGCAACTAAAAGTGCACGAGAAGAACTACCCCACTCATGATTTGGAACTAGCGGCAGTGGTGTTCACGTTGAAATTTTGGCGACACTATCTCTACGGCACGAGGTGTACCTTGTACACAGACCACAAGAGTTTGAAGTATGTCTTCAATCAGAAGGAACTCAATATGAGGCAAAGGAGATGGTTAGAGCTACTTAAGGACTACAATTGTGAGTTGTTCTACCATCCGGGTAAAGCAAACATTGTGGTCGACGCCTTAAGTCGGAAGGATTATAGTGGGAGACTTCGAGCCAAGATCTCGAGAATAGAGTTGGTGTCGAGTCTCATATATCAAATTAAAATGACACAAACCGATGCCTTGTTGGAAGAAAACCTCAAAGGAGAAGGTGATGGCCAAGCAACATCTACTCTTGACGGAAGATAATCGTGGCATTAAGTGTTTTAATGAGCGCGTGTGGGTGCCAAAGATTAGGGGAAACTACTCCATCCACCCGGGGAGCACTAAGATGTATAGAGATCTGAAGTTACACTATTGGTGGCTGGTCATGAAGTTGGATGTGGCACACTATGTAGAGAGGTGTGTAAGCAAGTAAAGGTCGAATATCAATGTCCGTACGGGAGCTTACAATCCTTGGAGATACCCGAGTGGAAATGGGACAAGATCACCATGCACTTCGTAACCAAATTACCAAAGACGTTGAGAGGTAATGAACACCATCTGGGTGATTGTGGATCGTCTGACTAAGAGTGCTCATTTTCTAGAAATGTGAGAAACATTGTCGATGGATAAATTGGCAAAACTCTACATTGATGAAGTGGTCTCTAGGCATGGTATACCCTTGTCTATAGTTTTCGATCATGATAGCCGGTTTACATCAAGGTTTTGGGGAGCTTTGCATCAAGAGTTGGGTACGCGGGTGAATCTGAGTACGACATACCATCCACAGACAGACGGACAAAGCGAAAGGATAATTCGGACCTTGGAAGACATGCTTAGATCATGTGTGATCGATTTTGGTGGTGATTGGGATACTCACTTACTTTTGGTAGAATTTGCATACAACAATAGCTACCACTCTAACCTTGGGGAGGCACCGTTTGAGGCCTTGTATGGGAGGAAATGTAGAACCCACATGTGTTGGCTAGAGGCGGGCGAAAAGCAATTTGTCGGGTCGGAAATTATGCAAGAGACGGCCGACAAAGTTAAATCTATAAGAGAATGTTTGAAGGCGGCGCAAGATCGACAAAAGAGTTATGCCGACAAGAAGAGACGACCAGTAGAATTCCAAGTGGGAGATCGTGTGATGTTAAAGGTATCCCCATGGAAGGGCTTGATACGGTTTAGAAAACGTGGGAAGTTGAGTCCCCGTTTTCTTGGACCGTTCACCATTACTGAGCGTATTGGATTGAAATCCTACAAGCTAGATTTGCCACCAGAGATGGACGGAATCCACCCTACACTCCATGTGTGTTATCTACGAAAATGTTTGGCGGGAGAAGAAAGCGTCATACCGTTATCGGAGATCCAGGTGGACAACAACCGTTGTGTTGAAAAACCTGAAACCATTCTAGAGAGAGATAGAGACCAAAAGGCTCCGTCATAAAGAGGTCACAATGGTTAAGGTTCAATGGAAGCACCATCGCGATACCAATGTAACTTAGGAAGCGGAGGAGGACATGAAGCGTCGATATCCCCACTTATTCGTGTTGTTGTGATTTCGGGGACGAAATCCATTCCAAGGTGGGGAGGATTGTAACACCACGAATTTTGGGTTTTAATTAGTGGTTTGACCTAGAGTTTCTGCTTATTTGATGTTGAGCGAGTTAGTCGAAAAGAAGACGAAAAATTTCCATCAGTGTTTGGCGCGACTCTCCGCGCGAGTGGAATCGCGCAATCATCCGTGCGGGACTCTGCTCCATCTTGACATCAGTGTTTGGCTCATCTCTCCGCGCGAATGGAACTATGCGACCATCCGTGCGCAAACACTGTGCGCTGATAAAAGGTTTAATCGGCCCCAAAACCTCATTTTCCTCCCTCACTCTTCTTCTTAAATGCTCTCAACCACAAACTAAAGGAAGAGGCGATTTTGGCTGACATTAATGAGGTTCAAGCACCACTCCTTCAAGATCTTCATCTCCAACCTAAACTCAAGTCTAGAATCTCCCTAGCATCCTTTCTCTTCAAGAAATACTTAAGTTTTCTAGGGGTTTTCATCAAAAACCCATATTGTGAGTTCTTTCTCTTTTACAAACTTTATACATGTTAAAATATGTATTTTAACCTTCTAAACATTTCCACTTTGAATTCTATTGATTTGGGTGAGTTTGCACCAAAACCTAATTTTGGAGATTTTGGGGTTTATGTGGGTAAACTTGATTTCAAGGTATTATAACCTATCCTTGGGAGTATGTATGTATTTGTGTATATGTAGAAATGGATTTCCTCAAATCTCAAGTTTAAACACTTTGAAATCAAAACTAGGGTTTCAAGATATTGATGTATGCTTATTGAATAAGAACTTGGGTAAATTGATTTAGTGTGTGGAAGTATTATTCAAATAATTATATTGGAACCTCTTGGATTTACGTGAGTACTTATATGGATTCTTGATTTTTGCACATTTGATGGCTTTTAACCGTGGGAGTTATTGGTTGGTTTTGTTGACATTAGATTGACTATTTGGTTGCATTTGGGCATCAAGAACCCATAATTATTTGTATCATTACGTCCGATGATGGAACGCTAGTTTTCTAGATTGAGGCACGGTTAGGCATCGCATAGGGTATAAGTCCTACGTGCTAGTACACGATATTGGATGAGGATCTCAACGTTAGGACCATATGTGGTTAAAGTTGACTTTCCGTGGGTGTACATTTAAATCTACCGAGCCTAACATCCCTTGTGTGTATTTTATTATGTGTTTGGCTTTACTAACATGTCAAGTGGCTTACTTTTGTGTTCCGTCACTTATGTTAGTATGCGGGACTCCCCAGTCAAACCAAGATGTATTTGTATTAAAGTAAAGTTTTATCTATATTTATTCCACCGACTTTTCTTTAATTATCCCATTTGAATTTATTGATTTCTCAATATAAACGTTTGATCTCACTAGCCTTTAGCCTAACACTTTTTCTTAAAATAACATGTATAACAAGTCATTCTAGCGGTGAGACTCCTCGGGTTTAAGTGGAGAGTCAAGAAGAGAAGTGGCATTTTTGGTGGCATATAGAGGCGTACATTTGGTACAGTGATAGTATATTTTGGGAGTGAGATGACAACACCCGTCCATAATCTGGATTTAGTTGATCTAGATTAGTAGGTTGTTGGTTTCCATTTCAATTGGTTATTTGTAATTGAAGGTTAATGTATGCCCACAACACATGTCGCACATGAATACTACTAATGAGTATGTAAACCTATAGGGCCGCACACAAAGAATACGTTTGCTTCCATTAGAAAGAAATTGGGTAAAGTCAAGTTTGACGGTTAAATGATTATTCTTGAAGGATAATTATATAATATGTGTAAATAATGTAATGATGATAATTACAAAGTTTTATCTGTAAATATGAATAATTAGTAATTATCCAAATAATTATAATTATTCAAATTCAAATAGTTATCTGAATTCAAATAATTATTTAATTAATTACATATAATAATTTAACTCTATAAGAGTTATAAACTATCTGGAACACCCAAATATATAAATAGGGTGATAGGCCAGACAGTTTAAGGAGTTGATTCAAACCTCTGGATTTGATATACACTCTCACACATATTAGCTTTAAGGTTTCTTTTGGGTTAGCACCCGGTGGAATTTCGCGTGTTCGTGTGTGGATACCGTTAGAGGAAACCTCGTTTGGTTTTCTAAGTGCTCAGCTTGTTCAACCACAACAAATCTGAAAGGTACATATCTAAACAGCCTATAGTGTGGTTTTGAGTTTTTGGATCCTTTTGGGTTTTGATTGGTTAGAAAAGTTTTCTGTCGTTGAAACCAAATTATTTTCCGCTGCGTATATTGGTTACAAATTTATTGAAAACCCAACACTGGTATCGGAGTCACTTTGATGTTATTTAATAAAAAAAAATAACAATATTATTATAATGGCAAAATTAAAATAAAATATTAACCCTAAAATCTAATTTTTAACCCTAAAATCTAAATGGAACAATATCTATTCTTTTTATTGGATCTAGAAAAATCCAAGAGGGACTTTGTGGTCTCTGATCACGTGGGGTTTGCCTTTTAAATCCTCTTTTGGTCTGCCATTCATTGGAAAAAAGGTTGTAAACCCTATTTTTCCTCCATCGTTTCCTAAGAAAAACACCACCGCAAGCGGCCTCTACTCATTTGGATTGCACAGCCAGCTACCGCCGACTCTCCTCATCGTCGACCGACCCTTCTATGAGTTTTCCTAGGGAGCCGTCGGCTGCTGCCAGACCACCGTGACTACAGGCTGTGGCCTCGTTCCAAACCTGTGTTTCTTTAAACCTTTTGACTACCCTATGGCTCGATGTTTGTTTGTTTTTTTTAATCGATCGTCGACCTAAAGGGTTTTTGAAATCCTAGTTGTTTTGGTCGCCTACGACCACCGCCGGACCACAGTCCATGTGATGTGTGGTCGATTTCTTAAATCGTCGCCCTTAGCAACTGTTGGTGTTCTTTTTCCATCGTCATAGACTGACGTCATATGTGTCGTGGTGGCCGCTGCTGGCTGTTGTCACCGGCGCCCTCACTTTATTCTGGCTATGCTGCCGTGTGCCACGGTTTAAACCGTGTCTTTGTGTCTAGCCATCGCCGCTGGCCATAGAGCCAAGCGGTATGTCATGTTTTTGGTCCTTGTTTCGGTGGTGGACGTGTCGATGCCCTATCTAATTGGACCACCATTGTAACACCCCCTTCCCGGAATGGAAAAGGAGGTTACATTCAAACTTAAAACAATTGCTAACAAAAGCATACAGAGCACTATTAAACCTGATTTATAATAAACACCATCAAATATAACAATTGTCTCGAACGATACATTTTTTTTCTTCTAATACTTGCTTCAAAAATATTAACAAAACCTACAAATACAAATCAACAAACCTTTTAGATACTTGGATCCCTTACTCCTTAGTTTATCCTTGGATACCTACCGCGAAGAAAGAAATGCGGCTGAGCCAAATGCTCAGTGCACAGATACGATAGATAACAAACGAATTATCGAACCCAATACTGAATATAATAAAAATCTGAATTTTGGACACGAGACTCGAATTTTTGAGTGTTCATGAAAGCTAGATCTAGTATTAATTCATTCAACATCTAACTTCAACAACAGACCAAAATATCCCAAACAAAGAAAAAGAAACCAAAAGAAGTTAGACTAAATAACTCAATTTAATTGTTTAACCAAAAGTCATAATAAAATGAATATATATCCGAATTCAGTATATCGAGATAGTAATCTCGTCAAAAACCAGAACTAGAACTGTTAAATCAAAACAAATATTGTCAACTAAATACCAAACTAATCTGAGAAGCTTAAATCAAAATCATATCATAAGATTGCATACCGAGCTCGAACAAATAATCACATACACTTGAGTTTCATGTCACACATAAACAGATACAACAAGTGTCAGACATAAGCCACATAGGCACGTACGTTGGACATTCTCTTCAACTGTACTAAATAATGTGAGATGCGGTGTTGGGCACCACACCGCCATCCACCCAACAAACTAGGGTCGACCCATACGCCTCCCATCACACCACGCCAGCTCTCATCAGAGCACACAAAATCAAAAGAATACGTCGTGGACTGATCACACCGCCACGGGTGGTGTCACGCCATCGGTGCCACAATGACGTGCCTATGGTACCCCCATAGGTGGTTAGTAGCTCGGTACACCTTAACGTATAAATTTCAAAAGTATGTCACAACACATGTGATCATACTAAATGAATATCAAATCATACGAATTACAAAACGAATAAAAAGGGTATTTGAACGTACAAAAATATTGACCGCTCCACTTAAAAGCTTTATTTTTCGAACACTTTAAACTAAAAGACTTAATTACAAATAGAAACGGAATTTAAATGGAACGAGTTTAGTAAACCAAGACGTAACTTCATTACAAACCTTTACAAAAGAGTTGAAACCAAAAATGTACGGCGAATCAAATCCGAACATAGACTAGGAATTTCACACACATAACTTTTCGAAACTGCATCGTACTAATTTCAACACTTTACACGTTTACAAATCCAACATTTTATCATAATTACATTAAGCTTTAGTAAACAATATCTAAACAGAAGTTTCAAATGAACGTCTTAGGATTCCAACGAATCAAGAATGGACTTAATCGGATTTAAAATGGATTTTACGCGAATTTTTGAAAACAATCGTGTTGTTCTGGCCTAAAACGAGACCAGTTTTGAAAAACCCAGATTTTAGACACCTTAGCATAAAAATTACAGTTTGCTCGTGTGACAGTAAATCGTAGACGACATCTCCAGATTTTCAAAACCGTATCGTATGCCTTAATCCGATAAACGAGTGATTTGTTATGATTTTTACAAATAACACGAAATTTTCAGAGTGAAATTCATCGGATTTATAAATTGAATTTGACATTTTTAACATATGTAAACCTCGATTTATTGCATGAAAATAAAAACCAAAAGAAGACTCACCTGAGAATTCACATGATCAACCGATCGACTAATCCATGATCAAACAATCGACTGATCAAACGGAAACACAAAAATACTTTGGTGGATGTAAAAACACATTATTTAGCAAACCGAACGGCACGACTCGAAAGAACTAACAAAGAGACCGTACGGATTCAACGAATCAAAGAAATATAATTGGAATTCGTATATTCATATACATAAATAACCGATCTAATAAACACAACGGAAGAAAATATAACGAATCCGTACACACATATATAACGACTCAAATAAACACAGGTTAATGAGGGAAGAATAAGGAATCCGTACCTTAACCAATGGTAGATCTCTTAAACGTCTTTCAATGAACGAAAATATTTCACGATCAAAACTTCAAACACGAACCCGCCCTCAAACGTAAAGGATTGATGCTTGGAACTTCATATATTTCAACCTACATGTAGTTTTTTTCTTGCTTCCCTAGATAATTATAGGCGATAAAATTAAAAAAAAAATTGCTACCAAATCGCAAAACCCTAATTGGAAATAATACCTCAAGTTTCATAAGATTGCAAAACTTGACATATTTAGCATTATTAATGCATTTATCATCTTATTTTAAACACCAAATTATTAATCTATAAATATCTTAAAATTTACGGATATTACAATCTACCCTCCTTAAAAAATTCCGTCCTCGGAAGTCAAATAAGCAAAGATATCTAAAACCATTCTTATATCACCTCTTTTGAGTTGGGGACATACAAGACATTTCTTATAATAAACGATTCTAAAATCACTTTACGACATCAGTCAGACTAAATCTTCAAAAAAAATTATCCTCAAAAATTTTATAAACAACCTTGGTTATTAAAACTCACCTCTACTTACATTATGATCCTACAAACTTATATACCCCAAGTCTCAACTTATCAATACTCACAAATGATAACTCAATCATAGTATAACAAATGAAACACAAAAATAAAATATTTCAATATAGCAACTAACCTCACATCACCGGTACTCCTCTACCAACTCTAAAACATAATATATATATATATATATATATTATTAGCAGCCTATGTATCTTTATGTATCTTTATATTTTTTATATATATCCTTTCCTATTTTAAAGGAATCATAGTTAGGAAATAGGGGCTAGGTCCTATTATAAATATTGTACCAATATTTGTTTTGAGATCAAGAAAATACATTCTCCTTTTATGGTATCAGAGCTCCATCACCCCAAACTCTAAAAACCCTTCTTTTTCACGGCTGCCATGGCACCGACTGCAACACCATCGTCATCATCAAATGAATCCAAAACACCGCTTCATCCGGTCTACACGGTTCGAATATTCAACACAAGGTGCGTGTTCTTGACGGCATCAAAGTGACATACTCGGCATGGACGAAACTGTTCCATCTCCATGCCCGCGGTTATAAGGTCTTACACCACATCGACGGTACAGCTCCGCCGGCCAAAACCGATCCAGAATATGCATCATGGGCCGAGATCGATGCACACGTGCTTCAATGGATCTATGGTACACTATCTGATGATCTTCTCGCTCGAGTATTGGCGGATGAATCAACAGCGTATGAAGCATGGACCCGAGTGAAGAAAATTTTTCACAACAATAAAGGAGCCTGCGCTGCAGCCCTTGAGCAAGAATTCAACAACCTCAAATTAGACTCTATGTCGTCTCTTCAAGCCTATTGCCAGCGTCTTCGGGATCTGGCCGAACAACTCAAATATGTTGATGCTGTTGTCAACGAGAAAAGACTGGTTCTTCAATTGGTTCGCGGGTTACCCGCTGAGTATGACACGGTGGCCTCCTACATACACCAAACATCACCAACCTTTGAAACAACACAAAGTATGCTTGAACTCGAGCAACACAGAAAGTCTGGACGTGACGAATCACCCTCTCCATCTGCGGTTCTCGTTGCACCCACCAGAATCCAGCAGACGCCACCAGCGTCCACCGATGCGGATCAACCTCGCATCTCCCACCAGCCTTCACGTGGAAACTTCCGTCGAGGCAACCATCGTGGCGGTCACTTTGGACGCGGAAACTCCACTGGTGGTGGTCGTTACCAAAGTGGGAGTCGCCGTCCACCGTACTGGAATCAAATGCCACCATCTTGGCCAAGCCCATGGGCGTCTCCCCCGTGTCCATACCCCACACAACCGGGTTGGGCCGGTCCTTGGTATCAGTGGCCTTTGAACTCTCAGCCACTTTCGAACACCCATCAATCCACACGCCCGCGTCAATCGCCTCAAGTTTCGAACACGAACAGCGGGCATGCTCATGTTGCTGAATTTAATGCACTCGAGCCAACAGATTTGGGTCAAGCCTTCCGTGCTATGACAATGGAGCAACCAAATGACCCGAAGTGGTACATGGACACCGGGGCATCATCCCATCTTACATCATACGCAGGTATAATCCAAAACCCTTCACAACTTAGTTCTGTACGCTCTATATTTGTCGGAAACGGTATGAGCATTCCAGTTCATGGATCGGGTTCCTCAAAAATCCCCCTACTAAACCGTACCTTACACTTAAACAATGTCCTCTACACACCTCATATAATCAAAAATCTTATCTCTGTTCGTCAGTTTACCAAAGAAAACAATGTTTCTGTTGAATTTGATCCATTTGGTTTCTCTGTCAAGGATCTTCAAACTGGGAGGACACTTGTGAGAAGCAATAGCCCTGGCGAACTCTACCCATTTTCAACCGCTTTGAAGTGCCTCACCACTCAATGTCTTGCTGCTTTCTCTCCAGATCTATGGCATCATCGTTTGGGCCATCCCGGCATACCAGTTCTTACGTATCTTAAATCTAAGTCTTTCATTCATTGTAATAAGGAGAATAGCTCCATTTTATGCAATTCTTGTCAGATTAGCAAGCACAAACGATTACCTTTTGTTGATTCAACGTCTAAGACTGCTTTTCCGTTTGATCTAATTCACAGCGATTTATGGACATCTCCGGTGTTAAGTAAAAGTCAATATAAATACTACCTTGTGTTAATTGACAACTTTACGCAATTTGTTTGGGTTTATCCTTTAAAACTCAAATCTGAGGCATTCACTAAATTTAAACAGTTTTATGCCTACATCCATACTCAATTCGGTCTTCGTATTAAGAGTTTTCAATGTGACCTTGGCCGTGAGTTTGATAACAGTGAGTTTCATCAATTTGCTTCCACTCATGGCCTCACCTTTCGGTTTTCTTGCCCTCAAACCTCTTCACAAAATGGAAAGGCCGAACGTATGATACGACGATTAAATGAAATCGTCCTCGCTCTCTTATATCATGCCTCGTTACCGCCATCCTTTTGGGTTGAGGCACTCCACACCGCTGTGTACCTCCATAACATTCTTCCCACCAAACTCCTCCACTTTCGCTCCCCAACCTCCATTCCCTTTAATAGCGATCCCTCTTATGATCACCTCCGTGTTTTCGGATGTGTTTGTTATCCCAATCTATCCGCCAAACGGTCACACAAACTTGAAATCCACTCTTCCCGTTGCGTTTTTCTTGGCTACCCACCAAACTATCGTGGCTATAGATGCCTCGATCTCAATTCCGGCAAGGTCATCTTATCTCGTCACGTAACTTTTGACGAGACAATATTCCCATTTGCCGATTTATCATCGCCTAAACCCACCGATTACTCTTTTCTCGATCCACCGTTCGCACCAATGTCACCATCCCTCTTTAATCACTTTGGTACCAACCAACCCCTACCTCCTACAACCCCTCACCTGCCACACACTCAACCTCAAACCACTTCGTCAACACCCACACCGTCCACTTCCACCTCACTATTCCCATCTGTGGAACCACCCAACCCATCTATTACCACCAACCCACCCCCTCACCTACGGATTCTACACCACCCAACCCTACACCTCAAGAACAACCCCCACCCACGGCACCAACTCATCCCATGCAAACCCGCTCCCAACATGGCATTTTTAAACCCAAGCCATTATTTGATCTTCATGTCTCGTCCACACCATCCATTTCACCCATTCCTCAATCACCCAAAGAAGCCTTATCCGATCCCAACTGGAGTGCCGCCATGAAAGATGAATTCCGTGCGTTACAGTCTAATGACACTTGGGAATTGGTACCGCATCCCACTGATGCAAACATCATCCGATGTATGTGGCTCTATCGCCATAAATTCCATTCGGACGGCTCACTACAACGCTACAAGGCACGCCTTGTGGTAAATGGAAAAACACAACGGGTTGGCATTGATTGTGACGAAACTTTCAGCCCCGTTGTAAAACCCACTACGGTTCGGACGGTTCTTAGTCTAGCCGCGTCCCGATCTTGGCCAATTCACCAATTGGATGTTAAAAATGCCTTTTTACATGGAGACTTGGCAGAAACAGTTTATATACATCAACCGCCCGGTTTTGTGGACTCATCTGCACCTCACCATGTATGCCGCCTACGGAAATCACTTTATGGCTTAAAACAGGCCCCTCGGGCCTGGTATCACAGGTTTTCATCGTTCATTATCTCACAGGGATTCAAGAGCAGTATTTGCGACACATCTCTGTTCATTTATCGGCGCGACAACGATGTGGCATATCTACTATTATATGTTGACGATATCGTTCTTACCGCCTCAAGCTCCAAATTGTTGAGTCACATTATTACATCGCTTTCCAATGAATTTGCTATGACGGATCTCGGGGCCCTTCATCATTTTCTTGGCATATCTGTTATACGCGACAAGTCCGGTTTATTCCTCTCACAAACAACATATGCCAAAGACATTCTCTCACGGGCCTCCATGACATCATGCAAGGCATCCTCAACTCCGGTTCCCACCAATGGTAAACTCAGCGCTAGTCATGGTGAGCTTATGAAGGATCCCACGCTATATCGTCAGCTGGCCGGTGCCCTCCAATATTTGACAATCACGCGCCCCGACCTCTCATATGCGGTCCAACAAATCTGTTTGTTCATGCACGCTCCAGGGGAACCTCATTTCGGGTTTCTAAAACGTGTTTTACGATATGTCAAAGGAACCATAGACCATGGTCTTCGTATATCCACCTCCAGTCCTCACTCTCTCACGGCCTACTCCGATGCAGACTGGGGTGGGTGTCCTGATTCACGACGATCGACCTCTGGTTATTGCGTTTTTCTCGGTAACAATTTGGTATCGTGGTCTTCTAAAAGACAACCGACTGTTTCCCGCTCTAGCGCCGAAGCTGAATACAGGGCAGTTGCAAATGCCGTCGCAGAAACGAGTTGGATCCGAAACCTGCTTCTTGAGCTTCATGCCCCAATTCAAAAGGCTACAATAGTTTACTATGATAACGTCTCGACCATCTATTTGACTGGCAACCCCGTCCAACATCAGCGCACTAAACATGTGGAGCTCGACATCCACTTTGTTCGCGAAAAGGTACAAGTTGGTGTTGTTCGAGTACTCCATGTCCCCACCGAATACCAATACGCAGACATCTTCACAAAGGGACTCCCTCACTATTTGTTTAGTCGCTTCAAGTCCAGTCTCAACGTTCGTTCCCCTCCCGTTCCGACTGCGGGGGTGTATTAGCAGCCTATGTATCTTTATGTATCTTTGTATTTTTTATATATATCCTTTCCTATTTTAAAGGAATCATAGTTAGGAAATAGGGGCTAGGTCCTATTATAAATATTGTACCAATATTTGTTTTGAGATCAAGAAAATACATTCTCCTTTTATATATATCCACCAAGAAACACCAATTTCTAAATACCATAAATCTTGATTCTAGATACAAAATTGCACACTTAATATCGCCTTAGAAACCAAATTCTAACTCGAAGCATTTAACTTGAGCATTCAAATATCCCCAACTAAACATCTTTAAATTAAAAGAACGCAACCCGCAGTTCCATCCTTGATCATAAGAAAAAAAAATGATACCGAGAAACGTTAAGTATCATATAACAACTTATCCAAAACCACATACTACCATCAATAATATGTCATCCAACATTTCAACTAATCTTTATAAGATATTCTAGCTAATTTTCTTATTCCTTAGATAACACATAATTATTTCAACAGTATTACTACGTTCTAAGTATACCAAATCGCAACTTTTCTTACGGATAATCGATGTCAATAATTACAACTATATCATTCATTCAAAGATTTTTAAATCTAAACACTTAAGACTATTGGCTTAGAAAACCAATCCGAATTAGATTGCCTATAACATTAAAAGAAACTCCAGAATTTTTGACCCACAAGACTTCAACAAAAAAAACCATAAAATATCACACACCACCTATTACAATTTCGATCATGAGATTCATCAACCAATAAGCTAATCCAAATCCAGAAATCCTTAATACTCATACCAACTAGGGAGCCCGGCTAGGATAACAAAAATAATTTCACCACCACGCTTCCGCTACACCATTCGGATATCCTCTTCTAAACTACACATACTCACAGGTCAAACCTATTTGGTTTTCTACAAGATAGAACCTAGAGCTCTAATACCATTCTTGTAACACCCCCTTCCCGGAATGGAAAAGGAGGTTACATTCAAACTTAAAACAACTGCTAACAAAAGCATACAAAGCGCTATTAAACCTGATCTATAATAAACACCATCAAATATAACAATTGTCTCGAACGATACATTTTTTTTCCTTCTAATACTTGCTTCAAAAATATTAATAAAACCTACAAATACAAATCAACAAACCTTTTAGATACTTGGATCCCTTACTCCTTAGTTTATCCTTGGATACCTGCGGCGAAGAAAGAAATGCGGCTGAGCCAAATGCTCAGTGCACAGATACGATAGATAACAAACGAATTATCGAACCCAATACCGAATATAATAAAAATCTAAATTTTGGACACGAGACTCGAATTTTTGAGTGTTCATGAAAGCTAGATCTAGTATTAATTCATGCAACATCTAACTTCAACAACAGACCAAAATATCCCAAACAAAGAAAAAGAAACCAAAAGAAGTTAGACCAAATAACTCAATTTAATTGTTTAACCAAAAGTCATAATAAAATGAATATATATCAGAATTCAGTATATCGAGATAGTAATCTCGTCAAAAACCAGAACTAGAACTGTTAAATCAAAACAAATATTGTCAACTAAATACCAAACTAATCTGAGAAGCTTAAATCAAAATCATATCATAAGATTGCATACCGAGCTCGAACAAATAATCATATACACTTGAGTTTCATGTCACACATAAACAGATACAACAAGTGTCAGACATAAGCCACATAGGCACGTACGTTGGACATTCTCTTCAACTATACTAAATAATGTGAGATGCGGTGTTAGGCACCACACCGCCATCCACCCTAAAAACTAGGGTCGACCCATACACCTCCCATCACACCACGCCAGCTCTCATCAGAGCACACAAAATCAAAAGAAGACGTCGTGGACTGATCACAGCGCCACGGGTGGTGTCACGCCATCGGTGCCACAATGGCGTGCCTATGGTACCCCCATAGGTGGTTAGTAGCTCGGTACACCTTAACGTATAAACTTCAAAAGTATGTCACAACACATGTGATCATACTAAATGAAAATCAAATCATACGAATTACAAAACGAATAAAAAGGGTATTTGAACGTACAAAAATATTGACCGCTCCACTTAAAAGCTTTATTTTTCGAACACTTTAAACTAAAAGACTTACAAATAGAAACGGAATTTAAATGGAACGAGTTTAGTAAACCAAGACGTAACTTCATTACAAACCTTTACAAAAGAGTTGAAACCAAAAATGTACGGCGAATCAAATCCGAACATAGACTAGGAATTTCACACACATAACTTTTCGAAACTGCATCGTACTAATTTCAACACTTTACACGTTTACAAATCCAACATTTTATCATAATTACATTAAGCTTTAGTAAACAATATCTAAACAGAAGTTTCAAATAAACGTCTTAGGATTCCAACGAATCAAGAATGGACTGAATCGGATTTAAAATGGATTTTACACGAATTTTTGAAAACAGTCGCGCTGTTCTGGCCTAAAACGAGACCAGTTTTGAAAAACCCAGATTTTAGACACCTTAGCATAAAATTACAATTTGCTCGTGTGACAGTAAATCGTAGACGACATCTCCAGCTTTTCAAAACCATATCGTATGCCTTAATCCGATAAACGAGTGATTTGTTATGATTTTTACAAATAACATGAAATTTTCAGAGTGAAATTCAACGGATTTATAAATTGAATTTGACGTTTTTAACATATGTAAACCTCGATTTATTGCATGAAAATAAAAACCAAAAGAAGACTCACCTGAGAATTCACATGATCAACCGATCGACTAATCAATGATCAAACAATCAACTGATCAAACGGAAACACAAAAATACTTTGGTGGAAGTAAAAACACATTATTTAGCAAACCGAACGGCACGACTCGAAAGAACTAACAAAGAGACCGTACGGATTAAACGAATCAAAGAAATATAATTAGAATTCGTATATTCATATACATAAATAACCGATCTAATAAACACAACGGAAGAAAATATAACGAATCCGTACACACATATATAACGACTCAATAAACGCAGGTTAATGAGGGAAGAATAAGGAATCTGTACCTTAACCAATGGTAGATCTCTTAAAAGTCTTTCAATGAACGAAAATATTTCATGATCAAACTTCAAACACGAAACCACCCTCAAACGTAGAGATTGATGCTTGGAACTTCATATATTTCAACCTACATGTCGGTTTTTTTTCTTGTTTCCCAAGATAATTATAGGCGATAAAATTAAAAAAAAAATGCTACCAAATCACAAAACCCTAATTGGAAAAAATACCACCGCCGTGACACACCCAAATTTTAAAAAAAAATTTATTTTGCCTATTACAAATCTAATCCTTCAACTTTCATAAGATTGCAAAACTTGACATATTTAGCTTTATTAATGCATTTATCATCTTATTTTAAACACCAAATTATTAATCTATAAATATCTTAAAATTTACGGATATTACAACCTCGGTCTAGATTTTTAGTCGGCTGTCGATCATTTTTGTTTTATCGAATGGGGTTGTGCCTAGACGGATGGGCCAAGGCCCATTTTATTGGATTAATATCCTTTTGGGTTTTAAACTATGTCAATTAATTTTATTTTGCCAAATAATAATTTGTTTCCATTATGTAGGCCCTTTTAATTCTGTTAATTAAATTTCGGCCGTTTTTGTTTTATTTTATGTTTAAAATATTGTGTAATATATGGATTGCCCCGATAAGAACCGTGGTTGTTTTATTTTATGTCGGAAAATTAAAATGTATTAATTGCATGAGATGTAATTTTTGATTTAATTTTCTAGATAGGGACAAATGTAAATAGATAGAATTTGTTGTATTTTTCTATTTTATACGAAGACGGAGTTTCAAGAAATCAAGACGGAGACCCTGAAGTTCATCTAGATGGCGAGGCTAGTGGGAGATTAAAGATGTGCTTAGAATTGACCGTGGTTGTTGTGTTGACTTACAACATCACATTAGGGGCAAATCCATTTATTATCTTATGTGTTTATTTTGTGTTTGCCTTATTTTATTGCTTTTATTATTGTTATGATAATTGCATACAAAATGTTTTATAAAATCAAACACATCATAAATTTTAATCAGTAATTAAAATATGATATTTTAAATCTGATATGTTTATCAAAAACAAATCAATTTGAATAAAACTTTTAAAACCAGATTTTAAAATAAAATCAAACGTTTTAAAAGAAAAAAGTTTTCTAAAATTTAAACCTTTCACAAATGTAAACTATGCGCCATCCATTTAAGATACTTGTTAAACTTACAAGAGTTCGGTATGGTCAGTGCTTAGCCAATCATATCGAATGATTGTAGTGTAAGACAAGGCGCTAGGATAACGAGATTTAAGTGGACAGTTGCTTGGCCATTCACTTAAATAGTCGTATTTTGGACGACTGATCCCAATAAACTCTAAGTTAAGACTTTAGGTGGGATCATGATATCTTAGTATGGTTAGTTACTTGAAAATATCATAGACGGTGCTTAGCCATCTATGAATATTTTCAAGGCGTTGTAGTGGGATTAAACATGCCTTTTAATATATGATATACTAATAGAAATCCCATGATATCTAAGAGTTATGTTGAACATAACTGGATGATGCCTACCTAAATAACCTAGTTCCATAAACAGTTGCTTGGCCATTAATGGAAATAGGTGATATAAGGATCTTAACTGAAAGGTTAAATTAATTAATTTGAGATTTTAAAAGAATTACTAAAATTGAACTTATTTTGTAGATGGCCGCTAAAGCCTCCAACCAAACTGTATGCACAAACGGCTTATCCCAATTTACATTACGATCAATCCTTGACAAGGATAAACTGAACGGTACGAACTTCGTCGACTGGTTTCGTTTCTTGAGGTTTGTCCTTAAGCACGAAAAGAAGTTGTACGTTCTTGAAAACCCCCCTCCAAACCCTCCTGCAAGAAATGCTTCAGCTGAGGTCAGGGTTGCTTATGATAAGCATCTCAATGACTCACTAGATGTTAGCTGTCTGATGCTAGCATCCATGACTCCCGAGCTACTGAGGGAACATGAAGACATGAATGCTTGGGATATGCTATCCTCTCTGAAATCCATGTTTCAGTTACAAGCAAGGCAAGAGAGGTTCGATACAGTCAGGGCATTGCATGCCTGTATGATGACTGAGGGAACATCAGTCAGTACCCACGTTTTAAGATTGAAAGGGCATATTGACCGATTAACCCGTCTTGGCTACCCACTGGGTTAAGAATTGGCAACCGACATGGTTCTCAATTCTTTATCCAAATCATATGACCAGTTCGTCCTGAACTACAATATGAATGGTCTGGAGAAAACTCTTACGAAGCTTCACGGCATGCTTAAAACTGCTGAGAGAAATATGAAATCCAAGTTGGATTTATCCAAACCAAAGTGGGTGTTGATAATCAGACCTAAAGGTGAGATAAACAAGAAGAAAAGGGTGGTTACCAAGGGTAAAGGAAAAGTTGGAAGCTCCAATAAGGAGAAGGGCAAGGGAAAGATTCCTGAAGAAGCAGTTTGCTTCAACTGCAAGCAGAAGGGGCACTGGAAGAGAAACTGCCCTGCCCTATTGGCAGAAATAAGGAAGCAGAAGGCTAATGGAGCCGGACCTGCAGGTATGTTTACCATTGATTTATTCACTTATGACTATGATTCCTGGGTATTGGATACTGGGTGTGGTACTCACATTTGTACTACTTTTCAGGGACTAAGAAGTGAAAAGAAAATGAAACCATGCCAGATGGAGCTTCGAATGGGGAATGAAGCTAAGGTAGCTGCTATTGCTCAGGGGACTTATGACATGAAGCTACCAAATGGTCTTATTTTAGCACTTAGCAAGTGTTTATATGTACCTAGCATTACTAGGAATATCGTTTCTGTTGGTCCTGGAGGTGCTTAACAAGTTTGTAGAAGGGGGGGTTGAATACAAACACAAAAATTTAAAGTTTAATAAATTGTTTATTGATAAATCAAACACAATTTACAAGTTCGTTGCAGAATAAGATTAAGACAGACTCAATCTAAACAAACTTAAGAAACACTAAGATGGTTGCACAAGAATTTCAGAGAATGGGGATTTTAGAAATATAGAAAGCAAAGGTTTCTATATTGGTTCAAGAATTGAGCACCCATCAAATGGAGAGGTGATCTTTCTATTTATACCCTATGCATTAAATGCATGGCAGGGTACTTTACACGTGTCATTCAGTGATTGGCTTTGGTAGTCTGACTTTTGGGAGACATGCTTTCGGCCGTATCATAAACAGTGTAGTTGACAGAGTTGTTGTACGATTTGTGGCAGAGATATGTCCGTTCTGACACATCGTACTGGTTTGTGCAAGGTAAGACAAAAGGAAACTTGAGGCATAAGCTAAGTGATCATTTGATCGCTGAATATCTCTTTCTTCAGAGACATCAAGAGTTCAGCGATCGCTGAAGCTTTTCCTCATGTTCCTTCGCGTATAAGTAGATTCGTCTTTGCTTCACTGATATCCGCATCAGGTCACTAGTAGACTTGTCTTTGTTCTGCAGCTTCGTCTTCGATTCAGCTATGAACATCTGTTGATGCGAGACTTGTCTTCAGGGATTACGTTAGCTGTTTACATCAGAAACTATCAGCGATAACTGAACAGACTCAGTCTGATCGTTGCTAGTGAAACACTAATACATAGAAATGTTTGTAAGAAAGACTATCAGCGATAACTGAACAGACTCAGTCTGATCGTTGCTAGTGAAACACTAATACATAGAAATGTTTGTAAGAAAGACTATCAGCGATAACTGAACAGACTCAGTTTGATCGCTGATGGTGAAACATTAATACATATTAAAACGTAATTTTCACTAAGTATAAAAGAGGGTCGTTATCAAATCACTGAGAGAGCTTGGATCAACAGTTTCTTTTTCTCGGTTGCAACAAACTGGATTTATGTTTACTTTCAGTAATAATTCAATTTCAGCTTATCTTAACAATGTTTTGTATTTTGTGGCCAAACCACACAATGGTATTTATGAAATTGATATGCAAAATAGTTATAATTATGAATCAATGTATAATGTAAACAATAAATGAATTAAGCGAGGCTTAAACCAGACATATTTGTGACATTGTCGTCTTGGACACATAAACAAGAAACGCATAGCCAAACTCCAGGCGGACGGAGTGTTGGAATCATGTGATGATTCATATGATGTATGCAAATCTTGCTTAATGGGCAAGATGACAAAGGCGCCTTTTAAAGGCAAACCCGAAAGGGCAACAAAATTATTAGGGATTATACATACTGATGTGTGTGGGCCCTTTAGTTCAACCACAAGAAATGGTCATCGCTACTTCATTACTTTTACTGATGACTTCAGTAGATACGGGTATGTTTACCTAATGAAAAACAAATCTGAAAGCTTTGAATTTTTTAAAGAGTTTCAGAATAAAGTAGAGAATCAACTTGGCAAAAAGATAAAGACACTTCGATCGGACCAGGGTTGGGAATATCTAAGCCAAGAGTTTATTGACCATCTAAGAGATAACGGGATAATATTCCAATTAACTCCTCCCGGAACACCGCAACATAACGGTGTATCCAAAAGAAGGAATAGAACCTTGTTGGACATGGTTCGCTCAATGATGAGTCATACCAATCTGCCTAAAAGTTTTTGGGGTTATGCCCTAGAAACAGCTGCCCGAATACTAAATAGTGCGCCAATCAAAAAGACCGATAAAACCCCTTTCGAACTATGGATTGGGAAGATCCCAAAACTGTCATATATGAGAATATGGGGTTGTGAAGCTTATGTTAAGCGAAAAGCTTCTGGGAAGCTTGATTGAAGGTCTGAAAAATGCATGTTTGTAGGATATCCAAAAGAGACAGTTGGATATTACTTCTATAAACCCAGTGAGAACAAAGTTTTTGTTGCGCGCCACGGTGAGTTCTTAGAAAATGATTTTCTATCGAGAACCACAACAGGGGATACAGTAGATCTTGAAGAAATTCAAGAACCACAAGATGAAACAATGGTTGATACTGACAATCAACATGATGTTGAGCCTCAACAAGTTGTTGAAGGTAATGACGAGATACAAACAATCCGAAGATCGAGTAGGAGTCGTCAAGAGCCTGAGAGATATGGTTATCTCATTGGCAGTGACGATACGGTTCATGATGAACCTGTAACCTACCAGGAAGCCGTATCAGGTTTAGAATCTGATAAATGGCAAGATGCCATGAAGGCTGAAATACAATCCATGTCAGATAACCAAGTTTGGAACTTGGTAGATGCACCTACCGACTGCAAAGTCGTAGGGTGCAAGTGGGTATTCAAAAAGAAAACTGACATTGATAGGATTGTACATACCTATAAGGCTAGGTTGGTAGCTAAAGGTTTCACTCAGACTCATGGAGTAAATTATGATGAAACTTTTTCTCCAGTAGCCATGATTAAATCCATCAGGATACTTCTTGCCATAGTTGCATTTCATGACTATGCAATATGGCAAATGGATGTTAAAACCGCGTTCCTTAACGGAACTTTAAGCGAGGACATGTACATGGTACAACCAGAAGGTTTTAAACATCCAAATTTTCCTGAAAAGGTATGTAAATTGCAAAAGTCCATTTATGGACTGAAGCAAGCATCTCGTAGTTGGAATCTTCGTTTCGATGAAGTTAAGTACATAACTGAATTTTCATTAATCCAAGAAAGAATTACAAGGTATGAAAATTACAAGTACAAGTGGTGTACTAACTACTGTAAGATTTACTAATAGATTACAAGAAAGAAAACTAATCTATCAGCTATCTAAAGAGGGTTTAGGAGGATTGATCAAATACTCAGGTATTTCATCTCCTTTTTGCCTTCGCTCTAAAGATTCTTGGCTAATGATCGCTTTGATTTGCTCAGCAGCAGGAGAGAGATCACACCATAAGCACATGAGATCCTTGAGAAGACCGAGGGGACAAATAGGGATTTCAGAGACTCTTTGAAATCTGAGTTGTTCCTCGTCATCTCTGAAGAAGATTCCAAAAGGTTCTTCAAGTACTTGTACCGCAACATATGATCCACCAGGAGGCAGAGATAGATCCAGAACTAAAAGATCAGGAGGAGGACCGAACAGAGCTTCTCTTGAAAATTTGATGGAGGTTTCATTTCTTATCACTGCGACATTTTCAGAGAAGGAGGAGACATGATTCCTTTTGAATTACTTTGACTTAGAAGGAAGAGCAGACGACAACTTTAATATTGCAGCGACTCTGTTGATGAGAGCATCATTTATCCCTTCAACATAGCCTCTGTAGATTTACTTTGATTTTCTCAGTGCATCTTTGAACTCAAGCCATTCCATATAGCCGAAGCTTTCCAGCTTTGAAACGAACATAGCCTTGCAGCTTCCATCCTCTCTGGTAATCTCCATAGTGACAGAAACATTAGCCTTTGGGAGTAGTCCCTAGCATATGTGACCCTGTCGAGATTTATTGCTACAATTAGGGTGCCATTGCTCAGGCAAAGGAGCCAAGGTCATATCAGCGCTCCAAGCATATCATGAGACGATATCACCTAATTCGAGAAATTATTGAAATAGGTGACATAAAGATATGTAAAGTTCAATCAGAAGACAATCCAGCAGATCCTCTTACCAAGCCTTTGAGTCAAAGCAAGCATGATGCTCACATTAGCTCAACAGGCTTGAGGTTTTGTAATAATTTTGTCTGATTTGTAAAATTTTAGTAATCTTTACTTTATGAACATTAAAACAGTTATGTTTTACATGTTATGGCATATTGGATATGAGTATTTTCATTAAACATCTATGTGTTTTTTTAGCATGTTTAAGTATCCTTAAACAAATATGATGATCATATTGTTTTAAACTGTCTTTGATCGATTATTATTAGGGGACTAACAATAAACTAAGATCATTGTGAAGTCTGATAATAGTCCAAGCTGGAAGTGCACTAGGTGCAGTCAGAGTCACATGCGTTTGTCGATGAACAAGGCGTTGGACAAAGACCCACGGTCAAGATCACCTCATAGATCGGCGTCATAAGGTGAGTCTTGAAATAGTACAACACTATTTATCCTCAGACCTGAGATATGCATTGGGACCTAATGCACGAGGAGTGTTATACTTTGGTGTAGTCTAACGTTTCCCTTAACCGGGTAATCATAAGGGCTATATTAGGTATAACATGAATTGTGTAGTTAGTCGTGTACATGCAATAAGGGATTTGCTCCTCTCAAGATGAAAGAGATATTTTGGGCCCCTCGATGACATAGTTTGATTTACATGCATGAACAAGTGGATTAGTTGGACTAATGGCACTTGTATAATCAAATATGTTGGGATCAAGAAACACAATCTTTGAACTATAAATGATGAGATAGATCTATGCCTTAAGTTCAAAATAAAATATCGTGAAACAAAAAGGATAATGAATGATTCTACTATATGATTGATTGGATCAATCGAATTACTTAAAAGTAAAAGCACATTTACATTTAAGGGTGGTGACGTGTTGTTAGACGCTTACCACCGTCTGTGCTGTAACACCCTCAAATCTGGAAATAGCAACTTATTTAAAATTTTCTAAATATATCAATAAATGAATCATCTACAACCACGAATTTAGATTTAACTACAATACACGTATACCATCTTATATAGATACAGACTATAAGGGACGGGTGCTACTAATACCCATGCATAGTCACTATCTCCATAATGCGGAAGACTTCACCGAATACTTACTTTCGGATCTAGCTAAGGCTTTACTCTTCACAGGATTGCTAGAACCAACTCTCAACCTTGAAACCTGATGCATATGCCGACAAATAAAAAGGTTAGGCTTAACGCCTAGTGAGCTCAAGAGTTTTCACATAAAGTATATATCTTTAAAAGAAAAGAATTCAGTTTAAAGCAAGGTCCTTCGAAATATTATACTTAAAAAATGGAAACACATTTTCCCATAATATGCACTTTTAAAGGCAAAGCTCCCAAAACACACATTTCTTATATAATGCGCAACGCATAACTCACCCAAACGGGATCATAGTTCGACACTTAATTGGTAAAACATGAATGACAATTCATAACCCAAAGTACCCAAAACGCGGGCAGGACATACTGCTCGACCCATGATTCGTTATCAAAACCATATATATCGTACGTCCGAAAACATGGACACTGGTTCCAAAACTCACGCAACCGTAAGGAACCAATGACAATAAAATAAGACGTCCTCTTATTGAAATATTGAACGCCGACAGCGGGGGAGACCCGCATCCGTTGAGAGTGGAGGAAACACAAAAGTATACCACCCGTTCAACGTTAATCGCATGACACCTCACGACATCTCAGCCCAAGTGTCCCTACGACTTCTTTACCAAGTGTCACCCCAAGTCAGTTGACCTTGATGGATCATTCCGAAGAACTCCATCCCGAAGGCCCGACACACTTAAAGACTACCTCCCATGCATTACTTCAAGCGGTGGAGGTCCTAGCGCTCACTCCCCGATAGCACTACAGACTCAACCCTCCTAGCGATCACTTGTAAAGTTTCCGGTCATAAAACATGGGTACCGAAGTTCAACCCCGCAATACCCAATTGACCATCCAAAATAGACTGACTCACGTGCCTATGGATCCATTACACACTGTCTAACGTTACATGATTCCAATTGAAAGACCAAAGCTCCCAAAACATGTAACTCACCAAAGACACAAATTAAGTGTCATCATATCCAAAACTCCCGACGGTTAAAAATCCGGACAAATGTCCACACGACTCGCTTAAGCCAATACCGAACTAGAGAACTCAAAATCCGTTTGACCAATAATTACTGGTCTCCAAAATAGTGAAATGTCTTTAAATAACGTTTATGAAAACACGTACTTCAAAGACTAGATTTACCCAAAACTCCATACGAGATGGGACCCAAGATTTCCAAAGTGTTTACGAATGCAAATACACCAAATGCATATAACATGAAATAGACTTCATTTGTACAAAATCGTCAAAGACGTATAACTCATAAAATAGACTTTACTTGTACAAAATCACCAAGAATACGTAATTCATGTTATTTAGTTGTTGAAACGTTCAAAACCCAAATATAAGCATTTTAGGAGGTTAACACAACCCAAGTTTACCAAATATGAAAACTCATCAAAATACTCACACTTTGACAAATAACTAAGTAAAACATATTTTACTTCTAAATACTCAAACTTATCAACAGTTAACCATTTCATGTAAAACACTTTAAAATACACATTTTGGCATGTACACCGTTTTCACAAATCAACTTGAACTCACCTTGCTAGATTTAGGCTAAAATCTAGATTTCACCCAACGAGCTCTTTTGAAGACCACTTGAATCTTCGAGCCGAGAACTTCCAGAACCTAGATCCGAACATTTCAAACCATAAATATCCATATCTAAACGTTCAGAAACATTCCTCAAACATTATATACCAAGATCCCAAAACATGATCAAAACCCTAATTTCTCAAAAACCACCAAATCCAAGATTTGAGGTATCAAACACTAAGAATTCACCTATGGAGCATTTAAAACCTTTAAATCAAGAAAGCTTACCAATAGAGACGATGAGACCTTCCGAGGACACCCATAACAACTCTTCAATCCGAGTCCCCAAACATAAACTTGACGAGGAAGATGAAGATGGAGGTTCTTGACCATAGCTTCCAATCTTTGTTGGGTAGTAGAGAAACACTTGGAATCTAATGGATTTGGTGACATGAAAGCATAGAAACCGATTTTAGGGTTTGGGTTCGGTTCCTAGAGAGAAAAGGGTGAAATGAGGGAAGGTTTAAATGAAAGAGAGCTGGAATTTGCGATTTATGCAGGTCTGCACCCGCCGACGATAGTGCCACGCGACTATGCCCTTGGCATAGTCGCCCGAATGGGGTGCTCGCGGTACGTTCCTCGCGACAGTGACACCCTGTCACAATCGCGGGCACAATCGCCCAGGACGTACCGAGCGTCAAACTTCCGACTTTTCGACGCCAAAACTCCCGATACTCCGAGGGACTTAAAACAATGCAATTCCCCGACAAAACCCCCACTGATAACAAGTCACAGAAACGTCTGGTTGACATTTACTTACCGAAAATCACGGGTGTTACATGTGCTACTGTGTATCGTGTTCAAGTGGGAGACTGAAGGTTAATGTATGCCCACGACACGTGTCGCACAGGAATACTACCAATGTGTATGTAAACCTATAGGGTCGCACACAAAGAATACGTTTGCTTCCATTAGAAAGAAACTAGGTAAAGTCAAGTTTGACGGTTAAATGATTATTCTTGAAGGATAAATATATAATATGTGTAAATAATGTAATTATAATAATTACAAGGTTTTATCTGTAAATATAAATAATTAGTAATTATCCAAATAATTATAATTATTCAAATTCTTATAATTATTCAAATTCAAATAGTTATCTGAATTCAAATAATTATTTAATTAATTACAGATAATAATTTAACTCTATAAGAGTTATAAACTATCTGGAACACTTGAATATATAAATGATATGCCAGACAGTTTAATGAGCAGATTCAATCCTTTGGATCTGATATACACTCTCACACATATTAGCTTTAAGGTTTCTTTTGGGCTAGCACTCGGTGGAATTTCGCGTATTCGTGTGTGGATACCGTTAGAGGTAACCTCGTTTGGTTTTCTAAATGCTCAGCTTGTTCAACCACAACAAATTTGAAAGATACATCTCTAAACACCCTATGGTGTGGTTTTGAGTTTTGATTAAATAAATCATTGGATCCGTTTGGGTTTTGATTTGTTATAAAAGTTTTCTGTCGTTGTAACCAAATTATTTTCCGCTGCATATATTGGTTACAAATTTATTGAAAACCCAACAGTAATGTAAACACCAGACAATTATTCTGCTTTTTGGGTGATTTGGTTATGATATGATAGTCTTGTTCATTCCGCAACTATTCAGGTTTAAATAAAGGGAAATTAATTAAAATGACCGTATTTCAAACACGTATTACCGAAATACCCTAAATCTCGATAGTTTTGCCGAAATACCCTTTTTGGCCGGGATATAGGGCCGGGATGAGACCCATCCCGGGGTTATGGAAATTCGCAGGCCTCAACAGTGGTATCCCGAGGTTAGGGCCGGGATTGGAGTGGTATCCCGGGGTTACCCCGGGATTTAGGGGATAGAGGCTGGGATGGGTTTAGTTAATAGGATTATATGATTTTAATATATATATATATATATTTACATTTTATACCCCTAAAATTATTTAGTTAGTTTACTTTATACCTTTTACTTTTCTATTTTTCATTTTACACTTTCACATATTAACACATATAATTGTATATTAACTAAAATGCGTTAAAAATGCGTTTTAATTTTAACAAGTTACATCATTATAACCGTCTCTTCGATACCTTCGAAATGAGCCCAATATCGAATATTTTTGGATTTAATAATGATATTAAAACTAAATCAGATATAATATATAATAAATGATATTAAATCCAAAAATATTCAATATTGGCTCATTTCGAAGGTATCGAAGAGACGGTTATAATGGTGTAACTTGTTAAAATTAAAACGTATTTTTAACGCATTTTAGTTAATATACGATTATATGTGTTAATATGAGAAAGTGTAAAATAAAAAATAGAAAAATAAAATGTATAAAGTAAACTAACTAAATAATTATAGGGATACAAAATGTAAATATATATATTACAATCATATATAATCGCCCAACCCCGGGACATATGCTAAATTCAATTAAAATTTTCACCCCCAACCCCGGGATATCGCCCTAAATCCCGGGGTAACCCCTCTATTTCTCAAAAAATTTGACAACCCCGGGATGGATCTCATCCCGGCCCTATATCCCGGCCAAAAAGGGTATTTCGGCAAAACTATCTTTAAGGCATTTCGATAATACGTGTTTGAAATAAGGTCATTTTAATTAATTGTTACATTTAGGGTTCACAAGAAATAGGGTACAAATTTTTTTAGTATATACAAATAGTTTTAAAAAATTAATAAATAAAAGAGGTATAAAATTATTTAATATATAATAAGACTTAAAACGAATTTAGTATTATATTAAGGGCTTATATATGCAGTACCGGATTCAAAAACTTAGGTGATATGGTGTTCTTGGGTATAAAAAGATCTGAAATGGAATAACTCACCCAACCAAACACAGTATCGGGTTATTCGGTTTGCGGGTTAAGCGGTTTGGTTAACCAACTAAGGTAAACTTTGATTTCGATTTTTTTCTTTTACCGTATCGGTTAACCGAATAGCAAATTATAATATTATTTAATTTATATAATTTTATTCTAGATGAATTGATTTGAGCATTTATAAAATTAACATTAGGTGAATTGATTTATATTTAAACTACAAGACCAAGAAATTAAGATATATTTAACAAAACCATCAACCAATGTTATTATTATAGCATGATTGCAAGAACTAGCAGTAACAATACACAGGGGAAATGACTGTCAAGAGAAGGAGTAGAGCGTTTTATCAAAATGAACTGGGTTACTGGGAGGAACCATCGAAAATAACCGGGAGAACTCAAGACATAACGATAAAAAGTTTACCTAGATTATTTTGAAATTTTGACATTTGAGTGCCCCCACATTTGACTCCCCTCCCCCCTACACTCTTCATGATGAGTTCGCCACTCCATACATGTATTGAATAATTACATTTCATAAGAAAATATATAAAAAGTTAAATGATCGTTCATTTTATAATATTGTCTATTGTGTCTCTAAGTTTTATTTAGTATCAAATTTTAAAACTACTTGCCTATAAAACCTTGATATATTCTTTATCATTCAAATCTCACTAACTCTTTTGATTATTCCTTCCGTATGAATTCCATTTTTGTATTGGAATAGTATTAACTAAAAAAACTCCTATCTTTTGAAAGAAAAAAAATTACCAACCATATAAGACGACCTAACTTATATCTATATTTAAGATTTCAAAACTATTAATGTTTATTCATACATTATTGATTCTTTATTACCTAATATTGGGTGTATAAATCTTAAGTACTCTCCTATCTTTAAAACAAGATAATATCTCAAGGTATAATCTACATGGTTTTTTGAGTCTAAGATTGATGGTTTTAAAAAAATGTTTTAACCCTAAAAGTTTAAAACACCGACGAAAAACATTAACATGAGATTACATGAAAACTCAACTGATTTATATTGATTTACATAGAGCGTTATTCTGAATAATCAACATTGTGATCCAAATGATGTCAACCTGGGTATATAATATGATGTTTTTATGGTGGAACGTATTGATGATATTATGTAAAAATGATATGGTATATAATATTAACTCGAAAAACCGTTTTATATGAATTATTAGCCTATCTTAAATTCAATGTTATATCTTATGATAAAAGCAATATATTGAAGATTTTTCCTTGCATATCGGAGCATTTTTTACATTTCGTCCATGACCTATATAATGTCAGGAACTGACCTGCTTTTAATGAACATTTTTATCCGTAAAATCTACTTTTTGCCTTTTTATCCAAAAAAAAATGTAAGAATTATTAGGAATACTATGGAGTCAGTTTATAGAAAGAAAAAAAAACTAATACTGATATGTTAAGTGACCTAGGGGTTGTTTGTTTTTTTAAAAAATCTCTTAATGACTCTTTAAGTCTGAATTGTTCAGACCTTTTTACACACCATCTCTTATTAATCATAACTAAAATAATACTTCAGACTTTAGACCTCTTAAAAAACAAACGACACCCTAGTGTGTCTGATATGATCTTCATGAAATTCAAGAACAACGTCACGTGGTTGCACTATAAGCAAATAATTGTGTACCATACAAAGCAATGAGATATAAATATTTATTATAAGATGATGCTTAGCTATAGAGTATGAAACTTAAGGCATCTCCAATAGGTAACCTAATCTTGCACCAAATAAAAATTGATGTAAGATTTAGTGCAAAGAATAAATACCCTCCAATAGATAACAACATTTTGGCTATGCTTGATAAACTAGCTGATAAGCTAGCTGGTAGCTGATAAGCTAGCTAATAAAAAAAATCATGTTTGACAAAAACTAACTTATAAGATGTAAAATTACCAAAAATGATATCTAACAAAAATAATCAATCACAATATTTAATAATATAAATAAAATAAATTTATAGTAATATAATATATTAATTAATACAAATAAGGTATTAAATAATATAATATGTTAAATAAAAATTTTGAAATTTATTATTATATATATTATAAACTTTGAATTTTAAACCAACTTTAAAAAATATATATATATATACATTAACTTATGATTTTAAAAAAAACGTTACATATAATATGAAAAAAATAATCAAATAATAATTAATAACTAAAATATATTAATCAATATTAAAAAAATTTATATAATTATCAATAATTCTAAATAATAAAAATTTTATATCAATGTATAATTAAAAATTATGTTATAATTTTCAGATAATATTAATTAATAATTAATATTTATTTATAATTAATAGTTAACATATAATAATAGACATTAAAGATTATATAATTGGAATAATCATAAAAAACTCCTCATAAGCTACTCCAAGTAATTAATCAAAAAACTAGCTTATATACATCCAAACATGTATCCAGAAAATAAACTAGTTTATTTTTGTCAAATCTATAAAAATTGGTGTAAAGAATAAATTAAATACCTTCGGATGGATCACACCAAATCTTACAACAAAATATAAGATTCTAGATATATTCCTTTATATCTTTTTTCCATTAATATAATATAAATAATTAGTGTTAGACAGGTAACTTTAGTTTTACACCAAAGAAGACACAAGTCAATGTGCACCAAGCAATGTATGTACAAGTCTCTTAATTGCACAACCCCACACACCAACTCTACATCTCACAATACAAACAATTGTATTAGAAATTCCTCAACTTTCATATCTGTTTCTAATATTTAAAAGGTAATGGCTTTATGACTACTACTAAGACAAGATTTACATATACTCCTAACAACCTCCACTTACTTAAAAAATAATAAATAAATAATATCCAATATATAGGATGTGTGATTGGACAAACTCTCAAGGACCTTTCATTTATACAACAAATATAAAAACATAAATAAAAGAAAAACATGAAAGTTGTTCGATTCAAGTCATATTTACAATCTCAAAAAATAAAACCAAAAATCAAATAAATTGCTGACTGATTTGGGAAAATAAAATGAGCATATTTTATCAACCATGAGAGTTTTGACTATTCAACAAGTGAAAGTAAACAGATGGAAAGAGTTTGCCAAGTGAGGATGTAAAGCCAGATGAAGTGGGAGTTGTCAAGAGCTGAGCCAGTTGAATATCATGTATGGGTAATTAATCACATGTCAACAGTTGTGTAAAATAAAATGCATGTATGTATTAGTGATTTTCTGCCAAAGCATGATAAAAAGAAATATAGTTAACTTTCATTTGGAAATTACAAAAATAATTGCCACCAAATGAAGGAAAACAACATATATGTTACCAACTGAAAGTAACAAAAAGTGTGTAAAGGAACTCCTACATGTTCTAACATGAAAAACTGGGATCTTTTTCCTATAACTTCTCCTGGATTCATCCAAGTAAAAGTAACCATAAATTCTATGATGGTAACTGACCTTGCCAATTATGAGTTGTATTTTTTCCAAAACATAGCTACATTATCAAGCGAAATGCCTTCAATTACTGCAAAGTTTGATCTAGCATCGCAATCATTTGCGAGCCTGCAAGAGCAAATTTTGGGTAAGACTATGTGCAAAGTGTCTATATATACAAACCAAAAGTTGCCCTTGATTCATTAAAATCTAACATACATACCTTATTTCTCATGCAGAAAACTGTGGTTGAAGACGAATGATGTTGACGGCTTAGCCCTAACTATGAAGAAGATGCTATTGCATTAGCTTATGTTTCAACTTCCAAAACTTGTTAAAATTAAAGGCAATAAATCAGAACCTGAACCACCACCATTTGCCTAACATACAAGAAACAGAGACCATGTATTCTTAAATGATATACAAAACAATAATATTATCAGCTGTTACATCTTCACGTCAAAAATATATTGAACTTAATATGAGGACAGATTCTGTTGCGTTGATCTAATTATTATCAAGGGTTTGACTATACATCACCCATTACATCTTCAAGGGCTGTTAACTAATAAAACAAACTTTAAATTCAAGGTCAGAAACTTCTTACCTGCAACTGTCTCCACTTGTGAACCATTAAATGACTATCCTCGACCTTCCCCACTCATGCTTCTTGTTTCTTTTCATCCACATTCTCACTACCCAGCCATATCCTTGTTCTGATCGTGTATGCTCTTGTCTCTCACAGTTGGGAGCTTCACCTGCAGAAAAACACTTAACCATAATCCGAGAACATGGAGTTACAAGTACTGTTGTAAAATAAATAAAGAAAAGCAAGCAAGCACATTTGTGTTTTTTTATGTTGATGTATGAGATACAATCTTGGAAAAATATGCATCACCACAGGATAGGAATTCATATGCAGATGCTCAATCAATGGTAAACATAAAAATATAAAGTCAAAATCCAAACATCTCATAACATGTCTTTCATCATTATTGACAGGTGTTCAAATATTTGATAAATGATAAATGAATTTAAAAAAAAAAAAACTTTCCTCTTATAGTACTAGTCATACGTAATCATTTCTTTGCATTGTATTTCGCATTTAACCTGTCTTATATTTGGCTTGCAGGTCTGCGATCTTTCTTCTGTCAATGACATCAAGTTTTTTTCTTCCATATTTAAGCAAAGGAGGTTCCTGTTCACGTGCATGTGCCAGTAACCAACTTTAACCCTGTTAAACGTCGGCTTTCGTGTTTCAAATACCATGTTTCTGTCCTATAGCACACAAGAAAATCAACCGACTTAAAAGAATTTGCTTCTGTGGATGCAATTTATAATCTTAAAGCAACCTTAAGAGTGTGAACCCACAATTTGGTGTGTTGTTGAAAGTTTGCTGACATGAGACAGGGCTTAGGTCGAAATTGTCATCAAGGTGTTGAAGGTAAATTTGTTCTCTTCTGCTTCTAACTGGATGTACACTTCTGTATTGGCTTTGACTTTGAGTGGGCCATTTTTAGGTTTGGATGACTAAAGGTAATGTGAGGAGGATCATGGTATACATTCCCTTCTCCTGGAATGGACGGTAAGAGTTGGACCTATTTTTTCTTGGTAGTTCAATGAGGTGGTTATGGAGTTTTAAATTAAATGGCCTAAATCTTTGATAAGGCTATGGGTGCGAATAAAATATACATTTTCTTTGGGGGGGTTTTTTCAACGAGGAACAATTGCATTAATGTATCATCCTTAAGCATTTAGGTGTTGGTATGATCAGATTATTGCTTCTATTTGTTTCAATGTTGTAATAACATAAATTTTAGATTGTTGTAGAATTTGAATAAAATATAAGTAAAAAAGAGTAGAAATACGTTCTTACCGAAGAAAAAGTAAATTTATGAATTTATTATCTTATTACAAGTTGCAAAAACTACAAGCTAATAACAACTTGTGTGGGTTTCAAAACCTCAAAATCAGGAAATTTCATCTCAAACTCTATTCAGTTCATGATTTAAGAGCGCATCTAACTACAAAATCAGCATCAAGAGAAGTGTAGAATGAGAAGAAACAATAGTAATCGAACATAAAATCACAAACCTTGGTAGCAGTTACTTCCTCACCTTTTCCACCTATAGACTTGCCAGCGGTTTTCTTGGTACGGCCACTGCATTGAGTTTGAGATTCACATAAACTAAAAATTAGGGGAAAAAATAAATTTCAAAATCAGAAATCAACAGACTGGAGCTACAAGGAGAAGGAAATCCAAGAAAACATGAACTTGACCCCGGTTGCGCGGAAGGTCGCCCAGCCCATTTTGGTTGGTTTCCTGCTCTGTTGACTTGTAGTCTTCGCACCAAGATTTGTACAACATCAATTAATAAATTTCAAATAGATCAAACCACGATAAGAGCCTGAATAATAATTTTTTGAGGAACCAACAATGCTTTAAATCCAATCAATATTTCTTATACTAGCTAGCAAACACATAAACATCACGCTAAACCAAAGCAAACCAAACGAGCCCGATATATCTCACTAGGAGGTGGGGTAGATAAAGTAAAATCATTAATTATACCGACACAAATACATACGACCTTCAACTACATGCATTTCATCCAACAGTTCATAATGCATGCATTGAAATACCTATATTACCTGATTTTGATGGATCTTATCAAGTAGTTCGATCCTTTTAACTTATCCTAGCACAATCCAAAAAGACTATCAACTTTCCCAAGTTTTCAAGCAAGTGCTTAGCAATCTATTACAGTGGTCAAAATTCAAAATAGCGCTCACGACCGTGATTTGATATATCAGTTATCGCAATGGTAAAGAGGTGGTATAGCGGTCCATAAAATAATTAGAATTATATATATGTACATATATATATATATATAATACTTAATATAGTATGTATATTCAACAAAAAAATATACAGTTTAAAACATCAACTTAAACAAGTCAAGTTTTACATAGACGAAATAGCAAAAGAGTTTGTATAATTCTTGAACCCATTGACTGTTAAACAGAAGTTGTAGGTTCAAAAGGCTGGTTAGCAGACCCGTTGGCTGTTTCCCTCATGAAAGGGTGGAACCGTGGAAGAACCAAAAGAAACCTTGTTGTTGTACTTGTGGAATTGTATAAGGACCTAAAGAAGCTTATTATGATCCTCGCCGGAACTCGGAAGAACCAAAGAAGCTAAAAGTGAAAAGACTGCCGTTTTTAGCAAATAGCAGCTACATCACCGCTATTTTGAAACCAAATAACAGCTAAATGGTGGAATTCAGCGGCGATAATAGCAGATCCGCTATTCCGACCGCTATTATTCCGAAAACTGCAAACCGCTATTGCGGCGCGATTAACAGCGTAGGTGCTTAGATATGTTCCATCCTAATCATCAGCTAATCAAGCATGCAATATAGCTAGAATCTCTACTTGTGAGAATATCACATATTTCACATGAGTCGAAGGTAAAAGGCATATAAAATATCATCAAACAGAAGTGCAAGGACAGGGAATGAGTATACAGGACATATAGCCAAATGCCTCCAAAAGGACAAGGAATACAAGTATACAGAACACTATGACAAAAACTCCAGTAACAAACTGGGGTGTAAACCAAACCAAACCAAACCAAACCAAACCAAACCAGTCCAGTATTCCATCCCTTTTACCCATTTCATCACCAGCACAGGATCACATTCTCTCTTGTAGGTAGGAGGTTTGCAAGCAGCAAACTCCTTGAAACTACACCCTTTCTCAACCACTGCTTTGGTCAGTATTGTAGGAGTCGATTGCGAGTGACTTCCCACCACCGTCACTGGCGAGTCAGAAATTTCAGTCACCTCTCTATTCTCATTCTTTTCTTTGCTTGCCGATCCCTCATTAGTTCGTTGGGCCAACAATGCATTCAGAGTTTCTTGTAACTTCCCCATTTCCGCTACAAAGGTTTCTTGCGTAACAAATCCCTGAGTTCATCCCCCACCACGGTTCCTTGCCTGCCTCCGTCCCCTTACCGAAGTTGAACTCTCTTGAAGAGAGGTTTCCTGACCAGGTCTCGCTTCTACACTTCTAGCTCGGCGAACAACACGAGTCGCCCTTCCCCCTCGAGTTCCCGCATGTTGGTTCATTCACTTGGGTGGTCGCTTTCTTAGTCGTTTTCCCCTTAGGTCGGCCGCGACCCTTCCCTCGGTTAGCAACTGCCTGAGGAGGAGCAACTGGTCCATCCTCAACGATCTCATTCACAGGTGCCACCTCTACTGCCGGCACCGATCTGCTCCTAGTCACTCTCTCCGACATAACTACAGATAAGGCACCAACACACAAACTTCATTAAGATAAATCCAAAGCGATAAAGCAAGTTAAGCATGCACACGTACCTGTAAATTTATAATTACACTGGCCAGATGTAATTTTAAATTTACCTTACATGTTAGTTCTCACTACTCTATCACTCATCCTCCTAAGGTCATCCTATAATCTCAGTTGTGACTTACTCTCTAAATTTAAGTCTAGGCCCGTCCGGTAACCGAGATCCCTTAAACTATGGCTCTGATACCAACTATAACAACCCAACCAGCAACAGCAAGATAATGATTAAAGCATAATGTATAAAAATAAAAATTCATGCCGAAACGGTCCCAAGCGTACAATTCCAATTCCAAGGTTTGCAAATGCAACTTATACGCAACTGAGATATTTAAAGTAAAAGAAAACTAAGATGACGGTCTTCTAGCCACCCCTGCTACATCTTCTCTTTACCCTTATCATTCCTTTCTAAATTACGCCTGCCTGAAAAGGTTTTTAAAATTTGAAAATAGCGAGGGTTAGACCAGAGGTCTAGTGAGTCCCCTCTAACAGATAAGCAACAAAATAACTTTCTAGCCATTTAAATATAACACGTTTAAATCAACATAAAAAAAATAATTCACGCTACTGACCACACTACCGTCGAAGACGGTGTGTCTAACTCGCACTGCCTTAATTTTGGGACACACCCCCAATGGCATAAACGGGCCACACTCCCCGACTTAGGTCACAATCTCCACAAATAATGTATGCATACATGTAAAATATCAACGATTTATAACACGCTTAAATAATTTCATAATAATCATGCCATCGTAAATAAATCAAGTCTAAAAATTTTAACTTCACATGCTTCTGTTAACAAAAGGTTTAGTTCAGAAAAACTCACCTGGTGTCCTTTGCTTAAAGCTTTACGTCTACTTTTATAATCCGAACCGAAACCTATAAAACAAGGCAATGCCCGGTAAATTTTCGATACTTTCTATCTTAACAAAGTTGGCCCTAAACCCAAAAATCTCAATGGTCTCCTATTAATTAAGAGAAACCCGACCCACTAAAATCCAACTCAAGGCAAGATTCAACGAATCCCAATATACCAAAAATGGAAACGGGCCAGACCACAATAAAGAAGCCCAACACTAAATAATTCAAACTAAACTTAAACCTAAATTTAACTTAAATTAAGCTTGGGCTTCGGCCCTAAATTTAACTTAAGCTTGGGCTTCGGCCCACACTTCACAGCCCAGGGACCGGGGTAAAAACCCAATCGACCGGGGTAAAAACCCAATCAACCGGGGTCTGTTACCCATTCTCGACCGGGGTGTGGGTTGACCGGACCTTGGGGTCGACCGGTGCCCCCCCTCTTCGACCGGTGTTACACCTTTGACCGGGGCCTGACCAAAGGTCGCCCGGTGCCTCTTTTCTCGACCGGGGCCAACGAAATCTGATGACCGGAGTCACTCGACCCGGTGTCGATCGATACCCAGATCTTCGAACGAAATCCCAGAGACTCGATAAACAGATATCACGAACCTCAGCTTAATCCCAAAAAATCAATAACAATCTAACCCAACATCCCTTGATCAGATGCAGAACTTGCTTAACCAAGAACCCCATTAACAAAATTAAATCTACAGTAACACCAAAACTAAACCCAGAAAAATCAAATAAGTAATCGATAGAAACCCAATTAACAGGTTGTGAAGATCAAAAGATCAACCCTTACTCAACCATAAAGAGGAAGGAATTAGTGTTTACCTTTGAAGATTTGACGAACACCCAACCCAACTCTGCCTCTTTTCCTCCTCTTCTTCCGAATCGCCTCAATCTCACTCTTCCTTCTTCCAAAATTATCAGTCGCTAACACTATACCCTAAATTCCTAGAGTTAAATCTCTCTTTTCCAATTTTTCACTCTATACCCCCCTTACAATGGCTTTTCTACTTTCTTACCCAAACTTTTAAATTCTTTGCTTTAACCCGGTTATTACAAAATCTGCACAGAAATAATGAAAAAAGAGGTAAATGAATGTTATTCTTATTAAGGTTATATTTCAATTGCCAACAAAATTAATGAATATCAAGCACATTTTATAAATGTTCTAATATTTTCATGCTTTTATTTTGGTAACAACATTATTTGTCTAGTTACACTGTCCTTTCTACATTTCGCAGACATTCAATGACTACCAGAAAGCGTCTAATGTTTTCTTTCTCATCCTCACAATCCACCGATTCCAAAATTTATTATCGACACATTGACCATCAGATACATAGTGTTTTCCAAGCTCCATCAAGTGACACTTCCACAACCTTAAGGGCCAGCTCAACTAGCAAATAAGGGCTAGGCCTTGGGCCCTTCCACATAGGTTGCCAATTCGAGTTTTCACATGGCCATTGGGAATTTTATTGGTTGTTCCCTTCAGAGTCTCATGGGGCATGGGATTAGTCGCGATGGGCGAAAGCTGGCCCAAACACCCACGGTTACCAAAAGACTATTTCCAAGATGAACGGAAGGATCGACACATTATAAACCAAAGGATTGCTAACTAAATTAAAACTGTAAACAGCCTCCGGCTATTCGAGAAGCCAGAGCCCTCCTAAGAACACACACTAATTTTCTGCATGAACCTTCTACACACTTCCCTCTTTTACTCCTTAGTAACCCACTTATTCACAATATTACCCAAATATCCCCTACTAAAAGACTACTTCCCAAAGTCACTGATGTTAGGGTTAAACATACACACAATCACACAAACCGAAAGCAAGAGAAGAACACAAGAATTTACGTGGTTCACACGATCAGGGTGATCGTGCTAATCCACGGGGGCAACTAGGGTTTTTCTTTGTATTAGGTGCTATAATGTTTACAAGTACAATGAGATTAATATATAGAGAAACATAATTAGGGTAATCTCCTAATTAAGGAAACTAGGGTTAGAGGGCCTAGGGCCGGCTCCCATCTGCGCCTCCCCCTTAATGGGCTGAAGCCTACATCCCAACAATCTCCCACTTGGAGGCTTCGAAACACGTTCATCTGCACTCCTCTGTACTTCTGTAAACATCAACTGAGTTTGAGCTCCCCCTAGTTGCCACCTGCCTTCTCAACACTATTCATGAAGGCCAGCTGAAGTCATACAGAACTTCAGCTTATCCAGCGTCACAAACTTGGTGAACATGTCTGCTGGATTCTTTGCACCTGAGATATTCTTCAAATTCATCGTACCATCACGGATCAATTCTCTGACAAAATGATATCTCCAACCAATGTGCTTTGTTTTCCCATGATAGACTGGATTTTTAGCAAGTTTCACTGCACTCTCATTGTCACATTGTAACGAGTAATCAGCTTGTTTTTTCCCAAGTTCTTCAAGAAAGTCCTTTAACCACACTAGCTCTTTACTGGCTTCAACAACTGCCATGTATTCAGCTTCTGTTGTTGATAAAACCACACTTTTTTGAAGCCTGGACATCCAACTAACTGTTGTTCCTCCCACTGTAAAGACGTACCCAGTAGTGCTTTTAAATGTCTCTTTGCATCCACTCAAATCAGCATCAGTATATCCTCTGAGAACTGAATATTTACCTTTGAAACATAATCCCAACTTTAAAGTGCCCTTCAAATACCTGAGTAACCATTTGACTGCTTCCAGTGTTCTCTTCCCGGATCTGACATAAAGCGACTAACAACCCCGACGGCATGGGCTATGTTTGGCCTCGTGCAAACCATGGCGTACATGAGACTACCAATAGCAGATGCATAAGGAGCCTTAGCCATATCTGCTTTCTCATCTTCTGATCTAGGAGACTGATCTTTGGTAAGCCTGAAATGACTTCCCAAGGGTATGTTTCTAGGTTTTGTTTTCTCATCGTTCATCTTGAATCTTTCTAACACTTTCCTGATGTATTTCTCCTGGGATAGTGTCAAAGATCCATCTTTCTTGTTTCTAGCAATGCTTATACCGAGTATCTGTTTGGCTGAACCCAAGTCTTTCATTTCGAATTCTTCAGACATTTGTTTCTTTAACTTGTTGATCTCTTTCATATTTGCACCTGCAATTAACATATCATCTACATAAAGAAGTAGAATGATATAGAAGCCCTTGAATTTCTTCACATAACAATGGTCCGTCTCACATTTGTTGTACCCGATCATTTCCATGAAGTTATCAAACTTCATGTACCACTGTCTGGGTGCTTGTTTTAGACCATACAAGCTCTTTTTCAGTTTGCGACCCAGTTTTCTTTACCAGCAACCTGAAACCCCTCAGGTTGTGCCATGTAGATATCCTCTTCAAGGTCACCATGTAGAAATGTTGTCTTGACATCTAGTTGCTCTAGATGTAAGCCCCTGCAGCTACAATACTCAAGATCAATCTGATGGTGGTCATTTTCACCACTGGAGAGAAAGTTTCATTGTAATCAATCCCCTTTTTCTGTTGAAAACCTTTGACCACTAAACGGGCTTTATACCGTTTAGACCCATCATGCTCTTCCTTGATTCTGAATACCCATTTGTTCTGCAACGCTCTTTTGTCTTGCGGAAGCTTGGTTAAAACCCAAGTTTTGTTCTTGTTTAGAGATCCCATTTCTTCTTTCATTGCACGCTCCCACTGCAACGAATCTTTCAGCTTAACTGCTTCAGAGTAACTTTCTGGTTCACCATTCTCAGTCATAAGAATATAATTGACTGATGGAGTGTATTTTTCAGGAGGCTTAGAAACTCTGGTGGATCTCCTGACCCAGTGTAATGCAACTGGTTGAGGCTGTACCGGAGAAGATGTTTCTTCTTCATCCTCTGAGCTTTCACTGTCTTCATGAACATCTTCAGACTCATCATTATTCTGAAAATCAGGCTCAGTACTCCCACTATCCTGATTATCTTTTGACCCTCTGATTCTGATGTCATCACTTTCAAACTCAACTTGTTCTTTCTGATCATTTGAGTTTATTGTGCTCCTGTCTTTATAAAGTTCAGCCTCGTTGAACGTTGCATGTTTACTTCTGACTACCTTTCTGCTTTCAAAGTCCCAAAGCTAGTAGCCCATACTATCTGAGCCATATCTAATGAAGGTGTATTTCTTGGCTTTTGCGTCCAACTTGTCACCATCTTTCATCAGATCATAGGCGCTGCATCCGAACACTTTCAAGTGTTCATACTTTACTGCTTCACCTTTCCACTCTTCCTCTGGTATCTTGAAGCCCAATGGTACTGATATTCCTCGGTTGATAAGATAAGTTGCAGCGTTAACTGCATCAGCCCAGAACATCTTTGGAAGCCCGGCATTAAGTCTCATACTCCTGGCCCTTTCATTCAAAGTTCTGTTCATCCTTTCTACCACTCCGTTCTGTTGAGGAGTGCCAGGAACTGTCTTTATCATCCGAATGCCATGTTCAGCACAATAGTCAGTGAACTTTGTGCTAATGTATTCTCCACCATTATCCGACTTTAAGCACTTTACCTTCAGATTAGTTTCCAATTCAACAGCAGTTTTCCATTTCTTAAAAGTATTGAAAACATCAAACTTATTTTTAAGAAAGTAAACCCATACCTTGCATGTTGAGTCATCGATGAAGGCCACATAGTAGTTCGATCCTCCCAAGGAAGAAACTGGTGTCGGTCTATAAACGTCCGTGTGAACAAGCTCTAATTTTTGAGCTTTCGGTGTCTGACCCGTCTTCACAAAGGATACCTTCTTTTTCTTGCCAAGAACACAGGATTCACAGAATTCTGAATCCACGCTTTTTAGATCAGGAAACTTCCCTTTTGCAACGAGCATCTTCATTCCTTTTTCACTCATGTGGCCGAGACATTGATGCCACAATCTAAAAGGATTCAGCCCGTTGGTCACTGCATTCACCTCGCTATCAGGAACATCAACCATGTATAAGGTACCTCGTTTTTTACCCTTGGCAATTACAAGGTTTTGTTTGACAACCTTCCATTGCCCATCACCGAAGGTAGTTCTAAATCCCTAGTTGTCCAGCTGCCCAGTAGAAATCAACATTTTCTTAAGGCTAGGAATAACCCGAACGTCCTTCAAAGTCCAAGTGGTACCCAATGAAGTCTTTATGTTTGTGTCACCTATTCCTGTGATATCAAGAGTGCGATGGTCAGCTAAACGAACTTTACCAAAGTTACCTGTCCGTAGATTCTTCATCATCTTCGTGCTGTAAGTAGCATGAAAGGATGCACCGGAATCCAAGATCCAAGACTCTGCTGAATTCACAACACAGCAGATAAGGGCTTCATCTGAATCATTAGTTGTTGCGTTCACCTCTCTGTTTCCATCTGATTGTTTAGGGCATTGATTTCTGAAGTGCCCAGTTTCTTTGCACTTCCAACATTGGATGTCTTTCCTTGGCTTTGACTGGCTCCTCTTTATAGATTTTGACCTGCCTCTGCCTCTGCCATTACCTCTTTCTGTCTTTCTACCTCTCCCTTCAGTGCTTAGCAAAGCACTAGATGATTCTCCAGAACTCCGTTTCCTTATGTCCTCTCCTAGGATGAAGTCACGTATGCCCTCAAAGGTGAGTTTAGAGGTTCCAGCTGAACCACTGATGGCAATGACAGTTCCCGACCAATTTTCCAGTAACAAGGATAACAAAAGCAAAGCTTGGACTTCATCTTCAAACTTAATATCAACAGATAACAAGCGGGATATAATGGTATTGAAATCATTACTATGTGAGGTAACAGACATACCTTCTCTCATTATGGTGTTTACTAATTGTCTTATCAGAAATACCTTGTTAGAAACAGAAGGTTTTTCATACATGTTTGACAAAGCTTTCATCAATCCACATGCAGTAGTTTCCTTCACAATGTTAAAAGCCACATCCGTGGCCAGTGTAAATCTGATAACAGCCATGGCTTTTCTGTCTAGAGCAGCCCATACAGCGTCTTCCATCTTCTCGGGTTTTATTCCTGTCAAGGCTTGATCCAAGTCCTTCTGACACAGCAGATCCTCGATTTGCATCTTCCACCATCCAAAATCTTGTCCGTCAAACTTTTCAATCCTGGTTTTTCCATCTTCAGCCATTATCCCAAACTATTGGCGATAGACAAACAGAAAAACAAGGAATCTTTTAGCACAGGGCGGGGCGGGGACGGCGCAGGCACAGAAGGCGCGGGGACAGCACGGGCGCGACACGGTCACGGCACGGACGGCACTGGGCGGCGCGGTGGCAGTAGTGAACCGTGGCGTGGCGAGGATTGCGGCGATTGAGTGTAACAGATCAAGAGCCTAAAGCTCTTATACCAGTTGTTAGGGTTAAACGTTACACACACAATCACACAAACCGAAAGCAAGAGAATAACACAAGAATTTACGTGGTTCACACGATCAGGATGATCGTGCTAATCCGCGGGGGCAACTAGGGTTTTTCTTTGTATTAGGTGCTACAATGTTTACAAGTACAATGAGATTAATATATAGAGAAACATAATTAGGGTAATCTCCTAATTAAGGAAACTAGGGTTAGAGGGCCTAGGGCAGGCTCCCATCTGTGCCTCCCCCTTAATGGACCGAAGCCTACATCCCAACAACTGAAGTACCCCTTCTATTCTCTTCCAGAATGCCTAAAACACATGGGCTTGGGCCTTGTAAGTGGGTGCATGACACACTTCCACATAATTACTTACAAAATGCAAATACAACATCCAGACAACAGTGCATTAGGTATACATGTAAGGGACCGATGCTTCAACATGTTGGATGTCATGCTTTCGAGTTTACTGACACCTCTCAAATAACACTATCATGTAACATATTTGTGCTTCCTTATATCTATACATTCATGCATCCAAGAACATAAAGAAAGCATGGTTTAAGAGGATTTTACCAATTTATCGAAGCTGATATTAGGGTTAAAAACCCTTTTTAGAATGAAGCCAGCACTCATCATCTCTCACTGTTTCAACTTATTTTCTGTAAAACCCTAGAAACAACACAAACTTTCATAGACATTTGAGATCCATCATGAATTAAATCAATCTTTTCGGGACAAAGATATCAATAATCATGAACAAATGTATATGTTACATCTTGATTCTATAACGAGGGATACCTGGGGAGTTGGGCTCAATAGTAGCCGCTACAGACTTAATCGGATTGAGCCTTGCTATGGAAACTTACCAAGTGATAAGTTTCAATATCCTTAAGAAATTAGGGTTAGAAAAGCACAGCGGTGAAGAAGATTGATGAGGGAATTTCGAGGAGATTGCAAATTGTTTCATAACCAAAGATGGTTGTTAAAGGATATAGAGTCAAGCTATGGCTGCCATTAATTAACGATGCAACGAGATCTACAAGTTCGTTGAGGGAACTTTAATCTCAATTTCGTTATCAACCATTGTAATTTTACGCTAAGAGAGAGAGAGAGAGATGAAAGGAAGAGGGTAGACATGGAAATTGAAAAATATGTGGTTCTGTATGGGACAAACAAAAATCTTTGCCTGGGTGAATAAGAGGGGCTCTTAACGATGAAGAGACAAAAAATTAGTTTACAAACAAGATATACGTTGACCGAATAAGTGGTTAGCACCATTCGGAGGTAGTAAGGGAAAATCAATCAGGCCCTAAATGAATAAACATCAATAAGTACAACAGCTATTATAATTACAAAAGAACTGGTGTTGGAACACTAAAAAATTAAGTACAAGTATGTTAAGTACAAGCTTGATATCAAAGTCAACGGAGGTCACCCTAATCTAGGCCACCCTGAAGTCGGGTGAACAACAACAAAAAAAAATTGATATTGAACGAACAACATACAAGACCGAAAAGGAATATTTAGCAGAAAAGAAGTTGACCTGAATATAAAAAATGAAGCATTTGGCAAATCAACTTATGATCGTTTAATTTAGCAGGTGAATCATTCATCTCAGTCACATAATGGCTCTTTTACCAATAGGTTCAGCTTCTGATGTAGAAATTCAACCACATCGTCACGCCGTTGCTCTATAAGCAATTTCCTAAGCCTCCCAAAAGTCAACCTTGGTGGCCTAATTCCTTTCTCAATCATTTCTTCCATTAACATACATGCTTGAGAAACATCCTCATTTTCACACAACCCATTGATAAGAACAGAAAAAGTGTGCAAGCTAGGAACAAACTGCTTCTGTTTCATGTATTTCCAAACTTTAAGAGCCATCTTAATATTGCCCGTCTCACAGAACATTTTAATCATTATAGTATATGTGTCAGCGTCTGGGTCACAAATCCTGATCATCCTACGAAAAACCTTAAAGGCCTCATCAGTTTCTTTACGCTCTATCAAATAACTCAGAAGGATGTTGCATGTCCTTGAATTTGGCTTCATCCCTTTACATTCCATCTCATTCAAAACTCTATACGCATTCCGGAGCTTGTTTACCTTACAAAGCGCACTAATCAAAGCATTGTAAATAACAACATCGGCCCTGATACCTTTCCTTTCCATTTCAAGAAATGTATCAACGGCATCTTCAATTCGGTTTTCTATTCCATATGTATGAACCAAAATACTGTATATGAAGGATGTGGGCCGACAACCGCTATCTTCCATGTCCTTGATAATTTCAATGGCTTCATCTACCCTACCTGCTTTGCATAGGATATCAACCATGATCCCGTACGTCACGATATCAGGTCTACACCCATCATTAACCATTTCTTTGTAAATTTCCCTTGCCTTGGGCAAATTGGGGTCCCTTCCCCAACCTTCAATTAATATACTATATGTTTTCTGATCTGGAATAAATTTATGTTTCATGTTGTTGAAAATCTCCTGGGCCTTCCTTACATTTCTGGATTTACATAAAGCACTCAACAAACCATTAAAAGCTGGTAGATTTGGAGAGACGTTGTATTTTTCCATGACATTGAAGGTGTAAATTGCCTCTTCAACTTTCTGGGCCCTGGCATACTTTCTCATAATTATACAAAAAGTCTCGATATTGAGCAAACTTTTGCTTCTCATGGCATTTATAAGATCCCACATGATTTCATACTGCCTTATCTTGGCCAAAGACTCGATCATGGCATGGTAAGCTCTCACGCTGTGCTCATAGTAACGTTGCTTCCCAGCCCATTCAAAAAACTGATACCCTAGCATGCCTGCATTCCCAAATCTCTTCAGGACCTCCTCCACTACTTCAGATGAAGGCCTTAAACCACTCTGATCAAGTGCAGTTGCAACCCCTAGCTTCGGACAAGACATCATAATGTTGCATATTGCTTTTGTCGGATCAAGTACCTCCTTATTTATTTCACTAGAGCAGTACATTCTGGCACAAACAACATTTCTGAAACTTGATTTCTTAGGACAGTTAAGCACTCTGATCATACCGTCAAGAATCACCTAGAAATTTTGAAAGAGAATAAAGACGCAGTTAAGAGATTGGGAGTTAATACAAACTCAACATCAGTAACATCCTTGCAATTCTTTGAAACAAAAAAGAGAGGTCAGGCATAGACATTTGCAGAGGCTAAATAGTTGTTGTACATCTTTGGCAGACAACCCTGTATCAAGAACTCACCTCATTTAATAAATAAGCATATTGATAGTATTCCAAGCCTCACAAATTTCATTGAAACATATACAAAGGGATCGGATTACAAGATTTTTTATAAAACCAGATTTAATGTAATCATTAGGTGAGGTTCAAGATCTCTCAAAGACCTCTGCCCATAAGATCTTTTATCAATAACTGTAGCTGTCTACATAATACAAATGTGTTTTCTTATGCATTTCAATTCTTGTGTTGTTTCTAGGGTTTTACACAAAATCAGTTGATACAGAGAGATGAGAAATGCCGGCTTCAATCTATAAAGGGTTTTAACCCTAATATTAGCTTCGATACATTGGTAAAATCCTCTTAAACCATGTTTTCTTTACGTTCTTGGATGCATGAATGCATAGATGGATATAAGGAAGCACAAATATGTTCTAGGTGTCAGTAAACTAAAAAGCATGGTATCCAACATGTTGAAGCATTGGTCCCTTACATACATACCTAATGCACTGTTGTCTAGATAGAGAAGGGAGAAATCGATAGCTTTGGAGATGAAAACCAACGGTCGCCAGAGAATTAGGAGATAGGCGATGGTGCAAAGTCGACGATTGCCGGAGAGAGGCGACGGTGCAAAGTCGACGGTTTTGGGGAGGGCGGGCCGGCGCAGGCCCACGGCCCACAAGAAGGGCCCAAATGTTTTCAGAATACTTTTAAAAAAAATTAGTAAATAAGGCCGCAGACAAGAATTCATTGTCTCGTGTTTGGTGTTTGGTGTGACATGGGACTTGGACAAGTTCCACCAAAATAGGTGGAACAATATGAGACAAGAATGAGATAGAAACTAAAAAATTACGGATTTATCATGATTTGATATATAATCCTAATATGGTATTTGTTTTAATGGTTACCACCACCCATAGTCGCCACCACCAACACCGTACGTCACCTCTATCTCTTCCTCCACTACGACAACCTTCTCCAGCACATCCACAACCACCGTCCAATGCCACTAGCAATACCATCGTCGACCACCTCCACCGATCACCACCGCCCATGGCTGCCACCACCACCCATGGCCGCCACCACCACCGGTAGCCATCACCAACCACCATCAGCCACCTCCACCCCTTCCTCCATTACAAGAACCTCCTCCACTACCCCCACAACCACCGCCTATCGTCACCACCACTATCATCGTCGACCACCTCCACCTTTACGTCCTCCACAACCACCATCATTTACCAGTCACCATCGCCGCTAACTCTATCTCTAGCTGCAACAACCTTCATTGTGCCTTCACCAATGTAACACCCTTAAATCTGGAAATAGCAACTATTTAAAATTTCTAAATACATCGATAAATGATACATCTCCAATCACAAATTTATTATATAACCTCAATACACACATTTAATCTCTACTTGTTGTCTAAACAATGACGGGTGCTACTAAAACTCAATAATAGTCACTATCTCCAAATTGCGGAAGACTTCACCAAATACTTAAGGCTCGACTCTTCGTAGCTGCTAGAACCAAACCCCCAACTGGAACCTGATGCACATGCCGACAAATAAAAAGGTTAGGCTTTACGCCTAGTGAGCTCAAGAGTTTTCAACATATAAAAATTAACCGTTTAAATAAAGGAATGCGGTTAAAATCATAATCTTTCAATTCGATATGTCTTACATATGAACACGACTCATTTTCCAATAATAAGCATTTTAGGCAAAGAACACCAATTTAAACGTTTTCCAATCCAAACTACTTCAAGGACGAAGATACCAATAAAAACCGCCCATTCAAAAATTTGGTTTAACCCAAAACTCACTCAAAACGTGAATAGAAATCAACTCCCAATTGTGAAACCGTGAATAACACTTCACATCCCAAAACACCCAAACAAGGGTGGGGCATAACGCCCAACTCATAAAAATCATGGATAAAACCCATGCATATAAATTGTCACCGAAAACATGGATACCCAAAATACAATACCCAAAATAACACCTTTCGGTGATGGGGAAGACCCGATTCCATCGAATGTGGTGGCACATAAAGATAAGCCATGTATCTATGTTATAGCATAACTTCAAGGATAAACAACCATTGGCATCAACCCAAACCAAGTCTTTAGCCAAGGTAGACATTAACCCTATCCAGGTCTTTAGCCAAGGTAGACATCAACCCTATCCCGGTCTTTAGTCGTTGCGAACATCAACTCAAACCGAGTCTTTAGTCGTTGCGGACATCAACTCAAACCGAGTCTTTAGTCGTTGCGGACATCAACTCAAACCGAGTCTTTAGTCGTTGTGGACATGAACTCAAACCGAGTCTTTAGTCGTATTCAATAAAACCTACTTTTATGCCTGTAGATTCATTACATTACGGTCAACAAGTTACGTGACTCAAAGGAATGATGTAACACCCTCAAAATCCGAAATAACAACCTATTTAAAATTTCTAAATACATCAACAAATACCTTGAATTACAACATAAGTTGAGAATCAACCTCAATATTCCCATTCATCTTATACATACATTCTATGAACAGGACGGGTGTTACTAAACCCAATAACAAATATTATCTTCAATCCTGCGGAGGACTTAATTCCCATGAATAGTCACTATCTCCAAACTGGGACCTGATGCACATGCCGACAAATGAAAAGGGTTAGGCTTAACGCCTAGTGAGCTCAAGAGTTTTAACATGAATGAATAAATCTTTAAAAGCAAGGAAACCAGTTTAAAGCGAGATCCTTCGAAATAATATACTTTAAAATGGAAACGACACATTTTCCCACAATATGCACTTTTAAAGACAAAGCTCCCAACACACGTTTCATATAAAATGATGCAATCCGGAACTCACCTAAGATGGGGTCATAGTTCGACATTCCAATTCATGAAAATGTAAATAATATCTTATATCCCAAAATACCCAAAACACAGGCGGGACATAATACTCGACCCTTAAGTAAAGGAAAACGATTCATAATAACGTGGTACGCCATTGGAATATGTAACTCGAATTAATACTCACACGACCAAAAAGTAGAATGAAATTCAAATACCGAAACGTGGAAACGACACGGTCCATTCGAACTTTAATATACGTGGGAAGAACCCAATATTAGAGTCAACATTTACCGTCAACCACTAAAACTCAAAATGGTAAAATACCACATTACCATATAAAATACCACGAATCAACGATGAAGAGATCCGTATATACTGAGAATAGAAAACACGCAAGTAGGTCGTTCACGCGACTTCCTTGCATATCATCTAAACGTTTCCATCTTGGGTGGCGAGAACACGTGAATGGGGCCACCCGCGATGTTTGTTGGATTTCACCACACATCCCGACATCCTGGACCGCATGCCCCCCCACGACATCTCCCACGGACCGTTTAATGCCTCTGGCCTTACTCCATTGGAGTTCCACTTTCGAGGACTTACAGACATGGGTGCCTATCCAACCTAGACGAGTTCCAACTCTGTGGCCCGAGCCACATATTCCTACTCGCTAACAAACCCGAGCGGTCACTAAATGTAACCCAAAACCTCAGGCCTTACCAAACCGACAGACTTATGTGCCTATGGATCCAATACAACAATGTCTAACATTACATGACTCCAATTGAATAACCAACGCACTCAAGACATGTAACTCCCCAACGATACGAAATTAATCGTCATCTTATTCAAAACCCCCGCTGGTTATAAATCCAGACAATTGTCCACACGATTCATTTTAAGCCAACACCGAGCTAAGATGCTCAAAATCCATTTGACCAATAATTATCGGTCCTCCAAATAATGAAATGTCTTTAAAATAACGTTTATGAAGACACACACTACAAAGACGTATTTAGCCCAAAACTCAACACGTATTGGGACCCAAGATTTACCAAAGGGTTTATGAATGCAAATGTACCCGAAATGCATATAACATGTAATAGACTTTGTTTGTACAAAAACCATCAAAGATGCATAAACCATGGAATGGACCCTATTTGTACAAAATTGCTAAGAACTCAAATATGAATATTTTATGAGGTTAATACAACCTAAGTTTACCAAATATAAAAACTTATTAAAATACTCACACTATGATAAATACCACATAAAACACATTTTTACTTCCAAATACCCATTTTGACATGTACACCGTTTTAACAAATCAACTTGAACTCACCTTGCTAGATTTAGGCTAAATTTAGATTTCACCCAACGAGCTCTTTTGACGGCCATTTGAATCCTCAAGCCGAAATCTTCCAAAAACCTAGATCCGAACATTTAACCCAAAAATACCCATAAGCAACTATAAGGAAACATTCTTCAAACATAAAAATACCAAGATCCTAAAGAAGATCAAAACCCTAATTTCTCCAAAACCATCAAATCCGGGATTTGAGATATCGAACCCTAAGAAACCACCAATGAAGCATTTATAACCTTATTACAAGAAATATTACCCTTGAAGACAGAGAGACTTCCGAGAACACCCAATCCAACACTTCAACCTGAGCTCCCAAACACGAACTTGAAGAAGATGAAGATTGAGGTTTTGTGGTTCGATATCTCCACTAGCTAGGTGATGATGAAGTATGAGGGTTGAGGAGGAAAACCCTCCAAATAGGTAGAGGTTCGACATTTGAGGTTTGGGAGAGAAGAGGGAAGAAGATTTAGGGTTTTGATTTGAGAGTGATGAGGCAAATGGCTGAAAATCGGTTTTAATCTCGACAGTGCACTTCCGTGGGTTATGCCGCGACCTTAAGTCGCGGCATAAGCCGCCCGTTTCCCCGAATACTCACATCCAGTGAGTTACGCGACTTGTGCCGCGAGCCAAAGTCGCGATAGCCTAAAACTTCGGTTTTCTCGCGTCATTCGTACCAGATTTGATTCCCGATGATTCCAAAGTAAAGTTTGCCTGAATCTCGATACCTTTACATCCCACGAGTCAACCGACTCCCGAAATAACACCTAGGGAAATCTCCAAATTTACGGGTGTTACAATCCTCCCAACCTTGGAATGATTTCGTCCTCGAAATCCACATTCCCAAAAGACCTTACCCGTAGAAAGATTTATCTTAACCCAATGGTCAGCACCACTATCACCACTCTTGCACCGGTACTCCCAACAACTGCCCCTCTTGGGCACGTTATAACAATAATCGAGCGAACACTTAACTCCCCAAAGTAACCTTTTACCCACAAGGTTACGGTCGTCTCCCAACCTTGGATGACAATTACCACCCCCAGGTAATTTGTGACTCCAACTTCTCACCGATCAATTTCCTTCGGGTCTACACGATTTCGAATTTAACATTAGAGATCATAATCACACTTCCAAAAATCCTCAGGTTCCTACTGATCCAACACAAATCTCACGACATTCCTAAAGTAAAATCTTTATCACCACAGGAATGCTTAAACACCTCGATACTTAATCCTCAATACCCAGACTCCTTTCAAGATCCCCCACTGAAAGGTCAACATTTTCCATAACCAACCGGGTTACATCCATACATTCCAAGATCCAATGACCCCAAGAAAACAAGTTGACGCCTAGGACTAAACGGTGACCTTGAAAACGTGGACATCTTGCCCAAAATTCCATTCCAGATGGATTGTCGCACTAAGGTTGACACCTAACAGAGAGCTAAAATTTCAAATCTTACATCTCTAACCGACAGATCACCAAAATTTCCTTTGATTGTGGACCCGCTAAGACGGTACACCAACCACATAAGCTATGGTGTCACACCGCCGAACAAACCACCAAAACGAAACCCTATCTAAACGCCAATAATTACCTAAAACTTTAACTCGCCTGATCACCGAAACATAAAATCACCCCTTAAACAACTGGGAAGACTTAAATCTACTACCTCCATGGTACAGGCGCGCACGAATTTCAAAACCGAAACCCAAAAATCCAAGACTGACCACAAGTCGGAACATCCGACACTTCAAACCTCAGGGATGCCCTCAGTCCTTACTTACAACTCCCTTTACAACAGGGTTTAAATCTATAGGCCTAATGAGTTCAAGGTTTTCCAACTAATATACCAAATCAGAATTTATAAACTTTCAAATATAAAAGCTTTTTAACGATTAAACGCATGGTAAAAATACGCTACCGATCATTCGATAGGTTTTAAAATTGCCCAGCAACGCAGTGCATATGAAACCATTTCCAAAAATTCTTTTGTTCAATACTTACGTTAGTAATGACAATAATAACATACGCAACAATTTACACTATAATTGTAAAAAAAGCTCCTGCACCACAACATGTGTAAATAAAGGTTTGAACAACTCCAAAAGAGAACTCACAAATTTTTTTTTACTTTAAAATTTTGCCTCTTTAACCAAAAGACGTTGTGGCAAAAGAATTTTCAACAAACCCCATAAGCAGCGGTTCATTCCCCAAAGGCGGTAAAATAATGGGAATGCAAATAAGATTTCAAATCGAGTTTAAAGATTTAAGTCGCATAACTAGACACATTTGGCCTAACAAAACTTTAACGACAAGGATGCTGTTGACTCGATAAATGCATTGCGAAAATTTCCAACAGCAAAAGTGGGTGATTGAATTACGATCAGAACAAAAGTCTTGTTTGAAATAACGAAGATCTTTTTCATGTTTATATACACCGACGTTATAATTAAATCCAAATGCACAAAGCATACAACGAATGACATTTGTATAAAATTCAACATTTAACGCACACAATGATGCATATGCACATGTTCTCAAAATTATTTACGCAACGCAAAATGACGTAAGACGAGACACCCTAAACCCAACTGAATTTTTGCGAGACTCAATAACGCTAAAATCATGCGGTGTCAAAATCTTCATTTCTCAACAGAGAGTGTAAAGAAAACGGCAATACGCTTTTAATATCAAACTTTTAGGGGTTTCCTCCTTTTACCGAAATGGAAGGTAAGATAACACTTTTACAAAATTTACATGGGGCACGACGCTAAATAACTCGCAAGTTTACATGAGGCAAAATTTAAAACTCACGCATAAAAGGACATTGCATAAAACAGTACACCATGAAATTTAGCAACTTGCACAACTAAAAATACTCAAAAAATTCCGACTCAAAACGTGGGATTAATCTTTCCTTTAAAACCATCAACATACGTGGAGGTGATCCAATGTTTAGGTTAAAATCTCATAGTTACTTGCCCAATACCCAAATGACATTGAAAACATGGATATTACAATATCCGAAAATAACGTTACACACGAGACGTGAATAAGGAGACTTTTGATTACAATTTGCAATTACGTGCAACAAAACAATTTCAAGTATGCTTAAGCTCACAGTTTCAAATCTGATGCGTGTTAAATGCTTTACCAAAACTTTATGATATAAACCACTTTTCGTTTTACGAACATAAGAAACAATTTATGCAAATTTATTTCAAAAATAAATTTAGTGCATGAATTTGATCGGCACTTGGCATCATAGGACTACCCTTCCCAACAACCCGACAGACTATCGTCATCTGTATGCATCAAACATCTTAAAGCCACACTCTCAATAATTTGATAACTTACGAATTCTCCTTGAATAGAACCAGTCTACTAACTCACGAATCTAATCCAACCAAGATTTCCGACCCAAGAGGATCAACTTAGTGACCTCCTCTCACTTAGCTATCACTCCTAGGTGACCTTCATATACACATCAATCCTTCCTTAGCTAACTCGCTTAGGAACTTCTCACTACCCCAACGGATATCCTCCCGAGCTGGTTCAAGTATACATATGTAGCATGTAGGTTCACCATGACACTGGCCAGGTGCCATTATGAACGTACCGTGCATAAACATCCTTGCGACTCTCGACCAGCTTTCCGTTTCTAGCGACTCGATCACTCCTCAAAATATCTTATCTTAAGGTACCTAATATGCAACTTCACTTACAAGAACTCTAGTTTGAGTCTAGGCATCCAAAGATCAATACCTAATTCTCTCAAACTTAAGCTCTGATACCAACTTGTAACACCCTCAAAATCCGAAATAACAACCTATTTAAAATTTCTAAATACATCAACAAATACCTTGAATTACAACATAAGTTGAGAATCAACCTCAATATTCCCATTCATCTTATACATACATTCTATGAACAGGACGGGTGTTACTAAACCCAATAACAAATATTATCTTCAATCCTGCGGAGGACTTAATGCCCATGCATAGTCACTATCTCCAAACTGGGACCTGATGCACATGCCGACAAATGAAAAGGGTTAGGTTTAACGTCTAGTGAGCTCAAGAGTTTTAACATGAATGAATAAATCTTTAAAAGCAAGGAAACCAGTTTAAAGCGAGATCCTTCGAAATAATATACTTTAAAATGGAAACGACACATTTTCCCACAATATGCACTTTTAAAGACAAAGCTCCCAACACACGTTTCATATAAAATGATGCAATCCGGAACTCACCCAAGATGAGGTCATAGTTCGACATTCCAATTCATGGAAATGTAAATAATATCTTATATCCCAAAACACACAAAACACGGGCGTGACATAATACTCGACCCTTAAGTAAAGGAAAACGATTCATAATAACGTGGTACGCCATTGGAAATATGTAACTCGAATTAATACTCACACGACCAAAAAGTAGAATGAAATCCAAATACCGAAACGTGGAAACGACGCGGTCCATTCGAACTTTAATATACGTGGGAAGAACCCAATATTAGAGTCAACATTTACAGTCAACCACTAAAACTCAAAATGGTAAAATACCACATTACCATATAAAATACCACGAATCAATGATGAAGAGATCCGTATATACTGAGAATAGAAAACACGCAAGTAGGTCGTTCACACGAATTCCTAGCATATCATCTAAACGTTTCCATCTTGGGTGGCGAGAACACGTGAATGGGGCCACCCGCGATGTTTGTTGGATTTCACCACACATCCCGACATCCTGGACCGCATGCCCCCCCACGACATCTCCCACGGACCATTTAATGCCTCTGTCCTTACTCCATTGGAGTTCCACTTTCGAGGACTTACAGACATGGGTGCCTATCCAACCTAGACGAGTTCCAACTCTGTGGCCCGAGCCACATATTCCTACTCGCTAGCAAACCCGAGCGGTCACTAAATGTAACCCAAAACCTCAGGCCTTACCAAACCGACAGACTTATGTGCCTATGGATCCAATACAACACTGTCTAACATTACATGACTCAAATTGAATGACCAACGCACTCAAGACATGTAACTCCCCAACGATAGGAAATTAATCGTCATCTTATTCAAAACCCCCGCTGGTTATAAATCCAGACAATTGTCCACACGATTCATTTTAAGCCAACACCGAGCTAAGATGCTCAAAATCCATTTGACCAATAATTATCGGTCCTCCAAATAATGAAATGTCTTTAAAATAACGTTTATGAAGACACACACTACAAAGACGTATTTAGCCCAAAACTCAACACGTATTGGGACCCAAGATTTACCAAAGGGTTTATGAATGCAAATGTACCCGAAATGCATATAACATGTAATAGACTTTGTTTGTACAAAAACCATCAAAGATGCATAAACCATGGAATGGACCCTATTTGTACAAAATTGCTAAGAACTCAAATATGAATATTTTATGAGGTTAATACAACCTAAGTTTACCAAATATAAAAACTTATTAAAATACTCACATTATGATAAATACCACATAAAACACATTTTTACTTCCAAATACCCATTTTGACATGTACACCGTTTTAACAAATCAACTTGAACTCACCTTGCTAGATTTAGGCTAAATTTAGATTTCACCCAACGAGCTCTTTTGATGGCCATTTGAATCCTCAAGCCGAAATCTTCCAAAAACCTAGATCCGAACATTTAACCCAAAAATACCCATAAGCAACCATAAGGAAACATTCTTCAAACATAAAAATACCAAGATCCTAAAGAAGATCAAAACCCTAATTTCTCCAAAACCATCAAATCCGAGATTTGAGATATCGAACCCTAAGAAACCACCAATGAAGCATTTATAACCTTATTACAAGAAATATTACCCTTGAAGACAGAGAGACTTCCGAGAACACCCAATCCAACACTTCAACCTGAGCTCCCAAACACGAACTTGAAGAAGATGAAGATTGAGGTTTTGTGGTTCGATATCTCCACTAGCTAGGTGATGATGAAGTATGAGGGTTGAGGAGGAAAACCCTCCAAATAGGTAGAGGTTCGACATTTGAGGTTTGGGAGAGAAGAGGGAAGAAGATTTAGGGTTTTGATTTGAGAGTGATGAGGCAAATGGCTGAAAATCGGTTTTAATCTCGACAGTGCACTTCCGTGGGTTATGCCGCGACCTTAAGTCGCGGCATAAGCCGCCCGTTTCCCCGAATACTCACATCCAGTGAGTTACGCGACTTGTGCCGCGAGCCAAAGTCGCGTGCTAAGTCGCGGTAGCCCAAAACTTCGGTTTTCTCGCGTCATTCGTACCAGATTTGATTCCTGATGATTCCAAAGTAAAGCTTGCCTGAATCTCGATACCTTTACGTCCCACGAGTCAACCGACTCCCGAAATAACACCTAGGGAAATCTCCAAATTTACGGGTGTTACAAATGACAACGCACTCAAAACATGTAATTCCCAAATAAGGTGCGACTAGGTACACCATACGACCAAGGCCCCTTAATGAGCTACCAAGATTGAACAAATGTTCCAAAGACTCCACCGAGTACAAATCAAGCCCCAAGAGGCTTTATAAACGTTTGGCTAAAACACGAGAGCCAATGTGGTTACACCAACCAAAATACACATTTTCCCAAAATATTTGATTCTCAAATTATCATTGGCCTTCGGCCCAAAACCCAAAAGGTTTTCCATTTCTAAAATGTTTCCCAAAGATGGGAATGACCCAAAACCAAAGGACCCATACATTAGTACTTTTCAAAACATATCGTTTCATGAATGATGCATAAAACCCGACAAAACACTCAAAAGTGCATTTTTGACCAAATTTCTATTTATGCAATAATCCATCAAAACCCATTCATTTATGGCCCATTTAACAAAATGCTCAAAAATCCCAAAGATATATGCTATATAAGTTTATAAAGTTACACGCTTTCAAAATAACCAAACTTATCATCAGTTAACAATTTCATGCAAGACGCAAACCACTTTTAAAATAAACATAGTGGCATGTACACCGTTTTCACAAATCAACTTGAACTCACCTTGCTAGGTTAAGTTAAACCTAGGTTTCAATCCACAACCATTGGCCTCCAAAAGCAAAGATCTCACCCGAAGCTTTCCGAAGACATCCATTCCAACTATTCAATCCAAGCTTCCAAAACCTAGATCCACATATTTCCAACCGTAAGTAACCATATCCAACCATATAGAAACATTCCCCAAACATATTACACCAAAGTATCCCCTTACACCCAATACCCTAATTTTGACCCAACACTTCCAAAATCTTACAATTCGACATTGGAGTAATAAAACACTAGGAAATTATCAATGAACCATTTACATCACTTAATGTGGTTTAGAAATGGAGAAGGCAAACTTACCACATAGGTTTTGAGCAAAACCCTAAAACTTATAAATCTCAAGGAATGAGAAGGAACACTTGATCTAGTACATGAGGTTGGGGTTGCAAGCTTGATGATGATGGAACACCTTAGAATCCATGGAAATTGCCTTAAAATGAGTTAGGGTTTGTGGGGAATGAAGGAGGAACGATTTGGGAGTGAATGGGGAAGTTTGGATATGAGAAAATGAAGAAAAGGTTGAAAACTCGAACTTAACAGCGCACTGGTCCCCTGATGCGACATTGACCAGCTGGGCAATGTCTCCATCCTCCCCCAGGCCACGGTACACTCTCTGCGACCGTGACAGTGCGACTATGACACTGTCATAGTCGTCGGGCATTGTCGCAGGGCCTTCCGGAGCCCCGAAACCCGACTTTTTCACTGCTAATACTCCCGATATTTCAAGGGACTTTAAACAATACATTTCCCAACCAAAACCCCACTGTTAACAAGTCACCGAAACGTCCGGTTGACGATCACATACCGAAAATTGCGGGTGTTACAATCCTCCCAACCTTAAAAGAGATTTCGTCCTCGAAATCTAGATTCCCATGAACGAGGCCCTCAAATGGTTATCTCTACTCCACATGCCAGAACCGCCCCAAAACCCTTATGTTGATACTCTCGGCAGCCGTCCCCTGGCACATTACACTTATGTCCGAATGAACACTTAACTCGCTAAAGCAGTCTTTACCCACAAGACTGCGGTTATCTCCCAACCTTAGGTGACGCTTACTACCTCAAGAGTAGTTTGTAACCCCAACTTCACACCGGTTAACCCACTTTATCTAAACACGCTTCTGAACCCAAACCAAAGTTCGACATCAACCTTCAAAGAATTTCCCAAAATTCTTAATGATCGGTTCTTGATATTGACAACGTCGTCCTTTCGAGGCGTACCAATATGCTCTTTAGGTAGTTGGTTAACGCCGATCTGGCCATCATTCACCCCGATCTATTCTCACCCTCAGAACATTCCTTTAATAAAATCTTTACCTCCCCGGGAAAAACTTATACCCATCGTTACTCAAATGTCAACATCTATCCTTCTTTTAAATTCCACCTTAGAGGGGTCAACATTCTCATGACCTAACGGGGATACTTTCGACATTCCAAGATTCAATGAATTTCCGAAGACAAGTTGACACCTAAAGCCAAAATGGTCATATCGAAAACGTGGACATCCCGCCCAATATTTCATCTCAGAAGTATCATCGCGCTAAAGTTGACACCTACCAGGGTACTAAGGTTCCCAATCTTACATTCCCAACAATCGGGCCACCATAAGTACTTAAATCACGGAATCCACTAAGATAGTACATCATCAACATACACCATGACGTCCAACATACAAGTAATCCATTTAATCGAACCCAACCAGATGCCGATAATCGCTCAAGACCTTTTCCCGCAGTTCTACCGAAGCATAGAGGTCACTCCTAAGATAACGGGGAAGGTATGAATCTATTTCCTCAACTATTCAAACGGGAGCCGATTCAAAAATTGAAACCCAAATTCAAGATAGGTTGCAAGTAGGATCATCCAGCGCTTCAAATCCCAAGGACTCCTCTAGTCCCTTAATTGCAACTCCTTCCATGACAGGGGTTTAAATCTATAGGCCTAATGAGTTCAAGGTTTTCAAATAATATGCCAATTTAAACTTTTATAAAACTTTCAAATACATAAGTTTTATAACCATTAACCGTACAGTGAAAACACACTATCGTTCATCCGATAGGTTTCAAAACTGGTTACCAACACTACGCATATAAAACCATTTCCAAACTCATTTGATCAATATTTACGTAAATAAAACGGTAACAAAAGGTGTGTAACCAAAAATTTACACTAATAATCATGAAAATAAATTCCTGTATCCCAACATGTGCGATAAATGTTTGCACAATCCCAAAAGAGAACTTCACAATTTTAACTTTAAAGTTTTCCTCTTTAACCAAAAATGTTGCGACATAAAATTTTCAACAAGTCCCATATGCATCAGTTTATTTCCCCAAAACTCGGTAAAACGATAGGGACGTACATAAATATCAATTCATGTTCAACTTTGGGTCACACAGGTAAAACGCACCTGTCCAAAATAGTAACTACAACGACATGCAAACTGATACTCATTTAGTGCATTGCGGAAAATTTCTAACAGTAAAATCAATAACTGAAATATGTTCAGAACAAAAGTTCTATCTGAAATAACATAAATCTTTTTATACGCATACTCACACCAACCGTATAATTTAATCCAAATATAACACGTGGGTTGACATCTATTAACAAAACATATAAATTAACGCATACAATAATGCATGTATACACGTTCCAAAATTAATCTACGCGACGCAAAATGTCGTAAGATAAGACACCATAAAACCCAACTGGATTTTTCATAAAACTCATCAACGCTAAAATTAAGTGGTGTCAAAATTTTCATTTCCCAACAAAAACAAAAACATAAGATGACAATAAGTCTAAAAATGTCAAAATTCTAAAACCACAACGTAAGATAAAGTGACCCTTTTTAACAAAACTTTCATGAGACACGACGCCCAATAAGTTCGCAAATTTACATGCAATAAAATTAAAACCCACGCATATCAAAGTACACTCACGCGCCCAAACGTCGTAGAGCAATATTCCATAAAATTCAACACAACTCGTACAGACTAAAATCCCCAAGAAAATTCCGACTCAAAAACATGGGAACAACTCTTCCTTTAAAACCTTAACATGCGTGGAGGAGATCCAATGTCAAGGTTAAAAATTCTACAGTTACTTGCCCAACACCCCAAATAACATTAAAACACGGATATTACAAGATCCGAAAATAGTGTTAGACACGAAACAGGGATAAAGAGATTTTCAATAAAATATTTGCAACCACGTGCAATAATCATGCATGTTTAAGCTCACAGTTTAAAATCTGATGAGTGCTAAATGCTTTACCACGACTTCGTAACATAACTCACTTTATACTTCGAAAACATGAGAAACAATTTATGCAAATTTATTTAGAAATAAATTTCGTGCATGAATTTGGTCGGCACTCACATCTTAAGATTACGCTTCTCAATTTCCCGCCATACTATCGTCATCCGGAAGCATCAAACATCTTAAAACAACAATCACCCTACTTTGGTCAACTTACGATTTCTCCTTGAAATAGAGTCAATTCAATAAGCTTATGGTTCTAATTCACCTAATGACTTCGACCCAAAATGGTCATCTAATTGCATCTGGCATGTTTAACCATCACTCAAATACGACAATGCTATAAACATCAACTCTTCTTTAGATCACTCGCTTAGAAACTTTCTCACTACCCCAACGGTCATCATACCAAGGTAGTTCAAGTATACACATGTAGCATGTAGGTTCACCATAACACTGGCCAGGTGCCATTATGAACGTACGGTACATGATCATCCTTGCGACCCTCGACAAGTTTTCCGTTTCTAGCGACTCGATCAACCCCAAAATATCTCATCTTAAGGTATCTAATGTGGTACTTCACTTACAATCACTTATAAGAACGCTAGTTTGAGTCTAGGCATCCAAAAATCAATACCTAATTCTCTCAAACTTAAGCTCTGATACCAACTTGTAACACCCTCAAATCTGGAAATAGCAACTGATTTAAATCTTCCTAAATACATCGATAAATGATACATCTCCAATCACAAATTTATTATATAACCTCAATACATACATTTAATCTCTACTTGTTGTCTAAACAATGACGGGTGCTACTAAAACTCAATAATAGCCACTATCTCCAAATTGCGGAAGACTTCACCAAATACTTACACTTGCACAAAGCTAAGGCTCGACTCTTCGTAACTGCTAGAACCAAACCCCCAACTGGAACCTGATGCACATGCCGACAAATAAAAAGGTTAGGCTTTACGCCTAGTGAGCTCAAGAGTTTTCAACATATAAAAATTAAACGTTTAAATAAAGGAATGCGGTTAAAATCATAATCTTTCAATTTGATATGTCTTACATATAAACACGACTCATTTTCCAATAATAAGCATTTTAGGCAAAGAACACCAATTTAAACATTTTCCAATCCAAACTACTTCAAGGACGAAGATACCAATAAAAACCGCCCATTCATAAATTTGGTTTAACCCAAAACTCACTCAAACCGTGAATAAAAATCAACTCCCAATTGTGAAACCGTGAATAACACTTCACATCCCAAAACACCCAAACACGGGTGGGGCATAACGCCCAACTCATAAAAATCATGGATAAAACCCATGCATATAAATTGTCACCGAAAACATGGATACCCAAAATACAATACCCAAAATAACACCTTTCGGTGACGGGGAAGACCCGATTCCATCGAATGTGGTGGCACATAAAGATAAGCCAGGTATCTATGTTATAGCATAACTTCAAGGATAAACAACCATTGACATCAACCCAAACCAAGTCTTTAGCCAAGGTAGACATCAACCCAATCCAGGTCTTTAGTCGTTGTGGACAGCAACTCAAACCGAGTCTTTAGTCATATCAGACATCAACTCAGACCGAGTCTTTAGTCATATCGGACATCAACTCAAACTGAGTCTTTAGTCATATCAGACATCAACTCACACCGAGTCTTTAGTCATATCGGACATCAACTCAAACCGAGTCTTTAGTCATATCGGACATCAACTCAAACCGAGTCTTTAGTCATATTCAATAAAACCGACTTTTATGCCTGTGGATTCATTACATTACGGTAAACACGTTACGTGACTCAAAGGAATGACAACGCACTCAAAACATGTAATTCTCAAATAAGGTACGACTAGGTACACCATACGACCAAGGCCCCTTAATGAGCTACCAAGATTGAACAAATGTTCCAAAGACTCCACCGAGTACAAATCAAGCCCCAAGAGGCTTAATAAACGTTTGGCTAAAACACGAGAGCCAATGTGGTTACACCAACCAAAATACACATTTTCCCAAAATATTTGATTCTCAAATTATCATTGGCCTTCGGCCCAAAACCCAAAAGGTTTTCCATTTCTAAAATGTTTCCCAAAGATGGGAATGACCCAAAACCAAATGACCCATACATTAGTACTTTTCAAAACATGTCGTTTCATGAATAATGCATAAAACCCGACAAAACACTCAAAAGTGCATTTTTGACCAAATTCCTATTTATGCAATAATCCATCAAAACCCATTCATTTATGGCCCATTTAACAAAATGCTCAAAAATCCCAAAGATATATGTTATATAAGTTTATAAAGTTACACGCTTTCAAAATAACCAAACTTATCATCAGTTAGCAATTTCATGCAAGACGCAAACCACTTTTAAAATAAACATATTGGCATGTACACCGTTTTCACAAATCAACTTGAACTCACCTTGCTAGGTTAAGTTAAACCTAGGTTTCAATCCACAACCATTGGCCTCCAAAAGCAAAGATCTCACCCGAAGCTTTCCGAAGACATCCATTCCAACTATTCAATCCAAGCTTCCAAAACCTAGATCCACACATTTCCAACCGTAAGTAACCATATCCAACCATATAGAAACTTTCCCCAAACATATTACACCAAAGTCTCCCTTTACACCCAAAACCCTAATTTTGACCCAACACTTCCAAAATCTTACAATTCGACATTGGAGTAATAAAACACTAGGAAATCATCAATGAACCATTTACATCACTTAATGTGGTTTAGAAATGGAGAAGGCAAACTTACCACATAGGTTTTGAGCAAAACCCTAAAACTTATAAATCTCAAGGAATAAGAAGGAACACTTGATCTAGTACATAAGGTTGGGGTTGCAAGCTTGATGATGATGGAACACCTTAGAATCCATGGAAATGGCCTTAAAATGAGTTAGGGTTTGTGGGGAATGAAGGAGGAACGATTTGGGAGTGAATGGGGAAGTTTGGATATGAGAAAATGAAGAAAAGGCTGAAAACTCGAACTTAACAGCGCACTGGTCCCCTGGTGCGACATTGACCAGCTGGGCAATGTCTCCATCCTCTCCCAGGCCACGGTACACTCTCTGCGACTGTGACAGTGCGACTATGACACTATCATAGTCGCCAGGCATTGTCACAGGGCCTTCCGGAGCCCCGAAACCCGACTTTTTCACTGCCAATACTCCCGATATTTCAAGGGACTTTAAACAATACATTTCCCAACCAAAACCCCACTGTTAACAAGTCACCGAAGCGTCCGGTTGACGATCACTTACCGAAAATTACGGGTGTTACAACCAAGTATATCAGATTCTTCATCCCGATTGTTTTTCGAACTACCATCAATTATATCATATTCTTCATTCTAATTGCACTATTATTTATGTATGTATTTATGTATTTTAAAATTGTGTAAAAATGCTTATAAATTAAATTATTTATGCATTTACTTATTATTATATGATATATAAAATCATCAAACAACTTTAGGGTCACCTTGTCTAGTGTTGTCCTATCCACTTCTACTTGTACCAAACACCAGACAGACACTTGTCTTATCATGTCCAGTCTTGCCCCATTGTCTTGTCCTGTCCAATCATGTTTGCATACCAAATGATACCTAAAAGAGAATTTCTTTTAGTATCCCAAAAAAAATTAGTATTATATTAATTATTAAGGACTTAAACATGTATTAATTAATTATATTTTAGAAGGAAATATGTAAAAAGTTAATTAATCGTTAATTTTATAGTATTGTTTATTGTTTCTCTAATTTTTATCAAATACAGAAATCTAAATCTACTCGCTTAGAGAACCTTGATATTTTCTTCATTAGTCATCTTCCATCAACTTTTGATTATTCCATTCGCATGAATTCTATTTTTGCAATATAATATAGTAAATTTATTGTTATTAACTAAGAAAACTCCTACATTTTGAAAAAAAATTACGAACTATATCAGACAGTCCAACTTATATCTATATTTAGGATTTCAAAACTACCCCTGTTTTTTCATACATTATTACATAATATTGAGTGCATGAATTTTTACTACTCTCCTATATCAAAATAAAAATAAGATCTCAAACAATAACCAACATGCGTTTTTTATTATAAGATTGATGATTTCGAAAAAGTTTATTTTAACCCTAACATTGTGTTCTTAGGTCTTTTTTTACGAAGGAAAGAAAAAGAAATGGAAGGAAAGTACGATAAAAGCAAAAAAAAATTGTGTTCTCGAGTTTTCTAAGGAGGAAAAATAAATAAAATGTTAATTTTCCTCCCAAAATTTTCATCCTAAATGTGCGAGGAAAGGAAAGAGAATAATTTATAACAATTAAAAATAATTTTAAAATCACATATACATACAATCCACAATAAAATAAATAAGGGCATCTTTGTAAAAATAACATCTTTATTTTCCTTTCTCTTCTACTCAAGACCATGAAATTTTATTTTATTTCATTCCATATCCGTCCTCTCTCTTCACTCTCAAGAACATAAATCTTTTTTTTAAATCCCTTTCTTTTCTTTTATTTTCTTTCCTTCTCAAATTCGAGAACACAGTGTAAAAGTTTAAATCATAATGAAAAATATTAACATGAGGTGACATGGAAAGCCAACTGATTTATATTGATTTACACAATGTTACTCTTAATAATCAACATTGTGACCTTATATGGTGTCAATCTATATACTAAAGATATATCATAGAATGTTTTTTTTTTGTAAAGGGTGTCTTGGGCCTATGGCCCATCTAATCCCTTGGCAAAGCAACCGACTGCGAAAGCATGCAGCCCTGAGATTAAACCCAGTAGCCACAGGATGCGTACGCCTGGATTCGAACCTGGGGTGGATGGGATATCCCACCACATCCCCTACAGGTCTTAACCAGTACGCCACAAGCCTTGTGGTTATCATAGAATGTTTTTGACAGTAGAACAATTGACGATGCCATGTAAAAAATGCTATGATAGAGAATATTAATTTATAAATAATTATTGATTGATTTTACGTTTGTGAATACTCGGAAAAATAGTTTTATATGAATTATTAGTATTTTCTAAATTCAACGTTATTTCTGATGACAAAAACTATATACCTATTTATTTATTTTTTGTACTTATCAATGACTATTTTTTATATCTCGCTCAAGGCCTATAAAATGTCAGAAACAGACTTGGTTTTGTCTAGGGCTGAAGGAGGCGTGCTTTTTCAATGAGGGGTAGAGGTGGTAATTTTTTTTGGCTGATTGGGGACAGTACAACCCTACCCTTCTTAGCGAATAAGCCAAATGTTTTCTCATTAAGTAACAAGTAAACACCTCTATATAGTTGTGTGCATAAGTTGATCAAGTGTAACACCCTAAAAATAGGGATAACAAAAATCCGAAAAACAGACATGTGGTATAGAAATTGCCAAAGCAAGAGCCTCCCAAAAATGGGGAAATAATACAGACCTGTTTAATCACAATTGTAATTTCAACGGACAATAAATTAACAACCAACTAATCTAATTTCTACATCTAGAAAAGAGATTACAAAAGGGTTGTCATATATAGTTCCAAAAGTTCTTCTATCCAATGTAAGTCCATTTGCAAGGATTCCCCAAGCTCTCACCCAAGCAACTATGCCAGCTTAGAACCGGGGTCGCTAGAACCTGAGATACACATCGACACCAAACAAGTGTTAGGCCAAAAAACCTAGTGAGTTGAACAATAATAAGCATGCATGAACAGTTACAATTCTTATCAACTGTTAACCAGAGTTCAACATATGTGGAGTCAATAGGGGAGACCCATAGCACCAATCAAGTTCCACCCAAAGAGTCGATATACATTGATGTCCTCTAACAAGGAACACCCGAAAGGCTCGGCACACCCGAGGACTACAACTAAGGAAATTCCCCGAATGGCGGAGGTCTAGGCACATACCATCACGGTGGCGCCCAAGACTACATCCTCCTAGTGTCTACTGACTTGGTTCGTCCAACATAACGCATATAGGAGGTCCTTAAGGTATATTTCAACCCAACATATTTCAATACCAACTACGGGTACAATATTACCATCCCAATCACATGAAGTCTAACAAGAGACCCAAATGACAATCATGCTCATCATGCATATGAATATATCACCAAAATGGTATTCCAACTAGAAATCATCTTAATACCGAGACATGTATACATTTATCATATCAAAGCACACACGTTATGTATCCAAGAGAAAAGCCCCAAATAATTGTACATATAGACTAAATCATGGCATTTCACCTATAACCACATTTCCAACATGTCTTCATAAAGAAATCCCAAGTACTTGAACATATAGAGATAGATAATAACAAATAGAAGATTGTGATGTGTATCTAATTTTAACAAAGGTTTGGTAAACTCACAATCTAGGTTTTGTACCAAAACCTAGAAAAGATGAAACCCTAGAAGTTGGAGGAGATAAGACTTGAAGATGAGAGATGATTGATCTTGAAGAAACCCTAGAAAATCTCTTTGAATGGTAATAAATGCATCCACCACAATCCCAACTACCAAGATGATTGATATTAATGAGAGTTAGGGTTTAGAGAGTAGTGGGTGTAATTTGGAGCTCTCAAAATCGCCAAAGAGAAGAGATGGAATGAGAGAAAGTGAAAGGAAAATCGACCAAGACACTCATTTAAGTCACTGCACCCACTCGCGACAGTGACATTGTCATTGTCGCGTGTCACAGTCGCGCGGACTCCCCAACTCACGGTATACCTCCCGCGACCTTGACACCGCGATAGTGACAATGTCACAATCGCGTGTCATAGTCGCGGGACTCCCCAACTCACGGTACACCTCCCGCGAGAGTGACACCGCGAGAGTGACCATGTCATAATCGCGAGTCACTGTCACACCAAGCCCCCAACATCCCGAAACTTGACCAATTTCGATAACGAGCGCGAGGTTTGAACGATTAAAGATGGTAAATCAATTTATATGACATTTCAATATATTAACGATCATAAAATGCATACAAAGGCTCCTATTCTCACATAGGCACAATTAATGCATTAAGGGGAACAAATACTTACCTTGAGAATTTCCGGGTGTTACATCAAGCCATTAAATCCATTAAGTCAAAAGCAAACAACCCCATAGATTAACTCATATTTCGTTTCAATCTACAAACAACCGAGCATATTTATGGAAGTAAACCATGAAAAACATTCTTAATCAGGGTCATCCCTGGGAGTAGGGGTGTAAACGAGCCAAGTCGAGTCGAGTAGTAGGTTAATCGAGCCGGGCTCAAAAAATTAATATTGGACTCGAGTTCGATTAACTTTTCAATGTAGGGCTCGTGCTTAAGCTCGAATATATTTTGAGTTATCAAGCTCGAGCTCGTTTATGGGTTCAAACTTGCGATCGATTAACTCGTTTATCGGTTTGAGCTCGATAATTTTTATATTTTATTGTATGATTAATAAATATACGAGCATGTTCGACTTGAAAAAGGGTATACTCGAATGGCTCGACTCGACTCAAAAAATTGAATCGAGTTTTCGAACGAGCCGACTCGAACATTGGTGTTATAAAACTCGGCTCATTATGTTAAACGAGTTCTATTTTGTATTCTCGAGCTCGAGAATAATTAAGTTCGACCTCGAGTAGCTCGTTAAAAGCTCGACTCGTTTACACTCCTACTTGGGAGGGCAGGTCGGACGTACGTCCAGGCCTACAAGAAATAGGGGTCTGAATTTTTTGTGTACTAATAGTTTAAAAAAACTAACAAATAAAAGAGGCATAAAGTTATGTGAAATTACATTGGTGGTCCCTGTGGTTTGGTCAAATTTTGGATTTGGTCCCTAAAACAAACTATCTACATTGATTCTCTAACTTTTCAATTTCATAACACTCAAGGTTCATGAAGTTAATATTGTCAGTTAGCAACAGTTATGAATGACTAATCAGTCTTTGATAGGGACCAAAAGTGTAATTCGCTTTAAAAAATATGTAATTGTGTATTTTATATTATTGTTTATTGTGTCTCTAAGTTTTTTATTTATATCGAAGTTTAGAATTACTTGCCTATAAAATCTTAATATATTATTTATCATTCATCTCTCACCAACTCTTTTGATTATTCCTTCCATTCGAATTCCATTTTTGTATTAGAATACTATTAATTAAGAAAAGTTCTATCTTTTGAAAAAAAAAATTACCAACCATATAAAATGACCTTACTTATATTTATATTTAGGATTTGAAAACTATTATTGTTTATTAATACATTATTGATTCCTTATTACAATATTACCTAATATTAAGTGCATGAATCATAAGTACTTTCTTATCTTTAAAACAAGAATAATATTTCACGCTATAATTTACATGATCTTTTGATTCTTAGATCGATAGTTTCGAAAAAGTTTGTTTTTACCCTAAAGGTTTAAAACATTGACTAAAAACATTAACATGAGATGAGATGAAAACCAAACAGGTTTATATTGATTTACAAAGAGCGTTACTTCGAATAATCAACCTTGTGATCCAAATGATGTCAATCTATATATTAAAAGTATAAAATAATAAGTTCTTTTTTACAGTGGAACGAATTGACGATACTATGTAAAAACAACATGGTTGATAATATTAACTTAGCAAATGCTATTGATTGATTTTGCATCTAGCAATACTCGAAAAAACGGTTTTATATGAATTATTAGTTATCTTGAGTTCAATGTTATATATGATGATAAAAACAATATATTGAAAAATTTTCCGTACATATCGAGAACTCTTTTTTACATTTCGTCCAGAACCTATAAAATGTCAAAACATACTTGTTCCTAATAAACATTTTTATCCGTAAAATCTATTTTTTTGCCTTTTTATCCCAAAAAAAAATGAGAATCGTTAGGAATACTAGCGGACTCTACTTAGAGAACAATTGATATTGGTATAAGCGACCTAGTGTGTCTAATATGATCTTCATGAAGTATTTTGGTTGCCTCTTAACTTTGTTTAGAAAAATAGAGTTAAAGATTTTGAGAAGGAAAAAAAAAGTTGAGGACCAACAACCCCAACTAGCTCCACAAGGAACGTCAAACGTGCCTTCAAGGACACCAATCTGAGAGATCATTTTTTAGCTCAGTCAGCGGTTGAAGCTAGCAGGAGGACAAGTTCAAACATATCCACGCAATGTATTCTTTGTCTTTTGATCAGTAACACGAAGATCATCAATCATCTGGCACGAAGATTATATACAAGCTACATTATATATATATATATAGAGAGAGAGAGAGAGAGAGAGAGATAAGTTCATACGAGAATGGTAACGATTTAAAGGAATAAAGGGACAATTCTGGACCAATCATAATTAAGAAATTAATAATTTTTTTATTTTAATAAAAAAGGGTATAAATGTCATTTTTCATTAGTAATTGTTTATTTTAAGAAATTAGTAATATCAAGATTCACGTCCTAAATTAATGGGATTCTCAATTTCATCCCAATCCGTATTTCACTCTCAACCCTTCAATCCTCTTCACCTGCTCCTCCATTCCCCAAGATAATCCAGATCCCAAACCAATCGATCAGATCATCCTTCATCGATATAAGTCGCTGATATAAACAGGAACTATAAACAGCATCCATCAAAACCAACCTTCGAATCCCTAATCTTCTTCGATTGCAAAAATAATTCCAAACCACAGTTTCGAACAAAAACCATCGATTTTTATCATGGCTCCATCCAGAATCGAAATGCCAAGAACACAACACATCAATCGACCAAATCAGACCCATTTCCAAACAAGAAAAGAACATATTATTGCTATCGATGCAACAAGGATGAAAAAATTAAAAGTTGCCGACGGGTGAACGAAGTTTCGATTTTGATTTATAAGGTATGGATTTTAAGATCTATTTGGGCCATTGAGTTCATTCCCAAATGTGGACGAAGTTTCGATTTCGATTTATAAGGTATGGATTTTAAGATCTATTTGGGCCATTGAGTTCATTCCCAAATATGGACGAAGCAGTGGAGGGAGGAGAAAGAAGGTTACGATGATGGGGTAGGCAGAGAGGGATTCATCGGAGGTAGTCACCGGAGATCTATGAGTCGAGGAAGGAAGACGATGGGGAAGCAAGATGAAGGAGAAAGCAAGGAGATTCTAAAGATACATTCCATGGATGTGAAATCCAGTGATTAATCATGGTGATTTTTGTTTTCGTTTGGATCATTTATGATCTTAAATGGATGAACATATATGATTTAAAGTTGCAAAATTAGTAAAAACATTCTGCCCAAATTAGTTAGAACAAAATCACATATGATTTTGATTTTAAGAATTATAGATAAGCATTTTGTTAATTCATTTATAGTCTAATCACACATGTTTTTGGTGTTAATCATTTTATCTTTTAGGTTGTATATTATTTATGGTATAATCATATGTGATTTTGGGTTGTATAATATTATTTATGGTATAATCATATGTGATTTTGGGTTGTATAATATTCATATGAAAAATATTATTTATGGTATAATCATATGTGATTTTGGGTTGTATATTATACCTTCAACTTATTTATCATATAATCATCTGTGATTTGAGGTGCAAATTCAGGATTTTTTTGAAAAAACAAACAGAACAAGATTAATTACCAATATGGATTTTACCAGATTTGTATGAATAAAGGAAAGAGATGGTATATTGTAATCCCTAATTTTTAGGAAGTCAATACTATCCTAAATTAATTCATATTATAATATGACCTTAATACCCTTTTAAGGTTCATTTCAGAAAGTTCTATTTTGGGAATTATTTTTAAAAATGATTGGCTGAGAGTCGTCCCTTTATTCTTTTAAACAGCCCCCATTCTCGTTTGAACCCACCCCTATATATATATATATGCGGAAGATCGTTTGAGAAGTCAAGTTAACTTGAGAAATGGATACGAACCCTTGATCACTTATAATCTCAAACTCATCCATGAATCGCGCTTCAATAGCGAATTGATCAGGGGCATCTCATCCTAACGTGCATCCAACGAATGATAACCACTTCTCACATTAACTCAACTTCTCAACGGAACTCAACCCTATATGTATAGGCGAATGATCGTGTGAGAAGTTGAGTTAATGTGAGAAGCGTGAGAAGTAGATCTGAACCCTTGATCACTTATAATCTCAAACCCCCAATAAATCATGCTTCATAAGGAAATTGGTTGGGTGCATCTCAATGCATCTTACCTCGGTATATCACATCCTAATGTGCATCCAACGATTGATAACCGCTTCTCACGATTCTTACGTTAACTCAGCTTCTCAACGGAACCCAACCCTATATGTATAGGTGAAGGATCGTATGAGAAGTTGAGTTAATGTGAGAAGCGTGAGAAGAGGATTTGAACCTTTGATCACTTATAATCTCAAACTTACCAGGAAATTGACCCAGTGCATCTCGATCCATCTTATCTCGGTGCATCCCATAGCATCTAACGATTGATAACCACTTCTCACACACACGATCATTCGCCTATATATATATATATAGTCAATCACTAATTCTATAAGCCTCTGGGTGTTGCATTAATCAAAATATAATTCGATATCCAAGTGTCCATGAACTGAAAAGAAATTAATTCCTTTTCAATTTCAGCTCACTAGAAGATCACGGAATTAATTCACATTCAACGATCAAGAGTCTCAATCAACTTTATTTTGGATGTGGATGGGAATTGAAGTTTTATGGCAATATCAAATGCAGATGGGAGCTTGGGGTGAGGTGAGATATACTACGTAGACTTGCCATCTATTTCAAGGAGTGGGACCGATGTTTATGTGAAAAACCCCAAACTTATGCAAAGTGTGCAAAAAATCGACATTTCCCCAAGGAAAAATGGGGATAGCAAAAGGTAAGGTTCCGGACAGGACATGAAACACGAAAAGTAAGAAAATAGAAGAAAATTGAGTTAAAAGTAAACAACAGAGATAAGACAAGCAAAAACCAGGTATATAAAAGCATAACCAAAATAAGAAAGTCACACATGCCAAGTCTACCAAAGAACTCTGGTAACGTGAATGTTTGCTCACTAACCCTACCGTCAACCCTCTACCTCTACAGCTCCTGGATACACAAGATTTCGAACGCATTATTCCAGACAGAAAAGTAAAACAGTAATTCATACTGTTAAAAACTATTTCTGCAACGCTCAAAACAACCAACGATTAATCTTACTTCATAGAAATAACTTGATTCATAAAGAAACTTTATAGAAAGACAAAGCAAACAGCCCCTATGCCAATTGGTAATCTGCTTAATCATTAAGTCATAAATCTAAATCAAACCAAACAAGCCCACCAGAAGATGGGATCTAGAAGGGTGAAATGCATGCAGCAGTTACTTTCGTAAAGACCCTCATCTTGTGCAAACGTGAAAAGTGTATGCAAAATGATGAAGGAAAGATCGAGTAAAATGAACAAGTAACAACATATGAACAGAAACTTCATCAAGTTGTAAACAAACAATCATATAGAGCATGATGTACAAGTCACTGCTGATTCTTAAGCTTCATGTTTATAGTATTCATTCCCATCATTCCCTACACTTGTAGCCGCTAAAAAGTCGAAGAAAAAGACCATCACACCTACCGACTGCACCTTAAGCATCTCTATATAAGAATCAAAAAAACCGAAAAGACAAGGAAAACAAACCTTTCGTGTATACGTATATTATATATATACACATACAAAGCCTAATTACAGGATGCTAAACCATATTGACCACGTCATCTGTGGGTTAATCACGAATAGGAATATGGAATATGCTCAAAGGAAGAGGAATGTAAGAGCATATATAGTCACCTATCTACGTTAAAGCGTGGAACGGGAGCCTGTTGCCTTAAATATCTTAGGCGTCTTCTTCGTGAATAGAGCCCAACAAAGTACAAGCTGAATGACAGAACAATAGCAGAGCAATCGAATAAGTCTATAGGATCAAGGTACCGCCCTGCAACACCACCATCCAAACATTACAAATATAAAAAAAAAACAAAACAAAACAAAACAAAATAGGTGCAATACCATTTCTATTAGGTCATTTTGAAGATTATTGAGTTAAAAAAATTCATTTAATGTCCTTTAAATAAATGACCCATGGAGGGTACAGCCACAAACCCACAAGTTCCTGAAAGAGCTTTAACCTGGTGTTACTCTAGCACAACTGCACAAGTTTTATGGGATTCTATCAAGTTATCTTACAATCATCCATAACAATGGGTGGATCTCGGATGCTAATGGGTCTAGGAAACTTTATCGATCAACTGGTCCAAATAGTCTATATATCTAAGGGATGCTATTTGTTTAGAACACAATCATCTCCATCCCCTCCGCATCAAATCAAATTCATAAAAAGTGAGCCACGTGAGCTAAGAAAGCATACACAAGTACCTCAATCTACCTAAGATTACTCTTAGGGGGTGTGTAGTTTGATGGAATGGTTTTGAGGGATTTAGATTTCGTGGAAGGATTTGGATTTTGAAGCATTTGAAACTTTTGCCGTGTTTGGTTCGTATGATTTTGGAACAAAATTGAATTCCATTCTCTATAAATGATTTATACAAAAATTATAAATAATTATAAAAATAATAAATTTACCTTTTTATTAATCGATTATAACAAAACAAATGTTTCTAACATATTTTAAAACATTACTACATCCAAATCCTACGAAATCCCGTAAAATACCAACCACACCCATGGGATTTCAAAATCCTATGTTCGTGGGATTTCAAATCCAGGAAATCCTTCAAACCAAACATAGGATTGGAATGGAATTCAATTCCAAATCCAATCTAATCCAATCCCGCAAACCAAACGGAGCCTTAGGGTAAATGGTATACGTTCAACCTGGTTAACAAACTTCAAGAAACCATTTAAGAGTAATAATATGCTAAAGAATACTTCACTTAGAAATAAGATATATGACCTCTCATGTGCATATGCCCTAAATAGCATATAAATTCTCAATCCAAGTAGAACTTCATGCACATGTACACCTTGAGAAAATGATGCAGCTAATGAGAAAATTGTTAGCTGTGCTGCTTGCACTTTCTTGATTAATTGCACTGTACCCCCCGTGTTTCTGGTATGATTCAGTTCTAATTGTAAAAACTTCTAATCTACGGAAAGTCAATGTTGTGGCTCTACAGATTTTTTAAAGTCTGCTCGTCTATTTAATGTCACAACCTAAACATTTGAATAAGGCGCTTGGTTCATGGCATGAGGCCAGGTCATACCAAACTAGGACTCAAGTCCCTCAAATGTATCTATCAGGTATTGTGTCCAAAAGTTCATATCATATACAACCTTTTGATGTATGTTCAAGAATTCCCGAAATCTGGTGATAATTTCTTCTGGTTCTGACAAGGGTCCTATATTGGCATCATCTGCAACTCACATATTGTTTTACGTTGTAAGATTTAGCCCTGTTGATACCGTTTTGTGACTCCTTTCGCTGGTCATGATTATGATATAAACTCTCCTGATTTCCTGTATAGTTCCCCGGATTCACAATCAAGTCCTGACCTCATTCCCACAAAGATTCCTACTTACTTGAATCTATCCCCATTGCCCCAGAAACTTCCTTCAGTACCTCCAATTTCTAATACATTTCCCATCATATATTGTTTTGCGTAGGACACTGATTGCTACACATAAAAATTCTCCTACTTGGACCAAACAGCGTATCCAAAACTAATTAACTACATGACTCCCTCTCATGAACATTGAATCCTCTCTGTTATTGATAATTATTACATTCCAAGAATGTTTGAATTTTGAAGGGTAGTTCCATATCACATTTCAAGGAAGATCTAGTACTTTCCAAACATGAAGGTCTCTTGATCAGTTGATCTCAAGAAGGTTATCTCTTTGCCAATAAAAAAACTGTTTTCGATCTCATACCCAAGTCAAAGAAGTGACAACGTTTTAACTTAAATTACCAAAGCAAGCATGGCTGTAAACAAGTCAAGCTTTTATCAAGCTATGCTGTTAATTGCGGCACAATAGCGGTGCAATAGCAGATATCGGACTAAAGCAAAATAGCGGTGGTCAAATATCGGTGAACATTGTGGTTCCGATAATAGCGGCGAATTGACCGCTATTTGAGGTAAAATTGCGGACCACAATACCGATATTCTAGCTTGGGCCTCTTTTGTACTATGTTGTTATTTTTTCCTTTTTTGGGCTTCTAATTAGATTTGGGCCCTTAGATTTTAATCCATTAACATTATCACTTTATCAACATCCGGTTTAGAAACTTAGAATTAGCTCGTTTATGAACACTTTTCCTATTTTGTTTTGTGAAACTTGTTTAAGCTGATGTTTTGATGTTGAAACTATATTTTAATTAATGCATATGATATGTTTATGTAGGGTGCGTTTCATTTGAAAACCAAGCAATTCGTGTAAACTTTTTAAACCAATCTTAACCGTTCATCAGGTCTAATAAATATCTGGTTTTTTTATATTTCCTAATCTAAAGTCATGATCATAATAAATGAACCTATCATCTTCCATATATATCACAATCATTATTAATGAATCATAATAATTATCCATAAATATATATATATATATATATTGTTTCCTAAAATAGTGGTTTGCAAAGTTTACACGAATTGCTTGGTTTTCAAATGAAACGCACCCTGTTTATGTATGTGCATATATATATATATATATATATATATATAATTCTAAGAAACATTATATGAACCGCTATTTTTGGACCGCTATAACCGCTATTTCAAATATCGGTCTTGACCGCTATTTTGTATTTTGACTGCTATTTTGTATTTTAACCGCTGTAACAGCATAGAATTTGAGCTCGATCAAACAGAGCCTTATTAGGTTTGAATACAAAATTGAGCTCGAAACATATAAGAGTTGAGTTTATCTTTTCATGTTTATAAGAACTTGAACTCTTATCAATCTTTTTGAACCCTATGTCTGTGTTAATTCTTTCGGGTCAAGCTTGAACCGAACTTGTTTTATTGAGCATAGTTCTTATGATTTTTTCAAGCTATAAGAGTTCTCAAATCAAGCTTGTTTTATCAAGCATAGTTCTAATGGATATTTTCGAGTTATTCGAGCTCATGATTTTTTCAAGCTACAAGAGTTCTCAAATCAAGCTTGTTTTATCAAGCATAGTTCTAATGGATATTTTCGAGTTATTCGAGCTCGAATCTTCCTCGAACCTACATCAAAAAGACTCGCCGAGCTATCAAATTGAGCTCAATCTTAGCCTAACGATATGAAGTTGAGCTCGTTTCCGTCGTAGATGCAAGTAATGCTGTCTTTTCGGGAAGATACAAGTAAAACAAATGGTGTCGCCAGATCTATGGGAAGAGAGAGCTCTATGATCATTTTTAATCCTTTTGCCATGAGTCACAATTGAGAAAGTGAGAAAGAACTTACATCTTGGAAGGAAGTCAAAAGGACTAAGTGTATATAGAGCACCAAGAAACACCTGCAAACAAGAAAAACATTCAGCACTTCCTACACAATTCAGCTTAAATGGATGTAATCAAAATACGCCTACCAAGAATTTTTTTTTAGTAAAACAAGAAATATAAGTATACTCCAGAAGAGAACTCCAAATACTTTTTGACTTGACTATGTTAAATTTTTGTCAAATAAGATGTTGATTGTTGAATCCAGAGATGAGCACCCTTAGACACTCTTAAAGCACCATACCAGCAAAGAATGGAGCAAGTATTCGACACTCATATAGTGTATGCTTGAGATGCAAGATTTCTTATTGCAACTCCGTATAGGACACAAAGCTTCAGAAAACTGAACCAAATCATAAAGAGGATTAATACTACGTAATTCAGATTTGCTTAACTGCAACTAAACGCAATCTGCTAAGGTAAGCAACCGGTCTATCAGGATCCATCATCGCTTGAAGCAATCTCTTGACAAATAAGGGGAGCTGAAGTACTTGCTGTCACAAGAAAAGCACAATCATCACATTCCTTTAAAAGCTTGTCTCTACCATGAATTAATTTCACATGTACAAAACTACCTCAATAGCTAGCTCCAAAGATCAAAATTATGGTAAAGAGAAAAGGGGAGACACGGGAAGGAGGAAAAAGATGTGCAAGAACTGTGTGAAATGCATACAAATCAGCCATACTATATGTGATGGTAAAATCTAACAACTGCAGTATAAGCTATCTGAGCACTCCTGTGCTACTAGTGCTATCACAGCACACACTCGTGTAGTGTTTGGTATACAATAATCAAATGCAAAATGATATGGACCATCGTGATAGAATGAAAAAAGCACCATTGTTTACTATGTGGTAATGGAATGAACCATTTCTCAGGAATCTTATTTTTGAGGAATGTATTCCTTCCATTTTGTTAATTTTCATTCTTTGAGAAAAGGGTGTTTTTTTTTTGCATTCCCTCATGCAATGGAATGAAAACTTACAATATAACCCACTTTTTCTCCGCTGTGATCTTAATAAGGACTCCTCTAAAAAATTTCAAAACTTCAATTTTATTCTTCAAAGATAACAACAAAATCTATATCGGTATCATAATTTTATTTTTTTGAAATTTTCTTGATCTTTTATCTTGTATAACTTTTTTTTTACTTTTGTAAAATAAAATTTTCAATAAGTTTATTAAATTATGTACCGACTATAACCACACAAACTCAATACATCCCACTGGAAAGTAGGGTCTCGGAGGGTAGGATGTACACATACCTTATCTCAACCACTAGAATCGAGAGGCTATATCCATGAAAACCCCAGAGCAAATTATGTACTAAATAAAAGTAAAACTATTCAATTGTATTTATATATAGCATGAAAAATTAATACAACTAAGATGTATCCAAGAGAAATAAAGATACAAGCATTGACTTATATCTTCTTGAACATCTCATATCTAATGATAATCCGAAAGACAAAACTATGAAAACGATATTATATTTACAAGTGCATTTAATTATCATTTCTCATGATGATCAAAAAATTCAGGTTATAGAAACATTAAAACGTTGAATCAATACTTTTTTGATTATTTGTTAAATATATAAATTAATATCGAATAAACATAAAATACTCTATATGCAACTTATATAGTATTTTTTAATTTGAATCAGAATTCATTCACCCTAAAACATTTTTTGACTCTATTTACCAATTTAATTCAATTCAGGTGCCTATTCATGTATGTCAAACAACAGACCTGAATGATTCCATTCCATCCCTATGATAAGGAAATGTAATGGCTCATTACATTACCTTGTCTATTCCATTTCCCTGTCGTTCCACTACATCCAACCAAACAGACCCTTACTACAATTATTTTTTACTGTGATCTTTGGCATTTTTGGCCCAAAAAGACCATGTGATCCATGCAAACCGCTCCCTCCCCGTGAACCGGACAAACTTTAGGACTCACGGCCTTTTGACTTCAATAAATGGAACTGTTCTTGATTAGAAGAAGCAAACACAAGGTACATTGAATTCAGCACCTAAAAACAGGTCAATACTGGGAAGGGTGTCAACCTACCAAAATGAAACCGCAAGCACCTCCAGCAAAAAGGCAATTATACTGCCTAACATTCTTGAGAACCTCACGTACCCCTGCATCCTGCTGCTGGGATAATGTTGCTTCAGGCGTCAATCTTGTAATAGGACCAGAGCACATAGGACACTTGCAAGGCCGAAATGCTGCAACATGGTTCCAGTACTCCATGATACAACCGCCTGTAAAAGGAAGAATAAGCTTTTTATTCCGTAATAATATACCATGAATTAATAGAAGAAGAGCATCTTCGAAGAGAAACAAAAACTACTTTGCTGATAGCATAAGACAGCCCCACAGAGATTTTACTTCACCATACTCTGACCAGTTTCTCACCCTCTTAACAGAAAACTGTATCTTTAGTCAGATTGTATCACATGGAGGAGACGTCACTTACAACTTACAGCAAATGGTATAATTATTACATGGGATTCTGTTAACATACGAGCTTCAAAGATACCAAATGGTGTCAAACGAATGTCCCTATTATATGTTCTATTGGAAAAGATTCGATGCATGGCTATCATAATTGATGATGGTGTAACCACAATCAACTGATCCCCTTTACATAATCATTAGCCCCTCTCTCTCTCTCTAGCCATTGACTCTCTATGGATCTTAATACCAATCTGTATGATACCCCCAACAACTCACAATCAATCCCATAACTACTATATCAGCAATAGCCACCTCTTGTTGGCCCCTCTTCCTAGATGCATTTCACAATTAGCCGACTGACTCAATGAATAGCACAATCCGACCATTACTTTACTTGGGACGCTATAAGACGCTTGTAAAAAATCAATTATTCAAAGACTCAATAGGTGTTGGCTGTCATCAACACTCAAGGGAAGATGATTGCATTTCCCCTTACACCTAGATCTTCTTTACAATGAAAACCTACATGACCATCCAGTTCACATAAAAAGGCAAAGATATGACACAAGAATTGGAGATAGCCACAACCGAAGGAGCAACCACGTGCAGCACAAGGTCTTGTTCACCCTCTCAACAGACTTTCTATTATATGTTTGACGGTGCTATCAGATGCATTATGTTATTGCACGATAGATTCTACATTGAAACACCCCAAGAACAAATCTAGTCAAGATATCTTCTACAGGTTTTTTTTAATCCCTTGTGCCAAATGCTTTTCCATAAGAGGCCAGGTATCTAAAATTTCTATTTTGCTTCATTGTGTCAACAAGCATAATCCAATTTCTAACTTATCCTCAATGAACTCCTTGAGGTCCAAACTCAAGCATGTATACAAGAATTGTCCTGTCTACTTTCCTTCATTTTCCGACGAACTAACCATTCAACAAACAGATACTACCCTGCGATTACTTCCCGGTTATTGTTTCATTATTTTCTTTTTTTCACTTGATCAATCAAAAACCCTCCCATTGTATGCATAACTTCTCCGCAAGCACACAAATCAACAAGCTAGGGTTTAATCAATCAACAACAATAAAACATAAAAGAATTGTCGTATACCGCAGTACCAGTGGCCACAAGGGCCTCGGCATGGAGCGGAGAAGGAGCCGAAACAAATAGGGCAACAGTCGTCTACCGGAGGCCCGTCATGGAGGATCAAACTGTTTCTCTCCCTCTCCGAAACTGACAGGCTGCTTCTTGTTGACGCTGAGTGTGTTCCAGATTCTTCCATTTCAGTTTCAAGATCAAAAGTAGATGAAGTGGTGATGAAATTGCCTCCTGATGACGACGATGAATCATGAATATCTAAAATATACGTATGTGATTTGTGTCAGAAACAGTTAGGGTTCGAATTTCGTGTATCAATCACTGTCAATATATGAGTATCTTGTCGGTAAACCGACAAAGGAAAGGATCAGAGTTATCTTTGCGCATACTCGTGACCGTCGAGATATAAAAATGGCGGTCGGTCCATGGCTGATACTTCTACTATTGCATTTTCGTCCCTCTACTTCCCATCTATTTCATTTATAGACAAATACTCTCCCACGTTCTCTTTAAGAGTAAATTACAAATTTTGTCCCTGTGGTTTGATGTTGATTACGATGGAGGTCCCTGAACCCTAAAATTGATAAGGTCCCTATTGTTTCACTTTAGGTAATGTTTCACTTTAGGTAAAGGAGAGTGAGGGGAAGAGGGGGCAACCCTCGGCCGGATCATCCAATTCGCTCCAACAGACAGGCATGCATAGAAGCAGCGGATATGGAATCGCCTATTGATAGCTCAACCAAGAAGAGGAATAGATTCGAGCCACGAGGTTTTAGGGCCATGAATTTGCTTTAACGAGTGTCCTTTTCGGGCAATTACTCTAAGTTGGGTTCTGCGCCAGCTTTACCTTTCCCTCCCAAAGTTCGTCGGGCCGACGACAACCCCCTTCTCCTTCCCTCAACCCCTCCACCCAAGCCTCTCATCTCTGATGAAAACTGGTCCTCTTCCTTCCCCCCATCCCTCCACCCAAACCTCTTATTGCCGACCTCCTCCTTCCTTCATAGGCGACACAAATCTCTAAGTGGTTGAAGGCAGAAACCTTTGCTGCAATAACCAATTTGAGTTTCAGATTTGAGTGTTTCCAGAAAACCCTTACCATTAATCCAAAAAAGTGTTACCATCGATCCAGGAAATCATTACCATCAATCTAGATTTGAGTAATGGATGTGGTCTTACATACACAACATGACCGTTTTGATATCTAGATGGATTTCGTATTTTAGTCTCGTCGATAGGATTTAGATTCGAGTTCCACATGGGTTCCAGATTTCGATTCGTTCATACTTCTTCTAATCTAGGTTTTTAATTTCTTCTCCCTCAATCAAACCTTGTTCTTGGTTTACTTTTTTGTTTTGACGATGGATTTGATTGAGTTGTAGACACTGAAACAAGAGCTGTAAATAAAAATGAGGGTTTTTTTTGTGTTTGATTGGGTTTTTTAAAAGGTTCTATTTATGTAGATTTGCATTTCATTGTTTTTTTAATGGGTTTGGGTTTTTGCTTTTGAATTTTGGTGATTAGGCTGAATTTAGGTTTGGTTTAATGTGTGTGCTTTGTTGTATGTGTTATGGTGTGTGTGGTGGCCGAAGAAGATGGATGGTGGCCGGAGAAGAGAAAAATGGGGTGGGTGGGTGGGTTTTTTTTATTTAACTTTTTGTTTCTTAAAATGCTTAAAAGACTTGTACAAATAGTAATAAAACTTGTAAAATTAAAAAATTAAATAAATGAAGAGTTAAAATGACAAAAAAATACCCCTCACGTGAAAGGCACGTCGGGGGC